>CP136058.1:220261657-221514157 GCA_032464435.1 Aegilops umbellulata | reverse complement strand
TTGCAATTACTTTGGTCCCACCGAGATTTGCAATCGGTACCACCGAGATGGCTTGCCAACTCTTTGTTGCCTTATTGCTTCACTTTGGTCCCACCAAGTTGATGCAATCGGTGCCACGGAGACGAGGTTTTCCCTAGCCATTGCACATCGGTCCCTTCGAGATGTTCCAGTCGGTCCAACGGAGATTCCTAAAGTTCATATTTTTACACAGGTTGGTGCCACCGAGATTTATGATCGGTGCCACTGAGTTGGGTCAAAAATGTGTAACAATTGGATTTTGTGTGGAGGCTATATATACCCCTCCACCCCTTCTTCCTCACAGAAGAGAGCCATCAGAACGTGCATAAACTTCCACCATTCATTCTCTGAGAGAGAACCACCTACTCATGTGTTGAGATCAAGAGATTCCATTCCTACCATTTGAACCTTGATTTCTAGCCTTCCCCAAATTTCTTTCCACTCAAATCCTTCTTCCACCATAGCCAAATCTATGAGAGAGAGTTGAGTGTTGGGGAGACTATCTTTTGAAGAACAAGAAGGAGTTCATCATCAACACACTGTCTATTACCTTTTGGAGAGTGGTGTCTCCTAGATTGGTTAGGTGCCACTTGGGAGCCTTTGACATGATGTGGAGTTTAACAAAGAAGTTTGCAAGGGCAAGGAGATCGCCTACTTCGTGAAGATCTACCCAAGTGAGGCAAGTCCTTCGTGGACAATGGTCATGGTGGGATAGACAAGGTTGCTTGTTCGTGGACCCTTTGTGGGTGGATCCCTCTGTGGACTCGCGTAGCCGTTACCCTCCGTGGGTTGAAGTCTCCATCAACGTGGATGTACGATAGCATCACCTATCAGAACCATGCCAAAAATTCTCTGTGTCTCCATTGTGTTTGCACCCTCCAATTCCCATCCCTTTACATTCTTGCACTTCATGCTTTACTCTTTCCGCTGCTCATACTTTTTCTATGCTTGTGTAAAATGTATTGTGTGCCCATTAGCATGTGCTAAACTCAACCTTAACTTGATGAAACTAAAAACTGCCACTTTTACTTGTTAAGGGTCTAATCACCCCCTCTAGACCCCTCTTCTCAATCCTTTCAATTGGTATCAGAGCATTGGTCTCCATTGTTTTGGTTTAATGACCATTGGAGGAAGATGGATGAGTCTATGGTACGTCCATTTTGCATCATGTTTTCTGACTGTTATTTATAATGGTTTTATCCATAATAATGCTTTTTGGAGTAATTCTAATGCCTTTTCTCTCATAATTTGCAAGGTACACACCAAGAGGGAGAATTACGGCAGCTGGAAATCTGGAACTGAAAAAGCTACGCCAGGCTACCTATTCCGCACAACTCCAAATGAGCTGAAACTTCACGGATATTTTTTTGGAATATTTAAGAATTACTTGAGCAAATAACCACCAGAGGGGGTCCACCAGGTGGGCACAGCCCACCTAGGCGCGCTAGGGCCCCTAGGCGCGCACTCGTGAGTTGTGGCCTCCTCGGCCCACCTTTGGTGCCCATCTTTTGGTATATAGGTCATTTTGACCTAGAAAAAATCAGAGGAGGACTTTCGGGACGAAGCGCCACCACCTCGAGGAGGAACTTGGGCACGAACACTTTTGCCCTCCGAGGAGCGATTTCGCTGGGGGAACTTCCCTCCCGAAGGGGGAAATCATCGTCCTCATCATCACCAACAACTCTCCCATCTTGGGGAGGGAAATCTCCATCAACATCTTCAATAGCACCATCTCATCTCAAACCCTAGTTCATCTCTTGTGTTCAATCTTGTTACCAGAACTGTAGATTGGTGCTTGTGGGTGACTAGTAGTGTTGATTACCTCTTGTAGTTGATTACTATATGGTTTATTTGGTGGAAGATTATATGTTCAGATCAAATATGCTATTTAATAATCCTCTGATCATGAGCATTTTTTTCATTTGTGAGTAGTTACTTTTGTTCTTGAGGTCACGGGAGAAATCATGGTGCAAGTAATCATGTGAACTTGATATGTGTTCGATATTTCGATAGTATGTATGTTGTGATTCCCTTAGTGGTGTCATGTGAACGTTGACTACATGACACTTCACCATATTTGGGCCTAAGGGAATGCATTTTGGAGTAGCAATTAGATGGTGGGTTGCGAGAGTGACAGAAACTTAAACCCCAGTTTATGCGCTATTCCGTAAGGGACCGATTGGATCCAAAAGTTTAATGCTATGGTTAGAATTTGTTATTAATACTTTTCTCGTAGTTGCGGATGCTTGTGGGAGGGTTAATCATAAGTAGGAGGTTTGTTCAACTAATAACAACACCTAAGCACCGGTCCACCCACATATCAAATTATCAAAGTAGCGAACACAAATCAAACCAACATGATGAAAGTGACTAGATGAAATTCCCGTGTACCCTCAAGAACGCTTTGCTTATCATAAGAAACCATTTTGGCCCATCCTTTGCCTCAAAAGGATTGGTCTACCTAGCTTCACTTTTGCTACTACTATTGTTACTTGCTCGTTACAAATTATCTTCCTATCAAACTACTCCGTTACTTACAATTTCAGCACTAGCAGACCTTACCTTACTGAAAACTACTTGTCATTTCCTTCTGCTCCTCGTTGGGTTCGACACTCTTACTAATCGAAAAGAGCTATAATTGATCCCCTATACTTGTGGGTAATCAAGGCTATTTTCTGGCGCCGTTGCCGGGGAGTGAAGCGCCTTTGGTAAGTGGAATTTGGTAAGGAAACATTTATATAGTGTGCTGAAATTTATTGTTACTTGTTACTATGGAGAACAATCCTTTGAGGGGTTTGTTCAGGGTATCTTCACCTCGTTCGGAACCACAATTAGCTACCCCTCAACCTTCTGCACCTAAGGAAAATATTGAATATGAAACTCCTTCAGGTATGATAGAACAACTGCTAGCTAATCCTTATGCAGGAGATGGAACCGAACATCCTGATATGCACTTGATATATGTGGAACAAATTTGTGGATTGTTTAAGCTTGTAGGTTTACCCAGGGATCAAGTTATGAAAAAGGTTTTCTATTTATATTTGAAGGGAAAAGCATTGGCACGGTATAGACTATGCGATGATATTCATGGAATTGGAATCGTTTGCAATTGGAGTTCCACCAAAAAAATTATCCTATGCATCTAGTTCATCGTGATCAGAATTATATATATAATTTTTGGCCTTGTGAAGGAGAAAGTATCGCTCTAGCTTGGGGGAGGTTTAATTCAATGTTATATTCATGCCCCAATCATGAGCTCTTAAGAGAAATTATTATCCAGAATTTTTGTGCTCGGCTTTCTCGTACTGATCAAACCATGCTTGATATTTCTTGTGCTAGTTCTTTAATGAGAAGACTATTGAATTCCAGTGGGATCTTTTGGAAAGAATTAAACGCAACTCTGAAGATTGGTGATACGTCTCCATCGTATCTACTTTTCCAAACACTTTTGCCCTTGTTTTGGACTCTAACTTGCATGATCTGAATGGAACTAACCCGGACTGACGCTGTTTTCAGCAGAATTGCTATGGTGCTATTTTTGTGCAGAAATAAAATTTCTCGGAATGACCTGAAACTTCATGGAGAATATTCTTGGAATTAATAAAAAATACTGGCGGAAGAATCAAACCCAGGGGCCCACACCCTGTCCACGAGCACTACAAAAAAAACACTTCCGTGATGATACGTGTTTGTCACAGTAGGTCGCGTTTTTTGTCATGCATGTAAATCCATGACAAATTTATGACAGAATCAAGATAGTCATACCTGTGCTGTCGTAGAAGTGCTCCATGACATTACCAAAATTATCATCACGGAAGTGTCCACTTCCATGACGATAAATCGCGCGTCACAGAAGTGCTTTCATCAAGGGTGACCGACACGTGGCATCCACCGTAACGGAACGCCGTTAAGCTATCGGGTCGGGTTTTGGATCCGATAACCCGTTAACATCCCCGACCAATGGGGATTTTCCACGTGTAAAATCATCATTGGCTGGAGGAAACACGTGTGGGCTCACCGTTTGGACAGATGTCATCCGCTCATTGGACCGAAGGCGCCTATGATACGGTGACATGTGGCACGGCCCAACAGAGGCCCATTCCTGTGAAAAGGCCGGCCCGTTTGACTTGGTCAAAAGGTGGCGGGCCGGCCCACGGAAAGCCTGTTAACGGCCTGTTCGCATATAGCCCATTTACAGCCCGCTAACCCAGGGCCCGTTACGCACTCTCCGAATTAGGCCCAGTAGCGTCATCTGGGCCGTCCAATATGATTCAGCCCGTTTTAACTTCTGGCCCATGCGTGGCCCATGACTTCTTTGGGCCCATATGAGGACCGTCTGTGTCAAAACCGGCGGATCTTGGGTAGGGGGTCCCGAACTGTGCGTCTAGGCGGATGGTAACAGGAGACAAGGGACACGATGTTTTTACCCAGGTTCGGGCCCTCTCGATGGAGGTAAAACCCTATTCCTGCTTGATTGATCTTGATGATATGAGTATTACAAGAGTTGATCTACCACAAGATCAGAGAGGCTAAACCCTAGAAGCTAGCCTATGGTATGATTGTTGTTGGTCCTATGGACTAAACCCTCCGGTTTATATAGACACCGGAGGGGGCTAGGGTTACACAGAGTCGGTTACAAGGAAGGAGATCTACATATCCGTATTGCCAAGCTTGCCTTCCACGCCAAGGAGAGTCACATCTAGACACGAGACGAAGTCTTCAATCTTGTATCTTCATAGTCCAACAGTCCGGCCAAAGGATATAGTCCGGCTGTCCTAATACCCCCTAATCCAGGACTCCCTCAGTAGCCCCTGAACCAGGCTTCAATGATGATGAGTCCGACGCGCAGATTGTCTTCGGCATTGCAAGGCGGGTTCCTCCTCCGAATACTTCATAGAAGATTTTGAACATGAGGATCGTGTCGTGCTCTGTAAAACAAGTTCCACATACCACCGTAGAGAGAATAATATTTCCATAAATCTAATCTGCTGACGTACCCCATAGTGTGACGTCACACCACAGCCTGGTTTTTATTTGAATCATTTTTTGTAACCAATCTCAGCGTGTTTCACGAGGCGGTTTCCTTGGCACGTCTTGTCAAAGCAGAGATCGTGTCGCCTTTGTTAAGGGATTCTCATCAACACGAACGTGGGTAACCCAACCATGCCTGTTGGTATGACCCCTCGATTGAAGGTAAGTCCCAAACGGTCACGAGGAGGCCTCTTGGTATTCAACCTCTTTATAAAGAGCCTATTCTTTTTTCCTCTCGATCTTAATCGAATCCTCCTCCCGCCTCGAGTGCCAACACCCAAAGCTCAGGTTCAGGCGCTTCGGACCTCCGATTATGTCTGGATCCAACCTTCAAGGTCGGTGGATGCCTTCCTCCGTCACGGAGGAGGACGTAATAAAGCTACGGGAGGCCAGGTACCTGACCGACGAAATCCCTCATAGGTTGCCTGCTCAAGGGCAGGTTATTCCCATTCCCAAGCCTGGTGAGAGCGTCGTGTTCGTATCTCACTTCCTCCGAGGGCAAGGCTTCGCACCAGATCCCTTTGTGAGGGGGCTTATGTTCTATTATGGGCTGGACTTCCATGATTTGTCTCCGGAGTCTATCCTCCACATCTCATCGTTCATCGTCGTTTGCGAAGCTTTCCTCCGTATGACCCCTCACTTCGGACTATGGCTCAAGACCTTCAAAGTGGAACCGAAGATGATCGAGGGGCGGCACGCAGAGTGCGGAGGCGCCGTAATAATCAAAAATGCCGACGCCCCATGGCCCGAGGGCTCTTTCCAGGAGGTGTCTAGTTTATGGCAAGAAGAGTGGTTTTATATCATAGCTCCCAGGGGTACCAAGTGGGCGACCCCACCTGCCTTTTGCTCGGGTTCCCCGCCATGACTAACGTCATGGGTCAACAAGGGGCTTGACTGGGGGCCAGTAAAGGATGTGCCCATATTGCAGAGCCGCATCCGAGATCTCCTTGAGAGAGATGTCAGTCTGGTCACGGTGATGCAAGTCATGTTAATTCGCCGGGTCCTGCCCAGCAAATGTCGTCCCCTCCGCCTGTGGGAGTTCAATCCGGAGGGACCGCGAGCTCTTCAACACTTCCTCAGCATGACGCCCGAGGAGATCTACAAGTTATTCTTCGGACCACAAATAATGTGTCCGGACTCCATGGAGGATGCAGGTCTGAGCTGCAATCGTCCGGATACCCAAGTAAGTAGCCCCGCATCCAAACACGTTGTCCGTTTATTTATCGCAACGTTTCCCTTAAAAAGCCGCTCTTTGACCAGGATTGGATAGCGAAGGCAAAGTTGATCAGGTATCCTCCCCCCCTCCTGAGACCTCACCAGACCCCGTGTTAACCAGGATGCTAGAGATCGCGCCCTATCAAGCGCCTTAAGGAGAAGATAAAGGGGGGAACAAGGAGGCTAGCGCCTCCGCGAAGGAGGGTATAGCCGGGGAGGAGGAACTAAAACTTGCTCTCCCGAGGAAAGAAAGAGGACCGCCTCTGAGGACCGGGAGACAATGGTCTCCAAACGGGGGAAGAAATCTTCGCCAGAGGGTCCTGTACCGGGGGATACCCCGGCCGCACTATGCCCTCAAGGGGATCAGCCCTCCACCGAGCTGTAAGGAAAAGGGTACTTAATAACGGAAAAACCTTTCCTTGCTCCTGAGGAAAATAACCGAAGAATTTATCATGCAGTTCAGACCTTAGCCCTTCTCAGCAGAGCTCGTCTTCGGGGGATCTTCTTCCAGAGATGATGGAGAGCGAAACGCCTCCCCCTTCCATACTGCCTCATGAGGCGGGTGACCCCGAGGTGTCATCGCGGAGGGTTTCTCCTGATCCGGCAAGGCCAGAGGGCAATCCTATGGCCACCCGAAGTCCTCAGTCTCCGGATCTTGAAGAGAGCAATTGAAAGAGTCCGACACCGTCTGATGTGCGGTCGGACATACTGAGGGATCTGTCAGAGCAAGCGGCTATCTCAGAAGAGCACCGCACGTTAATGGGTACGGTGATTGAAAGGATTTTGTCCGCCGAAAGCGGGTTGAATGAAGCCTTTACGAGTGTACTAACGGGTTTTGAGGTACGTGAAATGATGTACATTTTTGATAGTACCATGCATTTTTAGATGCGCCCTGTGTAGATAGTAGCCCCTGAGACTCTGGGTGTTGTCGAAGACGACGGTGCACAGAGGATCATAGTCCTAGGAATAATCGTGCCGCCTTAATATGCAGGTGGCAAAGTGTCCGGTGGCTAGCCGGACTAATGAGTTTGCCGAGTTAAAGTGGCAGCTTGACGTGGCAGATGCCGACATCGTACTTGTCAACAAGCGGCTTAACGAGGCACAGGGTATGTGAGTCCTTCGGCAACACATGGGAAGAGGAGCATGATGCCAGTATCTATAACATGTGTGTGAATGCAGATGGAGCTGCGGCCATGGAGAACCTTCGGGCGGAGCTTGCCCGAGCCAAAGAATAAGCCAGAGAAAGCGATGCGGCTGCCCTAAAGGCGATCGAGGAGCTGAAAGCCGAACAGGCTGCTCACTGCCAAAGCAAGGAGGAAATAGCCAAAATGGATGTGGAATTGAAGGATGCCGCCGACCGTTGCAAGCTTCTGGAAAAGGAAGATCAAGTGAAGAGGACAGACCTGGAGAAGGCCACGATGGCGGCCAAAGACACCCGCTCTACAATGAGAGCGATGAAGGAGGAGCTGCGTCAAGCCGGGATATCGCGGCTGGGAAGCCCTTTATGCTGCGGATGAAGTTCGGAGATCCTAAGTATGCCCCTTTGGACCGGCTATGGAGTTCTGCGGATGCATATCTGGACTTAGCAGGGAGTGCGGCCGAATACTTTCGAGATCAAAAAGATCGCGAAGTGGAAAAGCAGTTCTAGTCACAATTTAATGTTCCAGAGCATACGCTTCCATTGACTGATCGGTTGGCCGAATGGGCCGAACTGAATAGGTTGTCCGGGCTCGCCATGATGTCTGTTCAAAAAAATTATTTGGTTTTTATCAAAATCTTTATTTGATTTGGAGGAGGCTAGTTAAAAAATTTGGAAGCTATTTAAAAATTTTCTTAAACCCTCTGACTCTCAAAACTTTTATGACAAATATTTTGGTACACTTCTCAACCTTGATTTTTGGTCTTGAGGGCTTTTCATTTTGGCTTGACTCTACTCTTATTATTTTTGAAATTTCTTCTTTTAAGAAGAAACCCTAGGGATTATGGGTTTATTCTTTTCCCTTTCAAATTTCCTCTTTTGCCATGTCACATTTTGACATAACATCCCAAAAACCCCCTGCCTTGGATCAAGTCAAGACTCCCATCTCCAGCAAGTCTCAAGCCATTTTTTGATTTTTATTCAATTTATTTTTCCTCAAAAACCATTTGTGTGTTTTGTTTTGGCCCTAGGTGGTTTACAAAGGAAGTACCAAAGTTCTTTTGAGTTTTGATCCCAAACCAACTCCTCTGACTAGTCCTTAGTACCCTCAACCAAGATCCATCAAGATCCACTTGGCCTCAGTTCAAATATTTCAAATTTTGCCCACTGCAAGTTTGGACCAGAAATGCCATTTTTGGTGAAACTCATATTTTCCTTTTCAAATAATTCTGAGATAATTCATGCAGCTTCCAGATACACCAAGAGGCCACCTCACCAAAGATCAGCTCCAGAAAAATTCCCCACATGCCAAAATCATTTCATCGACCACCTGGCATGCACTGTTGCTGTTCAAATTCAGAAGTTCAGAAAGTTCAGTGATTCTGTTTCGCCGTCAGTGTCGTTTTCTTCAGACCACGGCGTCGATCTCGCCAGTAACTGCAGTGGCGACTTGCTCCCTGTTCCCTCTCCTTATCCAAAGCGCCGCACACTCGCTTGGCCGGGCGCGGGCGTCGGTGGCGACGTGGCTCGCCAGCTCCGGCATCTTCTGCGGTGGCAGAGCCAGCCGTGGCGGCCAGCAGGGATCACCACCACCTTTCGGTGCCATCCAGCACTGCCCAAGCCACCCGTGGCCTCAACGTGGCTGTCCGCTTGCCTGCGCACGCTGCGGCACCGTCGCCGTCGCCTGAGCAGCACAGAGCGTGCTCTCTGCCGCCGACGAGTCCCGTTAGCCGTTCTGTCGGGAACGTGGAGTAACACCCAAGGCAGGCCAAGCTTAGCACTTGAACGGAACCAGTGAACCCTCCGGTGATGCCTAGCTCCCTAAACCACCTGACCAACCTCTGCCTTGCCGTAATCATCGCCGGCGTTATCTCGTTCACGGCCACCGCCTCGGATCGACTATAAAAGGAGCCCCCGAGCTTGTTCTCGACCCAACGCCACACCTCCTCCTCACTAGAGCCCCGCCTAGCCACTGGAAGGACCCCGAGGAGGTCACCTTCCCCGACTACGGCCGCCCCGATCCGCCTCGGGCTCCAGCTCGATCCACTCAGGTGAGGCCACCCCCGCCTCCCAAACCGCGTCAGCAAACCCCTAGCGCACCCATAACCCTTACCCGAGCCTCAATTCGATCTTTGCAGCTCTCCCCGGCGAGATCCATCAACACCCGAACCACCGTCCGCCGGAGTTGAGGCCGCCGTCGATGTGGTGCTCACCGACGCTCAACTCCACCACCCACAGGTGCAGAAGGACACGGTGAACACGTTGGTAACCCCCGATCCCCCTGCCTCGCCGTGGATCGCCGCCGGCGACCACCGCGGTCCTCGGGCGCCAGTACTCTGTTTCAATTTTCAAACCCGACGGGTGGGACCTCCCCGTCAGCTTTTTTCTCTTTTTCGAAACGTTTTCTGAAAACGCCTTTGGGAAAAATACGTCTTCCCCTCTGGGCTGGCGTGTTATTAACTGAAACGTTTTCTGTTTTTATAAAGTGAACCCTGGAAACTTTCTGTTTCATTACAGAAAGGTCCTTGGACAAAAACCCTTATAACTTTTAAACAAAAGATGATTTTAAATTGAATCTTTTTCTGTCATCTTTATTTTTTTGTCTAGTTTTTTGTAATATTTATTTGAAAAATATTTGGGATACTATTTGTGCACGCACGGTATTTATGTAGTATCCGGTTTTTCTTTAATACGTAGATACCGGGAGGAGTAGAGGAGACGCGTACTTCGCCGAGCTAGGCTCCGACTTCTCCGAACCAGGCAAGCATGTTTGAACCTTTGATATGATGAGTGTTTTGCATGTTTGCTCGAGTAGTTTTCTCATGGCATGTTTATATGAGCATTTGTGAATGTTATGAGCATGCAAGGCAAGCTGCCAGTGAGCTTCGAAGTTGATGTGTTCTTATGATGATAAGATAACACGATCTTGTGGTGACATGATGGGTTGCAGACTGGTATTGTTGAAGCATGCCAGATTTATGTCAACCATGAACTCCAGTTTTAAAGTGGGTCAAGTCTCGATCCTGTTCGTTTTCCCTTCGTGTTGCCACATGTTTTCTGCAAAGAGTGCGGTTTAGTAAGTTGCAAACCTCTTTCCTGGTACACACCAAACAGAGGGACCGCGATGAGGGTTCCATGGCCCTGGATTAAAGCCAGTCATCCGGTCAGGGGGCATGGGTGTTTCCGGTTGGGACTGAGAGGGGGGCACCCCTTAGAGCGCGCGATATAAATTTGATCCAAGGCTATTCGAGGTTGTGGCCTCCCCGTCTTAAGGTTTTTTCTTGAACGTTGCCGAGGGTGATTCCTGGCAACGGAAGGTGGAATGGGTGTGTACTGGTTAGACGTGTTTCTTCTAAAACATCGTAAATGGAACTAGTCCTTGTGACTACCGAAATCCGTTGGCTGTGGTTAAAAGTACAAACTCTGCAGAGTCAAAACCATTCGAGTATCCATATCCTCAATCAAGGACTTGGACATCATCTCAGTGTTAGTGTCAGTCTCAGTGTCAAATCTCAGTATCAACCCCCGGTGACCGTCTCCGGAGTATGAATATAAAACCGAGAGTGGTAAACTCGGTTGAAGGTTATTCATGTGAATAGACTAACCAGTTTGTTATTATATGTTGAGTATTTCCTTGTGATGATGTGAATTCATGAGCTACTTAAATTTGAATGATAAATTATAAGCCCTTATTGTGATGTCGCTCAGACGTCCGACTATGGAATTATTGTTATTTACTTTTCATATAAGTCCTTTATGTGATGTCGCTCAAACGTCCGACTGTGGCATTATTGTCATTTACTTTTGATATAAGCCCTTTATGTGATGTCACTCAGACGTCCGACTATGGCATTATTGTTATTTACTTTTGATATAAGCCCTTTATGTGATGTCGCTCAGACGTCCGACTGTGGCATCATTGTTATTTATTTTCATCATAAGCCCTTTCCGAGGTGTCGCTTAGACGCCCGACTGTGGCACGTCCTGTTATTTACTTATCAATATAAGCCCTTTCTGTGGTGTCGCCTCGATGCCCGATTTCGGCATGTGTCGGTGTACTAAAGTAGGGGTACCTTAGTACCCCGAACTTGTGCACGGGCAGTAGTAGCATCCCGCGGCAAGGCTTGCCAGGGGAGCGACAAGAGTCTCCACGGCCCTTTCTGGGCCGGACGAAGGCCAAGTGATCGAGCCTAGAAGACCAGGTCCCGGTAAGAGGAGCTTGCCGGGCCAAGGAGGCGAGGTCCGGCAAGAGGAGCTTGCCGGGCCAAGGCGACAAGGCCCCGGCAAGAGGAGCTTGCCGGGACGACTAAGCCGAAGCACCAAGGCCCCGGCGGGAGGAGCTCGCCAGGACGGCCAAGCCAAGGCACCCCAAGAAAGGCCCGCCGCGACGCGCCGCGCGCCCCGGCAAGGCCTGACGAGCGGCAATCTTTCAGGTGCGGCAAGACAACCACCGCGGCAAGCCACTTGCCGCGGCAAACCACCACCTCAGGCCTGCGCTCCCGCCCACCTGACCACGCGTCACTCTGGAGCTTCCCCAGAGGCACGTGGCGGGGCGCCGCGCAACCTGAGGCGCGCTGTGGCATGCGACGTTGGCAGAGTCGCCCCCCGTGGCAAGCGGAGGCGCCCCCAACGGTCCGCCTCGGTACTGTTCGGGCAATCCAAACGGGCATTTAATGCCTTTGTCCCCCGCCGTCAGAGTTAGGTGCGATAGCACTGTGCGGCCACTGTTCGCACAGTTCCTTGCCATTTTTACCCTCACCTGCGTCGCTACCTGTGGGAAACCCCTTAGCATATAAAAGGAGGCCCATGCGCACGTAGGAGGGGGACCCCCGAAGGAGGACACCCAGTAGACCCTCGTCTACGTCCAGCTCCAACTTACTGTAGCTTCTTGCGCTCCAGAGCAAGAACTCGAATCAACCAGACAAGCAGCAGTAGGGTTTTACGCATCCGTGCGGCCCGAAGCTGGGTAAAATCGTTGTGTGTGTGTCGCCTCGATCTGCTCTTTGCGCAACCTCAGCCCCTCGCCGAACCGAAAAGGGGCTCTGTCCCCATAGGTGCTCGTGGAGGCCGATTTCCCCCGACATCTTTGGCGCGCCAGGTAGGGGGTGCGTCGAGGTTGTGTGAACCAGATCCGGCGTCCGCGCGAGCCAGACTCTCATTGTTTGTGCCGGCATGGCGCTGAAGAAGAAAGCTCCGGAGGTGACCGGTCCGTCAGCGTCGAACCCACCGCCCATGGAGCAGACGGGTGGTGGGGAGGACGCCGGCGGAGGAACGGGCGCCGTCGAACCAGTTCTTGGTCCCGCGACGTCCGAGCTCGCCCCGCGCCCCTCTCAGGAGGCGCGAAACCAGCAGCGTCATGGTACCCATGGTACCATACGCTCGCTGGACCCAGACCGTGCTGGTGGGTCCCAAGGCGCTCAGGACCAGCATGCGATCCAGTGTGCCAGAACGAGCGTCGCGCGGCTGCCTGGACCGGGTGCTGCTCCTTCTAACATAGTTAGGAGTTCGAGCACATCCCGCTCCTCGCGCCGTTCGCCGCCTCTGCCCGCCACCCCAGCGGAAGCTCTCGCGTGAGCTCAGCTACTCCTAGACTACCCTCCGACGGCGGACAAGCTCGACGACTGGAGGGCAACCATCTAGAGCCTCATCGATTTCGCCAACGGCGACACTCCGCGGCAGCACAGCGCGTCGCAGCCGCGGCCAGTCACCCATGCAAGAACCGATGGCGCCAAGAATGGCGGGGGTGCGACCACCGTGCACTCCCCGCCCCAGAAGCCGCGGTCGCTGACTCGCCGGGCTCACCTCGACAACGACTCCACCGCATCGTCGAACCCGCGAACTCGCCGCGACCAACGCCAAGTCCTTCACGAACGAAGGGAAGAAGACGCTCGAACCCGCATCGAGCGCAGAAGAGAGGTGCGGCGTCAATCAGACCAGCGCGTTGAGCCCTCTGGAAACATGCACGCACCGAGGGAACCAGGTGAACTGCCGTATTCGGTAGGCTGCCCCGCGTTCACCCGCGAGCTGTGGCAAGTCCAGTGGCCCAGCACGAAGAACTTCAAGCCCGACGTGCCCGAGAAGTACAACGGCAAGTCGCACCCGTCAGAGTTCCTCAGCATCTACACCATTGCGGTGCAGGCTGCCGGGGGACGGGACGACAAGATCCTTGCCAACTACTTCCCGCTGGTACTCAAGCCCAACGTCAGAACCTGGCTCATGCACTTGCCGGACGGCTCCATCTCCTCCTGGCCAGATCTATGCCATCAGTTCGTTGGCGCCTTCACGGGCGGCCACAAACCCCATGGCCAGGCAAGCGACCTTCATCTGCTTGTTCAGAAGGAGGGGGAGCCTTTGCGCAAGTTCATCCAGAGGTTCAGCCGTGTGCACTACAACATCCCAGACGTCCACCCCGCCGCGGTGATCAGCGCGTTCCACCAGAACATGCGCAACCGCAGGATGCGGGAGGAGATGGCGATGTGCAAAATCAAGGAGGTCAGCGAGCTTTACGCCCTGGCTGACAAGTGTGCACGCGCTGAGGAGGGGAGGAAGCTCCCCGGAGAAAGTGTTGGAGAAGGAGAATCCGACAGTGAAGGTACCGCCCCGGCAAGGAGAGGCCGGCGGCGGAACGGCAAAAAGAAGAAAAACCCAGAGGTGCTGGTTGTCGAGAAGTCCGGCAGCGAGGGCTCCGCCAAGAAAGCCCAGGCGGGAGGCCCCGGCAAGGAGGTTGTCGGGTGCGCCAACTGCCGGGCGGTGGCTGCTGCCGATAAGCGGGACGGTACTGACAAGAAGTACTGCAAGATCCACCGTACCAGGGGCCACGACCTCCAGAGTTGCAAGCAAGTCGAGCGACTTGTCGAGCTGCAGAAGGCCGAGTACGCACGACGCGACAAGGAGAGAGCCCAAGCAGGCGGTGGGGGATCCGGCACAAAGCGTCCCGGCCCGGGGGAGCGTCGCGGCAAGGACAAGCAGCGGCAAGCAGACAGACCTCCCCGGGGACGCGACAAGGACGAAGACGATGATGACGAAGAAGACATGGAAGACCCCGAGACCAGCGAGCAGGAGTTTCAGAAAGCCACTGAGGTCTTGTTTGTGGACGGCGGTGCCTCCCTGCACGCTTCCACCACCAGCTTAAACGGTGGGTGCGGGAGGTCAATGCAGCGGAGCCACCCGTCGAGTCACGCAGACCCCTGAGATGGTCCAGCACGCCTATCATCTTCGACATTGAGGACCACCCTGATCGCACAACCGCGGTCGGGTGCTTGCCGATGTTGGTTTCCCCAACGGTCCGCAACCTCAAGGTCACTAAGATGCTAGTTGACGGCGGGGCCGGCTTGAATCTGATCTCCTCTGCCGTTCTCCGGAGACTCCAAGTTCCCAACAGCGAGCTCGAAGAAACCGGCACATTACAAGGAATCAACCCGGGAAGGAGCAAGCCGAAGGGAAAGATCACGCTGCCGGTAACATTTGGCAGCGAGCTGAATTTCAGGACTGAGAAGGTCACCTTTGACGTCGCCGACTTTCCGTTGCCTTACAACGGGATCCTCGGCCGACCAGCGCTCGCCAAGTTCATGGCGGCCTCTCACTACGCGTATAACATGCTCAAGATGCCTGGCCCGATAAGCGTCATTTCTGTCCCCGGCGACAAGAAGGATGCCCTTATCTGCGCCGACCAAATATACCGGGACGCAACAGCAGCAACGGCCCGCGGCCCACTTGCCGCTGGAGCTTCCGGGGGAAAGAAGAAGTCCGGCAAGTGCTCTGGCGTCCACTCCGGCAAGCGCGCCTCTTCGGAGTGCTGCGCTGCCGTCGAGGACGTGCCATCGAGCCCCGCCGGCAAGAAGATCAAGCCCGGCAAATGCTCTGGCGCCCACTCCGGCAAGCGCGCCTCTTCGGAGTGCTGCGCTGTCATCGAGGACGTGCCATCGAGCCCCGCCGGCAAGAAGACCAAGCCGGGCAAGTGCTCTGGCGCCCACTCCGGCAAGCGCGTCTCTTCGGAGTGCTGCGCTGCCGTCGAGGACGTGCCATCGAGCCCCGCCGGCAAGAAGACCAAGCCGGGCAAGTGCTCTGGCGCCCACTCCGGCAAGCGCGTCTCTTCGGAGTGCTGCGCTGCCGTCGAGGACGTGCCATCGAGCCCCGCCGGCAAGAAGACCAAGCCCGGCAAGTGCTCTGGCGCCCACTCCGGCAAGCGCGCCTCTTCGGAGTGCTGCGCTGCCGTCGAGGACGTGCCATCGAGCCCCGCCGGCAAGAAGACCAAGCCCGGCAAGTGCTCTGGCGCCCACTCCAGCGAGCGCGCCTCCTCGGAGTGTTGCGCTGCCGTCGAGGACGTGCCATCGAGCTCTCCCGGCAAGAAAGCCAAGCCCGGCGAATGCTCTGGCACCCACTCCGGCAAGCGTGCCTCTTCGGAGCGCTGCGCTGCCGTTGAGGACGCACCATCGAGCCCCGCCGGTAAACACAAGAAGACGACGGCTGCTCCACCAGCGACCAAGAAGGTGCCTGCCAAGGAGGACGGCACTGGTGGTACCTTCACCATCAGTGCCACTCTTGACCCCAAATAGGAAAGCGCGCTCGTTGCTTTCCTGCGGGCGAATGTCGATGTGTTTGCCTGGCAACCATCTGACATCCCCGGCGTTCCCAGGGAAGTGATTGAGCACCACCTTGCCGTCTGTCCTCATGCACGGCCCGTCAAGCAAAAAGTCAGGAAACAAGCGGTGGAGCGCCAAGAGTTTATCTCGGAGGAGATCGGGAAGTTGGAAGCGGCAGGCCTCGTCAAAGGCGTGCTCCATCCGACGTGGTTGGCCAATCCTGTTGTCGTGCGCAAAGCAAACGGGAAGTGGAGGCTTTGCATCGATTTCACCGATGTTAACAGAGCTTGCCCTAAAGATCCATTTCCCTTTCCACGCATCGACCAGATTGTTGACTCCACGACCGGATGTGGCCTGCTTTCATTCCTCGACGCCTACTCCGGGTACCACCAGATTTTCATGACCCAAGAAGATGAAGAGAAGACTGCGTTCATCACACCATGCGGCACGTGCTGTTTTGTGCGGATGCCTTTTGGACTGAAGAACGCAGGCTCGACATTTGCGAGGGTTGTCCACACTGCTTTCGAGCCACAGATCCACAGAAATGTGGAGGCCTACATGGACGACATTGTGGTCAAGAGCAGAGACAAGGCAACCTTGATTCAAGACTTGGAAGAGACCTTTGCGAACTTGCGCAAGATCAGCCTCAAGCTCAACCCCGAGAAGTGCGTGTTCGGAGTCCCCTCCGGCAAGCTTCTCGGGTTCTTCGTGTCTCAGCGTGGGATCGAAGCCAACCCCAACAAGATCAAGGCCATCGAGCAGATTGAAGCACCAACGCGTGTCAAGGACGTGCGAAGACTTGCCGGCTGCATGGCGGCTCTCAGCAGGTTTATTTCCAGGTCTGCGGAACGCGCCCTGCCGTTTTTCAAAATCTTGAAAAAGGCAGGTCCAGTAAAATGGACTCCGGAAGCGGAGGCTGCGCTGCAAGACTTGAAGAAATACCTGTCCTCCGCTCCTATACTTGTCGCGCCTAGACCGCAAGAGAAGTTGCTGCTCTACCTAGCGGCAACCAATCAAGTGGTTAGTGCTGCGTTAGTAGCGGAGAGGGAAGCTGATGACGAGCCAGCAACCACGGCTAGCGCGTCCGACGACAAGCAGGGGGCTTCCCCGACAAGCTCTGGCCCCGGCAAAGGCGAATCCGCGCAAGTGCAAGGGGAAGTGCAGAAGAAGAGGATGGTGCAGCGCCCAGTTTACTTCGTCAGTTCCCTCCTGCAGGGGGCTAGGTCGAGGTACTCTGGTGTGCAGAAATTTCTCTTCGGCCTCCTCATGGCCTCGAGGAAGCTGCGCCATTACTTCCAAGCACACGAGATCACAGTGGTCACTTGCTTTCCGCTTAAGAGGATACTGCAGAATCCCGAAGCAACAGGCAGGATTGTCGAGTGGGCACTAGAACTGTCAAGCTTTGGCCTCAAGTTCGAGAGTACATCAACCATCTAGAGCAGAGCATTGGCAGAGTTCATAGCAGAGTGGACGCCGACACCGGACGAAGAAATTCCAGAGACGAGCATCCCCGGCAAGGAAGCAACCAAAGAGTGGCTGATGTACTTTGATGGTGCCTTTTCGCTGGAAGGCGCCGGTGCCGGCGTGCTGCTCATCGCGCCCATCGGAGAGCACCTCAAGTACATCGTCCAGATGCACTTTCCCAAGGAGCAAGCAACCAACAATACGGCAGAGTATGAAGGTTTGCTCGCCGGTCTCAGGATCGCGGCGGAACTTGGGATCAAGAAGCTCATTGTCAGGGGTGACTCGCAGCTCGTCGTCCGCCAAGTGAACAAGGATTACCAGTGCCCGTTAATGGAGGCTTACGTTGATGAAGTGAGGAAGCTGGAAGAGCGCTTTGACGGCCTGCAAATGGAATACGTTCCAAGAGCAGAGAACGACATCGCCGACGGCCTGTCAAAATGCGCCGCACTAAAGCTACCTGTGGAACCAGGGACTTTTGTGCTCAAGCTGACTCAGCCATCCGTGACACCATCGACTGGGCCAAGCAAGAAGAGAAAATCGGTCTCCGGTGACTATCTCACGGCAGAGCTTCCCGAAGCCGCCGCCAAGAGAGTCCCCAAGATCGAAGCCAAGAGTGCTGAGGAGCTGCCCGCTCAGGCAAGCCCCACGGTTTGTCCCGACGAAGCAGGCGCTCCCGGCAAGCCATGCCCCGGCAAGCTTGCCGGGGAACGTCAAGCTCCGGCTGAGCCCCAAGTCCTCACCATAGAAGCTGATGTTCCTGCAGCCACCGACATGCCTTTAGTCCTAGTCGTCGAGCCACAGGCTCCGATGTGGGCACAACAGATCGTCTGTTTCCTCCAGACAGGAGAACTTCCCGAAGAACAAGAAGAAGCGGAAAGAGTAGCCCGGCAGTCCAGTATGTACCAGTTCGTCGACGGCGCACTGTACAGAAGAGGACGCAATGGGGTGAAATTGAAGTGCATTCACCGGGAAGACGGACAGGAGCTGTTGGCGGAGATACACGGAGGCATATGTGGACACCACATTGGCGCCAGAGCACTTGCCGGCAAAGCGTTCCGGCAAGGTTTCTTCTGGCCAACAGCCCTCAAGGATGCAACTGCACAAGTAACCAAGTGTGAAGCGTGCCAATTCCATTCCAAGAAGATACACCAGCCAGCTCAAGCTCTCCAGACGATCCCTTTGTCCTGGCCCTTCTCGGTCTGGGGGCTCGATATCCTCGGCCACTTCCCCCGAGCCGTCGGGGGCTTTGAGTACTTGTTCGTTGCCATCGACAAGTTCACAAAGTGGCCAGAAGTGGAACCGGTGAGGAAGGTGACAGCCCAGTCCGCGATCAAATTCTTCAGGTCGATTGTTTGCCGCTTCGGGGTCCCCAACAGGATCATCACCGACAACGGTACGCAGTTCACAAGCCACGCTTTCATGCAGTACACCCAAGACCTCGGCACCAAGGTCTGCTTCGCTTCTGTTGCTCATCCCCGGAGCAACGGTCAAGCGGAAAGGGCCAACGCCGAGGTACTGCGCGGGCTCAAGACCAGAAGTTTTGACAGGCTGCTCAAGCGCGGACGGAACTGGATCGAGGAGCTGCCGGCGGTTCTTTGGTCGGTCAGAACGACGCCAAATCGAGCCACCGGCCAGACACCATTTGCTCTAGTCTATGGAGCAGAAGCAGTTACCCCCACGGAACTCATATACGGGTCACCTCGAGTGCTCGCTTATGATGAGCTTGAGCAAGAGCGGTCGCGTGAAGATGACGCACTGCTCCTCGAGGAGGATCGTCTCCAGGCTGCTGTGCGATCCGCTTGCTACCAGCAAGCTCTGCGTCGCTATCATAGCCGCAAAGTTAAAGCCAGGAGCCTCAAGGAAGGCGACCTTGTTCTTCGGCGCGTTCAGTCGGCCAAGATAGACAACAAGTTGACGCCGAAGTGGGAAGGCCCTTACCGGGTGAAACGAGTCACGAGGCCCGGCGCCGTCCGCCTCGAGACCGAAGATGGTACTCAGGTGAGCAATTCCTGTAACATTGAGCATCTTCGCAAGTTTTACCCGTAAGGCGCGGTTGTCGGACCCCGTCCGGCAGCCAACTCTTTGTACAAAGTCTTGCCGCAGTTGCATGTAATCCTTTGTACAAAGCCAGGCGCAGACCCTGGCAGCAGATAATGAAGCGCTGGCGCCCCCAAGTTTTAGCATGCATGCTGAGTCGAGTCTCGTCCTTGGTTAGGGTTGGTAGTGCCTAACAGTCGCTAACCCCTAACTTAGAGGTCGAGTCCGCGTCTTTTTCCCGTCCTTCCCCTTTGGCTCGCAGGAATTGCATACCCTTGCCGAGTCGCTCAAGGACGAAGAAGGGGAGAAGGGCGAGCCAGCACCCGCGCCCCGGCAAGCCAGAGTTGTCGGGGGTTGCAACCTCAGATAAGTCTTTACATCCCTTATCATGCATTCTCTCATGAGCTGCGGAATGCGAAAACCTTGCTTCCTCCTAAAAGCTGTCGTGCTCTCTTAAGCGACAAACCCCGGAGCGCGTTCCCGGGGCCCGCTTCTGATAGTAGCCGCGGCGGCAAGAGGAGGAAGCGAAGGGCCAGAACCCGCCTTCTCCCTGCCTCCGCCAAGAGAGTGAGGAGGGCCAAGGGGCGCGGGGAGATGGCAGGGTCCGTTGCCGGGCGGGGAAGTGTCTATCTTAACGATGCAAAGGGTTCGCTCTTTGCCGCGGGATGTACCCGCGAGACAAATGGTCCGGCAAACACTCCCTTTTCATTAAAAACATTCCACTCAGGTACAACTCAGAGAGAATGAAAAACATGAAAGATGGGATTACAAGATTTAAACACAATTAAGGCCCGAGGGCTTACAAGATAAAAAGAGATAAGGTGCCCGTGATCCCTTTCTTGTCTCTCTCCTCAGAAGGTAGGGCAAGGAGGCGAGAAGGGCAAAAGGGGCGCCTAGACGAGCTACGGGTGGCAGAAGACGCCAAGAGAGCATCCGGGGCTCCGCCCGGGGGCTCCGGAGGCCGGATGGAGACGGCGACGCCGGAAGCGGAGCTCGAAAAGGAGGCCGCGGGACGTCAACACGCTGTCGAGGGCATCTAGCCCTCGTACTCCGAGTTGACGGCCTTGCCGCCGGCCTCTTCCGCAGCCTCGCCACTCCGGCCGCCCGAGAAGACGAAGCCCTGGCAAGAGGAGCTTGCCGGGCCGGAGAGAAGACCCCGGTGGTCGTCGCCGCAAGCAGGGGTGGTGACGGCGTCTGGGGCGAAGCTGGAAGACGAGGCAGTGGCCATGCCACCCGCCCTCTTCCTCTTCCGCAGCCTCCCTACGCCAGCCGCCCAAGGAGACGACCCCGGGGAGTTCACGGCGCCAGCGACGCGGACGATGGGGGTCGCCGGTGCCACGCGGAGCTGCGACCGGCACCTAGTCGGACCCGTCATCCCGGCGACCGCTCCCCTCGTCGTCGCTGTCGCTCCCCTCCTCGTCACTCTCGCTCGAGGAGGAGCCTTCGCTGTCGGAGGAGCTATCCACGCAGCACCGGGCCCGGGTGCCGAGGTCCCCGAAGACTTTGACGGAGAGGAGATCACCCTCCATCAGCTTAAAATGGAGGGTGAACCCCTCCATCAAGCTATGGATCCAGGCGAACGACTTCCACCCTCGGCCAAGATACATCACGCCGGGGGCTCGGGATTCGACGTGGACTCGCGTACCACTGATCCCGCAGCCCCTCATGCGCAGTCTCAGTGTATCGTGTTGCTCCGCTTCCAGGACGTCCACGAAGGGAGCCGGGAGGCGGAGGCGACGGCGAGGCGCCCGGCGCAGCCTGATGATGAACTCGCAGGGGTCGTCCCCGAGATGAACCGCCGGGAGAAACGGAGCCGACGACGGAGGCGAGGCCGGCGCGCCGCCCCGCCCGCCTCGAGCGCCTCAGCCCCGTCCGCCTAGTCCCTGAGCGCCTCGGCCTCGTCCACGACCTCGCCCCTCCCCCTTCCCCTTACGGTTGGCTCCGTCACCACGGGTGCAAGGGGAGGAGGGGCGCGCTGCCTGGCGGCAACCCTTGCCGCCATCGAAGAAGGACCAGGGTTCCCTTTCTCCATGACGGTTGGGGAGAGGGGACCAGGGATCTAAGAGAAGAAAGAAGGAAGGAGTGCGGACCCTCATCACCCCCTTCCGCTCCTTATAAAGGGGCGGAGTGGGGGCTCGGCCGCCCCGCCCAACCAATCAAAGCAGAGGAAGGGCAGGCGACGGGGCCGACCCTCTACTTCGACCCGCGTCGGCCCGGTTTCCTGCCTCCACCACCGCAACCCCAAGCGCATTGAGGACGCGTGGCGGGCGAGCACGGCCGAGGCGATGGATGAGGCGACCTCTCCCCACCCCTTTATCATGGGGGCGGGCGCCCCGAAAGCCGCGCCTCGACCCCGTTCGTTCACCAAGCCGCGCCTCCACGTCTCCCCCCACTTGAAAGTGGGGGCGGGCGTTTCGCCTTTCCAAATAAAGGAATCGTACCCGACGTGACGCATGCCTGCGGGCCTCAAGCCCCGCGCACGCCACCCACGTCACGCACGCCTCGCACGCCTCGCCCCCCACGACGCCGCGATAAGCGCGCGCCACTTGGGGAGGGCGCGACGGGCACGGAGTTAAGGAGCAGCGCAACCCAGGCCACGCGTGCCCGTGCACTGTTAGGGCCTGGCCCAACAACGCTCGGCACCGTGTATGGCCCAGACCCGGGGGCTCCTGTCGGTGTACTAAAGTAGGGGTACCTTAGTACCCCGAACTTGTGCACGAGCAGTAGTAGCGTCCCGCGGCAAGGCTTGCCAGGGGAGCGACAAGAGTCTCCACGGCCCTTTCTGGGCCGGACGAAGGCCAAGTGATTGAGCCTAGAAGACCAGGCCCCGGCAAGAGGAGCTTGTCGGGCCAAGGAGGCGAGGTCCGGCAAGAGGAGCTTGCCGGGCCAAGGCGATAAGGCCCCGGCAAGAGCAGCTTGCCGGGACGACTAAGCCGAAGCACCAAGGCCCCGGCGGGAGGAGCTCGCCGGGACGGCCAAGCCAAGGCACCCCAAGAAAGGCCCGCCGCGGCGCGCCGCGCGCCCCGGCAAGGCCTGACGAGCGGCAAGCTTTCAGGTGCGGCAAGACAACCACCGCGGCAAGCCACTTGCCGCGGCAAACCACCACCTCAGGCCTGCGCTCCAGCTCACCTGACCACGCGTCACTCTGGAGCTTCCCCAGAGGCACGTGGCGGGGCGCCGCGCAACCTGAGGCGCGCGGTGGCATGCGACGTTGGCAGAGTCGCCCCCCGTGGCAAGCGGAGGCACCCCCAACGGTCCGCCTCGGTACTCTTCGGGCGATCCAGACGGGCATTTAATGCCTTTGTCCCCCACCGTCAGAGTTAGGTGCGATAGCACTGTGCGGCCACTGTTCGCACAGTTCCTTGCCATTTTTACCCTCACCTGCGTCGCTACCTGTGGGAAACCCCTTAGCATATAAAAGGAGGCCCATGCGCACGTAGGAGGGGGACCCCCGAAGGAGGACACCCAGTAGACCCTCGTCTACGTCCAGCTCCAACTTACTGTAGCTTCTTGCGCTCCAGAGCAAGAACTCGAATCAACCAGACAAGCAGCAGTAGGGTTTTACGCATCCGTGCGGCCCGAAGCTGGGTAAAATCGTTGTGTGTGTGTGTGTCGCCTCGATCTGCTCTTTGCGCAACCTCCGCCCCCCGCCGAACCGAAAAGGGGCTCCGTCCCCATAGGTGCTCGTGGAGGCCGATTTCCCCCGACAGCATGTTAAATTTATTTCACCTTTTGAGGCGTCGCTTCAGACACCCGATCGGTCTTCAGTTATTTTTATTGGGATTTCGGGAGGACTACCGCCTGATTTCCTCTTATTCATCGTGTAGTGCAAATCTATTATTTGATTGTGCATACTAACTTGCTCATGTGCATCATGTTTACATTTGTTATATCTTATGTCCGAACTGTCTTGCGAGTACATTCAAAGTACTCACCTGGCTTGTTGATTTGGCCAGATGTTGACGAAGGCGATCTTATGGATGAAGAGTTCGATAGCGAGTCCGACGCCTAGAGGAGTCCCACTCAGTCACGTGCGACCTTGGTGTTGTTCACTTGTATTATACACGCTTCCGCCACCCAAATAAAAATCGTCAAGCCTCACCCCGACGCTTGATGAGCAGTAAGATTTCAGAGTCATGTCACCCACTTCGCTGTGACATATCCACCACCACCTTTATTGCGAGTCATAGTTATGCCACCCTACTCTTGTGCCATATTCGCCTTTATGTATAATATAGGCGTGCTTGTAATAAATTGTTGAGCATCCTCAGCTCAACCATGTATAATATTAGTACTGCTGGATTTTTGTATCAAGCTTTTGTCTGCCAGTAAGAAGAGTTCTTCTGTACTGGTTAATACAAAGGTCGGCTTTTTAATAAATGTTTTATTGGAAAGGCGGTCGTGACATCTGTTGTGGATCATCATTGGCCGGAAAGGCCAAAGCCGAACAATTATTTTAGTTTGGTGCAGCAGTTCCTTGGTGCGGTGCCGCACGTCAACGCGATGAAGAGGTCGGCATGCGTAGAGGGTGCGCGGATGGCCCTTGCCCCTGTGAAGACATACTGGGCGGAGATGGAGGCCACCGCCATTGCAGCCCAAGATTCGGACGAGAGCCGAGTACCTGCCGAGCACTACTTTCGAGAAGTTCTCGAGGGCGCTCGTTCAATAGAAGCGGAGTGCTCGAAGAATATTATGTTCTAATGACATGTATTCCCATTGAGAAACAATGTTTTGCTGAATTGTAAAGGCTATTTTATACTTTTGCCTAAAAGAGTTATAATACCTCCTGTGCGGCCGTTCATGTATATATGTATATAACCTGAAAGATGGCAGTCGTCGGCTTCAGCCCCCACGCATATAATGCGGGGGTGCTCGCAGAAGACGCATGTTCACACTTGATCCAACGTCTTGGTCTAGTAGGGAGGTGATAGCGCAGCGAACTAGGCAATCGGACTATAATGCTTTAACACTTTCACTTAGCCATAGGAGTTTGACAGTGGGGCTACTATATAGCCCCTGGTGGCTCTGGGCTCATCCGAATTCAGGGTGCGTACATGCCTTGCCAGGAAACGGCCCTTCGTTAAGGCGGAGGAATCCCGAAGATTCCGCTAGGTCATCGGGTGGTTGACCAGTCTCACGCTATATCATGACAGTCGGTTTTCGGCTTTCTCTACTGAGGTGCTCGTCCGGATGAACCAGGGCACAATCACAGTAGTTCTCCTAGTGCCGCCTTAGCCGATAGAGCGGAACGTAAGGCAGCAAAACACAGGAGCCGGGCAAACCCAACATTTGACCAAAGACATGATTCGGAGGTGATGCATATAAGACCAAAGTCACGAAGCCGAACACTCCCTAAGGTATTCGGTCTTTATGATGTAAACCGGGTTAAACGGTGACTTTGTAATAAGCCCCTGGTGTCCAGGTACGTGCAATATTCTGACGTGGCCACATGCCAATACGTCAGCATCCTTCTCAATTGTACTGAGAATCCGGGGGATGTGTATCAACAAGAGACAGTAAAAAAGGTTTACGCATGGTCTTAATCTAAAAAGAATCCTTGGAACGGGTCCCTGCTGCACATCTGCGCTTGTGTCTCCGTTGTGCCGTATCCTGGACGGGTGTATCACGATGGTCATCTATAAAAGAGAGGAACTTAGTTGAAAGGTAGTCGTGTGAAAAGGTAGGTTATACTAAATAAACCATGTACAGTTCAAGATGAGTTAAATTGAGCCTAATTGTCACTTGTTTACACGCGTTGAGCCCCTTGTGTAGGGGTATAGCCATCAAACCTGTATCAATTATGTATAGCTACACCGGACTCGTCTAACCGTGTCCGTGGTCTTAACGACCTGTCAGATGCTCTAGTTGGTGAGGCCGTCTAGTGTGTGGCTGCCAAGGCAGCCGCACAGTCTTCCGCGCGTAAGGAGCGCTCAATATTTCCATGTACTGTAATGATGCCACGTGGATTGGGCATCTTAAGCATGAGAGAAGCGTAATGCGGTATTGCGTTAAAGCGGGCGAAAGCTTCGCATCCGAGTAGTGCTTGATAGCCACTTTGGAATGGAGCGATGTGAAAGGTTAACTTTTTGCTTCGGAAGTTATCGGGCAAGCCGAATATAACCTCTAGTAGCTAGGAGCCCATGCAATGGGCTTCTGGGCCTGGCGTTACTCCTTTAAAGGTAGTATTGCTATGGCCAATTTTTGTTGGGTCCATCCCCATTTTGCGGACTGTGTCCTGATATATCAAGTTTAAACTACTGCCACCGTCCATCAGGACTCGTGTAAAGTGGTATCCGTCGATTATTGGGTCTAACACCAAGGCAGCCCATCCTGCCTGCCGGATACTGGCCGAGTAATCCCGATGGTTGAAGGTGATCGGTTGGGACGACCAGTGGCAGAATTCTGCGGTAACGGGCCCTGGGGCGTGTGTCTCTAGGAGCGCCGCTTTGTTTCTCCCCTTCATCACGTGTAAGACGTTTACTGTTTTGACTTCTGGTGGAAATTTCTTCTGTTCCCCAGTGCTTTGTTTGTGAGGCTCATCGTCGTCTTCGGTTGGTGTATCCAGCCCCTTGTGTTCGGCGTTAAGTTTGCCGGACTGCTTGAAGACCCAAAATTCTCTATGGGTATGATTTGTAGGTTTATCGGGGGTGCTATGGACTTGACATATCTTGTCCAGAATCTTGTTTAGGCTGGACAGTTCGTCCCTGTTGCCTTTGGGGGGCAGCTTTTGCTGACCCGACTGCGAGCTTTTGAATCCGGCGTTTACCGCTGTGTTCTTCGGGTTGTCTTCTTTATTCCGGCGCTTGTTTTTGCTGCATCGTGGCTTCCCGTTTCTGTCCCTGACTTCGGATGTACTTGGGTTGCTGGTGCTTCATCGGGCTAACCAGCTGTCCTCGTGTCGGGTGGTTGGTGCGACATATGCCAATGGGCGGCTTATCATTGTGGGAGCCAATAAAACGTCGCCGGTGCCCGGAAATGGGATAAGGCGAATACATGCACGCCGGCGAATCTTACCCAGCTTCGGGGCTCTCCGTAGAGATAACACCCCTACTGCTGCTCTGCGGGGTCTCCGCATGGTCACTAGATCAACAAGTAGCTACAAGAGGCTCCTTGAGCTGTTCGGGGGGAGGAAGAAGAAGGGCAAGGCTAGGTTTCTTCCTCCCTTGCTGCGTTGTCTTAAACTCCTAAAAAAAGATCTCCCTTGCATGGGCGCCCTGGGGGGTTTATATAGGCCTACCCCCCAGGGGTACAACGGTAATTCAGCTGGACATGGGCCCTAGCTGTCTGTGTCTACGCTCGCCGGCTTCTCCGCCGGCCGTTGGGGCCCGCCGACAGGTGGGCCCGCCGGCTGCCGGCCTTCTGGTCGATAGGCTGGCCCCACTGCTTGGGGGTCTTGTCGGGGGCTGGTCACTGTTGTCCTACCTCTGGTGACGTGGGCTCCGTCGTGGTGAGCATGGCTATGGTGCTGCCGCTGGGCGGCTCATCACTGTAGCCTTACCCCGCCTTGTCTTCTTAATGAGGCGCCTGCCTCGAGGGAAGGGGCCAACCGGCTATTGGGAGTCAGATACCCCCCAGGCCAACTGCGGGAGGCCTGGCCGCCTTCGGGGTCTTCTTGTCTGTCGGGGCCCGCCGCCCTCAGGTCGTACTGATAGCTCGCCGTGGGTGATGTCATGGTCAACATGGCAACAGTGCTGCGCCGGATGGGTGATGGCCGCCCCGTACGGCGCACTGTGGCCATGCGTGTCCCGGGATTCGGGGGTGGCAGGCTTCACTGTAGCCACACCCCGTCTCATCGCCGTTATGTGGGTGCAGATTTTGAGGGCACGGTCCTGGCCGCCTGTTGGGGGCCGGCTTTTTGGAGTCGGCCCTCTCGTGACCGGCTTTTTGGAGCCGGCCCTCTCGTGGTTTCTTTTGGGAGGTTTTGGGGCCGAGCCGCCTTCGTGCAGCTGGCTTGAGAGGTAGCCGGCTCGTGGAAGGCGGCCCCTCGCCTTGGGTCTTGAAGGCTGGAATGGCTTGTAATTTTTCTGAAGTGCCAGGGGGAGCCGGCTGGGCTACCCGTGGTCATTTACTCCGACAGTAGTCCCCGAAGCTGGTTGGGCTCCGAGGCTGAAAAAAGACGAGAAGCTCAATCAGCTTCCTATCATGAGGAGCCGGCAGCTGGGAGCCGGCTTTAATTTGGTGCGCCGTCTTCCGGTGGTTTCGAAGTTGGAAGGCGGGAACCAGGCATTTGCGCGGGCTAGGTCGCGAGCTGACCGCTTGCCGCCTACGCGCCACGTGGCATCTTCTGGCTGGAAGGGCCTGCCAGCCCACGCGCGCGACGGGACGTCGCCGCAGTCCGGGGCCCACCGCCATCGGGCCTCGGCCCACGGGCGGATCCTCTGTGGCCCGGATGGACCGCACGCCTTCCAGCGGCGGCTACCGCACGCCGTTAAGGCGCAATAATTGCGGGACATGGGGGAGTGTGCGCAGTTAATCCCACGTTCCCCCACGCCTCGCCTCCTCAGCTTCGCCGCATGAGGCTATAAGTAGGGGGAGGAGGGGGAGCGGCAGACGCTCGCATGCTCTCCCTCGCTCCGCCCTTCGCTTCTTTTTCTTCCTCTCCATCACCGCAGCCTCCTACCGCCGCCCGGCTCTTCCGCCAATCTTCCTGGCTCACCGTTACTCCGTCGTAGTGGGGTCGCGCGCCTCTCCGCCGCCGCACCTTGCTCACCTCCGCACCGTCCCCATGGCGTTGTCGAGCTCTTGGGACGGCTCCAACGTCCATGATGACCATGTCGACTTCCTCTGCCGGACGCGACGGCTGCCGGGCACGAACTACGTGCGGGTCCGTCTCACGCCGGCGAGGGAGATCTCGCCGGCACCGGAGGAAGACGAGTGGGTATTCTTCCGCTCGCACTGCCTGCGAGGCCTCGGCCTGCCGGCGAGCGGGTTTTTCTGCTCCTTCCTCGAATTTTACCACCTCCAGCCGCATCATCTCACTCCAAATGCGGTAATGCTGTTGTCGGCCTTCGTCACCCTGTGCGAGGGCTTTCTTGGCGTTCTCCCCACACTCGAGCTCTGGGGAGAGTTCTCCCTGTGCAAGCTCGGCACTGTTGTCGCAGGCGTGCCCTCCCCATGCGGAGCCTTCATCGCCATGAGGCGGACGAGCGAGAACAATCCATTCCCATCCATCCCGCTGATCCAGTCGGTGAAGCTCTGGCAAAACTCTTACTTCTACGTGAAGAATGTCGCCCCGCAAGGCAACTTTGTCAACTTGCCGGCTTACATAGCCGGCCCGCCGGCTGTGAGGCAGCCCTCATGGGGCTACCGGGCCAGGTCGCTGTCTCAGGCCGGGGCCGCAGCCGTTGCCCGGCTCCGGGTGAAGATCCAGTCGGAGGGCCTGACCGGGGCCGATCTGGTGGCCGCCTTCGTGGAGCGTCGAGTGCTCCCGCTCCAGGGCCGGCCTCACATGATTTGTTAGATGAGCGACCGCCTTGACCCATGCCGACTAAGCACCAGGGAGATGACGCATGTCGAGGTGTCCTATATGGTGAACTACATTTCCAACTGCAAGCTTGCCGAGGAGTGGCAGTATGGCAAGGAGCCGTATTCTCGCGCCAACCCTCCGCCTATGGTAAGTTTCTCTTCTTTTCTTCTTTTCTTGTAGTCGGGTTCACGATGGCCGACTCCTGATTAGTCGGCTTGTTTTCAGTAGAACCCCCTTCTTCTGCCGGCAACCGGGGCTGCGGGGGTGGAGTGCCAGCTCCTTCCTGACCGCACGATGGACGATGCTGATGACCCGGATCTGGGGGCGGCCGCCATGGAAGACACCGTCATAGGGGAAGGCGGTGAGGCAGGCGGCGTGGGGCTCGGGGCCGCCCTCGAGGACTGGGCGGACGATGACGAGGTCGAAGTCGTTCCACGCCGCCAGCCGGTGCTCGATCATCAAGGCGCGGGCCCATCTGCCGCGCCGGCTTCCCGTGGCGGTGCACAGAAACGCCGGGCCATGTCGACCCACTTCGGCAGCCGGCCGAAGAAACCCAAGGGCACCGCGGCGGCGACCAAGCGGGACGAAGCGGCCGCGAAGGCGGCTCGCTTCCGCAAGGTGGTGAAGCAGCCACAGGCGATTTCGGCGTAAGTGGTGTTTTTCTTATGCCTTTCTTTTTCCTCTTTGTTGAAATTATTCTAAGCCCTCCTCTTAACTTATCGAACAGGGCCCCGCTTTCTCTCGAGCAGGCCTCTGCCGCCTCCATAGTTGGAACCGCGGGAGGGTCCTCGATCTCCCGCCGTGTGGATCCCCGCGCCGACCTCTTAGAGGCGACGGAGCAGAACTTGCGGGAGGCGCGGGAAGAGCGGGAGGCGGAGGAGCAGAGGGCGGTTCAGGAGGTGAGGGAGAAGTTGGCGGAGGCGCGGGCCGACACGGCCGCCAAGGCCCAAGTGGAGGCCACGGCCGAGGAGACGGAGGCGGAGGCCCTGCAGAACCAGCCTCCGCAGCTCGTCATCCCCCTTCGCGCCGCGGCCCCCGACATCCCCGTGCCTCCATCGGAGGAGGCCGACCGTGGCCAGCCGGAGATGGAGAGGGAGGCGGTGATGTAGAGCATCCCATGATCATCCCCATGGACCTACCTGTTGGGGAACGTAGTAATTTCAAAATTTTCCTACGCACACGCAAGATCATGGTGATGCATAGCAACGAGAGGGGAGAGTGTTGTCTACGTACCCTCATAGACCGAAAGCGGAAGCGTTATATCAACGCGGCTGATGTAGTCGTACGTCTTCACGATCCGACCGATCCAAGCACCGTTACTCCGGCACCTCCGAGTTCTTGGCACACGTTCAGCTCGATGACGTTCCCCGGGCTCCGATCCAGCAAAGCTTCGGGGAAGAGTTCCGTCAGCACGACGGCGTGGTGACGATCTTGATGTTCTACTGTCGCAGGGCTTCGCCTAAGCACCGCTACAATATGACCGAGGTGGAATATGGTGGAGGGGGGCACCGCACACGGCTAAGGAACGATCTCAAGGATCAACTTGTGTCCTCTAGGGTGCCCCCCTGCCCCCGTATATAAAGGAGCCAAGGGGAGGGGCGGCCGGCCTGGTTTGGGCGCGCCAAGGGGAGTCCTACTCCCACCGGGAGTAGGATTCCACCTTTCCTAGTCCAACTAGGAGAAGGGGGGAAAGGAGGGGAGAGGAGAAGGAAGGGAGAGGGAGCCGCGCCCCCAAACCCCTTGTCCAATTCGGACTGGGCTTGGGAGGGGCGCGCGCCACCTCCTGGCTCCTTCCCACTAAGGCCCAATAAGGCCCAATACTCTTCCCCGTATTCCCGTAAGTCCCCGGTACCTCCGAAAATACCCGAACCACTCAGAACCTTTCCGATGTCCGAATATAGTCGTCCAATATATCGATCTTTACGTCTCGACCATTTCGAGACTCCTCGTCATGTCCCCGATCTCAACCGGGACTCCGAACTCCTTCGGTACATCAAAACTCATAAACTCATTATATAACTGTCATCGAAACCTTAAGCGTGCGGACCCTACGGTTCGAGAACAATGTAGACATGACCGAGACACGTCTCCGGTCAATAACCAATAGCGGGACCTGGATGCCCATATTGGCTCCTACATATTCTACGAAGATCTTTATCGGTCAGGCCGCATAACAACATACGTTGTTCCCTTTGTCATCGGTATGTTACTTGCCCGAGATTCGATCGTCGGTATCCAATACCTAGTTGAATCGCGTTACCGGCAAGTCTCTTTACTCGTTCCATAATACATCATCTCGCAACTAACTCATTAGTTGCAATGCTTGCAAGGCTTAAGTGATGTGCATTACCGAGAGGGCCCAGAGATACCTCTCCGACAATCGGAGTGACAAATCCTAATCTCGAAATACGCCAACCCAACATCTACCTTTGGTGACACCTGTAGTACTCCTTTATAATCACCCAGTTACATTGTGACGTTTGGTAGCACCCAAAGTGTTCCTCCGGCAAACGGGAGTTGCATAATCTCATAGTCATAGGAACATGTATAAGTCATGGATAAAAGCAATAGCAACATACTAAACGATCGGGTGCTAAGCTAATGGAATGGGTCATGTCAATCAGATCATTCAACTAATGATGTGACCTCATTAATCAAATAACAACTCCTTGTTCATGGTTAGGAAACATAACCATCTTTGATTAATGAGCTAGTCAACTAGAGGCATACTAGTGACACTCTGTTTTTCTATGTATTCACACATGTATTATGTTTCCTGTTAATACAATTCTAGCATGAATAATAAACATTTATCATGAATTAAGGAAATAAATAATAACTTCATTATTGCCTCTAGGGCATATTTCCTTCAGTCTCCCACTTGCACTAGAGTCAATAATCTAGTTCACATCGCCATGTGATTTACCAGCAATAGTTCACATCACCATGTGATTAACACCCATAGTTCACATCGATATGTGACCAACACTCAAAGGGTTTACTAGAGTCACTAATCTAGTTCACATCGCTATGTGATTAACACCCAAAGAGTACTAAGGTGTGATCATGTTTTGCTTGTGAGATAATTTTAGTCCACGGGTCTGTCACATTCAGATCCGTAAGTATTTTGCAAATTTCTATGTCAACAATACTCTGCACGGAGCTACTCTAGCTAATTGCTCCCACTTTCAATATGTATCCAGATTGAGACTTAGAGTCATCTAGATCAGTGTCAAAACTTGCATCGATGTAACCCTTTACGATGAACCTTTTGTCACCTCCATAATCGAGAAACATATCCTTATTCCACTAAGGATAATTTTGACTGCTATCCAGTGATCTACTCCTAGATCACTATAGTACTCCCTTGCCAAACTCAGTGGTAGGGTATGCAATAGATCTGGTACACAGCATGGCATACTTTATAGAACCTATGGCTGAGGCATAGGGAATGACTTTCATTCTCTTTCTATCTTCTGCCGTGGTCGGGCTTTGAGTCTTACTCAATTTCACACCTTGTAACACAGGCAAGAACTCTTTCTTTTACTGTTCCATTTTGAACTACTTCAAAATCTTGTCAAGGTATGTACTCATTGAAAAAACTTATCAAGCGTCTTGATCTATCTCTATAGATTTTGATGCTCAATATGTAAGCAGCTTCATCGAGGTCTTTCTTTGAAAAACTCCTTTCAAACACTCCTTTATGCTTTGCAGAATAATTCTACATTATTTCCGATCAACAATATGTCATTCACTTATACTTATCAGAAATGCTGTAGTGCTCCCACTCACTTTCTTGTAAATACAGGCTTCACCGCAAGTCTGTATAAAACTATATGCTTTGATCAACTTATCAAAGTGTATATTCCAACTCCGAGATGCTTGCACTAGTCCATAGATGGATCGCTGGAGCTTGCATATTTTTTTAGCACCTTTAGGATTGACAAAACCTTCTGGTTGCATCATATACAACTCTTCTTTAATAAATCTATTAAGGAATGCAGTTTTGTTTATCCATTTGCGGCAATTGCTAATATGATTCAGACAGACTTAAGCATAGATACGAGTGAGAAACTCTCATCGTAGTCAACACTTTGAACTTGTCGAAAACCTTTTGCGACAATTCTAGCTTTGTAGATAGTAACACTACTATCAGCGTCCGTCTTCCTCTTGAAGATCCATTTATATTCTATGGCTTGCCGATCACCGGGCAAATCCATCAAAGTCCATACTTTTGTTCTCATACATGGATCATATCTCAGATTTCATGGCCTCAAACCATTTCGCGGAATCTGGGCTCATCATCGCTTCCTCATAGTTCGCAAGTTCATCATGGTCTAGTAACATGACTTCCAGAAAAGGATTACCATACCACTCTGGTGCGGATCTCACTCTGGTTTACTTACGAGATTCAGTAGTAACTTGATCTTGAAGTTACATGATCATTATCATTAGCTTCCTTACTAATTGGTGTAGTAGTCACAAGAATAGATTTCTGTGATGAACTACTTTCCAATAAGGGAGAAGGTACAATTACCTCATCAAGTTTTCTACTTTCCTCCCACTCACTTCTTTCGAGAGAAACTCCTTCTCTAGAAAGGATCCATTCTCAGCAACAAATATCTTGCCTTCGGATCTGTGATAGAAGGTGTACCCAACTGTCTTCTTTGGGTATCCTATGAAGACATATTTCTCCGCTTTGGGTTTGAGCTTATCAGGATGAAACTTTTTCATATAAGCATCACAACCCCAAACTTTAAGACACGACAACTTTGGTTTCTTGCCAAACCACAGTTCAGATTGTGTCGTCTCAACGGACTTAGATGGTGCCCCTTTTATAACGTGAATGCAGTTGTCTTTAATGCATAACCCCAAAACTATAGTGGTAAATCGGTAAGAAACATCATAGATTGCACTATATCCAATAAAGTACGGTTATGACGTTCGGACACACCATTATGCTGTGGTGTTCCAGGTGGCATGAGTAGTGAAACTATTTCACATTGTTTAAATGAAGGCCAAACTGGTAACTCAAATATTTTACCTCTGCGATCATATCGTAGAAACTTTTATTTTCTTGTTGCGATGATTCTCTACTTCACTCTGAAATTCTTTGAACTTTTCAAACGTTTCAGACTTATGTTTCATCAAGTAGATATACCCATATCTTCTCAAATCATCTGTGAAGGTCAGAAAATAATGATACCTGCTGCCAGCCTTAATATTCATCGGACCACATACATCAGTATGTATGATTTCCAATAAATCTGTTGCTTGCTTCATTGTTCCGGAGAACGGCGTTTTTAGTCATCTTGCCCTTAAGGCATGGATCGCAAGCATCAAGTGATTCATAATCAAGAGATTCCAAAATTCCATCAGCATGGAGTTTCTTCATGCGCTTTACACCAATATGACCTAAACGGCAGTGCCACAAATAAGTTGCACTATCATTATTAACTTCGCATCTTTTGGCTTCAATATTATGAATATGTGTATCACTACGATCGAGATCCAACAAACCATTTTTGTTGGTGTGTATGACCATAGAAGGTTTTATTCATGTAAACAGAACAACAATTGTTCTCTAACTTAAATGAATAACTATATTGCAATTAACATGATCAAATCATATTCATGCTCAACGCAAACACCAAATAACACTTATTTAGTTTCAACACTAATCCCGAAAGTATAGGGAGTGTGTGATGATGATCATATCAATCTTGGAACCAGTTCCAACACACATCGTCACCTTGCCCTTTAACTAGTCTTTGTTCATTCTACAACTCCCGTTTCGAGTTACTAATCTTAGCAACTGAACTAGTACCAAATACTGAGGGGTTGCTATGAACACTAGTAAAGTACACATCAATAACATGTATATCAAATATACTTATGTTCACTTTGCCATCCTTCTTATCCGCCAATCACTTGGGGTAGTTCCGCTTCCAGTGACCAGTCCCTTTGCAGTAGAAGCACTTAGTCTCAGGCTTAGGACCAGACTTGGGCTTTTTCACTTGAGCAGCAACTTGCTTGCCGTTCTTCTTGAAGTTCCCCTTCTTTCCCTTTGCCCTTTTCTTGAAACTAGTGATCTTGTCAACCATCAACACTTGATGTTTTTCTTTGATTTCTACCTTCGCCGATTTTAGCATCGCGAAGAGCTTGGGAATATTTTCCGTTATCCCTTGCATATTATAGTTCATCACGAAGTTCTACTAACTTGGTGATGGTGACTAGAGAATTCTGTCAATCACTATCTTATCTGGAAGATTAACTCCCACTTGATTCAAGCGATTGTAGTACCCAGACAATCTGAGCACATGCTCACTAGTTGAGCGATTATCCTCCATCTTTTAGCTATAGAACTTGTTGGAGACTTCATATCTCTCAACTCGGGTATTTGCTTGAAATATTAACTTCAACTCCTGGAACATCTCATATGGTTCATGACGTTCAAAACGTCTTTGAAGTCCCGATTCTAAGCCGTTAAGCATGGTGCACTAAACTATTAAGTAGTCATCATATTGAGCTAGCAAAACGTTCATAACGTCTGCATGTGCTCCTGCAATAGGTCCGTCACCTAGCGGTGCATCAAGGACATAATTCTTCTATGCAGCAATGAGGATAAACCTTAAATCACGGATCCAATCCGCATCATTGCTACTAACTTTTTCAACACAATTTTCTCTAGGAACATATCAAAATAAACACAGGGAAGCAACAATGCGAGCTATTGATCTACAACATAGATATGCTAATACTACCAGGACTAAGTTCAGGATAAATTAAAGTTCAATTAATCATATTACTTAAGAACTCCCACTTAGATAGACATCCCTCTAATCTTCTAAGTGATCACGTGATCCAAATCAACTAAACCATAACCGATTATCACGTGATATGGAGTAGTTTTCAATGGTGAACATTGTTATGTTGATCATATCAACTATATGATTCACGCTCGACCTTTCGGTCTCTGTGTTCCGAGGCCATATCTGCATATGCTTGGCTCATCAAGTATAACCTGAGTATTCCGCGTGTGCAACTGTTTTGCACCCGTTGTATTTGAACTTAGAGCCTATCACACCCGATCATCACGTGGGGTCTCAGCACGAAGAACTTTTGCAACGGTGCATACTCAGGGAGAACACTTCTTGATAATTTAGTGAGAGATCATCTTATAATGCTACTATCAATCAAAGCAAGATAAGATGCATAAAAAGATAAACATCACATGCAATCAATATAAGTGATATGATATGGTCATCATCATCTTGTGCTTGTGATCTCCATCTCTGAAGCACCGTCATGATCACCATCGTCACCGGCGCGACACCTTGATCCCCATCGTAGCATCGTTGTCGTCTCGCCAATCTTATGCTTCCACGACTATCACTACCGCTTAGTAATAAAGTAAATCATTACATCGCGATTGCATTGCATACAATAAAGCGACAACCATATGGCTCCTGCCAGTTGCCGATAACTCGGTTACAAAACATGATCATCTCATACAATAAAATTTAGCATCATGTCTTGACCATATCACATCACAACATGCCCTGCAAAAACAAGTTAGACGTCCTCTACTTTGTTGTTGCAAGTTTTACGTGGCTGCTATGGGCTTAAGCAAGAACTCATCTTACCTACGCATCAAAACCACAACGATAGTTTGTCAAATAGACTCCGTTTTAACCTTCTCAAGGACCGGGCGTAGCCACACTCGGTTCACCTAAAGTTGGAGAGACAGTCTTCCGCAAGCCATCTATGTGCAAAGCACGTCGAGGGAACCGGTCTCGCGTAAGAGTACGCGTAAGGTTGGTCCGGATCGTCTCGTCCAACAATACCGCCGAACCAAAGTATGACATGCTGGTAGGCAGTATGACTTATATCGCCCACAACTCACTTGTGTTCTACTCGTGCAAATAACATCAAACCATAAAACCAGGCTCGGATGCCACTGTTGGGGAACGTAGTAATTTCAAAATTTTCCTACGCACACGCAAGATCATGGTGATGCATAGCAACGAGAGGGGAGAGTGTTGTCTACGTACCCTCGTAGACCGAAAGCGGAAGCGTTATATCAACGCGGTTGATGTAGTCGTATGTCTTCACGATCCGACCGATCCAAGCACCGTTACTCCAGCACCTCCGAGTTCTTGGCACACGTTCAGCTTGATGACGTTCCCCGGGCTCCGATCCAGCAAAGCTTCGGGGAAGAGTTCCGTCAGCACGACGGCGTGGTGACGATCTTGATGTTCTACTGTCGCAGGGCATCGCCTAAGCACCGCTACAATATGACCGAGGTGGAATATGGTGGAGGGGGGCACCGCACACGGCTAAGGAACGATCTCAAGGATCAACTTGTGTGTTCTAGGGTGCCCCCTGCCCCCGTATATAAAGGAGTCAAAGGGGAGGGGCGGCCGGCCTGGTTTGGGCGCGCCAAGGGGAGTCCTACTCCCACCGGGAGTAGGATTCCACCTTTCCTAGTCCAATTAGGAGAAGGGGGGAAAGGAGGGGAGAGGAGAAGGAAGGGAAAGGGGGCCGCGCCCCCAAACCCCTTGTCCAATTCGGACTGGGCTTGGGAGGGGCGCGCGCCACCTCCTGGCTCCTTCCCACTAAGTCCCAATAAGGCCCAATACTCTTCCCCGTATTCCCGTAAGTCCCCGGTACCTCCGAAAATACCCGAACCACTCAGAACCTTTCCGATGTCCGAATATAGTCGTCCAATATATCGATCTTTACGTCTCGACCATTTCGAGACTCCTCGTCATGTCCCCGATCTCATCCGGGACTCCGAACTCCTTCGGTACATCAAAACTCATAAACTCATTATATAACTGTCATCGAAACCTTAAGCGTGCGGACCCTACGGTTCGAGAACAATGTAGACATGACCGAGACACGTCTCCGGTCAATAACCAATAGCGGGACCTGGATGCCCATATTGGCTCCTACATATTCTACGAAGATCTTTATCGGTCAGACCGCATAACAACATACGTTGTTCCCTTTGTCATCGGTATGTTACTTGCCCGAGATTCGATCGTCGGTATCCAATACCTAGTTGAATCTCGTTACCGGCAAGTCTCTTTACTCGTTCCATAATACATCATCTCGCAACTAACTCATTAGTGGCAATGCTTGCAAGGCTTAAGTGATGTGCATTACCGAGAGGGCCCAGAGATACCTCTCCGACAATCGAAGTGATAAATCATAATCTCGAAATACGCCAACCCAACATCTACCTTTGGTGACACCTGTAGTACTCCTTTATAATCACCCAGTTACGTTGTGATGTTTGGTAGCACCCAAAGTGTTCCTCCGGCAAACGGGAGTTGCATAATCTCATCATCATAGGAACATGTATAAGTCATGGATAAAAGCAATAGCAACATACTAAACGATCGGGTGCTAAGCTTATGGAATGGGTCATGTCAATCAGATCATTCAACTAATGATGTGACCTCATTAATCAAATAACAACTCCTTGTTCATGGTTAGGAAACATAACCATCTTTGATTAATGAGCTAGTCAAGTAGAGGCATACTAGTGACACTCTGTTTGTCTATGTATTCACACATGTATTATGTTTCCTGTTAATACAATTCTAGCATGAATAATAAACATTTATCATGAATTAAGGAAATAAATAATAACTTTATTATTGCCTCTAGGGCATATTTCCTTCACTACCATCGTCGCATCAAGAGCCAAGAGGACCCATGACACGAGCATGAGCTAGAGCTCTCAAGAACTAGGTGACTTCCTTCCTTCGTGATATCACATATGATCCACTCGAGACATGGCTACTACCTAAGTCTGATATGCTATGCATGATCAGGTGTCAAGATGAGCCTCCCGAAGATGCACGTGAAGACGGACGAGCCGCCAAGTCCACAGTTGAAGAGAACCACGGAAACCGGCAAGTTCACCTTCCAGGCCCCGGACATCCAGCCAAGATCCCGGACATCCGGCCCCTGGAGACTCCAACACTACAGCCGCAGCCCAGCCAAAAAAGCTACAGGGCCCGTACATCCGGCCTCCCGCGAAGCCCTGGACATCCGGCCCTTTGCCCGGAAATCCGGCGCCCCGCACCAAAGACTATAGAAGGTTTTCCCGCCAGCCGGGGCATCCGGGTCCCAGCCCGGACATCCGGCCCCTCCTGAAGCCCCGGACATCCGGCCGGACGCCCGGACATCCGGCCTCGCCTGTCTGTGAACAGTGAAGGGCCGAAGCCCATGTACCTCTTCGCCCCCATAGACTATATATACTTCATCCCCTTCCTCTTTCTAGGGTTAGCGTTGGTTTAGCTCATATGTGAGATAGAGCTTCGCTCATTCATACGGATCTCCTCCTCGAGAGAGACTACGGCCCCTCTTCGAGGAAGATCAACTTGGATTCAAGACCCCCTCTTGGGTGGCCCCATCAAGACCTCCTTCTAGGAGAGGAACCGGTTACTTTGTATCGTCCTTTGTTGACCTTGGATCATCGTGTATCTCCTTGTGTTATTGGATCTAGCGCATGTGTAATCGAATCTTGTTGGTTTGAGTGATCCTCTCGTGTTTTCCCTCGTGAATCCCCTCGTGTTCTTCGTATTTCTCTTTGGGATCCGCTCCTTTCGTGAAAGATCGGCCATCTAGGGTTTCACCCTACATCATCTTGGTATCATGAGCCACGTTGATCACGATTTCAGAGCCTCCCCGTTGTGTTTTCTAGCCTAATTTTGTTGTGTTCTTCCCCAATTTCTAAAATCCCCACCAAAAATAGCCTCAAATTTTTTTGTGATTTGTTGGTGTGATGAAGTTTTATTGGATTTGATCCGCGGATTTCGTGTGTTGCAGGTAGATCTAGCATTTCCCCACCTTTTCCCCTTTTTCCATCCACAAAATCCTCCGAATTTTGCCCCGGATTTGACCTCTCCACGCGGTGTTCTTCGAGTTTGTCCATGGATCCAGCGCCCGGACATCCGGCCCGACCAGCCCGGACATCCGGCACCCCGGACATCCGGCCATCACCCCCGGACATCTGGCCCCTGGCAGCAAAACCACCCATCCACCAACCGTTTCCCGCCTAACTCTCGCCAAATTTTGTCCCGGTGCCACATACACTTCCGCATAGCTCCACCACTTCCGCATAGCACCACCATAGCCTTTCCCGCTACCAACTTCGACAAATTTTGACCCATTTGGCTTTGAGAATTTGAGTTGTGGTTTCCGTGTCCTTTTGTGTTTCAGCTATCTAGGTACGGTTCGACATCAACATCACCACCGCTCATCTTCGCCAAGGACTACTACGATCGGCTACATCAACATCATTTTCGTATCACCTTCAACTTGGATATCAACTTGGTATCATGATATCATCATACTCTTTTGTAATTGCATTGATAACCCCATGGCCTTACTTTTGCGTCACATACCCATTGAGACTAGCCTTTGAGTATTGCCGGCAACGTGACTTGTGCACATTAGTGTTCATACTTCACATAGCATACATACCATCATCGTGTTGCATCTCTTGGCATCATCACTTATGTCACAAAGTTGTTGTCGCATACACAATTGCTATCTTGGTTCGTGAAGCTTTGCATGAGAAAAGAGCTCAAACATCAAAGAGACAAACAAGCTTTTAAGCAAAAGAGGTAAGATAAGCAAAGAGCTTATAAGCAAGAACCATAGCATCATACAACATTAAGATTGTCATACTCGATCATCATGGATCAACGCATAGGAACATCATACATATAGCATACTTGGGATAGAAGTCGTTGCATTTTTGCTTAGTAGGTTGTGCACAAGTTCGTATCCGCCTATTGTGCAATCGTGCTAGCGTCTCTCTAGTGTTGTCAACAAGAGCATCTTGGTGAATTCCACATTTTGGCTCATCCTTGGTTGCATAACCCCATCTTATCTATTTGTGTGTGTGTTTCCGTGTACCATATCTCGCTATTGGTCTACTTGTTGCATTTGCAAATTCGTGAATCTTTTCCAACATTATTGAGTCTCACTTGCAATTGCATCAAATTTTGTGCCACCATCCTAACCGAGCTCCACCATAAGCTTTTACTTGTGTAGGTGTGAGAACCGACAAGAATTGGTACCAATTGTGCTATTTCCTTGCTACACATTGGTTTCATCTTTGATCCATTGTCAACATCGGTCAAGGTACATTTGATATTGGTTCTTCCATTTCTCCCACTCACATATCTTTGTTTGGAATGATGGATAGACCAGGCACTTCTACCAACCCACTTTTCTTGGAGCAAGACGACGACATGTCTTCCTACGTCACCAAGACTCAACTATTTGGTGCACAACGGGCTTTGCATCAAGAACAACTTTCTTTGGGCGACCGCATCGACAATCTCGCCACCGACCTACGACAATCCGAGCATCGTACAAGGGATTACTTCGACAACAAGCTCGACGAACACAAGCTTGAGAATGACGCAAGAATGGACGAGATTCGTGCCTTGTTGCTCCGTTCTTCTACTTCGTCTTCGTCAAGAAGGAGCCGCTCAAGTCGACATTCCGACGACACCATCCCCGGTTCAAGTACACCGATATCGAATACTCTTCGTCGTGCCGCGCGTCAAGATCGTCAAGCTAACCGCGATCCTCTACACGACACCGACTCTCAAGAGCATCGACATCGCCAAAACCAAGCCGCTTTCACACAAGCACAAGAACGGCAACGCCAACGACAACAAGAACAAGAGGACCGAGCGCGACACCATCAAGATGCACAAGACGCCGAGGCGGAACGCCAAGAACAACAACTACGTGAAGCTCAAGCACTTGAAGCGCAACGTGCCCTTCATGAATCAAGTCGTGCCGTAGCCAATCGAGGCCGACAAACTCGACTACATCATGAAGCACTTCGCGATGAAGCTCAAGAAAGAATTTACCAAGCATGTGTGCATCGACAAGCTCCTTGTCAAGGTAGACAAGCTCCTCGTCAAGATCGACAAGCTCCCCCTCAAGCGAGACAAGAACGTCAAGTCCATTGAGATCAAGAAGACAATGGACCCCCTCCTCGCCAAGAGCAACATGAGGTTGAGCAACATGAGGTCGACAATCCTCCTCGCCAAGAGCAACATGACATTGTCAATCCTCAACGACATGGGCGTCATCATCCCCGACCCCAACACAATGAAGTGCAACATTATGGCAAGCTAAAGTTCACCATGCCCAAGTTCAATGGAAGCAATGACCCCGAAGAGTACATCTCATGGGCATTGAAGGATGACAAAATCTTCCGCTTGCACAACTACGAAGAAGAGAAGAAGATCGCAATGGCATCCCTCGAATTCCGATACTACATTCTCATTTGGTGGGAACAAGTCATTGAGCGCCGAGCGGCAAGAGGTGAACCACCCATCACCACTTGGAGACAAATGAAGGATGTCATGAGAGCACGATTCGTGCCAAACTACTAAAACCGCGACCTCTTCAAGAAGCTTCAACAACTCAAGCATGGAACCAAGAGCGTTGAAGAGTACTACAAGGAAATGGAGATTGCCATGATACGAACCAATGTCAAAGAAGATGATGAGCAAACTATGGCAAGGTTCTTGAATGGACTCAATCATCCTATCAAGAAGATCACCGACTTCCAACCATACTCGAACCTCATCGATCTAGTGCACCAAGCTACCAAAGCGGAACGGCAAGTACAAGACGACTTCAAGTACGCCAAGTTCTCATCCAAGTCCTATGGCCTCTCCAACAATCAAGCTTTGATGACTCCAACACCTTCTACCTCTACAAAGCCTTCTACAAGCAACGGCGACAAGTCAAGTTACAAGAAAGCTTCGACAAGCTCAAGTCGTCCTCCTAGTACAAGCAACTTCAAGAAAGCTTCATCATCATCTACTCCACCCGATGAGACCATAAAGACAAGTTCTATCAAATTCTTCACATGCGGAGGCCGAGGCCATAAATCCTTCGAGTGCACAAACAAGCGCACCATGATCCTCAACAACGACGGAACCTACAACTCCATGACTGAAGGAGAAATAGAAGCCCTTGAGAAAGTGGCCATGCACCAACAAGTGAACAATGAAGATGAAGATGATCAAGTCTTTTGCGATGAAGATTCAAGTCCCGCTCTTGTTGTCTCCAAGGTCTTGACTCTTCAACATCAACAATACGAAGATTAAAGATGCCATATCTTCCACACAAAGGCCGGCATCAATGGACGTTTCATTGAGGTCATCATCGATGGAGGTAGTTGCCACAACTTAGCAAGTGAAGAACTTTGCTCCAAGCTCCAATTGGTCAAGATGAAGCACCCTCACCCCTACAAGGTTCAATGGCTAAGCGACACCGGCACCATACAAGTTGAGCATAGAGTACAAGTCTCTTTCAAGATCGGCGCCTATGAAGACACATTGGAATGTGATGTCCTTCCGATGACCGTTTGCCACCTCCTCCTTGGACGGACATGGCAATTTGATCAAGGTGTCATTCACAATGGGCGTACAAATCACTATAGCTTCAAGATGAAACGGAAAGAGTTCGTGCTATGTCCTATGTCTCCAAGCCAAGTGCTCGCCGACAAGCGAGCCACCCATCGTGGAGAGAATAGTGAGAGAGCGAACCACCCAAAAGAGAGTGAGCGCCACAAGCCCAAATTGAGTGCCTCCATGATGAGCGACAAGAAAAACTTAGTTCTCTTTGCCACGAAACATGAGATGAGAGAAGTGTGTGAGAACCCATCAAGTGTCCTACACTATGTCCTATTGTGCAAGGACGAGGTCACAAAAACTAACAACTCTCATGATCTACCTTTGGTGTTATCTTCTCTATTGCAGGAATTCCAAGATGTTTTCCCCGATGAGCTACTTCCGGGTCTACCTCCACTACGAGGCATTGAGCACCGAATTGATCTCATCCTCGGAGCGTCGCTTCCCAACAAAGCTCCATACCGCGTCAACCCCGAAGAAACCAAAGAAATACAAAGGCAAGTAAAGCATCTCATAAACCATGGACATGTGCGTGAAAGTTTGAGTCCTTGTGACGTCCCGGTCATTCTTGTGCCAAAACAAGACGGTAGCTTTCGCATGTGCTCCAATTGTAGACCTATCAATGCTATCACCGTTAGATATAGGTACCCCATTCCACGCCTTGATGATATGCTTAATGAACTTAGCGGTGCCACTATCTTTTCCAAAATTGATCTTAAAAGTGGTTACTATCAAATACGCATACAAGAGGGTGATGAATGGAAAACCGCTTTCAAAACAAAGTTTGGTCTCTATGAGTGGTTAGTCATGCCTATGGGTTTATCGTAAGCACCCGGTACTTTCATGCGTCTTATGCATTACATGTTTCGCCCTTACAATGGTGAATTTGTTGTTGTCTACTTTGATGATATCCTTGTGTTTAGCAAATCTCTCAAAGAGCATGTCACCCACCTTCGCACCGTGCTACAAACTCTTCGAAAAGAGCAACTTTATGCTAACATGGAAAAATGCCTATTTGGCATTGACAAGCTTGTTTTCTTGGGTTTCGTAGTTTCTTCTAAGGGTGTTCATGTTGATGAATCTAAGATCAATGCTATTAAAACTTGCCCCCAACCAACCAATTTGCAACAAGTACGTAGTTTTCTTGGTCTAGCTGGTTTCTACCGTAGATTTGTGAAGGATTTTAGCACCATTGCTTCACCTTTGCATGCTTTGAGTAAGAAAAATGCATCGTTTTTTTGGGGAACATCCCAAGATATCGCTTTCAATGAGCTTAAGAATTTGCTTACTCATGCTCCCGTGCTTGCATTACCCAACTTTGACAAACCCTTCGAAATTCATTGCGATGCTAGTGGTAATGGCATAGGAGGCGTGTTAACGCAAGAGAAGCGCCCCATTGCATACTTTAGTGAGAAACTATCCGGAGCGCAACTCAATTATCCATCTATGACAAAGCGCTATATGCTTTAGTGCGAGTTTTGCATGAATGGGAACATTACCTTCGCCCACATCAGTTCATCATCCATACCGACCATGAAACACTTAAATACCTTAAGGGTCAAACTAAGTTGAACAAGCTTCATGCTAAATGGAGTGAATTTATTGAGTCATTTCCTTATGTCATCAAGTACATTAAGGGTAAAGAAAATGTTGTGGCGGACGCGCTTTCCCGTATATGCATTGTTGTCACTACACTTGAGTTGAATGTCACTAGTTTTGAGCATATAAAACACTTGTGTGAGCATGATCCTACATTTGCTATTCCCTATGCCAAGTGTTTGATGCATACTTCTTGGGATCAATACTACATCAAAGATGGATATCTTATGCGAGCTAACAAACTTTGCATCCCCGAGTCCTCTTTTCGTTTGTTGCTTTTGCAGGAATCTCATGGAGGCGGACTCATGGGACACTTTGGACACGACAAGGCATTTGCTACGCTCTCCAATAACTACTTTTGGCCCAAGATGCATCGCGACGTCAATCGCTTCACCAACCGGTGTTCTACATGTCGCAAAGCTAAGTCTAAAGCCCAATCTCATGGCCTCTATATGCCACTTCCAATTCCATATCAACCATGGGAAGATATTAGCATGGACTTTGTGATTGGTTTGCCTAGAACTCGAAATGGCAAGGATTCCATTTTTGTTGTTGTGGACCGTTTCTCCAAAATGTCTCATTTCATTCCTTGCAACAAGATAGACGATGCTTCACATGTTGCAAATTTGTTTTGTAGGGAAATCTTGCGCCTTCATGGAGTGCCAAAGACGATTGTCTCGGACCGCGACGTCAAGTTCTTGAGTTACTTTTGGAAGACCTTGTGCGCCAAGCTCGGAATCAAGCTCTTGTTCTATTCGGCATACCATCCACAAACCGACGGCCAAACGGAGGTGACCAACCGTACGCTCTCCACCCTACTACGCGTGTTGATAAATAAGAACATCAAGGAGTGGGAAGAGTGCCTACCCATCGCTGAGTACGCCTACAACCGAGCAAGACATTCGACTACCGGCAAGTCCCCCTTCGAGGTCGTCTATGGCTTCAACCCATTGTCCCCATTGGACATTCTCCCTCTAGCACTTCAAGAGCGCACAAACTTGGACGCGAGTGCCCGAGCCAACTTCCTCAAGAAGATGCATGAAGATACAAGGAACACCATCAAGCGCCAAGTACAATGACTCGCAACCAAGCTCAACATCAACAAGCAACCCATGATGTTCCATGTTGGAGATCTTGTGTGGCTACACCTTCGCAAGGATCGCTTCCCCAATGAACGCAAGTCCAAGCTACTACCCCGAGTGGATGGACCCTTCAAGGTGCTTGCACGCTACAACAACAATGCATACAAGATCGACATCCCACGCGACAAGTACTCCGTGAGCGACATCTTCAACATCAAAGATCTCTCCCCGTACCATGGTGATGAGGATTTTGATCCGAGGTCGGATCTTTCCCAAGGGAGGAGAGATGATGCGAAGCATCCCATGATCATCCCCATGGACCTACCATCATCGCATCAAGAGCCAAGAGGACCCACGACACGAGCATGAGCTAGAGCTCTCGAGAATGAGGTGACTTCCTTCCTTAGTGATATCTTATATGATCCACTCGATACATGGCTACTACCTAAGTCCGATATGCTATGCATGATCAGGTGTCAAGAGGATCCTCCCGAAGATGCACGTGAAGACGGACGAGCCGCCAAGTCCACGGATGAAGAGAACCACGGAAACTAGCAAGTTCACCTTCCAGGCCCCGGACATCCGGCCCCTGGAGACTCCAACACTACAGCACCAGCCCAGCCAGAAAAGCTACAGGGCCCGGACAACCGGCCCTGTGCCCCGGACATTCGGCCTCCCGCGAAGACCCGGACATCCGGCCCTTTGCCCAGAAATCCGGCGCCCCGCACGAGAGACTACAGAAGGTTTTCCCGCCAGCCCGGACATCCGGCCCCTCCTGAAGCCCCGGACATCCGGCCCGATGCCCGGACATCCGGCCTCGCCTGTCTGTGAACAGTGAAGGGCCGAAGCCCATGTACCTCTTCGCCCCCATAGACTATATATACTTCATCCCCTTCCTCTTTCTAGGGTTAGCGTTGGTTTAGCTCATATGTGAGATAGAGCTTCGCTCATCCATACGGATCTCCTCCTCAAGAGAGACTACGACCCCTCTTCGAGGAAGATCAACTTGGATTCAAGACCCTCTCTTAGGTGGCCCCATCAAGACGTTCTTCTAGGAGAGGAACCGGTTACTTTGTATCGTCCTTTGTTGACCTTGGATCATCGTGTATCTCCTTGTGTTATTGGATCTAGCGCATGTGTAATCGAATCTTGTTGGTTTGAGTGATCCTCTCGTGTTTTCCCTCGCGAATCCCCTCGTGTTCTTCGTGTTTCTCTTTGGGATCCGCTCCTTTCGTGAAAGATCGGCCATCTAGGGTTTCGCCCTACATCAGGCGGTGCCATCGCCGCCGACCGGAACGGCTCAAGGAAGCCGGCCTTAGGCGCCGCCTGTGCAGCTGGCTGGGGGCGAGCCAACCGTGGGGGCAGACCTTGTGGTTTTGTTGTCATCTAGTTGGTGCGCGGAGAGGGCGACTTCAGCGCCGGGGCCGCAAAAGACAGCGGGCGTCGGCTCGTCGGCCCAGGACCCGGAGGCGGCCAGCGACAGCTCGTCCGGGTGAATGCCAGGCGGTGAAACGACCATGCTGAACGTGGCGTGCAGGACGTCCGGAACCGGCTTCAGGCCCAGGCCACCGCGCTGAAGTAGTACACCCAAGAGTTTCTCGCGACACGAATGGCTATTCTGGTGAGTCCTCCTGCGCGTTGTTGATTGCTTCTGATTTCTTCCGTGGGGGCGCGTCAGCGCACCCACTGGGTTAGTCCCCGAGTTTCGAGTCGGCTGCTGAGCAGGTGGCTTGGAACTTCTTGGTAGACTTTGATTGCTGTCTTTTTCTTACTTGCATCTCATGTCTTATCTGCAGGAGTATCACAACTCCCACGCGGCTGCTTTCAACTCCCAGGGCCAGGAGTTGAGTCAGAAGGCCGCTGATCTGACTGAGAGTCGGAGTAAGTGCTTCATCTTTTATTCTCAAGTGGGGGCGCGTCAGCGCACCCACTGGGTGTAGTCCCCGAGATTCAGGCCGACTGCTGGGCTGTCGGGTCGGATCTTTTCCTGACGACTTCTTTCTCATTGCTTTTTTCTTCTTCTTCATATCTGCAGGGGCCAATGCCGACTTGAGGGAGCAGCTAGGTGGGGCTCAGTCCGCCCTTTGTGCCATGGAAAATGAGTGCAATGCCTTGACTTAGGAGCGTGATTGTCTGGCCAGCCGACCAGGAGGAGAGCCACAAGGCGGCCCTGAAGTCGGTGCAGGACGACGAGGCCAGCATGTCCTTGGGGGACCATGCAAAGATGTCCCGATTCTCACGGAGGAAATCGACGAGCTCGCCTTCCTATTTGATCTCCAGGTTTGTCCCAATGGTAGCAAACCTTTCTGGGTGCTCTGGGTCGAGGGGTATCTTCTTGGTTTCTTTGGCCGGCTGGAAAGAACCTTGAGCTTCACACCCCTTGGGGTTGGGGGGCAGGGCCGGCTGCTTGCAGGCCATAGCCACGAATCGATCCAACATCTTCTTTTCTTCGGCAATAACGAGGGACTCGGCCAACCGGCTGCTGGCTGCCGCACACTCGGCAGATTTCTTGTAGTCTCCCGTTATGGTGATGATGTCCTTGGAACTTGGTATCTTCATCTTGAGGTAGGCATAGTGGGGTACAGCCATGAACTTGGCCAGGGAAGGTCGGCCAAGCAATGCGTGGTAAGGGCTCCCCAGATGCACTACTTCAAACCATACTGCTTCTTGGCGGAAGTGATCCTTGTCCCCAAAGAGGACATCTATCTTGATCTTGCCGATTGGGGAACAGGACAGGCCGGGCACGATGCCATGGAACACGGCCCGACTGGGCATGAGCTGCTTCGTCTTGATGCTCAGCTTCTCCATGGTGTCACGGTACAATATGTTGATGCTGCTTCCGCCATCTATCAGCACGCGGGAGAACCGGGCAGCTCACCTTTCTATTGCGAGGGTGGCGTCTAAGACCAATGCATAAGAGCCGGGGGACGGCATCACCTCTGGGTCCTCAGCCCGGCTCCAGCTGATCGGCCTTTCTGACCAGTGCATGAACTCAGGATTGCTGGAGGCGACTGCATTCACTTCTTGATGCTGTCGGCGCCGGCTACGCTGATCTTCTGGTTGGCTTGTAAAGACGACGTAGGCGGCATGTTCGTCGGGGAGCTCGTTTTGAATGGCTCCGACTGCTGATCGAGCAGCCGGCTGCTGAGGGGCCGGGGGCGGCTGACCAGCAGGCGGAGGCAGCACTATCCCCTCGCCCTTGGAGATTCGCTTGAGCCAGTGGCACTTCTAGGTCGTGTGGTTGGAGGGCTTTGCGCCGCTGTGGAACTTGCAGGGGGCATCAAGTGCTTGCTCGTAGGAGAAAGCCTGCTGCCAAGCCGGCCTGCCGCCCTTCTGCTTCTTGGGCGCGGGCCGCCCTTCGGGTGGTTCGTCTTTGACTGTAGCCACCTGCCGACTAGTGGAAGGCGGCGCGGGAGCCTTGCGCTTGTGGTCGTTATGGTACGGGCGTCGGCTGGAGTCTCCAGCCGGCGTCTTGGGACCCGAGGCGAGCACCTTCCCGGAGGCGTCTACCCGGAGTTCGGTCTTCATCGAGGAATCGGCCGTGGCGTATTTATCTGCTATGACCAGCAACTCGTCGAGAGTAGTCGGCTCGTCGCAGAGGAGTTGGTGCTTGAGGAGGGTGCCTTCTCGGCACCCGGCGGTGAAGTACTCTATAGCTTGAACCTCGTGCACCCCCTCGCAGGAATTACGGAGCTCGGCCCAACGAGTGAGGTAATCGCGAGTTGACTTGTTGGGCCTTTGGACGCACAAGGAGAGCTGTCGGGGCATGGGAGCCCGCTTGTAGGTGCTGGTGAAGTTGCGGATGAAGGCTTCCGTGAAGTCTAGCCAGCTTTTGACGCTGTAAGGCTTGAGGCTGTTGAGCCAGGTCGCGCCTTGCCTTGGAGCATGAGGGGGACATACTTCACGGCAACGCGCCTATTGCCGTTTGCTATGCGAACGACAGTGGAGTAGTCGATCAACCAATCTTCCGGCTTCACGGAGCCATTATACTTGGGCGTGTCTCTTGGGAGCGAGAACCCTTTGGGGAAGGGCTCGTCGCGGATGCGGGGGCCGAAGCAAGGTGGGCCGACATCATCTTCTTCTTCCAGGGCCAGGGGTCGCGCTAGGCGGTCGATCCGGTGGCGGGCGTCATTCTCGCCGACTCCTTCACGGCGACCCAGGCGGCCGCTGAGAGTCAGATGCATGACAGGCGGTGGGGTGGGATATCTCTCCCCACGAGGTGGAGGAGGAGGCGGGTCGCCTCGCCGCTCCACAGCTCGAGGACGGCCTTCTGCGTCACGCTTGATGGAGATTCGAGTCCGGCTGCGACTGGCAGCCGGCTGCTTTTCTTTTCTTGCATGGGTGTTGCCTGCAGTCGGTGTTCGAGACGTTGCACCGTGCTCTCGGCGCGGCGGAGGACTTTCAGCACGGACGCAGGTTGTTAGCACAGATATTAGCACAGGTTACCTCATCCTGACTTTCCAAATCGGTCCTTCTCTATAGAGAAAAATGGGAAAATTTGTTGTATTATAACCATCATGGAGGTAGGATGTATGGGACGAAGCAAAGTAATTGCCATGAATAACATTACTTACACATAACTCCTAGACAAACACCTGCAACTGGCATTTTCCTTCATCTTCAGTATAATATTTCCAAGATGGGAAGATACGCACATACGATTTAACAACATCAAATGCGATAGATGCTAAACTACGACTAGCTGGTTGTGCTTCCTCCACAGGAATAGGCATACTAACTGGTGGAGTTGGGGTTCGCCGTGGTAGTACTCGCCCTTTGGGCACTGGAGCTGCCTTACTAACTGCTCTTGTTTGGGAGCTCTCTGGTGGAGATGGTGTTGTGTCAACAGGAACTGGGTTACTATCGGATGGGGATGGGGTTAGATTGGGTGAAGCTGGTTCTCTGTCCATCACAGTAGGGGTACAATCTGCGAGAGTTTGGGTTATTTATGGTAGGGCTAGTTCTTGTGCATGTACAACCGGGGTGCTATCTCCACCAAGAGGTAGCACTGTTTTATTTGAAGACCGTCTTTTTAGTCCGCTAGATACTGGCATCACCCGCTCCAATTCAAATGGCTGATAAACAGGAAACATAGTTGAATGTACAGACATTGTATGAGAGACAGATGCAATAGATAGTGTGGAAAAAAGAGGGCATGAAATAGTTGACATGTATATTGTTTAACTAAAATGGATATCATGACATAATTTCACATATATGATGTCTATCTAAACTGGATAGCATAGTATAACATAATTCAAAGATATGATGAATAACTAAAAAAGATCGCATGACATAATTCACCTACATGTTATCTAAGTAATCAGGATCGCATCATTCAATTCACATATGTGATTTATATGCTAAACAGAGGGCATTCGATATGATGTCTGAACTAAGAACATGGTGTTGAATATTGTGTATATGATGTCTAAACTATGCAATGCAAGACACCATATGCATGATATGAGCAGTATAACCGTGCCACGTTAGAGCATACACCTCAGTGGGGGAATAGGACTGGTCATATATCTCTAAATCCATCTCCGAGGAGCTACCGGGACCCAACAAGAGATCTGCTTCGACAGGTAGCACTGTCTGCTCTGAAGGCCTTGTTTTCACTCCAGATTTTTCCATCTCCCACCCAAATGGCTGATTCACAGGAAGAGTAGTTTAATGTACAAACATTGTCGACAAATGGAAATGTAATGAAGAAAAGGATGGGCAAGATATCATTCAAATATATGATGCCTGGTTAAACAGGATGGCATTGCACATTTCACATATATTATGCCTGGCTAAAAGACATGAGACTGCATAATTCCCATATATGATATAGAAACTAAACAGGTGGCATTACAGAACATGTCTAAACTAAGAAGTTGACATATATGATGTCAAAAGTAGGCACTGCAAGGCAACATATGCATGATAGGACTAACATCATCATGCCAAGGTAGAGCAAACACCTTGGGGAGTAAATAGGAGTGGTCAACGGCTTATGAATCCGCCTCAGAACAGATATCTTCCTCTGGAATACAATCTGGAGAGGGGTGGGGAGGGTTTGCCATTGAACCCACCATGGAGCAATGTTTGCATGACATTGTATTGCCGCACAAAACTCTTCTCTTTTTCTCTACATGTTCAGCATTATTGTGTACAATATCTGACATGCATAAGAAAAAATATGGTGAGATTATGTAAGGAGAGCATGCAGAAATTTAGAGTGATGGTAACAACCAGTGGATTGACGTTTCTCCGTTGAACCAAAATGGCCCTAATGGATCGACATGAATGTATAAGTGATGCAACAAGTGTACAACCTCTTTGCCGTAGCCATGTCGACCTCAGCATCATTGGGTTGGTCGCTGAAGCAGTTGAGGCAGAGGTGGCTGTCGGAGGTGTGGAGGAAGATCTGAGGAATTTGTAGACGGCGTCCAGGGCACTGCTATGTTGTGATGGATTGTTCTGTCGTTGGAGCAGCTCCAGTGAGCCGTAAGACGTCAAGGCTGAAGCAGCACAAGATAGACATCGTCAATCTCAAGTGGCATTCTAATAGCATCTCCAATAGATGATGTAAAATGGATGTAAAATTAACATCACCAAAAACCACCTGACTACAATAGATGAGGTAAAAACTGTTGACTCTGAACTTAACTGTCGAAACTGAAAGTTACTGTGGAATCTGAATGCTACTGTCGAAACAGAACGCAATGGTAGCAGAGAGGCACTTGACATGTAGTTTAGGGAGGGCCTGCAGTTCATCTTCAACCTGCACCCCCCTGAGCCGCCAGCCACCACTGGCCGAACCGCCGGCCCCAACGCCGCCTCGCCGCCCCGAAACAACTCGCCACCGCCGCCCCGGCCAGCCCTCTAGGCCCCCCGCCCCCACCCCGAACCCTAAGATAGATAGTGGGGTACCTCTCCGGTGAGCCCCCGTCCCCGCTGTGGGTGGTTCTTCCTTAACTCCGGGGAGCACCCCCAACCCCTGAAAATCGACTGACCCAAAAGTTCAGTCGACTGAAGTGTGGCTTAATCGGAGCAGAGTAGCAGCACGAGCAAGGGGGAGAGCAGCAGCAACAGCTGGGCGAGCGAGCGATCGAGCGAGAGCCGGAGCAGCAGCAGCAGCGCAAGCGAGCGAGAGCCGGAGCAGCAGCAGCAGATCCGGCTGGTATGGACACCGCCGCCGAAGGGGCCTCGCACTGGAGGAGATCCGCCGTGGAGATGTCGCCCGCGGCGCCGGCTTCAAGGTAGCCGCTCCATGGGGGTGCAGGATGGAGCACCGTCGGCGCCAGGAGGTCGAGTTAAGGAGAAGGTGCGATGCGATGAGTGTATAACCTCTTTGGTGGCGCCGAGTCGGCCATGGCTTCGTCCGAGGAGTCGGTGAGGATGATGCGGTTCCGGTGGAGCAGGTTAAGGCGGCGCTGTGGGGATGGAGTAGCCACGATAGAGGAGGCGATCGTCAGTGCAGCTCCTTGGAGGTGGAGGACAGGGCGACTGAACTGGTGGGACGGCGAGATGAACGACGGATCCTCATCCGAGGAGGTGGACGAGGGACATCGAGCTGTTGCGGTGGACGACGTCGTCGGGGAAGAGGCTCCGGCCGGGTAGTGTGATGTGGCGGATGGAGGAGGGTGTGGTTTCGTGGCTGGAGCGGAGAGGTTATGGCGGCCTGGGATTTCGAATGGCGAAAAGGGGGCGATGGGAGGGGGTGAAGCATGACTTAGGGACGCGCTTGTCCAAAATGTAGGGTCTGTTACAAAAGTACCCCACACCGATTTGAACTAGCGGCCCTTTCGGCTCATGGTTAGAAGGGGGATTTCGCGTGTCGGGATTTGGCAGCTGGAGGGAGTTTTCGCGCGCGTTGTAATTTTGGGATAGCAAGGCGCGGGTTGTGAAGGCACCAGTTTTGGGAGCACGATATCTGGATTTTCAGGATATAACAAGACGCGCGTTGAATTTTAGGGACAATCCTAATGTGTAGTAATATTGTACTTGTACGTACCAAATCAATTCGCAGTTCCCTCAACCAAAAAGAAAACGAAAAAAATAAAACTATTCACACCACACAAAGAGAGAGTCTTGCCCCGTTTTACTATACAAATGCTATTCAAAGCTACTCCCTCCTTCCATCTATATAGGGCCTAATGCGTTTTTTGATGCTAACTTTGACCAAATATTAGAGCAATGATATATGACATGCAACTTACACAGAGCACACCGTTAAATTCGTCTGTGAAAGGTTCTTTCAATGATATAATTTTCACATTGTGCATGTCATGTACTATTAATCGTGTCAGTAGTCAAAGGCGGTCTTAAAAATTTCATTACGCCCTATATAGATGGAAGGAGGGAGTATGAATCCATGTTATGTCCGATTAAATTTTTTTGCTTGCTGTATAATGCATGTAACCTACTCATACCAACATTTTAGTGCATTCCAAATTTCTATACTACCGCTGCAATTCGAACTAAATTTGAATTTGTTTCTCTATTTCAATAAGAATCTACAATCATGATTGTTGCCAACTTCAACCATCATAGTTTCCTTGCTATCCGCAAGATATAAATCAGACAGCCTATAATGCAGGATGGCAGGCACACCATCATCAACAACTCCATTTTTTATAAGAGTAGAGATAAAATATATTAAATGTAGTATAACGTGTTCATAACCACACCATGTGTATCACCATTATATATATTTCACTTTAGGTCGTTCACCCACGGTGTGTGTAGGCCCCCCAGCTCCTTCTTTATGGCACACATCGATCGATATGCCTCTCTAGCCAGGTGTGCCTAGCACAAACACAAGCTTCCCCTCTTCTCTTGTCATAGTCCATGCCTCACTCCCACCACTCTTTTCATCGTTTCGTACTCGCACACTCCTCCCCCCTCGATATAGTATGCCTCTCGTACCACCTCCTACATGCATCCCTCTCTCTCTATCCCTCTCCTCGTGCCTCATTTGCTTCTAACACACACATGCATGTATACCGATCGATCTCCCAACATATACCTAGATCGACTTTAACTACCCCCCCCCATCGATCGACGTACCTCACAAGTTATGTCTCTCCTTTCTCAAACAAAGGGTGATTGATATTCCTATGTAGTTACGTCAGCTTACCACGGCCACATTGTCCCCCCTCATCATTCGTGCATGCCTCCTGACCCGTCTCTCACACGCACGTGCACAGACAACAAGCAGCCATCTCCTCTCTTATTGATATTGCGGGCGTGCCCTCCGTTTGTCTCGCAAGCCTATCCCACCATTTGTTAGAAGCAACTCCACTACCACCCCTCCAACACTCTAGCTCTGTCTCTCTCCCAACCTTATTCCTCTCCTGCACATATGCATGGATGCCGGTCGATCTCCCTTAATACATAAGGCAGATCGATCTCCTTAATACATGAGGTAGGCCTCTCTCCTCCTCCACACATATACCAGCCATTGTACCTCTATAGTTAATTGGGCCTCCCTCTTCCCCCACCACACACCGATAGTCGAGCGCTGCAGGTAGGTATCCATGCCACAGAAACAAACTGCACATATCCCATCTCACGTTCTAGTAGGCCAGCAACTCTATATCTTTGACGTGGGCACACACAAATTCGATGGCACTCTTTATCGATCACGCGCGCGCACACACACACACATCATCCCTCTCTTCGATTCTATGGACACCTCAAGCCGATGATACCTCCACTGTCTTCTCGTGGATCGCCCCCTCTATATATATGTTATATCCAGGACTCTATTTCACACACATTGCATATGTTACATTTTTTGATTGACCCCCCCCCCCAAAAAAAACTCTCAAGAACCCACACACTATATAGCTCTAGGTTTGTATATCTCTCACACAACCCCACATAGGTGGTGTACGTATACAAGAAGAGAATAGGTGCACCGTGCACGTACTCACGCTTCGTGCCCAGCCACACCTGCGCGGGTACACGGTGGAGCTCATTTCTTTACGAAATGGCAGCCCACGTGCTAATTTAAATGCCTGTAGTGGTTGTTTACCTAGGGAGGTCGTGTACCACGCGTGCACGAAACAAAGTTCGACTTGACGTGTTGCCCCATTATTTTTAAATAAAGTTATAGCGCTCAATGGCACGTACACAGAATATAAAACGATTTTTATGGAGAAAAAGGTAGTCCGCTCACGATATACAATGGAGCCTGCCTGCCTGGTTTGTCGCTCTTCAGGGTATCTCACACAAGGCTGCGGTGGCCTCTCTCTCTCACCGTTGGTCACTGATCCGGCCGCATCCCGTCCGTCGGGGGAAAGGGAGGGAGTGCATCGTTTCTCCATTCGACGGCGCCGAGGTAGCATGTCCCGATCTGCGGTACACGATGTTCTCTCTGACCAAGCTCCGACGCGGCAGGGCCTACGCCACCTGCTCGCAGATTCCGCCTGGCGCCGCTCACCTAGTTACATCCCGACGACCTCCAGGTATCCCCTCCGGCCTTGCTCCACTGCCCGTCTTCCCACGTTGCTGCATGTGGATCTTCCATAGTTCTTTGCCCAAAATGTAGCTCGTCCGGCGTACTTTCCATATTGCATTCTCGTCCTCACACCGTTTTAGACAGACACAACCGTGTTGTTATCTTCCCTTAGGACAAGGAATATGCTTCTTTTTTGTCATTGCATGTGTCATCAACTATTATTGGCCAGTAATTGTCTCCTTCCTACCTCTTTTTTGCAAACAGGGTTATCCATTTCACCTCGTTGCTATTGCGACCTTTTGGTGAACTGCACAAATCACTTTTTTTCTTAAGAGTGTTTTGTGCAGTTGTACTAAAATGTCACACGGGCAATGTCTCTACATTTCAGTGCGACTGCACAAAGGGAGATTGGTTTTGCTCTATCCTCCTCATCCAACTCCGGGCCTAATCTTCTCCAACTAGTTAGTCTTAAGAGAGACTGCAAAGGTGACCAGCTTCTATTTGTGTGTTTATTGTTTCATCAGTAGTCCTCTGTTATCGTAATCACACTTAATATCTTTGGAACAGGGATGCTCAGCTCTATTTTAGTGGAACTGCACAAAATGATGGGAATGTTGCATGCTCCAGACAGCTACTTTTTTCCCAACATGCCTTGTTGATTTAGACGGAGCTGGGGAGACGTTGCGGCCAATGAAAGCATGGATCAATTTTAATTTAACACCTTCTCACAACTCTGTCTTCAGTTGTGATGTAATTATTAGCTCTGATCTGCTAATAATTGACATGCATTAGCAAGGAAGTTAGTTTTTTATTGTTTCCGAAACAGCATCGATGGCAAGACACGCGAAACAAAAGCTGAAATCTCACACCATTGTACAATTTCATGTCGCTAGAAAATTATTTGTATAGTACGTCAATTATGTAAACAAATGATGGAAGCTTGATAGCATTGCCAGAAGCCTCTTCATCATCTGGGTCCATGTGCCATGCACAAAATTATACTCCTTCGTTCCTAAATATTTGTCTTTTTACAAATTTCAAACGGGCATATTTTAGAGTGTAGATTCACTCATTTTGCTTCATATGTGTACTCCCTCCGTTCCTAAATATTCCATCCGTCTTTCTAGAGATTTCAACAAGTGACTACATACGGAGCAAAATGAGTGAATCTACACTCTAAAATATGTCTATATACATCCGAATGTGCCAGTCCATTTGAAATCTCTAAAAAGACAAATATTTGAGTAGTCACTCGTTGAAATCTCTAGAAAGACAAATACTCCGGAGTATATTTAAGAACCAAGGGGGTAGTGCACAACCGCATGGGAGACTCAGCCCGGTCGTTGCGCCGCATTAATAGTGAGTAATGAGCAGTCAAATCATAAGCCCCGCCTTTCCCACTGTAAGTTGCTCCGAAGAAGCAACCATCAATATGCTCTTCTTTGAATCCGCTCATACTACTCCATCAGTCACTGTTTACACAACGCGCTTCAGAAAAATGAAAAAAAAAATCTGTGGGACCAAGGCGACTAGCGATCGGCTTGAAAAATAGCATTGTAGTTATAGCACGGCGTCTATTACTAGAGGGAATAATGCGTACACACATGCATGCAATGCTTCCACCCCGGGTACACACATCCATGCACTTACTCCACTCCGTAGTAGTACAGTACATGGAGAGAAAATTGTGGACTTGACTGCGGTTACCACGCAACATTAAACCAAACGCGTCTAAAGTCTCTCTGGTGGTGGAAATGCATTGAGAGAAATGCATCATAATGAAGCGCGCCCTGTAAACTGTGAAGGAGGGAGGAGTAGTATGAAGGTGCAAAACCAAGTACGCATATGGCCAGTCGGTCAAAGCACCTCCTCTTGGCATGTCACTGACATGTGGGACAGGAGTGTGAGCAAACCGATCTCAATTGACGGCAAAGAGCCAACCCGTCGTTCCTTTAGAGAGACGAGGAGCGAGAACACACAGACGGGCTCACACGGAGGCCAAGATATATTCGAGCATGGTTGGTTGATCGATATCATTCATTACATGTTGGGCTTCCGTTTTCCGCCCTTCTCCGGAATAAACGTGTACTTTATCAGAGATATAAAAAGAGTACAGACTCTCCACCATGCGGTTCTAGTAGTAGTACTACTCGTACTACTGTGCTTGGCTCTTCGCCTCTTCGTGAAGTCGAACAATGATGGTACTCCGCATGTTGGGTACTACAGTGTATGCCTCTGACAATCTGACACCGAATGGACTGATGCATGTCCACCGAGGGTAGGTTGCATTAGTCAAAAGGCGTAAGCGAGCTTCACCTTGTCCTGCAAGCTTCTCCTCGTTCTGCGAGTTGACGGTACACACCAAAAAGTCAGTGGACTTCGTAATACGCTCATTGCGCTCAATATATATATTTTCCAGTGTTTATACGGTCACTAGCTCACCCTGACTGAGTATGTGTGTGCATGCAAGTGTAGGTTGAGCACTTGAGCGTGACCGTGTGTGTTCCGTCGTGTGCTCGGACATGCATGCATTAGGGCGTCGCGCGCGTTTTTGCGTCGATGTGTACGTGTGGCTGTTGCATACACGTAGGGGGAGTAGGTGTAGGGGCCACTAAGGAGCAGTCAAATCATAAAGTAAGTTAGTCGGAAGAAGCAACTATCATTTCACTCTTGAATGACACATACGCAATATAAAATGGTTGATATGGAGAGAAAAAGAAAACCACTATATATACACTAGCAGGAGCCTAAGCTACAAGCCTGCTTGCTTAGGTTGCTCTCTTCACAAGCATAGAATGACGGGCCTGATCCCGCAGCTAGGGGAAGGGAACAATGTTCTGCGTAGACACGGTCGACATCAGAGAGGGAGAAAACCCACAGTCGGTGCGTCCCAATCGGGGGTCACCGCGGTATGGGCCGATGTCGCGTCCCAACCACCCTTCTAGCTACAGCCCGACGTCCCAGGTAGTCCATCTTCCTTTTGGAGCCGGCTTGCTCCACTGCCGTAGCTCCATCTCCATGTCGATCTTTCTCTACTTCTACCGGCTTCTACTTGTGATGAGTTTATGTCTCATAAACTAGTGCCAGTACTATTATTCTAATCACACTTCTTCAATATATTTGCCATCAGGGATGCTCAGGTCAATTTTAGTGGAACTGCACAAAAGCATCGTATGATCCAAGGGTGCCAGCCATCTTTCCTTCGACAAGTTCTACTTGGCGTGGAAATTAAATCACGTTTAGGGTTTAGGGTTTAAGTCGTAGTGACCCCATCAGTAGTTTTTCTTTCGTACACGCTCTCACAACTTTTTTCTTTAGTTGTGAAGTAAATATTGGCTATGATCTATGAATCATTGAGATGCATCAGCATGCGTGTTAGTTTTCCTTTGTATTTGATGGAATGTTGTAACGGGGCAACCTTGGAATAGGAATGAAAATGGAGTGGAAAGTTTCCGTTTTTTCGGAGAAAAAATGGAAATGGAGAGAAACCAACGTTTTGTTTTGTTGGATCGCGCCATCGAGAAAAACCGACATTTAAATCACATCTGTCGTGTTCGTGTCTCACCCTCCTACACGGCTCGACCCCACACGGTCGCTCGGCATGCCACTGACCGCAAACCGAGTATACGATAACTTTCTCGCCTGCTTGTCGATGGATCGCACCATGGAGTACTAGCACTACTGGAAGAGATTGACGAGTTGGGGGAGGACAGCTAGCTGTAGCACGGACTCCCAAGAACTTTTTACATGCATGTTGTAGCTGGCTATTGCGACCTTTGAACACGGAGCAGACGCGTGCACCCGGAAGCGGCGCGGGCGACGCTCTCTTGGCCGGCGCGCCGCTTCAATGCCGGCACCAGTGAGAGGTCGCGTCCACTCTAACTGGGCATGAATGCGGCATTGACCGTTTCGGGCGGGAAGCACGCGCGGGTGATGAGGGCTCAGGTTGGTCAGGACCGGCTATGGCAGCGGTCCGGACGTGCGCAAACAAGACATGTTGTACGTTAATATTGCTGCGTATATAATTAACAACATAAATAATGTGCCAGTTGGACAAATATGATTGGAGATGGAGATGGAAATGGAATTTTATGTAAACACGGATATGCATGTCTATGTCTATGTGTGTGTGCGCGAGGACTCTAGCGACCTGGAAGCGGGAGCGTGTTTTTGATCGAGTTTTCTTTCTTGGTACGTTAGAAAATCAGTTTGTCTAATTCACATCTGGATGTTATTTAGGGATATCACATCTAAGCTCCCACAAGTATATAATGTAGCAACAAGAAACAAAAAAAACAAGGGAAAAAATAGACCACAAACAGAGTGGACATCAACTTATATGTGACTTAACTATGTCACATCTAGATGTGTCCTAGACAGACCCTTAAAAAAATTGTCCGCCAGTTTTCGTTTCTTTTTTCCGGGAACACGCATATTCTATTTAAAACCACTGCTATGGAGATTTTTTTTACTCCATTATAGCCTCTTGTTTGATTGAGTTTCTCGCGTCTCGCTCTCTCACCCTCTCCATATCAAAACAAGATGACAGTGTCCACTTCTATGATTTAAGACATTACTTTTGGGATGACCCACATCTTTATAAAGAAGGAGTAGATGGTATTATTAGATGTTGTGTACCTGAGCATGAACAGGGACAAATCCTACGAAAATGTCACTCCAAGTATTATAGAGGGCATTATGCTGGAGATAGAACTGCTCATAAGGTATTGCAGTCTGGATTTTATTAGCCTACTCTCTTCAAGGATGCCCGTAAGTTTGTCTTATCTTGTGATGAATGTCAAAGGATAGGTAATATCGGTAAGCGTCAAGAAGTGCTTATGAATTATTCACTTGGTGTTGAACCATTTGATGGTTGGGGATTTGATTACATGGGACCTTTTCCTTCCTCTAATGGGTATACATATATTTTGGTTGCTGTTGATTATGTTACTAAATGGGTAGAAGCTATTTCAACTAGTAGTGCTGATCACAACACCTCTATTAAAATGCTTAAGGAAGTTATTTTCCCAAGGTTTGGAGTCCCTAGATATTTAATGATTGATGGTGGTTCACACTTCATTCATGGTGCTTTCCGTAAAATGCTTGCCAAGTATGATGTTAACCATAGAATTGCATCACCATATCATCCTCAGTCTAGTGGTCAAGTTGAACTTAGCAATACAAAAATAAAATTAATTTTGCAAAAGACTATCAATAGGTCCAGGAAGAATTGGCCTAAGAAATTAGATGATGCACTTTGGGCTTATATAACAACATATAAAAATCCTATGGGTATGTCTCCATATAAAATGGTTTATGGAAAATCTTGTCATTTGCCTCTTGAGTTAGAACATAAAGCATTCTGGGCAGTTAAAGAGCTCAACTATGATTTCAAACTTGCTGGTGAAAAGAGGTTATTTGATATTAGCTCTCTAGATGAATGGAGAACCCAAGCTTATGAAAATGCCAATTTATTTAAAGAAAAATTTAAAAGATGGCATGACAAAAGAATTCAAAAGCATGAGTGTAAAGTTGGAGAATATGTTCTTTTGTACAACTCTCGTTTTAGATTATTTGCAGGAAAACTCCGATCAAAATGGGAAGGCCCATATGTCATCGAGGATGTTTATTGGTCTAGAGCCATCAAAATAAATAATCCCGAAGGTACTAACCCGAAGGTTGTCAATGGCCAACGAATAAAGCATTATATCTCAGGTACGCCCATTAATGTTGAAGGTAATATTATCCAAACTTTGACATCGGAAGAGCACATAAAAGAGTCCTTTCGGAACACTCCAGAATCGTGAAAATAAGGAGGTACGTGATAGGTAAGTAAACGGACTCCGAAAAATCCACAAAAATATTTTTTATCAGTTTTGGAAGCCTGGCGCGCCCAGGTGGTTTGTGCCCACCTGGGACACCTTCCATACTCCGTTTTTCTCCAGTATGCTTGTCCTCCAAGATAAAAAATCTATATATACTTCCCGAACCTGTTGATCACCGTATCGCGGAGAAATCCTCTGTTCTCTTTTCTTGCTGCTTTCCTACTAGATCTGAAATTATGTCTTCCCAAGACTCTGAGGGTGAAAGCTATGTTGCTGATTTCGTCGCAAACCCCAAGTCTTATGGGCATGAGGGGCACTATAGCTGGACCTCCAAAGAAGAAGATGACGAATCAGTTCCTCCCCGGTTCAAGAACGAGAGCATGGAGGTGTTATGCAAGAAGATAATAAAACTCGAGATGGATAATGACGAGTTGAGGATAGATAATTTTATTCTCCGTCAGAAATTGGAGGAAGAAAAAGGGAAACCCCACACTTTCTCACCACCACCATTGCCACGGAAATCCGAGGACAAGATCTCTCCTTCATCACCACGATCATCCTCTTCACCACCAAAAGAGAACTGAGTATCGGGTACTCCCCTTGGCTTCCACCAAGCTTGGGGGATGTGCCCCGTTATCGTATCATCCAACTATCTTATTGGTTTTACTTATTTTAGTTCGATCTCTTGCATTAGATGAATAAAAGTTTAGTTCGATCCTTTCTTCTTTGAGAGTTTGCTCAGTGATCTATCCTTGTAATCGTGTGGAAGTTATATAATAAAGTTTAGTTGGAGTTTTTGCTTTCTTTAATTTCATGTTGCAAATAAAAGAAAAAGACATAAAGAAATAAAAAGAGAAAGGAAATAAATAAGAGAAATGAAATAAATCAATAAGATTATATACTAATCCTATGGTAGGTGATGCCACCACATAAGGAAAAGTGTACGTAGAAAATTTATTAGAGGTTGACAAACATAGCATTAGTCAATGATGCAACTCATGAAAGAATAAGGGAAGAGAAGATTCACATATAAATATACTACCCTAGAAATCTTTTGTGATTGTGATCCCTCGTCAAAATATTTTGTGCCAAAATTGTTGACGTTGGACAAGGAAGATAACTTAATGGATTATGTTTGTTTATATAGTCATATTGTCATAGATCCTTTAACATGTGATGCTTTCCCCCTATCATTGCTAGCCAAAAATTCCGCACTAAGTAGAGATACTACTTGTGCATCCAAAAACCCTTAAACCCAAATCTTATTTTCAAGTGTCCACCATACATACCTAGGGATTGAGCAAGTCTCGACATTTAAGGAACTGGTCAAGGATCTTTTCCCAAATTTTCAGCCGAGACCCCTCCTTGCCTCCTCGCATTCCACCTCACCTACCAACTCTGCCTCAACCTCGGAAGACTCGCCAACTTCTTCTTCATCGCCGGGGAGGGCTTTGGTGCTCTGCGCGTCGGAAGAGCCAGCAATGGTGAACATTCCCATCGACCCAGCTCCTTTTGTTCCTCATGGCTTCCACATTCAGGAACTGGAGGGGAGAAATGGTGTATCCAGGGTCATCTTGCCGCGCCGCCCGCGCCGTCATGAAGATTGTGCCATTGCGACCATTCATCCTCACCCAAATGAGGTATTCTTCCCTAACGTTCATGATGTCCTAGAAGAGTTTTTGCAAGGAGTGGAAGAAGTGCAGTTCAGAGAGATCCAACCTTGCCCTTTTGGGGAAGCATATGTTCAGTTCAGACATGTGAGGGACAGGGACAGATTGGTCAGCCAGAGTCCGCACCTGTTTGGTGATGTTTTTATTTCTTTCACACCACATAACAAAGGTAGAAACTGGCGCAGAATTCATTTTAACAGAACCTGTTGGCTGCTTTTCGTGGGGGTGCCATTTGACTACTGTAATACATATGATGTTTTTGCTGCTATCTCTAAATGGGGTAGAATCATTAGCTGGGAAAAGGAAGATGCACTTAGAGGAAAGATCTTGGTTAAAGCCAGAGTTACTGAACTATTAGATGTGCCTAAAAGTATTAGGTGGTCTAAGGGAGAGAATTTTGAGGAAGAATCTTGGACTTCCTCTGTTGAAGTGTTATGGGAAGAAATGCTAGGAGGTGGCCCAGCTGATGAGGACCCAATTCCTCCCCTAGGGGTGGATCCACACCCAATACCTCAGCATGCAAATGATTTCCCTGGCTTCCAACCTATGCCACCAAACAATGATCCTGTCAATAATGCAGAATGGGATGAATGGGATGAACAAGAGGAAAATGATCACTGGGCCTTTCCACAACCAAATCCCCCTGCTCCTGTGCAGCAACAATTGGAGATTCCTGTGGTTCCAAAAGATGGTGCTCCTAACAGTAGCATCACCACTACTGTTTCTTTATGTGATGGACTCTTGTCTCTCACACACTCTGCTAGTGAAGAGGTGAACCAGGTGGCACAAAATCCTTTTTTGGGCATGGGTCTGCAAAACATTGCACTGGCCTACTAGGCAGACCCATAGGATGTTGAACCTGGCCTTGCTGCCTTGGAAGAGGAGAATGTTAACTTACAGGTGCCTGTTCAACCTCTGGAGCTCCCTCCCCCTGTACTTGTGCTGCTTGAGCAGGCTAGTCCCATGGTTCAACCTCTGGTAGTGGAACATCACAATCCACACTTGCCTGCTTCTGTTGAGGATAATATGCAGCAAAACTCTCAAGTTCATCTAGAGGCTGTTAGCTCTAAAGCAGAGGAATTTGCTACTGAAGGAGCTGCAGACAGTGAGAAAGACAAAATTGTGACTTTGAGCTCTGAGGCTGTGGTTTCTTTGGGGGAGGTGGACAAATCCTCCCTCAAGGGAAAGGAGAATGTCCCCATTGTTCCTTCTGAAGATATTAAAAAAGGTACATTTGGCCCCCATTCTGTACCATGTACTCCAAATTCTTTTGATGTACAAGCAATTGTTGAATCACATGCTAAAGATATTATTGATGGCTCTCATTTGATCTCTGAAGAAGGTCTAGACCTGTGGATTCAACACTTTGCACCAGCCACTCAGGGAGCTGCTAGTACCTTTAAGATTGACATCCCAGTAAGTTGGTTTAACTTCATAATCCACCTCCTTCTAACTCCTAACAAGTTTGGTTGGATTATGAAACTGCTAAAATCTGAATTATGGACTGTGTTGACTGCAAACTGTGCTACTGAAGATTCCATTGCATTTCACATTCCTGATAACTACTCCACTTCTCAGGCTCCAAGTTGTAAGGACTTTCTGCAGGGAATTGGTAAGGAAAATGAGGGCATTAGCCCTGCTGCTCACTCTTCTAGTGGCATAGGGAGCCCATTGCAGCAGGTGTCCCCAAATAAGGTGATCCTGCTACCACTTGGAGAGGCTGTCTCAAGGAAGAGAAGGGAGAAGGAACCTTTGGTGGAAACTGAGGTAAGGAGAAGTGACAGGATTAAGAAAGATAACAATGGTTATAGGAGAAACCCATGTATTGTTCAGACTTGCCTCCCTTGTAATGCTATACCTCCAATCATTCCTAATAAAGTTGTGAAAAATCTGACAAAGAGTTTCTGCAAGGTTTCTGAGGAGGAGGCTCATAACAAGCTGTCCAAAAGGCTCAAGAAAAAGGAGCAGGAGGAGATGGCCAAGGTCCCCAAGGCCACTGGAGATGTTCACCCTCATGCTGTGTAATCATGATCACACACCTCTACTCCAAGCCTACAAGCCAGTTTCTCTATGTACACAATTTCCTGCAGCAACACAGTAGAGTGGCAGTGGCCCCTTTTGGCAATCTATGTAATATTAATGGATTTGGAACTTCCTGCTCCCTTTTGCTTAGCACTGGGAGAACTTCTCTTCTATATGTCTGTACCCCTAACTGTGTGACATGGGTCCAGTGGGACAAGTGTACTTTGCATACCTTGGAAAAGGTTGATGTCCATGCTGCAATTTACTTTGTTCTTGATTTGTTGGGTAAAGCAGTTTCCCATGGAGATATGAAGCTAATTCATACAGGGATAAACACCAGGGGATGGTACCTGGTTATTAATTCCAATTTAAATATTTGTGTTAATGAATAATAACAGAGCTTGGAAAATCTTAAACTGGAATGTCAGGGGCATTAATTCTTCTGATAAATGGTTGGCCATCAGACAGAAAATTGAGGAGAGTGCAGCTTCTATTGTTTGTATTCAGGAAACTAAAAGAGAGCTCTTTGACCTTGCCTACTTGCACAATTTCTGTCCCCAAAGTTTTAGTAAGTTTGAATTTCTCCCTTCCGTGGGAGCCTCTAGGGGTATCTTGACAGCATGGAAGGACTCTTGTTTCACTGGTGAAATGATATTTCAAAATAAGTTCTCCCTCACAGTTCAATTTACTTGCAAAACATCGCAGCACTCATGGGTTCTTACCAACATTTATGGCCCTTGCAACCAAGAGGATAAGCTAGAATTCATTGACTGGTTAAACTCCATCCAAATAGACATTGAGACTGAATGGATTCTTATGGGAGATTTCAACTTTATCAGATCCCCAGATGACAGGAACAAGCCAGGAGGGGATGTCAATCAAATGCTTTTGTTCAATGAGGCTATAAGCCACCTAGGGTTGGTGGAATTACCTCTTAAAGGTAGATAATATAGTTGGAGTAACATGCAAGATAGTCCTCTCCTAGAGAAACTGGATTGGATTTTTACTTCTGCTGCTTGGCTGACCTCCTTTCCTGATTCCACTGCACTTCCTTTGGCTAAACCTATTTCTAATCACATTCCTTGTATAATCAAAATTGGAACTAGCATTCCAAAGTCTAAGGTCTTCAGGTTTGAAAATTATTGGTTAAAACACAACTCTTTCAAGGATATTGTTCAGGCTGCTTGGAATATTCCAGTGGGTTTCTCTGATCCAAAAAAATCAATGCCAAATTTAAAAATTTGAGGAGAGCACTGAAATTGTGGGCCAAGAACCTCTCTTGCATGAAAAAGCAGATAGAGGAGCTAAATGCTGGTATTTTTCTCTGGGACATGATTGAGGAATACAGAGACCTAACTTTATTTGAGGCAAATTGTAGGGGACTGTTAAAAGAATACCTTCTGGAAGTGCTCAATCATGAAAAGATCTATTGCAAACAAAGGGGGAAAATTAAAAGAGTTAAGTTTGGAGATGAGAACACAAAATTCTTCCACACAAAGGCTTCAATTAATCATAGACATAACAAGATTGCAATGCTGCTCAATGATGCAGAAGTGGAAATCACTGATCATGAAGGCAAGGCTGCTATTCTTTGGGAGGCTTTTAAAAAGAGACTAGGACAGTCAAGTGGGCATAGTATGCATTTTGATCTGCATGACCTATATGACAACAGAGTTGACCCACAAATTTTTCAGGACCTTGAAAGGCCTTTCACACAAGAAGAAATTGATGATGTAGTGAAAAATTTGCCAACTGATAAATCCCCAGGTCCAGATGGTTTCAACAATGAATTTATTAAAGCATGCTGGGACATTATTAAAGAAGATACTACTGCACTTATCATGGCTTTTCATGCTGGCACTGTGAACCTTGAGAGCATCAATACATCTTTCATCACCTTAATCCCTAAAAAGGAAGTTCCCCTCACACCAAATGACTTCAGACCCATTTCTTTGTTAAATGGAGTTATGAAAATCATTACAAAGTTGTTAGCCAACAGACTCCAGGGAGTGATATTACAGATAGTTCATATTAATCAATATGGTTTTTTGAAGAACAGGATGATTCAAGACTGCCTTGGGTGGGCTTATGAGTATATACACCAGTGCCATAAATCTAGAGAGGAGATGTTAGTGATCAAGTTAGACTTTGAAAAAGCATTTGATACTATTGAACATCAGGCTATCATTGACATTTTCAGAGCAAAAGGTTTTGGGGAAAAATGGATTTCTTGGATGAACCTTATTTTCACTTCTGCTTCCTCTGCTGTTATGCTCAATGGAGTTCCTGGGAAGAAATTCTATTGCAAAAGAGGGGTCAGACAGGGGGATCCCTACTCACCTTTAATTTTTGTTTTGGCTGCTGACCTCCTCCAGTCCATCTTTAACAAGGCCATGAGATTGGGGATCATAACTCCCCCTCTTCAAGTTAACTCTTGCCCTGATTTTCCCATAGTGCAATATGCTGATGATACCCTGGTCTTTATGAATGCTAAGGCCCCAGAGCTCATGTGTATTAAGGCAGTCCTCAACACTTTTGCTGCAGCCACAGGTTTAAAGGTTAATTATGGTAAGTCAGTCATGGTGCCCATCAATATTGCAGAGGACAGAGTGGCTCTTTTCACAAACACATTGCAGTGATCCAGAGGTCACTTCCCTTTCACATACTTGGGATTACCTCTGGGAATTTACAAACCAACTGTGGAACAATGTTTGCCACTAGTTCAAAGAATTGCCAAAAGACTTGTTGGGCTCTCTACATTCATGACACAAGCAGGAAAATTATTATTGGTCAAATCAGTGCTTGCTTCATTGACCATTTTCTTCATGTGCAGCCTTGATGTTCCTGTTACTATCAAGCAGCAGATCATTAAATATTTGAGGCACTGCCTGTGGAGAAGCCCTGATTTGGGCGATCGCAGACCAGCACTTGTGGCCTAGAAAACTATATGTAGACCAAAGAATCAAGGAGGGTTAGGAGTAATGGACATCTTCACACGCAACAAGACATTGCTCATGAAAAATCTGCATAAGTTTTACAACAGACATGATATTCCCTGGGTAAATCTGGTTTGGGAGACATACTACAGTACTGGGAATCTGCCAGGAAACAGAAGGGAGGGATCCTTCTGGTGGAAGTCAAATCTAGCTCTTATTGATGAATTCAAAGCAATTGCTAGATGTAACGTTGGGGATGGACAAAGTGCTCTGTTTTGGGATGACTGTTGGCATCACTTTGTCATGAAGCACAAATTCCACCACCTCATTACTTTTGCCAGAAATACATTTATTACTGTCCATCAAGCTATCCATACTGAGTATCTTCAGGATTTATTCCACCTTCCACTGACCACACAAGCATACAAGGAATTTATTGAGATGGAAAATATTTGCATATCTCTGAGAAGTTCAGAGCATTTGCAGTTGAAGGATACATGGAGTTACATCTGGGGCAATGAATTCTACTCCTCAATCAAAGCTTACAAAATATTGATTGGAAATAAGATGACTCCACCTCACTTCAGTTGGATATGGCAGAGCTCATGTCAACCTAAACACAAAAAAAAAATTCTGGCAATTGCTGCATGACAGAGTTAACACTAGGAATCTCCTAAGAAGGAAGAATCTTGAGCTGGAGGATTACAATTGTGCTGTTAGAAATTGCCAACAGGAGGAGACCTTGCATCATCTTTTTTGGAGCTGCCCTTTTGCCTCGCAATGCTGGGATTACATCTGCCCAACCAGAACAACCAACCTATCAGTATTAGAAGCTTTTCAAGACCTTAAGGACAAACTGCAGCTTCCTTTCTTTATGGAGATTATTATACTAGGGTCTTGGGCTATTTGGATTTCCAGGAACAACAAGATCTTTGAACATATTGATCCTTCTTTCCAGGGTTGGAAAAGAATCTACTTGGCAGAGCTCAAGCTATTGAAATTCAGGATGAAGAATAAGTTTATGCCTCAATTTTCAGCTTGGCTAGAGTCCATCTTGTAATTATAGGAGCAGCTTAGTTTGTTTATTTATTTCTTCTTTCTTTCTTTTTCTTTCTTTCTTTCTTTCTCTTTTTTGGGCTTACCTCAAGCCCTTGAGACATTGTTACTTTTCCCTTTCTCACTTTCATAAAAAATGCAGTGGGGTTTTTACCCTACTGTTTATAGTCAAAAAAAAGTAAGTTGTCATCCGTGCAAGAAGGCAATAAAAATTGCTTCTAAAACTGTGAGATCATTTAGTGTAAGAGAAAACTAAGCATTGTACGAACTTGGATGACAAAGAATAAAAGCGACAGACTGCATAATAAAGGTTGTCATATTAAGGGGCAATACAATGTGACATTCTTTTGCACTAAGGGAGCATACAAACAAATAAGCGCATGGCAACTGCTGCTTCCCTCTGCGAAGGGCCTATCTTTTACTTTTATGTATTTACTTTTATGCAAAGAGTCGAAGTATTTCTTCTATTCCTTTTATTTTCTCCTTTGGCAAGCATAATGTGGTGAGGAAAGATCTAGGAACATATGTCCAGTTGAATATAGATAGCATGAGTTATTATTGTTGACGTCAGCCTTGAGGTGAATATGTTGGGAGGCGAAACTATAAGCCCCTATCTTTCTATGTGTCCGGTTGAAACGTTTTGCTCATGGGTACGAGGTGAGTGTTAGAAATAATAGAATACTATACGATGGTTGAGTATGTGGACTTGCCTAAAGGCTCCGATACATGACCCTTCCTGAAAAGATGATGAATTGTAGTTGCAAAGTTAACTGAGAACATAGTTTGTTGGTTTCTAATAGAGTTTTTGCTTATACTTCGATTGTGTGATGAACCATTACTTATTCATGAGGAGTATATGATAAAAGTTCTATGATAAAAGTCCTATGTTTAATTTTGTTGCTGTTATAATAATCAACATGATGCTTCTATGCCCGTATTTTGTTTTTATCGACACCTCTCTCTCAAAGCATGTGGACATGTTTTTCGATTTCGGTTTTCGCTTGAGGACAAGCGAGGTCTAAGCTTGCGGGAGTTGATACGTCCATTTTGCATCATCTTTTCTTACTGTTATTTAAAATGTTTTTATCCATAATAATGCTTTTTGGATTAATTCTAATGCCTTTTCTCTCATAATTTGCAAGGTACACACCAAGAGGGAGAATTCTAGCAGCTGGAAATGTGGACCTGAAAAAGCTATGCTAGGCTACCTATTCTGCACAACTCCAAATGAGCTGAAACTTCACGGAGCTTTTTATGGAATATATAAGAATTACTGGAACAAATTACCACCAGAGGGGGCCCACCAGGTGGGCACAACCCGCCTGGGCGCGACATGGCCCCTAGGCGCGCCCTGGTGGGTTGTGGCCTCCTCGGCCCACCTACGGTGCCCATCTTCTGGTATATAGGTCATTTTGACCTAGAAACAATCAGAGGACTTTCAACAGCACCATCTCATCTCAAACCCTAGTTCATCTCTTGTGTTCAATCTTGTTACCAGAACTGTAGATTGGTGCTTGTGGGTGAATAGTAGTGTTGATTACATCTTGTAGTTGATTACTATATGGTTTATTTGGTGGAAGATTATATGTTCAGATCCAATATGCTATTTAATACTCCTCTCATCATGAGCATTTTTTCCATTTGTGAGTAGTTACTTTTGTTCTTGAGGTCACGGGAGAAATCATGTTGCAAGTAATCATGTGAACTTGATATGTGTTCGATATTTTGATAGTATGTATGTTGTGATTCCCTTAGTGGTGTCATGTGAACGTTGACTACATGACACTTCACCATATTTGGGACTAAGGGAATGCATTGTGGAGTAGCAATTAGATGGTGGGTTGCGAGAGTGACAGAAACTTAAACCCCAGTTTATGCGCTATTCCGTAAGGGACCGATTGGACCCAAAAGTTTAATGCTATGGTTAGAATTTGTTCTTAATACTTTTCTCGTAGTTGCGGATGCTTGCGGGAGGGTTAATCATAAGTAGGAGGTTTGTTCAAGTAAGAACAGCACCTAAGCACCGGTCCACCCACATATAAAATTATCAAAGTAGCGAACACAAATCGAACCAACATGATGGAAGTGACTAGAAGAAATTCCCTTGTACCCTCAAGAACGCTTTGCTTATCATAAGAGACCATTTTGGCCTGTCCTTTGCCTCAAAAGGATTAGTCTACCTTGCTGCACTTTTGCTACTACTATTGTTACTTGCTCGTTACAAATTATCTTGCTATCAAACTACTCAGTTACTTACAATTTCAGCACTTGCAGACATGACCTTACTGAAAACTACTTGACATTTCCTTCTGCTCCTCGTTGGGTTTGACACTCTTACTTATCGAGAAGAGCTATATTTGATACCATATACTTGTGGGTCATCAGTCTACATTCGGGAGTATTAGACATAGAGTGCCTATTCTTGATTGGAAGTTTTATGGTTCTTGGAAAAATTAAATGCTTGAGATCTTCAATTAATATAATTTGAGCAAGTATATTCTTAACCCTTCTGTGCCTCCCATTGATATTTTGCATCCTACCCCCGATGAGTATCTTGACATGGTTCGCTATCTTAGAACTGTTGATCTTATCATTAGAGGATTGCCTAGAAATGTGCTTGTTTGCTTGCAAAACTTAGAATGCACATACACTATATGGAATTATCTTGAGGAATGCTTATTCCTTGAAAAATATGAATGAAATTCTTCATAAGTCCATTGCTTTTCATAAGATGAAACCTAGTGATCCCAAGTTTGATGAATGTCTATTTGAGCTCCGTAACCTTATGTGTGCTAAGGGTGATGTAGGAACCATTAGCAACATCATCATGGAAACAATAAGAATTCATAAACTTCCACATTGTCATGGTCATAAATCTAACAAACCACTTGAACTAGGTGATGACTACACGCATTTTGATGATGATGATGATGATGATGATGTTATTGATCATGACTATTATGATGTGGACGAAAAATTCGATATGGAATGTGAGAAGACTATGAGGAATCTTAGTCTCATGACAAATCTTCAGAATTACACATCCGAAGGAAAAGAGTGGTTTGTTATGCTCATTAGTGGATGTACCGACCACATGACCGGAGATAAAGACATGTTCCATGAGCTTGCCAAAAATGATGGTCCATGCAACTATGTGACTTTTGGAGACAACTCCAAGGGTAAGCCTTGGTAAGGCGGCCATATCCAATGATAGCTCTATTCAGAATGTTACGCTCGTTGAATCTCTTGGTTACAATCTTCTTTCCGTATCTAGACTAGCCGACTTTGGTTTTAATGTTCTATCTACCGAAGTAGATCGCCAAGTATTTCGTCGGGATAATCATAATATGGTCTTTACCACCATTCGTAGAGGTGATCTATACATTGTTGATTTCACAAAGAGAGCCCAACACTTGTTTAATTGATAAGTCTTCTAAACATTGGTTATGGCATAGAAGGTTAGGACATGTTGGCATGCGGAATCTTGATAAACTCATTTGTCGGGGATATACCCCGCGGTGTGACCCGGCCGGAGTTATGACCTGGCTGGGACTTGGTATATCATTGGTAAACCGCCCGAGGACCGACGATTCACTGATGACCCAGCTGAGCCTCGTGACCCATTGGTAAGCCGACAGACAGTGGTAAGCCGGCAGACAGTTGTAAGCCAGTAGACAGTGGTAAGCTAGTAGACAGTTGTAATCCGGCAGATAGTGGTAAGCCGGCAGACAGTTGTAAGCCGGCAGACAGTGGTAAGCTAGCAGATAGTTATGACCCGGCAGACAGAGTCGCCTGGGGTTAATAAGCCCGAGACGTTAAGAAGCCCATGGTGAGACGTCATAATAGGTTAAGTCCCAATCCGAGTTGGACTCTATATGTAACCCGTCCCTTCAACTTATATAAGGAGGGGCACGGCACCCTAAGAGGGGAAGTTGAATAATCTCTAGGGCTAGACACAACTAGAGGAGAGACAGTTTATACTGCGACTCCCTCGTGATGATAATGAGACCTAGCCACAAACAACATGTAGGGTTATTACCGGATGATGTTTCCTGGGGTCTGTCTTGTGTTACGTCTCCCGATTCCGATCAACCCCTCTCAAGCTACCACATAGATGTGTTGGCCTCATGACTAAGTCCTCACGCTAAGGACATATGCTGTGACAATTCCATGATAGTTGGCGCCCACCATGAGGCTCGCGCACGGTGGTGTTGACTTTTTGAAGGGATCTTTCTTAGGGTTTCGAGAAGTTCGCATTCTCCGAATGAAGAAGAGCTGGTTTGAAAGGATCTGCATCAACTTCAAATTTATGGGTCCAGATTTATATGCTGTGAGATTTAAAGTTGAAGAGAAAGTTAGGGTTGCATGTTCAGCATCTGCCACACGCGCCCTGGAAAGTCAGGGTTTTGAGTTCAAGACACGAGTTCTTTATGATGACAAGAAGAGGGATCCAGTGAAGCGCCATATTAGACTCCATGTTGAGCTGGACTAGGGCTCGTCGACCTCGTGCCCGCCTGGGATCTGACCTGAGTCGCCGCCGTCCTCGTTGCCTTGCTTCACCTTCCGCCTTGCAGGGGGCCTCATCGAGCCGCCGCGGAGAGCTGCCCGCGCCTATGGGTCTTCCTGAATCTGAGCCGCTGCGGAGAGCCGCCTTGTGACCTCCAAATCGCCAAGATTCAAGTGGCTCGTTCTGTTCAATTGCCCTGCTCAATCCACTTCTCGTTCGGCCTTGAGTCGCTGTCGTCTCTGCCTCATTGTTTCGTCAGCACAAGCGCGGCTCGGAGGCAGCATCCGGGCTCTTTCCGCTCCCAAGAGCCCAAGTCACGCTACACCGGATCGGCCGCACCGTTGTCGGGCTTTGACTCTGCAGCTTCTGATCCGCCGTCGCAGTCACCACCTATGCCATGGTCTGGCGCCTGTGAGCCGCGCTTGCTGTGCTCCGTTTCCATGGTGGCTGTTGTTGGACTCCGCCTCCAAGCAATTTCGCGTCGAGCCACCCAGCCATTGCCACGCCTGTGGCTGTCGATCTGGCTCTGCCTCTACCACGAGTGGCCACGACCCGGCTGCCAAATCACCTTCGTTGGCCTGCCGCCGCCTTGACCCGCCGCGGTCCTCCGCCACCTCAAAATCGCCGCCCATGGCATCGCCAAGCCGCTCTGTCACGAGCAGCACCGCCTCCGTCGTGGTTCACCACGTCGAGCAGCCACCCTCACCGGTCGTGATAAGCCGTCTCTGCTGCTTCATATCGCTTGACCCGGTGTAGCTGCAGTCTCACCTTCCCGCTGTGAGCCGCCCCGGACATGTTCCATCTGGCTGAGCGGGCCCGTACCAAAGTCACTGCCGCCTCGCTGAGCTGCTAGCCTCCGAATCACTGCCTGCGCCTTGTCGGAGTTGCTCCCACAGCATCAAAAATTCCAAGTCCTGATGGAAGACAACCCCGGAGTGGATTGACCATGGAATCGGACTCCTCTGTTGTTGTTACTGTTGGGGATCGTTGCAGAAATTAAAAAAATTATACGCATCACCAAGATCTATCTATGGAGAGACTAGCAACGAGAGAGAGGGGAGTGCATCTTCATACCCTTGAAGATCGCGATGCGGAAGCGTTATAAGAACGCGGATGAAGGAGTCGTACTCGTAGCGATTCATATCGCGGTTGATTCCGATCTAAGCGCCGAACGACGGCGCCTCCGCGTTCAACACACGTACAGCCCTTGGACGTCTCCTCCTTCTTGATCCAGCAAGGGGGAGGAGAAGTTGAGGGAGAGCTCCGGCAGCATGACGGCGTGGTGGCGGTGGAGCTCGTGGTTCTCCGGCAGAGCTTTGCTAAGCGCTATGGAGGAGGAGAAGGTGTAGGAAGGGGGAGGGCTGCGCCAGGAGAAGGGGTGCGGTTGCCCTCCCCCCCCCCCCCACTATTTATAGGGGGAAGGGGAGAGGGGGTCGGCCCCTAATATCCATCTAGAGGGGGGGCGGCCCCTCGGGGGGGGGGGGGCAGCGGCCCCCTTAGGGTTTCCAACTAGGGGGGGGGGGGGGGCGCCCGCCCCCCGGGGGAGTGGCAGCGGCTCCCTAGGGTTTCCAACCCTAGGCGCCTTGGGCCCTTGGGGCGTGCACCAGCCCATTAAGGGGCTGGTTCCCACCAAACTACAACCCATTAGGTCCTTCGGGGCAGGTGGACCCTCCCGGTGGACCCCCAGAACCCCTTCAGTGGTCCCGGTACAATACCGATAAACCCCGAAACCTTTCCGGTGACTGAAACTGGACTTCCCATATATAAATCTTCACCTCCGGACCATTCCGGAACTCCTCGTGACGTCCGGGATCTCATCCGGGACTCCAAACAACTTTCGGTAACCACATACAATTACCATTACAACTCTGGCGTCACCGAACCTTAAGTGTGTAGACCCTACGGGCTCGGGAACTATGCAGACATGACCGAGACATCTCTCCGGCCAATAACCAATAGCGGGATCTGGATACCCATGCTGGCTCCCACATGTTCCACGATGATATCATCGGATGAACCACGATGTCAAGGATTCAATCAATCCCGTATACGATTCCCTTTGTCTACCGGTATAGCACTTGCGCGAGATTCGATCGTCGGTATACCGATACCTTGTTCAATCTCGTTACGGCAAGTCTCTTTACTCGTTCCGTAACACATCCTCCCGTGACCAACCCCTTAGTCACATTGAGCTCATTACGATGATGTCTTACCGAGTGGGCCCAGAGATACCTCTCCATCATACGGAGTGACAAATCCCAGTCTCGATTCGTGCCAACCCAACAGATACTTTCGGGGATACCCGTAGTGTACCTTTATAGCCACCCTGTTACGTTGTGACGTTTGGAACACCCAAAGTACCCTTACGGTATCCGGGAGTTGCACAATCTCATGGTCTAAGGAAAAGATACTTGACATTAGAAAAGCTTTAGCAGATGAACTACACGATCTTGTGCTATGCTTAGGATTGGGTCTTGTCCATCACATCATTATCCTAATGATGTGATCCCTTATCAATGACATCCTATGTCCATGGTTAGGAAACCGTAACCATCTATTGATCAACGAGCTAGTCAACTAGAGGCTCACTAGGGACATGTTGTGGTCTATGTATTCACACATGTATTACGATTTCCGGATAACACAATTATAGCATGAACAATAGACAATTATCATGAACAAGGAAATATAATAATAACTATTTTATTATTGCCTCTAGGGCATATTTCCAATAGTCTCCCACTTGCACTAGAGTCAATAACCTAGTTACATTGTGATGAATCGAACACCCATAGAGTTCTGGTGTTGATCATGCTTTGCACGTGGAAGAGGTTTAGTCAACGGATCTGCGACATTCAGGTTCGTATGCACTTCAAAAATCTCTATGTCTCCATCTTGAACATTTTCACGAATGGAGTTGAAGCGACGCTTGATATGCCTGGTCTTCTTGTGAAACCTAGGCTCCTTGGCAAGGGCAATACCTCCAGTGTTGTCACAGAAAGAGAGTCATCGGGGCTGACGCATTGGGAATAACTCCTAGGTCGGTAATGAACTCCTTCATCCAGATTGCTTCATGTGCTGCCTCCGAGGCTGCCATGTACTCCGCTTCACATGTAGATCCCGCCATGACGCTTTGCTTGCAACTGCACCAGCTGACTGCCCCACCATTCAAAATATACACGTATCCGGTTTGTGACTTAGAGTCATCCAGATCTGTGTCGAAACTAGCATCGACGTAACCCTTTACGACGAGCTCTTCGTCACCTCCATAAACGAGAAACATATCCTTAGTCCTTTTCAGGTACTTCAGGATATTCTTGACTGCTGTCCAGTGTTCCATGCCGGGATTACTTTGGTACCTTCCTACCAAACTTACGGGAAGGTTTACATCAGGTCTGGTACACAACATGGCATACATAATAGACCCTATGGCCGAGGCATAGGGGATGACACTCATCTTTTCTCTATCTTCTGTCGTGGTCGGGCATTGAGCCGTGCTCAATCTCACACCTTGCAATACAGGTGATATGTCCATTTTGCATCATGCTTTTATATTGATATTTATTGCATTATGGGCTGTTATTTCACGTTATGTCACAATACTTATGGCTATTCTCTCTTATTTTACAAGGGTTACATAAAGAGGGAGAATGCCGGTAGCTGGAATTCTGGGCTGGAAAAGGAGAAAATATTAGAGGTCTATTCTGCGCAACTCCAAAAGTCCTGAAACTCCACGGAGTATCTTAAAATAAATAAAGAAAAATCCTTGCCAAAGATAAAGTCCAGGGGGCCCACACCCTGCTCACGAGGGTGGGGGCGCGCCCCCGTACCTCGTGGGCCCCCTGGTGGGTCTCCGACGTCCATCTTCTCCTATATGAAGTCTTCCGATGAGAAAAAAATCAGAAGCAACCTTTCAAGATGAAACTCCGCCGCCACGAGGCGGAACCTTGGCGGAACCAATCTAGAGCTCCGGCAGAGCTGTTCTGCCGGGGATACTTCCCTCCGGGAGGGGGAAATCATCACCATCGTCATCACCAATGCTCCTCTCATCGGGAGAGGGCAATCTTCATCAACATCTTCACCAGCACCATCTCATCTCCAAACCCTAGTTCATCTCTTGTATCCAATTCTTGTCCCAAAGTCCGGGATTGGTGCTAGTAGGTTGCTAGTAGTGTTGATTACTCCTTGTAGTTGACGCTAGTTGGTTTATTTGGTGGAAGATCATATGTTCAGATCCTTTATGCATATTATTACCCCTCTGATTATGAACATGAATATGCTTTGTGAGTAGTTACGTTTGTTCCTGAGGACAAGGGAGAAGTCTTGCTATTAGTAGTCATGTGAATTTGGTATTCGTTTGATATTTTGATAAGATGTATGTTGTCTAGCCTCTAGTGGTGTTATGTGAACGTCGACTACATAACACTTCACCATTATTTGGGCTAGAGGAAGGCATTGGGAAGTAATAAGTAGATGATGGGTTGTTAGAGTGATAGAACCTTAAACCCTAGTTTATGCGTTGCTTCGTAAGGGGCTGATTTGGATCCACATGTTTCATGCTATGGTTAGGTTTACCTTAATACTTTTGTTGTAGTTGCGGATGCTTGCAATAGAGGTTAATCATAAGTGGGATGCTTGTTCAAGTAAGTACAGCACCCAAGCACCGGTCCACCCACATATCAAATTATCAAAGTACCGAACGCGAATCATATGAACGTGATGAAAACTAGCTTACGATATTCCCATGTGTCCTCGGGAGCGTTTTTCCTATTATAAGAGTTTGTTCCGGCTTGTCCTTTGCTACAAAAAGGATTGGGCAACCTTGCTGCACTTTATTTACTTTTGTTACTTGTTGCTCGTTACAATTTATCTTATCACAAAACTATCTGTTACCACTTATTTCAGTACTTGCAGAGGATACCTTGCTAAAAACCGCTTATCATTTCCTTCTGCTCCTCATTGGGTTCGACACTCTTACTTATCGAAAGGACTAAGATAGATCCCCTATACTTGTGGGTCATCAATAGGCAAGAACCCCTTCTTGGACTGATCCATATTGAACTTCTTCAGTATCTTGTCAAGGTACGTGCTTTGTGAAAGACCAATGAGGCGTCTCGATCTATCTCTATAGATCTTGATGCCTAATATGTAAGCAGCTTCTCCAAGGTCCTTCATTGAAAAACAGTTATTCAAGTAGACCTTTATGATTTCCAAGAGTTCTATATCATTTCCCATCAATAGTATGTCATCCACATATAAAATGAGAAATGCTACAGAGCTCCCGCTCACTTTCTTGTAAATAGAGGCTTCTCTAAAAATCTGCGTAAACCCAAACGCTTTGATCATCTCATCAAAACGAATGTTCCAACTCCGAGATGCTTGCACCAGCCCATAGATCAAGCGTTGGAGCTTGCATACCTTGTCAGCATTCTTAGGATCGACAAAACCTTCCGGGTGCATCATATAAAATTCTTCCTTAAGGAAACCATTAAGGAATGCCCTTTTGACGTCCATTTGCCATATCTCATAATCATAGAATGCGGCAATTGCTAACATGATTCGAACAGACTTCAGCTTCGCTACGGGTGAGAAGGTCTCATTGTAGTCAACACCTTGAACTTCCCGATAACCCTTAGCGACAAACCGAGCCTTATAGATGGTTACATTACCATCCGCGTCTGTCTTCTTATTAAAGATCCATTTATTTTCTATAGCTCGCCGATCATCGGGCAAGTCAGTCAAAGTCCATACTTCATTTTCATACATGGATCCTATCTCGGATTTCATGGCTTCAAGCCATTTGTCAGAATCCGGGCCCGCCATCGCTTCTTCATAGTTCGAAGGTTCACCATTGTCTAACAACATGATTTCCAGGACAGGGTTGTCGTACCACTCTCGTGCGGAACGTGTCCTTGTGGACCTACGAAGTTCAGTAGCAACTTGATCTGAAGTTTCATGATCATCATGATTAACTTCCTCTCTAGTTGGCGCAGGCACCACAGAAACATTTTCTTGATCTGCGCTACTCTTCGGTTCAAGACACAATACTTCATCAAGTTCTACTTTCCTCCCACTTACTTCTTTCGAGAGAAACTCTTTCTCTAGAAAGGTTCCATTCTTGCAACAAAGATCTTGCCTTCGGATCTGAGGTAGAAGGTATACCCAATAGTTTCCTTAGGGTATCCTATGAAGACGCATTTTTCCGATTTGGGTTCGAGCTTTTCAGGTTGAAGTTTCTTGACATAAGCATCGCATCCCCAAACTTTCAGAAACGACAGCTTAGGTTTCTTCCCAAACCACAATTCATACGGTGTCGTCTCAACGGATTTCGATGGAGCCCTATTTAAAGTGAATGCGGCAGTCTCTATAGCATAACCCCAAAATGATAGCAGTACATTGGTATGAGACATCATAGATCGCACCATATCCAATAGAGTGCGATTACGACGTTCGGACACACCATTACGCTGAGGTGTTCCAGGTGGCGTGAGTTGTGAAACAATTCTACATTTCCTTAAGTGCATGCCAAATTCGTGACTCAAATATTCTCCCCCACGATATGATCGTAAGAACTTGATTTTCCTGTCATGTTGATTCTCAACCTCACTCTGAAATTCCTTGAACTTTTCAAAGGTCTCAGACTTGTGTTTCATTAAGTAGACATACCCATATCTACTTAAGTCACCCGCGAGGGTGAGAACATAGCGATAACCATCGTGAGCCTCAACGCTCATTGGACCGCACACATTAGTATGTATGATTTCCAGTAAATTGGTTGCTCACTCCATTGTTCCGGAGAACGGAGTCTTGGTCATTTTGCCCATGAGGCATGGTTCGCACGTGTCAAATGATTCATAATCAAGAGACTCCAAAAGTCCATCTGCATGGAGTTTCTTCATGCGTTTGACACCAATGTGACCAAGGCGGCAGTGCCACAAGTATGTGGGACTATCATTATCAACCTTACATCTTTTGGCATTCACACTATGAATATGTGTAACATCACGTTCAAGATTAAATAAGAATAAACCATTGACCAGCGGGGCATTACCGTAAAACATGTCTCATATAAATAGAACAACCATTATTCTCAGATTTAAATGAGTACCCATCTCACATTAAACGAGATCCAGATACAATGTTCATGCTCAAAGCTGGTACTAAATAACAATTATTGAGGTTTAAAACTAATCCCGTAGGTAAATGTAGAGGTAGCGTGCCGAGGGCGATCACATCGACCTTGGAACCATTCCCGACGCGCATCGGCACCTCGTCCTTCGCCAGTCTCCGCTTATTTTGCAGCTCCTGTTTTGAGTTACAAATATGAGCAACCGCGCCGGTATCAAATACCCAGGAGCTACTATGAGCGCTGGTTAGGTACACATCAATAACATGTATATCACATATACCTTTGGTATTGCCGGCCTTCTTATCCGCTAAGTACTTGGGGCAGTTCCGCTTCCATTGACAGTTTCCCTTGCAATAAAAGCACTCAGTCTCAGGCTTGGGTCCATGCTTTGGCTTCCTCCCGGCAACTGGCTTACCGGGCGCGGCAACTCCCTTGTCGTCCTTCTTGAAGTTCTTCTTACCCTTGCCTTTCTTGAACTTAGTGGTTTCATTCACCATCAACACTTGATGTTCCTTTTTGATCTCCACCTCTGCTGATTTCAGCATTGAATACAGCTCAGGAATGGTATTTTCCATCCCCTGCATATTGAAGTTCATCACAAAGCTCTTGTAGCTAGGTGGGAGCGTTTGAAGGATTCTATCAACGACCGCGTCATCCGGGAGATTGACTCCCAGCTGAGACAAGCGGTTGTGCAACCCAGACATTTTGAGTATGTGCTCGCTGACAGAACTGTTCTCCTCTATCTTACAACTCTAGAACTTGTCGGAGACTTCATATCTCTCGACTCGGGCATGAGCTTGGAAAACCATTTTCAGCTCTTGGAACATCTCATATGCTCCGTGTTGCTCAAAACACTTTTGGAGCCCCGGTTCTAAGGTGTAAAGCATGCCGCACTGAACTAGGGAGTAATCGTCACTACGCGACTGCCAGGCATTCATAACATCTTGAGTTGCTGGGAAAACAGGTGCGTCACCTAGCGGTGCTTCAACGACATATGCTTTCTTCGCAGCTATGAGGATGATCCTCAGATTACGGACCCAGTCCTGTAGTTGCTACCATCGTCTTTCAGCTTGGTTTTCTCTAGGAACGCGTTGAAGTTGAGGGCAACATTATCGTGGGCCATTTGATCTACAAGACATATTGGAAAGTTTTAGACTATGTTCATGATAATTAAGTTCATCTAATCAAATTATTTAATGAACTCCCACTCATATTGACTTCCCTCTAGTCATCTAAGTGATACATGATCCGAGTCAACTAGGCTGTGTCCGATCATCACGTGAGACGGACTAGTCATCATCGGTGAACATCTTCATGTTGATCGTATCTTCTATACGACTCATGTTCGACCTTTCGGTCTTCCGTGTTCCGAGGCCATGTATGTACATGCTAGGCTCGTCAAGTCAACCAAAGTGTATTGCGTGTGTAAATCTGGCTTACACCCGTTGTATTCGAACGTTAGAATCTATCACACCCAATCATCACGTGGTGCTTCGAAACAACGTGATATGCCAATTACTATTTACCCTTCATAAGGACCCTTCTCATCGAATCCGATCCGACTAAAGTGGGAGAGACAGACACCCGCTAGCCACCTTATGCAACTAGTGCATGTCAGTCGGTGGAACATGTCTCACGTAAGCGTATGTGTAAGGTCGGTACGTGTAAGCGTACGTGTATGTGTACTTCACTAGTGCATGTCTGTCGGTGGAACCTATCTCACGTAAGCGTACGTGTAAGGTGGATCCTATGTCCATGGTTAGGAAACCGTAACCATCTACTGATCAACGAGCTAGTCAACTAGAGGCTCACTAGGGACATGTTGTGGTCTACGTATTCACACATGTATTACGATTTCCCGATAACACAATTATAGCATGACCAATAGACAATTATCATGAACAAGGAAATATAATAATAACCACTTTATTATTGCCTCTAGGGCATATTTCCAACAGTTACAAGCGCCTCAAGTCGTTGTCGCTGCGCTGCCTTCATGACCGAGCACTGAGTCACGAAACCATCCATGTCAGCATGATGAGCCGCCGCGGCGCCTGCTGCTGCCGTGGGCAAGCCCCCACCCGCGGTCGTCTTCAAGTCACCCTTATGGATCTGCCTTGCCACCTTTTCCTCGGTCTGATCCGTCAGCCTCCCCGAAGATTACATAAGCCATTGTTGTCACGAACAAACTCTGCCTCGAACTTGGCCCCCTCTGATGCGACTCTAAAACGCTTGTGAGTCGCCACCGGTGTGAGCCGCTTGCGGGCCTCCGTCGCATTCGCATGTAACCTGTTCAACCGACTCTTCTAGATCGCTAGTTTATCTTGATGCAAGCTACAATGGGGCTCATGTATCTGCCAATAAATATTGACTTTGGATGGACTAAAGTGCACTACGGAATTCTCAACATGGGATTCACTTTGTTTTCCTGTTGACTCGGAGAGATGGACAATCTTGCAAACCCCTGCCTTCCGAGGAGCCAACTGACGACGTGCCGCCTCTGTATCAAGCCGCTGGCCGCAGTGGTCGCGGCCTTGTTCTTAAGCCGGCCTCGTCGTTGTTAGTGGCCATCTTGGCCTATCACTTCCGCCACCCACGGCCGCGGGCTCCACGCCAGCCTCCTACGACTCGGCCGAGCGCAGGCCTAAAATTCTTCTACTCATACTTGATTTATGGAAAGATCTGTACTAGGTTTGCTCAACTGGCCACGACCACCGTCAGCAAGCTGCCGCTCCTGCATGTTTTTGCGACCGTGTTTTTCGTGAGCCGTCATGTTCACTGTTCGTCTCGCCATGTCGTTTCCAAGACCCGCATGTGGACCCATTCCATCAACACGTGGCTGATGCAAATATTGGAGGAAAGTGGCAATACATTGAGGGATTTGACTCAAGTAACGCATGTTATGGTGGGACAATTGAGCTGTTGAATGAGGGAACAATCAGCTTAAGGAAAAGAGGGGACACTACATTTAAAGCACGAGTGATGGATCAACTGCTGGTGCTGCTTATTTTGTGGTCTAAGTCAGTCGGCCAGTTACCCGACAAAACATCAGGTGATATCCTTCCAGTCTGCTTTAATAGCACATATTAATGTTTGTGTGAACAATTACTTTGGCTTGCGATATTTTTTGATGCTGGACAATTGTTCACTACAGAGTGATGGTTGTATCATGGATATATAGCTCACGCCACCATTGTCATACACTGGCATCTAACTGTGCCATAATAGTCATTGAATATATGTGCAAAACGATGTCTGTGCGGCCCAATTTACGTCAATATGACATGGTTGATTCACCCATTTGCGCGGCTTACCGCGCTTGCGATTGCCTCGCCCGTCCGTGCTGGCTTACAACGCCGTGGCCGGCTCATCTATCTGCTCTTGCGGCTGACTCGGCCGTGCTTGATTTCAGCTTCACCTGGTGATCATCAACTCTGCGGTGGATAACTTCTGGACTAACATATCAGGTGAAATCTATCCAGTATAATTTTATATTACATATTGCTTTATTTAAAAGAGCAATTACTCTGGCTTGCGAGTTCTCCAATGAAGGACAAGTTGTCTACTGCAAAGGGGGTTATTATATCACCGAGTTGTTGAATGACTCACGCCGGTTTACATCACAGTCAAGTATGGAGAATCTCAAGATAACTCTTCGGGTCATCTTAAGACTCAGGGGCTACAATGACATGACTAGGCAAAATTGGCGGGTTTAGTGAATTCAAGAACTCCGAGTCATTGGAGGGGAAAATAATCCGACCCCGGAGGCTACTGCCCTACTGGTGACAATTTAAAGGCCGTCAGAAAATTTCCGGCTTAAAGTTAAGGATTCCGGTTTAATATCCGGCTCGAGGGAAACATGTTTCTCACGAAGCTTTGAAGCTCTCAATATCCGGTTTGAAATTCCGGTTCAAAAAGAATTTATCTCTTGCAAGGTTCGAGTTCTTAGAAAATTAAAGGTTGCCGAAGAGGACCTGCTGCCATGATGCGCGGTTCAAACATGGGCATCCTGCCTTATTGGCTAATACACCCTGTTACAAATTACATGGCGGCATCCTCCTCACTAAGCATAGCTATGACTACCTTTTGATCCGGCTTATAGGTTGGGCTGTAAAAATCACTTGGGGGCTTCCTGTTCAAACATAGGTGTATTCACCAAAGAGAACATAGCGTTACTACCCTCTTTACTGGCTTGGAACACCAGGTGTATTCACCAAAGTTTCTGGGTTATCCTGCTCAAACATAGGTGTATTCACCAAAGAGGACATAACCTTTTAATTGGCTTGGAATGCCAGGTGTATTCACCAAATTCCGAGTTATCCTGCTTTTTAGAGTCTGCCACTCCGCCTAGGTAATCCTGGAATGACCTGCCGAACTCTTGACAGTCAGTATTATAGACCCTGAACTTGTCAACTTTAAAACGGCGGTTTGTCATGTGAGGCTCGGCTTACAAGGTGTAAAAGGTTAACTCAGTGGCTTGGCGGCCCATGGAAGCACTTGAGATTTAGGCTTGGCGGCCTATGAAAGCCTTGTTTTTTTTTCTGATTTGTTATTTTCTTTGAACATTTTTTGGATTCATATCTTTGTAGCATATTGACATATGGTTTGAAACGATTCAGGCAATGTAGCCTTGATTATATGACTGGTGCACGTCGGTCCTAAACAAACGGTTTAAAACCCCTTTCCGCGACGACATTTGGAACCGTCGCTAAGTGAGTGTGGGCGATAGGGGGTCCTTCCCACACGACCCAGAAACCGTCGGGGATAGGGCCCCTACAGTACTCCTACTCGTTTCTGCTCGCATTGCCATCGCAGTCGGTATTCTGTGGTGCTATGTTTATGATGCACAACCCGTCACAAATGGTTCACTATTATAGAACGTGTATGATGCGCGGCCCATCACAAATGGTTCATCGTTAAGAAGATTAGCTAATCATCGTACGAGTGTCAGATAGGATTGCGAAACGTCGGACCATTGTAACATCGCCGTACATGACAACTATCGCACACGCTATTCTATGGTGCAACGTTTACGATGCATACTTCAGCAGAAACAGTTCATGGTTGCGAATCGTGTACGATAAGGCAACTAACACAAACGATTAGTTTTCCCGCACCGTTTGTGATATCGTATGACATCGCACACGCTTTGCAAATGGCAACTGTGTACATGCTTGCACATGTTTCCTCTGTGTGAACCATCTCGGATTTATGGTGCATATCGCAAACATTTGTGTTTTACCAACCGTGTGTGCCGTAACAACCTGGAGAGCGTAATTTCACCTTAATTTAATTGCTGCTTTTCCAAATTGTACTGGATTTGGATTTGGATTTGAATTTGAATGTATGCTACAACTTTATTCATATCCATCAGGTTCAAACAACCAATGCATTATTCGATTCATAGGTACATATGTTCAACAATTACATAAGAACCAAATAAAGAATGATGAACCATAGTTGTATACTTGTACTATTAAAGACGGTAAAGTAAGAGGCGAAATATATTCTTGTTGCTGAACAAGGTGAAGCGGAATGCCCATATTGTGCCCTCCTCCATGCAGAAGGCACGCACGACTCTAGTCCAACCCCTTGTGATGGCCGACCGCTCATCCTTCATGGTCTTCATGAAAACATCTAGATAATCATCGTGTTCTGGTAGAAATACTTTAACCTTTGCATGCCCACCAATCATGTAGTTTGAGAGGTAATCTTGAGTAAACTGCTTTGGCAACCATTGCAAAGGAATAAGATTTCGAACATTGTCATCTAACACAACTCATTATGGGCAATAAAAAGAAGGCTGCAGAGTTCTTACTTACCATCCTGCAGTTCGCTGTTGTCTTGGATAAAGTGTAAACAAATAGTTTAATTGCCATCTTTGGACCCATTTTACTAACAATCTTTATCAGCTTCCTCACTTGATGCTGGTTCATCGATATCTCATTGCCCCATACGCAGAAAGGGTCGAAACGCGGATCTTTACCAATGACATATGTACCTAAAAGCACCAAGTTAATATTAGAAGCTAAACAACAATGGCACAATGATGTAGTACAACCCTCTTTTATAATATGTCTATATATATCCGTATGTGGTAGTCCATTTGAAATCTCTAAAAAGACAAATATTTAGGAATGGAGGGAGTATCTTATAACATCTAATATACTCACATATTAGATGAATTAACATCTTATATTATGGGCCGGAAGGAGTTTATTCGTTCTTAAAAATTATCTGCTGTATCCACGGGTTACAGTTAGTTTGAGCTAGTTCGGGCTCAAATAGCCCTAAAGTATATCTAAACATGAGGGCTAGTTTGAGCTAGTTGCATCTATAACACACCCAAAAAAACTAGTATCCAACCCAAGAGGTGCTAATGGGAGCTAGTTCTCCTAGTGCATTTATTGTCAATCTAACCCTGCCATCCAAACAACTCTTTGGATGGAGTTAGTTCAGGGTTAGTAATGAGCTAGAAACTAACTCTAACATCTAGCTTAGTTGAGTATCCAAACAGGGTTGTGTTGTTGTTGTTGCTGCTGCTCTTCTACGTATATCTAGGCATCATTAGAACATTAATGTAACACTCTTCCTTGTTGCTATATAGCCTAGGATTGCATATTTAGACATTAAGTACAGTGCATGTTGCTATGTAGCCTCAGATATATTACATATGGACCTAGTTAACCTAAGGAAAAATGGGTTGCAGATATATTCAGTTAAAAGTCTGATTCACAGATTAGTCCCTTATTAGCTGCCGGCCTATATGGTACCAGCTACGGATATCCTGAACAATGAGCAAATATAAGCCATGGGATGAAACTAACCTCGATGGAAAACAGGAGTCGTTCCCAAAACTTTCCTGTTTAGATACATCAAGAAGCATGTTAAGCATAAATGGCTAAACATCAACCAAAATTACACATGACAGACAAAATAATCTCCAAAAGATAGCTTCAGTGTGCAGGTTTAAGCATGCTAGTAAAGCAAAACAAGCGGAAATGTGTGCTAACTACAACAGGCCTAACATTTAACAACAAGCAAACATGGTCATTCAAACTGGTATTATGCCGGTCTAAGTACACTGGTTATGGTTAAATAAAAATGGAAAGGCGTGTTAACTACAAGATGCAACAACCAAATGTAGTCATTCATAGTGGTATGGTACTGATGAAATTGAACTGCACAGTTCTGTAGCGACCCGATCTCAGACGGTCAAGTCTTGGTGCTTAAGTGTCATCCCTGTATCGGTATGCTGGCACACACAATACTCGAGGATTTATAACAGAGGTAAATCACATGTATAAAGTAACGTAAATAGTATTACCTCAATCCAAATAGCGGAAGTAACAACAAGGTTGTGGATTCCCATCAACACCAACGGCAAAATTGAGTGTAGAAATCGTAACCCTAATGTATCACTTACTCGTCGTAAGAATCCTGCGACATGAGACGTTGCAGCCACAAAGGGTCAGTACATTGAATGTACTGGCAAATTCACACCATAGGATAATGATCAATAATAACTATCACAACATTCATATATGGCTGGTGGAGGCTCTATGGTTATAATGTTTTTGTGAAAGGCCAATTTTTCCCTACTGCAAAGGAATATATTTTATTTAACTACAAAGTTGGTTGAAAACATTGAGAAGGGCAAATCGCAATCTCAATCCCAATTAAAATTAATTAACAACACAACAAATTAATTATCTAGAGTGATGAGATCAACATGATAATCCAAGAACCAGATACTCAAGATGTCCATAACCGGGGACACGGCTAATCATGATTAGTTTGTACACTCTGCAGAGGTTTGCGCACTTTTCCCCACAAGACTCGATCTCCTCCATTGGATTTCTCACAATTCATGGTGTTGGAGAAATGGATGACCAAGACACAGTCTTTCAGAAGCATTAACTCTAACCCCGAGTAGACAGTACCAACCTACATCCCCTACATCTGCTGGCCTACCACTGGAAGAGGTCATGCAACTTACTCAACTATGCTAGAGCCCATAATAGCTTGTGGCTGCACACGGAAGTTTCTAGCATGAATAATCTTATGATCCCTTTGAGCCTGGGTGCCGAACCATAGGATGATCACACGGGTACCCCGGGATCTCCTAGGACAACAATGGTATATCCCCAGGTGTCCGGGCAAGTCCACTGGTATATCCCCAGGGTGCCCCTACCAATCCACCCAGATGTGTCTTAAATAGCCACCTTAAGTTAACCAATAATGATAACTCTCACATTTGTCATGAATACACTCAACCAATCCACGTCTATGAGCATAGCAGAGCAGTATGAGCATAATGTAGAAGTAACTCCCAGGGTTTGAATGCTGGACAATAGGTTCCTACCTCATCAACTACTTCCCAATACCCACATGTTATCGAATCCTATCCATGGAATGTTTGAGGGTTGAAACTAATGCATAAAAACTGGGTAATGAAGGGATATGATCAAAGTGTGAACTTGCCTGTACTGTTGATGAAGATGATTTGCACTCATAACTCCTGATAGTTCTACTCGTCACACTCTGGTCAATCTATCGTAAGCAATCAATAGTCACCACACTTAAGCAATCACTCAAAAGATCAGAAAGAACAAAGAAGACAATTTGGAAAACATCAAAACCAAGCAAATAACCCTTGCAACATAAAACAATTTCTAACAGTACCAAAATTATGTGTATTTGGCCTTATCAGAAATTTTAGGTCAAGAGCTTTAATTTGCAAACAGAATCAACTCAAACGAAGTTATAAAACTCGAGTTACGATCAAACGAAGTTCAAATACAAATGTGTTTGAATTCAAATTTTAAAACATTGAAAAATATGTTTAAGTTGATTATCTGGATAGAGGGGATCATAACAAAGAAGTGAGCGTTCGTTTCATCTAATTCCGACTAACGAGCAAAAAGTAGTGATCGTTTTAAGACTAGGGACTAATCTGTAAAAACTTTAATCACGGATAGGTCCCTGATGAAAAAATAACAGAAAAAGAAAAAGACTAAGTAATGAACGTTCGCTACCAAACACTAACGAACGAAAAATGTTCGCTAAAGAAGCTAACTAATGAACGTTCACTAAATAATCTAATCTAAAAAAATCAAACCGACTAAAAAGAAACCCAAAGAAAACCTAAAAGAATATACCGGACCGGGGCGGTTTATTACCGGTTCGGTGGTTCGGCGAGGAAAACCCGACGACGGAGGCGATGGTTGGCGGCGGCGGTGGGTTGTGGCGAGATCTGGCGGGGTGGACGACGGCTGCGGCGAGGCGGCGGCAGCGCGAGCGGCATATGGTGCGGCGCGCGGCGCGCAGCGGGCGGCGGCGGCGGCGGAGCAAGCGGGGAGGGGCGGCGCATGCGGCTACGGAGCAATGACTGCGCGGCGGCGGCGCGATATGTGGTGCGAGGCGGTGGCGCGAGGGGAGACGGGGCCCGGGGCGACGCAATTTAAGGGGGAGGGGAGGCCTCAGGAGGCATGGAGGAGGGGACAAGCGCAAAGGCGGCGGGGCGCGGTGTCCACGACGGACACGGCGGCGGTGGCGCTATCATGGCGGCGGCGGTCTCCCGCTCAGGCAGTTCGGGGGTGACGTGGCACTAGGCCGCGGTCTGGCTGACCTGGGTCGGCCCAGTTCGGTGAAGACTCTTTTTTTAAAAAAATATTTTTCCAGACAAACAAAAGTAGTAAAAACGAAATAAATAAAAATATTATATAGGTATCTAATATATCAAAATTTTCAGAAAAAGATTTTCTACCCCGTGAACATTTTACTAATGTCAAATAAAATACACAAAAATTCAAATAAATCAAACAGTGCTACTGCTCTAATAAAATCCAATAAAAATCATTTTAAAAATACCAAAATGATTTCAAATTTATTTCGCTCCAATTTTCTGTTGTAGGGAATCATTTTACCCTATTTTCCATATATTTCATTTTTGGCGAAAAATAATTTGAATAAAACCCAAATAACTCCAAATTGAAAAAAAATCAAAAGGATTTTAAATTTGATTCTACGAAACTCCCAACTCATATTTCATATGTTTTGAAGAAGTCATTTTATCTTCTCTCATGAAAATCATTGAGTTGCATAAAGTTTCTGAATTGGAAAATATTTCCAAATAAAATTCAAATCTTTTCAAAACCCTTTTCATCTATGTAAATGGAAGAAGTCATCTCATCTTCTCTCTAGGGTTTTGTATTTGAAAAGAATTTGAATTCACGAAGATCATAAATGAAAAATGAAAGTTCAGGAAAGTCCTTTTATTCCCTCTCATTTAACTTTAATTTTTTTTTTCAAATTTCACTTAATTTCACACAAGCAACCACACCATAATCAAACAATCAATCAAATCTATCTATTTAATATAACATTCCAAAATTTAGAATTTTGGGATGTTACAAGTTCATACTTGCACATATATACTATCACGTTGTGAATAACTGGAATAAACAAGGCATACTACGACCAACCGAAGATAGCATTTGAAACTAAACATATGCTAACTACAAACAACCGAACAATCAAAAAACTTTAAAAGAGGCATATGCTAGCTATAACAAGCTTAAAGGCAAGCAAATATATGCATTCTTATCGGTATGTTTAAAACTGGCTTGATGAAATGTACTGCACAGTAAATAATTGCACATATAGAGCATCACATTGTGAACAACTGAAATAAACAAATCACGGGTTTCCTCACTTGTCACAACTGGCTCGTTCCTGTGGGAAGAGCACGGACCCTAGATGCGCTCCATGTTGTCGCAGATGGGCTCCTTCCCCGTGGAAGAGCACGGCTATAGGGTGCCCTCCCTGATGTCGCAGACGGGCTCTTTCACCTTGGAAGAGCAGATGGGCTCTTTCCCCTTGGAAGAGCCGGAGAGGGTGCCCTCCTCGTGGTTGCCGTCGATGAGGTCTGACTTGGAAGCTGTGGATCCCAAGCCAGCGTCGCAGAACGTGTCCTTCAGAAATGACAAAAGGGGCTCAATGGCGATGTAGAATGGCAAACTTTTGTCAGTGAGCTAGAGGAGATCAGCGGCGGGGCCATGGATGAAATCGACGGCAGTTGAACCCGAGGGGTTGGGGGTGGGCCACTTAACATGTGACACAGCCCGCCTCAGGGCGTCGCTGTCGATGACCTCGATGTCGTAGCCGGCGAACGAGACATGCCCGCATACTCTAGCCTGCTGCTTGAGTGCCTGCCGCCAGTAATGGTCGTCAGCTTCCTCGGTGACGTCAGGCGAAGAGACCGCTATACACCTCTTTTGGGCCAGTCGCTCCTCGAGCTCCACGGGAAGCGTAGCCGAGCTTAGGCTGCGACGTTCTGGAGTGGGGGATGGGGATGGGGATCTGTGGGAAAGGGGGTGTTTGGCAGGCGTCATCTAAGAAACTCAGGGCGGCCTGGGTATGGAGATCGGTGGGTAAGCTGCACGGACAAACCGACAGATGTTGACAATGGAGGCCTTGCGGCGGCAGCGGCGGGGACTTTGCTAGGGTTTCGAGCGAGGGAGGGTGTGTGTATGCACGCACGCGCGCACGCCCGAGGAGGTTTTGGTGTGTGTGTGTGTGGAGGGGGGCGTGGGGTGTTTGAGGAAATGATGCGGGTACTGGAAATTTTACTACGTGGGAGTCAAACATGGGAGCGAAATGCCGGGCTATTGAAAATTTTGATGATAGTGCATCGCACACTGTCCGGGGATAACAACCGTGTGTTATGAAAAAGAAAAACTCTTGAGGCGGGCAAATATTTTCGATGCAGGAGGGATTGGGAACAAGAAACATCGCACATGGTTCGGAGATAACAACCGTGTGTTATGAAACAGAAAAACCCTTGAAGCGGGCAGATATTTTTGAGAGGGGAAGCCTCGTGGAGCCCAATGTACTGTGCGGATGCGTGCATGACAGGTGCACCGACATGGCACATGGTTAGTTTGAGTGAACCGTGTCTGTAGCGTCATCCGACTTTTCTAATGTTCATAAATTTGGCGAAAATGACACGGGAGAGGGTCAGAACATGAACACACTTGCATGTGGACCAAATTTATGTATCAAAAGGGTGGTTTGATCTTCAAATACCAAATGTAAATTTGTTGTGGCACCTCTCTCGCAAAGCGCACAGTATTGCTTGCTCCCACCCTCTCGTGTCGGCACGAAGGGAATCTGATGTAGGGTGGAACCCTAGGTGGCCGATCTTTCACGAAAGGAGTGAGATCCCTCGAAGAACACGACGGACACGGGGAAGAACGGGGAGAAAACACGACAGAAACACTCAACCAACAAGAAATAGATCACACATACGCTAGATCCAATAACACAAAGAGAGATACACGATGATCCAAGGTCAACAAGGGACGATACAAAGTAACCGGTTCTTCTCCTAGAAGGAGGTCTTGATGGGGCCAGCCAAGAGGGGGTCTTGAATCCAAGAGGATCTTCTCCGTAGAGGGGCCGCGGTCACTCTCGAAGAGACGATCCGGTATGGATGAGCGAAGCTCTATCTCACATATGAGCTAAACCAACGCTAACCCTAGAAAGAGGAAGGGGATGGAGTATATATAGTCTATGGGGGCGAAAGGGTACATGGGCTTCGGCCCCTTCACTGTTCATACCCAGGCGAGGCCGGATGTCCGGGCGTCGGGCCGGATGTCCGGGGCTTCAGGGGAGGCCGGATGTCCGGGCTGGGGGCCGGATGTCCGGGCTGGCGTGGCGAGCTTCTGTGGTCTCTAGATAGGCGAGGCCGGATTTCTGGGCTGGGGGGGGGGGAGAATGTCCGGGGCTTCGTGGGTGGCCGGATGTTCGGGGCTCGGGCCGGATGTCCGGGCTGAAGTGGTCAACCTACGGGTGTCTTTTGGTGTTGGTGCCGAATATCCGGGCTAGGGGCCGGATGTCCGGGAGTTCCGGAGGAGCCGGATGTCCGGGGCTTTGGGACGGATGTCCGGGCCCTGGAGCTTCCTTTGCCTCCTTCCGTGGTTCTCTTCATCCGTAGACTTGGCGGCTTGTCCGTCTTCTCATGCATCTTCGGGAGGCTCCTCTTGACACGTGATCATGCATAGCATATCGGACTTAGGTAGCAACCATGTATCGAGTGGATCATATGTGATGTCACTAAGGAAGGAAGTCACCTTGTTCTCGAGAGCCCTAGCTCGTGCTCGTGTCATGGGTCCTCTTGGCTCTTGATGAGACGGTTGTAGGTCCATGGGGATGATCGTGGGATGCTCCGCATCATCTCCCCTCCCTTGGGAAAGATCCGACCTCGGATCGAAATCCTCATCACCATGGTACGGGGAGAGATCTTTGATGTTGAAGATGTCGCTCACGGAGTACTTGTCGCGTGGGATGTCGATCTTGTATGCGTTGTCGTTGTAGCGTGCAAGCACCTTGAAGGGTCCATCCGCTCGGGGTAGTAGCTTGGACTTGCGTTCATTGGGGAAGCGATCCTTGCGAAGGTGTAGCCACACAAGATCTCCAACATGGAACATCATGGGTTGCTTGTTGACATTGAGCTTGGTCACGAGTCGTTGTACTTGGCGCTCAATTGTGTTCCTTGTATCTTCATGCATCTTCTTGAGGAAGTTGTCTCGGGCGCTCGCGTCCAAGTTTATGCGCTCTTGAAGCGGAAGAGGTAGAATGTCCAATGGGGACAATGGGTTGAAGCCATAGACAACCTCGAAGGGGGCCTTGCCGGTAGTCGAATGTCTTGCTCGGTTGTAGGCGTACTCGGCGATTGGTAGGCACTCTTCCCACTCCTTGATGTTGTTCTTTATCAACACGCGTAGGAGGGTGGAGAGCGTACGGTTGGTCACCTCCGTTTGTCCGTCGGTTTGTGGATGGTATGCCGAAGAGAACAAGAGCTTAAGGTCTTCCAAAAGTAACTCAAGAACTTGATGTCGCGGTCCGAGACAATCGTCTTTGGCACTCCATGAAGGCACAAGATTTCCCTACAAAACAAATTTGCAATATGTGAAGCATCGTCTATCTTGTTGCAAGGAATGAAATGAGCCATTTTGGAGAAACAGTCAACAATAACAAAAAACGGAATCTTTGCCATTTCGAGTTCTAGGCAAACCAAGCACAAAGTCCATGCTAATATCTTCCCATGGTTGATATGGAATTGGAAGTGGCATATAGAGGCCATGAGATTGGGCTTTGGACTTAGCTTTGTGACATGTAGAACACCGGTTGGTGAAGCGATTGACGTCGCGATGCATCTTGGGCCAAAAATAGTTCTTGGAGAGCGTAGCAAATGTCTTGTCGCGTCCAAAGTGTCCCATGAGTCCACCTCCATGAGATTCCTGCAAAAGCAACAAACGCAAAGAGGACTCGGGGATGCAAAGTTTGTTAGATCTCATAAGATATCCATCTTTGATATAATATCGATCCCAAGAAGTGTGCATCAAACACTTGGCATATGGTATGGCAAATGTAGGATCCTGTTCATACAAGTCTTTGATATGCTCAAAACCAATGACATTCAACTCAAGAGTAGTGACAAGCATGCATATACGGGAAAGCGCATCCACCACAACATTTTCTTTACCCTTAATGTACTTGATGACATAAGGAAATGATTCAATAAATTCACTCCATTTAGCATGACGCTTGTTCAACTTAGTTTGACCCTTAAGATATTTAAGTGTTTCATGGTCGGTATGGATGATGAACTCATGTGGGCGAAGGTGATGTTCCCGTTCATGCAAAACTCGCACTAAAGAATATAGCTCTTTGTCATAGATGGGGTAATGAGTTGCGCTCCAGATAGTTTCTCACTAAAGTATACAATGGGCGCTTCTCTTGCGTTAACACACCTCCTATGCCATTACCACTAGCGTCGCAATGAATTTCGAAAGGTTTGTCAAAGTTGGGTAATGCAAGCACGGGGGCATGAGTAAGCAAATTTTTAAGCTCATTAAAAGCAACATCTTGAGATGTTCCCCAAACAAACGGTGCACTTTTCTTACTCAAAGCATGCAAAGGTGAAGCAATAGTGCTAAATTCCTTCACAAATCTACGGTAGAAACCGGCTAAACCAAGAAAACTACGCACTTGTTGAAAATTGGTTGGTTGGGGCCAAGTTTTAATAGCATTGATCTTAGTTTCATCAACGTGAACACCCTTAGAAGAAACTGCGAAACCAAAGAAAACAAGCTTGTCAACACCAAATAGGCATTTTTCCATATTAGCATAAAGTTGTTCTTTTCGAAGAGTTTGTAGCACGGTGCGAAGGTGGGTGACATGCTCTTTGAGAGATTTGCTAAACACAAGGATGTCATCAAAGTAGACAACAACAAATTCACCAATGTAAGGACGAAACACGTAATGCATAAGACGCATGAAAGTACCGGGTGCTTCCGATAAATCCATATGCATGACTAACCACTCATATAGACCAAACTTTGTTTTGAAAGCGGTTTTCCATTCATCACCCTCTTGTATGCGGATTTGATAGTAACCACTTTTAAGATCAATTTTGGAAAAGATAGTGGCACCGCTAAGTTCATCAAGCATATCATCAAGGCGTGGAATGGGGTACCTATATCTAACGGTGATAGCATTGATAGGTCTACAATTGGAGCACATGCGAAAGCTACCATCACGTTTTGGCACAAGAATGACCCGTACGGCACAGGGACTCAAACTTTCACGCACATGTCCATGGTCTATGAGATGCTTTACTTGTCTTTGTATTTCTTTGGTTTCTTCGGGGTTGACGCGGTATGGAGCTTTGTTGGGAAGCGGCGCTCCGGGGATGAGATCAATTCGGTGCTCAATGCCTCGTAGTGGAGGTAGACTCGGAGGTAGCTCATCGGGGAAAACATCTAGGAATTCCTGCAATAGAGAAGACAACACCAAAGGTAGATCGTGAGAGTTGTCAGATGTGACCTCGTCCTTGCACAATAGGACATAGTGTAGGACACTTGATGGGTTCTCACACACTTCTCTCATCTCACGCTTGGTGGCAAAGAGAACTAAGTTTTTCTTGTCGCTCATGGTGGAGGCACTCAATTTGGGCTTGTCGCGCTCACTCTCTTTTTGGTGGTACGCTCTCTCACTATTCTCTCCACGATGGGTGGCTTGCTTGTCGGCGAGCACTTGGCTTGGAGACATAGGTCGTAGCACGAACTCTTTCCCTTTCATCTTGAAACTATAGTGATTTGTATGCCCATTGTGAATGACACCTCGGTCAAATTGCCATGGCCGTCCAAGGAGGAGGTGGCAAACGGTCATCGGAAGGACGTCACATTCCAATGTGTCTTCATAGGCGCCGATCTTGAAAGAGACTTGTACTCTATGCTCAACTTGTATGGTGCTGGTGTCGCTTAGCCATTGAACCTTGTAGGGGTGAGGGTGCTTCATCTTGACCAATTGGAGCTTGGAACAAAGTTCTTCACTTGCTAAGTTGTGGCAACTACCTCCATCGATGATGACCTTGATGGAACGTCCATTAATGCCGGCCTTTGTGTGGAAGATATGGCATCTTTGATCTTCGTCTTGTTGATGTTGAAGAGTCAAGACCTTGGATACAACAAGAGCGGGACTTGAATCTTCATCGCAAAAGACTTGGTCATCTTCATCTTCATTGTTCACTTGTCGGTGCATGGCCACTTGCTCAAGAGCTTCCATTTCTCCTTCACTCATGGAGTCATAGGTTCTGTCGTCGTTGAGGATCATGGTGCGCTTGTTTGTGCACTCGAAAGACTTATGGCCTCGGCTGCCGCATGTGAAGCATTTGATAGAACTTGTCTTGACGGTCTCATCGGGTGGAGTAGATGATTTTGAAGCTTTTTTGAAGTTGCTTGTAGTAGGAGGACGACTTGAGCTTGTCGAAGCTTTCTTGTAACTTGACTTGTCGCCGTTGCTTGTAGAAGGCTTTGTAGAGGTAGAAGGTGTTGGAGTCGTCAAAGCTTGATTGTTGGAGAGGCCATAGGACTTGGATGAGAACTTGGCATACTTGAAGTCGTCTTGTACTTGCCGTTCCGCTTTGTTAGCTTGGTGCACTAACTCGATGAGGTTCGAGTATGGTTGGAAGTCGACGATCTTCTTGATAGGATGGTTGAGTCCATTCAAGAACCCTGCCAAAGTTTGCTCATCATCTTCCTTGACGTTGGCTCATATCATGGCAATCTCCATTTCCTTGTAGTACTCTTCAACGCTCTTGGTTCCTTGTTTGAGTTGTTGAAGTTTCTTGAAGAGGTCGCGGTTGTAGTAGTTTGGCACAAACCATGCTCTCATGACATCCTTCATTTGTCTCCAAGTGGTGATGGGTGGTTCACCTCTTGCCGCTCGGTGCTCAATGACTTGTTCCCACCAAATGAGGACATAGTCTTGGAATTCAATGGATGCCATTGCGATCTTCTTCTCTTCTTCGTAGTTGTGCAAGCGGAAGATTTTGTCAACCTTCAATGCCCATGAGATGTACTATTCGGGGTCATTGCTTCCATTGAACTTGGGCATGGTGAACTTTAGCTTGCCATATCGTTGCTCTTCATTGTGTTGGGGTCGGGGATGATGACGCTGATGTCGTCGAGGATTGACATTGTCAAATCGCTCTTGACGAGGAGGATTGTCGACCTCATGTTGCTCTTGGCGAGGAGGGTTGCCAACCTCATGTTGCTCTTGGCGATGATTGGTTCCATTGTCTTCTTGTTCTCGATGGACTTGACGTTCTTGTCGCGCTTGAGGAGAAGCTTGTCTATCTTGCCGATGAGCTTGTCGATGCACGCGATCTTGGTAAATTCGTTCTTGAGCTTCATCGCGAAGTGCTTCTTGTTGGAGACGAGCTTGTCGGCCTCGATCGGCTACGACACGCCTTGAATCACGAAGGGCACGTTGCGCCTCAAGTGCTTGAGCTTCACGGAGTTGTTGTTGTTTGCATTCCGCCTCGGCGTCTTGAGCATCTTGATGTTGTCGTGCTCGTTCCTCTTGTTCTTGTTGTCATTGGCATTGTCGTTCTTGTGCTTGTGCGAAAGCGGCTTGGTTTTGGCGATGTCGATGCTCTTGAGAGTCGGTGTCGTGTAGGGGATTGCGATTTGCTTGACGATCTTGACGCGCGGCATGACGAAGAGTGTTCGATGTCGGTGTACTTGAACCGGAGATGGTGTCGTCGGAGTGTCGACTTGAGCGGCTCCGTCTTGATGATGACGAAGTAGAAGAGCGGACCATCATGGTTCGGATATCTTCTTTGAGGGAACTCATAGATGTGTCGAAGTAGTCCCTTGTACGTTGCTCGGATTGTCGTAAGTCGGTGGCGAGGTTGTCGATGCGGTCGCCCAAAGCAAGTTGTTCTTGATGCAAAGCCCGTTGTGCACCAGATAGTTGATTCTTGGTGACGAAGGAAGACATGTCGTCGTCTTGCTCCAATAAGAGTGGATTGGTAGAAGTACTTGGCCTATCCATCATTCCAAACAAAGATATGTGAGTGGAAGAAAGGGAAGAACCAATATCCAATGTACGTTGACCGATGTTGACAATGGATCAAAGATGACTCCAATGTGTAGCAAGGAAATAGCATAATTGGTACCAATTATTGTCGGTTCTCACACCTACACAAGTAAAAGCTTACGGTGGAGCTCGGTTAGGATGGTGGCACAAAATTTGATGCAATTGTAAGTGAGACTCAATAATGTTGGAAAAGATTCACAAATTTGCAAATGCAACAAGTAGACCAATAGAAAGATATGGTACACGGAAACACACACGCAAATAGATAAGATGGGGTTATGCAACCAAGGATGAGCCAAAATGTGGAATTCACCAAGATGCTCTTGTTGCACAACACTAGAGAGAAGCTAGCACGATTGCACAATAGGCGGATACGAACTTGTGCAGAACCTACTAAGGAAAAATGCAACGACTTCTATCCCAAGTATGCTATATGTATGATGTTCGTATGCGTTGATCCAAGATGATCGAGTATGACAATCTTAATGTTGTATGATGCTATGGTTCTTGCTCTTTGCTTATCTTTTCTCTTTGGCTTAAAAGCTTGTTTGGCTCTTTGATGTTGGAGCTCTTTTCTCATGCAATGCTTCACGAACCAAGATAGCAATTGGGTATGCGACAACAACTTTGTGACACAAGTGATGATGTCGAAATATGCAAAACGATGATAGTATGTATGCTATGGGAAGTATGAACACCAATGTGCAAAAGTCACGTTGCCGGCAATACTCAAGGGCTAGTCTCGATGGGTAAGTGACGCAAAAATAAGGCCCTGGGGTTATCAATGCAATTGCAAAAAAGTATGATGATATCACGACACCAAGTTGATATCCAAGGTGAAGGTGATACCAAAGTGATGTTGATGTAGCCGTTCGTAGTAGTCCTTGACGAAGATGAGCGGTGGTGATGTTGATGTTGAACCATACCTAGATAGCCGAGACACAAAAGGACACGGAAACCACAACTCAAATTCTCAAAACAAAATTTGGCAAAATTGTCGGAGTTGGTAGCGGGAAAGGCTATGGTGGTGCTATCCGGAAGTGGTGAATGTATGCGGGAGTGTATGTGGCACCGGAACAAAATTTGGCGAAAGTTAGGCGAAAAACAGATGGTGGATGGGTTGTGATGCTGCCAGGGGCCGGATGTCCGGGGGTGATGGCCGGATGTCCAGGGTGCCGGTTGTCCGGGCTGTTCGGGTCGGATGTCTGGGCTCAGGATCCGTGGACTTTTGTGAAGAACACCGCGTGGGGATGTCAAATCCGGGGCAAAATTGGGACGATTTTGTGGATGGAAATTGGGGAAAAGGTGGGGGAATGCTAGATCTACCTACAACACACGAAATCCACGGATCAAATCCAACAAAACTTCATCACACCAACAAATCACAAAAAAATTTGGGGCTATTTTTGGTGGGGCAATTTTCGGATTAGGACGAAAACAACATAATCAAGCTAGAAAACAAAGAGAGGGGGCTCCGAAATCATGATCAACCTGGCTCATGATACCAAGATGATGTAGGGTGGAACCCTAGGTGGCCGATCTTTCACGAAAGGAGCGAGATCCCTCGAAGAACACGACGAACACGGGGAAGAACGGGCAGAAAACACGAGAGAAACACTCAACCAACAAGAAATAGATCACACATACGCTAGATCCAATAACACAAAGAGAGATACACGATGATCCAAGGTCAACAAGGGACGATACAAAGTAATCGGTTCTTCTCCTAGAAGGAGGTCTTGATGGGGCCACCCAAGAGGGGGTCTTGAATCCAAGAGGATCTTCTCCGTAGAGGGGCCGCGGTCACTCTCGAAGAGACGATCCGGTATGGATGAGCGAAGCTCTATCTCACATATGAGCCAAACCAACGCTAACCCTAGAAAGAGGAAGGGGATGGAGTATATATAGTCTACGGGGGCGAAAGGGTACATGGGCTTCGGCCCCTTCACTGTTCATACCCAGGCGAGGCCGGATGTCCGGGCGTCGGGCCGGATGTCCGGGGCTTCAGGGGAGGCCGGATGTCTGGGCTGGGGGGCCGGATGTCCAGGCTGGCATGGCGAGCTTCTGTGGTCTCTGGATAAGCGAGGCTGGATTTCCGGGCTAGGGGGGCGGATGTCCGGGGCTTCGTGGGAGGCCGGATGTCCGGTGCTCGGGCCGGATGTTCGGGCTGAAGTGGTTAACCTACGGGTGTCTTCTGGCGTTGGTGCCGGATATCCGGGCTGGGGGTCGGATGTCCGGGGATTCCAGAGGAGCCGGATGTCCGGGGCTTGGGGCCGGATGTCCGGGCCCTGGAGCTTCCTTTGCCTCCTTCCGTGGTTCTCTTCATCCGTGGACTTGGCGGCTTGTCCGTCTTCTCGTGCATCTTCGGGAGGCTCCTCTTGACACCTGATCATGCATAGCATATCGGACTTAGGTAGCAACCATGTCTCGAGTGGATCATATGTGATGTCACTAAGGAAGGAAGTCACCTCATTCTCGAGAGCTCTAGCTCGTGCTCGTGTCATGGGTCCTCTTGGCTCTTGATGAGACGGTTGTAGGTCCATGGGGATGATCGTGGGATGCTCCGCATCATCTCCCCTCCCTTGGGAAAGATCCGACCTCGGATCAAAATCCTCATCACCATGGTACGGGGAGAGATCTTTGATGTTGAAGATGTCGCTCACGGAGTACTTGTCGCGTGGGATGTCGATCTTGTATGCGTTGTCGTTGTAGCGTGCAAGCACCTTGAACGGTCCATCCGCTCAGGGTAGTAGCTTGGACTTGCGTTCATTGGGGAAGCGATCCTTGCGAAGGTGTAGCCACACAAGATCTCCAACATGGAACATCATGGGTTGCTTGTTGACGTTGAGCTTGGTCACGAGTCATTGTACTTGGCGCTCGATTGTGTTCCTTGTGTCTTCATGCATCTTCTTGAGGAAGTTGTCTTGGGCACTCACGTCCAAGTTTGTGCGCTCTTGAAGCGGAAGAGGTAGAATGTCCAATGGGGACAATGGGTTGAAGCCATAGACAACCTCGAAGGGGGACTTGCCGGTAGTCGAATGTCTTGCTCGGTTGTAGGCGTACTCGGCGATTGGTAGGCACTCTTCCCACTCCTTGATGTTGTTCTTTATCAACACGCGTAGGAGGGTGGAGAGCGTACGGTTGGTCACCTCCGTTTGTCCGTCGGTTTGTGGATGGTATGCCGAAGAGAACAAGAGCTTAAGGTCTTCCAAAAGTAACTCAAGAACTTGATGTCGCGGTCCGAGACAATCGTCTTTGGCACTCCATGAAGGCTCAAGATTTCCCTACAAAACAAATTTGCAATATGTGAAGCATCGTCTATCTTGTTGCAAGGAATGAAATGAGCCATTTTGGAGAAACAGTCAACAACAACAAAAAACGGAATCTTTGCCATTTCGAGTTCTAGGCAAACCAAGCACAAAGTCCATGCTAATATCTTCCCATGGTTGATATGGAATTGGAAGTGGCATATAGAGGCCATGAGATTGGGCTTTGGACTTAGCTTTGCGACATGTAGAACACCGGTTGGTGAAGCGATTGACGTCGTGATGCATCTTGGGCCAAAAATAGTTCTTGGAGAGCGTAGCAAATGTCTTGTCGCGTCCAAAGTGTCCCATGAGTCCACCTCCATGAGATTCCTGCAAAAGCAACAAACGAAAAGAGGACTCGGGGATGCAAAGTTTGTTAGCTCTCATAAGATATCCATCTTTGATATAATATCGATCCCAAGAAGTGTGCATCAAACACTTGGCATATGGTATGGAAAATGTAGGATCATGTTCATACAAGTCTTTGATATGCTCAAAACCAATGACATTCAACTCAAGAGTAGTGAAAAGCATGCATATACGGGAAAGCGCATCCGCCACAACATTTTCTTTACCCTTAATGTACTTGATGACATAAGGAAATGATTCAATAAATTCACTCCATTTAGCATGACGCTTGTTCAACTTAGTTTGACCCTTAAGATATTTAAGTGTTTCATGGTCGGTATGGATGATGAACTCATGTGGGCGAAGGTAATGTTCCCATTCATGCAAAACTCGCACTAAAGCATATAGATCTTTGTCATAGATGGGGTAGTTGAGTTGCGCTCCAGATAGTTTCTCACTAAAGTATGCAATGGGGCGCTTCTCTTGCGTTAACACACCTCCTATGCCATTACCACTAGCGTGGCAATGAATTTCGAAAGGTTTGTCAAAGTTGGGTAATGCAAGCACGGGGGCATGAGTAAGCAAATTCTTAAGCTCATTAAAAGCAATATCTTGAGATGTTCCCCAAACAAACGGTGCATTTTTCTTACTCAAAGCATGCAAAGGTGAAGCAATAGTGCTAAAATCCTTCACAAATCTACGGTAGAAACCGGCTAAACCAAGAAAACTATGCACTTGTTGCAAATTGGTTGGTTGGGGGCAAGTTTTAATAGCATTGATCTTAGTTTCATCAACGTGAACACCCTTAGAAGAAACTACGAAACCCAAGAAAACAAGCTTGTCAACACCAAATAGGCATTTTTCCATATTAGCATAAAGTTGTTCTTTTCGAAGAGTTTTTTCACGGTGCGAAGGTGGGTGACATGCTCTTTGAGAGCTTTGCTAAACACAAGGATGTCATCAAAGTAGACAACAACAAATTCACCAATGTAAGGACGAAACACGTAATGCATAAGACGCATGAAAGTACCGGGTGCTTCCGATAAACCCATAGGCATGACTAACCACTCATATAGACCAAACTTTGTTTTGAAAGCGGTTTTCCATTCATCACCCTCTTGTATGCGGATTTGATAGTAACCACTTTTAAGATCAATTTTGGAAAATATAGTGGCACCACAAAGTTCATCAAGCATAGCATCAAGGCGTGGAATGGGGTACCTATATCTAACGGTGATAGCATTGATAGGTCTACAATCGGAGCACATGCGAAAGCTACCATCATGTTTTCGCACAAGAATGACCGGTACGGCACAAGGACTCAAACTTTCACTCACATGTCCATGGTCTATGAGATGCTTTACTTGCCTTTGTATTTCTTTGGTTTCTTCGGGGTTGACGCGGTATGGAGCTTTGTTGGGAAGCGGCGCTCCGGGGATGAGATCAATTCGGTGCTCCATGCCTCGTAGTGGAGGTAGACCCGGAGGTAGCTAATCGGGGAAAACATCTTGGAATTCCTGTAATAGAGAAGATAACACCAAAGGTAGATCGTGAGAGTTGTTAGCTTTTGTGACCTCGTCCTTGCACAATAGGACATAGTGTAGGACACTTGATGGGTTCTCACACACTTCTCTCATCTCATGTTTGGTGTCAAAGAGAACTATGTTTTTCTTGTTGCTCATCGTGGAGGCACTCAATTTGGGCTTGTGGCGCTCACTCTCGTTTTGGTGGTTCGCTCTCTCACTATTCTCTCCACGATGGGTGGCTTGCTTGTGGGCGAGCACTTGGCTTGGAGACATAGGTCGTAGCACGAACTCTTTCCCTTTCATCTTGAAACTATAGTGATTTGCACGCCCATTGTGAATGACACCTCGGTCAAATTGCCATGGCCGTCCAAGGAGGAGGTGGCAAACGGTCATCGGAAGGACGTCACATTCCAATGTGTCTTCATAGGCGCCGATCTTGAAAGAGACTTGTACTCTATGCTCAACTTGTATGGTGCCGGTGTCACTTAGCCATTGAACCTTGTAGGGGTGAGGGTGCTTCATCTTGACCAATTGGAGCTTGGAACAAAGTTCTTCACTTGCTAAGTTGTGGCAACTACCTCCATCGATGATGACCTTGACGGAACGTCCATTGATGCCGGCCTTTGTGTGGATGATATGGCATCTTTGATCTTCGTCTTGTTGATGTTGAAGAGTCAAGACCTTGGATACAACAAGAGCGGGACTTGAATCTTCATCGCAAAAGACTTGGTCATCTTCATCTTCATTGTTCACTTGTCGGTGCATGGCCACTTGCTCAAGAGCTTCCATTTCTCCTTCACTCATGAGTCATAGGTTCCGTCGTCGTTGAGGATCATGGTGCGCTTGTTTGTGCACTCGAAAGACTTATGGCCTCGGCCGTCGCATGTGAAGCATTTGATAGAACTTGTCTTGACGGTCTCATCGGGTGGAGTAGATGATTATGAAGCTTTTTTGAAGTTGCTTGTAGTAGGAGGACGACTTGAGCTTGTCGAAGCTTTCTTGTAACTTGACTTGTCGCCGTTGCTTGTAGAAGGCTTTGTAGAGGTAGAAGGTGTTGGAGTCCTCGAAGCTTGATTGTTGGAGAGGCCATAGGACTTGGATGAGAACTTGGCATACTTGAAGTCGTCTTGTACTTGCCGTTCTGCTTTGGTAGCTTGGTGCACTAACTCGATGAGGTTCGATTATGGTTGGAAGTCGGCGATCTTCTTAATAGGATGATTGAGTCCATTCAAGAACCGTGCCATAGTTTTCTCATCATCTTCCTTGACGTTGGCTCGTATCATGGCAATCTCCATTTCCTTGTAGTACTCTTCAACGCTCTTGGTTCCTTGTTTGAGTTGTTGAAGTTTCTTGAAGAGGTCGCGGTTGTAGTAGTTTGGCACAAACTGTGCTCTCATGACATCCTTCATTTGTCTCCAAGTGGTGATGGGTGGTTCACCTCTTGCCGCTCGGCCCTCAATGACTTGTTCCCACCAAATGAGGATGTAGTCTTGGAATTCAAGGGATTCCATTGCGATCTTCTTCTTGATACAATGTAACCGGTTCTTCTCCTAGAAGGAGGTCTTGATGGGGCCACCCAAGAGGGGGTCTTGAATCCAAGAGGATCTTCTCCGTAGAGGGGCCGCGATCACTCTCGAAGTAACGATCCGGTATGGATGAGCGAAGCTCTATCTCACATATGAGCTAAACCAACGCTAACCCTAGAAAGAGGAAGGGGATGGAGTATATATAGTCTACAAGGGAGAAAGGGTACATGGGCTTCGGCCCCTTCACTATTCATACCCAGGCGAGGCTGGATGTCCGGGCGTCGGGCCGGATGTCCGGGGCTTCAGGGGAGGCCGGATGTCCGGGCTGGGGGGCCGGATGTGGGCTTGGGGCCGGATGTCCGGGCCCTAGAGCTTCCTTTGCCTCCTTCCGTGGTTCTCTTCATCCGTGGACTTGGCGGCTTGTCCGTCTTCTCGTGCATCTTCGGGAGGCTCCTCTTGACACCTGATCATGCATAGCATATCGGACTTAGGTAGCAGCCATGTCTCGAGTGGATCATATGTGATATCACTAAGGAAGGAAGTCACCTCGTTCTCGAGAGCTCTAGCTCATGCTCGTGTCATGGGTCCTCTTGGCTCTTGATGAGACGGTTGTAGGTCCATGGGGATGATCGTGGGATGATCCGTATCGGAATCCTAAGCTATGAATGGATGCCCCCTCCCCCTCAACCGAGGTTCACTTAGCAAAGTGCGAAGTAGCAAGCAGCCCCCTCCTCCCTCGTGTCGGCACAAAGGGAATCCTAAGCTATATATGAAGGCATGCCCCCTCCCCATCAACCGAGGTTCACCTAGCAAAGTGCGAAGTAGCTAGCAACCCCCCTCCTCCCTCGTGTCGGCACGAAGGGAATCCTAAGCTATATATGAATGCATGCCCCCCAACCGAGGTTCACCGTAGAAAAGTGTGAAGTAGCTAGTGGCCCCCCTTCCTCGTGTCAGCACAAAGGGAGTCCTAAGCTATGAATGCATGCCCCCAACCGAGGTTCACCTAGCAAAGTGTGAAGTAGAGCTAGCAGCCCCTCCCTCGTGTCGGCACAAAGGGATTCCTAAGCTATGAATGCATGCCCCCCCAACCGAGGTTCACCTAGCAAAGTTCGAAGTAGCTAGCAGCCCCCCTCCCTCGTGTCGGCACGAAGGGAATCCTAGCTAAGCTATGAATACATGCCCTCCCCCCCCCAACCGAGGTTCTCCCTAGCAAAGTGTGAAGTGGCCAGCAGCCACCCCTCCCTCGTGTCGACATGAAGGGAATCCTAAGCTATGAATGCACATGCCCCCCCAACCAAGGTTCACCTAGCAAAGTGCGAAGTAGCTAGCAGCCCCCCTCGTGTCGGCATGAAGGGAATCATAAGCTATGAGCATGCCCCCTCCCCCCCCAACCGAGGTTCACCTAGCAAAGTGCGAAGTAGCTAGCAGCCCCCCACCCCCTTGTGTCGCCATGAAGGGAATCCTAATTAAGCTATGAATGCATGCCCCCCAACCGAGGTTCACCTAGCAAAGTGTGATGTAGCAACCCCCCCCCCCCCCACACACACACTTTCAGTCGACGGGCCAGAGAGGCATATATCTCACCAAGATGGATCGTAAAACGGACCAAGAATAATCCACCTTGGTTGTACAACCTCTCTCTTGTTGTTTGTCAAAGTGATGTCCGTCCATGCGACCCCGGAGATGGGCTAGCTCGCCAATAATCACGCAAGTAGCTAGTCCTCGAGGACAACCACTGCATGCGTGTGGCCCAAACATATGTATGGAGAGGTGTGTTTTTGAGTAACAATGAACAACTTTGATGTGGCACCATGATTTCGAACTAGAAGTGAGGGTTAGGTTGACGATGCATATGTATGTTACACCACACTTCAAGCCCATGACGGGGATTCATATATGCATGCATGCGTGCATAGTATATGCGCTCAAACTTAATTAGTTTTGAATCTCACCATGACCTATACTACGATAACACTAACCTAATGAAGAATCCGCCATGGTAACCTATCTTGTTGTTGGTCAAGGTGATCATGGATGTCCACGCGGGCCCATGAATATATAGGCTTGTCGCCGATAACCACGCGACGGAGTGTATCGTTCGAAGGCAACCACTATATGCATATGTATGGAGGTGATGCGTCCATGCATGTTTGAATACACAACATTGATTTGGTGCGTGTGTCAAAAATCGTACACTAGCTCCCCACACAGAGCGAGATCGGTTCATGATGGTGTCGTTGTACTAGCCACTTCGACTCGATGGGAGGGATTCATGCGTACACATGCATATGGTGGTATATAGTATGCATCGAAGAGGTGGGAGGGGACTAGCATATATACTATACGTATGCGTCCGGGAACAAGTACACCTCACTCAGTGTCGGGACTTTTTGGTTACCGAGGCACGTGCCACATCAAAATTGTGAAATTGGTTATTCAAACATCAGACAACACGTTTTTGGGCGACATGCATATATATCCTAGCTAGGACACTCACGTGTCACGCTTCCATCTGTGGGCCCACGAGGCCATCGTTGATGCATGCACGCATGCATCACTTTGACCTACCTCGGGAGAGGTTAATTAATTTCACCATCGATGAGGATTCTTTTGGGTTGTACATATATTACGGCAGGAGCATATAGCATGTGGTGAAGAGGGGGGAAGGGGACCATCATATGTAGTACGCTTGATATGAACCTCGCTCTCTGTGGGTGCATGGTTTACGATTTTTTAGGCATGTGGCACATCAAAGATGTGCATTTTGGGTATTCAACATATATATGTTTGCCCCGCATGCAAAGCGGTGGTGGTTGTCCTCTCGCACCCACTTAAGCGGTTATCAGCGATATCGATGCTTTCCATCTGTGGGCCCGTTTGGTCCATCACTTCTTTTTGCCTGACAATAAGAGAGGTTAATTTGACATAGGAGGGGATTATTATTTTTGCTCTGGGCTGACATGCATGATACACTTTGAGCACACACATAACATAAACAAAAAAGATTATACCTTGTTGGTCAAATTAACCTCACTGCCGGTTGTTCGTCAAAGTGATGGACGACGACCTCGCGGCCCACAGAAAGCGTCACATGCGAGTATCGAGTGTCGTGTAGGACAACCATCGACTGCATGTGGCCAAAACATTTATGTATGAAAGGGTTGTGTAATGTTTTAAATAACGATTTCACGACTCTGATGTGGCACCAGCCTGCCTAACAAAACGGCCAACCCACACGGTGGCTCATAACTCGTAGTGTACTGCGAGCCACCCGCCACCCCCAGACGCACACACCCCCACACACACACCGCGAATCCACCGCAACTACGATGCATGTTAAATTAATTATCCCGCGGTGAACATACATGTTACCAAAGGAGGGACGTTTTAATTTCAAAAAATTCATAGTGATTATTAAGATGTTTTAGTACATTGATTGACTTTCTATGGGTATAATTTGCAAAAATAAATTTGAGCTACATGCACACGTGACAGTGCACCTAAATGGATTGCAAAAACACATGTGTCTCACTTGGTGCATGTTTACTCCCCGTGCAACAAATTTCAAACATTGAGAATCTTGATTTTTAAATTCTAGTATATCCAAAACTTATTTAAAGTTCATGAAACTTATCGTGTTTTCATATGGACACCAATACAAAGTGGCATTGTACTTTTTTTGTCAAACTTGAGACCAGTTTTGATGTAATCTTTATCTAATTACAGACGGGAGATTATTAATAATTGGGAACCAATATCCCAAACGAATTATTTATTCGAACTGTGAGCGTTAGACCAACAATGGACACGTGCCATGCTTCGGTTAAGCAATAAAGCGGTAGCATTAATCATCCAAATAGAAAAACAAATATACGTGCTACCGCGCGACCCGTGTGGCGTGCGAGCAGGCGTGAGTTGACGCATGCGAGCAGTCCGCCGCGCAGGCAGACGGGGAGGCGGGCGTGTAGGTGTCTGAATTGACGGAGGCGTGCTCGCTGCGTAGTGTCATCGGGAGGTGTGCGAGTAGCTGTGTGAAACTTCAGTGGGCATGCCTGTAGTCCAGTGCACAAGCTCACCGGGAGGTGAGCCATCAGTTTGACCGCCGCCCGCCTCTCTCCCACCACTCCCACTACTCCATATTAATGGTGCGCCCGAGCTGCCGCACCCCCATCCTCGCTAAGCACACACAATCCTATCTCTCCGCTTGCAACCTCGACACCACTCTCAGTCCTCAAAGTTGTCAGTGTACGAGGATGCCGCCGAAGCGCCCCATCGGAGGGAATGGCGACGCCGGGGCTGCTAATGCACCGGAGCACGGCGTGGAGATGGAGACAGAGGTTGCCATCACCGCCGATGAGTTATCGCTGCACCCTGACATCGTCAATGACGTCGAGCTTCCACAGCCGGAGGCGGAGTTCCACACCGACTCCGAGGACCACTCCGGCGACGACTCCGACGACCACTCTAGCGACGAATCCGACGACGACGGACAGCTGGTTATTCATCTATACCCATTTATGTGTCAAATAGATCATAGTGTTTCTCTGGTTACTCCTGCCTCCCCCTTTTTGGAATAGAAATCCTGCAGTTATGTTCTCCCAATCCATGAAATCTGAGTAAGTTTCATTAGATCCGTGTAGTGTATTGATTGTTTGAATGGTACATGTGATAAGTGATTAGTTGTATCATCTGTGCAAATGATTTCTGCTAGTAATCCGACTAGGGTTAGTGTTTGTGCTAATAATCCCTAGCCAGGACTTGACAATTGATTTTGAATGACCTACATATGTTGGTGCCATTATTTTCTTCAATGTTGGTCTGTACATATTCGACTGTGCTTAAAAATCGAACCATAATCTCTGAATATGTATAAATAAATAGCCATAAATTCCTAATCCTACTTCATGGCATGTAATCAGTGATTTTATGCCAAATTTGTTTTACTATATGTATAGGTGCTGCCTGACGATGTCGACAGCGAGGATGAAGATGCCCAGAGGAGGTACAACAGGCGAATCCTGAGGGAGCTTTATGCGGGAATGCATAACAGGCGTATTAGGACCTGGAACGACGGCTATGGATTCCCATTTTGCAACCACAAGATTCATGACGCGTATCTAAGTGTTCTTGCGCATGCAAGAGGATGGTCCGTTGGGTCCTTCAAGCAGAAGTATTCTCGCGGGGTGGCGCACGGCGCGTACGCTGAGTACCTGGAGAAGCTTCAGGATCGTGCCGGCCGCATGTGAGATGATATGTGGGATGGATCGAGCTATGTACGCTTGAGTATTCTTAATGACGATTGAACTATGTACTTATGGTTGAACTATGCTTATGTACGTGTACGCTTATTATCTATGTCTGAGTATGTTAAATATTTCACCAAATTTTGGTAAAAATTACAACGGGGGACCAATAAACCAGGACGGAGGTAGTACGTCAATCACACACGGTTACCAAAATTTGAACCATGTGCAATGACTATCATTTTGCCTGCTGTGTCAATCACACACGGTTAGCTCTAGCAAACCGTCGCCCCCAAAATTCTTTATGGGACAGAAAACCCTCACCACCCAATTCAAAAAAGAAAAAGAAAACCCTCACCATCCCCACATCACAAAAACCCTCACCCCGCCCGCCACCCACCTCGGCCCCTCCAGTACGTTCCCCATTCACACCTGCACAAGCTCCTCCGCGTCTATGTCATGCCACCGCCTATCGCGGCGGTAAACACTTAACTCGACGCCTGCCGCCGCCGCCAGGCTGCCGGCAAAGCCCACCGCATTTCGCCTCTTCCGCTTGCCGCCGCCTATCGCATCGAATTTCTCAACGCTGCTAGCGGTCGACACAGCTCCACTTGGTTGGGGAATCTGCCGTACTGAGGGATCTTTCTCATGGACAACAAGGTAACTAATTTAACGAGATATTATCTCATCTCTTATCCCAGCTCATCTGCCTCCTTTAATCACCCGGCGGAAATCGCCGTGAATTCATTTTTATTCGAGCTGATTTGAGGGTTTTCTTTCATTCATAGAATGTACATTGCGCTGATACTTCAGGACTTGGCGACCGCCGCCAGAGATTCCATCTCATTGTACCAGATAACTTGAGGACACGCGCGGTATGTTCAATCTCAGCCTAAATCGGTTGGCATGGCCTACTTTCCTGAACATATTCTAAATATTAATTGCTACATTTGGATAAAAGGTGCCACATGCACCATATACGTCAAAGGGGATTTTCCCCTCTTCTTTCTATATTAGGCAAATTAATGATGTATTGTTCTTTCGATTACTCTCATATTTCCATGAGATCATGTTTACCCTATCTGCTTAATTATAGAATTTTGTCCTTCGATTCAACTGCTGTACAGTTCTTTCAATTTGGGCCCATATTTGCATGTTACCATATTTTCTTTAACAACCCTACCATTTTCTGCAGGACATCCCTCACTATGCAACAGATTATGTAGTGCACAATTTTTCCCTTTACATACATCAAGGCTCCACGAATGTCATACTGCGCACAAACCATGGATTTACAATCATTGCTACTAGAAGACTTGATGAACGTGGTTGCTCCTATTTTGGCACTGGCTTTTGGAATGAAATTGCAAAGTTTTATGTACTGAAAGCTGGCACTAAAATTGCACTGCACATAGAAGGGCCTGGTCATGAGATATATGCTAACTTCCTCGACAAAATCATCCATCCAGACTTTGTTCGAAGTAAGTTTTCTTTTCAACTATCTGCATATGTTGACTTACCCAGCAATGTTAAATGAATTGTGTAGTATTTAAGCAACCAATTGTTATTCCCTAATCTTACGATATTCCTACCTAATAACTTCTAGTTACCAATACACTTTTCTATTGCCCAGTTTTAACTAAATATTCCCTGTACTCCCATTTCTATCAGAAAGCGCCGCTGACAAGGAGACTCTAGAGGTCGAGAACGGGGCTGCCAACAAGATGAGGCGGGGCGAGCTAGAACCGCAAGCGACTCCAGTAGGCCTAGAATTAATCAGCAGCCTACCCGATGATATGTTGAGAGTCATCATCTCGCTCCTCCCAATCAAATATGGGGCGCGGACAACCCTCCTTTCCCGGCGGTGGCGCCCCCTATGGAACTCCAGCCCTCTCGACCTCATCGACACCCACGAGCTCGGCTATGGCTATCGCAAAAGCTTGCATGCGTTCTCCAAGATCCTCGTCAGTCACCTTGGCCCAACCAAAGGCCTTAGAATGGGCAAGTTCCATTCCAATGGCGAGGACCGAGCCAAGCTTGACGACTTGTTCCGATCCCCCGCCCTAGATCAGCTCGAGGAGCTCACTTTTGATGATGGGCATATGCGGTCGCTGCCAACGTCCGCACTCCTCCTCGCGCCCACGCTGCGTGTCGCCAAGTTCAGGAACTACCATTTCCTGCCCCTTAATGACATGCACGCTCTTATTCTACCACGACTGAAGCACCTCGAGCTCGTCGCCATATGCCTCTCAAAGGGTGACATGGAGCGCCTGCTCCGTGGCTGTACTACACTCGAGTACCTTCGTCTTCAGGCGATTAACGGGCTGAGTACCTTCCACATCACCTCCATGACTCTTTGGACTATTTATGTGTGTTTCTGGTGCGGCAGGAAGACATCACAAAAGGTGGACCACGGTATGGTCATCCATGACACACCTGCACTTGAGAGATTACTTGTAGTTGATCAAGAAGGTCCAACAAGAATCAATGTCATTTCTGCGCCGAAATTGACAGTGGTGGGCTACTCCTCTGACAAATACTCCGAAGTTGTAATTGGATCCACACCCATTCAGGTACAACAACCGCCTTCTACCTCTCCTTCTACAAATTAACATTATTTCTAATTTTGAGGATGTTTGTTCGTCTGTCATTCAGAAAATGATTCCGACAAGCTTGACCCCGAAACTGTGCACAGTGAAGGTCTTCGCACTAGAATCTATCGGGCCCGACCTGGAGCAAGTTGTCAGTTTCCTGAGATGCTTTCCGTGCCTGGAGAAGCTATATATCGAGGTGATGTTCCTTTCCTGTTAAATGTTAACCATAAGAGATTTCAATTTGTGACACCTTTTTCCAAGTTTACAATGACAATGTACTATGATTTCTGAAGGTTCTTTCGGAGGATTTTAGTACATACATGCCCTCCCATATTGGTTGCTTGATCCATATGATTACATTCAGTAAGCATTCCTCCTTTGGATTCATATGCACTAGTTTTCTTAGGGAACTTTTCATCCACTCCAACCTCTTGTGAAGAAGGCTACACTTTTCTAGAATGTAATCAAATGCCCATGTTAATCTTGTCAGATCGAAGATGGCATGTTAGTGCATTTTACAAATACTACAAACCAAATAGCTGTTGGAAATATGCCCTAGAGGCAATAATAAAAGTATTATTATATTTCCTTGTTCATGATAATTGTCTTTATTCATGCTATAATTGTGTTATCCGGAAATCGTAATACATGTGTGAATAATAGACACCAACATGTCCCTAGTAAGCCTTTAGTTAACTAGCTCGTTGATCAACAGATAGTCATGGTTTCCTGACTATGGACATTAGATGTCATTGATAACGAGATCACATCATTAGGAGAATGATGTGATGGACAAGACCCAATCCTAAACATAGCACAAGATCGTATAGTTCGTTTTCTAGAGTTTTCCAATGTCAAGTATCCTTTCCTTAGACCATGAGATCGTGTAACTCCCGGATACTGTAGGAGTGCTTTGGGTGTGCCAAACGTCACAACGTAACTGGGTGACTATAAAGGTATACTACGGGTATCTCCAAAAGTGTCTGTTGGGTTGACACGGATCGAGACTGGGATTTGTCACTCCGCTTGACGGAGAGGTATCACCGGGCCCACTCGGTAATGCATCATCATTATGAGCTCAATGTGACCAAGTGTTTGGTCACTGGATCATGCATTACGGTACGAGTAAAGTGACTTGCCGGTAACGAGATTGAACGAGGTATTGGGATACCGACGATCAAACCTCGGGCAAGTAAAATACCGATTGACAAAGGGAATCGTATACGGGATTAATTGAATCCTCGACATCGTGGTTCATCCGATGAGATCATCGTGGAGCATGTGGGAGCCAACATGGGTATCCAGATCCCGCTGTTGGTTATTGCCCGAGAGCCGTCTCGGTCATGTCTGCACGTCTCCCGAACCCGTAGGGTCTACACACTTAAGGTTCGGTGACGCTAGGGTTGTACGGATATGTATATGCAGTAACCCGAATGTTGTTCGGAGTCCTGGATGAGATCCCGGACGTCACGAGGAGTTTCGGAATGGTCCGTAGGTAAAGAATTATATATGGGAAGTGCTGTTTTGGCCATCGGGACAAGTTTCGGGGTCACCGGTATTGTACCGGGACCACCAGAAGGGTCCCGGGGGGTCCACCGGGTGGGGCCACCTATCCCGGAGGGCCCCATGGGCCAAAGTGGGGAGGGGAACCAGCCCATAACGGGCTGGTGCGCCCCCCTAGGCCCACCCCATGCGCCTAGGGTTGAAACCCTAGGGGTGGGGGGCGCCCCACCTTGGCTTGGGGGCCACTCTAGCCCTTGGCCGCCGCCCCCCTTGGGAGATCCAATCTCCCAGGGCCGGCGCCCCCCAGGGGCCTATATAAAGGGGGAGGGGATGGGGGCAGCCGCACTCTTTGCCTTGGCACCTCCCTCTCCCTCTCCAACACCTCCTCCTCCTCCATAGAGCTCGACGAAGCCCTGCCGGAGTACTGCAGCTCCATCACCACCACGCCGTCGTGCTGCTGCTAGAGCCATCTTCCTCAACCTCTCCTCTCCCCTTGCTGGATCAAGAAGGAGGAGACGTTACGCTAACCGCACGTGTGTTGAACGCGGAGGTTCCGTCCGTTCGGTGCTAGGATCTCCGGTGATTTGGATCACGACGTGTACGACTACTTCATCCCCGTTCTTTTGAACGCTTCCGCTCGCGATCTACAAAGGTATGTAGATGCATCCGATCACTCGTTGCTAGATGAACTCATAGATGGATCTTGGTGAAACCGTAGGAAATTTTTGTTTTCTGCAACATTCCCCAACAGTGGCATCATGAGCTAGGTCTATGCGTAGTTCTCTATTGCACGAGTAGAACACAATTTGTTGTGGGCGTCGATGTTGTCAACTTTCTTGCCGCTACTAGTCTTATCTTGCTTCAGCGGTATTGTGGGATGAAGCGGCCCGGACCAACCTTACACGTACGCTTACGTGAGACCGGTTCCACCGACTAACATGCACTAGTTGCATAAGGTGGCTGGCGGGTGTCTGTCTCTCCCACTTTAGTTGGAGTGGATTCGATGAAAAGGGTCCTTATGAAGGGTAAATAGAAGTTGACAAATCACGTTGTGGTTTTCACGTAGGTAAGAAAACGTTCTTGCTAGAACCCTAATTCAGCCACGTAAAACTTGCAACAACAATTAGAGGACGTCTAACTTGTTTTTGCAGCAAGTGCTTTGTGATATGATATGGCCAAAGTTGTGATGAATGATGAATGATCTATATGTGATGTATGAGATGTTCATGCTATTGTAATAGGAATCACGACTTGCATGTCGATGAGTATGACAACCGGCAGGAGCCGTAGGAGTTGTCCTTATTTTTTGTATGACCTGCGTGTCATTGAGAAACGCCATGTAAATTACTTTACTTTATTGCTAAACGCGTTAGCCATAGTAGTAGAAGTAATAGTTGGCGAGCAACTTCATGGAGACACGATGATGGAGATCATGATGATGGAGATCATGGTGTCAAGCCGGTGACAAGATGATCATCGAGCCGCAAGATGGAGATCAAAGGAGCTATGTGATATTGGCCATATCATGTCACGTTTATTATTTGATTGCATGTGATGTTTATCATGTTTTGCATCTTGTTTACTTAGAACGACGGTAGTAAATAAGATGATCCCTCATAATAATTTCAAGAAGTGTTCCCCCTAACTGTGCACCGTTGCGACAGTTCGTTGTTTCGAAGCACCACGTGATGATCGGGTGTGATAGATTCTAACGTTCACATACAACGAGTGTAAGACAGATTTACACATGCAAACACTTAGGTTGACTTGACGAGCCTAGCATGTACAGACATGACCTCGGAACACAGAAGACCGAAAGGTTGAGCATGAGTCGTATAGAAGATACGATCAACATGAAGATGTTCACCGATGTTGACTAGTCCGTCTCACGTGATGATCGGACACAGCCTAGTTGACTCGGATCATGTTATACTTAGATGACTAGAAGAGGGATGTCTATCTAAGTGGGAGTTCATTAAATAATTTGATTAGATGAACTTTATTATCATGAACTTAGTCTAAATATTTACAATATGTCTTGTAGATCAAATGGCCAATGTAGTCCTCAACTTCAACGCGTTCCTAGAGAAAACCAAGCTGAAAGACGATGGCAGCAACTATACGGACTGGGTCCGGAACCTGAGGATCATCCTCATAGCTGCCAAGAAAGATTATGTCCTACGAGCACCGCTGGGTGACGCACCTGTTCTCCCTGCAGAACAAGACGTTATGAACGCTTGGCAGTCACGTTCCGATGATTACTCCCTCGTTCAGTGCGGCATGCTTTACAGCTTAGAGCCGGGGCTCCAAAAGCGTTTTGAGAGACATGGAGCATATGAGATGTTCGAAGAGCTGAAAATGGTTTTCCAAGCTCATGCCCGGGTCGAGAGATATGAAGTCTCCGACAAATTCTTTAGCTGTAAGATGGAGGAAAATAGCTCTATCAGTGAACACATACTCAAGATGTCTGGGTTGCACAACCGCTTGACTCAACTGGAAGTTAATCTCCCGGATGAAGCGGTCATTGACAGAATCCTCCAGTCGCTTCCACCTAGCTACAAGAGCTTTGTGATTAACTACAACATGCAGGGGATGGTAAAGACCATTCCTGAGGTATATGCTATGCTGAAATCAGGAGAGGTAGAAATCAAGAAGGAACATCAAGTGTTGATGGTGAATAAAACCACTAAGTTCAAGAAGGGCAAGGGTAAAAAGAACTTCAAGAAGGACGACAAGGAAGTTGCCGCGCCCGGTAAGCAAGTTGCCGGGAAGAAGCCAAAGAATGGACACAAGCCAGAGACTGAGTGTTTTTATTGCAAGGGAAGTGGTCACTGGAAGCGGAACTGCCCCAAATACTTAGCGGACAAGAAGGCCAGCAAAACAAAAGGTATATGTGATTGATGTGTACCTTACCAGTACTCGTAGTAGCTCTTGGGTATTTGATACCGGTGCAGTTGCTCACATTTGTAACTCAAAGCAGGAGCTGCGGAATAAACGGAGACTGGCGAAGGACGAGGTGACGATGCGCGTCGGGAATGGTTCCAAGGTCGATGTGATCGCCGTCGGCACGCTACCTCTACATTTGCCTACGGGATTAGTTTTAAACCTCAATAATTGTTATTTAGTGCCAAGTTTGAGCATGAACATTGTGTCTGGATCTCGTTTAATTCGAGATGGCTACTCATTTAAATCCGAGAATAATGGTTGTTCTATTTATATGAGAGATATGTTTTATGGTCATGCTCCGATGGTTAATGGTTTATTCTTAATGAATCTCGTACGTGATGATACACATATTCATAGTGTGAATACCAAAAGAGTTAAAGTTGATAACAATAGTCCCACTTATTTGTGGCACTGCCGCCTTGGTCACATAGGTGTCAAACGCATGAAGAAGCTCCATGCAGATGGACTTTTAGAGTCTCTTGATTATGAATCATTTGAGATGTGCGAACCATGCCTCATGGGTAAAATGACCAAGACTCCGTTCTCAGGAACAATGGAGCGAGCAACCAACTTATTGGAAATCATACATACCGATGTGTGCGGTCCAATGAGTGTTGAGGCTCGCGGTGGCTATCGTTATGTTCTCACCCTCACTGATGACCTGAGTAGATATGGGTATATCTACTTAATGAAACACAAGTCTGAGACCTTTGAAAAGTTCAAGGAATTTCAGAGTGAGGTTGAAAATCAACGTGACAGAAAAATCAAGTTTCTACGATCAGATCGTGGAGGAGAATACTTGAGTCACGAATTTGGCACACACTTAAGAAAATGTGGAATAGTTTCACAACTCACGCCGCCTGGAACACCTCAGCGTAATGGTGTGTCCGAATGTCGTAATCGCACTCTATTAGATATGGTGCGATCTATGATGTCTCTTACAGATTTACCGCTATCTTTTTGGGGCTATGCTTTAGAGACTGCCGCATTGACTTTAAATAGGGCTCCGTCGAAATCGGTTGAGACGACACCGTATGAATTATGGTTTGGGAAGAAACCTAAGCTGTCGTTTCTAAAAGTTTGGGTATGCGATGCTTATGTCAAGAAACTTCAACCTGAAAAGCTCGAACCCAAGTCGGAAAAATGCGTCTTCATAGGATACCCTAAAGAAACTATTGGGTATACCTTCTACCTCAGATACGAAGGCAAGATCTTTGTTGCCAAGAATGGATCCTTTCTAGAGAAGGAGTTTCTCTGGAAAGAAGTAAGTGGGAGGAAAGTAGAACTTGATGAAGTGTTACCTCTTGAACCAGAAAATGGCGCAACTCAAGAAAACGTTCCTGAGGTGCCTGCACCGGCTAGAGAGGAAATTAATGATGATGATCAAGATGCTTCTGATCAAGCTCCTACTGAAATTCGTAGGTCCACAAGGACACGTTCCGCACCAGCGTGGTATGGCAACCCTGTCTTGGAAATCATGTTGTTAGACAACGGTGAACCTTCGAACTATGAAGAAGCGATGGCGGGCCCGGATTCTGACAAATGGCTGGAAGCCATGAAATCCGGGATAGGATCCATGCATGAAAACGAAGTATGGACTTTGACTGACTTGCCCGTTGAACGGCGAGCCATAGAAAATAAATGGATCTTTAAGAAGAAGACATACGTGGATGGTAATGTGACCATCTATAAAGCTCGGCTTGTCGCTAAGGGTTATCGACAAGTTCAAGGGGTTGACTACGATGAGACTTTCTCACCGGTAGCGAAGCTGAAGTCCGTCCGAATCATGTTAGCAATTGCCGCATTCTACAATTATGAAATATGGCAAATGGACGTCAAAACGGCATTCCTTAATGGTTTCCTTAAGGAAGAATTGTATATGATGCAGCCGGAAGGTTTTGTCGATCCTAAGAATGCTGACAAGGTGTGCAAGCTCCAACGCTCGATTTATGGGCTGGTGCAAGCATCGGAGTTGGAACATTCACTTTGATGAGATGATCAAAGCGTTTGGATTTACGCAGACTTATGGAGAAGCCTGCGTTTACAAGAAAGTGAGTGGGAGCTCTGTAGCATTTCTCATACTATATGTAGATGACATACTTTTGATGGGAAATGATATAGAACTCTTGGACAGCATTAAGGCCTACTTGAAGAAAAGTTTTTCAATGAAGGACCTTGGAGAAGCTGCTTATATATTAGGCATCAAGATCTATAGAGATAGATCAAGACGCCTCATAGGTCTTCCACAAAGCACATACCTTGACAAGATATTGAAGAAGTTCAATATGGATCAATCTAAGAAGGGGTTCTTACCTGTGTTACAAGGTGTGAAATTGAGCTCAGCTCAATGTCCGACCACGGCAGAAGATATAGAAGAGATGAGTGTCATCCCCTATGCCTCAGCCATAGGTTCTATTATGTATGCCATGCTGTGTACCAGACCTGATGTAAACCTTGTCGTAAGTTTGGTTGGATGGTACCAATGTAATCCCGGCAAGGAACACTGGACAGCGGTCAAGAATATCCTGAAGTACCTGAAAAGGACTAAGGAAATGTTTCTCGTTTATGGAGGTGACGAAGAGCTCGTCGTAAAGGGTTACGTCGATTCTAGCTTCGACACAGATCTGGATGACTCTAAGTCACAAACCGGATACGTGTATATTTTGAATGGTGGGGCAGTAAGCTGGTGCAGTTGCAAGCAGAGCGTCGTGGCGGGATCTACATGTGAAGCGGAGTACATGGCAGCCTCGGAGGCAGCACATGAAGCAATTTCGGTGAAGGAGTTCATCACCGACCTCGGAGTCATACCCAATGCGTCGGGGCCAATCAAACTCTTCTGTGACAACATTGGAGCTATTGCACTTGCCAAGGAGCCCATGTTTCACAAGAAGACCAGGCACATCAAGCGTCGCTTCAACTCCATTCGTGAAAATGTTCAAGATGGAGACATAGATATTTGTAAAGTACATACGGACCTGAATGTAGCAGATCCGTTGACTAAACCTCTCCCTAGAGCAAAACATGATCAACACCAGAATTCCATGGGTGTTCGATTCATCACAATGTAACTAGATTATTGACTCTAGTGCAAGTGGGAGACTGTTGGAAATATGCCCTAGAGGCAATAATAAAAGTATTATTATATTTCCTTGTTCATGATAATTGTCTTTATTCATGCTATAATTGTGTTATCCGGAAATCGTAATACATGTGTGAATAATAGACACCAACATGTCCCTAGTAAGCCTCTAGTTAACTAGCTCGTTGATCAACAGATAGTCATGGTTTCCTGACTATGGACATTAGATGTCATTGATAACGAGATCACATCATTAGGAGAATGATGTGATGGACAAGACCCAATCCTAAACATAGCACAAGATCGTATAATTCGTTTGCTAGAGTTTTCCAATGTCAAGTATCCTTTCCTTAGACCATGAGATCGTGTAACTCCCGGATACCGTAGGAGTGCTTTGGGTGTGCCAAACGTCACAACGTAATTGGGTGACTATAAAGGTATACTACGGGTATCTCCGAAAGTGTCTGTTGGGTTGACACGGATCAAGACTGGGATTTGTCACTCCGCTTGACGGAGAGGTATCACCGGGCCCACTCGGTAATGCATCATCACTATGAGCTCAATGTGACCAAGTGTTTGGTCACTGGATCATGCATTACGGTACGAGTAAAGTGACTTGCCGGTAACGAGATTGAACGAGGTATTGGGATACCGACGATCAAACCTCGGGCAAGTAAAATACCGATTGACAAAGGGAATCGTATACGGGATTAATTGAATCCTCAACATCGTGGTTCATTCGATGAGATCATCGTGGAGCATGTGGGAGCCAACATGGGTATCCAGATCCCGCTGTTGGTTATTGCCCGAGAGCCGTCTCAGTCATGTCTGCATGTCTCCCGAACCCGTAGGGTCTACACACTTAAGGTTCGGTGATGCTAGGGTTGTAGGGATATGTATATGCAGTAACCCGAATGTTTTTCGAAGTCCCGGATGAGATCTCAGACGTCATGAGGAGTTTCGGAATGGTCCGGAGGTAAAGAATTATATATGGGAAGTGCTGTTTTGGCCATCGGGACAGGTTTCGGGGTCACCGGTATTGTACCGGGACCACCAGAAGGGTCCCGGGGGGTCCACCGGGTGGGGCCACCTATCCCGGAGGGCCCCATGGGCCAAAGTGGGGAGGGGAACCAGCCCATAATGGGCTGGTGCGCCCCCCTAGGCCCACCCCATGCGCCTAGGGTTGAAACCCTAGGGGTGGGGGGCGCCCCACCTTGGCTTGGGGGCCACTCCAGCCCTTGGCCGCCACCCCCCTTGGGAGATCCAATCTCCCAGGGCCGGCGCCCCCCAGGGGCCTATATAAAGGGGCGAGGGGATGGGGGCAGCCGCACTCTTTGCCTTGGCACCTCCCTCTCCCTCTCCAACACCTCCTCCTCCTCCATAGAGCTCGGCGAAGCCCTGCCGGAGTACTGCAGCTCCATCACCACCACGCCGTCGTGCTGCTGCTAGAGCCATCTTCCTCAACCTCTCCTCTCCCCTTGCTGGATCAAGAAGGAGGAGACGTTACGCTGACCGTACGTGTGTTGAACGCGAAGGTGCCGTCCGTTCGGTACTAGGATCTCCGGTGATTTGGATCACGTCGTGTACGACTACTTCATCCCCGTTCTTTTGAACGCTTCCGCTCGCGATCTACAAAGGTATGTAGATGCATCCGATCACTCGTTGCTAGATGAGCTCATAGATGGATCTTGGTGAAACCGTAGGAAATTTTTTGTTTTCTGCAGCGTTCCCCAACAATAGCTAGGCCTGTAGTAATGTTCAAAACTGCATGTAGGCACTAACTCGTTTTCTTGTTTTGGAGATAAGATTAGGCCCAGTGGTGGATAATGTGATACAATATAACAATCACGTCGCCTAGATTTGCATCACTCAGAAATTACTTTGAACTCCTACCGAGGGACCTTACCGGAGATTATATTCGCCAGGTTCTTTGTTCTTAGAGCAAGGGTGCTGAAGGAAATGAGGTTTTGCCCTACATTTATTTCGCTAAAATGAATGGTATGTTGATCAGCGCCGGCGCCTGCGGTAGAATGGAGTAGGCTCCAAAAGTGCTGAATTTCATTTTGGAACTTCAGACGACAGAGTAATCGGAAGTCATCGGGTCAACCCCATACATGACTTCTCAGTGGCTGACCCCTTTGCAAAAATTGTGAGGTTTCGAAGCTAGACTTAGAAGTGGTGATATTAGTTTGAACCTCTCTGATATCCATGTTCAGCGCATCAGCGCGAGCGTTTGCAGCTGATGAGCTGAATTTCATTTCTAATATCAGTTTGAACCTTGTAATCTTTGAATTTGAGCCACATAACTCTGGAATTTGAACCTTGTAACATTTCGAGCTTTTGTGGTACAATCATTGAAATGGCATCGTATGAGACTCATATATTGCTAGCACTATTTTGACCTTAATATGCAATGGTCTTAGATTGTATTAACCATTCTCGAATCAGTTTACCTTGTCGATCTCATAGCACATGATCTGTATAGCTAACTCGACTGCGATCTTCGACAGTATTGCACATAGTTGGTTTCTTCCATCATGTGCACTGTAGAGCGCATAATTAATTATCGCACTCGAGTGCCCATCATCACCCTTCTGTGTAACTTTGACCTCATCACCCAAGGGTAAACTTATGACCAAAGTCATTCCACACACTTTGTTTTTACAATGCTTTTTACCAATAAATGCCCATGATTTGTCCCTCTTCTAGCCGACGCATGGCCACACTAGCCAGGCGGAAATCTTGCACGGTAAACAGCGCGGTAGCACGGGAACAGTCTCTTCGAGCCCACGCCTGGGGTGCGGTGTTGTCAAGCGTGCACTGGATTCTGGGATCCTCCGCTATGAACGTCGTGACAAGACGTGATGATTACAGGCCGACCGACCCCCATTTATTATGGTTGCCATTTAACCTACCCTTGTGTCTCTTCAACCTTTTGATCGCGCCCCACCATTGCAAGAAGCACACCCACCACAAGAAATTCTTAGAGGGTATCCTACGCGGCTCTAATGGCGCTCCGAGTGGCTGCCGACGACGAGCAGCAGTTCACCATGCGTGCCGTGGTGGACACCCACAGAAGGTTCATGGACCTCTCAGTGGTGTACACCAATGACCCGGTCTGGGCGGAGCACTCCATCCACATCATGGAGCTGTTGCTTGCCGAGGAGAAGTACAAGGTGGTCGGGTTCGACCTCGAGTACACCCGCGCCCGTGCCGGGTCTCGTCCCAAGGTCGCCGTCGCCCAGATGTGTGTGCGCCACCACATCCTTGTCTACCACTACTACATGGCCGCAAGGCCTTGCGAGCATTTCGTCAGGTTTGTCAACAACCCCCACTACATGTTCGCTACGGTGGACATCACCAATGATGTAAAGGCGCTCGAGAATTTGGCCATCGCCTGCGACAATCTTGTCGACACGCAGGGCCAATACAAGATCAGGGGTAGCAAGGAGCATGAGAAGGACTCACTGGTTCACCTTGCCGAGGCCATCATCGACCCCTACAATACAGACATGAAGGATTCGTGCAACAAGGACAAGCGTGCTGGGCACTCGGCCTGGATGGAGAAACTCAACAAAGCTCACGTCGTGTACGCGGCCAAGGAGGCGTACACTAGCTACGACATGTACAGGTGGATCGTTGACATGAGGAAGTTCCTCCTTCCCCAAAACGGCCAGGGATCTAGCCGGAAGCAGAGCAATGACAAGCGTCATCACAACAATAAGTAGATGATTAGATCCTCATTTCTCCTACTTTAGTATGCATGTAATTGCTTTCTTAGGTGTGCGGGAATGTTATGTGTGTAGTCACTTGTGTAATTGTATGCTTAATGTGGTTATGCAATGTTGTCTTTTGAAGTATATATGTTGATGCTGTAGATAGAGCCTAGATGTTGTGCAGACAAAGAAAATCACATCGCACACGGACTAAACAATGGAACCCGTTGGCGATGTTTCAATCAATCACTCACAATTGTATACCAGCAATCGTTTGCTCACGACACATATGGCTTGATAGCAATAATCGTCTGTGTTGTTATCGGTCTTCGCACACGTCTACGATTACAGACCTGTTTGCCTCGTATCACACACATCTTGTTCATTTGAACTGTTTCTGTTCTCATGTCTCAACGCAAACAGTCCATCCGAGCGAACCGCATGCCGTATATCGCACACACCTTTGATCTGGCTGACCGTTTCTTTTGTGTTGCCTAATCACAAATAGTTCATCCGAGTGAACCGTATGTTGTATATCGCACACGCCTCCATCTGGCTGCCCGCTTCTTTTGTTCCTCCTCATCGCAAACAGTTCATTGAACTGAACTGTATGCCCTTCATCGCACACGCAACTAAAACCTGAACCGTGTTTGATGCATCCATCATCGCAAATGTTTTACACATTTCTGACGGTTTTCATACAGCACCGTTTGCGATTATGGCATCGCACACAGTTTCTCGAAGGGTCTCTGATCGTAGTGTCGCGTTAGCAGCATCCTGCAGTAATGTATGACTCATCATTGAGCATCTTTGGGTTTGATAACCCATCCTGATAGAGGGCGTTAAGTTGCTAGGATATCTTTGCCTCGAGCAATCAAAATCATGGTATTGCATGCCTATGGGTCAATACCCATGACGGATTATAATTATTGAGGTATCACCATGATGCCAATCTCCAAGTATGTTTTTCAATAATGGTATGAATATGCACGGTTTGATAACCCGCCCCGGCTTTGGATGTTAAGTTGCCAGTATATTTTGGATTTAGGTTTTCAAAGTCGCTTTAGCGCATTGGCTATTATTTCCTCAATAGATATGATTTATTCTACAATGGAAGGAATACTCCCGAGTCGCTGCAGGCTTACGACCTGGCACTTGGGGGCTATATTATTCAAGTTGAGATTACATCAAATATGCAAGTCCCATGTCACTGCTAGCATGCACCATGGCACTTGGGGGCTAACGCAAAGTCATTTTTACTTGCCTTATTGAAGAACCAACTCATCACATCGTAATGAGCCGGCCCTTGGGGGCTACCAATTGCTCCTGTTAAAAATTCAAGGTACACAAGTTAAATCCATTATATTGAAGGGTCCATTGCTTAGTTGGTAAAGCACAAGGCTCTTAACCTTGTGGACGTGCGTTCAAGCCCTGCGATGAAGGCTACATCATATGATGTTATTTTCAATGATCATCTCTGTAAAGTCCCTGCTCATTATTGCATAATGACCCGACCCTTGGGGGCTACACTTGTTGAAGTTTTTATCAGCATAAGGCAATTACAAGTCCCAGGTTGCTGCAAGCATGACAACCTGGCACTTGGGGGCTGCATATGTGGAATATTCAGTTTATGACTAGTGACTAAGATGAATAACCTAGATTTCTTCAAGGTTGTGGCATTATATTGAAGCAAGTCTTAAGCTGTTACTATGCTCCCTTCTTAAGACTTGGGGGCTACAAGTGATATGCATATAAGGGAGGTACATTTTCAAGCTTGATGATAGCAACAATTATGACCCGGTGCCATCAATATTTACAAACCGACAATTTTGGCAATGTTAAACCGGCAAGTTCTACATCTTCAAGCCAGCTGAAAATCAGATGAGTATTTCAAGACCAATATTTTTTGTTAAGCATTGGGAGCGGAATCAAATGAATTATTCTTCACAATATTTTGCTGTGAGAAACCAATGTCAGCAAATTGATTATGAGGTTGGCCTATTGATCTGGACTTTTCAGATGAAGGAAATGACAAGGACTTAAGGATGATCAGGATCAGTTTAACATGGATAAATCCAAATTAAACTGGGGGCTAATGTCGGGGATATACCCCGCGGTATGACCCGACCGGAGTTATGACCCGACTGGGTCTTGGTATTTCATTAGTAAACCGCCTGAGGACTGACGATTCACTGATGACCCGGCCAAGCGTGGTGACCCATTGGTAAGCCGGCAGACAGTGGTAAGCGGCAGACAGTGGTAAGCCGGCAGACAATTGTACGCTGGCAGACAGTGGTAAGCCGACAGACAGTTGTAAGGCGGAAGACAATGGTAAGCCGGCAGACGGTGGTAAGCCAGCAGACAGTTATGACCTGGCAGATAGAGTCGCCTGGGGTGAATAAGCCCGAAACGTTAAGAAGCCCATGGTGAGACGTCAGAATAGGTTAACTCCCAATCCGAGTTGGACTCTATATGTAACCTGCCCCTTCAACTTATATAAGGAGGGGCAGGGCACTCTAAGAGGGGAAGTTGAATAATCTCTAGGGCTAGACACAACTAGAGGAGAGCCGGTTTATACAGGGACTCCCTCGTGATGATAATGAGACCTAGCCACAAACAACATGTAGGGTTATTACCGGATGATGTTTCCCGGGGCCCAAAGCTGTCTAAACCTTTGTCTTGTGTTTTGTCTCTCGATTCTGATCAACCCCTCTCAAGCTACCACATAGATGCGTTGGCCTCACGACTAAGTCCTCGCGCTAAGGACATCTGCCGTGACAATTCCACGACATCATTAAAGGTGATCATATCCTTGGTGTTAAAGATGTTATATTTGACAAGGATAGACTTTGTAGTGCGATAACTCTCCAACGTTCTATAATTTTTGATTGTTACATGTTGTTATATTATCATTCTTGGATGTTTTGCATTCATTTTATAGCAACTTTATATCATTTTCTGGGACTAACTTATTGACATTGTGCCTAGTGCCAGTTGCTGTTTTTGTTTGTTTTTTACTTCGCAGAATATCCGTACCAAACGAAGTCGAAATGCCACGAAACCTTTTGGAGTTTTTTTCTGCTCAGAAGACAACTTGGGAGCCAAGAAAGTACCAGAGGGGAGGCCCGTGGGGCCCACAACCCACTAGGGCGCGCTAGAGGCCCCTAGCGCGCCTAGGTTGATGGTGGGGCCCACGAGAGTCCTTCCCACCGCCTCTCAGCTCTATAAATACCCAAATATTCCATAAACCCTATGGGAGTCAACGAAACACGATTCCAGCCGCCGCAAGTTCTAGAACCATGACATCCAATCTAGAGCCCTATTCCGGCACCTTGCCCAAGGGGAACACGATCACGGAGGGGCTCATCATACTCATTGGTGCTCCTTCAATGATGCGTGAGTACTTCACCATAGACCTATAGGTCCATAGGAAGTAGCTAGATGGATTCTTCTCTCTTTTTGATTCTCAATACAATGTTCTCCTCGATATTCTTGGAGACCTATTTGATGTAATAAATTTTTCCAGTGTGTTTGTTGGGATCTGATGAATTGCGAGTTCATGATCAGTTCTATCTATGAATAATATTTGAGTCGTCTTTGATCTCTTATATGCATGATTATTATAGCCTCGTATTTCTTCTCCGAATCCTTGGTTTGGTTTGGCACCCTAGATTGATATTTCTTGCAATGGGAAGAAGTGCTTTGTGATGGTTCGATCTTGCGGTGTCCTCACCCAGTGACAGAAGGGGTAGGCACGCATGTATTGTTGCTATTAAGGATAAAAAGATGGGGTCTATTCCTACATGAATATATCTTCACTACAAAAAAAGACACATCCGTGACATTTTGGGCCAAACGAAATTTTTTTCTTTCATACATATGACACTTCTATGACGATAATTGTGACAAAACCTGGTATCATCATAGATGTGGTGGGCTCCTACTTCTATGACAAAAAATCATGATAGAAAATGGGCTTTTCGTCCTGGGCGGGCCGGAGACGCAGCTGCATGACATTCTTTGGGCCGTCCATGACGGAGAAAACCGTGGTAGAAGCGAGGGGGAGGAAAATTTCGGGGAGTTCCCGGTTATGGTGGGAGGTTGGGGGCCGAGCGATGCGCGTTTCTCTCGTACACGTACGCGCGTGTGTGCGAGGCGTTGGCTCTAACTGAACCCAGCGAGGCGTTGGGCTCTAACTGAACCCGAGCGATTGCACTGTAGGCTACGCGTTACTGAACCCGAGCGATCGATCGATGGCTGTTAACTGAACCCGATCGAGCGATTCCTTCGCTACTGCTGCTAACTGAAGCCGATCGATGCTGCCTCTGGATGAACAGTGAGCGCTGCGGGGGGGGGGGGGGGGGTTTGGATGAACAGTTCCCGGTGGGGGTGGATGAACAAGACCCCGTGGTGTTGCCTCTGGATGAACAGGACCCCGATCGATCGAGCCGGTTGGGGCTGGATGAACAGGACCCCGTGGAGGGATGGATGAACAGGACCACCCCGTGGAGGGCAGGATGAACAGTAGACGGTGGAGGGTTGGATGAACAGCAGCCCGTGGAGGGGTGGTTGAACAGTAGACGGTGGAGGGGTGGTTGAACAGTAGCCGGTGGAGTAGCGCGCGGTGGAGGCTGGATGAACAGGAGCCCGTGGATGAACAGTCGCAGGTGGAGGCTGGAGGAGGTTGACGGTGGATGAACAGTAGCTTGTGGAGGCTGGAGGGGGTCGACGGTGGAGATGAACAGTATCTCGTGCAGTCCCGTCTTGTGGTACGCCACACCCCTCCCGATGAATAGGACCCCCGTTTCGACCGTAGCGCTCCAACACAAGTCCGTTCCGTCCGTTTTGCAGTACACCACACCCCTTCCGATCAACAGGACCCCCGTTTCGACCGTAGGAGGTCCGTTTCCTCCGTTTTGCGGTAGGCCAGACCCCTCCTGATCAACAAGACCCTGTTCCGAACGTAGGAGGTCTGTTTCCTCCGTTGTGCGGTACGCCAGGCCTCGTTTCCATCGCCTGTTCCGTCCAAGCCCTCCCGATGAACACGACCACGCATTCCGTTCCGACCCAGCCGGTTGGCTCCCACGCGTTCCGTTGCCTCCCGATGAACACGACGCATTCCGTTGCCTCCCGATGAACACGACGCTTTCCGTTGCCTCCCCATGAACACGACGCATTCCGTTGCCTCCCCATGAACATGACGCATTCCGTTGCCTCCCCATGAACACGACGACGACGTTGTTTCTCCGTTCTGACCCAGCCATGTACACGAGCCCTCGCCGTACGTATGCCCGAGTAGGTGTTCGAGATCCTGCTCGTATGTACGTTCGTGGCCGTATTTTCTTTCTTGCACCCTGGCCGCTATACGTACGTGTACATGCTACGTGCACGCCTCTACTATGACACATGCGCGCCTCTACATCCACCAGTATATATGTACATACACGTTCGCGACCAGAATGACAACGCTATGTACGCTTCGACCAGGTGGGTCCCGACTGCCAGGCACTTCCTTTCCTGCAAAGATGTAGCTGGTGGGTCCCAGCTGTCAGGGGGCAAATCGTTTTTTTGCCCGGGCGCACTTCCTTGCGTGCAAAGGTGTAGCTGGCGGGTCCCACAGTCAGGGGGGAAACATTTTTTTCGCGAAATACGGTGGCCCGTCTGGTGGGTCCCCGCTGTCAGGTGGAGGAATAATTATTTTGCGTGCAATAAGGAGGCACTTCCTTGCTGCGGCCGTGGACCTAGCTGTCAGCATCTCCACGCACAGTATTCTTCCGATGTACGTCGGTCGTTGACCACATTGACCACGCCGCGCCGAGAGCACCACGGTGGTGGACGACGACGAGGCCTAGGAAGGGGACGACGCGGAGCCAGGGAAGACGCGGCAGTGGAAGCCCGCGCGGAGAGGAGTACGAGGGTTCACTGGTTCGGCTGCGGTGTGAGGCTGCCATCGCCGCAGGGCCTGGCCAGCGGTGGGAATAGTACGAGGCGGTGAGGCCTCCGCAGCAGCACAGCCGGCCACGGGAGGCAGGAGCATGCGGCATGACTGGTGCTGCTTTGGGCGGCTGGAGCAAGAAGACCAGAGGTTGAAGAAGCACTATGGCCGTTGGATGGACATTGTACGGTCACTAGAGCTAGAATCGTTCATATTGACTAAGTTGACAAAGCCCTTCGTCCCCGTCAACTTAGTAGGCCCACAAGTCAGCCTCCCACCAAGGTGGGTCCCAGCTAGCCGGCGGAGTATTCTTTTTTTGTGCGTAATAAGGAGGCACTTCCGGTGGGTCCGAGCTGATTGCGGGGGGAACGTTTTTTTCGCGAAATACGGTGGCCCGTCCGGTGGGTCCCAACAGTCAGGGGGAAACGATTTTTTTCGCAAAATACTGGTGGCCCGTCTGGTGGGTCCCCGCTGTCAGGTGAAGGATTAATTATTTTCCGCGTAATAAGGAGGCACTTCCTTGCGGCTACCGTGGACCCAGCTGTTAGCCTCTCCACGTACAGTACTCTTCCGATGGAAGTCGGTCATTGACCACATTGACCATGCCGCGCCGAGAGCACCACGGCGGTGGACGACGGCGAGGCCTAGGAAGGGGACGACGCGGAGCCGGGGAAGACGCGACAGTGGATACCCACGCGGAGAGGAGTACGAGCGTTCACCGGTTCGGCTGCAGTGTGAGGATGCCGTCGCCGCAGAATAACATGGGGTGTGGGATTCCTTCGGAGGGCGAGTGGCGCCGTAGACCTGCTTGGGCAGGAGCTTGCTGAGGAAGACGCGCGCCTGGAAGCTGAGGGCTTGCGCCTGGCTGTCGAGCGGCGCGAGCTGGAGGCAGCCGCTGCCCTCGCGCGTCGTCAGCGCGTCCTTGATGACGAAGAGGCGAAGGCGTCGCTGGAGGCCTCTCTGGCGGCTCAGTCTCAGGCCGTTGAGGAGGCCCGAGGAGCAGACCGACGGCAAGGAGCAGCAGAAGAACAGGCTCGGGAGCTCTTGGCCTGGCGTCGCTCGTTGGAGGAGCGAGCGGAGCTGCGCGAGGCAGACCTTGCATCGATGGAGGTGGCTTCTGGCGACCCGGCTGAGCTTCGGAAGCGCGAGGAAGCGTTGGTGCTGGAGGACGCCGAACGCGCTCGCGAGCTCGAGCAGCTGGAGATGAGGGAGCGCCTGGTGACGCAGGCAGAAAACGATGTCGCCGCGCGAGAAACGCGCGTCCTGGAGGAGGTTCGCCGTCGGGTGGCGACAGCACGCCAATGCCTCGAGCATGAGTTCGAGGGGAAGCTGGGGATGATCCGAGTCGAAGCTGAGGGTAGAACCGCCGCCTTGAGGGCCCAGCGAGATGAGGCGACGCGACGAGCGGACGCCTCCCGGGTCGCCCTTGAGGCAGCGCAGAAAGAGCTGGCCTCCTCCCAGGCCGAGTTGCTCCGCCTACGCCAGCGTGTGGAAGAGGCCGTGGCTGTCGAGCGTCAGAATGTCGACGAGATACACCAGCGGCAAGTCCTGGAGCACCAGCACGGCCCCATGCTCACCAAGCTCCGGGATAGGGCCAACATTGCCCTGGGCAACATCTGTGAGGCTGCCGTGGGCGAGCCGCACACGATTAACTACGCCGGCAACCTACAGTTCTTCACCACCGTGGTGACACAGCTGGAGCCACGGTCGGCCAGAGCCGATAGGTTGGTGGAGGAGAGGAGTCGCGCCCTGCTCGGGCGCGCCTTCTCCCGCGTCTTCAGCCATCTTCGAAACATGGATCCCCACATCGACTTCGACGCCGCCATCGCCCCAGTTCCCCAAGCTGTTCGAGGCGACCTGGCTGAATGGGTGGAGAGCAGCGTAGATGCTCTCGTCCGGTCCTTAACGTCGGATGACGATGGCGTGATCGTGGGCACCGACGAAGGTTGCGTGGTGGAAGACCCCAATGCCGCTGACGGGGGCGCAAACAACGAAGGTGAGTTCAGCGACGACAGCGACAGCTCGGGAGGCGCCTCCGAGGATGCATTGGGGGATTTGTCAGATTGACCATGTGCTATCCTCGCCTTTTTACCCTGCATAGATAGAACTCAGGCGTTTGGCCCGACGGTTGTGAGAGCATTTTGGGAGGGGGAGCCCCTCATGTATGAACTTGTATCTAATGTATCTGCAGTGATTAAATCGTACGCGTGTCCAACGGTAGGCTGGTTCGCCCTTGTCCCTTGCTGGCTCCGGAGCTGCCTTCTGGAGGGCGTCATGCCCCGGGTGCTGGGTAGTTGAAACCTCGGGAGACGGGGTCGTTACTGACAGGAAACCCCACAGGCGTGGGCCGTCTTTGCAGGCTCCGGGCCTTTTCTCGAGCGAGACATCTTCACAGGCGTTCGCCCTCTTCACAGGCTCCGGGCCTTTTCCTCGAGCGAGACATCTTCACAGGCATTTGCCTTCTTCACAGGCTCCGGGCCTTCTCCCGAGAGGGATGGCTTCATAGGCATTCGCCTTCTTCACAGGCTCCGGGCCTTCTCCCGAGAAGGATGGCTTCCCAGGCATTCGCCTTCTTCATAGGCTCCGGGCCTTCTCCCGAGAAGGATGGCTTCACAGGCATTCGCCTTCTTCACAGGCTCCGGGCCTTCTCCCGAGAGGGATGGCTTCACAGGCTCCGGGCCTTCATGAGAAAACGATCTCCGCACGCACCAATGGTCACCTCGCGAGGGAGCGGCAGCGGCAATCTGGGCCGTGCTTAAGCTAGGCCTGGCCCGGCTTGCGAGGGGCTCGCGAGGGGAGGCAGCTGTGATGAGATGGTGACCAGAACGCGGGAAACGATTCAAACAAGACCAAACACCCCTTCCCCGAACGCACGCAAAGCTCAGATTCGAATTCAACTTAAAACCAGCGGGGGAAAAAGGTTACAACCAAAGGAAGAAGGCTATGAAAGCAAACAAAAAGGCCGCGTCCGGCACCTAATCTAGTCTTCGACGTCTTCTCACCAGCGCGGAGCTAAGTGCTGTCCACTAGGCGTGGGAGGGAGCCCCAGGGCCTGAGGCCGGCACCCCTGAGACTCCGGGCCGTGTACAACCCCACTCATTATTACGTGAGAGTGTCATGGGGCGGCGAGCTTCACAGGCACTGGGCCTTCTTCACAGGAACCGGCCTTGCTTCATATCGCCAGACAAGGGCCCCGCCTTGCGCCACACTCTAGTGCCACCAACGACGACCGGAAACCAGGACGCCGCCGGTGGGGTAGAGCGGTCGCCAGCGGTTCCCCCGACGACCACGGGTCCTCCGCCAGGGGCAGGCCCTCAGGCGCCTCCCCAGTGGAGGGCCTATCTTCTAAGAACGCCTTGCTACGAACGCCGCGGTGGTGATGTAGGATCTCTGCCCCTTTCCTGCAGCCCCCTGCGTCCTCCTCCCGAGGGTAAGGAGACCGCAGGGGCGGGGCAGCTGCTTGTCGCGGCGACCTGCATCTCCTGTGACCCATGATTAGCGTATGCCTGCTCTTGAGGAATTAATGGTACCCGATAGTTGTTGCCTCCAGTGTGACCGACGGAGCCGTCATGGGGTTCCTGGAGGGGCTCGGCCTCTGGCGTCTCGTCCTCCCAGCTGGGGCTGAAGAGTGAGCCCTGTTCGCCCCCGTGAGCGTGCCCTTGGTCCATCATGTGGGGCACGTATTCCTCTTGCGCCGCCACCCCGAATGCTGTGCTCTAGTGCTCCATGCGCCATGCAGCATTGCTTGTCGTGCCCACCGCGGGGTGGTAGCGCGGTTGGCCGCTGGCGCCGTGGGCCGCACCGAGCCCCTCTCCTTCACGCGCCGGGGGCGGGGGTAGCGCCACCGCCAATCTGGTGCCGGCGGATTCGCCGGTGTTGGGGTAGTCTTGAGGCCCGCGCGGGTGCGCGGGGCCCCCTCGTGCGCCGCCCTGAACTTGAGGCGGAAGCTGGACGCAGAAGGGGTGAGCCCCCGAAGCGGCGAAGCCCAGGAGCTCGGCAACCCGCTCCAGCAGCACGTCGCGGCCGCCTTCCAGTAGCCTGCACTGCAATAGCTCCCGTGCTACCGTGAGCGCGACCCTTGAGTTTGCCTGTTCTCGGCGGGTGTACGGTGTCGTAGCCGCGGCGTGGTTGGAGGCCCTCGCCGCCGACCGCGCCTGTCGCGGTGTGAGGGTCGCAGAAGCTTGCCCGCGTCGCCCGCGGCCCGCAGCGCCCTGCGGACCACGAGCTGCCTGTGGCGCGGGGTCGCCCGGAGCGGGAGGCTCCACGCAGATGGGCCACGCCGCCCATGGGCCTTGGTTGCCCGCCTGGTCGCCGGACATGATGACGATGACGTAACGGGAGACGGAGCGATGGGAAGGCAGATTCCGGCGCACCCCTACCTGGCGTGCCAAATGTCGGATCACGGGTTCCGGCAGACCCTTAAGGTTCGAACTCTGGGGTGCACGCGGAGATCGTGCCCTCTACCTCTCCGTCTCGTAAGGATCTAAACTGCTGCAAGAACAACACAAGAGACACAAGATTTATACATCGGGCCACCGTTGTGGTGTAATACCCTACTCTAGTTTGTGGAGGGTGGATTGCCTCTTGGGCTGATGAGGAAGAACAGTACAAGGAAGGATGACCTCGTGGGGGTCAGTTCTTGGTTAGGGGATGAACTTCTAGGGAGAGTTCAATCGCCCTTCTCTTTGTCTCTCTCTGTCTACTTGCTCTAAATACCAAATCAAATGCATCTACCCTGGGGGTGGCTAGTCCTATTTATAGGCAAAGGCCCTGGGCCTCTTCCCAAATATTGAGCGGGAAGGGCGCCAACAATTGGCCAATTTGAAGGGGAACATCGGGTACACTTATCCTGACTAAAGTTGGCCTTCCCCTGCCAAAGGTTCTGGTGATGACGCCGGCTTGGGCTCCACAGTGACTTCCTCCTTGTCGTGGAGCTGGTCTTGGTCTCGTTGCACCGAAATGGGTGCCTTTGCTTGATCCTCTCGCCTGCGCTTGCCCCCTTTGCACCAAAGAGGAAAGGGAGGACACTGCGCGGGCCGGCGCCCGCCTGGCACCTTTGGTCGTCATGGCTTGCGTCATGGGCACCTCGTGAGGTACCCGCCTTGATCTCTCCGCCTCCTCGTGAGCCAGCCTAAGGAGGCCGTGCTGGGGGAAGCGCCGTGTCGTTCGCCTCGCGAGGCTTGGCCCCTCGCGAGGGTCTTGAGCCTTGTGCTGATGAAGATGGGCCACGTTGGGCCCCCACTCGAGCCACGCCGCAGGCCGCAGGCAGGCAAGTCTGGGGACCCCCGTTCCCAGAACGCCGACACATGCGGTGCCCCGAGGAGAGGTGATGTAGAACCACTCCTGTTGCCATAAGCCAAGCTCCTCTTGAAAAGCGCCCTCGGGCCATGGAGGGTCGGCATTTCTTTTTATAGCAGCGCCTCCGCACTCTGCGTGGCGCCCTTCGATTATCTTCGGTTCTACTTTGAAGGTCTTGAGCCACAATCCGAAGTGAGGGGTAACACGGAGGAATGCTTCGCACACAACTATGAACGAGGAGATATGGAGGATGGACTCCGGAGCTAAGTCGTGGAATTCCAGCCCATAATAAAACATCATCCCCCTTACAAAGGGATCCACGGGGAAGCCTAATCCCCGAAGGAAGTGGATATGAATACCACACTCTCGCCGGGCTGAGGGCTAGGGATCACCTGTTGTCGGGGGAAATGTGCCTCCACGAACACCTATGGGGACCGAGCCCCTTTCTGGTTCGGCGGGGGGGGGGGGGGGGCGGAGGTCGCGCGAAGAGCGGATCGAGGCGATGCACACAAGGGGATTTACCCAGCTTCGGGCCGCACGGATGCGTAAAAACCCTACTGCTGCTTTGTGGTTTGTATTGTGTTCTTGGGAGCGCTGAGTGCTACAGTACACTCAGGCAACTAATCAGACCGAGCGTGGGTGGTCTGCTTCCTCCTCCCCCTCACGTTGCACATGGGGCCTCCTTTTATATGCGCAAGGGGTTACCCACAGGTGGCAACGTAGGCGGGGGTAAAACTGGAAAACGCTGTGTTTGGTACAGCTATTTGCACAGTGCTATCATACCTAACTCTAACGGCAGGGGACAAGGGCATTAAATGCCCGTCTAGATCGCCCAAACAGTGCAGAAAAGGGGGCCGTCAGGGGCGCCACCGTTTGCCACGACGGCTACCCTGTCAGCGTCGCTTTGCCACCGCATGCCCCTGGCTGCGCAGCCTCTCGCCACGTACGCCTGGAACGGCCCCAGAGCGACGCGTGGGTGGATGAGATGGAATGCAGGCGCGGGGTGGTGACATGCCGCGGCAAGCGCCTTGCCGCGGTCGATGCCTTGTCGCGCCCGGGAGCTTGTTGCTCACCGGTCCTTGCCGGGACGCATGGCGCGTCGTAGCAAGTCTCTTGTCTTGCCTTGATCGGCCTTCCCAGCAAGCTCCTCTTGCCGGGGCCTTGTGCTTCGAGCGGCCGTCCCGGCAAGCTCCTCTTGCCGGGGCCTTGCTCTCTTCGGGTGGCCTTCCCGGCAAGCTCCTCCTGCCGGGGCCTCGGCTCAAATACTTTGTTCTTGGATGGCCCCAAAAAGGGACCATGGAGAGTTTTGGCGGTCGCCTGGCAAGCCTTGCCGCGGGGTGCTACGACTTCCCGTGCACAAGTTCGGGGGACTAAGGTACCCCTACTTTAGTACACCGACAGGAGCCCCCGGGCCTGGGCCATACACGGTGCCGAGCGCTGTTGGGCCAGGCCCAAAACAGTGCACGGGCACACGTGGCCTGGGTCACGCTGCATCTTCTTCTGCATCCACCACATCCTGCCCGAACAGCACGCGTCGAACGCGGCATCGTGGGGAGAGGTGTGCGTGACGTGGGCGGCGTGCGCGGGGCTGAGCCCCGCAGGCATGCGTCATGTCACAATAAAGGGGGACGGTTCGCGCTATCCCCATAAGTGGAGGGAGGCGTGGAGGCGCGACTCATTTGCTGGACAGGGCCGAGGCACAGTTTCCGAGGCGCCCGCTCCCCACGATCACGGGGCGAGGGGAGGTCGCCTCATCCGTCTCCTCGGTCCTGCACGCCAGTCACGCGACTTCCATGCACCTGGGGTCGCTGACGGTGGAGGCAGGAAACCGGGCCGTCGCGGGCCGAGGCAGTAGGCCGGTCCCAGTCGCCTGCTCTCCCTGCGTCTTGATCGACTGAGCGGGGCGGCCGAGCCCCCACCTTGCTCCTTTATAAAGAGCAAGAGGGGGGGCGACGAAAACCCACACTCCTCCATCTTCGCTTCTCTTCAGCTTCTGATCCCCTCTCTCCATTCGCCATGGAGAAAGGGAATCCTGGTCCTTCATCGGTGGCGGCGAGGGTCGCCGCTAGGCAACGCGCCCCTCCTCCCCTTGCACCCGTGGTGGCAGAGCCAACCGTAAGGGGAAGGGGGAGGGGGCGAGGTTGTGGACGAGGCCAAGGCGCTCAGGGACGAGGCGGACGGGGCGACGCGCCGGCCTCGCCTCCGCCAGCGGCCCCTCTTCTCACGGCAGTCCACATCGGGGACGACCCCTGCGAGTTCTTCGTCAGGCTACGCCGGGCGCCTCGTCGCCGCCTCCGCCTCCTGGCCCCCTTCGCAAGCGTGATGGAGGTGGAACAACCCGAGACGCTAAGACTGCGCATGAGGGGCTGCGGGATCAGCGGCACGCGGGTCCACGTTGAGTCCCCAGCCCCCGGCGTGATGTATCTTGGTCGAGGGTGGAAGACGTTCGCCCGTATCCATAGCTTGATGGAGGGGTTCACCCTCCATTTTAAGTTGATGGAGGGCGACCTCATCTCCTTCAAGGTCTTCGGGTGCTTCGGGATCCGGGCCCGGTGATGCGTGGATAGCTCCTCCGATAGCGAAAGCTCCTCCTCGAGCGAGAGTGACGAGGAGGGGAGCGACAATGACGACGAGGGTAGCGGTCGTCGGGATGACGGGTCCGACTAGGCGTCGGTCGCGGCTCCGCGTGGCACCGGTGACCCCATCATCCGTGTCGCCGGCTCCTTGAGCTTCCCGGGGTCGTCTCCTTGGCGGCTGGCGTGGCGAGGCTGCGGAAGAGGAAGAGGGCTGGCGGCAAGGCCGTCAAGTCGGAGTACGAGGGCGATGTGCCCTCGACAGCGTGCTGACGTCCTGCCGCCCCGTCGAGCCCTGCTTCCGGAGCCGCCACCACCACCTAGCCTTCAGACGGTCCCCGGGGCGTTCTGTTGGTGTCTTCTGCCACCCGTAGCTTGTCTAGGCGCCCCTTTTGCCCTTTTCGCCTCCTTGTCCTACCTCCAGAGGAGAGAGACAAGAAAGGGATTACAGGCACCTTATCTCTTTTTAACTTGTAAGCCTTCGGGCCTTAGATGCATTTAAATCTTGTAATCCCATCTCTCATGTTTTTCACTCCCTCTGAACTGTACCTGAGCGGAATGTTTTTAATGAAAAGGGGACGTTTGCCGGGCCATTTGTCTCGCGGGTAAAACCCACGCCAAGGAGCGAGTCCTTTATATCGTTAAGATAGACACTTCTTTGCCCGGCAATAGGCCCTGCTGTCTTCCCGCGCCACTCGACCTTCCTCACGCCTTTGGCGGAGGTAGGGATGAGGCGGGTTCGGGCTCCTCATTCCGTTCCTTTGCCGCCGCGGCTACTACCAAAAATGGCCCCAGGAACGCGCTCCGGGGCCCAGAGTTAAGGGAGCACGACAGCTTTTTTTAGGAAGAAACAAGGCTTTCGCATTCCTCAGTCCATAAGAGAATGCATGATACGGGATGAAAAACTTCTCGAGGAATGCAGCCCCCGGCAACTTTGGCTTGCCGCGGGCAAATCTTTGTACTTGCAGCCCCCGGCAACACTGGTTTGCCGGGGACCAGATGCTGGTCCGCCCTTCTTCTCTTCTTCGTCCTTAAGCGGTCTGGCCAGGATATGCAAAACCCTGAGAACCAAAGGAAACGAAAGAACAGGAAAAAGGACGCAAACTCGACCTCTAAGCTAGGGGTTAGCAGTTGTCAGGCACTATCAACCCTAACCAAGGACGAGACTCGACTCAACATGCATGCTAAAACTTAGGGCGCCAGCGCTTCATTTACTGCTGCTCAGGGTCTGCGCCTGGCTTTGTACAAAGGATTACATGCAATAGCGGCAAGACTTGTACAAAAGGGTGGTTGCCGGACGGGGCCCGACAACCGCGCCTTATGGGTAAAACTTACGAAGATGCTCAATATTCCAGGAGTTGCTCACCGGAGTGCCATCTTCGGTCTCAAGGCGGACAGCGCCGGGCCTCGTGACTCGTCTCACCCGGTAAGGGCCTTCCCACTTCGGCGTCAACTTGTTATGATTCTTGGCGGACGGAGCGCGCCGAAGAAGAAGGTCGCCTTCCTCGAAGCTTCTGGCTTTAACTTTGCGGCTATGGTAGCGACGCAAAGCTTGCTGGTAGCGAGAGGCTCGCACAGCAGCCTGAAGACGATCTTCCTCAAGGAGCAGCGCGTCATCTTCACGCAGCCGCTCTTGCTCAAGCTCATCATAAGCGAGCACTCGAGGTGACCCGTATACGAGTTCCGTGGGGGTAACTGCTTCTGCTCCATAGACTAGAGCAAATGGTGTCTGGCCAGTGGCTCAATTTGGCGTCGTTCTGATCGACCAAAGGGCCACCGGCAGCTCCTCGATCCAGTTTCTTCCGCACTTGTGCAGCCTGTCGAAAGTTCTGGTCTTGAGCCTGCGTAGCACTTCGGCATTGGCCCTCTCCGCTTGACCGTTGCTCCTGGGATGAGCAACAGAAGCAAAGCAGACCTTGGCGCCGAGATCTTGGACGTATTGCATGAAGGCGCGGCTTGTGAATTGCGTACAGTTGTCGGTGATGATCCTGTTGGGGATCCCGAAGCGGCAAACAATCGACCTGAAGAACTTGACTGCTGACTGTGCTGTCACCTTCCTCACTGGCTCCACTTCCGGCCACTTTGTGAACTTGTCGATTGCGACGTACAAGTACTCAAAGCCCCCGACAGCTCGGGGGAAGGGGCCGAGGATGTCGAACCCCCAGACCGAAAATGGCCAGGACAAAGGGATCGTCTTGAGAGCTTGAGCTGGCTGGTGTATCTGCTTGGAATGGAACTGGCACGCTTCACACTTGGTTACTTGTGCAGTTGCATCCTGGAGGGCTGTCGGCCAGAAGAAACCTTGCCGGAATGCTTTGCCGGCAAGTGCTCTTGCACCAATGTGGTGTCCACATATGCCTCCATGTATCTCTGCCAACAGCTCTTGTCCGTCTTCCCGGGAAATACACTTCAATTTCACACCGTTGCGCCCTCTTCTGTACAGCGTGTTGTCGACGAACTGGTACATACTCGAGCGCCGGGCTACTCTTTCCGCTTCTTCTTGTTCTTCGGGAAGTTCTTCGTTCTAGAGGAAATGGACAGTCTGTTGCGCCCATGCTGGAGCCTGTGGCTCGACAACAAGGACTGAAGGCACATCTGCTGCTGCGGGAACATCCGCTTCTACGGCGAGGATCTGGGGCTCAGCCGGAGCTTGACGTTCCCTGGCAAGCTTGCCGGGGCAAAACTTGTCGGGAGCGCCTGCTTCCATGGAACAAACCCTGGGGTTTGCCGGAGCGGGCGGCTCCTCAGCGCTCTTGGCGTCGATCTTGGGGACCTTCTTGGCGGCGGCTCCGGGGAGCTCTGCCGGAAGATAGTCGCTGGAGACCGACTTCCTCTTCTTGCTCTGTCCGGTTGATGGTGTCACGGATGGCTGAGTCAGCTTGAGCACAAAGGTTCCTGGTTCCACAGGTAACTTAAGTGTTGCGTACTTTTGACAGGCCATCAGCGATGTCGTTCTCAGCTCTTGGAACGTGTTCCATTTGCAAGCCGTCAAAGCGCTCTTCCAGCTTCCTCACTTCATCAACGTACGCTTCCATCAACGGACTCTGGTAATCTTTGTTCACTCGGCGGACGACAAGCTGCGAGTCACCCCTGACAATGAGCTTCTTGATCCCAAGTTCTGCCGCGATCCTGAGACCGGCGAGCAAACCTTCATACTCTGCAGTATTGTTGGTTGCTTGCTCCTTGGGGAAGTGCATCTGGACTATGTACTTGAGATGCTCTCCGGTGGGTGCGATAAGCACCGCGCTAGTACCGGCGCCTTGCAGCGAGAAAGCACCATCAAAACACATCAGCCACTCTTTGCTTGCTTCTTTGACAGGGATGCTCGTCTCTGGGATCTCTTCGTCTGGTGTCGATGTCCATTATGCTATGAACTCCGCCAATGCTCTGCTTTGGATAGTTGAAGCGCTCTCGAATTTGAGACCGAAGCTTGACAGTTCCAGTGCCCACTCGACAATCCTGCCTGTTGCTTCTGGATTCTGCAGTATCCTCTTCAGCGGAAAGCGGGTGACAACTGTAATCTCATGTGCTTGGAAGTAATGGCTCAGCTTCCTCGAGGCCATGAGAAGGCCGAAAAGCAATTTCTGCACACCAGAGTACCTTGACCTAGCCCCCTGCAGAAGGGAGCTGGCAAAGTAAACTAGGCGCTGCACCATTCTCTTCTTCTGCACCTCCACTCGCTCCTGCGCAGATTCATCCTTGTCGGGGCCAGAGCTTGTCGGGGAAGCCTCTTGCTTGTCACTGGACGCGCTTGCCGCGGTTGCTAGCTCATCATCTGCCTCCCTCTCCGCTACCAACGTAGCACTAACCACTTGATTGGTTGCCGCCAGGTACAGCAGCAACTTCTCTTGTGGTTTAGGCACGACAAGTATTGGAGCGGAGGACAGGTATTTCTTCAAGTCCTGCAGCGCAGCCTCCGCTTCCGGAGTCCATTTCACTGGACCTGCCTTTTTCAAAACTTTGAAAAATGGCAGGGCGCGTTCTGCAGACTTGGAAATAAACCTGCTGAGAGCTGCGACGCAGCCGGCAAGCCTTCGTACGTCCTTGACGCGTGTTGGTGCTTCAATCTGCTCAATGGCCTTGATTTTGTCTGGATTGGCTTGGATTCCTTGCTGAGACGCGAAGAACCCGAGAAGCTTGCCGGAAGGGACTCCAAACACGCACTTCTCGGGGTTGAGCTTGAGGCTGATCCTGCGCAGGTTCGCAAAGGTCTCTTCTAAATCTTGAATCAGGGTTGCCCTGTTCCTTCTTTTGACCACTATGTCATCCATGTAGGCTTCCACATTTCTGTGGATTTGCGGCTCAAAAGCGGTATGGACAACCCTTGCAAACGTCGAACCGTCATTCTTCAAACCGAAAGGCATCCGTACAAAACAGTACGTGCCACATGGAGTGATGAATGCGGTCTTTTCCTCGTCTTCTTCAGCCATGAAGATCTGATGGTACCCTGAGTATGCGTCAAGAAATGAAAGCAGGTCACATCCGGCCGTGGAGTCAACAATCTGGTCAATGCGCGGCAAGGGAAAGGGATCTTTGGGACAAGCTTTATTAACATCAGTAAAGTCGATGCAAAGCCTCCATTTCCCATTTGCTTTGCGCACGACAACAGGATTGGCCAACCACGTCGGATGGAGCATGCCTCTGACAAGGCCTGCCGCTTCCAACTTCTTGATTTCTTCTGCGATGAACTCTTGGCGCTCAACCGCTTGCTTCCTAACTCTCTGCTTGACGGGCCGCGCATGAGGACAGACAGCGAGGTGGTGCTCAATCACTTTCCTGGGAACGCCGGGGATGTCAGATGGTTGCCAGGCAAACACATCGACATTCGCCCGTAGGAAAGCAACGAGCGCGCCTTCCTATTTGGGGTCAAGGGTGGCACTGATGGTGAAGGTACCACCAGTGCCGTCCTCCTTGGCGGACACCTTCTTGGTCGTTGGCGAGGCTGCCATTGACTTCTTACTCTTGCCGGTGGAGCTCGATGGCGCGTCCTCGACGGTAGCGCAGCACTCCGAAGAGGTGCGCTTGCCGGGGTGGGCACCAGAGCACTTGCCGGGCTTGGTCTTCTTCTTCCCTCCAGGAGCTTCAGCGGCAAGTGGCTTGTGATCCGTTGCGGCTGCTGCTTCCCGGTAGATCTTGTCGGCGCAGATAAGGGCATCCTTCTTGTCGCCGGGGACAGAGATGACGCTTATCGGGCCTGGCATCTTGAGCATGTTGTATGCGTAGTGGAAGGCCGCCATGAACTTGGCGAGCGCTGGACGGCCGAGAATTCCATTGTAGGGCAATGGAAAATCGGCAACGTCAAAAGTGATCCTATCTGTCCTGAAGTTCAGCTCGCTGCCAAATGTCACTGGCAACGTTATCTTCCACTTCGGCTTGCTCCTTCCCGGGTTGATTCCTTGGAACGTGCTGGTCTCTTCGAGCTCGCTGTCGGGGACTTGGAGTTTCTGGAGTACAGCGGAGGAGATCAGGTTCAAGCCGGCCCCGCCGTCGACTAGCATCTTAGTGACCTTGAGGTTGCGGACTGCTGGTGAGACCAACATCGGCAAGCACCCGATCGCAGTTGTGCGGTCAGGGTGGTCCTCAATATCGAAGATGATAGGCGTGCTGGACCATTTCAGAGGCCTGCGCGACTCGACGGGTGGTTCCGCTGCATTGACTTCTCGCGCCCACTGCTTGAGCTGGCGGTGAGAAGTATGCAGAGAAGCACCGCCGTCTATGCACAGGACCTCTGTGGCTTTCTGGAACTCCTGCTCACTGGTCTCGACATCATCCATGTCTTCGTCTTCGTCGTCGTCTTCGTTCTTGTCGCGACCGCGGGGAGGTCTGTCCGCTTGCCGCTGCTTGTCCTTGTCGCGGCGTCCTCCCTGGCCGGGACGCTTCGTGCCTGATCCTCCGCCACCTCCCCGGGCTCTCTCCTTGTCGCGCCGCTCGTACTCGGCCTTTTGCAGCTCGACGAGCCGCTCGACCTGCTTGCAGCTCTGGAGGTCATGGCCCTTGGTGCGGTGGATCTTGCAGTACTGTTTGTTGGTGCCGTCCCGCTTGTCGGCGACCGCCACAGCCTGGCAGTTGGCGCATCCGGCAACCTCCTTGCCGGAGCTACCAGCCTAGGCCTTCTTGGCGGCGCCTTCATCGCCGGACTGCTCAACAACCAGTACTTCTTGGCTCTTCTTCTTCCTGTTGCTCCGCCGCCGGTTCTTCCTTGCCGGGGCGGTATCCTCACTGTCAGATTCTCCTGCTCCAGTGTTCTCTCCGGGGAGTTTCCTTCCTTCCTCGGCGCGTGAACACTTGTCGGCCAGGGCATATAGCTTGCTGACGTCTTTGATCTTGCACATCGCCATCTCCTCCCGCATCCTGCGGTTACGCATGTTCTGATGGAACGCGCTGATGACCGCGGCAGGGTGGACGTCTGGGATGTTGTAGTGCACGCGGCTGAATCTCTGGATGAACTTGCGCAAGGATTCCTCTTCCTTCTGGACGAGCAGGTGAAGGTCGCTCGCTTGGCCATGGGGTTTGTGGCCGCCCGTAAAGGCGCCAACAAACTGGTGGCACAAGTCTGTCCAGGAGGTTATGGAGTTATCCGGCAAGTGCATGAGCCAGGATCTGACGTTGGATTTGAGTACCAGCGGGAAGTAGTTGGCAAGGATCTTGTCGTCTCGCCCTCCAGCAGCCTGCACCGGAATGGTGTAGATGCTGAGGAACTCCGACGGATGCGACTTGCTGTCGTACTTCTCTGGTACGTCTGGCTTGAAGTTCTTCGTGCTGGGCCACTGGACTTGCCGCAGCTCACGGGTGAACGCAGGGCAGCCTACCACGTACGGCAGGTCGCCTGGTCCCCCGGCGCATGCATGTCGACAGAGGGCCCAGCGTGCTGGTCTGATTGACGCCGCGCTTCTCTCCGACGCTCGATGCACGTACGAGCGTCCTCTTGCTCTCGTTCGTGAAGAACTTGACGTTGATCGCGACGAGTTCGCGGATTTGACGACGCGGTGGAGTCGTTGTCGCGATGGCTCCGGCGAGTCGGCGATCTTGGCCTTTGGGGCGGAGAATGCACAGTGGTCGCACCCCCACCGGTCTTGGCGCCATCGGTTCTCGCCTGGCCGACCTGCCGCGGCTGCGACGCACTGTGCTGCCGCGGGGTGTCGCCGTTAGCGAAGCCGATGAGACTCTGTATCGTGGCCCTCCAGTCGTCGAACTTGTCCGCCATTGGAGGGTAGTCTAGGAGCAGTTGAGCTCGTGCTAGAGCTTCTGCTGGGGTGGCGGGCAGCGGTGGCGAGCGGCGCGTGGAGCGGGATGTGCTTGAACTTCTAACTACGTTAGAAGGAGCAACACTCGGACCAAGCAGTCGCGCCACGCTCGCACCAGCACGTTGGTGTGTATGCTGGCCTTGAGCACCCTGGGATCCGCCAGCTCGATCTGGGTCCAGCGAGCGTATGGTACCATGAGTGCCAAGACGCTGCTGGTCCCGTGCCTCCTGAGAGGGGCGCGGTGCATGTTCGGACGCCGTGGCACCATAAGCTGGTTCGGCGATGCCCGTTCCGCCGCCGGTGCCGTCCCCACCACCCGTTTGCTCCAGGGGCGGTGGGTTTGACGCGGACGGACCAGCCACCTCCGGAGCCTTCTTCTTCGGTGGCATGTCGATGAAGATGATGGAGATCTAGCCTGTGCAGACGCCGGATCAGGTTCGCACAACTTCGACGCCCCCCCTACCTGGCGCGCCAAAGGTGTCGGGGGAAATGTGCCTCCACGAACACCTATGGGGACCGAGCCCCTTTCTGGTTCGGGGGGGGGGGGGGGGCGGAGGTCGCGCGAAGAGCGGATCGAGGCGATGCACACAAGGGGATTTACCCAGCTTCGGGCCGCACGGATGCGTAAAACCCTACTGCTGCTTTGTGGTTTGTATTGTGTTCTTGGGAGCGCTGAGTGCTACAGTAAACTCAGGCAACTAATCAGACCGAGCGTGGGTGGTCTGCTTCCTCCTCCCCCTCATGTTGCGCATGGGGCCTCCTTTTATATGCGCAAGGGGTTACCCACAGGTGGCAACATAGGCGGGGGTAAAACTTGAAAATGCTGTGTTGGGTACAGCTGTTTGCACAGTGCTATCATACCTAACTCTGACGGCATGGGACAAGGGCATTAAATGCCCGTCTAGATCGCCCAAACAGTGCAGAAAAGGGGGCCGTCAGGGGCACCACCGTTTGCCACGACGGCTACCCTGTCAGCGTCGCTTTGCCACCGCATGCCCCTGGCTGCACAGCCTCTCGCCACGTACGCCTGGAACGGCCCCAGAGCGACGTGTGGGTGGATGAGCTGGAACGCAGGCGCGGGGTGGTGACTTGCCGCGGCAAGTGCCTTACCGCGGACGATGCCTTGTCGCGCCCGAGAGATTGTTGCTCACCGGTCCTTGCCGGGACGCATGGCGCGTCGTAGCAAGTCTCTTGTCGTGCCTTGATCGGCTTTCCCAGCAAGCTCCTCTTGCCGGGGCCTTGTGCTTCAAGCGGCCGTCCCGGCAAGCTCCTCTTGCCGGGGCCTTGCTCTCTTAGGGTGGCCTTCCCGGCAAGCTCCTCCTGCCGGGGCCTTGGATCAAATACTTTGTTCTTGGATGGCCCCAAAAAGGGACCATGGAGAGTTTTGGCGGTCGCCTGGCAAGCCTTGCCGTGGGGTGCTACGACTGCCCGTGCACAAGTACGGGGGACTAAGGTACCCCTACTTTAGTACACCGACACCTGTCCTTGAACAGGCAGCCTGTGCGGAATCTCCCTGGTCAGGAATCTAGCTTCCCTCAATCTTGATACGTCCTCCTCCGTAACAGAGGAGGGCATCCATCGGCCTTGGAGGTCGGAGCCGAACATTATCGAAGATCCGGTGCGCTCGGAATCTGGAAGCCTAGGGTGTTGGAACTCGAGGCGACAGGCGAGCTCGTTTTGAGAATAGAAGCGGGGAACAGGGCCTTGGTCTCTTTATAAGAGGCAGAATATCAAGCGCCGTCCCCGTAACCGTCTTTGACTAGCCTTTAATTAAGGCAAACGTGCTAACGGGCATGATTGGGTTACCCACGTCCGTATTGATGAGAATCCCGTTAGAAGGGGCACACGATCTCTGCTTTGACAAGACGTGCCAAGGAAACCGCCTCGCTAAACGCGCGGAGGTGGAACAATGAAAGCAATTTATATAGAAGGCTTGGTCGCAGTGTTATGACGCACTGCGGAATACGTCAGCAGATTTGATTTGTATTAATATTATTCTCTATATGGCAATATGTGGAAACTTATTTTGCAGAGCCGGACAATATTTCTGGTGTTTATAATCTTCTTGAAGGACTTGGAGGAGGAACCCGCCTTGCAATGCCGAAGACAATCTGCGCGCCGGACTCGTCGTCATTGAAGCCTGGTTCAGGGGCTACTGAGGGAGTCCTGGATTAGGGGGTGTTCGGATAGCCGGACTATACCTTCAGCCGGACTCCAGGACTATGAAGATACAAGATTGAAGACTTCGTCCCGTGTCCGGAAGGATCTTTTCTTGGCGTGGAAGGCAAGCTAGGCGTGCGGATATTCGAGATCTCCTACCATTGTAACCGACTCGGTGTAACCCTAACCCTATCCGGTGTCTATATAAACCGGAGGGTTGTAGTCCGTAGGACAACCATAATCATACACAATCATACCATAGGCTAGCTTCTAGGGTTTAGCCTCCTTGATCTCGTGGTAGATCCACTCTTGTACTACCCATATCATCATATTATCCTAGCAGGAGTAGGGTTTTACCTCCACCGAGAGGGCCCGAACCTGGGTAAAATAAACTGTCCCTTGTCTCCTGTTACCATCCGACCTTGACGCACAGTTCGGTACCCCCTACCCGAGATCCGCCGGTTTTGACACCGACAATAATCTTCTGTCCTATTCTCCAAGATGGACGGGCCTTCATTATTTGAGACCACCCATGAATAAGTATCTTTTCACCTCCAAGGGGAATTGAGTGGTCGACATAAACATCATGTTGTGACCAAGCGCAAGTCGGACCCAACCATGGTCAGGCATCTGTATAGGAACAATAGAACTCGGCAGTTCCTGTTTCAAGAAGATCACAATTGTAAAACTATATATAAGAAATAGTTTATGAACAACATATATAACAGAAAACAACTCGTACCATAAGTTTCTCGAAACAGTTGGACCTGTTCAACGAGTGCAGCAGTGGCACACATATCCCACGTGGCCTTCCACCATTGAAACGCCCCACAAGGACCTCAAGACGATCAATAAAGTGTAGGAACTTGTGGATGTAGATCCAGTCAACTTCAGTGCCATTAGTAATAGTCGAATTGTGACAGAGTAACAAACGAGCAGACTGCTTAACCCTGAAAAAACCTACATGTGCCACCAATTATAAGAAAATATTATTTAGAAGTAGCATCTTCGTGAGAGATTCGTTGCTACTTCTAAAGTTAAATTGTGATTAGTTAGACAGAATAGGTGGATTAAGAAGTAATCGAGGCAACAAGCAAGAACCAGATACAAAACTAACATGGATGAACAATTGGAACGACGTCGGGGTGGAAGATCGCAGTGAAGATGAGACCAGGTTATGCTATTTCCATCAACATTCGTGCGCCAACTTTCAGTCCGTAACACTTGAGAAAGTTTATCCAAGTTCGGCCATAAAAAAGCAGCGATCTTCTTGGTTCATGAACCCAACTCGGAACTTATATCCATGGCTTGTCTTCACTGTGACCATTAAACTAGTGTATTTAGTTATGGCAAGGCCGAGCATCTTGAGTACATCAGTTATGGCAGAGCAAATAATACACTGCAAGAAAAATAATATGAGAACACAACATGTTCAAAAAAACCCCACCCTCCCGGATAGAAAAGAGGATCATAGGAACATATTGTGCGCGTTTCAAAATGTTGTGTTAGGATGAGAAGGAACAAGTGTGGCGTCTCGCCGAGGGCGCAGAAACCTGTAGGGTACTCGCACTTTGGGCACTGCAAATGAAACACACTAGATTCAGTAGGAAGAAAAATGCATCAACGGCGGCGGCTGCCATCCTAGGATTACCTGCGACCAAGCGACTTGGGTTTATCGGGGATGGATGTAGAATTCGTACCTGGTTCTTCATGAGAAAACCCTATGAAATCGCCGAGAGGGGGTTTTCTCTGAACAAGCAAACGAGAGAGAAGGGGATTCAGGCCCAGTGAAATATTGCAGCTTCGTCCATCCAGCTTACTGCTAAAGTTGGAAAGGGGGGTTGTGATTTGATGGCTCATTGGGCATTACTGCGGCACTACGACCGAGGTGTGTCGACCGTGAAGTTGTGCACTCTAATTTGTGCATATGGCACGTGGACCCCGTTGTCGGTTGCCCCACAAATCATCGAAAGGAAGTAGAAAGACAGGAGTAACTAGTTACACATAAATATATTTTTTGATAGAGAGATACTCCCTCGGTAAAGAAATATACAAATCATTTATATCACAGGCTCACCTTTCCGAGAAATATACTCCCTCTGCAACGCACAGGCATTATGGGGGTTCAACTTTTTTATGGGGGTTCAGCCGAGAATATAATACTCAGATAGGCTCACGGTTCTGGACTTTGGGCCGCAGGCCGACCCTGCATGTTTGGGGGCCCATGTGTTCTACCTCAGATCTTTTCATATTGCAAGCGATCGGTACGGCGCTGGTTTTAGATGCTGTCGCAAGGTGAATACACAAAATTGAATAAAGCACGGCAGCTGTTGGAATGAAATCGAACGACAGTTCCTAACCAGCAATCAGAGTTGCAATTCTATCAACGATATACCATGTGATAAATAATACTGTCGTACTACTTATACACACATGACACTTGTTTCACCATGCCCGATTATTACATCAAAATCTCTCGGAGGATAGATCAGTTCGGCAGTTGCGTGCTGCTACTGAAGAATTTCAAAGTTGATTTGGACCAGTTCTCCTTGCCGAGAAAGTTTGATTTTGACATCATCCCCTACCGCAAGATATGATTTAGATGTGAACCTTGACCATCCTTTAGCATCAATCATCATGCGACCATCCTTTATACTTACGGTATATTGAGCAGTTTCATTCACACCAAGGTTGCGCATGGTAAGAGAAACTTGGCAGCGGTCGCCCGGATTGTTGAACGACTCCCTCGTTGCTCTAGAAATTCTCTGTTTGCAAACAAGAAGACATACCCAAACAGTTAGATCAACGCAGTGAATCATGTGAAACAACATGGAAGGAAAAAAGAACGAAGCACTTGGGCGGCCAATGCTTACCAAGAAGGTGGACATGTCGGTTTTTGTAAGGACTTTGGTATATGAAGTGCGAACTGCAGCCCAGTCTGTTGCTGGTTTAACTGCACGGGCCGGGGCAGATGCAAGTGCAAGTGTTGGTGCAGGTGCCGAAGCCGCTGCTGCTGCCGGAGATGGTGCTCCTTGTAGAGCTGGTGCTGGTGTCAGAGCAGGTGCCGGTGTCGATGCCCGATCCTCCGGTAGATCAGACTGATCCGCTGACGCGGTCAGTGCCCAATCCTCAGCTGGATTAGACTGAGCTGATGCCGCTGTCAGTGCTAGAGCAACTGCTGGTGCTCGATCTGTGCGAGACAGCGGCGATCGTGTCTAGTCTGCTATGATCAGCTTTCTAACTTGACTAGGATCCGTGACCGTGATCCAGTCTTTTTCTTCATTTCTTTTAAACGCGAGAAGGACTAATTGTGGCGTTTTTGTTAAACCAAACTGCAGTTCATCATAGGGATTCAGCTTGTACTCAGACAACAGACTGGTCCAATTTTTTCCAGTAATATAAGTGATGGATGGTGCCTTCGTTACTGACACGACATAAGAAGTGAAACCTGCAAAAATATCCACCGTAGAGCAAACCAAACGGTTTATTCTGTGATGAATGTCACATGGCAAAACCTGCATCGTAAAATTGCAGGAAAAGAAAGAAAACATGACATTAAATCAATAAGATTTAGACAGTAAATCAATAAGATTTACTTGATGTGACACGAGTGAATCCTTACCAAGAATTCACTATGTTGAAGTACTAAACAGAAGATTGATCGTCCAACTATGCGTGGCATGCAGGGGCCCCGCCTACTCCCACAAGCAGGACAACCCAAAGGTCGTGACAAATCGTATGGACCGAACATCCATGGGACCGGAAATCCTGGTGGGTGCGATAAACCCTGCAATGCATACAGATATTGGAGTGTAACCATAATTGATAGACTATCCTCACAAAAAATATGATATGGATACTTCAAAATATACAGACTGAATTGAGTGGACAGACATTAACATAGACCGTTCTCAGGACTGACCACACACCAAAAGCGGCAGTTCTAATAAACAATACAGGGTTCACAAACACAAATCAAGTACTGAAAAATAGTACTTACTACAGACAAGCAAAGTTGCACTAACTAAACTCTGCAGACTATTTCTTGCCACCGACCTACGGGATGAACCCCGCATAACTGACTAGGACATGGACTTCGTGTGAGATGTCTACATGCACCATCACCATCTTGTCAACCTTGGAGAACATAACAGAGTGGTCTTTCCACTCATAAACATGATGATGAAGACAGGCCGCATCAGATATGTTGGGAAGCTTTACATGAACCACACCCTTCGTAATCGAAGGCACATCCAGGAAATTGTTGTGGTCAAGTACAACCTCGAGAACACGCCTGACAACAATGCTATAGGAAAACACTAGTTCAGGACACGTGGCGACAAGGACACAACAGCTGGATAGTTCAGCAGTAGAACTCATCATCAGGTCTTCCAGTTCACACGGCATGACTTTGAGAACTACATATCCACTACGGACCTGGTTCTAATTCAAACAGAAACCATATTTTATTATTATCTCCGTTCAGAAATATAAGATGATTTTCGATATTATACTCCATATATGACTACATATACGCACAGAAATGAGTGAACAAAGACACTAGAACATGTCTTCAAAGGCATGAGAGCAGAGGGATTACATGCAATATCCATAACACAAGTTACTGAGGCAAATATACCCTCTTAAAAGGTAGCATTGATGTTCATAAAGTACTCCCTTCGTCCCAAAATTCTTGTATTAGATTTGTCTAGATACGGATGTATCCAGTCACATTTTAGTATTAGATACATCCGTATCTAGACAAATCTAAGACAAGAAATTTGGGATAGAGGGAGTAGTTAAAAGTAATCTATAAGAAATCAGTGTCAACCTCCAGCATGTTTTGGTCAAAAGAGGAATTTAGAACCGTCATTTGGCACACAATAATCACATGCAAGATCACCCAAAAAGTTGTACTACTAGTACTAGTACTGCGTGTTAGATGAAAAAAACACGATCAAGATCGATAAAAAGATCATCAAGAAGAGATATTACCTGGACTTGCTTAATGAGGGATCCCGGAGAGGGGGGCTTGGATAGGGCAATGACTTTGAGCTTGTCTGCGGTAGTCTCGGCGGGGTGCTTGCGTTTCTTTGTACCATGAGCCTTGACGGTTTTGGCCGGAGCCATAGAGATCACTTCGTCCAGTGCTCCAGCGTCCATCAAGAAACTGTGAAATAGAAATAAAAGAAAAGAAACCATAATCACAAACCCAAAAGAAGAAAAGAGAGGGAGTTATAGGATCAGTCTCGGGGTTGCAAGACCGGGCCATGGCCAGAATCAACACCATTGATGCGCTCACCTTTCCTTCTTTGGGAGAAGAACAATGGCAGAAGCATGTCGGGGTATTCTTGAAGAAATGAGGAACAAGATGAGGCAGAAGCGAGGGTTGGGTAGAGAGAAAGCTGAGAGAGAAGAGTGAAATGATGGTTGCTTCGTCCGTCCAACTTACTGCTGGAAAGGAGGGGGTTTTGTGATTTGAAGGCTCATTGGGCATTACTGCGGTGCTTCGATCGGGGTAGTCTACCGTCACTCTACTATAGAGTAATTTAGTGCATGGCTGGTGGACCCCGATGCTGGCTGTCCCACACGTCGGTGAAAGTGAGTAATTTAGTGCATGGCTGGAGGAGGATCCGCACGATAGAGCGTGTCCACTGTTTTCAGAAGAAAAAAAAATGATTACAGCAAGCGTTTCCACTCTTACGACAGAGGAGTGCGAAACACGACAGCCACTTGAACATACACAATGCTCCTACTACTAGGCATGTGCAGTGGTTCATACGTCAGTACTACACAATCTTGTTGCTAGTGTAGTAAGATATGACGATAACAAATGATGTTGTGCGCATGTCAACTACTCCTATATGTAACATAGTACCGCTTTTTTGACTGTCCGGTCGAGAATGAACGGTGAGATCAATGTTAACAGAACTAGGTCCACAACGCACGGAGAGTACCGTGCTACAGTACTCCACGAAACATGAACCATATGAAGCACGAATAGTGTTAGGCAGTGTGTATCAAGGGTGCACGGGATGGGAGCAAAAGTTCCCTTCTCGACCCACTTTTGGGTGTTTGGCAGAGTGCATGAGGGGTGCATGAGTCCACACTAGTAGGTTGACAAAAATACACGAAGAGGAAACAATTATATTGAGATCAGAAGGCAACCAAACACACCCACACGCTTTGTGCTATAGTGACTGATCTGCATCATCTGAGTTTGATCCAATGGTCATGTTGCGCCGAGACATGGACATGCCCATGCAGAGGGCACCTAAACACCACCGAAGTCCCTCTGCTTCGCGAGGCGCATGACGTTGGTGATGCAGGGTGCAACCGCCCATAGAGCCCGCTCCCGGTCGACGGGAGCCAGCTCATCAAAGACGGCGTCCAATGGCACGAATGTATTCCGGTGACGGAGCCCTGAAAGGATTCGCCTCGCAACAGTGACGGCAGCCCGCAGCCCCTCCTTGTCCAGCTCAGCTCCCACCATCGCGCGGAGACGGCTCAGCTCCTCGGAGATATAGGTGAAGAAGGAGACCAGGTCACGAAGCCGCAGCTCGTTGAAGTCGACCGGGTGGTCGAACAGGTTTAGCCTGACGGCTGGCATCGTATCGTTGGCACGACGGTAGGCATCGCGCAGCCGCAACGCGTGCGTGGCAACTTGGTTCACCAAGTGGCTGAGGCGATCCTGGACCTCCTCACGATCGGCCCGCTCGTGCTCCAGCCGGCTCCCCTGACGGCCTATCGTATCTCCTGCTTTCTGCTGCAATGCCGCCAACGCCTCGAGCATCTTTGTGGTGGACGCCTGCTGCTTTTGAAGCTCCGTGAACTCCACACATAACGGAGGAGCATGGCACTCCTCTCCTCCTTGAGCTCACGGAGCTCCACGTCCTTGGCCCTGAGCTCCGCATCCTTGGCATGGAGCTCCTGTGTCAGGAGCCTCACCTCGGACTCCGTGATCTGCTGCGCCGCCATGGCACCAGGTAGAAGCAATGGGGAGAGGAAGCAAAGGGGGCGAAACGGCTGAAAGGCAATGCAATCTACGGGAAGGCGGAGGGAGCGGGGAATCTTTTAGTTTTCACCACGGTAAAACACCAGTCGACGACTTCTCACATCAGGGGGCATTGGGTTTTTATGCGGAGTCATCGTGACTAATTGCTGCCGCGCCTGCTCCCATCAATCAAAAAATTAAAAATCCTGCCGCACCTGCTCCCATCAATAAAAAAATTAAAAATCCTGCCGCGCCTGCTCCCGTCAATCAAAAAATTAAAAATCCCGCCGCACCCAAACACCAGAGCAACGCCGCGGTGGATATTTAAATTTACCTGGCGGCAAGTAGATAAAAAAAGGGGTGAAAAAACAAATGTGGCGGCGGCCTAGTTAATCGGTCGAACTAGCCCAACTAGCTAGCCACCGTGCTTCGCTGATGTACTCGGCGGGAAAGGTGGTCTTTCGTGATTTGACGACTCATTTACTTGCTTCGGCGCTACGACCGAGGAGGACCCAGAAAACGCGCGGTAGGGCGTCCCACGTCAGGAAGAATATATGCGTGCACCACCCGGGAAGACCCCGAAACAGCGCGGTAGGGTGTGCCATGTCTCGGCACGGAGGAAAAATGGAGAGAAAAATGTGTGTGTAAAAATATACTATATCAGACGTAGTACATATGGTTCGACCTCGGGACCCATCCATTCGGTTGAAAACATCCCACTACCCACACAGCTTCATCATGCAAATGTGGCACGGAAGATAGATGTGGTTAGCTCCGTCTCGACCAGCCACAATGTCTCTTGTTCTAGGCGATTCTTCTATTTTCCAAGCTTTTTTTTAGTTGTAATAACACCACAGCAAGCTAGCGCCGCTCTTCGTGTGTGCCCGTGCAAAGGTTAGATGATGGAGAGAAGAGAGACAACGGTCATGCACGTGTTGACAAGGCACTCCCTCTACTCTACTGAACGCAAGTACTGTATAAATAAAATCAAGTTATGGGACAAAGCCAACAAGCGTTCGTTTTTTCAGGCTATTGACTTACGCTTTGTAGCCCAAGTTGCCAGTTCGAATCTCGTCTTTCAGATTTGTTAGTTTTAGGTCTAAATTTGATTAATGACAAGTGGGACCCCCATGTGTTGTTCCGATATTTCAGCGTAGGATGGTTTTTTTGAACTAACACTTTGCGCGGTTAGACAAGTAACGACACGAGTTACACGTATTTTGCAAGTTTACGAACAAGAATGACAGCGGCATAGAATATCACATCCACCCCGCAGCTTAGATACTATGGTGATACGAGTTTTTACACCATTGGAAGTGACATCCAACAGCTTGAGAGTAGTCTTTGTAATTATGCGCAATTTCCAAACTCTCCAAAGGTTTTTTTGCAAATAAAACATCCAGGCCTCGTGTGTGCCGCTGCATCTTCGATCCAACGGCTCCTCGGTGCTCGTATTAGGTTCTCCCCGTAGCTTAATTACCAGCTACGATGATATGAGCATCTAGGTCGTATGATCAGTGATCAGATGGCACATGCGTAGTACTTGTACTTTCTGCGCATTTCCCAAACTCTATCAGCCGTATATTGCAAAAACATTCAAACCTCCTATTGTGGGCCATTAGATCTCAGTGAACTCGTATCACCATAGAATCTACGGTGTGGGAGCACCTCATACTCTCCCGTGCGAGAAAACATAAGGTGCCATCGCAGCTTGGATGCTACGGTGATACGAGCTTGGAGGTCGTTTGATCTAAGATCCAATGGCATATGAGCAGTCTTTGTGCTTGTAAGCAGTGGCCGAACTCTTTTGGGGCTTTTCTACAAAAAACCATTCGAACCACCGAGGAGGTGTTGGGTCACAAATCCAACACCTCCGAAGAGATTGTATCACCAACGCATCTAAGGTGTGGTAGCACATGATATTCTTACATACAGGAGAGTATGATGTCCTCCTTCATCTTAGATGCTACGGTGTAGTTTTTGTACAGATTGTGTGCAATTCTCAAACTCATCAAGGTTTCCTGCAGAAATATTAAGACACATCATGTGAGCTGCTATATCTCAGATCTACAAGCTCCATGCAACTCGTATCAGCATATAGCATCTAAGGTATGGGGGCACATGATATTCTCCCGGGGAGGAGGGGTGGGGGGTGCACAACCAATCGGTGGCTGGGAGGGTGCGGACAAATATAATCTAAACAACCCTAAACAGAGCTCCACCATTTTATTTAAGGTCGAGGGGTTGACCCCCGACAATCATAGCTCCGCCTAAACACAACATTTGCATGTACCGTAGTAATAGACTTAATATTCATGTTTCAGTTTCATGTTCATTTTAAATATTGAACTGAGGACCATGGATGTCTTACATTTTACTCCCTTCGTTCCTAAATATTAGTCTTTTTAGAGGCTTCAAATGGACTGGCACATACGGATGTATATAGACATATTTTAGAGACTAGATTCACTCATTTTGCTCCGTATGTAGTCACTTGTTGAACTCTCTAAAAGACTAATATTTAGTAATAGAAGGAGTATTTTTGAATTCGTGTCATACATGCATGGTTTGGAAAAATAGATGCACTACTTATTCGATTGTTGTTGTGTTCATGCGTGTGTGTGTCTCTGTGTGTGTGTGTGTGTGTGGTCATATGCTTGATACATACAAAGTTTTCTCACCTCCATATTGTTCATCTTTTAAATTTGAATTTGCATTGGAAAACTTACTAGGGATACCATGAAATGTGAAATCCACGTTGAGATCACTATATCACAAACTCACTCTAATTCAACAACTCGTCATAAATCAATTACCACGTTGAGATTAGTATTTGCAAGGAAAATACGAGTATTGTAATACACATAGATTCGTTCGGCAATTTAAAAGGTTCCTTTCGTATTCTCGAATGGTAGGACCCTACGGCGTACCAGCCAGACCTTGGCTCGTGTTGATCCTAAAAAAACGGGCTCGCGTCCTTCAGTGGCGTGAGTGGTACGCACATTAGGCAACCCCAACCAGTCGAGCCTCAGTATTTCAAGTCGAAATATCTGGCGGCAAGAATTCCAGCCCTAGGAAATTCCCCTCATGTCCCCGGTCCCTAATGACTACCGATGAACAACGGAGGGATGCTTTAGTAACTAGACAACATTACCTACCGTGCCGAGCACGGTTCAATTCCCTCGGTCACCGCTTGTCAAGGTCACCCGTCAACTGCATTGCCTAGTACTACTACTACTACTACACCAGGATGAGCACAGAATTGAGCACGTTTGTTCGTGCCTAGTACTTGAGTTAATATATCAGGCAATGCACAGGTACGGAGGGATTATCCTTTTACTCTGCATATATAACTTGTCTGAAGTCTAACTAAGCAAAATATTTGACCAAATCCTTTCTTAAGAAATACAACAGGACAGATGTACGGCTTGAAAATTTATTGCATGATGCAGGTTATGATATTGTTTCATCCTGGATCTTAAATTTCAGAAAACCCAAAGTGAGCATAAATTCTTGAAACTAAGCATGGTCACGTGACATGGCACAAATATTACTTCGTAAGTTTTTCTTCAATTTGAGACAAACTGCTTATGACAAGTTGCACAAATGAAGAGCCAAGGTATTTTGGAACAAAGACCTGTCACGTTAAGGCGAACGCTTTCACTATTGAAACTGTGGGTGCCGTCCCTAATGAGTCCTCGCTTCTCATCGGCAGGTGTCGTCCGAGCAAGCGTGTGAGTCGACGGGAGGCGTGTGAGCAGACCGCTGCGCCGGCTGTCAGGGAGGCGTGCGAGCAGACCGCTGTGCAGGCTCATCGGGAGGCGAGCCCTTTGACCAGGCTCCGCCGCCCACCGTCGTCCCAACTGCTCCCACTTTTAATGTCGCTGGCGCCGCAGTTTAAAATCAACCCCGCACTACCCGGTATCGCCACAATCCTCTCTCTTCCTCTCTGATTCTCCTGTCGTCTACCTCCAACTAGCCTGACCTAAACGTACGCCATGCCGCATCATGATGGTCTGCCCTTAGTGTTCCATTTTCCTGAGGAAGACACCCAGCCGGAGTCTCAAGAACATAAGGCTCTTTGGGACGAGCTTGAACTGGCCTTGCGGGAAGACGTCGCGCCTGTCCCCGCTCCCGTTCTGGCTCCCGCCGCCCCGACTACGCCAGCGCCCATCCCCGTGGCATTGATGGGCTGGGAGCCGCACATTGTCGCTGAGCTTGATCCCACGGGGTTCCACGAGGTCCCCGCCGACTTTCACGCGCCCGTGCACTTGCCAGCGCATGCACCTGCGTGTGCAATGACGCGCACGCCCGTGCTGGTGCCCGTGCACCTATCAGCGCATGCGCCTACACATGCACTGACGTGTGCCCCCGTGCCGTTGCCCGTGCACACGAATGTCTCCGCCGCGTCGTTGACAACGCCTGTCCCCGCGCGGGTGCCAGTGCCCCCCTCAGCGGCATGGATGGTCGCCGCCGACCGCTTCCTTGCACCAACGCCGTGGGTGCCAGTGCCCCCCTCAGCGGCATGGATGGCCACCGTCGACCGCTTCCGTGAAGCTAGGCCAACGTCCAGGAGTACGCCAACAACGGTGCAAGACGCCGCCGTAGCCGTCAGTCAGTGGTCCGACGACACACAGAGCACGGCAGAGGAGCCGCTTCCCACCGCGAGACACCCCCGCTACCACCGCGTAATCTAAATTTGCCATGAAAAACGTTTGGATTGCCATGCTTAAAATCCAAACGTTTATCGTTTCCGTTTATTTTATATCGATCGTCGTATAATTTAAAGTCGGAGTCAGACTGAACGAAATGTATGGTTTGATCGATTGAATGTTCTGCTAGAGCCGTATCAAATTAAATATAAAACTTCATCAAGCCACATGTATTCCTTGTCATCCAACGACCTAGACTGCTTCAATGTCGAGCGTTCAACACATTTAGCGTGCAGTTAATTTCATGCCAAAAATAGTGCTAATCACATGACAACACGCAAATAATATCCTAGTAGTTAATATCCGCATGCACTTAATATACTTCCAAATTAACGTGCATTGCACGTACACACTGACTAGTGCTGCTAGTACGTGAAACTGGTGCCGTGACTTGTGAACGCGTCCAGATATGGTCAATGGCAACATTGCCCGCGAGTTCTTCCTATTTGCCTGTGCATCTAAACGCAGAAGGGGGGGAGGGAGGGAGGGAGAGAGAGAGAGAGAGAGAGAGAGAGAGAGCACACATGGAACCCACCAGTAAGTGAAGGCGAATAGTACTAAAAATAATATTACATGTTATCCATTAATTAGGCTGTGGTAATATAAAAAAATTATGTGAACAAAGGGGGTACAACAAACATTGCTATTCTATGTATGTTGCCTACTCTTGACGTGCGGCTTGAAGGCCCGGTCGCATGTTCGATCCTCGTCCTTTATTTTTTTAATTTGTATATGGGTCCAAATTTGTTTCATGACATGTGGGTCCCTCGGTGTGTAGTTTGTAGCACTTTAATTTGTGGGTCGAAATTTGTTCCATTCCAAGTGGACTATCGGTGTGTAGTTTTGTAGCTTATTTATAATAATTAAAGAGAACAACATAGTTTTTTCAATAATACCATGGTGCGACGTTGAAGGCGAGAAAGGACGTGTGAGAGAGCGATGACCGAGCCAGAGGGAAATCAACTAGGGGAGTTGCGTGGGTTGCAACGGTGTTTGGAGTAGTTGTGGGACGAATGCTACAAAAATACAATCTAAACCGACCGGAATAAATGCCTACATAAATTAATCCAAGGTTGGAGTGCCCCTCGCAATGTAAATAGCTCCGGCTTTGCGAGGTATGGAGAGGTAGTAGCTTCAACGCGTGGAAGATACGGTGTGAGAAAGCGAGGTCAATCGAGAGACATATAGATAGAGAGACGAAGTGATTGTGGTCCGACATTCATTGAACAAATATATATGCTCTGGAGAGATATTGTCCGATTGAGCTTTTTGGCAAGGGTGAGGGCTGTAAGATAGAGCTTGAGAGATGATCCAGTCATAGACGTGTAGATATATTTTGTGCATGGGAGGAAGCAAGGTCAACCGATCACATAGGGTCGCCGTGCGATCAAAAGAGTGAGACGGGTTGGAGAGAGTGACCTAGATAGATGATGTGCATGAGAGAGTATACAATGTGATATATCGTTTTTGTCCGAGAAAGAGCGAGGTCAATCGATACATACGGAGAGAGAGAGAGAGAGAGAGGGAGGGAGGGAGAGAGAGAGAAAGATTGAGTAAGCGTGGCCCACCATGAGGTCGAAAGAGTGGCGGCGGCTTGGATGGACTGACATAGATAGACAATCTGCGTGAGAGAGTATAGAGTGTGTCAATCGAGGCCCGAACAGGGAGATATATAATTTGTGTGTGAAAGAAAACAAGGTTAAACGAGACTCGGATAAAGAGAGCGAGATTGAGCGAGTGTGGCCCGCCGTGCGGAAGAAAGAGTGAGACAGTCTCGGGGGAGTGACCTAGATATACAACGTGCGTGCGTACGCATGAGAGGTTGGGGGGGCTAGATAGGAAATGCATGTATTTAGCGCGAGAGGGTGAGAGGGAGAGGGGGGAGAGAGAGAGCTCGGAATGGGGTGCAATGGCGGGTGTGTGAGGTAAATACATTTGGTCACAGAGTGGAAAAGGGGGTTGTGTAGTTGAGAGACTTAGAGATCGAAACATGGAGAGAAAGAATGAACGTGTGTTGGAAACCGATAGCTTCCTAAGGTGGTTAGGAGAGGAAGATTGACCGATACAGGACGTATGTAGCGTTTGTGCGGGGGGGCTAAAAACAACATTTGAATGTACATAGTACGAGACTTAATATCGATGTTTCAATTCGGTGTACATTGTAAGATTTGAACCGAGGACCAGGCATACGGGTAATTATTTCGAATTCGTGCCATACTAAGTTTCGAAAAGTTGACATTGACTCAGTTTGTTGTGCTATTTTGTAGGTCATATGTTTGAATCCATCCAAAAGTTTTCTCACTACCATGGTGTTCGTCATATACATATGAATTTGTATTAAAAAAGTAGCGTGGATACAGTGAAATGCGAAATCCACGTTAGAATTGGAGATCGCTATGTGACACACACTCTAATTCAAATAACTAACTACGTGACACACACTCTAATTCAAATAACTAATTATGTGACAGACACTCTAATCCACGTTAGCATGGGTATCGTTTCGATTTTTTTTCAAATAACTCCTCATTAATTAATTTATAGTACTCCCTCTGTTCACTTTTATAAGACCTTGAAGACATTTCAGACAATGTGCAAAATAGTTCATTTTAAGTTGTCTGAAACGACTTACAAAAGTGAACGCATGGAGTATCTCGTTTCAAATGACTAATTATTGCAAGGAAAACATGGGCATGGTAATACATATAGATTCATTTGCAAATGAAAGAAGATTCGTTTGCATTCTCAAATGTAGGCGCACCAGGCAAACCAGGGTCGTGTCGGGGTGGACGCTGCTTCGGTGCCTTATAGGCAACTGCCTTTGGGTCACTGACATGTGGGCCAGCCACCTGTTGGGCCCACATGTCATGGACACAAAGGCAGGTGCCTTAAGGCACCAAAGCATAGTCCTGTCGGGGTGGTCGCGTGTGTCGGACGGACGCGTAGCACCCAGCCACCCACCCCCCTCCTCCCCAAAAAAAAGGACGACGACAATATAAGTTCGCGCTTCCATGTTTCGGATTGAAATATCTGGCGGCCCCAATTCCAGCCCTGCAAAATCTCTCTTCTCCACCGTCCCATTCCGCGCCTAGATTGCTCAAATCCCTAATTCGCCGCCAACCCTCGAATGGCCCCTCGTCTTGTCCCTTTCCCCACCATTCCCCACCTCTGTGCCGAACGACGATGACGAAGACGATAGTCGCGCTTCACCACCGCACCGGAGCTACCTCATCTACGCCCTCGTCCACCGCACCGGGTGGTCCACCGACAACGTCGGCTGCCACAACCGATGTGTCTCACAGACACCGAGTTCCACCACATCAGGTGCGCTTCACCGACGCCGTCTCCCAGCTCACCGGGGCTACTTCACTGACCACATCGTCGCACCTCCGCCCCCCGAGGCCGTTGGGGCTTCACCAACGGTCTCGTCCACCGCATCGTAGCAATCCGCTGCCACTCAAGATCTGCATCCATGCGCGGCCAGCCAACGCCAGCGCATCACCCTCAACGGCTCTGAAGTGACCCGCACTCTAGCTAGGTGAGCATGCCCAAACGCCGGCCCGAACTAGGTATCCACACATCACTCCCTTGTGCACTGTTCCGACGATGTTTGGATATCCTTTCACTGCTCTCTTAACTTACACGCCTATGCAACTCTGACTTTAACTCTTATTTCTTCTGGAGATATCATCTGAAACAAGCAAATCCATATTTTAGTGAAGCATGACAGCGCTACGGGATCTGGTACACATCCTGCACACCCGTATAACAATGTAAGTATCTGTCCTCCGGTACAACATCAAGGTCGATTCCTCTTATTTGATCAACCATTCGCCGTGTCAAAAATGCAGAGGGGGATGCAAGGAGCACAAGGCCTGCACATCCAAGCAAGTGGTAACATGGACTTGTACATGGAACATCCCAAGCGCAAGCAGAGCTGCAGTGAGCCTGTACAACGAGCTAGCGTAAGTCCCTGCATTTCATTTAATTCGTACTGGCATTCGTGTATGATTTGTGTGTAGTGGCTGCTCCATAATTCAAGTTACCAGGGGTGAACATTTAACTTAAAAAATACGAAGGCACTTGCACTCCGGAAATCAACATAACTTGAGAAATGTGAAGCTACATGCACTTTGAAGACCAGCTAATGATCCAAAGTAGTTTAGATTATAAACACTAAATGATGCAAGCACCAAAAAACACAAAATGCAACATGGTGTACAAGGACTACAAACATGGTTTGTACCTGCTTGAATTATTCGTTCTCTGGCTGAAAATATCGAAGTGTAATTGCACGTATAACCAGTGCGCAAATTGCATATCAATATATCTATCCTGCACAAATATGCCAATAGTTTCAAACAACAGATTAGAAAAGTATTTATGATATGTTGTCATGATACGGGGAATTTCTGGTAGATGGCCTCGATGTTTCCTCAAGCTATGAAAATGCACTATAATTTGCTTGTCATCAATGCCTGCAAATCTCTGTCTCTCTCAACATAGTAGATCATCATTAGACACTAAATCCTTCAATGAGCTTGCAAAATGCTTGCATTAGATCCCTCATTAGACACTATATGTTCATCACCAGGAGCATGTAAAATGTTTGCATCAAATCCTTCATTTGCAGTCTGTTCATTAGACACTTCAGGCTCAAGAACAACATGAGCTTGTATGTTTGCACCGGAAACTTGATTAGATACATCAGATTCAGTCAGTTCAGTATTGATTGGGGGAGTTATAAAATAAGTAGAAATTGGTTTCATTTTGTCATAGATTCCCTACATACAAGCAGTTTTACAACACCGTCAGGTTTAACTATTGGCCAGAAATTGAAGAGTTGAATTAGATATAATCAGGGATGTGATGTACCTGCTCGTTGCGCATGCTACTCTTGCAAGCTGCGACTGTCCGTTTGCGCAAGCTCGATGCCATGCACGTGCTGCCGCCGCTGCCTCCCACGCAGGCTACACCCAGGGTTGGATCTTCATCTTCTTGTCCTTCCGTTCGCTTGAAGCCCGGCGACTGCCCTCCAACGAGGGCGCGAGGAAGTGCTGTGCCAGTCTGTCCAGCGGCGGCTAGGTTAGGAGCAAACCAGACTGCAGGCTGGAGCGAACGAATTGGGATTTTTCCTGCTGTCGATCGATATGGGAGGCGCTCGTTTGGGCCGCGAGCCTGCTATAGGGCCTGCCTTGCACTTATGTTATTGGCCCATCCAAATTGAAACATTTTTCTTCATTTTTTACATTGCCTGCTCGTGCGTTGGGACGAACAAAACTAGCGTGGGCCAACCTGGACGACTCAAACTAGGTGCACACTTTCCAGCCACCTGAGGCGGCCGCCCATACTAGCCCCTATGGTGGCGTCGCCCCTTTTTGCGTGTATGATTGGATAGTGAAAAATATTCCAGTAGCACTTTTGATTTACCCACAGAATGGTTGAATTGCTTGTTTCTATGAACTGAGTTCGCCAATAATATGAAGGATGCAAGTCTTTTCATCCTATTGTAGATTGCTTAGATCTCGATATGCCAAAAGTAATCGCATGAAATATACAGTAAAAGCCAGTGTGATGTGTTTGGCTACAACTAGTCTGCCTACACGTCCTCATATAACATATCAAGGACGCACCATCTTACCAGATTAACCATTCGACTTACCCATGCAGTGTGGGAAGAAAGAAGTATTGGGACTGCGTATCCAAGAAATTGATGCCATGAACTCCTTCGTACAACCTTGTAAGCGAAAAAGAAGTTGCAGTGTGCCTGTACAAAGAACTAGTGTAAGTTCAGTTACCTGCTTCTCGGAATTTTAGTTAGCCACTTATTGCAAAATTGTTCAATTACGTTGCTTGGCTTAATTTAGTTTGCTACTGATTACATAATGGCACAGCCTGTTAATCATATTGTAGACTGCGCCTATCTATGTGTTTGATACTAACTGTTAAGAATTACATGTTTGCCTTAACTTAAATATATACTTGTTTGTTTAACTGCTTTGTTGCTGCAACAACGGGTTACAATGATGTTAATAACTATTTTTGAGCATCCAATTGAAACTCTTTAATTCCTTGTTTGTTTAACTAGTTTGCTGTTATAACTCCCATTTGAGATGTTTTGCTAACTTCAACTTTTCTGAATCCAATTGGAACTTTAATGGCAAAACAGGTTAGCCCAAGATCAAAGAGCGAGGTCCCCATGGACGTTGCATCATCCCACAGCAGTGGCACCGGCCCAATCGTGCATTATGAATTGCCAACTGCTGATGCTCTAGAGGCTAAACTAGTGGTAGAAAGAGATTCTGCTTCTGCACTTGGAGATGAAGTTGACATGTTGAGGAAGCAAATTGCACAATCACAAGCAGTACTCGAGACAACCATTAAATATTTGGTGGATTTCAAAACGAAGCAAGCTAAGACTGACCAGATTGTTAAGGTCCTGAAGGAAAAAAGGAAATTAAATTCCTACTTGGTAAATCATAGGTGAAATGTTATTTCCATAGTTGAATAACATTTGTGTTGTCTGTTCATGTAATCAATCAAACCATTTGTTTTAGAGATCGTGTAATAATTGTTTTATTTTTGTTTTTGGTTTGTAATTTTATTTGAGCACAAGTCTGTATTAATTGATAAGACTCGGAGACATTTCATTTGGATTGCTGTGCCAGACCTACAAAAATGCTAATCGGGCTGAATGTGAATTCAGCAATAGTAGTATAGATGGACCATAAGTGGCACGCATCGGAAAGGGCCAAGATGTTGGCTAAAAAAAGGATGTTGTTGTAGCCAAAAAAAAGTACAACGGCCAGGCTTATGTATGTTAGTTGATATTATTGATCCATATACTCTATAAGTGTTTATATGCCTGTTAGTTTCGTACATTCTTGGTTGATTGACTCGGTATTTGAATCTTGATACATCGCTTGTGTACATATCAAAATGGGAGTACACATTATGCTGCGTGTGACATTTGAGTTGGACATGAAGTGTTCCAAATATTCGAATTCACCTTAAACTAGATTCTAGTTTCTGAATATGAGTATCGGCATTTGTAAACCATATTCATCTATGACAGTGGAGTACATCTTTGTCGTCCTTTTGAAGATATATAAAAACACATAGAATGATTTATAAAGATTCATATAGGAATACAAAATGGATTCGAATTTAGTTGCCAGGAAAACGTGGATGCTTATTGTCCCAAAATTCAAAAGAAACAGCAAAATGTCCGCTCCCACATCGGCTACCCGAAGCCAAGTGTTTGGGAGATGGAAATTACTATCTACCCATTACACGGACAATCCATCGGCCCGATTTCCACTTCTCTAAATAGGGGTAGGTTAGTAACTTCAATTAGACGTGACACGACCGCCTCTGAGCCCATTCCGACACGGTGCGCGTCAAACATGGGCGGCAAAACTCATTTGATTCAAGCTCGTCCGAAAGACCTCTGTTTCTCCCTCCATTCCCCATTCATACACGGTGGGCGGCAAAACAAACTCTCCTCGTCCGAAATAGATGTAGGATAATACTTTAAATAGGGCAGATGTGTAACTTCCATCAGACATGACACAACCGCCCTACCTGTCAGCCTCGTTCATACACCGTGGGCGGCAACCGTGGGTGGCAAAACACCCTCTCCTCGCCCGAAATAGTTACCGGCAAATATTTGGGAGATGCGAGATTACCGTCCTATCCCCAACCGACGAGACGTCCAAATTTGAAACAGGGGATAAGTTCGTAACTTTCCCATATTTCAGACAGGCACGTCCCAAAAACATGGTTCCCCGTACCTCTCCCTCCATTTTCCCGTTCATACACCGTCCGCGCTAGAACACCCCATTCCCACACCAGCCTCCGTCCACCACCCCATCCATCACCGCCGTCCTCCACCACATCCATCGCCACTGTCCTCCACCATGCCGGAGCGCCTACCAAGACCGGGTCGTCCACTGCTAGAGATGGACGTTTCTCATCCACGGTGACGGACCAATAGACTTGCATCGCGTCCTCTCACTTCATCGGCGCCGTCGTCCTCTTTGCCGGGGCCGCTCACACGACCTTCTCTTCCACCGCAACGGGACTTATCCCCCAATGCACCCGTCTACCGTCGCAGATCTGCTTCAACGCCACCGACAGCCATCGCACCCCCGATGCCTACACGTCGCCGCAAGAGAGGTGGTACTTCATAGAATAGATCTTAACTTGGTTACTCTACTTTCTTTTCAGCTCTTAGAATTTAGTTCTTAGTTCGAGGCAAACAATGGATGCTAAATATCATTTCTCCGGTTTGCAGCTTCAAATCTGCCAAGGCACAACCATAATACGGTTTACTTGATCATGCTTAGGGTTTAATTGATCATGTTCGTTCCGTGGTGGTTTCTTTCATAGAAATCAGAGGGGAAACCCTCTTTTGCTAAAAATTATGCTTAGAGTTCCCCCCTTTTATGATCACTGTACGATCAGAATACGTGCTTCGTGTCATAATAACACTGCTCCACCCATCAAGCTAAACAAGCTTAGTTGTTCAAATACGAATCTGATATTATTAAAACAGAGTTGTTTAATTGGTCAGCTAAATGTTTCCAAATTAGTTTCGAAAACGCATGTTCGCCGCTCGGGTGTGTATCTCTGTGTGTGATCTAGTAAGCATGGTTGGGGAGGTGAACTTTTAATATGCAGGGGTTTATAGGGAGACACTCTCCGAGTTGAATCCGCAATGCATTCCATAGATAATCTGACTACTTTTTATGTTTTCATGAATCTCAGATTCTGAACAGCATCATAATGATTATGAGCTTGCGCGCATGAAAAGAATAAAGCAGAACAATGCCATGGCTGTAAAACCTGGCATTAAGGGACTGAAATCAAGTCTGGGTGCAATGCAATGCAAACGCTCTCCACCTACAGATTCATGCTCAGAATATGATCCTAACAGTGATTCTGAGCTAGAGGGAGACCTAAGTCAATGTAGCTCCCTAGTGGAGGAGTCAGAGGAAGATGCCCTATCTTATTCACCCATCAAGGTAGTTGCTCTAACTTTCCAAGGTTACATTGCTCGCACATATCTTGCAACTGATGCTTTGCATTGCTTCTAGTTTGTTGAACTGACATTAGCTTAGTTTACACATCATGTATGTGAATACGCCCTGCCTATCCATTTTCAGTACATATTCCATCCGTCGTCATACCATATTTATCCATTCAAATGATGTTCTTGTGTATTAGACGTTCAAAAGGAAGAGGGCGATTGTTGATCATGGAGGAGCACAAGAAAAGTATTTGGAAAAGGTAGTGGCACCCGATAAATCAAATAGCCCATTAGGTGTAGTTGCAATATCATCTGACCCACAAAATACCCCAACTCTAGCAGACTCTAGCCCTACTACACTGGTCATTTCTGATGCCCCAACTCAGCAGACCCCAACTGCAGCAAATAGTATGATTATGCCAGTTGACATAGCACCAGCTGTACGATGCAAAACCCCCATTCGAGCAAAGAGTACACCAAATCCAGTTGCCAAATCCCTTTTCGAACCAGAGAGAGCCCCAATTGCAGCAAATAGGACCCCTGTTCCATTTCTTCCCAGTTTAGAAGATGAAGCTTATGTTGTTATCAGGAACTTTGTGCGCATCTTTCCTTCATGGAAAGATTATACCGCAGACACAGAACAATTTCCAGTCTTCCTCCGCAACTTACGCGTAAGTAATGTACTAATGTTATTCATGGTCATTACTGCATATGTTTCTGCTGACAGAAGACACAAGATTTCATTCTTTTAAATAGGCGAGGAGCAAACTGGATTGTGATGACGAGCAAGGGTTGGTTGCGCTTTTCAAGCACTCGTTGATGAAGTATCATTCCTACCTGAGGCAAGCGCACTTCGATGGCAAGCCTCTGAATGAAATTTCTGTAAAGTCTCCGGTGCTACATTTATCCGACGGTGACTGGAATAATCTTGTTACACATTGGTCTCGGCTGCAGCGTAAGGTACTGACTATGATATCACATCACAATTTGAACTACATTTCTGCATTTGCCTTAATGTCTCACTTGTACGAAAACTGTTAGCAGAAGAACATTCGTTCTCAAGGGACCACAGATTATCGCAACTATACTGCACACTGCATTGCTCTTGTGAGTACCTCTTGCCCTGTATGACCATACTTACTTTCATAGCTGTTTGATTATGTAGCATCACTGCACATGTTAGCCTCGTAATCGTCCATTTGGTGGACATTATAAGATCCGTATGGACTCTTACATAAATTTAGAATCAACCCATTGCTTTTGAAGAGGTTTAGCTCTGCAGTCCTCTTGTAAGGATTGAACGTGGTCTATCACTGCACTTACATTAATAGCTACTCCCTCCGTCCCATAATATAAGAACGTTTTGTACAGTACACCAGTGTTCAAAACACTCTTGTATTATGGGAAGAGGGATTGGTTCATTTTGTAGCATTCTACATCTTATCTCCCTCGCCCATCATTTACTAAAAAAGATCAGATCTATATTTAATCTTACCAACAAGTAGAATACACAGATAATGCCAGTGCAGAAGTGTAGCCCATTGCTCTTGTCAGTACATTTTGTCCTGTAATGCTTGTACTTCCAGGGATTGGTAGTTGATTATGTAGCATCAATCTGCATCTTATCTTCATTATCCTATATCCCTTCCAGTATTATCATATCTATAATTACTCTCTACGAAATGTAGAGTACAGGCAATGCTTATGAAGAAGATTTTGTGCTGAAATTCCTGAGTTATCCTTCCCTTGACATGGAGAAGGGCATTATAAAGCCGGTGTTAACTGTTAATGTAAGTCAGTCCTTCTAAAGCCTTTATCCTCAACTGCTGTTTAATTTGCTCATACTCCCTATCGTTTACTGCTGTTTGGTTTGCTGTTTCTACCAAAATGCATGTTCGTAAGAACCGTAAGTTCTAAGGTTTACTTGTAAAACCAAATTCCTTATTCATACCATGCACATTACTTAATACTCCCTATATGTATGCTTGTTTTTGTGGATCTATAATCCAGTGTGTTGTGAAGCAGCCCACGTTTGCACCTTGTCATCTCCTGTTTTATCTTACTGATGTGGTTGATGATATGAACAACATGCAATGCGCATTATCCAAAATAGATACAATGATTTTCTTTGCCCTTCAACTATGCTTGTTATGTTGACATGGTAATCCGGTAGTGTGGTGAAGCTCCCCACATTATGAACAATGCCAAATTATGCTATTGATATTTGAACATACTCTTTATTTTCTAATTTGAAATTGGATAGAATTGACAGAACAGTTATCATCTTTGTTTATACATGTGCAAAACCTGTCATCTCTCTGCTTTGTTTCAGGGTGATATGCCTGATGGCATGCACAAGTCTGCTCAAGGCTGTGAGACAAACCCAACATACATTGCAGCAAAGAAGGCAAAACATCTTGAAGTTAGCGAGACAACCCCAAAGTCTTGTTTTGATGCGGTGTTCAAGTTACTTGAGACTAACAGTCAGACAAGCTCACAGAATTCGTTGTCTGAATCAGTTCGACTTCTTTAGTCCCAAGTTCTAGCAGAAAGGCATTCTGCAACTCAACTTCGACTTGAAGTCCTATCTCTAAGAAAGATTGCGGAGAACACCAATGAGAACCTCATCGCTAAACAGCTACACCTGCAAGCTATGACCGACATGCTAGGCCGGTCTCACAGCCTTGCTCAGCAGCTTGCGCAGCAGTTCCCCCGCAAGGCTAACCTTTCTTGAACTGTATTGGAAGTGGTCTCGGTCCAGTATTATTTTGTTATGCTGCAGTTGTGCCCAGTTTTTGTAATCTGCTTCTTCGTTGCGCTTTATGATCACTGGTGGCGAACTTCGATGCCCAGTGGATGTAATATAGCTTAAATCCTTTATTGTATAGTGTATGTTTATTCTTAGTTACTATGCCGTAATTTCTTTATTGTATAGAGTAGGTTTCTTCTTAATTCTTACTAGTTACGCAGCAGCCCGAAATGAACCCATGATTGTGCGAATCAAATCACGGGCTTTTAACAGGCCAAAATTGTCTTGGTCCTTGTTTGGCCCAATCAAATATCGGCTGCGAGCAGGCAGGATGCAAACCGGGCCGTAGTTAGGCCCAACTATATGACGGGCTTTTAACAGGCCGAAATTAATATAGGGCCGAAATGTTAAACGGGCCCTTAACAGGCCAAAACTAATATCAGGCCGAATTACAAAGTGGGCCTTTAGCAAGTGGGCCCAAAAGCATAGTGTCAAGTTGACGGGCCGAATCTGATATGGGCCATAATTGAGCCCAAAGCCTCTTAAAGGGACGGACCTGATCTGGGCCGTAATTTGGCCCAGAACGTGGTGGGCCGTAATTTGGATCTCATATGGGCCACAATTAGGCCCGGAGCGTGGCAGGCCATTAATGGACTGGATCAAATATGGGCCGACATTTGGCCCAAAACATGGCAGCCAGTTAATAGACCGACCTACTAGGGTCCTCAAAATCTTGTGGGCCTATAGCTGGGCCGGCCCATTAATGTCGGCGAAATCTCGTGGGCCTTTAGCTGGGCCGGCCCATTATGATCCGCAAGAATTTTGTGGGCCTTTACCTGGGCCAGCCCATTATGGCACACAAAAATCTTGTGGGCCTTTACCTGGGCCGGCCCATTATGGCCCGCGAAATCTTGTCTGCCTTTAGCTGGGCCAGCCCATTATGGTCCGCAAAATCTCGTGGGCCTTTAACTGGGCCAGCCCATTATGGTCCGCAAAATCTTGTGGGCCTTTAGTTGGGCCGGCCCATTTAAACTTGTTGGGCCGTGCCACGTGTCGACGTATCATAGGCGCCTTCTGTCCAGTGAGTGGATGACATCTGTCCCGACGATGAGCCGACACGTGTTTCCTCTAGCCAATGATGATTTTACACGTGGAAAATCCCCATTGGTCGGGGCTGTTAACGGGTTATCGGATCCAAAACCCGACCAGATAGCTTAACGGCGTTCCGTTACGGTGGATGCCACGTGTCGGTCACCCTTAACGAAAGCACTTCTGTGACGCACGATTTATCGTCATGGAAGTTGATGTAGGGTGGAACCCTAGATGGCCGATCTTTCACGAAAGGAGCGGATCCCTACAAAGAACGCAATAAACAGGAGGGGAAACACGAGAGGAACACAAGAAATCACTCAACCAACAAGAATAGATCACACATGCGCTAGATCGATGAACACAAAGGTAAGATACAAGATCCAAAGTCAACAATGGACGATACAAACGGTAACCGGTTCTTCTCCGTGAGGAGGTCTTGATGGGGCCACCCAAGAGGGGGTCTTGAATCCAAGTTGATCTTCTTCGAAGAGGGGCCGCAGTCTCTCTCGAGGAGGAGATCCGTATGGATGAGCAAAGCTCTATCTCACATATGAGCTAAACCAATGCTAATCCTAACTAGGAGGAGGGGGAGGAGTATATATAGTGCTAGTACAAGTTGGGGCGAGTTGGAGGGGTACATGGGCCCTTGGCCCGTTCACTGTGCGCAGACAGGCACCGGATGTCCGGGCGTTCACGAGAGGCCGGATGTCCGGGGCACGGGCCGGATGTCCGTTCTGGCGTGCAAACTTCTATGGTCCCTGGTTAGACGAGGCCGGATTTCCGGGCTGGGTCGGATGTCCGGGGCTTCGTGGGAGGCCGGACGTCTGAGGCTCGGGCCGGATGTCCGGGCTGAGGTGGTCAGCCTATGGGTGTCTTTTGGCGTTGGAGCCGGATATCCGGGCTGGGGGGCCGGATGTCCGGGGGTTCCGGAGGAGCCGGATGTCCGGGCATGGGGGCCGGATGTCTGGGCCTTGGAGCTTCCTTTGGCTCCTTCCGGTGGTTCTCTTCATCCGTGGACTTGGCGGCTTGTCCATCTTCACGTGCATCTTCGGGGGGGGGGGGGGGTCCTCTTGACACCTGATCATGCATAGCATATCGGACTTAGGTAGTAGCCATGTCTCGAGTGGGTCATATGTGATATCACTAAGGAAGGAAGTCACCTCGTTCTCGAGAGCTCTGGCTCTAGCTCGTGTCATGGGTCCTCTTGGCCCTTGATGAGACGGTTGTAGGTCCATGGGGATGATCGTGGGATGCTCCGCATCATCTCCCTCCCTTGGGAAAGATCCGACCTCGGATCTAAATCCTCATCACCATGGTACGGGGAGAGATCTTTGATGTTGAAGATGTCACTCACGGCGTACTTGCCGCGTGGGATGTCGATCTTGTATGCATTGTTGTTGTAGCGCGCAAGCACCTTGAAGGGTCCGTCCGCTCGGGGTAGTAGCTTGGACTTGCGTTCATTGGGGAAACGATCCTTGCGAAGTTGGCTCGTGCACTCGCGTCCAAGTTTGTGCGCTCTTGAAGCGGTAGAGGTAGACTGTCCAATGGTGACAATGGGTTGAAACCATAGACGACCTCGAAGGGGGACTTGCCGGTAGTCGAATGTCTTGCTCGGTTGTAGGCGTACTCGGCGATGGGTAGGCACTCTTCCCACTCCTTGATGTTCTTCTTTGTCAACACGCGTAGGAGGGTGGAGAGCGTACGGTTGGTCACCTCCGTTTGGCCGTCGGTTTGTGGATGGTATGCCGAAGAGAACAAGAGCTTGATTAGCTTGGCGCACAAGGTCTTCCAAAAGTAACTCAAGAACTTGACGTCGCGGTCCGAGACAATCGTCATTGGCACTCCATGAAGGTGCAAGATTTCCCTACAAAACAAATTTGCAATATGTGAAGCATCGTCTATCTTGTTGCAAGGAATGAAATGAGCCATTTTGGAGAAACGTTCCACAACAACAAAAACGGAATCTTTGCCATTTCGAGTTCTAGGCAAACAAAGCACAAAGTCCATGCTAATATCTTCCCATGGTTTATATGGAATGGGAAGTGTCATATAGAGGCCATGAGATTGGGCTTTTGACTTAGCTTTGCGACATGTAGAACATCGGTTGGTGAAGCGATTGACGTCGCGATGCATCTTGGGCCAAAAATAGTTCTTGGAGAGCGTAGCAAATGTCTTGTCGCGTCCAAAGTGTCCCATGAGTCCACCACCATGTGATTCCTGCAAAAGCAACAAAATCAAAGAGGACTCGGGGATGCAAAGTTTGTTAGCTCTCATAAGATATCCATCTTTGATATAGTATTGATCCCAAGAAGTATGCATCAAACACTTGGCATAAGGTATTGCAAATGTAGGATCATGTTCATACAATTCTTTGATATGCTCAAAACCAATGACATTCAACTCAGGTGTAGCGACAAGCATGCATATACGGGAAAGCGCATCCGCCACAACATTTTCTTTACCCTTAATGTACTTAATGACATAAGGAAATGATTCAATAAATTCACTCCATTTAGCATGACGCTTGTTCAACTTAGTTTGACCCTTAAGGTATTTAAGTGTTTCATGGTCGATATGGATGATGAACTCATGTGGGCGAAGGTAATGTTCCCATTCATGCAAAACTCGCACTAAAGCATATAGCTCTTTGTCATAGATGGGGTAATTGAGTTGCGCTCCGGATAGTTTCTCACTAAAGTATGCAATGGGGCGCTTCTCTTGCGTTAACATGCCTCCTATGACATTACCACTAGCATCACAATGAATTTCGAAAGGTTTGTCAAAGTTGGGTAATGCAAGCACGGGGGCATGAGTAAGCAAATTCTTAAGCACATTGAAAGCAATATCTTGAGATGGTCCCCAAACAAACGGTGCATTTTTCTTACTCAAAGCATGTAAAGGTGAAGCAATGGTGCTAAAATCCTTCACAAATCTACGGTAGAAACCGGCTAAACCAAGAAAACTACGCACTTGTTGCAAATTGGTTGGTTGGGACCAAGTTTTAATAGCATTGATCTTAGTTTCATCAACATGAACACCCTTAGAAGATACTACGAAACCCAAGAAAACAAGCTTGTCAACACCAAATAGGCATTTTTCCATATTAGCATAAAGTTGCTCTTTTCGATGAGTTTGTAGCACAGTGCGAAGGTGGATGACATGCTCTTTGAGAGATTTGCTAAACACAAGGATATCATCAAAGTAGACAACAACAAATTCACCAATGTATGGGCGAAAGACGTAATGCATAAGACGCATGAAGGTACCGGGTGCTTCCGATAAACCCATAGGCATGACTAACCACTCATATAGACCAAACTTTGTTTTGAAAGCGGTTTTCCATTCATCACCCTCTTGTATGCGGATTTGATAGTAACCACTTTTAAGATCAATTTTGGAAAAGATAGTGGCACCGCTAAGTTCATCAAGCATATCATCAAGGCGTGGAATGGGATACCTATATCTAACGGTGATAGCATTGATAGGTATACAATCGAAGCACATGCGAAAGCTACCGTCGCGTTTTGGTACAAGAATGACCGGTACGGCACAAGGACTCAAACTTTCACGCACATGTCCATGGTCTATGAGATGCTTTACTTGCCTTTGTATTTCTTTGGTTTCTTCGGGGTTGACGCGGTATGGTGCTTTGTTGGGAAGCGGTGCTCCGGGGATGAGATCAATTCGGTGCTCAATGCCTCGTAGTGGAGGTAGACCCGGAGGTAGCTCATCGGGGAAAACGTCTTGGAATTCCTGCAATAGAGAAGATAACACCAAAGGTAGATCATGAGAGTTGTTAGTTTTTGTGACCTCGTCCTTGCACAATAGGACATAGTGTAGGACACTTGATGGGTTCTCACACACTTCTCTCATCTCACGTTTGGTGGCAAATAGAACTAAGTTTTTCTTGTCGCTCATCGTGGAGGAACTCAATTTGGGCTTGTGGCGCTCACTCTCATTTTGGTGGTTCGCTCTCTCACTATTTTCTCCATGATGGGTGGCTTGTTTGTCGGAGAGCACTTGGCTTGGAGACATAGGATGTAGCACGAACTCTTTCCCTTTCATCTTGAAGCTATAGTGATTTGTATGCCCATTGTGCATGACACCTTGGTCAAATTGCCATGGCCGTCCAAGGAGGAGGTGGCAATCGTTCATCGGGAGGACATCACATTACAATGTGTCTTCATAGGTGCCGATCTTGAAAGACACTTGTACTCTATGCTCGACTTGTATGGTGCCGGTGTCGCTTAGCCATTGAACTTTGTAGGGGCGAGGGTGCTTCATCTTGACCAATTGGAGCTTGGAGCAAAGTTCTTCACCTGCTAAGTTGTGGCAACTACCTCCATCGATGATGACCTTGACGGAACGTCCATTGATGCCGGCCTTTGTGTGGAAGATATGGCATCGTTGATCTTCGTCTTGTTGATGTTGAAGAGTCAAGACCTTGGAGACAACAAGAGCGGGACTTGAATCTTCATCGCGAAAGACTTGGTAATCTTCACCTTCATTGTTCACTTGTCGGTGCATGGCCACTTGCTCAAGAGCTTCCATTTCTCCTTCACTCATGGAGTCATAGGTTCCGTCGTTGTTGAGGATCATGGTGCGCTTATTTGTGCACTCGAAAGACTTATGGCCTCGACCTCCGCATGTGAAGCATTTGATAGAACTTGACTTGACGGTCTCATCGGGTGGAGTAGATGATGATGAAGCTTTCTTGAAGTTGCTTGTAGTCGGAGGACGACTTGAGCTTGTCGAAGCTTTCTTGTAACTTGGGTTGTGCCGTTTCTTGTAGAAGGCTTGGTTGAGGTAGAAGGTGTTGGAGTCGTCGAAGCTTGATTGTTGGAGAGGCCATAGGACTTGAATGAGAACTTGGCGTACTTGAAGTCGTCTTGTACTTGCCGTTCCGCTTTGGTAGCTTGGTGCACTAACTCGATGAGGTTCGAGTATGGTTGGAAATCGGCGATCTTCTTGATAGGATGATTGAGTCCATTCAAGAACCGTGCCATAGTTTGCTCATCATCTTCTTTGACGTTGGCTCGTATCATGGAAATCTCCATTTCCTTGTAGTACTCTTCAACGCTCTTGGTTCCTTGTTTGAGTTGTTGAAGTTTCTTGAAGAGGTAGCGGTTGTAATAGTTTGGCACGAATCGTGCTCTCATGACATCCTTCATTTGTCTCCAAGTGGTGATGGGTGGTTCACCTCTTGCCGCTCGGTGCTCAATGACTTGTTCCCACCAAATGAAGACGTAGTCTTGGAATTCAAGGGATGCCATCGCGATCTTCTTCTCTTCTTCGTAGTTGTGCAAGCGGAAGATTTGTTCAACCTTCAATGCCCATGAGATGTACTCTTCGGGTCATTGCTTCTATTGAACTTGGGCATGGTGAACTTTAGCTTGCCATATCGTTGCTCTTCATTGTGTTGGGGTCGGGGATGATGACGCCCATGTTGTTGAGGATTAACATTGTTATCGTGCTCTTGGCGAAGTTGGTTGTCTTCCTCATGTTGCTCTTGGCGAGGAGGGTTGTCAACCTCATGTTGCTCTTGGCGAGGAGGGGCTCCATTATCTTCTTGCTCTCGATGGACTTGACGTTCTTGTCTCGCTTGAGGAGGAGCTTGTCGATCTTGACGAGGAGCTTGTCTATCTTGACGAGGAGCTTGTCTATCTTGACGAGGAGCTTGTCTATCTTGACGAGGAGCTTGTCGATGCACACGTGCTTGGTAAAGCCTTTCTTGAGCTTCATCGCGAAGTGCTTCTTGATGTAGTCGAGCTTGTCGGCCACGATTGGCTACGGCACGACTTGAGTCATGAAGGGCATGTTGCGCTTCAAGTGCTTGAGCTTCACGTAGTTGTTGTTCTTGGCGTTCCGCCTCGGCGTCTTGTGCATCTTGATGTTGTCGCGCTCGCTCCTCTTGTTCTTGTTGTCGTTGACGTTGTCATTCTTGTGCTTGTGCGAAAGCGGCTTGGTTTTGGCGATGTCGATGCTCTTGAGAGTCGGTGTCGTGTAGAGGATTGCGGTTAGCTTGACGATCTTGACGCGTGGCACGACTAAGAGTGTTCGATGTCGGTGTACTTGAACCGGAGATGGTGTCGTCAGAGTGTCGACTTGAGCGGCTCCGTCTTGATGATGACGAAGTAGAAGAGCGGACCATCATGGTTCGGATATCTCCTTTGAGGGAACTCATAGATGTGTCGAAGTAGTCCCTTGGACGTTGCTCGGATTGTTGTAAGTCGGTGGCGAGGTTGTCGATGCGGTCGCCCAAAGCAAGTTGTTCTTGATGCAAAGCCCGTTGTGCACCAAATAGTTGATTCTTGGTGACGAAGGAAGACATGTCGTCGTCTTGCTCCAAGAAGAGTGGGTTGGTAGAAGTACTTGGCCTATCCATCATTCCAAACAAAGATATGTGAGTGGGAGAAAGGGAAGAACCAATATCCAATGTACCTTGACCGATGTTGACAATGGATCAAAGATGACTCCAATGTGTAGCAAGGAAATAGCACAATTGGTACCAATTCTTGTCGGTTCTCACACCTACACAAGTAAAAGCTTATGGTGGAGCTCGGTTAGGATGGTGGCACAAAATTTGATGCAACTGTAAGTGAGACTCAATAATGTTGGAAAAGATTCACAAATTTGCAAATGCAACAAGTAGACCCATAGCAAGATATGGTACACGGAAACACACACGCAAATAGATAAGATGGGGTTATGCAACCAAGGATGAGCCAAAATGTGAAATTCACCAAGATGCTCTTGTTGCACAACACTAGAGAGACGCTAGCATGATTGCACAATAGGCGGATACGAACTTGTGCACAACCTACTAAGCAAAAATGCAACGACTTTTATCCCAAGTATGCTATATGCATGATGTTCTTATGCGTTGATCCAAGATGATCGAGTATGACAATCTTAATGTTGTATGATGCTATGGTTCTTGCTTATAAGCTCTTTGCTTATCTTTCCTCTTTTGCTTAAAAGCTTGTTTGGCTCTTTGATGTTTGAGCTCTTTTCTCATGCAATGTGTCGGGGTGGACGGCGTCCCCCGCGAGCACCTATGGGGCCGGAGCCCCTTTCGTTGTCCGGTGAGGGGGGCGGAGGGAGCACAGAGAGCAGATCGAGGCGAGCACACGGGCGGTTTACCCAGGTTCGGGCCGCGATAGACGCGTAAAACCCTACTCCTGCTTGGTTGTATTGAACTGCGGAGCTCGGGAGCTTGGAGAGCTAGCTACACCGAGCGTATGGTTGTCCGGGTTCCGAATCTCCGAACCTCCGAACCTCCCCCCCTCCCTACGTTGCACACGGGCCTCCTTTTATAGCGCAAAGGGGTCACCGACAGGTGTCAACGTAAGAGAAAGGGGTAAAAGTGTAAAAGGGGTGGAAGTTGTAACAGTGCGGGAACGGTGGCGCTACAGTGCGGCACAGTGTTATCATACCTACTTCTGACGGTAGGGGACAAGGGCATTAAATGCCCGTCACGGTCGCCTGGACAGCACCGAGGCGGACCGTTAGGTGCGCCACCGCTCGCCACGGTGGTGGCTGCATGCCACCGCATGCCCCTGGCTGCGCGGTGCCCCGCCACGTGCCTTTGGGGGAAACCCCGGAGCGACGCGTGGGCGGGTGAGCTGGAGCGCAGTCCTGAGGTGGCGATTTGCCGCGGCAAGTGGCTTGCCGCGGGGGTCGTCTTCCTGTGCCTGATAGCTTGCCGGCTATCAGGCCTTGCCGGGGCGCATGGCGCGCCGTGGCGGGCTTCTCTTGTGGTGCCTGGGTTCGGCCTTCCCGACAAGCTGCTCTTGTCGGGGCCTTGATCTTCTGTCTCGTATACTTTGTTCTTGGATGGTATTACATGGGCTTAGTCGTCCCGGCAAGCTCCTCTTGCCGGGGCCTTGTCTTCTTGGCCCGGCAAGCTCCTCTTGCCGGGGGCCTTGTCTTCTTGGCCCGGCAAGCTCCTCTTGCCGGGGGCCTTGTCTTGAATGCTTGGTCTTCTCTTGGCGCTTCCTGGGCGGGCCTCGCCGCAGGGTGCTACAACTGCCCGTGCACAAGTCTGGGGTACTAAGGTACCCCTACTTTAGTACACCGACAGGAGCCCCCGGGCCTGGGCCACACACGGTGCCGAGCGTCGTTGGGCCAGGCCCTAACAGTGCACGGGCACGCGTGGCCTTGGTCGCGCTGCTCCTTAATTCCGCATTCGTCGCACCTTCCCCAGGCGGCGCGCGCTTATCGCGGCGTCGTGGGGGCGGGGCGTGCGGGGTGAGCGTGACGTGGGTGGCGTGCGCGGGGCTGAATCGCGCAGGCGCGCGTCACGTCGCGCACGATTCTTAATGGCAAGAACGGAGTGTCCGCCACTTCCCCATATAAGGCAGAGGAAACGGGAGCGGCTCCCCTCCTTCGCCTTTACTGCGTCCTCTTCTGTCTCCAGAGATCTCCTTTGTGCTCCGCCTCCATATTTCCTCCGCCGCTCGCTCGCACCTGCGGTGCTACCGGGTTCTTCGTCTCTCTTCCCTCGCCGCCTCCGCCATGGCCCCGAAGACCGAGAAGGCGAAGGCGGAGAAGACCAAGAAGGAGAAGTCGGAGCACGCGGCGATGCTCACCTTGCTGCGGAAGCAGAACCTCGTCTTCTCGCCGAAGCTCAGCGCGCGCGAGCTCTGGAACAAGTACTACTTGTTCTGGGCCGAGGAGACCAAGGCGCATCCCCGCACCCGAGCCTATCCGGCCGCCGCCAAGGGCAACTACCCCGGCGGGTATTATTTCTTCGCAGCCTTCTTCCACTGCGGTCTTTGCCCTCCTTTTTCTGATTTCTTCTGCGACATAATGAACACCTTCGGCCTCCACCTTCTTGACTTCACTCCCAACGCCGTCCTCACGATGGCGGTTTTCGCGCATATGTGCGAAAACTATATTGGGGTATATCCAAACGTCGCGCTTTTTAGGCACTTCTTCATCCCTAGAGTAGAGGCCGGCGCCCCCCTCGCCGGAGGGATATCTTGGGTCTTTCGCCTGAACAAGAAGGACTCCTACTTGCCGAGGGAGCTCCGCGGCAAATGGGAGGAGTGGCGTGCCGACTGGTGCTGGGTTGTCGAGGACCAGCCGCAACCTTTCACCGCGCCGCGCGCAACACCTATTATGCGCGGCAAGGATTGGAGCGAGCTGGATTCGGACGACCGCAAGCTCGACGTCGCCCTCATCAGGATTCTCCGTCTTCGGTCAGTGAGGCTGTCCGTTGGAGAGGTGGGCGCAGACTTCCTCCGCCGCCGCATCGCCCCTCTTCAAGATAGGAAGAGGCCAGTCTGGGAGTATAGCAACGCGGCGGACATAATGAGGCTGCGCCCCGGGCTCAACTTCAACTTCACGTCGGTGGAGCTGAAGGGGATGGTCCGGGAGCTATTCAAGCATGACCCGGCCCACCCAGAGTGGTTCAGGGAGCCCCGGGGAGTTGTGCCTCTTTGCAACAGCTCGGCCCGGGATTCCCTTCGCGCCATGATGCCCGCGTGCGACTCGCACGGCGTCGACCGCACGTGGATTCCGCCCAAGCCAGACGTCATCATGAACTTCTTCGACAACCTGGCGGAGGTGGCGAAGAAGAAGGACGAGGCCCAGGGGCTGACGCGGGACACCACCGCGCGAGAGGTAGCATGCATAGCTTCTTGGGCTGAAGAGGTCACCGCAGCCGCAGCGGCCGGGGAGTTCGGCTTCTCGCCCGAGGAGGCGGAGGCCGCGGAGGCGTCCCGCCAAGCGGAGGTGGCGGAGATCTGCAGACTGCTGAAGCTGCCCCCCGACGAGCTCGCCGGGGTTCCCTCTCTGAGGCACTCCGGGATCCAGGGGATCTTGATCGAGGCCGCGGCGAGGGCCACCACCGCCGGAGGACAAGGGGCCACAGCGCAGGACGCTGGGTCCAGCGGGCTTGCCGGGGTGGAGGAGGAGGACGGTGGTGACGACGACTCCGACGGATCCTTGGAGCTCTACGCCGATGACCTTCCCTCAGCGTCGGAGACCTCCTCGTCCCGTGTAAGCCCCAGGCGTTCTCCAGTGAAGCGCCTCCGCAGGACGGCGATGGGGGCAAAGGCGCCGGCCTCCCGGCAACAACCACCCCGCCAAGCGGCACGAGTCTCCCGGGGGAGCCAGGTTGCGACGAGGGCGCCCGGCGCGTCAGCCACGTCGGGGGCGCCCCGTGAGGCAGCGCCGCACGGAAAGGGGCCCTTGGAGGGTGGAGCGGCGGCTCCGCCCGCTCCCCGGGCCCCGGCAACCGTCGGGACCGCCAAGCGCCCGAGGGAGACCTCGCCTCCCGCTCCCCGCGTGACCGCGCGTCAGGTGGAGTTTGATTTCTCCGCCTTGAGCGACGACGACGACGAGGACGAACGGGAGTAAGAGCTTTGAGGTCTTGCATCTTCGTAAACTTTGCCTTGATTCTCGCAGGCTCTGATCTTGTTCCTTATCTTAACTTCAGGACCTTGGCGGAGCGAGTGGCGAAGAAAGCCAAGGCGCCCGTGGTCGAGGTTGCGGACGACTCGCCCACCGCGGCAACTGGGGGCGTGCCGGAGCCCAGCCTGCCGGATCCGAGCACTGCTCCGAGGGGCAGCCCCCAGCGTAGCCCCCAGCGCAGCCCCCAGCGTAAGTCTGGGTTCCGTACTTTTGCTCGTCGGGCGTGCTTGAGGGATCGTCCCTGCGCTGGTATCTTGATAATACTGTCTCGTGCAGAGGTGGAGCCGCAGCCGCAAGAGCGTCCAGAAACCGCCCCCGAGGAGCCGCGGGCCCCGCCGTCCCTGCCAAGGCCGAGCTCTCCGGTAAAGGAGAGCATCCCGCCAAGGGCGAGCACTGCGCCGAGGGCGAGTACCCCGCCAGGGGCGGGTAGCCCGGCGAGGGCGGTGACCCCGCCAAGGCAGGGCTCCCCGGCGAGGGAACCCGCCGCTGATGACGTCCGTCAAGGTAAGCTCTGTGACTTAGTCATCTCGGGTTCGTCTCTTTTTTTTTTGGATGTTTGCTTGAATCTCTTTTGCTCTCTATTCTCCTTCTTCTAGATTCCCCTCCCCCCGAGCAGATGGAGACGGAGGTCATCAACATCGAGGAGGAGGAGGGTGCGCGCGGCGGCAGCGGCGACGCCCCTGCCGCTGAGGACGCGGCGGGAGCTGCCGAGCCATCCGCGCAGGAGACCGCCCCAGCGGCGGACGCAACGGCCGGGGAGGGGGACGGCGGTCGCACTGCCGACCCGGAGGCAGCAGGAGCATCAGGTGCTGCGCCGGCCGCCGGCCCCTCCGCCGAAAAGGAGCGGGCGGGTCATTACCTTGAAGCCCCCAATGGCATCTTCATCCAGGTGCCATGGGGCTCTTCTGCGCGGGCCCCCGCGGAGGGCGAGGCCCTTGATGGGGAGGTCCTCGCCTCCGCGGGCCTGAGGATTGTCGAGGCGCCCGGCGGGGCCGAAGAGCCTGAGGAGGAGAAGCTGCTTTGCCGGCTCCTGGCCCTTTACCGGGCCAGGCAGGCGAAGCTTGCTTCCCGGGAGACCCTCACTGCGGAGGCCGCCGTCAAGATGGAGAAGCGTGCGACGGAGCTCCGCGCCGCCAACCAAGCTGCCCTCCGCGGCATGGCGGAGGAGCGCGAGAGGCTCGCCGGGGAGTACCAGGAGTGGGTGCTGCAGAAGGCCGACGCCGAAGAGCAGCAGCGGCTCGCCGGGGTGGAGCTGTCCCGGCGAGAGGGAGAGCTTGCCCAGCTGCAGGCCAATCTCAACTCCCACGAGGAGGAACTTGCCACTCGGGAGCGGGCCCTTGGCGAGGAGCTGGAAGAGGCGAAAGCCGCCGCGGCTGCCGCGGAGACCGCCAGGGAGGAGCTTGCCGCCAAGGTCGCGCAGCTAGAGGAGTCGTTGAAGGCGAGCGCGGAGAGGGTCGGCGCGCTCAATGCGGAGCGGGAGAAGGACGCCCACGCCAACTCCGAACTCCAGGCGCGTCTCTCCAAGCAGGGCGACGAGCTGAAGGCCGCCAAGGACTCCATCGAGGCCCTGGAGCTAAAAGTCTCCGCGCTGGAGGAGGGGCTCCGCAAGGAGCGAAGCTTGGCGGAGAGCGCCAACACTGCGGCCGAGGACTTCTGTCGGACCGTCGCGGTGTGGACCGAGGACCTGGTGTCTTCTGCATCCAACATCGACCAGGAGTTGCTGGCGTTGAAGTTGGAACACCTCATCTACTCTCCGGACCCGGACCTCCCTCACAGCGCCAAGCTCAGCCTCTTCTTCAGAGGGGTCGCGCCGGCTCTTGCGGATCTTCGGAAGAAGATCCCCGCGCAACTGGCCGAGGAGACGCGCCGGGCCTGCACGGGAACCTTGGAGCGTGTGCTGACGAAGATTGTATACCGCAATCCCGGTATAAATATCATCAACGTTCTTCGCAGCCTGCCGGCCGACGCTGACATGGAGGCGCTGAAGGAGCAGGTCGCCGACATCATCGCCAGAGTGGGCAAGATCTCCAGGATTGAGGGCGACCGCGTAGACTAGGCCTCCTTTATCTTATCTCTTTTTGTCGCTGCACACGGCGTTATGAGCTCATTAGTCACTGTGATAGGTTACGTAAGGTTTTTATCTTATCTGAACCAATCAGTGCCTTGTTATCTTCCTTGTCCTGGCCCTTCACTTTGTATGCTTTTCACCCTACGCTCCCGGGGAACTTTCCGGCAAGGGGCCCTTGGGCTTATGGCAGCCTGCCGGCCAAGGCCTCACCGGGAAGCAACCTCGCCGCAGCCAGTCGCAATCGCGCTCAGCTTGTTGAGTGAGCTCGGAAACGAAACAAGGGCGCGACGCTCATCGCAGCTCACTTAAATCGTTGAGCGTACTCGAAACAAGGTGAGGGTGCGGCTAGCCGCGGGTAGGTTCCTCCGCGCACAGGTTTTCCATACAAAGTGTGACCGTCCAAGGAAGACAACCGAAAATTAAGAATCTGAACTGCTCAAATTCTAATAACTTAGCTTATGTATAACGCTCGTTCCTCGACGAGGCTTCTTTTTCTCGGACAGCACTTGGTTCCAGCACTTGGTTCCTCTCCCATCTCCTTCCCCCGGCAAACTTTGTGCGCGAGGAACGCTCCCTCTGTTTAAGAGGCAAGGAAAATAAAGAGGGAAGCAAGCACATGGCCTTTCGGCGTGCTGATGCTTACTGGACATGCATGTTACGCAGGATGCCAAATAATACATGCAAATAACGAAGAGGAGCATGCAAAAGGCAAAAAGCGCAAAGCATAGGTGCTTTCACTGATGCGCGGGGTCTGCGCCCGCCCCTGCGCCAAGGATCACATGCAACTGCGGCAAGACTTGGGCAGGGAGGTTGGTTGACGGAACGGGTTCCGGCAACCGCGCTGGCGAAACTCCTCCCACGGTTGGCGTCGACTCGTTTGGATCTTGGCGGACGAAACGCGCCGAAGAACGAGGTCGCCTTTTTCGCGGCTTCCGGCGCTAACCGCTGCGGCTACAGGAGCGGCGCAGGATTCGCTGGAGGCGAGCGGTTCGCCCAGCGGCCGGAAGGCGGTCCTCCTCAAGGAGCAGCTGCTTCTTGCCCGAACTCTGCGTGAGTGGGTACTCGAGGAGGGCCATGCACGATTCCGTAGGGAGGAATGCCTCCGCCCCGCGGAGCGGGGCGGAAAGGTACCTGTTCATACCTAAACTTACCAGTGTTCGCCTGAATCAGATCCGCACAACCTCGACGCTTTTCCCCTACCTGGCGCGCCAAAGATGTCGGGGTGGACGGCGTCCCCCGCGAGCACCTATGGGGCCGGAGCCCCTTTCGTTGTCCGGTGAGGGGGGCGGAGGGAGCACAGAGAGCAGATCGAGGCGAGCACACGGGCGGTTTACCCAGGTTCGGGCCGCGATAGACGCGTAAAACCCTACTCCTGCTTGGTTGTATTGAACTGCGGAGCTCGGGAGCTTGGAGAGCTAGCTACACCGAGCGTATGGTTGTCTGGGTTCCGAATCTCCGAACCTCCGAACCTCCCCCCCTCCCTACGTTGCACACGGGCCTCCTTTTATAGCGCAAAGGGGTCACCGACAGGTGTCAACGTAAGAGAAAGGGGTAAAAGTGTAAAAGGGGTGGAAGTTGTAACAGTGCGGGAACGGTGGCGCTACAGTGCGGCACAGTGTTATCATACCTACTTCTGACGGTAGGGGACAAGGGCATTAAATGCCCGTCACGGTCGCCTGGACAGCACCGAGGCGGACCGTTAGGTGCGCCACCGCTCGCCACGGTGGTGGCTGCATGCCACCGCATGCCCCTGGCTGCGCGGTGCCCCGCCACGTGCCTTTGGGGGAAACCCCGGAGCGACGCGTGGGCGGGTGAGCTGGAGCGCAGTCCTGAGGTGGCGATTTGCCGCGGCAAGTGGCTTGTCGCGGGGGTCGTCTTCCTGTGCCTGATAGCTTGCCGGCTATCAGGCCTTGCCGGGGCGCATGGCGCGCCGTGGCGGGCTTCTCTTGTGGTGCCTGGGTTCGGCCTTCCCGACAAACTCCTCTTGTCGGGGCCTTGATCTTCTGTCTCGTATACTTTGTTCTTGGATGGTATTACATGGGCTTAGTCGTCCCGGCAAGCTCCTCTTGCCGGGGCCTTGTCTTCTTGGCCCGGCAAGCTCCTCTTGCCGGGGGCCTTGTCTTCTTGGCCCGGCAAGCTCCTCTTGCCGGGGGCCTTGTCTTGAATGCTTGGTCTTCTCTTGGCGCTTCCTGGGCGGGCCTCGCCGCAGGGTGCTACAACTGCCCGTGCACAAGTCTGGGGTACTAAGGTACCCCTACTTTAGTACACCGACACAATGCTTCACGAACCAAGATAGCAATTGTGTATGCGACAACAACTTTGTGACACAAGTGATGGTGCCGAGATATGCAACACGATGATAGTATGTATGCTATGGGATGTATGAACACTAATGTGCACAAGTCACGTTGCCGACAATACTCAAGGGCTAGTCTCGATGGGTAAGTGACGCAAAAGTAAGGCCATGGGGTTATCAATGCAATTGCAAAAGAGTATGATGATATCACGATACCAAGTTGATATCCAAAGTGAAGGTGATACCAAAGTGATGTTGATGTAGCCGTTTGTAGTAGTCCTTGGTGAAGATGAGCGGTGGTGATGTTGAACCGTACCTAGATAGCCGAAACACAAAAGGACACGGAAACCACAACTCAAATTCTCAAATTAAAATTTGGCAAAATTGTCGGAGTTGGTAGCGGGAAAGGCTATGGTGGTGTTATGTGGAAGTGGTGGATGTATGCGGAAGTATATGTGGGCTCCGAGACAAAACTTGGCGAAAATTAGGCGGAAAACGTATGGTGGATGGGTATTGTTGCTGCCAGGGGCCGGATGTCCGGGGGTGATGGCCGGATGTCCGGGGTGCCGGATGTCCGGGCTTGTCGGGCCAGAAGTCCGGGCTCACGATCCGTGGACTTTTGCCAAGAACACCGCGTGGAGAGGTCAAATCCGGGGCAAAATTGGGACGATTTAGTGGATGGAAATTGGGGAAAAGGTGGGGGAATGCTAGATCTACCTGCAACACACGAAATCCGCGGATCAAATCCAACAAAACTTCATCACACCAACAAATCACAAAAAAATTTGGGGGCTATTTTTGTGGGGAAATTTTCGGATTAGGACTAAAAACAACAAAATCAAGCTAGAAAACAAAGAGAGGGGGCTCCGAAATCATGATCAACGTGGCTCATGATACCAAGATGATGTAGGGTGGAACCCTAGATGGCCGATCTTTCATGAAAGGAGCGGATCCCAACAAAGAACACGATGAACACGAGGGGAAACACGAGAGGAACACGAGAGAAATCACTCAACCAACAAGAATAGATCACACATGCGCTAGATCGATGAACACAAAGGTAAGATACAAGATCCAAAGTCAACAACGGACGATACAAACGGTAACCGGTTCTTCTCCATGAGGAGCTCTTGATGGGGCCACCCAAGAGGGGGTCTTGAATCCAAGTTGATCTTCTCCGAAGAGGGGCCGCAGTCTCTCTTGAGGAGGAGATCCGTATGGATGAGCAAAGCTCTATCTCACATATGAGCTAAACCAATGCTAGCCCTAACTAGGAGGAGGGGAGGAGTATATATAGTGCTAGTACAAGTTGGGGCGAGTTGGAGGGGTACATGGGACCTTGGCCCGTTCACTATGCGCAGACAGGCGCCAGATGTCCGGGCTGGGGGCCGGATGTCCGGGGCACGGGCCGGATGTCCGGGCTGGCGTGCAAACTTTTATGGTCCCTGGTTAGACGAGGCCGGATTTCCGGGCTGGGGCCGGATGTCCGGGGCTTCGTGGGAGGCCGGACGTCCGGGGCTCGGGCCGGATGTCCGGGCTGAGCTGGTCAGCCTACGGGTGTATTTTGGCGTTGGAGCCGGATATCCAGGCTGGGGGGGACCGGATGTCCGGGGGTTCCGGAGGAGCCGGATGTCCGGGCTTGGGGGCCGGATGTCCGGGCTTGGGGGCCGGATGTCCGGGCCCTGGAGCTTCCTTTGCCTCCTTCCGGTGGTTCTCTTCATCCGTGGACTTGGCGGCTTGTCCGTCTTCACGTGCATCTTCGGGGTGGTCCTCTTGACACCTGATCATGCATAGCATATCGGACTTAGGTAGTAGCCATGTCTCGAGTGGGTCATATGTGATATCACTAAGGAAGGAAGTCACCTCGTTCTCGAGAGCTCTAGCTCTAGCTCGTGTCATGGGTCCTCTTGGCTCTTGATGAGACGGTTGTAGGTCCATGGGGATGATCGTGGGATGCTCCACATCAGAAGTGGACACTTCGGTGATGATAATTTTGGTAATGTCATGGAACACTTCTACGACAGCACAGGTATGACTATCTTGATTCTGTCATAAATTTGTCATGGATGTACATGCATGACAAAAAATGCGACCTACTGTGACAAACAGGTACCATCACAGAAGTGTATTGTTTTTGTAGTGCTTGTCTACATTTTTTCATCGTTCTTATTGCATTACTCTATTTCTCCATGAACTTAATACACTAGATGCATGCTGGATAGCGGTCGATGTGTGGAGTGACAATATTAGATGCAGGCAGGAGGCGGTCTACTAATCTTGGACGTGATGCCTATATACATGATCATTGTTTTGGATATTGTCATAATTATTTGCTCTTCCATCAATTGCCCAACAGTAATTTGTTTATCAACCATATGCTATTTTCTCGAGAAAAGCCACTAGTGAAATCAACGGCCCCCGGGTCTATCTTTTATCATATATTTTTTGGATCTATTATTCCAATACCCAAAAATACCTTGCTGCACTTTTTCTTTATTTATTTTATTTTGTGTTTTTGCATGATCTTTTTATCCAATCTACTACAATTTTCTCAATCTCAATACTGAGGAGGGATTGACAACCCCTTTACGCGTTGGGTTGCAAGTATTTGTTCTTTGTGTGTAGGTACCATTTACATAGTGTTGCTTGGTTCTCCTACTGGATTGATAACCTTGGTTTCATAATTGAGAAAAATACTTGCCGTTGTTGTGCTACATCATCCTCTCTTCTTCGGGGAAATACCAACGCAGATATAAGCAATCAGGAAGAATTTCTAGGCCCGTTGCCGAAGAGACATCATCAACATCTATCAGGTTCCTAATCACGAATCTCATCTCCTTGCAATTTGCATTATTTTCCATTTCCCTCCCTAGAAGATATCCCCTCTTTCTCTAACAACTATCGGTAATTTCACTTGGAGATATATTTTTATTCGTCACATATCATGAGTTTTGCTTGGAGCGTCTTGTATTATATGAGTCTTTGCTTGTTTTGCTTTTTAGTTTTTCACAATCATCCATGCTGGACACAACTATTTCATAAAGCCATAATGATGCTATGATTTGTTAGAATTGCTCAATGTGCTTCACTTAAATTTTTTGAGCTATGGAATTGGTCTAGTGCTTCACTTATATCTTTTTGAGCACCATGGTGCTTTAATTTTTGAAAGAAATACTCTCATGCTTCACTTAGATTAATTTGAGAGTTAGTAAATTTTTGTAGAAATTCTCTCATGCTTCAATTATATTATTTTGAGAGATGTTGAAAAATTATTTATGCGCATGTTATTCACTTAAATTTGTTTGAGAGCTTGATATAAGCAACAGTAATATATGAAATTAGTCCCAAAGTGATAGATATTGATACGTCTCCAACATATCAATAATTTTTTATTGTTCCATGCTATTATATTATCTGTTTGGATTTTTCATATTATTTTGGGGACTAACCCATTAACCTAGAGCCCAGTGCCAGTTTCTGTTTTTCCTTGTTTTTGAGTTTTACATAAAAGGAATATCAAACGGAGTCCAAATGTAATAAAACTTTCGCAACGATTTTTCTTGGACAACAAGACACCTAGGAGACTTGGAGAGGAGACCAGAAGACCTACGGGGTGGCCACAAGGCCTAGGGGCGTGGGCCCCCTGATACGTCTCCAACTTATCTACTTTTCCTAGTGCTTTTCCTCTTGTTTTGGACACTAATTTGCATGATTGGAATGAAACTAACCCCGGACTAACGCTGTTTTCAGTAGAACTACCATGGTGTTATTTTTGTGCAGAAATAGAAGTTCTCGGAATGGAACCAAACTTTGCGAGGATTTTTTATATCAATAAAGAGAATTTATGGAGCCAAGAGCCACCGGAGGGGGGCACCTGGGTGGGCACAACCCACCAGGGCGCGCCTGCCCTCGCAGGCGCGCCCAGGTGGGTTGTCCCCACCTGGTGGCCCCACAGACCCTGAAACCGACGCTATAAAATCCTTTTTTCCAGAAAAAAAATCAGGGAGAAAGAATTATCGCAATACATGAGACAGAGCCGACTTCACCTCTTGTTCTTCATCTGGAGGCTAGATCTGGAGTCCGTTTGGGGCTCTGGAGAGGGGGATCTTCGTTCTTCGTCATCACCAACCCTTCCCCATCGCCAATACCATAATGCTCCCCACCGGGAGTGAGTAATTCCTTTGTAGGCTCGCTGGTCGGTGAGGAGTTGGATGAGATTCATCATGTAATCTAGTTAGTTTTGTTAGGGCTTGATCCCTAGTATCCACTATGTTCTGAGATTGATGTTGATATAACTTTTCCATGCTTAATGCTTGTCACTTTGGTCCTGGGTGCCATGAATTCAGATCTGAACGGTTTATGTTATCACATTTATATCCATGTTCTAGATCCAATCTTGCAAGTTATAGTCACATACTACATGTTACGATCCGGCAACCTCGGAGTGACAATAGTCGGGACCACTCCCGGTGATGACCGTAGTTTGAGGTGTTCATTTATTCACCATGTGTTAATGCTTTGTTCCGGCTCTCTATTAAAAGGAGGCCTTAATATCCTTTAGTTTCCAATTGGACCCCACTGCCATGGGAGGGTAGGACAAAAGATGTCATGCAAGTTATTTCCATAAGCACGTATGACTATTTACGGAATACATGCGTACATTATATTTATGAACTGGAGCAAGTGTCGTATCGCCCTAGGTTATGACTGTCACATGATGAATATCATCCAACAAATTACCGACCCAATGACTACGAATTTATCCTATATTGTTATTGCTAAGTTACTACTGCTATCGTTACTGTTGCACTTGCTACAAAATTACTGCTATCACTGTTACCGTTACCATTGCTGCTGTCACTATTATCAAAACTATCATATTACTTTGCTACTGATCACGTTGCTGCACATAATTAATCTCTAGGTGTGGTTGAATTGACAACTCAGCTGCTAATACCATCAAATATTCTTTGGCTCCCCTTGTGTCGAATCTATAAATTTGGGTTGAATACTCTACCCTCGAAAACTGTTGCGATCCCCTATACTTGTGGGTTATCAAGACCTTTTTCTGGCTCCATTGTCGGGGAGCATAGCTATATTTGTTGAGTCACTTGGGATTATTATCAATTTATCACTATGAAGAATCTAAAGGATGCTAAGACTAAGATTTATCCCTCTAAGAGGAGGGGAGGTAAGGAACTGCCATCCAGTTCCGCTTTAGATTCACCTTCTGTTATAAATAAACTTGCAACACCACCACATGGTATTAATCTTGATATGTCGCAAGTTATTGATGATGCTACTTCTGCTATGAATGATACTTATGATGATGCTAGTACCTTTCTTGATGATGATGTGCCACTTGGTGATTTTCTTGATGAACAAATTGCTAAAGTAATCCAACATGATGTTGTTGAATCTGATGATGAGCTTGAAACTGAAAATCTTGAAAGACCTTCTAGAACTAGCCTTCCTAGATATGAATTGCCTAAGGTACCGGAAGGTTATGTTATGAATGCCGAGACAACTAGAGATATTCTTGCTTGTAAGGATAGAGATGATCTACAGAAATTACTATGCAAGTATAAAGAAAAATCTCTGAATTCTAGAATGCAATATGATCCTAAGTTTGCCACCTCACCTATCTTTATTGATGATAAGGATTATGAATTCTCTGTCAACCCAGAGTTAATTACTTTGGTTGAATCTGATCCTTTCCATGTTTATGAAACTGAAACTGTTGTGGCACATCTTACTAAGTTGAATGACATAGCTGCCCTTTTTACTCATGATGAGAAAACTCGATATTATTTATTCTAAAATTATTTCCGTTCTCATTAAAGGGTGATGCTAAAGCTTGGTACAATACTCTTGCTCCTGGTTGTATGCGTAGTCCCCAGGATATGATCTATTACTTCTCTGAAAAATCTTTCCCTGCTCATAAGAAACAAGCTACTTTATAGGAAATATTTAACTTTGTGCACACTAAAGAAGAGAGTCTCCCACTAGCTTGGGGGAGGCTTGGACAATTACTTCATGCTTTGCCTGATCATCCTCTTAAGAAAAATGAAATACTTGATATCTTCTATAATGGACTAACCGATGCTTCTAGGGATTTCCTAGATAGTTGTGCTGGTTGTGTTTTCAGGGAACGAACTGTTGGACAAGATGAAGAATTATTGAATAATATATTGAAAAATTAGTATGATTAGACTCTTCCCGAACCACCGCCTAAATCCACTCCGAAGAAGAGGGGTATATTATATCTCAGTCCCGAAGATATGCAAGAGACAAAGAAATCTATGAAGGAAAGAGGTATTAAAGCCGAGGATGTTAGCTCTTATTGAAGAAATACATGGGCTTAATACACCAGCACCACCTAAGGTGGTAGAGGTAACTTCTCTAATGAAAGTCAATGATAATGACAATCCTCACAATATGCGCCCTAGCCAATTCCTTTATGAGTTTGAAAACTACATTAAAAAACAAGATCACTTTGATGCAAATGTTATGAAACAATTGAAATACAATTCGGATATGATTGCTCGCTTGAGTGACTTGTTATTTAGAATATCAAATGATGTTAGAGGTGTTGGAAAACATGCTTCTATGGTTCAAATCCAGTTAGAACAAATAGCTAAATCTCCAAGAGAGTTGCTTGATGAAATGAATAACAACATACATGACTTTGCTGTTAGAGTTGCAACTAGAGGAGGTAAAATGACTCAGGAACCACTTTATCGTGAGGGACACCCAAAAAGAATTGAACAAGATTAACAAAGGGACAACACCACTGCACCTAGTCCTTCTAGAAAGAAGAAGAAAAAGAAAAATGATAGGACTTTGCATGCTTCTAGTGAACCTGAAGTAGAAAAACCTCCTGAGAACGATAATGAACTTTCTATCTCTGATGCTGAAACTCGGTCTGGTAATGAACATTCACTTAGTGATAATGAAAAAGATAATGATGATGTTCATGAAAATACTCAAAAAATAGTAAAGAACCAGGCAATGATGCTGAGATAGAACCTCCAGTTGATCTTGATAACCCACAACGCAAGAATACAAGATATGATAAAAGAGACTTAATTGCTAGAAAACACGGTAAAGAAAGAGAACCGTGGGTTCAAAAACATATGCCCTTTCCACCCAAGTCAACTAAAAAGAAAGATGACAAATAATTTGAATGCTTTGCTGAAATGCTGAGGCCAGTCTTTTTGCGTACTCGCTTGACTGATATCTTGAAAATGCCTCCTTTTGCAAAGTACATGAAAGACATCATCAATAATAAGAGAAAAATACTGGAAGCTGAAATCTCCACCATGCTTGCTAATTATCACTACAAAAAAAAGACACTTCCGTTATGATACGTGTTTGTCACAATACGTCACGTTTTCTGTCATGCATGTACATCCATGACAATTTTATGACAGAATCAAGATAGTCATACATGTGCTGTCGTAGAAGTGTTCCATGACATTACCAAAATTATCATCACGGAAGTGTCCACTTCCATGACGATAAATCGCGTGTCATAGAAGTGCTTTCACCAAGGGTGACCGACACATGACATCGACCGTAACGGGTCATCGTTAAGCTATCGGGTCCGGTTTTGGATCCGATAACCCGTTACAGCCCGGACCAATGGGGATTTTCCACGAGTAAAGTTCTCATTGGTCGGAGGAAACACATGTTGGCTCAACGTTCGGACTGATGTCATCCACTCATTGGACAGGAGGTGCCTATGATAGGTCGACACGTGGCACGGCCCAACAAAGGCCCATTCCGGTGAAAATGTCGGCCCAGCTAAAGGCCCACCATGTTTTTTCAGACACTAGCAGGCTGGCTCGTTAACAGCCCGCTATGTCTTGGGTCAAATTGAGGCCCATACCAGATCAGGCCCGTTCACAGCCTGTCGTGTTTTGGGCCAAATTACGGCCCATATCGGATCAGGCCCGTTTAGAGGCCAATGTTCTTTTGGGCCCATTGAGGGAGTCTTATATTAAGGGGTCTTAAGGCATCCGACCTATGTGATGTGGGCTGGACTGATGGGCTATGAAGATATAAGACAAAAGACGATGTTGGAAAAAGCCACGTCGCGTGGTGTGGTCGGGCTCATCGGGCGCGACGGATGCGCGCGGGACGTGCGGGACGCACTGGTGGTGTCAGGCTCGTCGGGCGCGTCGAGTGCGCGGGGGACGGGCGGGACGTAGCGGAAGTGTGGCGTATGTGTGTATATGGCGGTGTGTGGCTGTGTCAGGTTCGTAGGCGCGTGTGTGTGCGTGAGTCCGTGTGCGTGTGTGTGTTGGAGTTAGTTAGCTTGACGTGCATGTGGCGTAAAGCTACGAGCTGTGCATGCACCATGCAGTTGGCCGTTGCGATCAGATGGATTGAGCCGCGTCCAGCTCGTTTGTGCGTTGCGTGAGGCTGAGCGGATCACATGCAGCAGCCAGTAGTTCGTGCGTGTATGGGCGTTAGAAGTTTGGGCGCTGTGTCGCTGCCGAGGGCTACAAAGCCGGTTGTAATCATGTTTGTAGAGAGGCAGTTGGTGCTCTGGAATAGTGTAACGGGGCCGTGCGCAGCCGGGTGAAATCCAGTGTATCCTTCTCCATTTTCTTCTGTGCTCCTCCTTCTTCTACCTCCATCCATCCGTGTGAGAGAGCGGTTCCAACAATTGGTATATAGAGCTTCGGTTCGGGCGATCACCCGCGACCATGGCGCTCGTCCTACATGTCGGCGGCGTGGGCGGATCGGCGACGATGGCGATGCCGATGCTGACCGTGGACAACTACACGGTCTGGGCCATCAAGGCGCAGGCGATCCTCGACGTCCACACCGTATGGGAGGCGGTGGCGCCGGGCGACGCGGCGGTGAACGCCAAGAAAGACAAGATGGCACACACGTTGCTCCCCGGGGCATTGCCGGAGGATGTGCTGCTGCAGGTGTCAACGAAGCTCACTGCCAGGGAGGTATGGGACTCCCTGAAGGTGAGGTTCGTCGGCGCCGATTGGGTCCGGGCGGCGAGGCTGGGGACGCTGCGCGGCAAATTCGACCGGATGAAGATGGCGGACAGCGAGGAGCTCGACGTGTACGGCGGGGGGCTCGCGGCGATGGCGGTGAGGTATGCCAACCTCGGGAGACGCTGGCTGACGCAGCACTTGTCAAGAAGTTGCTGGATACGGTGCGGATTGCCTCTTCCCTGTCGTCGCCAGCATCGAGCAGTTCCACGACGTGACAACGATGGAGTTCGATGAAGCGCTCGGGCGGCTACGTGCGTTCGACGAGCGGGTTCGGCGCCATGGACAAGACGGCGGTGAGCGCGGGGGTGAGCAGCTGCTCATGACGGCGGCGAAGTGGGCAGCACGGGAGCGTCGACATGGCGGTGCTCGGGACGATGACAACGGGCGCAGCATGGCATCGTGGAGCAGCGGCAACAGGCGCAGGCGCTGCTACAAGTGCGGGCAGCATGGGCACTTCCGACGCGAGTGCCCTCAGTTGCGGAAAGGACCAGCGGCGGAGCAGGCTCTCTTGGCCGGTGCCAACGTCGACGATGACGGACTCCTCTAGGCCGTGGCTTAGGGGTTGTGTGTTGGAATAAGCCACGTCGCGTGGTGTGGTCGGGCTCATAGGGCGCGTCGAATGCGTGCGGGACGTGCGGGACGCACTGGTGGTGTCGGGCTCGTCGGGCACGTCGAGTGCGCGCGGGACGGGTGGGACGCAGTGGAACTGTGGCGTATGTGTGTATATGGCGGTGTGTGGCCGTGTTAGGTTCGTAGGCGCGTGTGTGTGCGTGAGTCTGTGTGTGTGCGTGTGTTGGAGCTAGTTAGCTTGACGTGCATGTGGTGTGGAGCTAGGAGCTGTGCATGCACCATGCAGTTGGCCGTTGCGATCAGATGGATCGAGCCGCGTCCAGCGCGTTTTTGCGTTGCGTGAGGTCGAGCGGATCGCATGCAGCAGCCAGTAGTTCGTGCGTGTGTGGGCGTTAGAAGCTTGGGCGCTGTGTCGCTACCGAGGGCTACAAAGCCGGTTGTAATAATGTTTGTAGAGAGGCAGTTGGTGCTCTGGAATAGTGTAACGGGGCCGTGTGCGGCCGGGTGAAATCCAGTGTATCCTTCCCTGTTTTCTTCTATGCTCCTCCTTCTTCTACCTCCATCCATCCGTGAGAGAGCGGTTCCAACAGACGACACTCCCGTGTCCGTATGGGACTCTCCTTGGTGTGGAAGGCAAGCTTGGCGTTCGGATATGAAGATTCCTCCCTCTGTAAACCGACTCTGTAAAACCCTAGGCCCCTCCGGTGTCTATATAAATCGGAGGGTTTAGTCCGTAGAGGTAATCACAATCACACAGGCTAGACATCTAGGGTTTAGCCATTACGATCCTGTGGTAGATCAACTCTTGTAATCCTCATATTCATCAAGATCAATCAAGTTGGAAGTAGGGTATTACCTCCATCAAGAGGGCCCGAACCTAGGTAAACATCGTGTCCCCCGTCTCCTGTTACCAACGACCTTAGACGCACATTTCGGGACCCCCTACCCGAGATCCGCCGGTTTTGACACCGACACCCATAGTAAGACAGGTTTGTATTTCAGCCTGTTAAATGCCCCTTTACCAGTTCGGCTCGATAATAGTTTCGGCCTGTTAGCGGCCCATGGTGCATCTGGGACATTGTCGGCCTGGTTTAACTTTAGGCCATTTAACGCCCCATGCAGAAACTGGGCTATTTCTTGTCCGAAGTAACTTTAGTCCTCTTAACGGCCCGTAGTCTTCGTGGATAAATTTCAGCCCAACTGGCCCATCGGCCTATTAATGGCCCTTGTAATAGTTGGGCCTAATTACAGCCCGCATTGAATCCGGCCTACTTACAACCCATCTGATAATGGCCCGTGACACTTTTAGTCCTATGGCCCACGTAGATACCGGCCTGCTTAAAGCCCATGATTTTATTAGGCCAAACAGGCCCGAGATATATTTTTGCCTGTTAACTGCTCGTCCTATTTGGGCGAAACATGGGCCTTAGGCAATTTCGGCCTATATTGGCCCGTGATTTTTTCGCCTCAACGCTAGCCCAATCTAGGTTTTAGCCTATTAAAAGCCCATGGTATTCTCTGGCCCAGCTGGACAGAACTTTACTCGGCCTGTTAAAGGCGGGAAACAACTATAGGGTTTAGACCTGCTAATGGCCCAAGACGATTATAGGCAGGTTTATTCCTGCGCCTCCACATGATCTAAGCAGTAATATCATTCTGCTTATGTAAAGACCTTGGTGTACAACCATGTCAGTAAGACCCTGTTACTATGTTGATAACATTCCGGTAGCCACCGATGGATGAGAACTTTGCCTATTGGTCTGCCTCGTTCGACGAGCAGGAATATGGTTCTCTTCGTCCCTCGCCCTTGGTACCAACGTTGTTGCCAACATAACTGACAGGCTATCCTCTGCCATGCCTTGCTACCATGACCGTGCAATATGTCGGCGTCCTTACTACTTTTGAACCACATGGTGGGCCCATAACCCACAGTTCCAAAGGATCGAAACCTGACTCTCCTGCACCCCCTATTCCCAAGGTTGTACCTCACGTGTGGCCTCGTATGTTCACGAGCCACCTTCCGAGGGATCATCAAATCTGTTACCGGACGCAATACTTATTCCCGATTGCTTTGAGCCCCTTTCACGCCCTGTTTCAGGCATCGAACGGTTGCCTGCTCGCTCGAAACTTCCCATGAAACCACATTACCTTGCTCTCGATATTTTCTTAAGTTTCAAATCGAGGGTTACTTTCTGCCACCTTCTCCGATGTTATCAACCAGATAGTCAACCTTTCATAGGCCCGTTCTTTCGAAATTACCCCTTGTCATTTTCGTAAGTACGATGGAGTTCGTGAAGAAAGGACGACAACCTCATCATGATGCATAGATGCATAGGAATGAAGTCATCACCGTTATGGGTCGACCACTTCGAGAAGAGCAACCAACACCGAGAAGACCCGTTAGAATTTCGTAACCAAATCCCTTCCCCCTTACTCCCGCTCCTAAATCTCGGGACGAGATTTCTTGTAGTGGAGGAGAATTGTGACGCCCGGGTAATCAAGCTACAGTAAAACTCTGCTAATGGTGCCACGTCACCTCGGTTACTGTTGATAAACTCGAGTTAGTTCAAAAACAATTCAAATTCAAATTCAAAATCAAGCAAACAATAAAAGTTTTCAAATATCAAAACTAAAATGTTCGGAGGGAATCAAATAATGCATAGGTAATTATGGTGGAGAACCACACCTTTATAAAATATTTAAATACTATAAGGTGAATAAAACAGTAGCGAAAACTATTATTTAAATACTTTTAAATATTAAATAATTATGAAACTATTTTAGTTTGGGTAGCAAGTTAGTGTGGCAATGGCATAGATGGTAACATCAAATTAGGTGCCATTTTGGTATTTTACTAAAACTAAAAATAAAAGAAACTAGAAAGAAAACAGAAAAGAGAAATAAGAAAAGGGAAAAGGCTAATCAAAGAAATAAAGTAAAAAAAATAGCAAGCACCCCCCCAAGGCCGCGGCCCAGCTGGCCATTGGGCCAACCAGGCCGGCCCACCACGTCTCCCCTTATCCCCCAGTCCACCCCCCACAAACCCTAGGCCTCACCCACTCTCTCCCGCACGATCCCCACTCTCCCCCCGTTCCTCCCCGCGCCGCCACACACGCGCGCACACACACACACGCACGCACGCCTCGTGCCTGGGGGAGCGGCGCCCCTGCTCTATCCCCTCCTCCCGCACGGCCGTGCCCGACGCTAGTCGCCGCGCCGCACAGGCCACCGCCAGCCGGGCTCGGCGCCGCCCCTCACGGACTTCTCTGCGGCCCCTTCTCTACCACGCCACCGCTCCCCGATGCCCGAGTTGCTGTCCAGGAGAACCTCCGTGATCGCCTACTTCGTCTGCACCATCGAGCTCAAGCTGGGACGCCGCCAAGCTCCGGGATCGATCCCGTCTTCTTCCTCGGTCGCCGACGCCTCCCCGACACCTCCATCGAGCACGCTGCCCTAGGCCCTATGGCCCCTCGGTGAGGAACCTCATCTGTCCTCCCCCTCCATGACCCCGCACGTCCGCGCCCCACGCATGACCGTAGCTCTCTGCTCCGCCTCTCCCCGCTAGCGCACTACGGTCCACGCGCGCACGCGCGCCTCGCCGTTCCCTCCTCGCGGCCTCGCTCCCCTACTGCTCGCCCCCGTACAACGCCCGCCCTGCTACCGCCGCCTGCTAGCGCTCCTGATCGCCCCACCACCCGCGTCGACTGCGCGCGCGCGACGCCGCTCATGCCCCGCTCACCCCTTTTCCTGCTGCTGTTGTTCCCCACGCCGGCCCCGTCCGCCCGTCGCCGCAGCCGCTGCGCCCTCCCGGTGCCAGCGCCTTCGGCTTGGCTCCACGGCGCCGCCCTCCTGACCGGCGGTCGCCCTCGCATCGCCGCGGCCAAGCCTCACCGCGCCTTGCCAGCCCTGCCCAGCCTCTGGCCTGGGCGAGCGCTCTAACGGGCTGGCGCCCACGCGCCCGCATCATGTGCCCGTTGACCGCACCGATTTGGCCTCGGGGCCACTAACCAGAGGGGCCCAGCGCCCTGTAGAAGAAAAGGGATTAAAAAAAGTAATAATAAAATTAATTAATTAATCAATTAATTAATAAATTAATTAACTAACTTAATTAATTTTGTTAACTAACTATTAAACCAAATTAGCCTGCTAATTAATCTAACTAAACAGTTAGTTAGTTATTTAGGAAATGACATGCGGGACCCACATGTCAGGTTGACCAGGTCAACTGCTGATGTCATGCTGACGTCATGATGATGTCAGCGAACACTATTCTAGATAATGCTGATTTAAATAATTAAATAAATCCTAAAAATGTTTTAAATCTTTTAAAAATTAATATAAAATAATCCGTAGCTCGGATGAAAATACTTTATACATGAAAGTTGCTCAGAACGACGAGACAAATCTAGATACGTAGCCCGTTCGTCCGCCACACCCCCTAGCATATCGAACACGCAACTTTCCCCCTCCGATACACCTGTCCAAAAACGCGAAACACCAGGGATACTTTCCCGGATGTTTCCCCCCTTCGCCGGTATCACCTCTTACCGCGTTAGGGCACACCTAACACCGCTGTTTGCTTTGTCATGCATCGTTATGCATCTGTTTGCATTGTATTCATTGTTTCTTCCCCCTCTTCTTCCGCTAGACACCGAGACCGACGCCGCTGCTACCCAGTACGACTACGGAGTTGACGACCCCTCTCTCTTGCCAGAGCAACCAGGCAAGCCCCCCCTTTTGATCACTGGATATCGCCTATTCTTATCTCTACTGCTTGCATTAGAGTAGTGTAGCATGTTACTGCTTTCCTTTAATCCTATTCTGATGCATAGCCTGTCCTTGCTACTACTGTTGTTACCCTTACCTGCTATCCTAATGCTTAGTATAGGATGCTAGTGTTCCATCAGTGACCCTACACTCTTGTCCGTCTGCCATGCTATACTATTGGGCCGTGATCACTTCGGGAGGTGATCATGGGCATATACTGTACACTTTATACTGTTACATTACTTGTGATACTGTTTGGAGATGGGGGCTGAAGGGGCAGGTGGCTCCATCCCGGTAGAGGTGGGCCTGGATTCCCGACGGCCCCCAACTGTTACTTTGAGGCAGAGCGATAGGGCAGGTTCCGACCACCTAGGAGAGAGGTGGGCCTGGCCCTGTTCGGCGTTCGCGGATACTTAACACGCTTAACGAGATCTTGGTATTTGATCTGAGTCTGGCCATTTGGTCTATACGCACTAACCAACTACGTGGGAAAGATATGGGCACTCGGCGTCGTGGTATCAGCCGAAGCCTTCGTGACATCAGCGACAGAGCGGCGTGCGCCGGGTTGGACCGTGTAACGTGACTTCCTTTGTAATGGAGGTTGCTAGGTCTGCTCTCCGGCCGTGCACGCAACATGCAGGTGTGCAATGGGCGATGGGCCCAGACCCCTGCGCGCATAGGATTTAGACCGGCGTGCTGACCGCTCTGTTGTGCCTAGGTGGGGCTGCGACGTGTTGATCTTCCGCGGCCGGGCATGACCCAGAAAAGTGTGTCCGGCCAAATGGGATCGAGCGTGTTGGGTTATGTGGTGCACCCCTTCAGGGAAGATTATCTATTCGAATAGTCGTGTCCCTCGGTAAAAGGACGACCCGGAGTTGTACCTTGACCTTATGACAACTAGAACCGGATACTTAATAAAACACACCCTTCCAAGTGCCAGATACAACCCGGTGATCGCTCTCTAACAGGGCGACGAGGAGGGGATCGCCGGGTAGGTTTATGCTATGCGATGCTTCTTGGAGGACTTCAGTCTACTCTCTTCTATATGCTACAAGACGGAGGCTGCCAGAAGCGTAGTCTTCGACAGGATTAGCTATCCCCCTCTTATTCTGGCATTCTGCAGTTCAGTCCACTGATATGGCCCTTTACACATATACCCATGCATATGTAGTGTAGCTCCTTGCTTGCGAGTACTTTGGATGAGTACTCACGGTTTCCTTGTTCCCCCTTTTCCCCATTTCTCTACCCGATTGTTGCGACCAGACGATGGAGTCCAGGAGCCAGAGGCCACCGTTGACGATGACTCCTACTACACCGGAGGCGCCTACTACTACGTGCTGCCCGCTGACGACGACCAGGAGTAGTTAGGAGGATCCCAGGCAGGAGGCCTGCGCCTCTTTCGATCTGTATCCCAGTTTGTGCTAGCCTTCTTAAGGCAAACTTGTTTAACTTATGTCTGTACTCAGATATTGTTGCTTCCGCTGACTCGTCTATGATCGAGCACTTGTATTCGAGCCCTCGAGGCCCCTGGCTTGTATTATGATGCTTGTATGACTTATTTTATGTTTTAGAGTTGTGTTGTGATATCTTCCCATGAGTCCCTGATCTTGATCGTACATGTTTGCGTGCATGATTAGTGTACGATTGAATTGGGGGCGTCACAGAAGGTGCCCGAGGGGGCCACTAGGCAGGGGGCGTGCCACTGACCCTCATGCCCCCCCCCCCTCGTAAGGAGGTTGCTGCTCTTCTTTGGCCGTAAGAAAGCTAATTTTTGGAGAAAAATCTGGGCGATGGTTTCAATCCAATTGGAGTTAGGGATCTCCTGATATTTAAGAAACGGTGGAAGGGCAGAATCAGAGAGCGCAGAAACAGAGAGAGACAGAGAGACATATCCAATCTCGGAGGGGCTCTCGCCCCTCCCATGCCATGGAGACCATAGACCAGAGGGGAAACCCTTCTCCCATATAGGGAGAAGGTCAAGGAAGAATAAGAAGAAGGGGGCCCTCTCCCCCTCTCTTCCGGTGGCGCCGGAACGCCGCCGGGGCCATCATCATCACCGCAATCTACACCAACAACTTCACTGCCATCATCACCAACTCTTCCCCCCTCTATGCAGCATTGTAACCCCTCTTTTACCCGCTGTAATCTCTACTTAAACATGGTGCTCAACGCTATATATTATTTCCCAATGATGTATGGCTATCCTATGATGTGTGAGTAGATCCGTTTTGTCCTATGGGTTAATTGATGATCGTGATTGGTTTGAGTTGCATGTTTTATTGTTGGTGTTGTCCTATGGTGCTCTCCGTGTCGCGCAAGCGTGAGGGATTCCCGCTGTAGGGTGTTGCAATACGTTCATGATTCGCTTATAGTGGGTTGTGTGAGTGACTGAAACACAAACCCGAGTAAGGGGGTTGTTGCGTATGGGATAAAGAGGACTTGATGCTTTAATGCTATAGTTGGGTTTTACCTTAATGATCTTTAGTAGTTGCAGATGCTTGCTAGAGTTCCAATCATAAGTGCATACGATCCAAGAAGAGAAAGTATGTTAGCTTATGCCTCTCCCTCAAATAAAATTGCAATAGTGATTACCGGTCTAGTTATCAATTGCCTAGGGACAAATAACTTTCTCGTAACAAAAAGCTCTTTACTAAAACTAACTTAGTTGTGTCTTCTTCTAAAAAGCCCCTAGCTTTTTATTTACGTGCTCTTTACTTTCTTGCAAACCTACCAACAACACCTACAAAGTACTTCTAGTTTCATACTTGTTCTATGTAAAGCGAACGTTAAGCGTGCGTAGAGTTGTATCGCTGGTCGATAGAACTTGAGGGAATATTTGTTCTACCTTTAGCTCCTCGTTGGGTTCGACACTCTTACTTATCGAAAGAGGATACAATTGATCCCCTATACTTGTGGGTCATCAATAATGGATGGGCATGGCATCTTCACATATATCATGAGTAAACTAAGCAAATGGTGGTGCAACGAAGCAAAACAAATGCAAGACACCTTATGCAAGATATGTGCAACCAATAAAACCTTGCAAAATTAGAACATGCACCTTATTGGGTGAACAGGATAGGCCATCTGCCTTTGACTCATTGAGCTCAAAATAGTCATTAGGATCATATTCTGAATACGAATCTATAGGTCGGAAGCATGTGGGCTTCATTGCATCCACAATGGACCTCAATCCCTTGATGCCAAGTTTGTTACCCATTGAACTGTTCCGCAATATTCTTCTAATGTGTGCATTCTTATATTCATTGTGATTACGTACAATATATGTAAAGCATGAAAACACAAATAGTAGTGAGATTAACTTTGTAATGCAGAGGATATTGTAATATAATAGAGGCTCCCTGTGAACCCTTGTGTGCTATCACTGGATTCTGATGAGAGAGCCCATGTGTCCTGTAATATGGTGAGTAGATTAATATAATCTGGCACAACTACACACAAAATAAGCTCCCTGTTGGGGGCTCCAGATGAAAGGATAGTTGGCAGATGATAGGTTCATAATATACCGTATAGAAAATTATTGCCAAACCATGATAACAAGAGTGCAGAGCCAGTAGGCAGATCGTAGTGTAGATAATAGGGGTACACCATAACCACCATAAAAAAATTGGGAAAGCGGAAACTGGCTGGAAAACATAGGGTTTTGCCGCTACTAATATGCAGCCTATCGATCACCTACAGGCCAGCTCTATTCATCTGAAGGCGCACAACTGTTACTATCAGTTTAATCTATCAAAAACCGCGCGACTCCCACCATTTCCGGGGTATTATGGCAGACCAACTCGAAGTGCAAAATCATTTAGCAGAACCGGCCCAATAGAGGTGTCGACTGCAGATGTCCCTGCTCCCCTTCCTGAAAAGGAACATACTATGCTTACTAAAGAAGAACAGAAGAGGAACATGTTAAAGAACAGAAGAGGAAGCATATTCTGCATGTTTGCATGCAAGTCACGTGACTTTTGTCATTTGGGTCAGTCGACCATTTCAGGCGGTTGGATGAAGATCCTACTTCTCCTAACCCTTCTTCTTCCTCGTCTCTGATTCTTCCCATACAGAATACTGCACGGGCCGCGGGCCGAACCACCGGCCCCCACCACCTGTGTTCCTCCGCCACCCCCACCCACCACCCGCGTCGAGTTTTCTTCATTCAGCGAGGCCCCACCATCGCCCCCCATAACCACCTTCCCCACCCGAGCCCCTTCCTTCGCACCGACGAACTCCGGCGAGCTCTCAAAATTCGACTGACCCAATTTTGAAATTTACTCTACTATCATTTAACTAGTGTGGAATATAAAAGGGGAAAACCATAAGCATTGAGAGTATAGTGTTGAGCGTGCCATGGCGGATCTGAAGGTGCAAACCAGACAAAGTCAACTTCGCAACCAATGTTTGCTTTCAACTAGCAAGTAAGTGATGGACAAGAAATCAGAGTAAAGCAGTGGCGATCTATTTCCTTGCTGCGATAAATAAGTTGAGCAGATATGAAAGAGTACCGCCTCTGGTGCGGCGCCGTGTATGCATCTGCTGAGAATTTGACAGTTGCAGTAGCGATGGCTGTCGGCGGCGTGGAAGCAGATCTAGGAGGGTAGACGGTGGCGGCAGGGCGCGGTGGACTAGACGGTCATAGGAGTGGCACCGGCATTATGGACGACGGCGGGGATGAAGCGAGAGGACGGGATGCAAGGATCCCGGTCTGAAGCCGTGGATGAGAGAGGTCGATCTCTTGTAATGGCCGACGACATCGAGGTATCAGCTTCGGCATGGTGGAGGAGGACGGCGGTGGATGGGGTGGCGGACGGAGGAGGCTAGGGTGGAGAGGGTGTTTTGGCACCCACGGAGTACGGATGGGGAAATGGAGGGAGAGAGCAAGGTGGGACCATGTCTTTAGGGCGCGCTTGTCTTAAATGTGAGGAAATTTACAAACTTAGCCCCCGTTTAAAATTTCCTACAACACAGCAATATTAGTCGGTTGGGGATAGGACGGTAATCTCGCATACACCGAATATTTGCCGACGAGAGTTTGTTTTTGGCGCCCACCATGTATGAATCGGGGAGGGAGTCTATTTCGGCCAAGGAGACACTATGCTTTGGCGCCCACCGTGTATGAATCCGGGTGAGAGGCGGTTATGTCATGTTTGAGTGAAATTACAAACCTACCCCTATAGAAATCGAGCCGATAGGCTTTGCGGGTCAGGGATAGGCAGTAATTTCCATCTCGCAGATTTTGGTTTCGGATGGTTACTGCGACATTCCCCGCTTCACTCAAATTTTTGCAGAGCAAGAGTGCACATTTACCGTGCCAACTCAATACGAATCCAGTTTGTATTCTATTTTTGTTCGGGCAGGATCCATTTGCGATTGGAATAAAATTCTATATACATCTTTCTTTATATATACTTTCAAAAGCACAACACCCTTTATACATAAATATGGTTTACAAATGGCATGATCTCAGATTCATAAGGCTGTATCCATCTTAATTTGGATTTTGAAATATTTGATACCACTTTATGTTGAAATCCAATGTATGCATTCCTCGCTATCTGTCTCCAATTAATGTGTGTTTCATGCGGGGTTTTTTACTTCTCAAACATGTATAATGTGTTTCACACACGCAACATATAGTGTAATCCCGTTTAGACATTAATTGCATATAAATCATGCATTGTCTCTAATTAAAGAATCTATGGATCACTGATATTGATAAACTATATAACATTACACGTGTCCCCAAATTCAAATGTATATGCATGTTTCATACACCAACTTGCATTATGATATTATCGATGGCGTGATCTCCAGTTTAAATATTTGAATCCCCTTTAATCCAGATATTCGTCTCATATAGATATCACTCATGCTTATATAGGAGTATCTCTCTAGACCTATACATGTTCATCTGTAACATCCCAAATTTTCAATTTGGAATGTTATACATTAGATCATCATTGCATATCATATTTTATTTGCTTTTGGTGTTGATCCTAGAAATTTTAAGCAACTCAAGGACCCTCGGAGAGAGTTGGGGATTTTGTTATTTTTATAATTGAGTTTTCTCAAATTTGGAGAATAGGATCATTTTATTTTATTTATTTTATCATCAATTATTTCTATTACAAAAATATGAGAGAGGGAACAAAATGACTTTCCCAAAATAAAGAAATATTGAGGATTTAATTATAAAATCAAACGAGATTTTATTTCGGAGTTTTTCGTTATTTTATTTGAATTTAGGAAAATATGTGTTTCTCAAAATTGCATTTAGGCCCAAAATAAATGTTCACTTTGTCGGGCTAGATTTTAGAAGTCCGGCAAAATTTATTTCAGGAATTTTGGAGTCCGTTTAGTATTATTTTTATTTTTCTTCTGCGCGTAATTATTTTCTAAAAAAAAGGGCAACCGACCTACGGGTCGTGTCCGACCCGGACACTAGGCCCGACAGGCTTTAAAAGCCGCGGCCCAGCCCCGGGCCAAACCCTAGCCGCCGCCTGCCTCGAGCCCCGCCCGCCGTCGCCGCCAGCCCCGCCGCGCCGCACCGCCGCCCGCGCCCGCCGCCCGAGGTCGTCTCGATTTCTGTGTCGCCGGTTTTTTTTTAAATAAACCGATCAGTTTCCGTCGGTTTTTCGTCGGTTTATTTTTTTGTTTCGTTTTTTAGATCGGTTTTATTTTTCGGTTTAGTTTAATTAGCGAGCATTCGCTCATTTGTTCGTTATAACGAACGTGTTCATTGTTTAGATCCGGTTAACGAACATTCGTTTGTTAATCCGTTCATCGTTTTTCTTTTTCTTGGATTTTCCGCGGTTATTTTCTGATCGTGATTTCTGATCCGATTTTCGTTTCAGTATAACTTTTCGCTCGTTTATCGGAATCAGGCGATTCAAGCGCCTGGAGTTTCGTATCGAAACCATCTATCCGTTTAACCAACTTAAACAAGTTTTTGCTTCTGTAAAAATTGACTTAGATCCAGATTAGTAGAACGAAGTTGTTTTCTTTCGCCGTTTGACTTTTGTTGCTTCGTTCGATTTGATTCTTTTTGCAAACCGGAGTTATTAAGTTGAACTTTCTGGTTAAATCTCTTATTTGAGTTTTACCTGTGCATTAGATGAGTACTTATTGTATGCTTGTTTTTTTGTCTGCGATAGAATACCCGGAGTGCGCCGCCTGTTACTTCGAATCTCTAGGTTTCACGGATCATCGGCAAGGCAAGTAACACTTTGATCATATCTCTTTTACTACCCAGTTTTCTTGCATTAGATCAATCCTCAAACATTGCATGATTAGGATCTAATTAAATTGTGGGATGGGAAGTAGTTGAGGTAGTACCTATTTCCTGATTTATTATCAAACCTTTGGGAGTTACTTCTATGTTTGCTTATTATGCCATGCTATGCTAGTAGACGTGGATTGGGTGAGTGATATCCATGACAGATGTGAGTTTGTTAATCTAATGGTTTATCTAAGATGGCAACTTAAACACACATCTGGGTGGATTGAGGTACCTGGGTGTTCCAGGATTGCCTGTTGTTTTCTATCACATCGTAAGGTGCTAGCGCTTCTGAAACACTATGTCTCGGTCTTCCGTTTCTCAAACACCATGTAGTGCGAGAAATCCAACGGAGGCGATCGAGTCTTGTGGGGAAAAGTGCGCATACCTCTGCAGAGTGTATAAACTAATCATGGTTAGCCGTGTCCCCGGTTATGGACGTTTTGAGTATCTAGTACTTGGATATCATGTGAATCTAATCATGTTACTCTAATTAATATTGTTGGGTTTTTAATGATGATTTACTTTAATTGGGATTGAGGATGCTGTCAACCATTCTCAATGTTTAACAACCACCATGATAGTTAAATAAATTTATTCCTTTGCAGTAGGGAAAAATTGGCTTTACGCAAAACTGTAGCCATAGAGCTTTGCACCAGCCATATATGCATGTAGTATAGGCTAAATCATTCATTACTCTCTATGTGTTACATTGCCAGCATATTCCATGTGCTGACCCGTTTCGGGCTGCAACGTTTCATGTTGCAGACTTTTCAAACGACGAGTAAGGTGCCTTTTAGGTCGTGGTTCTATACTCAGTGATGCCGTTGGAGTTGATGGACTCGCTTATCTTCCAAGCCTTCCGTTGTTATCGTTGTTAGATGGCCTTAAGCCATATATATTGTAATAAGTTCTCTTTGAGACATTCGATGTAATAAGTGTGTGATTGCTACTCTGTTATAAATCCTTCAAAGTACTGCGTGGTGTTAGCATTACTGATCCAGGGATGACACCTGAGCACAGAGGTCAGACTGTTTGAGGTCTGGTCGCTACAGAGATGGTATCAAAGCACACGCTGACTGTAGGACACGACCACTAAGCAAAAGCCCTAGATCACTACTCTCTTCTTATTTGTGACTCCTCATCTTTTCTACTCTTTTAGGATGACGGAAGCGAGGATCAAGTTCACCTCGCCGGATGAAGATACACCTTTTGGGCGACACCTGAAGGAAGTCACTAAGTACCTGAACATTGGAATACCAAGCTTCACTGGAACCTACAACGCCACTTTACCCGAAGAGGATCATTGGAAGATTCAAGCTCAAGTTCCAGGAAGGACTTTCGCGCCAGTCACAGAGCCCATAGAGTGTGTTTTTAATGCACCAACATGGAGTCTGGGAAAGAGCATGGCAGCTCACATCACCATGGGACGCATTGGAGAAGTTTACCAAGAAGACCTCAAGGATACTATCTACCAGATTTGCGGGCGCCGAGGTGAACAATGGGAGATAGTTAGCACCAAGAAGGATAGATCCATTGCAGCTTTCATCCAAGAGTTAAACCAGCACATTCAACGCCAGGAGAACCAGATGTGCGCAGAAATGATGGAGTTGAAGAAAGCAAAAGCCAAGATTATTTGTGGGAACCCCGACTCATAAGTCGTGATCACCGAATGCACTTGTACAGTGATCCCAGAGATCAATGCTCACTGAACACACAGAAGCTGAATAACAAGAGTCTTACATCCATACATACCGTATTACACAAATTATGACCATTATGGTCAAGTCTTACATAGATAAATCCTTAAGGGCTAAACATCAAATGAAACACAAGCAGCGGAAATCTTCGTCGATAAGTAGAACCCATGCCATCTGCCTTAACCCTACAGGCATTCTGACTGGGAAGCGTCCTAGTTCGCATGTTCGTCTCCAAAGAATTCTTCCTCGAACTCCTGTTCTTCCATGCCTGGTCAATTAAATAACCAGTGGCAAGCCAATGAGTACTTTGAATGTACTCGCAAGCAACCCATGTTTTGGTTCAAGATACAACAATGCATGATATAGGTAAATTTTTATGGAAAGCTAGTTTTGAGTGCAATGACATGCTCAACAACTTGTAAGACATGCATCAGGAGAACTTAAGTAACCATGAGGATTGGTTACAGATATCAATATAAATAGAGTGGGCACCAACCCAACTCAATCATGTCAAGTCCTTGACTTGACCCAAGTAGTTCTTCCCATTATCCAAACACACACACACTGGTTTGTAAACATGTGGACGTAGCCCAAGAGCGGTTACCCAACTCTCCTTGACCGTGGACACGGCTATTCGAATAGTTTTACACTCTGCAGAGGTTGCACACTTTACCCACAAGATCCGGGGAACTTCCGTGTCATCCACGACCCGCGGTACCTCAAGCACCCGGGGTAAGCACCCGATCACTATCTTTCCCTAGACGACACTAACAAGGAGTCCACTTGTTGTTCCGTATCCTCACGATGTACATCATACGAGACTCGCTCGAGATCGTAACATCCGAGAGGGGACACAACGGTGTATCTGGTGCCCTGTGAAAACAGTCATGGCCGCCCTACCTGGCACGACCTCGTCTCGAGAGAGAGCACCAACTCTCCCCCGTCACTAGTAACGCGGGCTCCAAGCTAGTATCGACCTAGGTAATCAATAATGCCCTTTCCCATATAAGGGTAGAGTGGTTGCGCATGTAAGGTTGGAATAACGGTCGCAACTTAAACCAATCCGTTTTGGAAAACAACACAGACTTGTCTCGGTACACCACCTCGTCATCAAGTGGTTACCCAACTCGTCATCTCCCTCGGGCATAAGTGGCACCCGATGGGGTTTTTGAAAAGTACTTTGAAAATACTTTGACTCCATCACTATGCATGTTCCCGTCCCTTTTTGCGTAGCAACTACTTTAGCATCCTTCCCACCGGCATAACCCTCATAAGGAGGTAGGGTCATGCACAATGCAAGTATCAATGAGGAAGTAACGGAGGCAACCCACCAAAGTGGCTACCCCTCCTCATGATTCTGTTGCAACAACAATAAAGTGCTATATGACATGCATAAAAAGGGTTTCATAGACATGGTCAAGGGCTGCTTGCCTTAGTCTTCAAAGTCTTCAAGTCCTTCTCCTTCTTCTTATCCAACTACTTCGTTAAATACGGGATCTATTCATCGCAAGAAAATAACGAGAAAATAAGGCAATAGTAAAACAGAAAAACCAAAGTGCACAGAAAAATGTCAACTTATTTTTGAAAAATACTAGGGGAAAATCTAAGAAGGTGAAAATTAATAGTGATGGATTTGCAGCTGTAGAATAGGAGAAATGGATTTTTAGAGGGGAATATAAATGCTCAAATTTGAATTTAAATTTGAACAGTGCAGAAAAGTTTGATGGATATTTATGAAAGTTACACCATTAAATAGGTGGGATTATTCCAAGATTTTAGGAGTTGGAATTATTCCATTTGGATAAATATTTAATCCTATGGAATTTTTGCAAGTTCCCAGAAAAAGAAAAAGGAAAAGCAGCACTGTGCAACTGGGCCAGAAGGGCCACAGTGCCGCAGGCCCAGAGGGGATTCAGCCCGCCCGAGGCTGCCATGTCGAAGGCGTATTTGGGAAATACGCCTCCAGCCGACACAGCGACCCACCCGTCAGGGCGTGAGGCTGATGGACAGGGCCCACGGCCGTCGTCGTCTACCTCGAGCCAGAGAGGAGGCGAGCTCACCGGCGTCGTTGTGGTCGACGGCGAAGCGATCAAAGGGCACCGGCGTGCACAGGGAGGAGTCGCCGTTCTGGTGGAGGTGGATTTAGTCGCCGGGGTGGCCTGGTTCGCCGGCGACGAGGAGGCACAGCGGAGTTGCTTCGGGTGGCGGCGATTCCGGCCGTTTTTGGTAGCTAAAGAGAGGAGAAACAGGGGGGAAATGGTCAGTGGACTCCTGCGGTTCTAGATCGAGTGAGAGCGGGGGCGGAGAGAGCCCGTACCTCTGGATCGACGGCGACCCGAGGCGGCGGAGCTCCGGTCGATCCCGAGCACAGAAGCCCCTTGAGGACGTTTGGGTGGTGCGGGCGTGTTCTTTGGGGTGTGAGGAGGAGGCGAATGCCACTGGATCGGCCCGGGGCGGGCTTATATAGCCGCGCGATGGTCCACCGTGGACTTGTGCGCCGGCGAGCTCAATGTCGTCGCCACGGGTCACGGGGGCCTGTTTGAGTGTGTCTGGAGTGCTCGTGGGGGTCGACTACGGCCAGGGGGAGAAGAGAGGGGGCGGGAAACGCGGCAGAGCGGGTCCCCCTCGCGGGCAAGGACTGGCGTGCTCGGGCGGCGCTCTGTCCGCATGCGAGGAGAGCCGGAGAGGGAGAGAGAGGAGGGGGACGACAGTGTAGCATGATGCGGACGTCGAGGAGCATCGTTGGGTGCGCTGGGGAGGCCCGAGGTGGCCGGAGGTGCTTGGCAGGGGGCGGCTATAGTGCGGGTATGCACTGTAGCGCGCTCTGGAGCACGCCAATTGCATGCCAGGGCATGCCTTTGGCTTGTAGGGTGCGAGGCCTTGGGTGCCCTGGTGAGCCAGTAGGAGAGGAGAGAGGTAGAAGAAGAGGGAGAGAGGGGCTGTCCAGGGAGGTAAATGGGGGTATTTTACCCCTCAATCATTGAGCAATGGCCAGGGGAGAGTTACTGGAGGTAGGAGAGGACTAGGAGGAGCTGTGGTAAAAAGTTGAGCTCAAGGAGATTAGTGGAAGAGGTCAAAATGATGATTTTGGAAAAATGGCAGAAGGTGTTTGGTGTTTGTTTGGGTAAGCAAATGAACTCCATTTGGAATGAGACTCCACAGGGTGAAATGGCACATATAATTAGGGCCTTCCACCAATTTGGAGCTCATTTGGGCAAAGTGGCCAATGTAACTTTGGTAAACCCTAGAAATCAACAGAAATGGTTTTACCAAGATTTTGTCATGCAAATCAATTCCCCTTGATGCACCACTTGGGGTAGTGGCCTCATTTGGTCATGTGAACATGCTCACAAAAGTTCGCGTCAAGGAGAGAAAGTTGGTAGTACAAACTTGTTCAAATTTGATTCTGGTCAAAGAGGGTTTTGGGGCACTTTGATCAATATAACATTCTCTCCAACTTGTGCCATTTGGTCTAGAGGCATTATTACACCATTTGAGCATGTGCACCAAGTTTGAGAGCATTTGGACATGTTTGACAGTGCAAACATTTTCAAACTTGAAAAAGGACAGAAGTGGTTTTGAGAGGGTTTCATGGGGTTATACTATTCTCCATGGCATAGTACTTGGCAAGATCATCCAAAATGTCATATGTGACATTCTAGAATTTTCTTGGAGTTTTATGAAAATATTTTCTTTAGAAATATTTCAAATCCTTGAAATGAGCAGAAATGGTTTTGGGAGGTTTTGTCCAATATTTTGATCATGACCATGTGTTGAAACTCATATATATGGAAAATATATGTCCATTGAGTCTCCCTAATTTTTCTCAAATATTTTTAAAGCTTTTAAATAATTTTAACCTATTAAAGACCATTTCTGGCCTTAAGAAAAAGCCTTTAAATAAAATAGGAAAATAACTTTTAAAATTATATTTTTGTGGTTTCTTGGTATCCTATATCTAATAGGAGTCAAAAATATTTTTGGAAAGATTTTTACTGCCCTTAATTAAGTACTTGCAGTGCAAACCTCAATCAAGGGGTTTTTGGAAAACTAATTTTTGATAATACTATTTGGCCAAGTTATTTTTGTAAGAAAATACTATATTGCACTATACACATGGCATGATCATTGGGAAAAGGTTTTGGATCAAGGAGAAGGAGTATAAGAGTTGGAGGATTTATTTGATTTTTAGAGCACTTGCAAGCAACACACAAAAATCAAATCAAGCAAAGTTCAAAACACTCAAAAGTTTTTGTCAAACCACATTTTATCATGATTTATTAGCTTAAGTTTTGTGGCATGAAAATCAGGGTGTGACAGACCTACCCCCTTACAAGAATCTCATCCCCGAGATTCCCAGACTAGGCGCGGGAAGGAATACGAAAACTTGGATTTGGGGTAGTCTTCACGTCCTCATGTTGGTTCTGCTTCCGTGTAGTGCTCCGTTGAACCTTGAAGTACCCGATGGTGTGGCTTCGTGTATGACGTTCTTGCTTGATCCAGATTGCAATTGGGGTTTCTTGCGTATGTCATATTGGGCTGGAGGTCGATGGTTCGGTGATTGATGTCCTTGTAGACACCGGGCTAGTTAGGAAGTTGGAAACGCTTTTTGAGGGTGTGTCGCGTGGAAAACGCTGTGCACAGTGGGTGACTCAGGCGGTAACTCTAACTGGTAGATGTCTTCTCTTCGTCTTGTGGCGATCTCGGAGGGGGTTGTTAAATCTTGGAGTGATCTCGAAGAGGGCCGATGAATCTTGGCGTGGGTTTCCTTGTCATGAAAATGCTTGGTTCCCTTGAGAGAAGTGGCCTGCAGATATGCCTGGTCTTCGATGCGGAGGTTTACTTCTCGACGATGGTGGTTGGTGTAGTTCTTCCTCCTGGACATGGCGATCTTCAGATGTTCCCTAACTAACTGAACGGTTCTTCTTCCGTCTTCTGGTAGGCAAGTATATCACCAAAGAAAGATGGCAACCAACTTGTCTGAGTACTCCGTGAAGACTTTCCCACGGCGTACATAGGGTATAGGTTGGGGTATCGGTGGTGGTCATGGTTGGGTATTGGCCAAGGTTTCCCTGTCCTAGAGCCAAAGCCCATGGTTGTGCTTCTGACCATATCGTGGCTGGGTGGGGCTTAAGGGTTTCAAGGATTCTAGTGTGCGAGCGAATGTTTGTCACCTTATCCTTAAGCACGGTTCCTGAGATGCCAATTGTTCTATCTAGCCCTTTAAACAAATAACCTTATACCACCGAAAGCATCAACTCTTGTAGGCCAGCTCCAATCATCACTCATGTTATTCATATCCTCATGACTCTCGAGAGGAGGTCTAACAAAATCATATATGTCTACGATCCCCAAACTCATATGTATGGCTACCCCTAAAAATCCATGGGTAGAGCATATAAGCTGCTAAGCTTGAATTTAATCACCACCATCCAAGTGCTCGGTCTATTGATCCAAGGTCCGCGATAAAGCATCTCTATCCTAAGGAAACACGTCGTAAGCCACTCCAAGATCTTGTTTCCTTCCTGTGAATCAACTCCAATAGCTCATTAACTTCCATCAATCACTACATAATCCATTAATTCTACCAATCCAATGTTTATGGTGTTCCACATGATCTTCTATTGTCCTATAGTCCCCAAATACTTGAAAAGGGTTATCTTACTATAGTCGGTCCACCAATTTCCATTATCATGGTCAAGTAAACTTCCAAGATCAAGCTCATACATATCCCTAGATAAACTCCGACAATTATCCAACCTCCTAGTTTATCATCCATCGAGAAACATGGTATTATGATCAAGATCATCAGTCTAAATCCAATATTACTCCGAACCATGTAGACATACTCAGCATCTATATTCAACTAGAATCACCTACTTAAATCCAATTCACTCAGGGGTAATGAAAGCTATGCTAATCTATACTCATGATCCAGCCACATTCATCTATCAACATGAAAGCCTTATAATCCACCAATAGTCTTAGATAATTCCTTAAGGTCACTAATATAAACTCATCAAGTCATTTCTCCTCTATTCCTATATCCTCAAACTGGTCTTCCTATCGTCAGTTCTGGTGCTATATTAGGATGATAATGTACTCGTTCACTATGTCCACTAGTTCCATAATGAACCCAGTGTTGTGCGAGGTTTACAGAGGCTTAACTGGTTCTCTTGCAATTCTGTGGGTTAAGCACATGGTTAAGGACTCGAGCTGGGGTATCTCATGAAGTCTCGAAGGGTCTAGGAATGGATTTCTAGTCTGGAGGGTTAAACATAACTCTACGGGGTTTCACTTGGTCGAGGAGGCTGCAACAAAAAGTCTTCGGTGCTAGTTGGTTGCCGAGGCAGAATCCTTGGTGTAGCTTGTCTTGCCGGTCTTCAGTTGAGGCGAGAGATGGGAGGAAAAGGTGGCATAGAGGAGGGGGATGCCTAAAGGGGGTTCTATAGTGCAAGTTCAAGCAAACAAGTGTCGTCAAGGCCATGCACATTCATTAAGATAAGATAGGTGATATAGTCGCGTACAAGCTGCCTAGGGCAAATGTGCGACTTATATCAAGACACAACAAGTACAAACAAGCAACACAAAATGTGGTTCCATTCGAACCATCTCACGGACTCGACTACGCATACGGGGATACACGACTCATCCTACCCTAGGGGTCCTCGGACTTGGTAGTCATGCTTGCTCGGAGAGAAGGGCGCTCATTCTTCAGTTTCTGGGTTCCCCTTGTGGTGACAAAGGGTCTGCGACAGTCGGCTGCTTGTTGGGACACATCCTTTTAATGTGCCCAAGTTCACCACACCCGTGACAAGTGACGGAAGCAAAAAGGTTGTTATCCAGTCTTGGGTTATGTCGTCGATGGCCTGACGACGATCTTCTATGAGGTGTATATGGGAATTCGTTCCTATGCCTCCTGCATGAGGTTTGGTTGCGGGTTTTCCGAAGTTCCTTGATTTGTTGCTCTTGATTGGCAAGGTGGGCTTGTAAGGCACTAATTTGCTCTCCTTGCTCGGCCACCTTCTTCTTCTCGAAGCAGTGGAGGTGCAGAAGTGAAGGGAGGTCTTGGCGAGCCTTAAGGAATGCTTCAGTAAGGTAACGTAGAAGGTAGTCTCCTGTGTTGATGAAGCGGATCTGGTACTTGAGGGTTGGATCCTCATCTTTTGGGGAAATCATCACTTGAGCTGGGGCTCCAAATCCGTTCTTTCCAGGTAGATAGCGGGTGGCGTGTTCTACTTTCATTTCTGGAAGGAGGCCTCGAAGACGGAGGAGCGCTTCATATGCCACTTGCTGAATGGCCAGGTCTTTTGTTGGCATGGGTGGTCCAATGAAGAACCACCCCTGGGGTGAGGTCTTAGCAGGCACAAAAACCTTGGCATAGAACTCCTTCTCGAGCACATCATTTTCCAGTTCATGCAGGGTGTATATGGGCAGCAAGGGGTAGTGGCATTGTTGGAGGCAGTCTTTTAGGAGTGACGAAAATCCTGTCATAAGGAGTCTCAAGGGGGCGACAATCATCTACAAAAGTTGAATAGGGGAGGTCAAAATGGAAAAATATCCCTCGGGTTCGATAAGCTTAGAAAAGAAGAGGAGTTTAGATGGTCTCAAGCTAGCTAACGTCCATGCTAACTAAGGCTTCCTACAGTCAGGATGGCTCTGATGCCAGCTCTGTGGGAACCCCGACTCATAAGTCGTGATCACCGAATGCACGTGTACAGTGATCCCAGAGATCAATGCTCACTGAACACACAGAAGCTGAATAACAAGAGTCTTACATCCATACATACCGTCTTACACAAATTATGACCATTATGGTCAAGTCTTACATAGATAAAGCCTTAAGGGCTGAACATCAAATAAAACACAAGCAGCGGAAATCTTCGTCGATAAGTAGAACCCATGCCATCTGCCTTAACCCTACAGGCATTCTGACTGGGAAGCGTCCTAGTTCGCATGTTCGTCTCCAAAGAATTCTTCCTCGAACTCCTGTTCTTCCATGCCTGGTCAATTAAATAACAGTGGCAAGCCAATGAGTACTTTGAATGTACTCGCAAGCAACCCATGTTTTGGTTCAAGATACAACAATGCATGATATAGGTAAATTTTTGCGGAAAGCTAGTTTTGAGTGTAATGACATGCTCAACAACTTGTAAGACATGCATCAGGAGAACTTAAGTAACCATGAGGATTGGTTACAGATATCAATATAAATAGAGTGGGCACGAACCCAACTCAATCATGTCAAGTCCTTGACTTGACCCAAGTAGTTCTTCCCATTATCCAAACACACACACTGGTTTGTAAACATGTGGACGTAGCCCAAGAGCGGTTACCCAACTGTCCTTGACCGTGGACACGACTATTCGAATAGTTTTACACACTGCATAGGTTGCACACTTTACCCACAAGATCTAGGGAACTTCCGTGCCATCCACGACCCGCGGTACCTCAAGCACCCGGGGTAAGCACCCGATCACTATCTTTCCCTAGACGACACTAACAAGGAGTCCACTCGTTGTTCCGTATCCTCATGATGTACATCATACGAGACTCGCTCGAGATCGTAACATCCGAGAGGGGACACAACGGTGTATCTGGTGCCCTGTGAAAACAGTCATGGCCGCCCTACCTGGCACGACCTCGTCCCGAGAGAGAGCACCAACTCTCCCCCGTCACTAGTAATGCGGGCTCCAAGCTAGTATCGACCTAGGTAATCAATAATGCCCTTTCCCATATAAGGGTAGAGTGGTTGCGCATGTAAGGTTGGAATAACGGTCGCAACTTAAACCAATCCGTTTTGGAAAACAACACAGACTTGTCTCGGTACACCACCTCGTCATCAAGTGGTTACCCAACTCATCATCTCCCTCGGGCATAAGTGGCACCCGATGGGGTTTTCGAAAAGTACTTTGAAAATACTTTGACTCCATCACTATGCATGTTCCCGTCCCTTTTTGCGTAGCAACTACTTTAGCATCCTTCCCACCGGCATAACCCTCATAAGGAGGTAGGGTCATGCACAATGCAAGTATCAATGAGGAAGTAACGGAGGCAACCCACCAAAGTGGCTACCCCTCCTCATGATTCCGTTGCAACAACAATAAAGTGCTATATGACATGCATAAAAAGGGTTTCATAGACATGGTCAAGGGCTGCTTGCCTTAGTATTCAAAGTCTTCAAGTCCTTCTTCTTCTTATCCAACTACTTCGTTAAATACGGGATCTATTCATCGCAAGAAAATAACGAGAAAATAAGGCAATAGTAAAACAGAAAAACCAAAGTGCTCAGAAAAATGTCAACTTATTTTGGAAAAATACTAGGGGAAAATCTAAGAAGTGAAAATTGATAGTTATGGATTTGCAGCTGTAGAATAGGAGAAATGGATTTTTAGAGGGGAATATAAATGCTCAAATTTGAATTTAAATTTGAAGAGTGTAGAAAAGTTTGATGGATATTTATGAAAGTAACACCATTAAATAGGTGGGATTATTCCAAGATTTTAGGAGTTGGAATTATTCCATTTGGATAAATATTTAATCCTGTGGAATTTTTGCATGGTCCCAGAAAAAGAAAAAGGAAAAGCAGCACTGTGCAACTGGGCCAGAAGGGCCACAGTGCAGCAGGCCCAGAGGGGATTCAGCCCGCGCGAGGCTGCCACGTCGAAGGCGTATTTGGGAAATATGCCTCCAGCCGACGCAGCGAACCGGTGCGCGCGCATGCGTTTTAAACCTGACAGGTGGGTCCCACCCGTCAGGGCATGAGGCTGACGGACAGGGCCCACGGCCGTCGTCGTCTACCTCGGGCCAGAGAGGAGGCGAGCTCACCGGCATCGCTGTGGTCGACGGCGAAGCGATCCAAGGGCACCGGCGTGCATAGGGAGGAGTCGCCGTTCTGGTGGAGGTGGATTTAGTCGCCGGGGTGGCCTGGTTCGCCGGCGACGAGGAGGCACAGCGGAGTTGCTTCGGGTGGCGGCGATTCCGGCCGTTTTCGGTAGCTAAAGAGAGGGGAAACAGGGGGGAAATGGTCAGTGGGCTCCTGCGGTTCTAGACCGAGTGAGAGCGGGGGCGGAGAGAGCCCGTACCTCTGGATCGACAGCGACCCGAGGCAGCAGAGCTCCGGTCGATCCCGAGCACAGAAGCCCCTTGAGGATGTTTGGGTGGTGCGGGCGTGTTCTTGGGGGTGTGAGGAGGAGGCGAATGCCACTGGAGCGGCCCGGGGCGGGCTTATATAGCCGCGCGATGGTCCACCATGGACTTGTGCGCCGACGAGCTCGTTGTCGTCGCCACGGGTCATGGGGGCCTGTTTGAGTGTGTCTGGGGTGCTCGTGGGGGTCGACTACGGCCAGGGGGAGAAGAGAGGGGGCGGGAAACGCGGCAGAGCGGGTCCCCCTCGCGGGCAAGGACTGGCGCGCTCGGGCGGCGCTCTGTCCGCATGCGAGGAGAGCCGGAGAGGGAGAGAGAGGAGGGGGACGATAGTGTAGCGTGATGCGGACGTCGAGGAGCATCGTTGGGCGCGCTGGGGAGGCCCGAGGTGGCCGGAGGTGCTTGGCAGGGGGCGGCTACAGTGCGGGTATGCACTGTAGTGCGCTCTGGAGCACGCCAATTGCATGCCAGGGCATGCCTTTGGCTTGTAGGGTGCGACCACTTGTGTCTGGGGGGTCAGGGGAGGAGTAAACAAATGGGTGGTGGCCTTGGGTGCCCTGGTGAGCCAGTAGGAGAGGAGAGAGGTAGAAGAAGAGGGAGAGAGGGGCTGTCCAGGGAGGTAAATGGGGGTATTTTACCCCTCAATCATTGAGCAATGGCCAGGGGAGAGTTACTGGAGGTAGGAGAGGACTAGGAGGAGTTGTGGTAAAAATTTGAGCTCAAGGAGATTAGTGGAAGAGGTCAAAATGATGATTTTGGAAAAATGGCAGTAGGTGTTTGGTGTTTGTTTGGGTAAGCAAATGAACTCCATTTGTAATGAGACTCCACAGGGTGAAATGGCACATATAATTAGGGCCTTCCACCAATTTGGAGCTCATTTGGGCAAAGTGGCCAATGTAACTTTGGTAAACCCTAGAAATCAACAGAAATGGTTTTACCAAGATTTTGTCATGCAAATCAATTCCCCTTGATGCACCACTTGGTGTAGTGGCCACATTTGGTCATGTGAACATGCTCACAAAAGTTGGCGTCAAGGAGAGAAAGTTGGTAGTACAAACTTGTTCAAATTTGATTCTGGTCAGAGAGGGTTTTGGGGCACTTTGATCAAGATAACATTCTCTCCAACTTGTGCCATTTGGTCTAGAGGCATTACTACACCATTTGAGCATGTGCACCAAGTTTGAGAGCATTTGGACATGTTTGACAGTGCAAACATTTTCAAACTTGAAAAAGGACAGAAGTGGTTTTGAGAGGGTTTCATGGGGTTATACTATTCTCCATGACATGGTACTTGGCAAGATCATCCAGAATGTCATATGTGACATTTTAGAATTTTCTTGGATTTTTATGAAAATATTTCCTTTAGAAATATTTCAAATCCTTGAAATGAGCAGAAATGGTTTTGGGAGGTTTTGTCCAATATTTTGATCATGACCATGTGTTGAAACTCATATATATGGAAAATATATGTCCATTGAGTCTCCCTAATTTTTCTCAAATATTTTTAAAGCTTTTAAATAATTTTAACCTATTAAAGACCATTTCTGGCCTTAAGAAAAAGCCTTTAAATAAAATAGGAAAATAACTTTTAAAATTATATTTTTGTGGTTTCTGGGTATCCTATATATAATAGGAGTCAAAAATATTTTTGGAAAGATTTTTACTACCCTTAATTAAGTACTTGCAGTGCAAACCTCAATCAAGGGGTTTTTGGAAAACTAATTTTTGGTAATACTATTTGGCCAAATTATTTTTGTAAGAAAATACTATATTGCACTATACACATGGCATGATCATTGGGAAAAGGTTTTGGATCAAGGAGAAGGAATATAAGAGTTGGAGGATTTATTTGATTTTTAGAGCACTTGCAAGCAACACACAAAAATCAAATCAAGCAAAGTCCAAAACACTCAAAAGTTTTTGTCAAACCACATTTTATCATGATTTATTAGCTTAAGTGTTGTGGCATGAAAATCAGGGTGTGGCATTATTGAGCTAGAAGGAGAACTGAAGGCCACTCGCAAGGACTACATGGATGAGATTGTAGCCCTAGTGAGACAAAACGGCGACCTTAAGGAGAAGGTTGAAGAACTCATGGGGAACTCAGCACCCGGAGAAGAAGATGAAGATTGCACCTGTCCAGATAACTACATCATCATCGACGACACCGATTCCGATCCTAGTGATGATGATTCCGAAGACAAAGCTGGAGCAGATATCATGGAGTCTTCATCGGAGCAGTTTTTCTAGTAGACTACCATAACAGTAGTAGTGTTCCACCATGTACATAATACAGTCCACGCACTTTTGCAATAGTTCTAGATTGATTGTATGCCCTTGTTTGATTGAATGAAGTGATTTTGTGTGCATTTGTTGAAGGAAATATGCCCTAGAGGCAATAATAAAGTTATTATTTATTTCCTTACATATCATGATAAATGTTTATTATTCATGCTAGAATTGTATTGACCGGAAACATAATACATGTGTGGATATATAGACAAACAGAGTGTCACTAGTATGCCTCTACTTGACTAGCTTGTTAATCAAAGATGGTTAAGTTTCCTAACCATAGACAAAGGAGTTGTCATTTGATTAACAAGGTCACATCATTAGTTGAATGATATGATTGACATGACCCATTCCATTAGCTTAGCACCCGATCGTTTAGTATGCTGCTATTGCTTTTATCCATGACTTATACATGTTCCTATGACTATGAGATTATGCAACTCCCGTTTACCGTAGGAACACTTTGTGTGCTACCAAACGTCACAACGTAACTGGGTGATTATAAAGGTGCTCTACAGGTGTCTCCGAAAGTATTTGTTGGTTTGGCGTATTTCAAGATTGGGATTTGTCACTCCGAATGTCGGAGAGGTATCTCAGGGCCTTCTTGGTAATGCACATCACATAAGCCTTGCAAAGCATTGCAACTAATGAGTTAATTGCGGGATGATGTATTACGGAACGAGTAAAGAGACTTGCCGGTAACGAGATTGAACTAGGTATTGGATACCGACGATCGAATCTCGGGCAAGTAACATACCGATGGACAAAGGGAACAACGTATGTTGTTATGCGGTCTGACCAATAAAGATCTTCGTAGAATATGTAGGAGCCAATATGGGCATCCAGGTCCCGCTATTGGTTATTGACCGGAGACGTGTCTCGGTCATGTCTACATTGTTCTCGAACCGTAGGGTCCGCACGCTTAAGGTTACGATGACAGTTATTATGAGTTTATGCATTTTGATGTACCGAAGGAGTTCGGAGTCCCGGATGTGATCACGGACATGACGAGGAGTCTCGGAATGGTCGAGACATAAATATTGATATATTGGACGGCTATGTTCGGACATCGGAATGGTTCCGAGTGGTTTCGGATATTACCGGAGTGCCGGAGGGGTTACCGGAACCCCCCGGGGGAAGTATGGGCCTTATTGGGCCGCGAGGGGAGAGAGAGGGCCGCGCCAGGAGGTGGCGCGCGCCCCCCCATGGGCAGTCCGAATTGGACAAGGAGGGGGGGCGCGGCCCCCCTTTCCCTCTCCCTCTCCCTCTCCCTCTCTTTCCTTCCCCCTTCCTCCTTCCTAGTTGGACTAGGAAAGGGGAGTCCTACTCCTACTAGGAGGAGGACTCCCCCTCCCTTGGCGCGCCTCTCTAGGCCGGCCGGCCTCCCCCCCTTGCTCCTTTATATACGGGGGCAGGGGGCCCCCTAGGACACACAAGTTGATCATCGTGATCGTTCCTTAGCCATGTGCGGTGCCCCCCTCCACCATATTCCACCTCGGTCATATCGTTGCAGTGCTTAGGAGAAGCCCTGCGTCGGTAGTTCATCAAGATCGTCACCACGTCGTCGTGCTGACGGAACTCATCCCCGGAGGTTTTGCTGGATCGAGACCCGGGGACGTCATCGAGCTGTACGTGTGTCAAGAACTCGGAGGCGCCGGAGTAACGGTGCTTGGATCGGTCGGATCGCGAGGAGGACGTACGACTACTTACTCTATGTTGTGTCAACGCTTCCGCTTCGGTCTACGAGGGTACGTAGACAACACTCTCCCCTCTCATTGCTATGCATCACCATGATCTTGCGTGTGCGTAGGAATTTTTTTGAAATTACTACGTTCCCCAACATTTGTCTCATGTGCATTGGGTAGTGTTTTCTCTTTAGACCTCATTCTATTCTTAATTCTCATCTTTTCTAAACCCTCAGATGCCTCCGAGACGTGACAATGGATTTGCTTTCCCACCGGAACTCACTCAGTTGATCCAGCAGCAGAATGCTTTGATGCAGTTGTTAGTCCAGAACCAGAACAACAACAACAACAACAACAACAACAACAACAACAACAACAACAACAACAACAACAACAACAACAACAACAACAACAACAACAACAACAACAACAACAACAACAACAACAACAACAACAACAACAACAACAACAACAACAACAACAACAACAACAACAACAACAACAACAACAACAACAACAACAACAACAACAACAACAACAACAACAACAACAACCCACCGCCGCCGCCACCAGTTGATCACTTAACCCGTTTTCTTAGGCTAAATCCACCGGTGTTCTCCAGTAGCACCGAGCCGATAGTAGCAGATGATTGGCTCCGCAAGACAGGGAGGGAGTTGACCACTGCAGGATGTACAGATGGGGAAAAAGTGAAATTTACCGCACACCAGCTTGAAGGACCCGTAGCAGCATGGTGGGAGAATTTTACAGCCACTTACCCTGTAGACACTATCACATGGGATCAGTTTCAGCAAGCTTTCCGTACTGCCCATGTTTCAGCAGGAGCTATGGCCATGAAGAAGCGTGAGTTTCGCAACTTACGCCAAGGAGGACAGACAGTCGGCCAGTATGTGGATGACTTTAGTAAGCTAGCACGTCATGCCCCAGATGACGTTGCTACTGATGCAGCTAAGCAGGAGAAGTTTCTGGAAGGACTGAATGATGAGCTGAGTATGCAGTTGATGGTAGTAAGTTTCAACAACTACCGGGAGTTGGTAGATCATGCTCTTATGATTGAAGGGAAGCAACAGCAGATTGAAAACCGCAAGAGGAAGTATGGACAGGGGAAGTATAATTCAGGAGCCCAACAGAAGCCCCGTCTTACCCCTAAACCGGGAGTTCATTTTCAGCATACCCATGGAGGAGGTAGCTCGCACAACCATAATGTCTCCAAGAATGGTCATGGGAATGGAGGAAGCAACGGCCAGAACCGTACCACCCCATCAACCCCAGCCAAGAGAGACCTGAGCCAAGTCACTTGTTTCAAGTGTTCAAAGACTGGATATTATGCCAATGAATGTCCTGAAGGCCAGAGTGGCAATGGAAGCTCTGGAAAGAAGCCGAACCCTTTCAACAGGGGACAGGTGAACCACGCTAGCATGGAGGAGGTTGAAGCTCAGCCCGATGCAGTAATCGGTAAGTTTTTGGTTAAGTCATTTACTGCACTTGTTCTTTTTGATACTGGTGCATCGCATTCATACATATCAAGGGGATTTGTGGATAAGTATAACCTGCCAACCCAAGCCCTTAGGTCACCCATGTTAGTAACCTCGCCTGGAGCAGAGTATATGGCTAGTCGATGGTGTGATCGGTTACCATTAAGGATTGGTAACTATGTGTTTCCCTCAGACCTAATAGTATTGGAATCTCAAGGACTGGACGTGATATTAGGCATGGATTGGTTGTCAAAGTATGAAGAGAACATTGAATGCGCTAGTAAGACAATCTTGCTTACAATGCCAGAAGGAAGAAGGATCAAGTATGTATCATGGCATGTGCCGAAAAGGACTCAAGTAAATTCCTTAATAGGAGTTGTGCAGGAGGAAGAAACAGTGGTAAAGGATTTCCCTGACGTATTTCCAGAAGAGTTGCCAGGCATGCCACCGGATAGAGACATTGAGTTTTTGATTGAGCTTTTGCCAGGCACAGGGCCAATATCGAAGAGACCATACAGGATGCCCGTAAAGGATTTGGTGGAGATTAAGAAGCAGATTAAGGAGTTACTGGATAAAGGTTACATTCGCCCAAGTTCTTCGCCTTGGGGATCACCAGTACTTCTAGTGGAGAAGAAAGATGGATCGTTAAGAATGGTTGTTGATTACCGCGGATTGAATGAAGTAACGATCAAGAACAAGTCCCACTACCAATGATTAATGATTTGTTTGATCGTTTGCAAGGAGCTAAGGTGTTTTCCAAGATCGATTTGCGACCGGGGTACCATCAGTTGAAGATTCGAGAGCAGGACATACCTAAGACAACATTCACCACAAGATATGGACTGTATGAGTATACCGTTATATCATTTGGTCTGACTAACGCACTTGCCTATTTCATGAACATGATGAACAAAGTGTTTATGGAGTTTTTGGATAAGTTCGTCGTGGTGTTCATTGATGATATTCTGGTTTATTCGAAGAAAGAAGAAGAGCATAAGGAACATTTGCGATTGGTACTTGAGAAGCTTAGAGAACATCAGTTATATGCCAAGTTCAGCAAATGTGAGTTTTGGTTGAAGGAAGTAGGATTCCTCGGACACGTTATATCCGGAGAAGGAATAGCAGTTGACCCCACAAAGGTTATCACTGTGACCAATTGGGAAGCACCAACAGCAGTTGGAGAGATCCGGAGTTTTCTCGGACTCACAGGATACTACCGGAGATTTATTGAGAAATTTTCTAAGATTGCAAAGCCTATGACGGAATTACTGAAGAAGGATACCAAGTTCATATGGACTGAGGAGTGTGAGGCTAGTTTCCAGGAATTGAAGAAACATTTGGTTACCTCACCAGTGTTGATTTTACCAGACCAGACCAAGGATTATGAGGTATATTGCGACGCTTCACATCGAGGACTTGGAGCAGTGCTTATGCAGGAGGGAAGAGTTGTTTCGTATGCTTCACGACAACTGAAGCCCCACGAATTGAATTATGCCACGCATGATTTGGAGTTAGCAGCCGTAGTGCATGCATTGAAAACATGGAGACATTTCCTCATTGGAAACCATTGTGAGGTGTACACGGATCACAAGAGTTTGAAGTATATTTTCACGCAAAAGGAGTTGAACCTCAGACAAAGGAGATGGTTGGAGCTCATCAAGGATTATGATATGAGATTACATTACCATCCCGGAAAGGCTAATGTAGTAGCTGACGCATCGAGCCATAAGAGCCATGTCAATACACTAATGACGGGAGGAATACCAAAGGAGTTAGCTGAGGATCTTCGTGAGCTATGTTTGGAAATAGTTCCGAGAGGCTATATAGCAGCATTGGAGATACAGTCAACTCTGATGGATAGAATCAGAGAAGCTCAGCAGACTGACAAGGAGATTGCTTCTATAAAGGAGAAAATGAGCGAAGGAAAAGGTAAAGGATTTCATGAGGATGAGCACGATACCCTATGGTTTGAAGTCCGTGTTTATGTTCCCAATGACCCGGAGGTCAGGAAGTTGATTCTGCAAGAGGCTCATGATTCACCCTATTCGATTCACCCAGGGAATACCATGATGTATTTTGATTTGAAGGATACTTTCTGGTGGACCGGAATGAAGAAAGATATTGCGGAGTATGTAGCAGTTTGTGATGTATGTCAGAGAGTAAAGGCAGAACATCAGAAGCCAGCAGGATTGTTACAGCCATTGCCGATACCCGAATGGAAGTGGGATAAGCTAGGCATGGATTTGTCACGGGATTACCAAGGACTCGTTCCGGCTATGACTCGATTTGGGTTGTAGTTGATCGATTTACAAAGGTAGCTCATTTCATCCCAGTAAAGACCACTTACACAAGTGCTAAGTTGGCAAAGATATACATGACCAGGATTGTATGTTTGCATGGAGTTCCGAGGAGTATCGTATCAGATAGAGGAACCCAGTTTACCTCAAAGTTTTGGAAGCAGTTGCACGAAACTTTGGGTACCAGGCTAGAGTTCAGTACAGCTTTTCATCCACAGACAGATGGACAGACCGAGAGAGTCAATCAGATTTTGGAGGATATGCTGAGAGCCTGTGCGCTAGATTATGGATCTAGTTGGGACGACAATTTTCCATATGCAGAGTTCTCTTACAACAACAGCTATCAAACCAGTTTGAAAATGGCCCCTTTCGAAGCCTTGTATGAAAGGAGGTGCAGGACATCGTTGTCGTGGGACGAAGTTGGAGACCGCCAGTTATTCGGACCTGATTTGATTAAAGAGTCTGAACAGAAGGTGAAGTTGATTCGCGATAGGCTCAAGGTAGCCCAGTCCAGGCAGAAGAGCTACACAGATTCTAAATGGAAGGAGACAGTTTACGAAGTCGGAGACCGGGTTTATCTTTGAGTATCTCCACTTGGAGGAATTAAGCGTTTTGGTGTTAAGGGAAAGTTAGCGCCACGATTTGTAGGACCATACCAAGTATTGGAGCGTATGGGAGAAGTGGCCTACAAGTTGGAATTGCCCGAAGGTTTGTCAGGAGTTCATGATGTGTTCCACATTTCTCAGTTAAAGAAGTGCCACACGGGGATGGCTGACATACCGTTGCGAGACACAGTGCCATTGGAAGCAATTCAGTTGGATAACAATTTGACCTATGAGGAGAAACCAGTTAAGATTCTCGAGTTTGCCAGCCGAGTCACTCGCAGCAAGGTTATCAAGTTTTGCAAGGTTCAATGGAGCCACCACACAGAGGATGAAGCCACCTGGGAACGACAGGAAGATTTGCTCAAGGACCACCCTCACCTATTTTCTAGCCAACCCAAATCTCGAGGGCGAGATTCATCTTAAGGGGGGTAGGTTTGTAACATCCCAAATTTTCAATTTGGAATGTTATACATTAGATCATCATTGCATATCATATTTTATTTGATTTTGGTGTTGATCCTAGAAATTTTAAGCAAATCAAGGACCCTCGGAGAGAGTTGGGGATTTCATTATTTTCATATTTGAGTTTTCTCAAGTTTTGAGAATAGGATCATTTGATTTTATTTATTTTATCATCAATTATTTCTATTACAAAAGTATGAGAGAGGGAATAAAATGTTTCCCAAAATAAAGAAATATTGAGGATTTCATAATAAAATCAAACAAGATTTTATTTCGAAGTTTTTCGTTATTTTATTTGAATTTAGGAAAAATATGCATTTTTTGAAATTGCATTTAGGCCCCAAATAAATGTTCACTTTGTCAGGCTTGATTTTAGAAGTCCGGTACAATTTATTTCGGGATTTTTGGAGTCCGTTTAGTATTTCTTTTTATTTTTCTTCTGCGCGTAATTATTTTAAAAAAAGGGCAACCGACCTACGGGCCGTGTCCGACCCGGACACTAGGCCCAGCAGGCTTTAAAAGCCGCGGCCCAGCCCCGGACCAAACCCTAGCCGCCGCCTACCTCGAGCCCCGCCCGCCGCCGCCGCCAGCCCCGCCGCGCCGCGCCGCCGCCCGCCCCGCCGCTGCTGCCCGCCGCCGTCGCCGACCCGCCGCCCGAGGTCGTCTCGATTTCCATGCCACCAGCTTTTTTTTAGAAAAAAACCGATCGGTTTCCGTCGGTTTATTTTTTGTTTCGTTTTTTTAGATCGGTTTTATTTTTCGGTTTAGTTTAATTAGCGAGCGTTCGCTCATTCGTTCGTTTTAACGAAAGTGTTCATCGTTTAGATCCGATTAACGAACGTTCGTTCGTTAATCCGTTCGTCACTTTTCTTTTTCTTGGATTTTCCGCGGTTATTTTCTGATCGCGATTTCTGATCCGATTTTCGTTTTAGTATAACTTTTCGCTCGTTTATCGAAATCAGACGATTCAAGCGCCTAGAGTTTCGTATCGAAACCCTCTTTCCGTTTAACCAAATTAAACAAGTTTTTGCTTCTGTAAAAATTGACTTAGATCCAGATTAGTAGAACGAAGTTGTTTTCTTTCACCGTTTTACTTTCGTTGCTTCGTTCGATTTGATTCTTTTTGCAAACCGGAGTTCTTAAGTTGAACTTTCTGGTCAAATCTCTTATTTGAGTTTTACCTGTGCATTAGATGAGTACTTATTGTATGCTTGTTTGTTTGTCTGCGATAGAATACCCGGAGTGCGCCGCCTGTTACTTTGAATCTCTAGGTTTCGCGGATCATCAGCAAGGCAAGTAACACTTTGATCATACCTCTTTTACTACCCAGTTTTATTGCATTAGGTCAATCCTCAAACATTGCATGATTAGGATCTAATTAAACTGTGGGATGGGAAGTAGTTGAGGTAGTACCTATTACCAGATTTATTATCAAACCTTTGGGAGTTACTTCTACGTTTGCTTATTATGCCATGCTATGCTAGTAGACGTGGATTGGGTGAGTGATATCCATGACAGATGTGAGTTTGCTAATCTAATGGTTTATCTAAGGTGGCAACTTAAACACACATCTGGGTGGATTGAGGTACCTGGGTATTCCAGGATTGCCTGTTGTTTTCTTTGTGGTCCGCCACCCAGGCTCAAAGGGATCATGAGATTATTCAAACTAGAAACTTCCGTGTGCAGCCACAAGTCATTATGGGCTCTGGCATAGCTGACTAAGTCGTGCGAACTCTTACAGTGGTAGACTAGCAGATGTAGGGGATGTAGGTTGGTACGGTCTATCACATCGTAAGGTGCTAGCGCTTCTGAAACACTATGTCTCGGTCATCCGTTTCTCAAACACCATGTAGTGCAAGAAATCCAATGGAGGCGATCGAGTCTTGTGGAGAAAAGTGCGAAAACCTCTGCAGAGTGTATAAACTAATCATGGTTAGCCGTGTCCCCGGTTATGGACGTTTTGAGTATCTAGTACTTGGATATCATGTGAATCTCATCATGTTACTCTAATTAATATTGTTGGGTTTTTAATGATGATTTACTTTAATTGGGATTGAGGATGCTGTCAACCATTCTCAATGTTTAACAACCATCATGATAGTTAAATAAATTTATTCCTTTGCAGTAGGGAAAAATTGGCTTTACGCAAAACTGTAACCATAGAGCTTTCCACCAGCCATATATGCATGTAGTATAGGCTTAATCATTCATTACTCTCTATGTGTTACATTGCCAGCATATTCCATGTGCTGACCCGTTTTGGGCTGCAACGTTTCATGTTGCAGACTTTTTAGACGACGAGTAAGGTGCCTTTTAGGTCGTGGTTCTATACTCAGTGATGCCATTGGAGTTGATGGACTCGCTTATCTTCCAAGCCTTCCGCTGTTATCGTTGTTAGATGGCCTTAAGCCATATTTATTGTAATAAGTTCTCTGTGAGACATTCGATGTAATAAGTGTGTGATTGCTACTCTGTTATATATCCTTCAAAGTATTGTGTGGTGTCAGCATTACTGATCCAGGGATGACACCTGAGCACAGAGGTCAGACTGTTTGAGGTCTGGTCGCTACATCATCGTCTCTCGGGTATCTCTCGTGCTACCTATATGTCGACAATGATCTTTTATCTTCGCAACACACTGACGGTACTCTCTCCCTCGACCTTCATCACTCTATCTCTCTCTAAGTATATCTCGCTCACTGCTATGTGTCTCTAACTATGATTCTCCATGTGAAATCTCTTTCTCTCACACAAACACAAACTTCGTCTCCCGGGGTCTCATTTCTCTCTACTATTCCCCTGTGTGCCACTCGCACACATCCTCTCACACAGAGACGTCTTTCACTCCTCAGATATGAGAAGCTACGACTCTTCCTCTTAAATTTCTCTTTCTCACACACAAACACAAACTCTGTCTCCCAGGGTCTCATATCTCTCCACCATTCTCTTGTATGTCGCTCACACACACTCTCTCTCTCCCTAGAGATATCTTGCGTTCCCTCATATGTCTCTCTAGCTATCACTCTCATTGTTTAATATCTTTCTCTCTCGCAGACACAAAACTCCGTTTCTCGAGATCTCATTTCTCTCTGATATTTGTTTGTATGTGACTCACATGCACACTCTCTCTATCTATCTCACAACCACACACATAACTCAGCCTTCTGATCCACACGACTCCTATCTCTAAAACACACTAGCTAGCTAGCATATTTATCTTTCTATTTATCTATTTCTCCATCAACCTTCTTTCTCGCCCTCACTCTTGCTTCCTATCACGCACACTATATATGTTTCTCTCTACATGCAGTCCAGTGCCCTCTTTTTATCTTTCTCTCTCTCACACACATAACTTCACCCTCTGAACCACCCGGCGGTCATCTCCAACACTCAAACTAGCTGATGTCCCTCTATCTAGCATCTCTATCTCTGTATCTATTTGTAGTTTCTTCGTCAACATTTCTTTCTCACACGCACTCTTGCTTCCTATCACCCAAACTATATATGGCTCTCCATACATGCATTTATAGGTTGATCTCTTTTGCACAATCGTTGTGTATTGCTCCCTCTGCTCGCCATAGATGCATGCTCCAGTCCACGCCACTATCTCTTAAAGACAAAAACACATGCTCAATTATCAAGCCTTCTTCCCTACACTCTCACATGCATGCATATTGTCATACCGATCTCTCCCATATCGTTGATCTTATGACTTATGTCTTCTTTCTTTTATCTCGATCGTGCTCGCGCGCACACACACATCCCACGTATAGATGTATACCTCTCGCACATGCATGTTCAAGGTCTCCTATGTCTCCATACATAGTTAATTACCCTCAACCCTAATGCCACATCGAATCGTTCTCTACTTGTGTGCACATAACTTCCGCCTGGATGGGTAAATCACACACTCACACTTAACAGTCTCCTTCTAACTACCCCTCCTCTCTCATTCTTCCCCTATATCCCCGAAATCAATAAGACCAGCCCTTCGTTTAATTCCCGCCTACATGCACCATCGATATATAGTAGTCTTCCTCGGTGTCTCTCGAACAAACATGTTCTCTCGATGTCGACTCCTCTCACGCGCACACGCCTTCTCTTCCCTCTCTACAGGCCTTTTCTCTCTCGCACACCTCATTGGTGCCCCTGTCATACACTATGATGAAGCCACGCACACTTAAATTACATCCGCCACCAAGGACCCCGCGTCACACACACACACGCACCCCCCCCACACACACACACACTAAGACTCCATCTCACATACACATGCTCTAGGCAGAGCATTTATTCCTACCACCCTTCGTCCAACCTTACCCGTATGATAAGCAATCACCTTAATTTACCTGTATAACATGGACAAATTCCACTTTACTTTAGTAGTTAGCAAACTTATCATCTCTACTCTTATAAAAAACGAGTTGGTGATGATGGTGTGCCTGCCATCTTGTAATATACACCATCCGATCTATATCTGACGGATAGAAAGCAAACTATGACAATTTTACAAAAGATACCCGTACCTCTCTCCACATTTACAGACAAGGCCTTGCCTCATTCATCGTGCTTATCTCCCACAACCTCATTGCCGAGCAATTAAAAAAGGAAGTCTCTGGAACAATCTAGCATGGTGGCCGCTGCCGCCTGCCGGCGCCATCCATCCCCATGCACCTGCCCAGTCCGACCATCAGTCACCACCACACTCCACTCCTCCTCACCTTATCTCTCATCTTTCATTTTTTCGATGAAATTGTCGACATACCAGTTTCTCGATAAAATTCTCGAGATATCATTAGTTTTTACACATGGGATTACTCCTGCATGGGTCAATCACAATAGGTGTTTTGTAAAAAAAATGCATATTGATGTTCCGTGCAATGCACGAGCATCTTGCTAGTAATTATATAACGCAAATCACGAGCAGGAAGTGACATTTTTTTACACAACCACATTAACATGGCCACGTAAATCACTAGCTAAAGTGTAATACCATTATAATTATATCCCGATGCAAAAGGTTGAGTACATGTCCGAAGAGTAGAGTTGCACACATGCACTCTGTCTCTCAGAATCTCTCGCACACACTAGTTACGTGACGCCTACTTAAGCAGACACGTATGTTACAATTTGTGCACCCACGGGTACACGTGATGGTGCGCATTTATTTAAGCCGGACGGCGAACCCAAACAGTAGCTGCATTCATTCCCCTCCCGCCGCCTCTTCTCTGGTCGCCGTAGCCCGGAATCCATGGCCCGGCCGAAGGTAACGACATACGCCATACTCCCGCCGGAGCGGCGCTTCAATCTGGAAAATTTAGTGGTCATGCATGCATCTTTTTGTGCTAGCACTCCTATATAAGGGTTGACCGGTCGCTTCCTACAGATGTACGCGGGCGGTGGAAGAGGATGGAGAAGGGAAGCGGGCTGTGGTGTAACGTTTTTTTACCACATTTTCTTAGGAAACTAAGTGCAATAATTGAGTAGTTTTGCAAACTACTAGTACTACACCTGAAACGGTTCAAAACCAATACCACCACCACGCTCGCGTCTGACTGCCTGGCTGACCCGACCTCCCTACCTTGTCGGCGCGCGCTTCCCGCATGAAACGCTCAGCATCGCCCCGGAACATCAGTGCCGCATTAATGCCCGGCCAAAGCGGAGGCGACCTCTCATTGGCGCCAGCTTTGAAGCAGCGCGACAACCAAGAGAGCGCCGCTTCCCGGTGCACACGACTGCTCTGTGTCGAGGCTGGCCATAGTATGGATGAATTTCCATCATGGGGAGCCACACTAACTGCAATGATATGGACTCCCGTTGCCCACAGTTATGGATCGTTCCATCTATGAAGAACACGTGGGACTAGAACTACGAGACCGACATGTACCGAGGAGTGGACATACGAACCTGAGTAATGTAGCGCAGTAAGTGAAGTAGCAAGGCACAAATAGTATGAATATGCGTGGCATATAGGCATTTGTCTCTTACTACCACTAAATGTTGTACGTGCAATGCCCGTTGATGTTATGGAGTATGTGCCTAAGTACTCTACGAGTACTATATTAATTGGAGGCACATATTAGGTTTTATATTTGTTAACGTCTATGCCCCGAGACCTTTCAACTAGACGTGTCTTTCTCTCCGGGCTGCACTTTTATCGTTCATACCACTAGTGTAGTAGTACTACCACATGTGGTCTCCGACCCAGAAGTGGGAACGCTCTACCACGATGTTCATGTCCAACTCCTTTCGCTGACGTGTGGGACATCCAGCACGTGCCGTGTTTGGCACTCCTTTGTCGTAAGAGTTGAAACGCTAGCATTCATCAGAAATAAAAAATAAATATAAATCAGCAGTGATACTATACCACGCGGTTTCCTTGCTCCTCGATATTGAAAAGAATACTTCGGTTCACCGACATGTGGGACGTCGACCATCCTGGTCCACTTGTCATGCCCGCAGAACTCCAAGGGAGAGTCACCCCGGTCGTCGCGCCGCGGTAATTACTAATGAGCCATCAAATCACAGGCCCAACCTTTCCCACTGTGAAGTTGCTCAAACAAAGGAAACATCACGACTTCGTTGAATTTTGCTTCTTGAAGAAAACTACTTTACCAGCAGTACTGCTAGCTAAAGTAGTTACTCCAGCAGAGGCCTCCTTTGGTTCATAGGATAGGAATTTTATAGGAATATGAAAATCATAGGAAGTGAGATGACATGCATCTCAATTCCTATAGAGAAAGAGATGCCATTTGATGCATACGATAGGAATTTTTCCATTGAGTCTAGGCTAATGTATTGGTAATTTGCTCTAAAAACTATAGTACTAACTAGTAGTATTGGTACATGCTCGTAATTAATTAAACAAATGTACGGGCAACACAGACACACACACTAACTACTAGTACTACTACTTCTCACATGCTGGCCAGACGTCGTCCTTCTCCTTCCCGGCTTTGTCGGCGATACCCCACCGTGTTTGTATCTCCGCCGACCTCTCCGCAGCAGCGTGTGTGTCCTCTTCTTTCTTGCGGCGGCGGGCCTCTCTTTTCTTGAGTGCTTTCTGACTTTTCCGCTCCCTCTGTGCGGCTTTGGTCGCCTCTTGCTCTACTGCCCATTCGGCCTTGGAAGCTTCAAATTCCGCCCACGTAGGTGTAAGGTCGCGAGCGGCAATGAACTCGGCACGGCAGGATGGCATCGCTTCCCTACCCTTCTGTGTGTGGTCGTGGGCGGCGAGGAACTCGACGCGTGTCGGTGGGAACGACACATATGGGATCACTGGGATCCCTTCTACGGTTGGCGGGCGCGAGGTTGTGCAAAGAGCGGGTCTGACAGGAAGCACACAGATCATTTACCCAAGTTCGGGCCGCGAAGATGCGTAATACCCTAGTCTTGAGTTGGTGGGTGTATTGAATGTTCCTGTGTTCTTGAGCTAGCTACGGGGTGCAACTTGCCCAAAAGAGCCGAATCCCTCTCCTGGTCGCCTCGGGCCTCCTTTTATAGGAAAAAGGGGTTGCCATAGTGGCTCACAGGAGGTGGAAAGGTCTACAGTTGATAAGCCTATCCTCTGGGACCGTCGGACAAATGCATTTAATGCGCTGCCAACGTGTCCCCCTTGCTTTATCGGGGACGACAAGGAAGCACGTCCCAGCTGTCACCGCCTCGCCTGGCCTTGACACGCGTCTGAGCCGATGAGGCGTTGTGGCGCCATGTTGGCTGGCTGCTGGGCTAGCGCGCTGGTGGAGCCTTCATGAAGACCTGCATGCCACCACGCAGGTGCTTGCTGAGTCAGTGTAGAGGCCGCCCGTCGCCACGCAGGTGCCTGCCCAGCTGGTTGAGCTAGCAGCTGCTTGGGGACGGTGGTGGATTCTTGGCTGGCGCGGGCCTGGCAGTGGCCCTGCTGATGCCTTCAGCAAGGGTCTTGCCGGGGGCCTGACAAGGGTCTTGCCGTGGCGTTGCAGTCGTCCCCGGCAAGGTGATTCCCGGGGGTCTTGTGGATTTCCTCCGCTAGGATCCCGCCGAGGGTCGCCGTCTTCTGGTCCTCATCTGATCTCACATGTTTATGATCTTGACAAAGATCTGCATGCCACCACAGAGGCGCCTCCCGAGCCTTGGTTCCAATGTAGTTGTGGTGTTGGGACCCATGGGCTCAAGGGTGGCCGGATCCACTCGCATCGGGCAGGTTGCCCCGGCAAGGCTCTTGCCGGGGCTGCGGAGGCTGCCTCGGCAGGGATCTTGCCGAGGGAGTCTATCTCTCTCTCTGTCTCTCCTGTGTTTCTGGTCTTGGCGTTGCCTTTGTTGTCTTGTGCTTTGGCTTCTCTCCGGCTTCCCTCCTCTGCCCTGCTAAGTGTGGCCGCGGCGCGTGGCTCTGACTGCCCGTGCACAAGTAAAGGGGTCAAAAGGAGAGCCCCTACTTTTGTACACCGACAGGAGCCCCCGGGTCTGGGCCACACATAAGCGTGACGCGTTGTTGGGCCAGGCCCAGAATGGTGCGCGGGCAGGTGGGGCGGATTTTTAACGTAGTAACTATTTCGTCCGCTGTGCTTCCCCACGACCCACGTTGAATGTGCGACGTGGAGGGTCGTGTGTGACGTGGGGGTCATGCGCGGGGCGGTTCCCGCACGCATGCGTCACATCGCAGTAAAGAGGCGGCCCGCGCCTTCCCCTTAAGAATAAGAGGGAGGCGCAGAGGCGCGGCTCATTTACTGAGTGGACTCAGGTCGCGGTCTTCAAGGAACCCGCACCCCACGATCATGGGGTGGGGAATGGTTGCATCACCCGTCCCCTCGATCCTGCTCGCTCTCCAAGTTTCCCCATGCAGGTGGCAGGCGGTGGAGGTGGGAAACCGGGCCGTCACTGATTGGGGCAGCGGGTTGGTCCTGATTCCCTGCGCCTCTGATGGTTGGATTGGTCGAGTGGGGCGGCCGGGCCTCGACCCCCCCCCTTTATAAGGAGGGGGAGGGAGATGTCATCCCATGTTCTCCCAGCATCCATCTTCTTCCACTTTTGCTCCTTCCTTCCACCCATCATGGCGAGAGGGGGCACAGGCCCTTCAATGGTGGGGTGAGGGTCGCTGCTCGACAGCGCGTTCCTCCTCCCCACTAGCTTGCGGCGGCGGAGCTGGCCACGAGAAGAAGGGGGAGGGGTGAGGCCGAGGTCACCACGGCGGTCCGGGGAGAGGGGGACGAAGCGACGCGATGGTCGTGCCTCCGCCAGTGATGCGCCCGTGATGGAGGGCCACGTCGGGGACCAGCCTCGGGAGTTCTTCATCAGGCTGTGCCGGCCACTGCATTGTCGTCTCTGTCTCCCTACCCCATTTTCTTGGTAAATGGAGCTCGATCCGCCCCAGACCCTCAGATTGCACATGAGGGGCTGCGGGAACGGCGGCACGCGGGTCGATGTTGACTTCCCCGCTCCTCATGTTATGTACCTCCATCACGGATGGAAGACATTTGCTCGCATCCATAGCCTGACGGCGGGGCTCATCCTCTACTTCAAGTTAATGGAGGGCAGCCTGCTCTCCGTCAAGGTCTTCGGAGATCTTGGAACTCGCCTAAAGTGCTGCGTGGAGAGCTCCTCCGACGATGAAGATTCCTCCTCAAGCGGGAGTGACGAGGAGGACAGCGACAGCGGCGACAAGGGAGTCGAGCGGCGGGACACCGACTCCGACTCCGACTGACCGCGTCGCCCTTCCCTCGGCCACGCGCCTTGCTGAGGGCCTTCCTCGTCAAGCTCTCCATCGGGACGCTCCCCGTCGTCTCCTTGGGCGGCTGGCGTAGGAGGGCCGGAGAAGGCGAAGAAGGCGGGTGGTGGCCGTCAAGTCGGAGTACGCAGGCACCGACGCCTTCATCACATATTGTCGGCCTGATGCCTCGTCTTCTAGCTCTCCTGTCGGCACCGAGATACTCTCTTGCTGGTTATCCTTGCCGCGGCGGCCTCCTTGGCCGCCACGCTTCTTGCCGGATCCTTTGGCACCATCCTGCCACTTCTCCTTGTCCCGCCTCTCATACTCGGCCGTTTGCTTTTCAACAAGTAGCTCGACCTGTCGGCAGTTCTGGAGGTCGTGGATCTTGCAATACTGCTTGTCGGAACCTCCTGGCTTGTCGGCGGCTGCCAAGGCCCGGCCAGCGGCGCACCCGGCAATCTCTTTGCCGGGGTCGTCTACCTTGGCCTTCTTGGCAGCGCCAATGTCGTCGGATCCCTCGGCGGCAAGCACGGCCTTGCCCTTGCGTTTCCTGTTGCGATGCGGGCTCTTCTTCGTCGGGGCGGCGGTGTCTTCATCAGTAGAGTCGGTTTCCACGTCGGCGTCCTCGTCAGGGTACTCCCTTCCCTCTTCAGCCCGGGCGCACCTATCGGCCAGAACATAAAGTTCGACCACATCCTTAACCTTATTCATCGCCAGCTCTTCATGCATCTTGCGATTGTGCATGTTCTGATGGAACGCGCTAATCACGGCGGCGGGATGAACATCGGGGATGTTGTACTGCACCCGGCTGAACCTCTGTATGTACTTGCGCAGGGTTTCCCTTCCTTCTGGGGAATGATATGCAAATCACTGACCTGGCCATGAGCTTGGTGGCCTCCAGTGAAGGCACCAACAAACTCATGGCACAGATCCGATCAAGAAGAAATGGAATCCGCCGGCAAGTGCATCAACCAAGACATGACGTTGGGCTTCAGTGCCAACGGGGAGTAATTGGCAAGCACCTTGTCGTCGCGAGCTCCAGCAGCTTGCATCGCGATGGTGTAGATGCTGAGGAACTCTGACGGATGGGTCTTGCCATTGTACTTCTCGCCGACGTCGGGCTTGAACGTGTGGTGGGACGGCCACTGGAAATGTCGCGGCTCACGGGTAAAGGCTGGGCAACCCACCTCGTAAGGTAAGCCGCCGGAGCCCCCCGGTGCTGGGTGGTCCATAGTGGGCCCTGCCTGCTTATCCGACTGGTGGCGTGTATCGCGGTGGTGTTTGATGGTGGTTTGAGCGTCTTCATGGGCTCGGTCCCGAAGAACTTGGTGCTGATCGCGGTGGGTCCGTGGGTCAGACAACGCTATGGAAATGTTATCACAAGCGTCGTCACGACGGACCGGCACCGGCGACAACTGGCGCAGGGGAGGAGAGTGCACTGTGGCTGCAGCTCCCCCGGTCCTTCCACCGCTGGCATGTGGTGGCTTGACGGAGCGCCGGCCCGAGGGCCCCACCGGCCGCGGATCATCTTTGTTGGCGACGGCGACGAGGTTCCGGATGGTGGCTCTCCACTCGTCGAGCTTCTTCGCAGCAGGAGGGATGTCGAGGAGCAGCTGCGTGCGCGCCAAAGCTTCTGTTGGCGTGGGTGGTGGCGAAAGCTACATGGACCGTGGCACGCTTCGACTTCTAACCACGTTAGAAGGAGCTCTATCACGGCCCAGTGGCTGCGTGCCATTTTCGCTAGCACTTCGGAGGGCATGCTGGCCTCCTTCGTCCCGCAGATGATGCACATGGCTCTTCCCACAGCATGCTGTGGGCGCCGGGGTGGGCATCTTGGAGGTCTCCGCGCCGCCCGTGGGTTGCACGGCGACGCCCTCGGAGGGCCCTGCGCCGCCTGTAGTGGCCCAGCTCTGTCTCTGGATTTTGCGGCATGCAGCCCGTCGTCTCGTGCACGAAAGACGCCGCTCGCCAGGCTCTGACTGCCAGAGCGATGTTGGTGCTCGCGGGCCGCGCCTCGGGTCATGTCCGCCACCGGCCCGCTGCTCGCCCGCACCGGTACGGGCCGTCCGGCTCCCGATGAACCGACCGTCGTGGCCGCCTTCTTCTTGGTAGCCATGGTGATGAAGAACTACCAGGCTAACTGCTAGACCAGATTCTCACAACTTCGGCCCCTACCTGGCACGCGAAAGATGTCGGTGGGAGCGACACCTATGGGATCACTGGGATCCCTTCTACTGTTGGCGGGCGCAAGGTTGTGCAAAGAGCGGGTCTGACAGGAAGTACACGGATCATTTACCCAGGTTCGGGCCGCGAAGATGCGTAATACCCTAGTCCTGCTTTGGTGGGTGTATTGAATGTTCTTGTGTTCTTGAGCTAGCTACGGGGAGCAACTTGCCCAAAAGAGCCGAATCCCTCTCCTGGTCGCCTCGGGACTCCTTTTATAGGCAAAAAGGGGTTGCCATAGTGGCACACAGGAGGTGGAAAGGTCTATAGTTGATAATCCTATCCTCTGGGACCGTCGGGCAAACACATTTAATGCGTTGCCGACGTGTCCCCCTTGCTTTATCGGGGACGGCAAGGAAGCACGTCCCAGCTGTCGCCGCCTCGCCTGGCCTTGACACGCGTCCGAGCTGACGACCATCGTGGCGCCATGATGGCTGGCTGCTAGGCTGGCGCAGTGGTGGAGACTTCACGAAGGGTTGCATCCCACCACGCAGGTGCTTGCTGAGTCGGTGTAGAGGCCGCTCGTTGCCATGCAGGTGCCTGCCCAGCTGGTTGAGCTAGCAGCTGCTTGGGGACGGCGGTGGAGTCTTGGCTGGCGCGGGCCTGGCAGTGGCCCCGCTGATGCCTTTGGCAAGGGTCTTTCCGGGGGGCCGGCAAGGGTCTTGCCGTGGCGTTGCAGTCGTGCCCGACAAGGCGCTTGCCGGGGGTCTTGTGGATTTCCTCGGCTAGGATCCCGCCGAGGGTCGCCGTCTTCTGGTCCTCATCTGATCTCACATGTTTATGATCTTGACGAAGATCTGCATGCCACCACAAAGGCGCCTCCCGAGCCTTGGTTCCAATGTAGTTGGTGGTGTTGGGACCCATGGGCTCAACGGTGGCTTGCTCCACTGGCATCGGGCAGGTTGCCCCGGCAAGGCTCTTGCCGGGGCTGTGGAGGCTGCCTTGGCAGGGATCTTGCCGAGGGACTTTATCTCGCTCACTTGCTCTCCTGTGTTTCTAGTCTTGGCGTTCCCTTGGTTGTCTTGTACTTTGCCTTCCTCTGCCTTCCCTCCTCTGCCCTGCAAAGTGTGGCCGCGGTGCGTGGCTCTGACTGCCCGTGCACAAGTAAAGGGGTCAAAAGGAGAGCCCCTACTTTTGTATACCGATAGCACGGTGGGATGCCATCGCTTCCTTACCAGTTAGTGTGCGGCGTGGTGCCTTGAACGACGCTTGGTGACATCTCTGGGGTGGAGTGGCCAGACAACCGTAAAGTGCATTGGTTTGTCAAGAGCTCAAGGACAGATGACGAAGGAAATTTGGATTCCCCTTCAATCCTAGTCATTTATTACCAAGTAAAATTCATTGGCGGTCATCGAACTTGTCTTGATTGCTCACTTTGATCATTGTATACAAGATATGGTGATTATACGATCACTGGCTCAATGGATAGCTCCACATTTGTCTGGTTGACCAGTCAAACAGTCCGTGCATCATCAGCTCGTGTTCTTTATCTATCTATCTATCCGGGCCTACCTGTCAGTGGAGAAAGAAATAAAAACCAAAATTATGCGTATGTGACATTACTGTTTAGATGTTTGCTAGAGGCCTCCGCGAACACCGAGCATGTATTCACCTGGCTCAACACCAACGGTCATACTCGTGACTCGGTGCCTTTCTCATGTATATCGTCCATCACAACGACAATCTATAAAACAGCCTAGCTAGAGAGGGTACTATGGTATGGAGTATGTACAATCGCGTGCAACCGATCATAGTGCAACTGCACACGAGTGTGTGTCTGATCGATTCGTCCATTATTCATAAGTTATGCATGGTTGTGTGGTGTCTAATGGTGGTCGTCGAAGGTTACTTGGCGACAAGAGCGGTTGCATGGACACCTGGTTGTCAATACGTGCCGCATACGCTTCAAAGGCTCGTCATCCATGAGTTCACATTTTACCACCACGCTAGCTCTGACCGCCTGGCCTACCGAAACCCCTTCCATCGCTAGTGTGCTTCCTACCTGAAACGGTCACCGTCTCTCTAGAACATCAATGCCGCATTCACCGGCCTTAACTGCAGGTGCAGTTGATGTGTCACTGACATGCGGGCCAGATGCCCGTTGGGCCCACATGTCAGTGATCCAACGCACCTGCGGTTAAGTCACTGAAGCAGCGTCCGCATTCATGCCCGACGCCACCGCTCACTGGCACCGGCATTGCAGGAGCACGATGGCCGAGAGAGCGCCACCTGCTTGGCATCTCGGTGCAAGCGACTGTTCCGCGTTAATGACACCACAGCTATCCTTCCGACCGCCGCCCACATTAATGACACGCGGCTGCCGAGAACCTACTCTGGCACCATCCATCCATCCGTCTGCCACGGCGCATTGCCATTCGCCCGTTATATTAACTTGATCCCAGCTCCCAGCCATAGCCAAAGACCCACACTCATTATCCTCCTATCCCTTCCTTCTGTCGGCACCACTCCAACCATGGCCTCCTGGCTCTCCAAAGCTCTCTTGGACGTACTGTCGCAGGAGCAGACAAAGGACATCAGCTTCTCCGCTCCGGGCGCGCTCCAAAGCTCTCTTGGACGTACTGTCGCAGGAGCAGACAAAGGAGATCGCAGGCTCCCCTCCGGCCGCCCTCCGCCGCCACGACCATGAAGCCGGCGTGCGTGAGCAGGCGCAGCCGACGGCGAGGAAGAGTAGTACACGATAGGTCACCACCGCTCTGGTCCTAGGAAGGCCACCGCTCCTCCACTCAGTTGACGCAAAGCTTGGTGGGATAAACATCGGCGGCCGATTAGCCGCTTGACAGCGACGTGGAGGCAGAAATCTTCAGAACCTTGTGCTCCGGAGGAGGAGGTTATTGAGGCGGATGAGGAGGAGGAGAAGGCAATGGCCGACTTTCTCCGGTTCATGGCCGGACATGGTGGTCGGGCGCTAGCGATCGTTTAGATTAGGCTTACAGTAGGTTTTAGTATGGTTTGTGCGACATATGTAATGAATTTCATCCAGTTTATAGGAAAAGTTTTCGAAATGGAATGAATTTCATCCGGTTAATTTGAAATTTGCTTTGTTTGCACGAATTTCATCTGGTTAGTTCATATAGTTGTCGAAAGGTATGCGGGCAGGATTGGACGGCATCCATTAGTGTCCTCGCACAGATGCCGGTGTAAATTTGAGGGCCAACGGTGGAGATTCCCTAACTATGATGCTATAATCACTAACAGTGCTTCGTTATTTCACAGGGAACTGTTATCCCTTGATCAAAATCAGATCCGCCGTGTTTCGCACTCCCCCCACGTAAGAGTGCAGACTCTTGCCTACATAAAAATGGAGCAAGTGGACCACACTGTAGCACGTCATATCACTCAAACTAGCCCACCTAACGCACGGGAAAGCACCGCCCTCGTCATTTTGTTCTGGATTTCTATAATCGATCACACAAAAATGTTACGCTTTGCAAGTCTAAAGGAAAAGGAAGCACACTTACGACTCGTACACGTCGCACCCCCGACAGTCCGGCTCGCACGCCGCTCACCATAGGGGACACGCGTTGTCTTGCATTTTCACTGACATGTGGGACTGCAATTGAATAAACCGCCGATAGCTGAAATCTAATGGCTCGGCGGGCGTCGGCTGAGAAGAGAGAGACAGGGGAGGGAGAAGAGATCGCCCGCCCGCCGCTCACGGACTCCAAGAAATATATATGGTGATAATGTGACGTAGGCCATGCGGGAGTCCGGACCGCTTCCAAGCCTGCTTCTGACCGCCCTGGCCCACCACACCCCCCACCCCACCACTTCCCCGCGCGCGCTCCCCCCTCAGATGCCAGCTGCCCGCATTCATAGCAAGTAGTACCAGGAAGGCCTCCTTTGGTTCATAGGATAGGAATAATATAGGAATAGGAAAATCATAGGAAGTGAGATGACATGCATCTCAAATCCTATAGAGAAAGAGATGTCATTTGATGCATAGGATAGGATTTTTTTCCATTGAGTCTAGGCTAATGTTTTTTCCCTTTAAAATGTGAATGATTGAATCCTATCCTACGTAGGAATAGGATTCCATTCCTATAAACCAAAGGGCTTCAAAGGAATTTTTCTTACAAAGTTCCTATCCTTTGCAATTCCTACAATATTCCTATGAACCAAAGGAGGCCTCAAATTCTGGGCTATAAGGGCATGTACAATGGTTGATAAGATGTCTTATCATAAGTCTTGCATGTAATTTAGAGATGACAAAAAAACATGTGTACAATGGATCATCTCTTAGCCTTATCTTCAATAACTAGTTATTCCTAAAAACATGGTGAAACATATTGTGCTAAGAGATCATCTCTTGTCTTCTCTTAAATAAGAGAAGACAAGCCTTTTCTTATGATTTCTCTTTCCTCCACCTCATCATTTATCCTATGTGGCATCCCTACAATAGAACCATTGTACATGCCCTAAGCCTGCTTATGTGGAGGAGAGAGGCATTGACAAAGTCAAGGAGTGGGATCTGCAGGAGCCCGTCTCTACACGTGCTCCTAGGTATAAAAAACTAATTCTATAAAAAAGAGGCATAAAAAACAATTGTGTCTAAAAAATAAAGGTAAAAAACTTTTGAGAGGAAATAGATAGGGAGAAAGTGAGAAAAAGTTGTAACCTTATAGCCAACCTTATAGTCAACACTATGGTAGTATTACAAGAGGAAGGAGGGAGTGGTGCACATGCCAAGTTCACTGGGCTGCCGTGTTTCACACTCCTCCGTCGTAACAGGTGAGACAACAGCTTTCATAAAAAATAAATAACGAATACTCGTTGCTCATCCACTATATCGGAAAGAATACTTTCACTCGCTGACATGTGGGACGTCGACCATCCTGGTCCACCTGCCATGCACAAAATTACCCTAGTCCACCCCGGTTGTAACGCAGGCCCAACCTTTCCCACTGTAAGTTGGTCGAACGAAGGAACCATCATGACTTCGGTGAATTCCGCTTCTTCAAGAAAACTTACTGTACCCGTAGTACTACTACCACACGTGAAGACTGGACGGCACTGTACCACGTCATATCACTGAAACCCACTAGGCCAAACTAGCCCGCCTAGGATTTGTACTCCCTCCGTTTCAAAGTTAATAGTACAAAGTTGAGTCATCTATTTTGGAACGGAGGGAGTACGTCTTTGTACTACTATGATTTTGTGTTGTACGTCTCTGTACTTTTGCTATGATTTTCCTACCCTATGAACCAAATGAGGCCTAAATGTATCTGTGTCAACTATTGTCTTATCGATCGCTAAGCCTACTATTTTAGGAGCTTGGGTTATTGGCCAATTGACAACGGATCAGTATAAGCGTACCACGAGCTCATCAGCCCCAACGTTTCTCTTCGGTGAGTGTTTTTCAAGTACTACAGCTCACACAGTAGCTAGCCTACTAACACCAAGAATCATCAAACAAGTCCTGATGATATGGTAAACAGTTCAAACTTACATCTAAGCATGCCATGTATTACATCAAAAGCTAGTGAGGATACATCTGTTTCCACAACTCAGAGAGGGTTCGCATGATTCACTATCAAACAAAAGTAGCAAGTACCGCCTGAGGGAGTCCTGGACTAAGGGGTCCTCGGGCGTCCGGCCTATTGGCCATGGGCCGGACTGATGGGCTGTGAAGATACGAAGACCGAAGACTGCACCCGTGTCCGGATGGGACTTTCCTTGGCGTGGAAGTCAAGCTTGGCGACCAAATATGTAGATTCCCTTCTTTGTAACCGACCTTGTGTAACCCTAGATCCTCCCGGTGTCTATATAAACCGGAGGACTTAGTCCGGAGGGGAGGAGACTCATTACCATAGACATACAAGCTAGACCTCTAGGGTTTAGCCATTACGATCTCGTGGTAGATAAACTCTTGTAATACTCATATTTATCAAGATCAATCAAGCAGGAAGTAGGGTATTACCTCCATAGAGAGGGCCCAAACCTGGGTAAACATCGTGTCCCCTGTCTCTTGTTAGCATCGACCTTAGACGCACAGTTCGGGACCCCTTACCCGAGATCCGCCGGCTTTGACACCGAGATTGGTGCTTTCATTGAGAGTTCCACTGTGACGTCGACGACAGGATCGATGACTCGCCTTGTCCTTAAAGACAATATCACCGCCGGAGGAGAACTGGCCCCAGGCCAAACCCTCCGGCTGGGCGGCTTTACCATGACCGCCCGTTCGGCCGTTAAGCCAACAATGACCTCTCGGGCCATTGAAAATCCTCTTCGTATCAACTCCAAACACTTCAAGCAGATGGATCCGGCGGGGTTTTCGTCTTTAAAAAAGCTCCTTGATTGCATCGCCACCCTGGGAATCGCCACAGATTACGATCGGATCGGGCTTAAACCCGACCAAACAGAAATCAAATCTCCACCGGTCACCCACTAGATAGCGGTAGTCGAGGAGCAAGACGGCGAATCTTCCCCTATACTGAAGACGGACTATGTCCGGATCGCCGACCCTGCAGAGCCGGATACCCATCAGCAAAAAGAGGTGACCGGCCTTCCGAACATAGGATCGGACGACGGGCATAAGCAACTAGAAGATACTTCGGAGCCCGGATTGTTAAGTCTGGAAAACCTTCAGACTCTGGATCATCGATCGGGTCAGGGTCCGGATCCAATTCCACCCACCCACCCAGACATCAACGCTCTCATGAGCATACACCAGCAGTCTTAGGAAACGGTCCACCACTTCTGGGTCAGATTCCTCCTTGTCAAGGACAAGGTTAAAGATTGCCGCGACAAGGACGAGATACCAGCATTCTGCAACAATTGCATGAACGAAGGAGTCCGCAACGCCATTAATCGCCGCCGCATACTACACTTCGCTGACTTGGCAAATATCGTATAGAAGTACAGTGCAATGGAAAGCTCCTCGAAAGATTAGGCACTTGTTGGGAGCCATCGGTCCCAACTCAACCGTTGGTCCAGGCGAAAAGGACGCATCCCATGACACGCCCAGTCCAATAGCTAAGAAATATAAACCCATTACGCGGCATGGAACCGTTCTGGAGGGATGGCTCGATGGCCCATGCAAAATACACACAACACCGGACGCCATACCAACCCACATCCTTAGAGCATGTTGGACACTCCGGCAGGTAGCCAAGAGCGGCGAGGACATCCTTACTAAAAACACCCCAGGGCAACACCCTCCAGAAGACGATGACCCAGAGTATTGACGGTCTTCGAGACATTCGCTTCAAACAATAAGCGCAAGAGGGCACTCTGCGACCTCGCCGAAGTTTGTCAAATCGCCGCGATAAACCCTTGGAACGACACGGCTATAACCTTTAATGCCGGTGACGAACTAAAATACAGGACAGTCCGAGCACCAGCCGCATTAGTCCTCAGTCCCATCGTGGACGGCTTTTGACTCACCAAGGTCCTCATGGACGGCGGCAGCAGACTAAACCTCATATATGAGGATACACTCCACAAGATGGAAATAAACAGAAGCCGCATCGAGCAAAGCAGCACGATCTTCTGAGTAATCATTCCCAGTCGGGAGGTGCGGTGTGCGGGAAAAATCACACTTGACGTGGTATTTGGCATGCCGGAGAATTATCGATCCGAAGAAATCACCTTCCAATTCAGCAGTGGATACCACGCCCTGTTGGGGCGAGATGCGTTTAACGCTTCCAAGCTATACCTCATTATGGGTACATGAAGCTCAAAATGCCCAGACCAAATGGCATAATCACTCTTGTCAGTGATCCGGACATAGCACTCTGCGCCGAAAACAAAACCGCATCCCTGGCCCTTGAGGCATTATCTGAAGCCCTCGCGGCCAAAGAATTAACCGCACTGTGCTCTACGGTGGATTGGGACGATGTGATCTTAGACAAACGACCCAAATCCACCTCCTTCAAACCGGCAGAAGAAATAGTCAAATTCCAGGTCCACCGAACGGACCCCAAGAAGACAGCATCTATTGGAGCACAACTAGACCCAATGGTCGACACCGCACTACGGTATTTCCACCCTTCTGATATGTCTGGAATCCCACGCAAGCTGGCTGAACATAGTCTCAATATATTAAAGGGATATAAACCAGTCAAACAAGCACTGCGGCGCTTTTTCGAACCCAAACGCCAAGCTATGGGGCAGGAGTTAGCCAAGCTAATTGAGGCCGGATTCATTAGAGAAATAAAACATCCGGACTGGCTGGCAAACTTGGTGATGGTACCAAAGAAGGACAAATCCTGGCGCCTGTGCATCGATTTCAAAGACCTCAATAAGGCCCGTACCCCCATTATCAAAAGATAGCATATGCGGTCTTCATGGCATCCCGAAAGCTACGACACTACTTCCAGGAGTGTTCGATCACGGTGGCTTCCGAAGTACCACTCAACGACATAATAAACAACCGCGATGCCACGGGCCAGATCGCCAAATGGGCCATTGAGCCCCTTCCATTTGATATTACATACAAACCACGTCGAGCTATTAAATCCCAAGTGCTAGCTGACTTCGTCGCCGAATGGACAGAAGCCGAACTCCCTAAAGAGTACGACACATACTCCAATTGGGTTATGTATTTTGATGTCTCCAAAATGCTGGCAGGACTAGGAGACGTCGTTGTGTTAACGTCTCCTACTGGAGACGTCGTTCAGTATGTACTCCAAATACAATACATAGATTCCAACAACGCAGCTAAATACGAGGCATTGTTGCATCATCTCCGGATGGCTATCTCCATGGGCATACAACGCCTAGAGGTGCGCGGGGACTCAAACCTGGCAATATCTCAAATAAATGGGGATTTCGATGCCAAAGACCCAAAGATGGCGGCTTATCGTAATGTCGTCCTAAAAATGTCGGCTCGGTTCGAGGGGCTCGAGTTCCATCATGTGGCCCGTGAAAGTAATCAAGTGGCGGACGTTCTCGCTCGTATTGGCGCCAAGCGCGACCCCATCCCACCTAATATATTTCTGGAAAGGATTTTTAAGCCATCCATGGTGTGGCAGGGGGAAAGCGGCAACACTAGTCCGGATCCGAGCACAACCCAAGATGCCGAACACACACATATCATCGACAGCTTAGCCACCGAAATAACACCGTCAGCCCATCTCATTATGGCAGTCATTGCCCCATGGACCGAACCTTTCCTGGCCTACCTTAATAGGAAAGAACTTCCTGAGGATCAGAATGAGACCCGCCGCATCGTCTAGCGTTCGAAGGCCTACAAGGTTCACGACGGAGAGCTCTATAATAAAAGTGCTACCGGAGTCCTTCAAAGGTGTATCTCCGAGGAGGAGGGGCGGCAGCTCCTGGCTGAGATTCATGCCGGTCTCGGTAGGCACCACGCCACAGCTCAGGCCCTTGTTAGCAAGGCCTTCCGTACAGGATTCTATTGGACAATGGCCCGAGCAGATGTACAGGACCTTCTCCAACATTGCGTCGGATGCCAACTCTTCACCAACCAAAGCCACATGCCCCCCACTTCCCTACAAACAATCCCCATCACTTGGCCTTTTGCGGTCTGGGGACTGGATATGGTTGGACCCCTTAAAGGAGGAAGCCATAAGAAACAAATCTGCTGGTCGTGGTGGATAAATTCACCAAGTGGATAGAAGCCAAACCAGTTAAAATAGCCAAGTCCGGGCCGGTGATAGAATTCATATCCAGCATCGTACACCATTATGATGTTCCACACAACATCATCACCGATAACAGCTCCAACTTCGTAGCTGACGAAGTGAAAACCTGGTGTGCTAATCTGGGCATTAAGCTTGATTACGCCTCTGTCTATCATCCACAGACAAATGGTCAAGTCGAAAGAGCCAATGGTCTTATTATGAGCGGCATTAAGCCTAGACTAGTGCGGTCTTTGAAAGAATCAGACAAGCACTGGGTTGAGGAGCTCGACTCCGTACTCTGGGGGCTGCGGACCATGCCCAATCGAACTACCGGATACACACCTTTCTTCATGGTGTACGGCGCAGAGGCAGTGCTACCCTGCGACATTGTTCATGACTCACCTCGAGTGCGCATGTACGAAGAGAGAGAGGCCAAGCTCGATCGGCAGGACAGCCTAGATGCCCTGGAGGAGGAGCGTGATGTCGCAAAAGCCCGTTTCGCATTTTATCAACAACAGGCTCGAAGGTATCAAAGCAGAGAAGTGCGGGCCAAAACTTATAACGTCGGTGAACTCGTTCTACGCCTGCCTGAGAAGAAAAAGGACAAACTCAAGCCCAAATGGGAGGGTCCTATCATCGACGAAGTTCTAACCGGAGGGGTGTACCGTTTGCGTGATGTGTCATACAACCACTAGAGCCGAATCCCTAGAACGCGTCTAGACTCCGAAGATTCTATGCCTAGCGCCGAACCCTTTGTTCGTTTCCTCTCCCCTATTGTTTCCATCATTGTTTCTCTCTTTTTGTTTTTTCTCTTTAGCCTTAAAAGCTTTTGTGTGGTTAGACCGTACACCCCCGACGCATACATCTTCAAGTGTGTACGTCTATTATACCTGGGGGCTTCTTGGACAAAAGCTTGCTATTATTATTTTCCGAGCATCAAGCTCGTCACATATGTGTTTTCTCCCATATGTACCTTTTCTTCACCATTATATGCATCGATATGACTTAAGTTTTGGCCTAGCTGGGTTGCCTGGCTCCTGTGCTTATGCCCTACGTTCCCGTTAGTTCGGCTAGGGCATCAAGGGAGCACCTCTGCAATTGTTACTGCCGGGTCATCCGGATGTGTACCTCAGAGTGGGTGAAGCGGAAAGCTAGCCTTCTTAAGGGAATATTCGGTCAGTGAACTAAAGGTGTTTTCGAATTCGTTCCATCGTGAACCTCCAGAAGCTATACATTGTGATTTCTTCATCATAGTCCAGACATGCACATCGATGCATGCACACCCAGGGAAAGGAACCCTTAACGGAAATATTCTCTCTAGAAGATGTTTCTTACAATTTTAAGGTAATATAACATAACTAGCCAGATACAACTTGTCTGTTCAAGCAACTATGACCCCTACGCCTGGTTTTCATGCATACCCTGGTTTATTTTGCCGCTCAGGTATTCGGAAAATAGTCTGCACCTTCGGGTCAAGAGGTCGAAGCAAAAAGGTCAGCCATGACAATCGTTTTACAATCTAGCTAGAAGGAAAGTACATAGTCACTTAGGACTTAAAAACTTCCTCCTCTATACCGTCCAACAGGCGGTCTAACTTACAATTCTATTGGGAATATCTAGCGGCCACCTCTCCTTGGTCATATACTAAACTAACGGGAATTTCTTCCCCATTTGACCCTAGCGGTCCGACCCGGGCCATGTGATTCGGATCCAGCTTGGTATACTGTGTTTTTACCATGGCCCAGGCCTCTCGCGCACCCTCTCGGCAGGCCGATATCTTCCATAGTCGGATACGCCGCCGCGCTCCCTTGAACAGCTCTACAAACTTCTCCATACTCCCTGGAGGGGAGGGAGATGGCCATAAGGCCTTAGCTACACTCCGCATTGCGTGCCGAGCTTGCTTGTGCAACTGCGACAGCCATTGTAGAAGATCACTTGATGATCCGGACACCTCCTCTTCGGGACGGCTCATCAACATACCTGCAATCATAGCTATATCAGCTAATTTTACCTCCAAACTGTTATAAGATAAATTCGGCCACATACTGAATATGCCGCCTCGCAGCTTTTTGTTCTCCTTCATGGAGTCGGCTAGCTTGGCTCGCACATCTTTTAGGTCTTTGCCCAGTTTGGTGTTTGAATCCTGGAGTTTGTTTTTCTCCTCTCTGACTCGAGTCAGAACGCTCGCCTGCGGCATGTTGTCTCTTCGCCTCTTTTTTGCTCGTTTGAGCGGCCTTCAGTTCCTCTTCCAGTTGGTCTGATGACCTTGTTATGAGACAAGTAGCAGTTTCAATACAGCTGGCGTATCATTTTTTGTTTCTCGATGGAGGGAAATATCACCAGAGGACGCCTTCTTGAACTTTTCTAGTTCGATGGTAGGAGTAGTAAGCTATGTCCGGCACTGCTCCAGCTCTTGGGCTAGCAGGTCGTTCTTCTCCATAAGAACCTGGTTATACAACAATCCTTAAAACATTTGTCCCAACTGCTTCAAGTCTCGGGGGCTACGGGCACATGGTTATCAAATTCAGACAAGGCATACTTACGTGCACATCTTTCAAATGTTACTCGGTGTCTTTGTTAAGCCCATCTCGAGCAGCTCGGATGTATGCATCAGCCGAGCTGAAGGCACCGAACGCCTCTTTTGAGAAGCGGGGATTTCATAAAACGGCCCTCCAGCGCCGGTGATTCATGGCGCTCTCCACGTCCGAATTGCTGATGGACATATTTTTCGAACCCTCGGCAGAAGGACAGTCCAGCGCTACGCCCATATCGGGCCCCGTCTCTTCGGCTGGGACCAAATCTTGGTTATTAGGAGTACGACTGGTCGGGTCCCCGGACACAGTCTGTTGAACCTTTTTCCTGATACAATATGAACATATGAGTCACAGTTGGACGCGACTGCTAAAAAGAGCATAGTTGCGAACCCATACCTCTTCAAGGAAGGCCCGACCGTATCTCTGTTTTCCTTCCTCTTCGAAGGCCTGCCCGACGTGGGAGCCACTCTCTCTGGAGATGCCCCTGGGGAAGCATGACGCGCCAAACGCCTCCCCTTCTGAGCACAGGATGGTGCGGTGAGTGAGGAACAATGAGAAAACCCTCTCAGACAAAGTATCTCCTGATTACTTACATGAGAAGCAGGGAGAAGACCGGGATAGTCGGTGATGATGGCCACCTCTGTGTCGTCATAGCTCGTTTGATAAAACGTCCCATTCTCGAGCATCACAAATATATCCGGATCCTCTTCGAATACGGGGTCAAGGTCTTGATTGTGGCCCTCGGGCTGCGGGGCGGGGCTGTGAAGCTCCTCGGAAATCTTTCGCCAGTGTTGTTATAAGTGGACGGGTTAATATTCATTGAACGAAGCTCAGGGAGTGGAATGAGTAGAGCAGAAGAAGTTGGGTGCTTACCCAGCTAGGAGGACTGTACATGGAATATCCTTCTCTGTGCGTGATGCGCAGGAACTCCTCTTCCTCACCCTTAAATAGTTTGGCCAGTATTTTGGCTAGGGCGGCAGGGGTGTCTGGACCTTTCCTGCCACGGCGGGAGGCGTCATCTTCCCCATTGTAGTTCCACATGGGGAGTCCTCTGTATTGGAGTGGCTGGACCCCCCGCACTATGGAGGTCGCCATCACTTCGACTATCGTATATCCGGACTGGGCAAGCGTCCTGATCTTGCTCAGGAGTTGACAGACTTCTGCACCATCTTCCTCCTCGAGGCTCCGAGGGCGCCAGTTGTGGTGTTTCTTCAGAGGGACACTTGTAAACTCGGGAAGACTCCTCCGGACTGGATCTAGAAGTATGACATCCTCAATGTAAAACCATTCAGAGGTCCACTCTTCGGAAGCTTTCTTCGGTGTGCCGGATAGGTATCGGTCTCAGCAATGCGCCATATTTCGGCCCCGCACACTTCAAATATCGATCCCTCGTGGTTGCGCGGGACAAGACAAAACAGCCTTCTCCATAGATCAAAATGGGCCTCACAACCCAGAAATAGTTCGCATAAAGCGACATAGCCCGCAATGTGCAGGACGGAGGCTGGGGTAAAATTCTACGGCTGGAGGCCATAATATTACAAAAGCCCTCGGAGGAATGGGTGAATTGGAAATCCCACGCCCCTCAGCAGATAGGGGACGAAGCACACTCGTTCCCCCGCAGATGGATTGGGAAATCCCCCGCCTGGGTTTTGCCATTGAAGGAAGCCAACCTGCTCGAACAGGGACCAGATCCGCAGGGGGGAGAATCCCTGCGTTTGCAACTTCTCCAATTGACTGTGGGACACAGAGCACCTCTCCCACTCGCATTTCTCTGGGCCGGAACGGAGCAGGAGCTGGGAATGCTAGCCATATTGGAATGGTCTTTCCCGGCAAACTCTGAGGATTTTCTCCGCGTGGTGCCTAATGGATCTAAGACCCAATCTCATTAAATAGATGCTCTTTCTCGCATGGCTGGGGTGTTATTTGCAAAAAATACCCTGACCCTCCGCATTCGCCCGGCACGTGGAAGCTGAAGTCATTGATGCACAGAAGCCGAGGGGTGCGGCATTGAATTAAAAGCCGAATATATTACTTAGAAGCCATCAGAGGAGGAACCCGCGTTGCAATGCCGAAGACAATATGCGCGCCAAACACCTCGTCATTGAAGCCTGGTTCGGGGGCTACTGAGGGAATCCTGGACTAAGGGGTCCTCGGGCATCCGGCCTGTTGGCCATGGGCTGGACTGATGGGCTGTGAAGATACGAAGACCGAAGACTGCACCCGTGTCCGGATGGGACTTTCCTTGGCGTGGAAGGCAAGCTTGGCGACCAAATATGTAGATTCCCTTCTTTGTAACCGACCTTGTGTAACCCTAGATCCTCCTGGTGTCTATATAAACCGGAGGACTTAGTCTGGAGGGGAGGAGACTCATTACCATAGACATACAAGCTAGACCTATAGGGTTTAGCCATTAGGATCTCGTGGTAGATCAACTCTTGTAATACTCATATTCATCAAGATCAATCAAGCAGGAAGTAGGGTATTACCTCCATAGAGAGGGCCCGAACCTGGGTAAGCATCGTGTCCCCCGTCTCCTGTTACCATCGACCTTAGACGCACAATTCGGGACCCCCTACCCGAGATCCGCCGGTTTTGACACCGACACCGCCCACACGAGACAGTGCATTAGCCCTAAGATGGTTTGATAACACGCATCGTTCTAGTAATTAAACACAATGCAAACTACCCTGAAGGATTAGCGCGACCAACTATTTATTGTCATCGATCTCTCGGGCAATGAGCACAGCGTGGACAACGGCATGGGAATCGATCTCTGGGGCGATGTCCACGGCGACATCAGAATCGATCTCTGGGGCGATGTCAGCGGCATCGGAATCGACCTTTGGGGCGATGTCAACACGACGGATCGCGACATCGCAAACGATCTCTGGGGCGTTGTCCACAGGACGGGCCGCGACATCGGAATCATCAAGGACGTCCACCGGCACCTGCACAACCCTAACATATTAGCAAGCACATTGCAAATAATCAAAAACCACAACTATGGCAAGCCATTACTTTTTACCTTGTGCAGCTCACCGGGGGATCCCATCCCTACGGGGGCCATCTCCTCGTCCTCGATGGGGGCCATCACCTTGCCAGGGGAATACTGCTTCTCAATGGCGACTATCACCCTCGGACAGGTGGCCATTAGAGTTTCTGGGGTAGGCACGATGGGGCCCTTGCTGTTCTTCCAACTTTCTTTGAGGAGTTCGTCTGCCAACGTCGTCAACTCTTTGTCCAGTGCTTGTTTCTTGGAGTTCTTCGTCTCCATGGGTTGGCCCGCCAACATGGTCAACTCGTTGGTCGGTGCTCGCTTCTGGGAGAGTGTCTCCAGTGGGTTGTCTGCCAGAAACTCTTTGCCTAGTGCTCCAGGATCCATCAATGAACTGACAAACAAAAAGCAATTGAAAGGAAACCACAATCGCAATAAAATGGGAAAAGAATAGGCTGTGAGAATCGGTCGGTGCTTCACAAAAAGAAGATTCTTGGAATGAAAATATAGTAGCATCACTGATCCTTTGTTGGTACAGAAGAAAAATGGCAGAAGTGAGTAGCCTGGAGTGAGGTTTTCTTCAAGAAATGGAGAAAGGGCTTCAACGAGCATTCCAGTGAAATGATGGTTGCTTCATCCAGTCCAACTTCGAGGCCACTTCAAGGCCACTTTACCATTGCTGGTAAAGGTGTGGGTTTTGTGATATGATGGGTCATGACGGCCACACCGGGGTGACCTGTGAGTCTCAACTATAGCACCTCGCTATGATTTGGTGGATGGCATGTGGGCCCAGATGCTTTGTGATATGCTTTGATGCTTTGATGTTTGGTAGGGTGTATGAAGGGTGCATGAGTCCACACTAGCTTAACACAAATACACTGGGAGCATGCATAAGAAGAGCATGCATGAAGAGGGGTGCTGGGATGAGCATGCACGAAGAGGGAACAACTATGCTGAGATAAGAATGCAACCAAACACACTGTGGCAAGCGTTCGCTACTGCCATGTTCGGGTTGCGCTTGGCTCTTCGCCTCATCGAGAAGACGAACAATGATGTTACTACTACTTCTACAGTATCGAATCCACTACTACATGTCCGTCCACCGCGTGCGGGAGGGATAGCTTGTTGTATACTCTATATTTGCTGCAACCTCTAACATTTACCCCACCACAAATTAAAATATATATTCCTGTCTTGACTAGATGAGTGTGCAAACTACAATCACTAGGATGACAGGTAGGGCCAAAAGATTATTTTAATCAAAAAAAAGCATGGAGCCGACCCCAACGATTTTAAGCTTACAGGCACGGTACACGCTATCCTAGACTACTCTACACATGAAACTGCCACACGAGTGTCCGGGCTGCGCTTGGCTCTTCGCCTCTTCGGGAAGTCGAACAATGATGGAGTACTACTGCAGTGGAGGAGTACTACAGTATGCTTCTGGTCATCTGACACCAATTGAACTGTTGCGTGTCCATCGCGTGCGGGAGGGAGAGCGTGTAGCGAACAAAAGCTTCTCCTAGTCCTGCCAACCACAACGCTCATGGGCGAGGGAGGGACGCAGCTTCATTGACTTACTGCTCCTGCCTTTGCATGTATGACAGGTGGGCCCAACAGGTGGGTGTCCCTCCTGTCATGCAGCCAAAGGCAGGTGCGGTTAAGGCAAGAGGGCGTTGTAGTAATCAAACTTCTCGGTCTTGTACGAGTTGACGCGACACATGAAAGCACTGCACTCGATATATTTCAATAATTTGTGTTTACCGATGCATGAATTACAACGCATGCATGCCGTGACTCTCCTTTTGATACTTGCATGTGTTGATTTAATGCACCTTGCCAAATTTTGACTATAAATGTCGGTGTACAAAACTAGGGGCACATTTTTGCACCCCTTTACCTATACACGGGCAGTCAGAGACGCGCCCGCGACCACACCAACAGGGCGATGGAGGTGAGCCAAGGTAAGACCGAAGCCCAAGATGGCCAGAGCAACGACAAGGACCAAGGCCACAAAGATCATATGGACGAAGCAGGTTTCCCCGGCAAGGACCCTTGCTGGGGCGGCCTCAGCGGCCCCAGCAAGACCCTTGCCGGGGCAGCACGCCCATGCCAGCCGAGCGAGCCACCCTCGAGCCCACCAACACTCGACAAATGCATTGGGACAGGGCTTGGGAGGCACCTCTGTGGTGGCATGCAGATCTTTGCGAAGACAAAGAATAGTCAAAATCAAATGAGGATAGGAAGGCAGCCATCCTCACCGAAGAAACCCACAAGAACCCCGACAAGATCCTTGACGGGGACGCCAGCGCGCCACGGCAAGACCCTTGCCGGGCCACCCGACAAGGCCCTCGCCAAGCGCACCAGCAGGTCCACCGTCATGCCCGCACCAGCCAAGTCTCCGCCGTCGTTCGCATGCACCTACCGACACAACCAGCTGGGCAGGCACCTGCGTGGCAACATGCAGCCCTTCGTGGAGGATCCACCACCGCGCCACCTCAGCTGCCTGCCTGCCTACATGGCACCGCATGCATCGCTGGCCAGGGCACGTGTCGAATCTCGGAGGAGCGGCGACGGACGGGACGGGCCTCGCCCCTGTCCCCGATAACGTGAAGGGACACCTGAGCCTCGCATTAAATGCGCTTTGTCCTGTAATACCAGCGATAAGCTCGTGGCACTGTAGCACTTTCCACCTCCTGTGTGCCACTGTGGCAGACCCTTTCGCCTATAAAAGGAGGCCCATGGCACACGGTAGAAGGATTTGGCTTTTTGGAGCTCGTTACACTCCGTAGCTAGTTCAAGAACTCAGAATACATCCACCAAAGCAGGACTAGGGTTTTACACATCCTCGCGGCCTGAACCTGGATACACGAACCGCGTGCTCTCTGTTAGATCCGCTCTTCTCTCAACCCCGCGCCCCACAACCGCAGTAGGGATTCTTGTGATCCCATTGGTGTCGTTTTCCACCAACATCTTTGGCGCGCCAGGTAGGGGGCGCGTTTGTGAGAATCTGGTCTGGTAGTTAGCCTAGCGGTTCTTCGTCGCCATGGCCCCTAAGAAGAAGATGGCCATGGTGATCGGCTCGTTGGGGGCCGAACGGCCCGTGTCGGTGCGGAAGAGCAGCGGACCGGCCGCGGACAGGACTCGGGCCGCGGCCCTCGAACACCAGCAACACCCAGGCAGTCGGAGCCTGGCGAGCGGCGTCGTTCGTGCACCAAATGATCGGCCCCACGCCGCCGGACCCAAAGACGGAGCTGGGCCCCCTGCCAGCGGTGCGGGGCCCGTCGGGGGTGTCGTTGCGCCGACTCCGGGCGGCGTGGCGACCTCCAGGACGCATACACAGGCGACCATCGCGTGTTCTTCCCATGGTGTGCACGCCTAACAGCGTCACCACGTTGGTGACCCTGGGCACCGCCGTGGGAAGAGCCTTGTGCGTCGTCAGCAAGACGAAGGAGTTCAACACGCTCGCCGAAGCACTGGTGAAAATGGCACGCAGCCGCTGGGTCGTGACAGAGCTCCTTCTAACATAGTTAGAAGTCGAAGCGCGCCGCGATCCACTCAGCTGTCACCGCCCCCCACGCCAGCGGAAGCCTTGGTGCGCGCGCTGCTGCTCCTTGACTTTCCTCCTGCTGCAGAGAAACTCGATGAGTGGAGGGCCACCATCCGGAGCCTCGTCGTTGTCGTGAACAAAGACGATCCGTGACCCGCGGGGCCCTCGGGTCGGCGCTCCACCGAACCACCACATGCTAGCGCTGGGAGGACCGGGCGAGCTGCGGCCATGGTGTACTCCCCTCCTCCTCGCCAGCCGCCGCTGGCGTCGATCCATCGCGACGACGCTGGTGATAACATCTCCATAGCGTCGTCCGATCCACCAACACTAGACAAATGCATTGGTATAGGGCTCGGGAGGCACCTCTATGGTGGCACGCAAATCTTTGTGAAGACAAAGAATAGTCAAAATCAAATGAGGATAGGAAGGCAGCCATCCTCACCGAAGAAACCCACAAGACCCCCGGCAAGATCCTTGCCGGGGACGCCTGCGCGCCACGGCAAGACCCTTGCCGGACCACCCGGCAAGGCCCTCGCCAAGCGCACCAGCAGGGCCACCGTCATGCCCGCACCAGCCAAGTCTCCGCCGCCATTCGCATGCAGCTGAGACCCAACCAGCTGGGCAGGCACCTACGTGGCAACATGCAGCCCTTCATGGAGGCTCCACCACCGCGCCACCTCAGCTGCTTGCCTGCCTACATGGCACTGCATGCATCGCTGGCTAGGGCGCGTGTCGAAGCTTGGAGGAGCGGCGACGGACGGGACGGGCCTCGCCTCCGTCCCCGATAAAGTGAAGGGACACCTGAGCCTCGCATTAAATGCGCTTTGTCCTGTAATACCAGCGATAAGCTCGTGGCGCTGTAGCACTTTCCACCTCTTGTGTGCCACTGTGGCAGCCCCTTTCGCCTATAAAAGGAGGCCCATGGCACACGGGAGAAGGATTCGGCTTTTTGGAGCTCGTTACACTTCGTAGCTAGTTCAAGAACTCAGAATACATCCACCAAAGCAGGACTAGGGTTTTACGCATCCTTGCGGCCCGAACCTGGATAAACAAACTGCGTGCTCTTAGTTAGATCTGCTCTTCTCTCAACTCTGCGCCCTGCAACCGCAATAGGGATTCTTGTGATCCCATAGGTGTCGTTTTCCACCGACAATAAATTTAACTAACCAAATGTTCATGCATGTCACAAAAATTTACATAATTGAAAACTATGATCAAATATTAATCAAACGATATAATTTTTTTAACATGCACTAACATTTTGTTAGTTCTTTGGTCAAAATTTAGCACCAATTACAAAGGGGCCCAATAAATATTGTACTGTCACATTTTGTTTTGAGGATACTCCTAGATAGAAAATATAAATAATAATGCATGTTGGGGCAGCCCAGGTTTCCGATAATTTTAGCCGTGGGCTTGTTCACAAATTTTACGAGGGGGTGGTTGTTCATTTAATGGAGAGTCTTGTACTAGACTTGAACGATATAAAGTGTGACCTGGCACACCATAACACCACTTGGAATAAGCGGGTAGCTATCTCAAAAAACAATCAACAACTCAAAAAAATGGTGACCTGGCGCGTACACTATTTTAAACGATTGTTTTGATGGAGTGAAAAAGGAAAACTAACCCACTACGTATATATAGGCCGGAGCCTCTGCGCTTGCTTGCTAGGGTTGCTCTATTCACACACTCTCATCCTCTCCAGATCTAAACAAGATAGCGGTGGTAACACTGTCTTTCTCCCTTCAAAAAACACTGTCTTTCTATCCTCACCGCTGGTTGTAGATCTGGACGTATCCCCCTCCGGTGGTGAAGGGGAGGAGGGCAGCGTTTAGGCCATCATCGACAGCAAGGGAGGAGACCCACTGCCGACCACGCCGTTATCTTTGGCCGAGCGCCGGCGCGGGAGGTCCTCTGAACCCTTCATCGTTGCCCTAGTGTGGGCGGATCCGGCCTCCCGCCGCCCACCTATCTACATCCCGACGACCTTCAGGTATATCTTCCTTCAAAACCGTCCTAGCTATACTTCCCCAGCTTGCTACCTCGCTGCATGTGCATCATTTTCTACCTCACAGCCCCTCTCAGTCGGATGGTCAAACGACACATATTTTTTTCTTCTATTGGTAGAGGTAAAGCTACTTCATAGAGTCGAATCTTGTACTTGGTTCAAATAAGAAATAAAGTGGGTTGGGGGAATTTAGTATGTATATCAGACTTGGTACAAACAGGAAGGATAGGGGTGAAAGTAGTACAGACTGGTCATCCAACTGGTCTCTTGGTCAAAAAGGGAAATATAGAGGAAACGCTGTACACAGTGGTATGACCAGGACTAGATTTGTTATCCACACATAAGATGGCTGCATGCATCATTATGATGCAGAGGCCGGGAGCACGCCTCCATTTCAAAAAAAACATAGGAGTAGGTGGCTAGAGTGAACAAAAATGGGACCAACCCAGATATGTTTCTTGGATGTTTGTTTCTCGGGGCAACAAACTCTGAATCACCACTTTATGCCCCGGTTTAGATACATGGTGCTGGACTGCTGGTGCACCCACTGTCCCATGCCCTTATACCAAATATTTAGCTGTTCTTAATCTAATGCCCCTGGTACAATGAAGCCATGCCACTGTTATAAGCCATGACAAGTTTAGCCAAATGTTTTTTCCTATAATTGTTTGAGACTCTGACTTTTTCCTCTGTAGCTATTTGTGCAAACAGGGATATCCATTTCACCTGGTTGCTGTTGTGACCTTTTGGTGCACTACACAAAACACTTCTTAAAAGAAGTGACTTTTGTGTTGTTTAACTGGAATGTCAGAATGGAATAGTTGGTTCATTTCGATGGAACTGCACAAAGGGAGATCTGTGTTCCAATCCTCATCATCCATATTGGCACCATAACCTTCCTTTAGGTAAGAATGATATTTAATGCATGTGTTCATCTCTATTTTGCGACAGCCATGAGAAAATAATGCTATTGTTACTAGTACACTTGTACTCCCACACTGACAAAACCAATTCTGAAATAGAAGGCCAATCATGTACTTGGTTTCACCAACTGGTGAGGAGAAAGAGAAACAAAGCATGAAGAGGAAGAAGAATAAGAATAAACAGTGCCAAGGTGATATTGCTGAAGCCGAGGCCTCGGTCAAGGCCATTCAAGGGCTCCGGCAACGTCTACCTCACATGTGAGACGATCCTCCAAGGAGCCCTTCCACTTCTGTGTATTGTCCATGATGAATTTGATGCTACTGTTAGAGTAATATGCTAATGTCTTTCTATCCTTTCTCACTAAGCTAATGAAGGTTTCACCTTGTTCCTACTTGCGCAAACAGGGATCATGTTGTGCCAATCATACATTTTAGTGGAACTACACAAGACAATACAATTAACTGTATCCCAGCCAGTGCTTTAACTCTGCTGGAAGTTCTTGATAATATTTCAATATAATCTTAGCACTAGTAAACAAGAGTGATTTCAACCATACATTTGAAGTGCACAAAAATATGTACTATTGAGTGATTCCAGTGAGTGCTTTATCATCTCTTCTGGGACTACATGGATAAGCTTTTTTGCTTATGTTGGTACCGGCCTAAGGCCTTCATCCATATTAGTTTGTTGTCATCTCTATTTGTATCATGCTACTGTCATGAGAAACTCCTTTATCTTTGCACATTAAAGTTTTGCAACCTATGATACATGGCAATGCTTTGAGTGTTGAGCTAATTGGCACTGATTAAATAAACTAATACCTCTCTTTAAGCTAGACTACTCTGTTGCTAACTTTACCCGTTAAGATAATGAGGGTGCTTCTATTTGTTAGTGTATGTTTCATCAACTAGTCCCACTATTACAGTAGTCTCTCTCTCTCAATATATGTGCCAACAGGGATGCTCGATTTTGGTGGAACTGCACAAAAACTTTGGGTGCTTCATTGCCTCGACAGCTTCCTTCCTTTCCTGTCAGTCGCTAATCTCTGCTTGCTTGCTTCCTTTACTGTCAGTCGCTTGGCTTATCTCGGCTTCCATTCAAAGGAAATAGTAATTGATATGCTACCTCACACAGGTTGGTACTGGTCTTTATCCTCATTATTGTGCTTGTCATATGTATTGGTAATTTGGTATTGTGCTACCGTTTGCCGATTTCATAAAGGAGTAACTTGGAGCCTGAACTCACATGCAAATCATTACATTGGGTGATGTCAGTCGAACTGTACAAAAAGATCAGATGGACAGGTATTTATGCTGCTGCTATGTACTCCAAAGTTCACTCAGACAAGCATCGATGTTGACAAGAAGAAGTGCCTATATTCATTCGAGTATCAACCGGCGTCAACCATTTGTCAAACTCCAAGTATTAGGAGAGTGAACGCCAAAAATATTGCTTGGTGCATAGCCTAGAAAAACACAGTCCAGTCTTTGGTCCCAACTTGTGCCTTTTGGTTATCGGCACATATGGTAGCGAACTGTATGGCATGGAGTCTAAGGATTCCAGACAAGTTGGTTAACGCGTATATTCATCTGGCACTTAATCAGTCTGCACGCCAGGGATGCTCCATTTCAGTTGAACTGCACAAAAAATTTGGGTGGTTCATTTTCTCAACCGCCTCCTTTCTTGTCTGCATTGTAGAATTTTGGCGAGCTACAGGATCAAGATGAGCCAGTAAACTAGTTGGATGAAAGTAGTGGCCGATTTGCTCAAACCTCCCTCGGCATGAGGCCACTATTTGAGGATAAACCTACAAGCAAAGTTCAGATTGTCTGTGCTGCCTCTCATGTACTCGAAAGTTTACTCGTACAAGCATTAATTTTAGCAAGAAGTACCTCCGACTGAACACCATTTACCAGTATGTATCCTAGGTAATTAAAGTTCGTCCATGGATGATATTGGCTGCGATCTCAATCATTTGGTTGCATAAACATACTGAACATGTGTATATCTGAATCTTTTTGTGAATTATTTATGAATATTGTCGTGTGATCTATAAATCATTTGGATGCATAGACATGCTGAACTTGTGTATATATGAATCTTTTGAGTTGTCGATTGTGAATGTTGGCTATGAATATGAACATGTCCTGTGAACCTGAGTTTGATACGAATGTTTACTTGTTCTATTGTACTTGTGTGTGAACTTGTTAGTATGTCTACTGTGGGATTTGTGACATGTGGGTGTCAACGGCACACCTTCTTCCCGAGAAGAATTGCACCTGCTTTGTTAGGGTAGCAAAGGCGCATCAGCTCTTCTTAATATTTTTTCTCTGTCTTTCCCCCTCCCCCGCTCAACTCCTGCCGTAATGTTTTCGGCCTCAAAACAAGCATAATGGGCTGCGTTGTTTTTGGGGCTTGATGAAAAATCGAGTGCTGGTTTTTGTAGGTTGGCCCACCCAGCAAATGGGCTGCTGGTCCACCACGGACTGGGAGGCTAAAAATACAAGTTGTATGGTGCAGAGGCAAGTAAAAAAACGCCATCGAGAGCCATCCACCAAAGAAAAAAAATCGCGTCTGATGTGCTTCTTCAGTCGGATCGTCGGCCCCCTCTTTAATCCAGTTCGCTTGGGGATCTAGCTGGTACTATCATTTTTTCCAGAGGGCGAACAAGTATCAGCTAGGCCTAGGTATGCGTAGCCCACGACATACGGAGACAGGGGTTTTGACTTATTTTTTATGTCCATACCGGCCTATGGGCCTCCCAGCGTAGGTTTTACTTTTTCTTAAAGATCAGCCCAATGTATTTTCTTAATAAAACGCAGATCTCTGTTCTATTTATCTATATATAAGAAAATAATGTTGTGTCCAATTTATGTTTTCCCTTCTAACCACATTATATATTTTTATATTAACTATTATTGTATATTTTATAGAGACTTATATATACATTATAAAAACACCCCACGTGTTACTGACTTATAAAAGTAAATGTTTAACAGAAGTTGGGCAGGAAAATCCTGGTGATTGCCTACACAAGCATGCGAAGATTTTGTCGGTGTTCTGGGAACGGGGGTCCCCAGACTTGCCTGCCTGCGGCCTGCGGCGTGGCTAAAGTGGGGGGCCCAGCACGGCCCATCTTCATCAGCTCAAGTTCAAGACCCTCGCGAGGGGCCAAGCCTCGCGGGGCGGACGACAGGAAGCTTCCTCAAAGGCAGCCTCATCAGGCAGGCTCGCGAGGAGGCGGAGATATCAAGGCAGGGGCACCTCGCGAGGAGCCTGTGACGCAATCCATGACGATCGAGACCAGGCGGGTGCCAGGCGGGCGTCGGCCTGCACAGTGCCCTTGTTTCCCCTTCGGTGCAAAGGGGGCAAGCGCAGGCCAAGGCATCAGGCAAAGTTTACCATTCCAGTGCAACGAGACCAAGACCAGCAGAGCTGCAGGATGGAGGTCACCGTGGAGCCCAAGACGGCGTCATCACAAGTGCTTTTGGCAGCCGAAGACCACCTTTGGTCAGGATAACTTGTACCAGATGTTCCCCTTCAAAATGGCCAATTGTTGGCGCCCTTCCCGCTCATTATTTGGGGAGAGGCCCAAGGCCTCTATAAATAGAGCTAGCCACCACAGAGTAAAGGGGGGAATCTAGAGAGACTCGGACCAAGTAGAACACTCCGCACCAGCTCAAGAACACGTCTCGCGAGGCTGTTCTTCCCCTGTACTATTCATCATCAGCCTCTGAGGCAATCCACCACACCACACACTGGAGTAGGGTATTACACCACAATAGTGGCCCGAACCAGTATAAATCTCGTGTCCCTTATGTTGTTCATCATTTCCAGCTCAGATCACGCGAGGAGATTGGACGTAGATCGGTAGGGGAGAGATCTCCACGTGCACCAGTGTTCGAACCTTAAGGGTCTGCCGGAACCCAAAATCCAACAATTGGCGCGCTAGGTAGGGGTGCGCCGGAATCTTTCTTCTGCTGGTCGCGCGTGATCTTCCATCGTGTCCATGGCTGACGCTCGTCGGGCTCGCGCCGAGCGCCGGGCTGCTCTCGCCACTCGCGTCGCCTAGACGGTGCCCGTAGGCAGACGCCCGTGTCGTTCCCTATCGCCTACCGCCAACGCCGCCACCGGCCCGGCGGGGAACGAGTAGCAGGCCTCGTCTCAGCATCCTTCGGTGCGGCGGGATGGCCGCACCGCCACCCCGTCGCTGACTCCAGCTGGTTCGTCGTCCCACGCCCGTCGCGCCCCCACGGACGCGCACGCCGCGTTGCTCCTGGCAAGAGAGATCCTGCACTACCGCCCCGTCGACGACCTCTACGAGGACTGGCTCGCCCGCATCACCGAGCTCGTCAGTGCCGCCGGGGGCTCCCCCTTGCCGTCCCTCTCGCTGTCTCGCCCTCCATTCCACGCAGGGGGCCAGGATCAGGAGGCGTCTCCACCACCTCCTCCCCAAGAAGGCGCCCTGGCTCCAAGGCGTGCAGCCCCGGGGCGAGACCCCCCACGTCCGGCGCCTGCGCAGCAAGAAGGGAGCTGCCAGGAGATCCCTCGTCCCCAAGAAGGTGCTCGCGCGCTCCCAGCGCCGGCACGCCAAGATCGCGTCCCCACGCCTCTACGCCAAGACCCCGCGCTGCTCCAAGCGGCGACGCGCGGTAATCCCCAGGAGCAAGCCCAGAACCAGCAAAGGGCGCCGGTGGCCACAGCAGGCTGCTGCGCCTTCACCCCCGAGCTACGCGGTGTCACATGGCCAAGCAAGTCCAAGCCTGACCTGCCACCTCGCTATGACGGCACGGCGGACCCCGCGGAATTCCTACAGCTCGATGAGCTGGGCATCGAAGCCGCCAACGGAGACGAGAAGGTCATGGCGAACTGGTTTCCCATGGCGCTCAAGGACGGCGCCCGCACCTGGCTCCTGAACCTGGCTCCTGGCACGATCTCCTCCTGGGACGAGATGCGCACCCGCTTCATCGCCAACTTCCAGGGCACTCGCGACCGGCCCCCGGTCGTGAGCGACCTGCGCCGCATCAAGCAACAGCAAGGGGAAACCCTGCAGAAATACATCCAGTGCTTCAACAACGCTCGCCTCAAGATCCCCAGGGTGACTGAAGAAGCCATCATCTCGGCCTTCTCCGATGGCGTGCGCGACATCAAGATGAAGGAGGAGCTAGCAATCCATGAAGACCTGTGCACATCCCTGGAGCTGTTCAACCTGGCGACCAAGTGTGCCAGGGCTGAGGAAGGACGCCTCTCCCTCCTCGAGCTCCCTGCTGCCGACCCAGAAGAGAAGAAGCTCAAGGACAAGGACATGAAGCGCAAGGGGCTGCCGTGCTTGCAGCGGAACCAGACACCAAGCGAGGCAGGGATCAGCCTGAGTCATCCAAGGGCAGCCGATATTGCGTGTACCACGACCTCCACACCCACAACACCAACGAATGTCAAGAGCTCAGGGCCGTGCGAGATGGGCGAATCGGCCGACGCCCCAAGCGCAATGACAGGGGCTATGGCCGAGGAGGAGGAAGAGGTGGCGGACCATGGGAAGACCGTGGCCCTCGCCAAGGGTGGCGTGACCGACCTCACGAGGATCGCTGGCAGGACCAGCCTCGCGAGGGAGGCTGGAGGGATCAACCTCGTGAGGATCGCCCGCACGGCAACGCAGGCCTTCCTCCTCTGCCGCCACCGCCAAGGAGGAACGAAGACCAACATCAAGACGAGGGGGCTGGGGGCTTCCAGGAGCCACGCGCAATCGCTTGCATCTTTGGTGGCGCCCAAACCCCGGCATCATAGCGCATCTTCAAGTAGTTTGCTCGCGAGGTGAATGCAGTACTCCCCAAGCTTGAGGCCACGCGCCCTCTCAGGTGGTCTGCGTGCGCTATCACGTTCAGCTCAGCGGATCAGCTCAAGTGCGCGGCAACGGCCGGAGTCCTCCCGATGCTTTACTCCCCAGTCATCAGCAATGTGCAGGTCACCAGGACCCTCATTGATGGCAGAGCAGGACTCAACGTCCTGTCCATCGAGACGTTCGACAATCTCCAAGTGTCGTACAATCAGCTTCAGCCAACCAAGCCTTTCTCAAGAGTCACTAATGGTTCCACTGTTCTTATAGGGCAGGTTCGCCTTCCAGTCACCTTCGGGCAGCGCAACAACATCCGCACCGAGCTCATCGACTTTGACGTCACCCACATTCGCCTGCTATACAACGCCATCCTCGGGTACCCAGCCCTAGCCAAGTTCATGGCAGTGACTCACCATGGTTACAATGTCCTCAAGATGTCGGGAAGCGATGGAGTCATCACCGTACCCTGTGAAGAAAGGGATGCAGTGTGTTCACTTGAGCGTGTGTTCCAAGCCGCAGCAATTGAAGACCCGGATCACAGGAGCGGAAGACTTCCCGAGGCGACCCTTAAGAAGAAGAAGGCTTCGCCTGGCCCAAGCCACAAAGAGGAAGGCGCCTCCGGAGTTGTTGCGTCAAGATTTGCGCCCGATCAGGGAGCGCCACCCTCTCTCGCATAGGAAGGCGCGCCCGGCGCCCTCCTCAGGCAGGGCTCGGGGGCTCTTTCTTGGAGAGCCACCAACTTTGCCAAGGTCGCGAGGTAGGCGCTCGGGCACCGCTTGGAGGGATGCTTCCAGGCACGTTTCCCTCAGGAAGGTACAAGGCAAGGAAGACATAACCCTCAGGAGTTCATCGCAAGAAACAACCAGGAGCTACAAGAGTCAAGAGTCATGCGCGGCAGCCGCCGCTTGCCCGCCGTAGCCCCACATCCAGGCGAGGATGGTGGGCTCAACCGAGCCGCGTCTCAGGAGCGCCTCTGGCCTTCTCGCGCGGGGCGTTGCGAGGGTCCACCCCACAGCTACGTTCGCATGCCTTTCGGCCTGCCGAACACGGTCGCCGCTCATCAGCGCCTGCTGAGGAGCATTCTGGAGGCTCAGGAGGTCATGCATTGTGTGGTCCTGGCGGAGGTGCAGATGGCCCTCGAGGACCCGCCTGTGCCCCCGGAGCCTCCCGAGGCTCCTGGGCCTAGGGGCTCATGAGGGTCAAAGTCTTCACTGCGCATCGCCCGCTTCTTCAGCATCACTTCATCTTCAAAGGCACCAGGTGACATCTTTCGAAGTTCCATTTTTAGCTGGGAGCGCCCACAGGGCCGCATCATTCCCAGGCCGTGTGGGTCCGTCCCCACGACATGTATCCATTTTGCTTATGCTTTTTACCTACCTTGTTGGGGGCGCCCCTCGGGCTGCACCATTCCCAAGCTGCTCGGGCCTGTCCTAGCGGCGTTTGCTTTTCCCGCATCTACTTAAAATGAATTTTCTCTTTCGCGCTTAATCTGGTTCCCATGATTGTCACCTGCTGCTTATCGCAGACTTCTCCGCTCTCATGCAAAGCGCTTGCACGTTAAAAGGGGGGTACCTGAGCATCCTGACTCATGGGCTCCTACTGGCTCTCCAGCCCTCACCCCCTGGCCTTGACCCACGACATTGCGACCTGTCATACCAGCGGCGGCTGAGCTCGCTCGAGGGCCGGGACCTGAGGACGTAGAGCATTTGCATTCTAACCACCCTGCAGGAACACACCATTGATAAAGGCCCAGAGCCAGGTGCAACCCACCTCGAGGTAGGGCCACGTGAGTCTCGCGCTGGCTAACGAGAGCCTAGATACACCTCTCCTAGCCCTACCGTGCCGGCCATGCGTCAGGGCGAGGCTGTACACGCCCCGGGGGCTCCTCCCGGAGGGGAGCCCCCTCCCACGTACCAGTGGAAGCACCATGCTCCGTGCTGGCTGATGACACTGCCGAGGAGCGGCTATGCCCGTACACATACGGAAGCGCTATGCTCTGCGCTGGTGATAAACAACTGAGGGCGGCCCACGGCCGTACCAACCTCAGGGAGCCCAGAGCTCAGTGTCCAGCACCGTTGCAATGCCTCCCCCGGGAGTGCCGTGTGAGGGGCTGGACACGGGGGCTACGCTCGGGCCTTGCCCGAGCGAACGCCACCCAGCCAGGTCCCTCGGACCTGGTCGTCACGTGCCCCTCCTCGAGTGGAGCCAAGGTATGAAAACCCGTTTGAACGTCAAGGGGGACTCCTGAGCATCGTGACTTAGAAGCCTAACTTGCCACGTAGCCCCTCACTCCTTAGTCCCGTCCTAGTTTCTGGTCGGGGCTAATTCTGGGTGAGGTATGCGCGGGGTCGGGCCCTGCCGACGCAGAACAACCAATCCACTCCTTGCTCCCCCCTTTTCCTATTTGTTGCTTGCGCGTCAAGGGGGACTCCTGAGCATCGCGACTCAGGAGCCTAACTTGCCACGTAGCCCCTCACTCCTTAGTCCCGTCCTAGTTTCCGGTTGGGGCTAATGACGGCTAAGGTATGCACGGGGCCGGGCCCTGCCAACATAGAGCGCAAACAAATAGGAGGGGAAAATGCAAATTCCATGAAATTCAAAGCAAATATGACAAGCCATAGATTGTTTCACAACGCCAAACACAAGTTTAAACGCCTCCGCGAGGCATGGTGCATGTTGCAGGAATAAAAATAGGACGGAAGTCGCGAAGGGATCACTCTCCAGTGGCGCCGCCGCCTGTGGTGGAGTCACGCTGGGCGACAACGCCTCCTGGGGCCACGGAGCTGGTGGCACCGCTCCCGGGCAAGATGCTGAAGGCGCGGAACCTCCCCAGCAAAGCCTTGGCTCGGCCTTTCATGGCCTCAGCGGCAGTGGCGGCAAGGTCACCGCTCACGGGTTCCAGCAGGCTGTCGAAGTCGACGTTGGGGTCGCGCAGGTAGACGTGGCTGAGGACATGCATCACCGCCGCAGAAGACAGGGCACGCGCCTCGGCCTCAGCCGTGGGGCCAAGGCCGTCTACGACATCTTCAAACGCACGGACCAGGAAGGGAAGCAGCTTGGCAGGGCCATCCTCCGCACCAGCCAACGGCTCCTCCAAGACGCTCTCATAAAGCGTCTTCAGCGCGGCACGAGCCTTCTTCTCCATCTTCACGAAGGCCACCCGATCCTTCGCCAGGACCTTCGCCTTGGCGTCTAGCTCGGTCCTCTCCGCCTTCAGCGACCGCTCCAACGTCTCCAATCGGCCGAGGCGGTCATCAAGCTTGGCTTCCCGATCCTTGACGGCAGCCTCCCGAGCCTTCATCTCCTTCTCCTTCTCCTGGCGTCCGTGGACCTCCTAGGCGAGCTCGTCGCGCAGGCCTTGCAGCTCGACCTCCAGCGCCTTGCAGCGAGCCTGGGCAGCCGCAACGTCGCCCAGGGCAGCATCGCGGGCGGCCTTGGCTTGGTTGGCGGCCTGCTTCTCCCCATCGAAGGCCGACACGGCCTGGCTCAATGCTGCTCGGACAGAGGTGGCAGAACGGGCCCAGCCAGAAGCTAGCTCCAGGCGCCCGGCCACTAGGTGAGGGTCCGCGCTCAGAAGATCCTCCCGTAGCTGGCTCAGTTCGTTGGCAACCTGGTCCAGGACGGCGGCAGAAGGAGCAGAAGAGACGGGAATCAATGCAGCAGGCGGAGAGGATGGCAGCGTGATCACGGCTTGGCAGGAAGGAATCCCCTGGGCCTTGGCTGCCCTGGCTGCAGCATCGAGCGCAGTCGACTCCAGGGTCAGCGGGGCCACGGGGGCTAACTCCTCGCCGAGGCGTCCCAGTCGGCCTCGCGAAGACGATCGGGCAGGGGAGGCGTGAGCCTCGCCGTCTTCTCCCTCAGCGGATGAAGGCACCACCCCGGCAGATGGACTCGCCCCAAGCAGGGCCGCAGAAACCCCTCTCAACCTCTTCGCCGCAGGCGCCGGCCTGGCAAAAGAATGCAGACGTCAAGCCCCGGCGGCAGAAACCAAGCAAAGCACGACTAGAGCACTTACTGGTCGGCGTTCGCGGACTCAAGCAGCTTCCGGCCAAACTTGAAGCCCGAGAGCCTGCAGCTGGGGTTAGCCTCGGGAGGCCCGGAAGCAGAAGGCACGTCAGGAGGGCTGGAGCTAGCCTCAGACCGCCCAAGGACTAGAGCAGACCCTGGGGGAACCAGCCCTGACCTGCCCTTCCTTGTAACCAAGGGAGAGTCCTCACCTCCTCGCCTGGCGCCGGCCTCGTCGTCGTCCGGCATGGAGCGGAGGGCCCGGGACCAGCGCCGAGGGAAGGACTCCCCCGACTCCTCACCAGTCGCCTCAGAGTTAGACTCTTCCTCCTCCGCCTCTTCTTCCCCCCCCCCACTCCCGCTGGAGCTGCCGGTGGACACGTTCACCATCGCCGGCCCCGCCAGATCCTCGGGAGCTTCCGCGGGCACCAACCCCTCACCATTGAAGGTGGGCATGGTGTTCACCACCTGCTCCCAGTCGTCACGAAGGAAGAGGGGGACGGGGGCGCCCACCGGGCTCGCCACGTCTCCCCCGACCAAGGAATGGAGGGCTGCAACCAGATTCTCGTGGGTCAGGGCCTCAGAGCTTAGGCGCAAGGCGGCGTCCGCTTCCCCAAGCCTCCACAATGGGAGCGAGTGCTCCTGGAGTGGAGCCACCCGGTGCTCCAAGAACTCCCTCCGGAGCGTGGCCCCGTTCAACTTCGCCGCCCCTAAGTAGCTTGGCCTCAGGTCCGTGATCATCCTCTTCAGCACCTGTCGGCGTTCTGGGAACGGGGGTCCCCAGACTTGCCTGCCTGCGGCCTGCGGCGTGGCTTAAAAGGGGCCCAACACGGCCCATCTTCGTCAACGCAAGACCCAAGACCCTCGCGAGGGGCCAAGCCTCGCGGGGCGGACGACGCGGAGCTTCCTCAGGCGCAGCCTCATCAGGCTGACTCACGAGCAGCCGGAGAGATCAAGGCGGGGTACCTCACGAGGTGACCATGACGCAAGCCATGACGACCAAGGGCGCCAGGCGGGTGCCAGCCGCGCAGTGTCCTCCCTTTCCTCTTTGGTGCAAAGGGAGCAAGCGCAGGCGAGAGGATCAAGCAAAGGCACCCATTTCGGTGCAACGAGACCAAGACCAGCTCCGCGACAAGGAGGAAGTCACTGTGGAGCCCAAGCCAGCGTCACCACAGAGCCTTTGGTAGGCAAGGACCAACTTTAGTCAGGATAAGTGTACCAGATGTTCCCCTTCAAAACGGCCAATTGTTGGCGCCCTTCCCACTCAATATTTGGGAAGAGGCCCAGGGCCTTTACCTATAAATAGGACTAGCCACCCCCAGGGTAGAGGCATCTGGACATCTAGCAATTAAATTAGTAAGAGAGAGAGAGAGAGAAGGGCGGCTAAACTCCTCCTAGCAGTTCATCCCCCAGGCCAAGAACAGACCCTCGCGAGGCTGTTCTACCTTGTAGTGTTCATCACCATCAGCCCAAGAGGCAATCCACCACACCACACTGGAGTAGGGTCTTACACCACATCGGTGGCCCGAACCAGTATAAACTCTGTGTCTCTTGTGTTGTTCTTTTAGTAGTTTAGATCTTTGCGAGACGGAGAGGTAGAGGGCGTAATCTCCGCGCGCACCCGAGAGTTCGAACCTCAAGGGTCTGCCGGAACCCCATATCCGACATTTGGCGCGCCAGGTAGGGGTGCGTCGGAATTTGTCTTCCGCCGCTCCGCTCTCCCCCGACCGTCGCGTCCATGTTCGACGCTCGTTGGGCCCGCGCCGAGCGCCGTGCCGCCATCGCTTCCCGCGTCGCCCAGACGGCACCCGTCGGCGGGTGTCCTCGTCGTTCCCCGTCACCTACCGCCAACGCCGCCACCGGCCCGGCGGGGAACAAGCAGCAAGCATCGTCTCAGCATCCGTCCGTGTGGCAAGACGGCCGCACCGCTACACCAGCACCCCCGGTCGTCGCAGCCCTCCTGGGCGGCTCGCAGGAGCCGTCCACAAGTCGCCACGTCAAGCCGTTTGTTCGTCGGGTCAGCACCGTTTCCGCACGGCAGGGGGCTCCCCCGGACCGGGCGGCACACATGGCCGGCCTGACCTTCAGCTCGGAAGACCACCCCTCCAACTCGGCTAGCTCGGGCGCGCTCCCCATGTTGTGCACCCCCACCATCTGCCAGGTGGCCGTCACCAAAACTCTCATCGATGGTGGCGCGGGCCTCAGCATGCTTTCGGTTGAGGCCTTCGATCTCCTCCGCATACCCCTGGAACGGCTGCAACCCAGCCAGCCCTTCTCAGGCGTTGGGGGCGGATCATCCAGCTCCATAGGACAGATCCAGCTCCCAGTAACCTTCGGCACCTACGACAACTTCCGCAGAGATGGTCGACTTCGACATCACCCCCATCGGCCTCCCCTACAACACCATCCTCGGCTACCCAGCGCTGGCCCAATTCATGGCCGCCATGCACCCGGCGTACAACCTGATGAAGATGCCCGGGAGCAGTGGTGTCCTCACCGTGCACGGGGACACCGGCGACGTGCTGCGACTGCTCAAGCTCGCCTTCAAGACGGCGGCATCGGCACAGCCCGCCGACTCAGGGACCCCCGAGCCCAAGGGGGCTGCGCCCGCCAAGAAGAAGCAGTTGTTCACCCAGGACAAGGCAGAAACCAAGCAGATACCTGTCGACGAGGACGGGTCCTCCAGTGCCACTTTCACCATAGGCGCCAACCTCGAGCCCGAGCAGGAGGAGGCCCTAATCAGGTTCCTGCGCGCAAACAAGAAGGTATTCGCTTGGGAGCCTGATCAGTTGGCAGGGATCCCTGAGAGCGTAATCGAGCATCACCTCAACTTGTGCCCAAACGTGCGCCCCGTGAAGCAGAAGGCAAGGCGGCAGTCCACAGAAAAGCAGGCCTTCATCGTCCAAGAAACCCGCAAGTTGGAAGCCGCTGGGGTCATTCGCGAGGTCCGATACCCGGATTGGTTGGCCAACCCTGTCGTTGTGCCCAAGAAGGGAGGGAAGGAGTGCATGTGTGTTGACTTCACCAACCTCAACAAGGCATGTCCGGAAGATCCGTTCCCGCTCCCCCGCATCGACCAGATCGTCGATTCCACCGCAGAATGTGACCTGCTATGCTTCCTGGATGCCTTCTCTGGGTATCACCAGATCAAGATGGCGGTGGAAGACGTCGAGAAGACAACCTTCCTGACCCCGTGCGGGGTGTACTGCTACACGTGCATGCCATTTGGGCTACGTAACGCGGGGGCGACCTTTCAGCGGCTGATGCACATCACCTTGGGCCCGCAGCTCGAGAAGAATGTCGAAGCCTACGTTGATGACATTGTAGTGAAGTCTCGGGAGGCCAAGACCCTGATACAAGACCTGGAGGAAACCTTCGCGAGCCTCAACGCAGTGAACCTGCGGCTCAACCCAGAGAAGTGTGTGTTCGGGGTCCCCTCAGGCAAGCTCTTGGGTTTCCTCGTATCCCATCGAGGCATCGAGGCTAACCCAGAGAAGGTCAAGGCGGTCGAGGACATGAGCCCGCCAAAGACCCTCGGAGAAATGCAGAAGCTCACTGGACGCGTGACCGTGCTAGGGCGCTTCATCTCCAGACTGGGGGAGCGGGCGCTGCCTTTCTTCCAGCTAATGAAGAAATAGGGGCCCTTTGAATGGACTGAAGAGGCAAACAAGGCGTTTCAAGATCTCAAGAGATACCTGACCAGTCCCCTAGTTATGGTGGCTCCGCGCCCTCAAGAGCCCCTGGTGCTCTACCTCGCCGCCACTCCCTACTCTGCCAGCGCAGCCCTGGTGGCAGTTAGGGAGGAGCGCCAAATCAGAACCACAGCAGCAGCCCGAGACAAGTCAAAACAGGAACGAGGAAGGCCCACAGAAACCGCTGCCGCGGTTGAGGAAGATCAGCCGCCAAAGAGTGCATCGGAAGCGGGAGAGGCCACTCACCTGGATGGTCCGCCTCCAGAGGCCTCGTCACCTCGCGAGGCGCCCTTGCCTCCGGAGGGTGCCGCGAGCACTAGTGCCCTCAGCCTTGTTGAGCACCCAGTATACTTCGTCAGCACGGTGTTATGGGACACAAGGGCCTGGTACCCCATGCCTCAGAAGCTCCTCCTCGCGCTAGTGGTGGCCTCACGCAAGCTGCGGCACTATTTCCAGGGTCACCCCATCAAGGTCGCCTCGTCATATCCCTTGGAGAGAGTGCTCAGGAGCCCTAACTCAGCCGAAAGGGTCGCTGAGTGGAACATAGAACTGCAGGCATTTCAGCTCGAGTTCAGCACAACCCGGGTTATCAAGGGAGCAGCATTGGCAGATTTTGTGGCAGAATGGACGGAGGCACCAGGCCTCAAGGACGACGAGGATCGGTCCCTCTCCCCAGGGAGCAAGGCGCCAGAAGGCTGGGTCATGTACTTCGATGGGGCATTCTCCAGGCACGGCGCAGGGGCTAGGGCGGTGCTGGTGTCGCCCACCCAGGACAAGCTCTACTACGCTGTGCAGCTGGTTTTCCAGCAGGGCGAAAAGGTCTCCAACAACATAGCGGAATACGAAGGTTTGATAGCAGGCTTGAAGGCCGCAGCCGCCCTGGGGGTGAAGCGCCTCACCATCAAGGGAAATTCGCAGCTCCTTGTCAATTTCTCCAACAAGGTATACGAGCCAAAAGACGAGCACATGGAGGCCTACCTAGCGGAGGTTCGCAGGATGGAGAAGCAGTTCTGGGGGCTGGAGTTGAAGCACGTGCCCCGTGGCACCAACCAGGAGGCTAATAACATCGCCAGGCGGGCGTCCAGGCGGTTGCCTCAGGAACCCGGCGTCTTCGAGGAGCGGCTCTTCAAGCCCTCGGCCCTGCCGTCATTGTCAAACATGGCTCAGCCGCGAGAGGAACTTCCCCGGCCACCTACCTCGGGAGCCCCGGTCTGCGGCCTAGGTTCAGGAGCACGCCTGCTCCTGACGATGGAACCACAGGAGGGGTGTTGGATCACGGAGCTCCGGAGTTATCTGACACAAGGGACCCTGCCGGAGAAGGAGGAGGAAGCGGAGCGTGTGGTACGGCAGGCCATGGCGTACTGCATCAGGGATGGAGAGCTCTACCGGAGGCGACCGAACGATGTATCCCTGCGCTACATCTCCAGGGAGCAAGGAAAGGAACTGCTGGAGGACATACACGACGGAGACTGTGGACACCATTCGTCATCACGGACCCTTGTTAGTAAGGCATTCCGCAGTGGGTTCTACTGGCCCACCGCACTCAGCGACGCTGCCGAACTGGTGAAGGCCTGTGAGGCCTGCCAATTTCACGCCAAGCAGATCCATCAGCCGGCAGGAGGCCTGCAGACTATACCCCTTTCGTGGCCGTTCGTAGTCTGGGGGCTGGACATCCTGGTCCCGTTTCCTCGGGCGCCAGGGGGCTACCGTTGCCTCTACATCGTCGTGGACAAGTTCACCAAGTGGGCAGAAGTAGAGGCCGTCTGCACCATTCCCGCGGGCTCCGCTGTCAAGCTCATCAGGGGCATCGTGAGCCGGTTCGGGGTGCCGAACCGCATCATTATAGACAACGGTTCGCGATTCACCAGTAACCTCTTCAAAACATATTGTGCTAACCTTGGAACGCAGATATGCTACGCTTCGGTGGCGCACCCGCGAAGCAACGGCCAGGCCGAACGAGCCAACGCGGAGGTCCTGAGGGGCCTCAAGACCAGGACATTCAAGAAGAAGCTGGAGGCATGCGGCAAAGGTTGGTACGATGAGCTTCAGTCCGTGCTGTGGTCCATCCGCACAACCGCGACCAAGCCGGCTGGAGAGACCCCGTTCTTCCTGGTCTACGGAGCCGAAGTAGTCCTCCCTCACGAGGTCAGACGTCGCTCCGCACGGGTCCTGGCGTTCGACGAGGTGCAGCAGGACGCCATGCGGGGGATGGACCTCGTGCTGGGGGAGGAACGCCGCCGAGAAGCCGCGCTACGAGCGGCAAGGTACCAACAGGCACTACGACGATATCACTGCCGCAACATCAGCCCCAGAACTCTCGAGGTACGAGACCTCGTGCTCAGGCGGGTTCTCTCCAGGGAGGGGCTGCACAAGCTCTCTCCCATGTGGGAGGGCCCGTTCAAGGTTGTTCATGTTTCCAGGCCTGTCTCCGCGCGCTTGGAGACTCAGGAGGGGGAGCCGATCCAGAACGCATGGAACATCCAGCACCTCCGCAGGTTCTACCCCTAAGAAGAAAGGCCCAGAGCCTGTGAAGAAGGCGAACGCCTGTGAAGATTATCCTTTTTTGGAGAAGGCCCAGAGCCTGTGAAGAAGGCGAATGCGTGTGAAGATTATCCTTTTTTGGAGAAGGCCTAGAGCCTGTGAAGAAGGCGAACGCCTGTGAAGATTATCCTTTTTTGGAGAAGGCCCAGAGCCTGTGAAGAAGGAGAACGCCTGTGAAGATTATCCTTTTTTGGAGAAGGCCCAGAGCCTGTGAAGAAGGCGAGTGCCTGTGAAGCTGTCGCGTCTTGGAAAAGGCCCGGAGCCTGTGAAGAGGGAAAATGCTCGTGAAGCTCGTTTCCCCTAAGAAGAAAGGCCCGGAGCCTGTGAAGAAGGCCAACGCCTGTGAAGCTCGCCTCCCGTGACACTCTCACGTAATAATGAGTTGGGGATGTACATGCCCCGGAGTCTCAGGAGCGCCGGCCTCAGGCCCTGGGGCTCCCTCCCACGCCCAGTGGCAGCACTTAGCTCCGCGCTGGTGAGAATACGTCGAAGACTAGATTAGGTGCCGGACGCGGCTTTTTCATTTGCTTTCCGCAGTTGGCTTGTTTGTTCGCATTTGAAGTCTTATTGAAAGTATTGCCGTCGTTGGTTTGTGGTTCGTCGATTTTTACTCCCCCGCTTTGATTTCTCTTATGCAAGGCCTCGCGAGGGAGGATAGCCGAGCGCCCTCGTGAGTGTTCCTGTTTTAGTCGTTCGAGGGTTTCACGACCTGGGCCCGTTACAGGAGCACCCCTCCAGTCCGTGCCCCTCAGGCACCGCGACACACACACACAGGGCCTGGGTCGGTCGCCCCCTACGGCTGGGGCCGGAAACTATCTACGTGCAGACACACAGCCGAAGGGCACGAAAGCGGAACCAAGGCAATGATTAACAGCAATAACCCCAAACACGCCCCCGCGGGGCTCCACGCAGTTGTTTTCTTTTACGCAGGAAACAAAAGGAAAAGAAGTGACAAGTCCGGCGCGGCTCGCCTCACACCGGTCTGCGGAGGAGACTCGGGCTGCCTCCGGGGCTCAAGCAGACTCCCTCTCGCGCTTCACCGGGGCGCGGCGGCGGGCGGACGTACTGCCGCCTCCCAAGCAGGCGCGACGGCGAGGGGGCTGACTGCGGCCACCGCTGGAAGAGTCGCCTAAAGAAGAGCTGATGAAGCTTGGGGAGCCTTGAGCGCCGCCAACCACACGGGCGTTGTCTCCTCCATCGTCGTCGGGGCTGGGTCCCCGGCCGCGGTCGTCTTCCTCAGGGCAACACCCTGCGCGGCAACCATCTTCCCCAAACACCCTCACGTAGAGGGTGGCATCGCCGTCAAACCTAAAGTGCAGAGTGCACCGGTGCCCCAGGCCGCGAGCGCGCGCGTGCCTGCCAACCACGAGTCAAGGCCAAGCTCCCAGTGGCAGAGACCTCCATTGCAGCCCATGAGGCCCGGCTGCAGCAGCCATCCGCCTGAAGCCAGAGACCGCCCGGGGCGCCGGCAGGGAGCTCACCAAGGAGGAAGCGAGGGAGTTGGAGCCGGGCGCTAGTCGGCTCCGCCGACCATACGACGAACTCCGGCAGCACCCCTGCAGCGCGAAAGCGCGACCTAGGAGAGCGCGCGACCAAAGCGCGTCCCCCGACCATAGTAGTTCGCCCGTCGCCTCGCTGAGAACCATCTCCACGGCCGTGGGAAGCTGCCGCAGTGGCCGCGGGATGCTTCCGAGGGCGCCCTCGGCCGCGCTTGGGTGGGGGAGAGGCAGCGCTCAACCTGGCGGGCCTTCCCCTTCTCTGCAGCCGAGAACCTCCTCGACGGAGCCATGGAGAAGAAGGAGAAGCAAGGAGAGATGGGATAGAAGGGCACGCGCAGTGCCGTACTTATAGCCGGCGAAGGCCAACCGTCGGCCTCCACGAGCACAGGTAATCATGACACGATCTGCATGCAGGGACTTGTCCAATCCGCGTGATCACCGAGGCATCGTGGGGAAGCGGAGACGCCCACGTCCCATCAACCGCCACGCGGCGCCCAAGGCCGCAGGCTGTTAGGGCCTGCGGCGCTTCGCCCTTGCCCTTTCGCCCCTCAGCACGGCCAAGTCCGTGCGCGCCTTGGGCCCGGGGGCTACTGTCGTCGTTCTGGGTATGGGGGTCCCTAGACTTGCCTGCCTGCGGCCTGCGGCGTGGCTTAAAAGGGGCCCAACACGGCGCATCTTCGTCAACGCAAGACTCAAGACCCTCGCGAGGGGCCAAGCCTCGCGGGGCGGACAACGCGGAGCTTCCTCAGGCGCAGCCTCATCAAGCTGGCTCATGAGGAGGCGGAGAGATCAAGGCGGGGTACCTCACGAGGTGCCCATGACGCAAGCCATGACGACCAAGGGCGCCATGCGGGTGCCAGCCGCGCAGTGTCCTCCCTTTCCTCTTTGGTGCAAAGGGAGCAAGCGCGGGCGAGAGGATCAAGCAAAGGCACCCATTTCGGTGCAACGAGACCAAGACCAGCTTCGCGACAAGGAGGAAGTCACTGTGGAGCCCAAGCCAGCGTCACCACGGAGCCTTTGGCAGGCGAGGACCAACTTTAGTCAGGATAAGTGTACCAGATGTTCCCCTTCAAAACGGCCAATTGTTGGCGCCCTTCCCGCTCAATATTTGGGAAGAGGCCCAGGGCCTTTGCCTATAAATAGGACTAGCCACCCCCAGGGTAGAGGCATCTGGACATCTAGCAATTAAATCAGTAAGAGAGAGAGAGAGAGAAGGGCGGCTGAACTCCTCCTAGCAGTTCATCCCCCAGGCCAAGAACAGACCCTCGCGAGGCTGTTCTACCTTGTAGTGTTCATCACCATCAGCCCAAGAGGCAATCCACCACACCACACTGGAGTAGGGTATTACACCACATCGGTGTCCCGAACCAGTATAAACTCTGTGTCTCTTGTGTTGTTCTTTTAGTAGTTTAGATCTTTGTGAGACGGAGAGGTAGAGGGCGTAATCTCCGCGCGCACCCCAGAGTTCGAACCTCAAGGGTCTGCCGGAACCCCATATCCGACAGCACCGCCTTCGCACGGGGGTCGACGAGCTCCGCGCGAGACCACGCGTCAACAGCCTTGGGCTGCCCCGTAGGAAACACCAGACGGGGGTGGATGCGCCCGACGTCCACCATGACCCACTTGCTCCGGAAGCCTTCGATTCTCTTCCTAGGCTTCGAGATGGCATTGGAGTTGGAGTACGTGATGAAGCTCGCGCATGCGGAGATATGGCCACGAGAAACCCGGAGGGAGAAATAGTGGCGCAGCAAGGCCACCGAGGGCTTTACCCCGACGTGAGCCTCACAATAGTAAGCAAAAATCGCCAGGAGAAGAACAGAGTTGGGGTGGAGGTGCAGAGCCTGCAAGTTGTATTGGCGGAGAACAGCAAAGAAGAACTCGGAGAAGGGAGGCACCAGATCGGCGATGATGGCGCTTACGAAGAATGGATAGAAGGTGCTCCCTTTGCCCTCAGGCTGGTCGAAGCCAGCCTTGAGCACAATCGCCCCCTTGCTGCCCTGCGCCACCATCATCAGGCGCGTGAGGGCGAGGTTCTTCTCCGACAGGTTCGGGGAATCCAGAGCCGGTGAGTACCAGGCCTCGGTCGGGGACTTGCGAGGCGCCATAGCATGCCGGATGAGAGGGATTGAGACAGATCTGGAGGATTTCGGGAGCAAGAAGGAGGAGAGCGAGAAAGGGGATCTGGGGCGAGACGAACAAGAACAAAGTGAGTAAGTCTGGCCCGGGCACCTCTTTTGTCAGATGGACAGTTGCCGAGGCGTCGTGGGAAGCGCGGATGCCCACGTCCAATCAATCGCCACGCGCCGCCCGAGGCCGCAGGCTATTGGGGCCCACGGCGCTTCGTGCTTGCCCCTTCGCTTCTCTGTTAAGCCAAGCCCGGGTGCGCCTTGGGCCCGGGGGCTACTGTCGGCGTTCTGGGAACGGGGGTCCCAGACTTGCCTGCTTGTAGCCTGCGGCGTGGCTCAAGTGGGGGCCCAGCACGGCCCATCTTCATTAGCTCAAGTTCAAGACCCTCGCAAGGGGCCAAGCCTCACGGGGCGGACGACAGAAAGCTTCCTCAGAGGCAGCCTCATCAGGCAGGCTCGCGAGGAGGCGGAGAGATCAAGGCAGGGGCACCTCGCGAGGAGCCCGTGACGCAAGCCATGACGATCGAGACCAGGTGGACGCCAGGCGGGCGCCGGCCTGCGCAGTGTCCTTGTTTCCCCTTCGGTGCAAAGGGGGCAAGCGCAGGCCAAGGCATCATGCAAAGGTTACCATTCCAGTGCAACGAGACCAAGACCAGCAGAGCTGCAGGACAGAGGTCACCGTGGAGCCTAAGACGGCGCATCACCAGTGCATTTGGCAGCCGAAGACCACCTTTGGTCAAGATAACTTGTACCAGATGTTCCCCTTCAAAATGGCCAATTGTTGGCGCCCTTCCCGCTCATTATTTGGGGAGAGGCCCAGGGCCTCTATAAATAGAGCTAGCCACCATAGAGTAAAGGGGGGAATCTAGAGAGACCCGGACCAATTAGAACACTCCGCACCAGCTCAAGAACACCTCTCGCGAGGCAGTTCTTCCCCTGTACTACTCATCATCACCCCCTGAGGCAATCCACCACACCGCACACTGGAGTAGGGTATTACACCACAACGGTGGCCCAAACTAGTATAAATCTCGTGTCCCTTGTGTTGTTCATCGTTTCCATCTCAGATCACGTGAGGAGATCGGACGTAGATCGGTAGGGGAGAGATCTCTGCGCGCACCCCAGTGTTCGAACCTTAAGGGTCTGCCAGAACCCGAAATCCGACAGATTTTAAGGATCAATGTAATAATAACGCGCTCATTTTTATTTTGAGCAATAACTCGCTAATTTGTTAATTTTATATATAAAAAATGTGTCGCAACAGTTTATTTTTTGATATTAATTGCTCCTTCTAACCTAACATTATACATAGAATGATCCCAGCTAATTCATGTATTTCAAGAAAGTGCAAATGGGCTAGGATTTCTTTGAAAATATTAAATGGGCCGCATTGACACGAAATTATTTGTTCACCCAGCCCAGCAAATGGACTGTACATTCTAGAAAACATGGGTTAAATATATGCCACATTTTTGCAGGCTCACATGTGGGACAATAGGTCGAAGCCTACGCATGGCATTGTCAACTTGGTCAACAAATGATTATGACATCCACAGCCATTGGATTTATATCCAATAGCCGGCATGCACCTTCAATCTCTCATCTTCTTCCTCCAGCGTCGCCGGGACCACCTGGTCCATCCTCTGGTGGCTAGCGGCTCTGCTTAGCACGCATCGCTGCGAAGCACTACCCCACCGCCGGCCAGGCTATCCCTCCACCCTCCACACCTCCTGTTATTCTCCACCGATTGCAGCCCCATGCCGCACCAGAACCAGTTATAACCATTTTACTCCTCTCAATCTGCGACTCCACTACCGCGTCTTCCCATCTCCGGGTCGTTCCCGTCCGGGGCCACGCCGTCGTCCACCGCCTCGCTGTCCTCGGCGCGGCGTGGTCAATAAATGAGAGTCATCGGAAGAGGATTGGAGAGCCTGACGGCTGGGACCCATGAGGTCCATGGTCGCATGCAAGGAAAGTTCCTCCTTATTAAGCTGAAAAAAATATGTTTCCTCCCCCTAACAGCTGGGACCCACCAGCTGTATCTTCGCACGACAGGAAGTGCCTCCTTGTTATGCAGAAAAAACTATTCCTCCCGTTGACAGCTGGGACCCGTCAGATTTGGTGGCTGACTTGTGGGCCTCCTAAGCGGACGTGTACGCAGGGCTTCGTCAACTTAATCAATAAATGGTTCTAGCAGGTGGACCATTGGATGTTAATCCAACAGCCGTGCTCCTTCTTCAACCTCTGTTCTTGCTCCTGTCTCCCGTGGGCGGCAGTGCTGTCGCGCACCCGAACCAGTCAAGTTTCCCACACCTCTACATCTGCGACTCCACTACCACGTCTTCCCCATCTCCGGGTCGTTCCAGTCTGGGGCCTCGCCTTCATCCATCGGCCTTGGTGTACTCGGCACGGTGTGGTCAACGTGGTCAACGAATGAGAGTCATCGGAAGATGATTGTACGTGAGAGGCTCAGAGTGGAGACACACTACGCCCATGGACGCATGCATGCAACTGCATCCTTTTTACCCTGAAAAATAATGTTTTCTCCCCTTGACTGCTAGGACCCACCAGCTACATCTTCACACGCAAGGAAGTGCGTCCTTATTACGCCAAAAAGAATGAATACTACCACTGACAGCTCGGACCCACCAGCTATATCTTCGCACGCAAGGAAGTGCCTCCTTATTACGCACAAAACAATGAATACTCCCCCTGCTAGCTGGGACCCACCATCGTGAGAGGCTGACTTGTGGGCCAACTAAGTTGACGCGGATAGAGGGCTTTGTCAACTTAGTCAATATGAACGATTCTAGTTCTAGTGACCGTACGATGTCCATCCAATGGCCGTAGTGCTTCTTCAACCTCCGTTCTTCTTGCTCCAGCCGCCCAAACAAGCGTCGGCCGTGCCGCCTGCTCTAGCCTCCCGTGTTCGGCCGTGCTGCCACCGCTGGCCATGCCATCCCTATATACTCACCCACACCTCCTGTTATTCTCCGGCAATGGCAGCCTCACACCGCAGCCCAAGCAGTCAACCCATGTACTCCCCTCCGCGTGGGCATCCACTGCCGCATCTTCCCAGGCTCCGCGCCGTCCCCTTACTAGGCCTCGTCGTCGTCCACCGCCCTGGTGCTCTCGGTGCGGCGTGGTCAATGTGGTCAGTGAACGACTTCCGTCTGAAGAGTACTTTACGTGGAGAGGCTAACAACAGGGTACATAGCCGCAACAAGGAAGTACCTCCTTATTATGCACAAAATAATTATTCATCCACCTGACAGTAGGGACGCACCGGACGGGCCACCATATTTCGCGAAAAAAATGTTTCCCCCTGACTACTGGGACCCACCAGCTACATCTTCGCATGCAAGGAAGTGCGTCCATATTACGGGCAAGAAAAAATTGATTCACCCCCCTGACTGATGGGACCCACCAGCTACATCTTCGCACGCAAGGAAGTGCCTGACAGTCGGGACCCACCTGGTCAAAGCATACGTAGCGTTGTCATTCTGGTCGCGAACATGTACGTACATACGGTCGGTCTGTCTGCAGGCTGCATCAATGAACCGTCGCTGTGTAAGGAAGGGCACGTGTTGTAGTAGAGGCGCACACGTGTCGTAGTAGAGGCGCGCACGTAGCATGTACACGTGCGTACATCGTCCAGGGTGCAAAAAAAAAATACGGCCACGTACCTACATACATGCGGGGTGTCTGAGGTAGTCCTGGATTAGGGGGTATCCGGACAGCCAGACTATATCCTTTGGCCTGACTGTTGGACTATGAAGATACAAGATTGAAGACTTCGACTCGTGTCCGGATGGGACTCTCCTTGGCGTGGAAGGCAAGCTTGGCGATACGGATATGTAGATCTCCTCCCGTTGTAACCGACTCTGTGTAACCCTATCCCCCTCCGGTGCCTATATAAACCGGAGGGTTTAGTTCGTAGAACAACAACAATCATACCATAGGCTAGCTTCTAGGGTTTAGCCTCTACGATCTCGTGGTAGATCAACTCTTGTAAGACTCATATCATCAAGATCAGTCAAGCAGGAAGTAGGGTACTACCTCCATCGAGAGGGCCCGAACCTGGGTAAACATTGTGTCCCCCGCCTCCTGTTACCATCCGCCTTGGACGCACAGTTCGGGACCCCCTACCCGAGATCCGCCGGTTTTGACACCGGCAGTCTCGAGTGCCTACTCGCGCATATGTACGGCCATGGCTCGTGTACATGGCTGGGTCGGAACGGAGAAATTGCGTCGTCGTCATGTTCATGGGGAGGCAACGGAACGCGTCGTGTTCATCGGGAGGCAACGGAACGCATGCTATTCATCGGGAGCCAACCGCCTTGGACGGAACAGCCGATGGAAACAAGGCCTGGCGTACCACCGAACGGAGGAAGCGGCCTTGTGTTCGACCGACCACGGTTGAAACACGATCCTGTTCATTGGGAGGGGTCTGGCGTACCGCAAAACGGAGGAAACGGACCTCCTATGGTTGAAACGGGGTCCTGTACGTCGGGAGGGGTGTGGCGTACCGCAAAACGGGGGAAACGGACTTGTGTTGGAGCGCTACGGTCGAAACGTGGGTCCTATTCATCGGGAGGGGTGTGGTGTCCCGCAAAACAAGACTCCACGGGATACTGTTCATCTCCACCATTGACTGCCTCCACGGGCTACTGTTCATTGATGACCCACAAGTATAGGGGATCTATCGTAGTCCTTTCGATAAGTAAGACTGTCGAAGCCAACGAGGAGCCGAAGGAAATGATAAGCGGTTTTCAGCAAGGTATTAACTGCAAGTACGGAAATAAGTGGTAAGAGATAGTTTTGTGATAAGATAATTTGTAACGAGCAACGAGTAACAAAAGTAAATAAAGTGCAGCAAGGTGTCCCAATCCTTTTTGTAACAAAGGACAAGCCTGGACAAACTCTTATATAGAGAAAAGCGCTCCCGAGGACACATGGGAATATCATCAAGCTAGTTTTCATCACGTTCATATGATTCGCGTTCGGTGCTTTGATAATTTGATATGTGGGTGGACCGGTGCTTGGGTGTTGTTCTTACTTGAACAAGCATCCCACTTATGATTAACCTCTATTGCAAGCATCCGCAATTACAACAAAAGTATTAAGGTAAACCTAACCATAGCATGAAACATATGGATCCAAATCAGCCCCTTACGAAGCAACGCATAAACTAGGGTTTAAGCTTCTGTCACTCTAGCAAACCATCATCTACTTATTACTTCCCAATGCCTTCCTCTAGGCCCAAATAATAGTGAAGTGTTATGTAGTCGACGTTCACATAACACCACTAGAGGCTAGACAACATACATCTCATCAAAATATCGAACGAATACCAAATTCACATGACTACTAATAACAAGACTTCTCCCATGTCCTCAGCAACAAACGTAACTACTCACAAAGCATATTCATGTTCATAATCAGAGGGGTATTAATATGCATAAAGGATTTGAACATATGATCTTCCACCAAATAAACCAACTAGCATCAACTACAAGGAGTAATCAACACTACTAGCAACCTACTAGTACCAATCCCGGACTTGGAGACAAGAATTGGATACAAGAGATGAACTAGGGTTTTGAGAGGAGATGGTGCTGGTGAAGATGTTGATGGAGATTGCCCTCTCCTGGTGAGAGGAGCCTTGGTGATGATGATGGCGATGATTTCCCCCTCGCGAAGGGAGGTGTCCCTGGCAGAACAGCTCTGCCGGAGCCCTAGATTTGTTCCGCCAAGGTTCCGCCTCGTGGCGGCGGAGTCTCGTCCCGAAAGGTTGCTTATGATTTTTCCTTGACGAAAGACTTCATATAGCAAAAGATGGCCACTAGAGAGCCAATAGGGGGCCCACGAGGCTGGGGCGCGCCCTGGGGGGGTAGGGCGCGCCCCCCACCCTCGTGGCCAGGTGGGTCCCCCTCTAACGTACTTCTTCCGCTCAATATTTTTTATTATTTCCAAAAATGACTTTCGTGGAGTTTCAGGACTTTTGGAGTTGTGCAGAATAGGTCTCTAATATTTGCTCCTTTTCCAGCCCAGAATTCTAGCTGCCGGCATTCTCCCTCCTTATGTAAACCTTGTAAAATAAGAGAGAATAGGCATAAGTATTGTGCCATAACGTGTAATAACAGCCCATAATGCAATAAATATCGATATAAAAGCATGATGCAAAATGGACGTATCAACTCCCCCAAGCTTAGACCTCGCTTGTCCTCAAGCGGAAGCCGATAACGATAAATATGTCCACATGTTTAGAGGTAGAGGTGTTGATAAAAATAAAATACGGACATGAGGGCGTCATGATTACTTTCATAACAGCAACATATATGGATATTTTCATATGACTTCTTATGCTCAAGTAATAATATATTCACAATGCAAAGTATGAATCAGAAACTTTATTGAGAACTAACAAACTATAATCTCAGTCATTGAAGCAATTGCAATTTATTATAACATCAGAAAGAGTCTATGTCAGAGCTCTCTAGCAAGTCCACATACTCAACTATCATTTAGTCTTTTATAATTGCTAACACTCACACAATACTTGTGGTTATGGAGTTTTAGCCGGACACTGAGAAAGATAGGGGCTTATAGTTTCGCCTCCCAACCTTTTACCTCAAGGGTAATTTCAACAATAATAACTCATGCTCCCCTACATCCAATTAGATATATCTATCAGGATCTTTCCAACACACTGTGCTTGCCAAAGGATAAAATGTAAAAACCAAAGGTGAAGATCACCATGACTGTTGCATAAGGTAGAAGATGATAGTAACAGATAGGCCCTACGCAGAGGGACGCAGAGGTTGCCATGCGCTTTTAAGGTTGGATGCACAAAATCTCAATGCGAAAGAACATCACTTTATATTGCCCCTTGTGATATGAAACTTTATTATGCAGTTCGTCGCTTTTATTTCTTCCACATCACAAGATCGTATAAAGCTTATTTCCTCCACACCAATCAATCATACATATTTAGAGAGCAATTTTTATTGCTTGCACCGATGACAACTTACTTGAAGGATCTTACTCAATCCATAGGTAGATATGGTGGACTCTCATGGCAAAACTGGGTTTAAGGGTATTTGGAAGCACAAGTAGTATATCTACTTGGTGCTAAGAATTTGGCTAGCATGAGGGGGAAAGGCAAGCTCAACATGTTGGATGATCCATGACAATATACTTTATCTCAGATATAAGAAAACATAACCCATTACGTTCTCTTCCTTGTCCAACGTCAACTCTTTAGCATGTCATATTTTAATGAGTGCTCCCAATCATAAAAGATGTCAAGATAGTATATTTATATGTGAAACCTCTTTTTTTATTACTTCCTATTAATTGCAACGATGACCAAAGCTATGTTTGCCAACTCCCAACAACTTTTAATCATCATACTCTTTCTATGTGAAGTCATTACTCTCAATAAGATCAATATGAACTCTTTATTTCTTTTTATTCTTTTTCTCTTTCCTTTTATTCACTCAAGATCATGGCAAAATAATCAAGCCCTTGACTCAACACTAATCTTTATTATATATCCCACGGACTCGATTACATGGAGACGTCATAAAGCAAAACTCAAAACTAGATCATGCCATAAAATTTATTCTACTAGATCAAGATACTACTAATAGGATCGAACTAAGAAAACGGTAAAAATAGGAGTGTGATGGTGATACGATACCGGGGCACCTCCCTCAAGCTTGGCAGTTGCCAAGGGGAGTGCCCATACCCATCTGATTATATATCCTTCTTCTGTGATGGTGTAATATTCTTGGCGATGATTCCTCCCAGGATACGATTCTCCTCCTCGAGCTTATTGACTTGCTGCTTGAGGTCCATTATTTCCTTACGAAGCTTTCCTGTAATGGCTAAAGTTCCCTGCACCCAAGGGTGTTGCATAGCTGCGGGAGAACAAGCGACACTCTTCTTCATATTTTCGTAAGAAAGAAATCTAACATTGGAAGGGATAACCGAGTTTGCAATGCCTGAGCTCTGTAGTTCTCCCATCGTGAACCCAACTCGAAAGCGAGAAGTGACTTCTTGATTTTCCATGGCATCTACCCTCATCAAGTCAGCTCCCATCTCTTCCTCCATTGCCGGCCCAAAGTGGTCAGTGTCGCTGTTCGTCCTTGGTTCCGAGGCCGGATGAGACACCCGACTCTCCTCGACTGACTCTTGAGAAGACATCTTACTCTAGTCTGCAGCAGCAACAGCTTGAAACAAGAACAGAGGATAATTGCGTGATACATGAGTCAAAACCTTCGGGAGATTATATAATGAATTTTTACCGACCAAAATATGTATCGTGCAAGAAAACAGAGTCCGGAGAGCGCACGAGGTGCCCACGAGGTAGGGGGCGCGCCCAGTAGGGTAGGGCGCGCCCTCCACCCTCGTCGAGGCCTCGTGTCCTTCTCGGACTGCTTCTTATTTTTCTGTTTTTTCTAAATATTCCAAAACAGAGAAATATTGCCTTAAAAACTGTTTTGGAGTCGGTTTACTTACCGTACCACATACCTATTCCTTTTCGGAGTCTGAAACATTCCGGAAAGTTTCCCTTATGTATTCCTCCGGGGTTACGGTTTCAATAACATTGGATTCAACATTTATAGGATTACCTGAGATATAATGTTTAATTCTTTGACCGTTCACCACCTTCGGATTTGTACCTTCAAAGTTGTTGATTTTTATGGCACCGGAACAATAGACCTCCTCGATAACGTAAGGACCTTCCCATTTAGAGAGAAGTTTTCCTGCAAAAAATCTTAAAAGAGAGTTGTATAATAATACATAATCACCTACATTAAACTCACGCTTTTGTATCCTTTTGTCATGCCATCTTTTAACTTTTTCTTTAAACAACTTGGCATTTTCATAAGCTTGGGTTCTCCATTCAACAAGTGAGCTAATATCAAATAAGATCTTCTCACCGGCAAGTTTGAAATCATAGTTGAGCTCTTTAATAGCCCAGTATGCCTTATGTTCTAGTTCGAGAGGTAAGTGACATTCTTTTCCATAAACCATTTTATACGGAGACATACCCATAGGATTTTTATATGCAGTTCTATAGGCCCATAATGCATCATCAAGTTTCTTGGACCAATTCTTTCTAGATCTATTGACAGTCTTTTGCAAAATTAATTTGAGCTCTCTATTACTCAATTCTACTTGACCACTAGACTGTGGGTGATAAGGAGATGCAATTCTATGATTAACGTCATACTTAGCAAGCATTTTATGGAAATCACCATGAATAAAATGTGAACCACCATCATTCATTAAATATATAGGGACTCCAAACCTTGGAAAAATAACTTCTTTAAGCATCTTAATAGAGGTGTTATGATCAGCACTACTAGTTGGAATAGCTTCTACCCACTTAGTAACGTAATCAAGAGCAACTAAAATATGTGTATATCCATTAGAGGCAGGAAAAGGTCCCATATAATCAAAGCCCCAAACATCAAATGGTTCAATAACAAGTGAATAATTCATAGGCATTTCTTGACGTCTACTAATATTACCAATTCTTTGACATTCATCACAAGATAAGACAAACTTATGAGCATCCTTGAAGAGAGTAGGCCAATAAAGAACGGATTGCAATACCTTATGTGCAGTTCTATCTCCAGCGTGGTGTCCTCCATAAGCTTCGGACTGACACTTCCGTAGGATCTGTTCCTGTTCATGCTCAGGTACACAACGTCTAATAATACCATCTACTCCTTCTTTATAAAGATGTGGTTCATCCCAAAAATAATGTCTCAAATCATAGAAGAACTTTTTCTTTTGTTGGTATGTGAAACTAGGTGGTATAAATTTAGCAACAATGCAATTAGCATAATCAGCATACCACAGAGTACTACGAGAAGCATTTATGACATTTAATTGCTCATCAGGAAAGCTATCATCAATAGGTAGTGGGTCATCAAGAACATTTTCTAACCTAGACAAGTTGTCTGCAATGGGGTTCTCAGCTCCCTTTCTATCAAAAATATGCAAATAAAATTCTTGTAGCAAGAGAACCCATCTAATAAGTCTAGGTTTAGCATCTTTCTTTTCCATCAGATATTTAATAGCAGCATGATCAGTGTGAATAGTTACTTTAGAATCAACAATATAAGGTCTGAACTTATCACAATACAACTGCTAAGAATTCTTTTTCAGTAGTAGCGTAATTTCTCTGAGCATTGTCTAGAGTTTTACTAGCATATTGAATAACATTTAATTTCTTATCAACTCTTTGCCCTAAAACAACACCTACGGCATAATCACTAGCATCACACATAATTTCAAAGGGTAAATTCCAATCAGGTGGTTGAACAATAGGTGCGGAGATCAATGCTTTCTTAAGTATTTCAAATGCTTCCACACAATCATCATCAAAGACAAATGGTATATCTTTTTGTAATAAATTAGTCAGAGGCCGAGAAATTTTTGAGAAGTCCTTAATGAACCTCCTATAAAATCCGGTGTGACCAAGGAAACTTCTTATACCTTTGATGTCCTTGGGACATGGCATCTTTTCAATAGCATCAACCTTGGCTTTATCAACTTCAATACCTCTTTCGGAAACTTTATGCCCCAAGACAATACCTTCATTAACCATAAAGTGGCACTGTTCCCAATTCAAGACAAGATTAGTTTCTTCACATCTCTGCAACACTCGATCAAGGTTGCTCAAGCAATCATCAAAAGATGATCCATAGACGGAAAAGTCGTCCATGAAAACCTCACAGATCTTTTCACACAAGTCAGAGAATATAGCCATCATGCATCTTTGAAAGGTAGTAGGTGCATTACATAAACCAAAAGGCATATGTCTATAAGCAAAAGTACCAAAAGGGCATGTAAAAGTAGTCTTTGATTGATCATTGGCTGACACAGGTATTTGAGAGAAACCAGAATAACCATCTAGAAAGCAAAAATGTGTATGTTTGGATAATCTTTCTAGCATTTGATCGATAAAAGGTAAGGGGTAATGATCTTTCTTAGTAGCCTTATTCAATTTGCGGAAATCAATTACCATCCTATAACCTGTAATAATTCTTTGCAGAATCAATTCATCTTTATCATTAGGAACGATAGTTATACCTCCCTTCTTAGGGACACAATGAACAGGACTTACCCACTGACTATCAGCAACGGGATAAATTATACCTGCTTCCATAAGCTTTAGTATTTCTTTTCTTACCACTTCTTTCATCTTAGGATTCAACCTTCGTTGATGATCAACAACTGGTTTGGCATCTTCTTCCAAATTTATTTTATGTTGACATAGAGTGGGACTAATGCCCTTAAGATCATCAAGAGTATATCCAATGGCAGCACGGTGCTTCTTCAGAGTTTTCAATAATTTTTCTTCTTCATGCTCTGAAAGGTTAGCACTAATAATAACAGGATATATCTTCTTTTCATCAAGATAAGCATATTTAAGAGTATCAGGCAACGGTTTAAGCTCAAACACGGGATCCCCCTTGGGTGGAGGAGGATCCCCTAGGATTTCAACAGGCAAATTGTGTTTCAGAATAGGTTCCTGTTTAAAGAATACTTCATCTATTTCCCTTCTTTCATTCATAAACATATCCTTACTAGGCAATTCTTCTTCACGGTGTTGTCTACTAAATTTAGAGAAATTAAACTCATGAGACATATCACCCAAGCCAATAGTAACAACATTCTTTTCACATTCTATCTTAGCATTGACAGTGTTCAAGAAGGGTCTACCAAAAATAATGGGACAAAAGCTATCTTCTGGGGAACCAAGAACAAGAAAATTAGCAGGGTATTTAGTTTTCCCACACAAGACTTCAACATCTCTAACAATTCCCATTGGTGAAATAGTATCTCTATTGGAAAGTTTAATTGTGACATCAATATCTTCTAACTCAGCAGGTGCAATTTCATGCATAATTACTTTATATAAGTCAAAGGGTATTGCACTGACACTAGCACCCATATCACATGATCCATGATAACAATGATCTCCTATTTTAACAGAAATAACAGGCACGCCTACCACAGGTCTATGTTTATCTTTAGCACAAGGCTTGGCAATTCTAGCAGTTTCACCGCAGAAATAAATAACATGCCCATCAATATTATCAGCCAAGAGATCTTTAACAATAGCAATATTAGGTTCAACTTTAACTTGCTCAGGAGGTGTATAAGTTCTAATATTGCTTTTACGAACCACATTTGAAGCTTTAGCATGATCCTTTATCATAACAGGGAAAGGTGGTTTCTCAACATAAGAAGTAGGAACAAAAGGATCATTATAAGTGACAGTATTTTCTTCAACTTTAGTAGGTGCAGCTACTTTTACTTCTATGGGAGGATGATATTTAAACCACTTCTCCTTGGGGAGATCAACATAAGTAGCAAAAGATTCACATAAAGAAGCTACTATCTCAGAGTCAAGTCCATATTTAGTGCTAAATTTACGGAAAACATCGGTATCCATAAAATATTTAACACAATCAAACTTAGGTGTCATACCTGACTCCTTACCTTCGTCGAGATCCCAATCTTCAAAGTTGCGTTTAATTTTATCCAATAAATTCCATTTGAATTCAATAGTCTTCATCATAAAAGAGCCAGCACAAGAAGTATCGAGCATGGATTGATTATTACGGGAAAGCCGAGCATAGAAACTTTGAAGACTTACTTCTCTTGGGAGCTCATGATTGGGGCATGAATATAACATTGATTTAAGACTCCCCCAAGCTTGAGCGATGCTTTCTCCTTCGCGAGGCCAAAAATTATATATATAATTGCAATCACGATGAACAAGATGCATAGGATAAAACTTCTGATGAAATTCCAATTTCAATCGTTTGTAGCTCCATGACCCCGTATCATCACATAGCCTATACCATGTCGATGCATCTCCCTCCAAAGATAAAGGGAAGACCTTCTTCTTAACAACATCATCGGGTATACCTGCAAGCTTAAATAATCCACAAACTTCATCCACATAGATTAGGTGCTCATGAGGATGCTTTGTTCCATCTCCTGCAAAAGGATTATCTAGCAGTTTTTCTAACATACCCGAAGGAACTTCAAAGGGAACATTTTCATTTTCAGTAGGTTCAGTAGGTTGAGGAGCAACTCTTTGCTCTACTGGTCGGGGTGAAGATACCCCGAACAAGCCCCTCAGAGGATTACTTTCCATAGTAACAAGTGACAGAAAATTTCAGCACACTATATAAATTTTTCCTTACCAAATTCCACCTACCAAAGGCGCTTCACTCCCCGGCAATGGCGCCAGAAAAGAGTCTTGATGACCCACAAGTATAGGGGATCTATCGTAGTCCTTTCGATAAGTAAGAGTGTCGAACCCAACGAGGAGCAGAAGGAAATGATAAGCGGTTTTCAGCAAGGTATTAACTGCAAGTACTGAAATAAGTGGTAACAGATAGTTTTGTGATAAGATAATTTGTAACGAGCAACGAGTAACAAAAGTAAATAAAGTGCAGCAAGGTGGCCCAATCCTTTTTGTAGCAAAGGACAAGCCTGGACAAACTCTTATATAGAGAAAAGCGCTCCCGAGGACACATGGGAATATCGTCAAGCTAGTTTTCATCACGTTCATATGATTCGCGTTCGGTACTTTGATAATTTGATATGTGGGTGGACCGGTGCTTGGGTGCTGTTCTTACTTGAACAAGCATCCCACTTATGATTAACCTCTATTGCAAGCATCCACAACTACAACAAAAGTATTAAGGTAAACCTAACCATAGCATGAAACATATGGATCCAAATCAGCCCCTTACGAAGCAACGCATAAACTAGGGTTTAAGCTTCTGTCACTCTAGCAACCCATCACCTACTTATTACTTCCCAATGCCTTCCTCTAGGCCCAAATAATGGTGAAGTGCTATGTAGTTGATGTTCACATAACACCACTAGAGGCTAGACAACATACTTCTCATCAAAATATCGAACAAATACCAAATTCACATGACTACTAATAGCAAGACTTCTCCCATGTCCTCAGGAACAAACGTAACTACTCACAAAGCATATTCATGTTCATAATCAGAGGGGTATTAATATGCATAAAGGATCTGAACATATGATCTTCCACCAAATAAACCAACTAGCATCAACTACAAGGAGTAATGTCGGGTGGTTGGTGCGACATATGCCAACGGGTGGCTTATCATTGTGGGAGCCAATAAAACGTCGTCGGTGCCTAGAAACGGGATAAGGCGAAGACATGCATGCCGGTGAATCTTACCCAGCTTCGGGGCTCTCCGTGGAGATAACACCCCTACTGCTCCTCTGCGGGGTCTCCGCATGGTCACTAGATCGACAAATAGCTACAAGAGGCTCCTTGAGCTGTTTGGAGAGAAGAAGAAGAAGGGCAAGGCTAGGTTTCTTCTCCCCTCGATGTGTTGTCTAAGACTCCTCAAAAAAGATCTCCCCTTGCATGGGCGCCCTGGGGGGTTTATATAGGCCTACCCCCAGGGGTATAATGGTAATCCAGCTGGACATCGGCCCTAGCTGTCTGTGTCTACGCTCGCCGGCTTCTCCGCCGGCCGTTGGGGCCTGCCGATAGGTGGGCCAGCCGACTGCCGGCCTTCTGGTCCATAGGCCGGTCCCACCGCTTGGGGGTCTTGTCGGGGGCTGGTTACTGTTGCCCTACCTCTGGTGACGTGGGCTCCGTCGTGGTAAGCATGGCTACGGTGCCGCCGCCGGGTGGCATATCACTTTAGCCTTACCCCGTCTTGTCTTCTTAATGAGGCGCCTCCCTCGAGGGAAGGGGCCAGCCGGCTACTGGGAGTCGGATACACCCCAGGCCGACTGTCGGAGGCATGGCCGCCTTCGGGTGTCTTCGTGTCTATTGGGGCCCGCCGCCCTCGGGTCGTACTGACAGCTCGCCATGGGTGACGTCATGGTCAACATGGCAACAGTGCTGCGCCGGATGGGTGATGGCCTCCCCGTACGGCGCACTGTGGCCATGCGCGTCCCGGGATTCGGGGGTGGCAGGCTTCACTGTAGCCACGCCCCGTCTTATCGCCGTTATGTGGGTGCAGATTTCGAGGGCACGATCTTGGCCGCATGTTGGGGGCTGGCTTCTGGGAGTCGGCCCTCTCATGGTCGGCTTCTTGGAGTGGCCCTATCGTGGTTTCCTTTGGGAGGTTTTGGGGCCGGGCGCCTTCGTGCAGCCAGCTTGAGAGGTAGCCGGCTGGAGGAAGGCGGCCCCACGCCTTGGATCTTGAAGGCTTGAATGGCCTATAATTTTTCTGAAGAGCCAGGGGGAGCCGGCTGGTCTACCCGTGGTCATTTACTCCGACAGTAGTCCCCGAAGCTGGTTGGGCTCCGAGGCTGAAAAAAGACGAGAAGCTCGATCAACTTCCTATCTTGAGGAGCTGGCAGCTGGGAGCCGGCTTTAATTTGGTGCGCCGTCTTCCGGTGGTTTCGAAGTTTGAAGGTGGGAACCAGGCATTTGTGCGGGCTAGGTTTCGAGCTGACCGCTCGCCGCCTACACGCCACATGGCACCTTATGGCTGGAAGGGCCTGCCAGCCCACGCGCGCGACGGGACGTCGCCGCAGTCCGGGGCCCGCCACCACCGAGCCTCGGCCCACGCGCGGATCCTCTGTGGCCCAGACGGACAGCACGCCTACGAGCGGCGGTTACCGCACACCGTTACGGCGCAATAATCGTGGGACGTGGGGGAGTGGGCGCAGTTAATCCCACGTTCCCCCACACCTCGCCTCCTCGGCTTCGCCGCATGAGACTATATGTATGGGGAGGAGGGGGAGCGGCAGACGCTCGCACGCTCGCCCTCGCTCTGCCCCTCGCTTCTTCTTCCTCTCCATCGTCGCAGCCTCCTGCCGTCGCCCGGCTCTTCCACCAATCTTCTTGGCTCGCCATTGCTCTGCCGTAGCAGGGTCGCGCGCCTCTCCGCCGCCGCAACTTGCTCACCGCCGCGCCGTCCCCATGGCGTTGTCGAGTTCTTGGGACGGCTCCAACGTCCATGATGACCACATCGACTTCCTCCGCCGGACGCGACGGCTGGCAGGCCTGAACTACATGCGGGTCCATCTCGCGCTGGCGAGGGAGATCTCGCCGACACCGGAGGAGGACGAGCGGGTAATCTTCCGCTCGCACTGCTTGCGCGGCTTCGGCTTGCCGGCGAGCGGGTTCTTCCGCTCATTCCTCGAATTTTACCGCCTCTTGCCGCATCACCTCACTCCAAACGCGGTGATGCTGCTATCGGCCTTCATCGCCCTGTGCGAGGGCTTTCTTGGCATTCTCCCCACTCTCGAGCTCTGGGGAGAGTTCTTCCAGTGCAAGCTTGGCACTGTTGTCGCGGGCGTGCCCGCCCCATGCGGAGCCTTCATCGCCATGCGGCGGACGAGCGAGAACAATCCGTTCCCGTCCATCCCGCTGATCCAGTCGGTGAAGCTCTGGCAAAAGTCTTACTTCTACATGAAGAATGTCACTCCGCAAGGAGACTTCGTCAACTTGCCGGCTTACATAGCCGGCCCGCCGGTTGGGAGGCAGCTCTCATGGTCCTACCGGGCCAGGTCGCTGTCTCAGGGCAGGGCCGCCGCTGTTGCACGGTTCCGGGTGATGATCTAGTCGGAGGTCCTGACCGGGGCCGACCTGGTGGCCCTTCATGGAGCGCCGGGTGCTCCCGCTTCAGGGCCGACCTCATATGATCTGTCAAATGAGCAGCCGCTTCGACCCATGTCGGCTAAGCACCAAGGAGATGCCTCATGTCGAGGTGTCTTATATGGTGAACTATATTTCCAACTACAAGATCGCCGAGGAGTGGCGGTACGGCAAGGAGCCGTATTCTCGCACCAACCCTCCGCTTGTGGTAAGTTTCTCTTCTTTTATTCTTTTCTTCTTGTCGCCGGGTTCATGATGGCCGACTCCTGATCAGCTGGCTTGTTTTCAGCAGAACCCCCTTCTTCCGCCGGCAACCGGGGCTGCAGGGGTCGAGCGCCAGCTCCTCCCTGACCGCACGGTGGACGACGTTGATGACCCGGACCTGGGGGCGGCCGCCATGGAAGACGACGTCGCAGGGGAAGGTGGCGAGGCAGGCGGCCCTAGGCTCGGGGCCGCCCTCGAGGACTGGGCGGATGATTACGAGGCCGAAGTCGCTCCGCGCCACCAACCGGCTCCCGATCATCAAGGCGCGGGCCCATCTGCCGCGTCGGCTGCTCGTGGCGGCGCGCAGAAACGCCGGGCCGTGTCGACCCACTTTGGCAGCCGGCCAAAGAAGCCCAAGGGTACCGCGGCGGCGACCAAGCGGGACGAGGCGGCCGCGAAGGTGGCCCGCTTCCGCAAGGTGGTGAAGCAGCCGCATGCGGTTTCGGCGTAAGTGTTGCTTTTCTCACGCCTTTCTTTTTCTTCTTTGGTTGAAATTCTTCTAAGCCCTCCTCTTGACTTATCGAATAGGGCCCCGCTTTCTCTTGAGAAGGTCTCTGCCGCCTCCATAGTCGGAACCGCGGGAGGGTCTATGAGCTCCCGCCGTGTGGATCCCCGCGCCGACCTCCTAGAGGCGACAGAGCGGAACTTGCGGGAGGCGCGGGAAGAGCGGGAGGCGGAGGAACAGAGGGCGGTTCGGGAGGTGAGGGAGAAGTCGGCAGAGGCTCGAGCCGACGCGGCCACCAGGGCCCAAGCGGAGGCCACGGCAGAGGAGACGGAGGCGGAGGCCCTGCAGAACCAGGCTCCGCAGCTCGTCATCCCCCTTCACGCCGCGGCCCCCGACATCCCCGTGCCTCCATCGGAGGAGGCCGACCGTGGCCAGCCGGTGATGGAGAGGCGGTGCTATCGCCGCCGACCAGAACGGCTCAAGGGAGCCGGCCTGAGGCGCCGCCCGTGCAGCCGGCTGGGGGCGAGTTAACTGTGGGGGCGGATCTTGTGGTTTCGTCGCCGTCTCATCGGCGCGTGGAGAGGGCGACTTCAGCGCCGGGGCCGCAAAAGACAGCGGGCGCCGACGCGTCGGCCCAGAACCTGGAGGCGGCCAGCGACAGCTCGTCCGGGTGGACGCCAGGCGGTGGGATAACCGTGCTGAATGTAGCGGCGCAGGACGTCCGGAACCGGCTTCAGGCCCAGGCCACCGCGCTGAAGCAGTACACCCAAGAGTTTCTCACGACGTGAACGGCTATTCGGGTGAGTCCTCCTGCGCGTTCTTGATTGCTTATGATTTCTTCCGTGGGGGCGCGTCAGCGCACCCACTGGGTGTAGTCCCCGAGTTCCAAGTCAGCTGCTGAGCAGGCGGCTTGGAATTTCTTGGTAGACTTTGATTGTCGTCTTGTTCTTACTTGCATCTCATGTCTTATCTGCAGGAGTATCACAACTCCCGCGTAGCTGCTTTCAACTCCCAGGCCCAGGAGTTGAGTCAGAAAGCCACTGATGTGACCGAGAGCTGGAGTAAGTGCTTCATCTTTTATTCTCGAGTGGGGGCGTGTCAGCGCACCCACTGGGTGTAGTCCCCGAAATACGGGCCGACTGCTGAGCAGTCGAGTTGGATCTCTTCCTGACGACTTCTTTCTTATTGCTTTTTTCTTCATATCTTCAGGGGCCAATGCCGACTTGCAGGAGCAGCTAGGTGGAGCCCAGTCCGCCCTTCGTGCCAAGGAAACCGAGTGCAACACCCTGGTTCAGGAGCGCGATCGCCTGGCCAAGAAACTGGTCGACCAGGAGGAGAGCCATAAGGCGGCCCTGAAGGCGGTGCAGGACGGCGAGGCCACCCTTAAAGCCGAATATGAGACCGAGGCGGCGAGCTGGGCTGAGGAGAGGCAGGCGCTGAGTCAAGGCTACAGCCGGGTTGAAGATTTAATTGATGGTAGGCCGCCTTCTTCTTCGTTTCTCTGCCCGCCTCCTGTCATCTGGTTTATCTTTTGATTTTGATCTACTGCTTTCTTCTTTGCGCAGATTACTTTCCCGGTTACTCCGTTGCCGCCACCCAAGCAATCGAGGCCTACCGCGACGCGCGACGGCAGGAACAGGTTGAGATGGCGCCGGGTGCAGGCCGATCACTTGAGGAGCAGCTTCTGGCGATTCAAGCCCGCCTGCAGCCGGCCCACCGCATGCTCCACCGTCTTCAGCGCGCCGGAGCGCAAGTGCTGGCCGCCCTCTGGCCCGGGGAGGTAGTTCCCCGTACCCCAAGTCAGACTGCCGACTGGCTGGAGGTTGTAGTCGGTCGCTTTGAGGCTTGGAAGGCATCAGCAGCCCGATCCGGTGCTGGGCAGGTGCTGGAGTTCGTCCGAGCTAGGTATCCTGGGCTGAACTTTGACCAGCTGAGCACCTGGCGGCAGGAAGCCGACGAGGAGATGGAGGCGGCGCGACCGGCTATCGCCCAGCGTGCCTCGGCGATCGCCGAGTACACCGAGACCAGTGCCTTTGCCCCTGAGGTGAATGATGATGGCGTTGCTCAGCCGGAGGAGTGGTTCAAGCTGAACCCGGCAGAAGGTGAGGACTCAACGGAGGAGATTGCTTCCAGCGATGAGGGCGAAGAGGAAGAGGGGGAAGACGATGAAGACGTCGTGCCAGGCAGCGAAGCGACTAGCCAGCCTCAGCCAGATCGCGCCTCCAGCAACTAGGCACGCGTAAGCGCGCCATCTGCGAGAGGTGATGATCATGCTGAGATGCACCAGCCGGCCACTCCTCCAGCCGGCACTGCCATCTCCACCAACTTGCCCGACTCGCCTGTCGTTCCCTTGACCTGATCCCCTGTCCTTGCTTTTCCTGGTTGTTACTCTTTTGAACAACTTTATTAAATTTGCGCAATTCCACCCACTGGGGGTGTATTCAAACTACGTTGAATGCTGGCCTTTCGAAGGTCTTTTGTGTAAATATAATCCTGCATGTGTTTGGCTTTCGCTCGTGTTTGCCTTTCATCTTTTGGGCTTTTTCCTTTGCCGCCTTTCCCTGGTCGCCGCCTTCCCAGCCGGACAGCTGCTCTGCAGTCTGTGGTTGGAGAAGGACTTGACCGTTTTTCTTTTGGGAAGGCAAGTACTGGATCTTTCTTAGATTGTAGCAAGGTGAACGGGAAGCCGGCCAGCCGGCTTCTCTGGTAGCGGGCTGGCGGGACGGGAGGCCGGCTTGTGATATATAAGTTCGTTAGTCCTTAGCTGTTTTTCGTGTGGGCGCCCTTTCCTGCCTTTGGCTCTTGCCAGCCGGACAGTCAATTCTTCGAGCTGCGACTTTTGGCAAGAGGGGGCTTGGGTGCCGGCACACTACTTGTCTGACCGCAAGCGAAACTAAAATATAACTTAAGGCGGCGAGTCCCCAGGCCGACTGGTCGAACTCGGTGCTAGACGAAAAAACAAATGTAGTAACATAATCATAGGCATGATACTTATCTTCCAAAGATAAAAGAGGGTAGTCCCCGAGTGCTCCTCGGGGAGCCCTTTGTCTCGTACTTAGTACAAAAGGTAGCGTGGTACATACTCCTTTTTTACTGTAAAATCTTCGGAGGAGATTGGCGTTCCATGGTCGTTCCGACTCCTTGCCCGAATCATCTTTCTTTCGTGCCTTCGGCTTCTTCACGTCGATTAGGTAGTAGGAGTCGTTGCCCAAAGCTCTGCTAATGACGAAGGGGCCCTCCCAAGGGGCCGAGAGCTTGTGTTGGCCGGCTGTTCGCTACATCAGCCAGAGCACAAGATCGCCCTCTTGGTAAGATCTTGGCTTGACCTTCCGATTGTGGTAGCGGCGAGGACCCTGCTGGTAGATGGCTGACCGGCTGAGGGCTAACAGCCGGCCTTCTTCCAGCAGGTCGACACCGTCTTCTCGCGCTTCCTTGGCCTCCGCCTCCGTGTACATGGTAACCTGAGGTGAGTCGAACTCGATGTCAGTTGGGATGACAGCCTCGGCATCGTATACAAGGAAGAAGGGGGTGAAGCCGGTTGACTTGTTCGGGGTAGTGCGCAAACTCCAGAGGACGGCCGGCAGCTCGTCAAGCCAACAGCCGGCCGAACGCTCCAGTGGCACGACCAGTCGGGGCTTGATGCCGGAGAGGATGAGACCGTTTGCTCGCTCGACCTGGCCGTTTGACTGCGGGTGGGCAACGGATGCTAGGTCCAGCCGGATGCCTTGTGTTGTGCAGAAACGTGCCAGTGCTCCCTTGGCGAAATTTGTGCCATTGTTGGTGATGATGTTGTGCGATACGCCGTACCGGGTCGTGATATCTACGATGAACGTCACGGTAGTCGGCCCATTCAGCTTCTTGATCGGCTTTTCTTCAATCCACTTGGTAAACTTGTCCACAGCGACGAGCAGATGTGCCATGCCGCCGCGTGCTATTTTGAATGGGCCCACCATGTCCAGCCCCCAGACGGCGAAAGGCCAGGTGAGGGAGATGGTCTTGAGTGCAGAAGCTGGCAGGTGTTGTTTGGAACTAAAAACTTGGCACCCTTTGCAGTGTTTGACTAGTTCTTTGGCAGCGTCCAAAGAAGTCGGCCAGAAGAATCCATGGCGGAAAGCTTTGGCGACGAGTGATCTTGAGGCCGCGTGGTGGCCGCATTCACCTTGGTGGATATCCTTGAGGATTGCTATGCCCTTCTCTGGCTCGACGCAGCACTGGAAGACTCCAGTGATGCTGCGCCTAACGAGCTCTTGGTTTACTATTGTGTATGCTCCGGCTCGGTGTTGAACTTGTCTTGCCGAGATCTCGTCAGTCGGCAACTCTCTGTTTACCAAGAAACTGAGGATGGGCTGGGCCCATGATGGAGCTGTGACTTCTTCTATTGTCAAAACTACTGCTGTGACCAGGGTGGGTGGGCTGGGTGGTGAAGAATTGGAGTCGGCCACCGCCTTCTGTGTCGATGCAGTCCCCGGGCCGAGTTCCAAAGTACCCAGGCAGGGTTCGACTATGGTAGTCCCCGGGCCGCCTATCGAAGTCCCCGAGCCACCTGCCTGGTTCCCCAAGTCGGATCCGATTGCGTCGGGGTCAGGCGGCACGAAGATGGAGTCAGATTCTGGAGATGGCTTGATGGGTGGCTTGAGGAGGCGGCGAATGGAGACGCCGGCTGGTATAGCTTGCCGCGTAGAGCCTATCCGTGCCAGGGCATCTGCTTGCTCGTTGTCGGCTCGTGGCACGTGGAGGAACTCACATCCGTCAAAATCTCCACTAATTTGCTGCAAGAGGAAGCGGTAGCTCGCCATGTTTGCATCCTTGGCGTCCTAGTCGCCAGATGACTGTTGGACCACCAAGTCCGAGTTGCCATAGCACAGGATCCGGCGGATGCCGAGTTCTTTGGCTAGCCGGAGCCCATGTATGAGCGCCTCGTACTCGGCCACATTGTTGGAAGCGGCAAAATGAATTTGCAATGTGTACTTGATCCTGTCGCCCTTGGGAGAGGTGAGGAAGATGCTAGCTCCCAAGCCAGTGCGCATCTTGGACCCATCGAAGTGCATCCGCCAATGAGTGGAATCGGGGGCCGGTGGCAGGTACTGGGTTTCGGCCCAGTCGACGAGGAAGTCGGCCAGTGCTTGGGACTTAATGGTGGTGCGAGGCTGGTAGAAGATCGTGTAGGGAGCCAGCTCAATGGCCCATTTTGCCACCCGGCCGGGTGCATCCCGGCTGCCTATGATCTCGGCGAGCGGGGCAGTACATACGACCATGATGGGGTGCTCTTGAAAGTAGGGCTTGAGCTTCTTGGCGGCGAAGTACACACCATAGCACATCTTCTGGTAGTGTGGGTAGTTGTGTTTTGAGGCGGACAGTACTTCGCTTAAATAGTATACCGGCCTCTGGACTAGCTGAGCTCGGCCTTCTTCTGGGCGCTGGACCACGATAACTGTGCTGACCACCCGGCTAGTGGCGGCAACGTAAAGGAGCATGGGCTCTTTCTTAGTCGGTGCCGCCAAGACAGGCGGCGTGGTCAGCATTTTCTTTATCTCATGGAAAGCTTGGTCTGCTTGGTCGTTCCACTCGAAGTGAGTGGACTTCTTCATGAGTCGGTAGAGGGGGAGAGCTTTCTCTCCGAGCCGGCTGGTGAAGCGGTTCAGGGAAGCCAGGCATCCGGTGAACTTTTGGATGTCTCGTAACTTGGTGGGAATCTCCATTCTCTCTATGGCCTTGATTTTCACTAGGTTGCACTCGATGCCGCGTTCGGAGACCAGGAAGCCTAGAAGCTGGCCGGCTGGTACACCGAACATGCATTTCTCGGGGTTGAGCTTGATCTGAAACCGGCGCAAGTTTTCAAATGTCTCTCTGATGTCTTCTAGCAAAGTGCCGCGCTTCTCCGTCTTCACCACAATATCGTCTACATAGACGTGGGCATTTCTACTGAGCTGCTTGAGGAGGCATTTTTGCATGCAACGCTGAAAAGTGGCACTGGCATTTCTCAAGCCGAATGTCATAGTCAGGTAGCAGAAAGCTCCGAATGGTGTGATGAAGGCGGTCTTCAGGCGGTCAGCTGGGTCCAACTTTATTTGGTGGTAGCCTGAGTAGGCATCCAAGAAGCACAACAGCTCGCATCCGGCCATGGAGTCTATCACTTGGTCATTCCTTGGCAGGGCAAAGGGATCTTTGGGGCAGGCCTTGTTGAGGCTGGTGTAGTCTATACACATGCGCCACTTGTTATTCTTCTTCCGTACGAGGACTGGCTTGGCAAGCCATTCTAGGAAGAAAACTTCCATGATGAAGCCGGCTGCCAGAAGTCGGGCTATCTCCTCCCTACGATCCTTCTTTTTTCTTCCGACAGTCGGCAGAGGGGCTGCTTGACTGGCTTCGCACCTTCTCGGACGTGTAGCTTGTGCTCGGCGAATTCCTTCGGAACGCCCGGCATGTCCTTGGGGGACCATGCGAAGATGTCCCGATTCTCACGGAGGAAATCGACGAGCTCGCCTTCCTATTTGCTGTCCAGGTTTGCCCCAATGGAGGCAAACCTTTCTTGGTGCTCCGGGTCCAGAGGTACCTTCTTCGTTTCTTTGGCTGGCTGGAAAGAACCTTGGGCATCACACTCATTTGGGTCGGGGGACAGGGCCAGCTGCTTGCCGGCCATGGCCACGACTCGATCCAACATCTTCTTCTCTTCGGCAATAACGAGGGACTCGGCCAGCCGGCTGCTAGCTGCCGCACACTCGGCGGATTTCTTGTAATCTCCGGTTATGGTGATGATGCCCTTGGAACTTGGTATCTTCATCTTGAGGTAGGCATAGTGGGGTACAGCCATGAACTTGGCTAGGGCAGGTCGGCCAAGCAATGCATGGTAAGGGCTCTCAAGATCCACTACTTCAAACCACACTGCTTCTCGGCGGAAATGATCCTTGTTCCCAAAGAGGACATATATCTTGATCTTGCCGATTGGGGAACAGGACAGGCCGGGCACGATGCCATGGAACATGGTCCGACTGGGCATGAGCTGCTTCGTCTTGATGCTTAGCTTCTCCATGGTGTCATGGTACAGTATGTTGATGCTGCTTCCTCCATCTATCAGCACGCGGAAGAACCGGGCAGCTCAACTTTCCGTTGCGAGGGTGGCATCTAAGACCAATGCATAAGAGTCGGGGGACGGCATCACCTCTGGGTGATCGGCCCGGCTCCAGCTGATCGGCCTTTCTGACCAGTGCATGAACTCGGGGTTGTTGGAGGCAACTGCGTTGACTTCTTGGTGTTGTCAGCACTGGCTATGTCGATCTTCCGGCTGGCTTGTAAAGACGACGTAGGTGGCAGGTTCGTCGGGGAACTCATCTTGAACAGCTCCGACTGCTGGTCGAGCGGCCGGCTGCTGAGAGGCCGGGGGCGGCTGACCAGCAGGCGGAGGCGGCACTATCCCCTCGCCTTTGGAGATTCGCGTGAGCGAGTGGCATTTCCGGGTCGTGTGGTTTGATGGCTTCGCGCCATTGGGGAACTTGCAGGGGGCGTCAAGTGCTTGCTCATAGGAGAAAGTAGGCTGCCAAGCCGGCCTGCCGCCCTTCGGGTGGTCCGTCTTCGACTGTGGCCACCTGCCGACTGGTGGAAGGCGGCGCGGGAGCCTTGCGCGTGTGGTCATTCTGTTACGGGCGTCGGCTGGAGTCTCCAGCCGGCGTCTTGGGGCCCGGGGCGAGCAACTTCCCAGAGGCGTCTACCCGGAGCTCGGTCTTCATTGAGGAATCGGTGGTGGCGTATTTATCTGCTATGACCAGCAGCTTGTCCAGGGTAGTCGGCTTGTCGCAGAGGAGTCGGTGCTAGAGGAGGGTGCCTTCTCAGCACCCGGCGGTGAAGTACTCTATGGCTTGAACCTCGTGCACCCCTTCACAGGAATTGCGGAGCTCGGCCCAACGCGTGAGGTAGTCGCGAGTTGACTCATTGGGCCCTTGGACACACAAGGAGAGCTGTCGGGGCTTGGGAGCCTGCTTGTAGGTGCTGGTGAAGTTGCGGACGAAGGCTTCTGTGAAGTCCAGCCAGCTGTTGATGCTGTAAGGCTTGAGGCTGTTGAGCCAGGTGCGCACCGTGACTTGGAGCATGAGGGGGACATATTTCACGGCAACACGCCTGTTGTCGTTTGCTATGCAGACCGCAGTGGAGTAGTCAATCAACCAATCCTCTAGCTTTACGGAGCCGTTATACTTGGGTGTGTCTCTTGGGAGAGAGAACCCTTTGGGGAAGGGCTCATCGCGGATGAGGGGGCCGAAGCAAGGCGGGCCGACATCATCTTCTTTTTCCAGGGCCAGGGATCGCGCCAGGCGGTCGATCCGGTGGCGGGCGTCATTCTCACCGACTCCTTCGCGGCGGCTCAGTCGGCCGCTGAGAGTCGGATGCATGACAGGCGGTGGGGTGGGATATCTCTCCCCACGAGGCGGAGGAGGAGGCGGGTCGCCTCGCCGCTCCACAGCTCGAGGATGGCCTTCTGCGTCACGCTCGATGGAGATTCGAGTCCGGCTGCGACTGGCAGTCGGCTCCTTTTCTTTTCTTGCATGGGTGTTGCCTGCAGTCAGTGTTCGAGTAGTCGCACCATGCTCTCGGCGCGGTGGAGGACTTTCAGCGCGGACGCCGTCTTTATGCCGCTCTGCGGCCACGTCGATAAGCTGCTGGATGCGTCTGGTCATGTAGGGGAGCTCGTCGGGCCCCAATCTATTCAGCTCGTCTACGGCCGCCTGGGCGGCGCGTAGGTTCTCGAGGGGTGTGGCATAGACCGGGCGGTCCGCTCCTAGCATGTCGGCGATAGCCGCGCCGCGTTTCTTGATGACGCCAACGCAGCTCGGCCCGTCGGGAGGCGGCATGCCGAAGGCGGCGCGGTGGACTTCGCGCTGGTGAGCCTCGGTGAGGCGTCTCATGGAAGCTAGCTTCTGGCCCTCCGCAACGAGGGCGAGGCGGCGTGCCTCCAGTGTTTCGGCGTCGGCGTCGGTCGGGATGGGGGCGGACAAGTCGTGCAGCGCTGTCTGTAGGGCGTCGTGGGCGTTTTCGCCAGAGGCGGCGCCGTGGCTGATGACTAGTACCTCGGTGATGGCGCTGTCGCTGCTGTCGGCTCAAGGAAGAGGGCCGTTGATGATGACTACGTTGGTGGGGAAGGCGTCAAGTGATGTTGTGTCAGAGTCGACAAGCATCGGGTCGGTGGAGCCAACCGACTCCAAATCCGCAGCGAGCTCACTGGAGACGTGGAGTTGGTCCAGGAGGCTGACGAGGTGGCTCTCGGGGCAGCCTGTGCCCGCGTTGGATGCGGGCTCGTCGGAGAGGCGAGCCTCGCCAAGAAGATCGGCGAGGCGGCTCGCCACGCAGGCATCAGCGACGCCTTGCAGCGCGTCGGGGCAAGCGCTATTGGGCAAGCCGGGCTGGCTGCGCTTGCTGGGAAGGAAGAGGGTTCCCGTCCAGAGCAGGTCTCCGGACGACGGTGCACCTGGCCCCATGGTGGGCGCCAAATGTTGGGTTGTTGGTGCGACATATGCCAACGGGTGGCTTATCATTGTGGGAGCCAATAAAATGTCGCCGGTGCCTGGAAACGGGATAAGGCGAAGACATGCACCCCGGCGAATCTTACCCAGCTTCGGGGCTCTCCGTGGAGATAACACCCCTACTGCTGCTCTGCGGGGTCTCCGCATGGTCACTAGATCGACAAATAGCTACAAGAGGCTCCTTGAGCTGTTTGGAGAGAAGAAGAAGAAGGGCAAGGCTAGGTTTCTTCTCCCCTCGATGTGTTGTCTAAGGCTCCTAAAAAAAGATCTCCCCTTGCATAGGCGCCCTGGGGAGTTTATATAGGCCTACCCCGCAGGGGTACAATGGCAATCCAGCTGGACATGGGCCCTAGCTGTCTCTGTCTACGCTCGTCGGCTTCTCCGCCGGCCGTTGGGGCCCGCCGATAGGTGGGCCCGCCAACTGCCGGCCTTCTGGTCGACAGGCCGGTCCCACCGCTTGGGGGTCTTGTCGGGGGCTGGTTACTGTTGCCCTACCTCTGGTGACGTGGGCTCCGTCGTGGTGAGCATGGCTACGGTGCCGCCGCCGGGCGGCATATCACTGTAGCCTTACCCCGTCTTGTCTTCTTAATGAGGCGCCTCCCTCGAGGGAAGGGGCCAGCCGGCTACTGGGAGTCGGATACACCCCAGGCCGACTGTGGGAGGTCTGGCTGCCTTCGGGTGTCTTCTTGTCTGTTGGGGCCCGCCGCCCTCAGGTTGTACTGACAGCTCGCCGTGGGTGACGTCATGGTCAACATGGCAACAGTGCTGCGCCGGATGGGTGATGGCCGCCCCGTACGGCGCACTGTGGCCATGCGCGTCCCGGGATTCGGGGGTGGCAGGCTTCACTGTAGCCACGCCCCGTCTTATCGCCGTTATGTGGGTGCAGATTTTGAGGGCATGATCTTGGCTGCCTGTTGTGGGCTGGCTTCTGGGAGTCGGCCCTCTCGTGGTTTCCTTTGGGAGGTTTTGGGGCCGGGTCGCCTTCGTGCAGCCGGCCTAAGAGGTAGCCGGCTGGAGGAAGGCGACCCCATGACTTGGATCTTGAAGGCTTGAATGGCCTATAATTTTTCTGAAGAGCCAGGGGAGCCGACTGGGCTACCCGTGGTCATTTACTCCGACAAGTAATCAACACTACTAGCAACCTACTAGTAGCAATCCCGGACTTGGAGACAAGAATTGGATACAAGAGATGAACTAGGGTTTTGAGAGGAGATGGTGCTGGTGAAGATGTTGATGGAGATTGCCCTCTCCCGATGAGAGGAGCATTGGTGATAACGATGGCGATGATTTCCCCCTCACGGAGGGAAGTGTCCCCGGCAGAACAGCTCTGCCGGAGCCCTAGATTGGTTCCGCCAAGGTTCCGCCTCGTGGCGGCGGAGTCTCGTCCCGAAGGGTTGCTTATGATTTTTCCTTGACGAAAGACTTCATATAGCAGAAGATGGCCACCGAAGAGCCAACGGGCGGCCCACGAGGCAGGGGCGCGCCCTGGGGGGTAGGGCGCGCCTCCCACCCTCGTGGCCAGGTGGGTCCCCCTCTGACGTACTTCTTCCGCTCAATATTTTTTATTATTTCCAAAAATGACTTTCGTGGAGTTTCAGGACTTTTGGAGTTGTGCAGAATAGGTCTCTAATATTTGCTCCTTTTCTAGCCCAGAATTCCAGCTGTCGGCATTCTCCCTCCTTATGTAAACCTTGTAAAATAAGAGAGAATAGGCATAAGTATTGTGACATAACGTGTAATAATAGCCCATAATGCAATAAATATCGATATAAAAGCATGATGCAAAATGGACGTATCATTCATCCACCGTCGACCTCCTCCAGCCTCCACCTACGACTGTTCATCCATGGGCTCCTGTTCATCCAGCCTCCACCGCGCGCTCCTCCATCGGCTACTATTCAACCAGCCCTCTCCACGGGGTCCTGTTCAACCACCCCTCCACGGGCTATTGTTCATCCAGCCCTCCACCGGCTACTGTTCAACCAGCCCTCCACAGGGTCGTTGAGGGAATCCTTAACTAAGGGGTCCTCGGGTGTCCGACCTGTTATCCATGGGCCGGACTGATGGGCTGTGAAGACATGAAGGCCGAATACTGTACCTATGTCCGGATTGGACTCTACTTGGCGTGGAAGGCAAGCTTGGCAACCGACTATGTAGATTCCTTCTTATTTAACCTACTCTATGTAAACCCTAGATCCCCCCGGTGTGTATATAAACCGAAGGGGTTAGTCCGGAAAGGATATGCACATTACCATAGTCATATAGGCTAGACTTCTAGGGTTTGGCCACTACAGTCTCGTGGTAGATCAACTCTTGTAACACTCATATTCATCAAGATCAATCAAGCAGATAACCTCCATAGAGAGGGCCCGAACCTGCACCAACTGACAGCTCCACCGTTCAATAAAAACACGTATCCGGTTTGCGATTTACAATCATCTAGATCATTGTTAAATCTTGCATCGACGTAACCATTTATGACGAGCTCCTTGTCACCTCCATAAACGAGAAACATATCCTTTGTCCTTTTCAGGTATTTCAGGATGTTCTTGACCACTGTCCAGTGATCCACTCCGGGATTACTTTGGTACCTCCCAGCTAAACTAATAGCAAGGCACACATCAGGTCTGGTACACAGCATTGCATACATGATAGAGCCTATGGCTGAAGCATAGGGAACATCTTTCATTTTTCTCTCTAGCTTCTACAGTGGTCAGACATTGAGTCTTACTCAACTTCACACCTTGTAACACAGGCAAGAACCCTTTCTTTGCTTGATCTATTTTGAACTTCTTCAAAAATTTGTCAAGGTATGTGCTTTGTGAAAGTCCAATTAAGCGTCTCGATCTATCTCTATAGATCTTGATGCCCAATATATAAGCAGCTTCACCGAGGTCCTTCATTGAAAAACTCTTATTCAAATATCCTTTTATGCTATCCAGAAATTCTATATCATTTCCAATCAACAATATGTCATCCACATATAATATCAGAAATGCTACAGAGCTCCCACTCACTTTCTTGTAAATACAGGCTTCTCCAAAAGTCTGTATAAAATCATATGCTTTGATCACACTACCAAACGTTTATTCCAACTCCGAGAGGCGTGCACTGGTCCATAAATGGATCGCTGGAGCTTGCACATTTTGTTAGCTCCCTTTGGATCGACAAAACCTTCTGGTTGCATCATATACAACTCTTCTTCTAGAAATCCATTCAGGAATGCAGTTTTGACATCCATTTGCCAAATTTCATAATCATAAAATGCGGCAATTGCTAACATGATTCGGACAGACTTAAGCGTCGCTACGGGTGAGAAGGTCTCATTGTAGTCAATCCCTTGAACTTGTCGAAAACCTTTTGCAACAAGTCGAGCTTTATAGACAGTAACATTACCGTCAGCGTCAGTCTTCTTCTTGAAGATCCATTTATTCTTGTTGGCTTGCTGATCATCGGGCAAGTCAACCAAAGTCCACACTTTGTTCTCATACATGGATCCCATCTCAGATTTCATGGCCTCAAGCCATTTTGCGGAATCTGGCTTCACCATCGCTTCATCATAGTTCGTAGGTTCGTCATGGTCTAGTAACATAACCCCCAGAACAGGATACTCTGGTGCGGATCTTACTCTGGTTGACCTACGAGGTTCAGTAACAACTTGATCTGAAGTTTCATGATCATCGTCATTAATTTCCTCACTAATTGGTGTAGACGTCACACGAACCGGTTTCTGTGATGAACTACTCTCCAATAAGGGAGCAGGTACTGTTACCTCATCAAGTTCTACTTTCCTCCCACTCACTTCTTTCGAGAGAAACTCCTTCTCTAGAAAGGATCCATTCTTGGCAACCAGGACTTATGTTTCAGACTTATGTTTCATTAACTAGATATACCATATCTGCTTAAATCATCTGTGAAGGTGAGAAAATAACGATACCCGCCGCGAGCCTCAACATTCATTGGACCACATACATCAGTATGTATGATCTCTAACAAATCAGTTGCTCGCTCCATAGTTCCCGAGGACGGCGTTTTAGTCATCTTGCCCATGAGGCATGGTTCGCAAGTACCAAGTGATTCCAAAAGTCCATCAGTATGGAGTTTCTTCATGTGCTTTACACCAATATGACCCAAACGGCAGTGCCACGAATAAGTTGCACTATCATTATCAACTCTACATCTTTTGGCTTCAACATTATGAATATGTGTATCACTACTATCGAGATTTATCAAAAATAGACCACTCTTCAAGGGTGCATGACCATAAAAGATATTACTCATATAAATAGAACAACCATTATTCTTAGATTTAAATGAATAATCGTCTCGCATCAAACAAGATCCAGATATAATGTTCATGCTCAACGCTGGCACCAAATAACAATTATTTAGGTCTAAAACTAATCCCGAAGGTAGATGTAGAGGTAGCGTGCCGACGGCGATCACATCGACTTTGGAACCGTTTCCCACGCGCATCGTCACCTCGTCCTTAGCCAGTGTCCGCTTAATCCGTAGTCCCTATTTCGAGTTGCATATATTAGCGACAGAACCAGTATCAAATACCCAGGTGCTACTGCGAGCTCTGGTAAGGTACACATCAATAACATGTATATGACATATACCTTTGTTCACCTTAACATCCTTCTTATCCGCCAAATACTTGTGGCAGTTCCGCTTCCAGTGACCAGTCTGCTTGTAGTAGAAGCAGTCAGTCTCAGGCTTAGGTCCAGACTTGGGTTTCTTCTCCTGAGCAGCAACTTGTTTGTTGTTCTTCTTGAAGTTCCCCTTCTTCTTCCCTTTGCCCTTTTTCTTGAAACTGGTGGTCTTATTGACCATCAACACTTGATGCTCCTTCTTGATTTCTACCTCCGCAGCCTTTAGCATTGCGAAGAGCTCGGGAATCGTCTTATCCATCCCTTGCATGTTATAGTTCATCACGAAGCTCTTGTAGCTTGGTGGCAGTGATTGAAGAATTCTATCAATGACGCTATCATCCGAAAGATTAACTCCCAGTTGAATCAAGTGATTGTTATACCCAGACATTCTGAGTATATTCTCACTGACAGAACTATTCTCCTCCATCTTGCAGCTGTAGAAATTATTGGAGACTTCATATCTCTAAATCCGGGCATTTGCTTGAAATATTAACTTCAACTCCTGGAACATCTCATATGCTCCATGACATTAAAAAAACATCGTTGAAGTCCCGGTTCTAAGCCGTAAAGCATGGCACACTGAACTATCGAGTAGTCATCAGCTTTGCTCTGCCAGACGTTCATAACATCTGGTGTTGCTCCTGCAGCAGGTTTGGCACCTAGCGGTTCTTTCAGGACGTAATTCTTCTGTGCAGCAATGAGGATAATCCTCAAGTTACGGACCCAGACCGTGTAATTGCTACCATCATCTTTCAACTTTGCTTTCTCAAGGAACACATTAAAATTCAACGGAACAACAGCACGAGCCATCTATCTACAACAGACTTAGACATGCAAAATACTATCAGGTACTAAGTTCATGATAAATTTAAGTTCAATTAATCATAATACTTAAGAACTCCCACTTAGATAGACATCCCTCTAATCATCTAAGTGATCACGTGATCCAAATCAACTAAACCATAACCGATCATCACGTGAAATGGAGTAGTTTTCAATGGTGAACATCACTATGTTGATCATATCTACTATATGATTCACGCTCGACCTTTCGGTCTCAGTGTTCCGAGGCCATATCTGCATATGCTAGGCTCGTCAAGTTTAACCTGAGTATTCTGCGTGTGCAAAACTGGCTTGCACCCATTGTAGATGGACGTAGAGCTTATCACGCCCGATCATCACATGGTGTCTGGGCACGACGAACTTTGGCAACGGTGCATACTCGGGAAGAACACTTTATCTTGAAATTTAGTGAGAGATCATCTTATAATGCTACCGTCAATGAAAGCAAAATAAGATGCATAAAAGACATGCAATCAATATAAGTGATATGATATGGCCATCATCATCTTGTGCTTGTGATCTCCATCTCTGAAGCACCGTCATGATCACCATCATCACCGACACGACACCTTGATCTCCATCGTAGCATCGTTGTCGTCTCGCCAACTATTGCTTCTATGACTATCGCTACCGCTTAGTGATAAAGTAAAGCAATTACAGGGCGATTGCATTGCATACAATAAAGCGGCAACCATATGGCTCCTGCCAGTTGTCAATAAATCGGTTGCAAAACATGATCATATCATACAATAAAATATAGCATCATGTCTTGACCATATCACATCACAACATGCCCTGCAAAAACAAGTTAGACGTCCTCTACTTTGTTGTTGCAAGTTTTACGTGGCTGCTACGGGCTGAGCAAGAACCGTTCTTACCTACGCATCAAAACCACAACAATAGTTCGTCAAGTTAGTGATGTTTTAACCTTCTCAAGGACTGGGCATAACCACACTCGGTTCAATTAAAGTTGGAGAAACTGACACCAACCAGCCACCTGTGTGCAAAGCACGTCGGTAGAACCAGTCTCGAGTAAGCGTACGCGTAATGTCGGTCCGGGCCGCTTCACCCAACAATACCGCCGAACCAAAGTATGACATGCTGGTAAGCAGTATGACTTGTATCGCCCACAACTCACTTGTGTTCTACTCATGCATATAACATCAACGCATAAAACCAGGCTCGGATGCTACTGTTGGGGAACGTAGTAATTTCAAAAAAATTCCTATGCACACGCAAGATCATGGTGATGCATAGCAACGAGAGGGGAGAGTGTGTCCACGTACCCTCGTAGACAGAAAACGGAAGCGTTAGCACAACGCGGTTGGTGTAGTCGTACGTCTTCACGATCCGATCGATCAAGTACCGAACGCACGACACCTCCGAGTTCTGCACACGTTCAACTCGATGACGTCCCTCGAACTCCGATCCAGCCGAGCTTTGAGGGAGAGTTCCGTCAGCACGACGGCGTGGTGACAATGTTGATGTTCTACCATCGCAGGGCTTCGCCTAAGCACAGCTACGATATTATCGAGGTGGAATATGGTGGAGAGGGGCACCGCACATGGCTAAAAGATCCAAGAGATCAATTGTTGTGTCTATGGGGTGCCCCTCTCCTCCGTATATAAAGGGGGCGAGGAGAGGGCCGGCCAAGGGGACGAGGCGCGCCCAAGTGGGGAGTCCTACTCCTTTTCCTATTTGGAGAGGGAGAGGGAAGGAAGAGGAAGGAGGGAGGAAGGAAAGGAGGGGCGGCCCCTTCCCAATTCGGATTGGGCTTGGGGGGGCACGCCCCCTCCTTGCTCCTTTCCCCTCCTTTCCACTAAAGCCCATTAAGGCCCATATACCTCCCGGGGGTTCCGATAACCTCCCGATGCTCCGGTATTATCCCGATCTCCCCCGCAACCATTCCGGTATCCAAATATAGTCGTCCAATATATCGATCTTTATGTCTCGACCATTTCGAGACTCCTCGTCATGTCCGGGACTCCAAACTACCTTCGGTACATCAAAACACATAAACTCATAAATAACCGTCATCGAACTTTAAGCGTGCGGACCCTACGGGTTCGAGAACTATGTAGACATGACCGAGACACATCTCCGGTCAATAACCAATAGCGAAACCTGGATGCTCATATTGGCTCCTACATATTCTACGAAGATCTTTATTGGTCAAACCGCATAACAAGATACGTTGTTCCCTTTGTCATCGGTATGTTAGTTGACCGAGATTCAATCATCGGTATCTCAATACCTAGTTCGTTACCTGCAAGTCTCTTTACTCGTTCCGTAATACATCATCCCGCAACTAACTCATTAGTTGCAATGCTTGCAAGGCTTAAGTGATGTGCATTACCGAGTGGGCCCAGAGATACCTCTCCGACAATCGGAGTGACAAATCCTAATCTCGAAATACGCCAACCCAACAAGTACCTTCGGAGACACCTGTAGAGCACCTTTATAATCACCCAGTTATGTTGTGACGTTTGGTAGCACATGAAGTGTTCCTCCGGTAAACGGGAGTTGCATAATCTCATAGTCATAGGAACATGTATAAGTCTTGAAGAAAGCAATAGCAACATACTAAACGATCAAGTGCTAAGCTAACGGAATGGGTCAAGTCAATCACATCATTCTCCTAATGATGTGATCCCGTTAATCAAATGACAACTCTTTGTCTATGGCTAGGAAACATAACCATCTTTGATCAACGAGCTAGTCTAATAGAGGCATACTAGTGACACTCTGTTTGTCTATGTATTCACACATGTATCATGTTTCCGGTTAATACAATTCTAGCATGAATAATAAACATTTATCATGATATAAGCAAATAAATAATAACTTTATTATTGCCTCTAGGGCATATTTCCTTCACATAGCATAGCAGTAAACATAAGGTAGTAACGCCCTGGGTTTTAATGCAAGACAATAGGTTCCTACCTCATCAACTACTTCCCAATACCCACATGTAATCAAATCCTAACCATGCAATGTTTGAGGGTTGAAACTAATGCATAAAAACTAGGTATGAAAAGTATGATCAAAGTGTGAACTTGCCTTATACTGTTGATGAAGATGATTCGCACTCATGACTCCTGATAGTTCTACTCTTCACACTCCGGTCAATCTATCATAAGCAAGCAATAGCAATCACACATAAGCAATCACTCCAAAGATCGGAAAGAACGAAGAAAACAATTCGGAAAACCTCAAAACCAAGCAAATAACTCTTGCAACATAAAACAATTTCTAACAGTACCAAAATTATGTGAATTTGGCCTTATCATAAAGTTTAGGTCAAGAGCTTCGATTTGCAAAAAGAATCAACTCAAACGGAGTTATAAAACTCGAAATATGAACAATAGGAGTTTGAATACAAATCTGTTTGGAAAACAAATTTTAAAATTTCAAAAACATGTTTAAGTTGGATTACTGGATAGAGGGGTTCATAACAAAGAAATTGGCATTGGTTTCGTTGGATTTGGACAAAGGAGTAAAAAGTTGTAGCCGTTTCAAAATTAGGGACTAATCTATAAACAAAATATTCACGGATAGATCCCTAGCTGAAATTAAAAAGAAAAAGAAAAATCTATCGAGCGAACGCTCGCTAATAAAGTCTAACGAACGAAAACTATTTGTTAACAGAACTAACTAATGAACATTCACTAATGATCAAATCTAAAAAAATAAAACGGCTAACAGGAAAACCGAAGAAAACCTAAAAGAATAAACCAGACCGGTGCGGTTTATTACCGGTTCGGTGGTTTTCTGTTGAAAACCGGCGGCGGCGGTTTCCGGCTGCAGCGGTAGGCCGGTGAGTTCCGGCGAGGCGGCGGCAGCGGTGTCAGCGGGCGGAGGCTACGCGGGCAGCGGCGGTGCAGCGCGGCGGCGGCGATCAGCAGGCGGCGGCGACGAGGCGCGGCGGCGACAACGAGGCGCGGCTGCGGCGTCGCAGCAGCAGCGGCAAAGCACGGCGGCGGCGCGGTGAGATGCAGCGCAAGGGCGGCGGCGCGATGCGAGGAGGGGAGGCGGGGCCCGGGGCGGTGGCTTTATAGTAGGGGAGGGGAGGAGGTGGCCTTAGAGGAGGGGGCAGAGGAGGTGGCGGCGCTGTAGACTCCGGGGAGGAGTCCCTGTCGGGGACGGCAGGGATGGCGGTGGCGGGCTGGGCCGCGGCCTCACGACTAGTTGGGTCGGCCCAATTCGGCGGAGAAGTATATTTTTCTAAAACATTTTTTCAAACAAAGAAAATAATAAAAACAAAATAAATAAGAATATTATATAGGCATATAATACATCAAAATTTTCCAAAAATTCTTTTCTATAACGTGAACATTTTTCTAAAGTCAAATAAAAACCACACAAATTCAAATAATTCAAACAGTGCTACTCCTACAATAAAGCTCAATAAAAATTATTTTAAAAATACCAAAATAAATTCAAATTTATTTCTCTCCAATTTTCTGATGTAGGGAATCATTTTACTCTATTTTCTGTATATTTTATTTTTGGTGAAAATAATTTGAATAAAACCCAAATAACTCCAAATTGAAAATAATTTCAAAGGGACTTTAAATTTAATTCTTTTAAAATTTCCAACTCATATTTCATATGTTTTGAAGAAGTCATTTTATCTTCTCTCATGAAAATCATTGAGTTGCTTAAAGTTTCTGAATTTGAATTATTTCCAAATGGAATTCAAATCTTTTCAAAACCCTTTTCATTTATTTAAATGGAAGAAGTCATGTCATCTTCTCTCTAAGGTTTTATGATGAAATGAATTTGAATTCATGGAGATCATAAATGCAAAATGAAAGTTTGGGAAAGTCCTTTTATTCCCTCTCATTTAACTTTCAAAAAGTTTCAAATTTCACTCAATTTCACACAGGAAACCACACCACAATCAAGCAATCCATCAAATCTATTTATTTAATATAACATAACAAAATTTAGAATTTTGGGATGTTACAAACCTACCACCCTTAAAATGAATCTTGTCCTCGAGATCCAGAGAGGCTAGAAACAAATAGGTTAGGTTTGGGGTCTTCTTAAAACCCATCGATCGTCTCCGGGGTCTCGGGTGCTACCACCCTTAGAAGCATTGTTACGGTTCCATCAAAACTCACATACTCCATCCTTATTCTTGACAGTGTCAGTGTTCTCAGATTCTTGGAGTAATTCCTTCTCTGGGCTCTTCCGGTAGTGGCATAACCTTTGCCTCAATTATTGTGCCCTTTTATCTTGGTGTGGTTCTTCTGTGACTAGGTCTTCTTAGCTGACGGGTCTGGCAACAATACTAAACATATGTCGATATCTCATGGTGGTCAACCATTTTTGGTTTCTCCTGCAGGAAACGGGTTTGGGCTGAATCCTCACCGTATATCCTACGATTAGCAACAACTGCCTAGTATAAGGGGAAAAATATATTGTCATACCATTCTAAGGTTTAAACAAGGTTTTGATTGTCACCGCTCTACTATGGGTAAGTCACTCAGATTTACCATCCCATATAGCAAGGCGAATAATAAGAGTAAGTCGGTATGGTGATCAATCCATCCCGCACCCAAATCATTATCTTGTATATGGTTTAGCGAATCTCGCATTCTAACACTCTGTCATCCTCTCAAGCATTGCAGAAATTTCCCTTGTCGACGAACTAAGTTCGGATAAATCCATTGATTCTGCAAGCCAAACAAACATCTATTGTTCCTTCACAACTCTCAGGTTTTGCGTAAACTCCTATAAGATCGTCTGTTGATAAGGCGTAACATCTTCCAGGGTTTTTCCTTCAGGAAGAGTGTGCATTCTTCTTGGAAGGTCCTAGGGCCTGTGGGTTATGGCCCATCTCATCACTTGTAAACCTTGAACTCATCATCGGGGCAACTGATCATTATTCCAACATCCAGCTTCCTAGCATTCTTAATTCCATCCAATTTTATTGTCCTTCTTCCTTCTATTGGTACCAAACTAAGATGTGATTTCTCAGACTCATCCTGGAATTACCATTGCTCCATATTACCAACATCATACCCCCTTTACATCCAATAATACTCCATACCTTCATACTCTTTGGGTATCCCACATATCGAGACAAAAACTCTTACTTACTTTGTCCAAAGTCCACTCCGTGGAATATCATTATCTTTTCTGAGGGTCAAGTTTCCTCACAGGGTACTAGCACCATTAAAGTACAAAAATTCATACATAGACCATATTTCTCATATCCTCGAAAATGGTCAAAATCTTTCTTCATAGAGTAACAACTCATAAAAAATCCAAATCAGTACCAACGATGTACTTTATTGCTTCTCAAATTATTACAATCTCCTATATTTCCATTACATGCATCAACTTAACACCTCAGTATAAAAGAATTGTTCCCACTACTTCTACTATGTTTCTTTTGTTGCAAACTCCACTATTTACCACAAGCCTCCTTCTCATTGGGACAATCTCTGGCAAAGTGCCCTGCTTCATTACAATGGAAACATATTACTTCTGACAAGTCTCGAGGTTTCCTCATGATTACATGGCCTCCTTGGGTCCTCGGCTTCCTTTTTGGGAAACTGCTGAAGTAGTGCCCAGACTCCTTGCACCTGAAACAGGTGATATGACTCAGGTCCTTCCTGGAATCCAATCTACTTCTCTTCCTGGACTTTTCCGTTCCAATCTGGGCTTCTATTTCCTGTGGGTCATACTCTACTTCCTCTGTCGGGAATTCAACTAAATCCCCATTCAGACAATTCTCAGAGATGTGTCCTTCTTCTCCACATGAACAGCATGACTTGCTGCAGGGTTTAATTGGGTCCTCTTTGGGTGTGTCATCCACTTCTTCCTTCATCACAGGGTCTTCTAAACGTTCCATGAGCACTCCTTTCATTGCTTCTTTCTTCTGCTGGATGGTTCTTGGTACCATGAGGTAAATGTGACACTGAGCAGGGTAGTGGGTAGTCCCTTCACACAAGAAACAAGTGATCTGCCTAGTTGGCCATTCTTCAGCTGGGTGACTTACTTCACAATTAGGGCATTCATCCTTGGGTTCTTTATGGTTGTGTCCTATTTCTCCACAAAGCTTGCATGCACAAGGTTTCTGTCGGCGTTCTGGGAACGGGGGTCCCCAGACTTGCCTGCCTGCAGCCTGCGGTGTGGCTCAAGGGGGCCCAGCACGGCCCAGCTTCATCAACACAAGACCCAAGACCCTTGCGAGGGGCCAAGCCTCGCGGGGCGGACGACAAGGTGCTTCCTCAGGCGCGGCCTCGTCAGGCTGGCTCACGAGGAGGCGGAGAGATCAAGGTGGGGTACCTCGCGAGGTGCCCGTGACGCAAGCCATGATGACCAAGGGCGCCAGGCGGGCGCCAGCCCGCGCAGTGTACTCCCTTTCCTCTTTGGTGCAAAGGGGGCAACCGTAGGCGAGAGGATCAAGCAAAGGCACCCATTTCGGTGCAACGAGACCAAGACCAGTCCAACGGTGGGAAAGAGGTCATCGTGGAGCCCAGAACGGCGTCACCACAGGGCCTTTGGCAGGCGAGGACCAACTTTAGTCAGGATAAGTGTACCAGATGTTCCCCTTCGAATTGGCCAATTGTTGGCGCCCTTCCCGCTCAATATTTGGGAAGAGGCCCAGGGCCTTTGCCTATAAATAGGACTAGCCACCCCCAGGGTAGAGGCATCGAGCAGTTAGGCCAGCAGAACCTAGGATCAGAGCAAGCAGAGAACAAAGGAGAAAGAGAGAAGGGCAGGTGAACTTCTCCTAGCGGTTCATCCCCCTAGCCAGGAGCAGACCCTCGCGAGGTTGTTCTTCCCTGTATTGTTCATCATCACCAGCCCAAGAGGCAATCCGTCCACCACAAACTAGAGTAGGGTATTACACCACAACGGTGGCCCGAACTAGTATAAACTCTGTGTTCCTTGTGCTGTTCTTTCTGTAGTTAGATCCTTGCGAGACGGAGAGGTAGAGGGCATAATCTCCGCGCGCACCCCAAAGTTTGAACCTTAAGGGTTTGCCGGAACCCGAAATCTGACATTTGGCGCGCCAGGTAAGGGTGTGCCGGACTTTGCCTTCCACCGCTTCGTCCTCCTCCGACCGTCGCGTCCATGTCCGACGTTCGTCGAGCCCGCGCCGCCCAGGCGGCCCCCGCCGGTGGGCGTCTGCGTCATTCCCCGTCGCCCGCCACCAACGCCGCCACCGGCCCGGCGGGGAACGAGCATCAAGCATCATCCCAGCATCTGCCTGTGCGACGAGGTGACCGCACCGCTACATCAACACCCCCGGTCGTCGCGGCCCTCCTGGGCGGCTCGCAGGCGCCGCCCACAAGTCGCCACGTGAAGCCGTATGTCCGTCGGGTCAGCGCCGTTTCCGCGCGGCAGGGGGCTCCCACGGACCAGGTGGCGCGCGAGGTCGGTCTGAGCTTCAGCTCGGAGGACCACCCCGCCAACCTGGCTGGCTCGGGCGCGCTCCCCATGTTGTGCACCCCCACAATCTGCCAGGCAGCCGTCACCAGAACCCTCGTCGACGGCGGCGCAGGCCTCAGCGTGCTCTTGGTCGAGACCTTCAATCTCCTCTGCATACCCCTGGAACGGCTGCAGCCTAGTCGGTCTTTCTCGGGCGTTGGGGGCGGGTCATCCAGCTCCTTGGGACAGATCCGGCTCCCAGTAACCTTCGGCACCTACGACAACTTCCGTACGGAGATGGTCGACTTCGACATCGCCCCCATCGGCCTCCCCTACAACGCCATCCTTGGGTACCCAGCGCTGGCCCAGTTCATGGCCGCCACGCACCCGGTGTATAACCTCATGAAGATGACCGGAAGCATCGGTGTCCTCACCGTGCATGGGGACACCGGGGACGCCCTGCGGGTACTCAAGCTCGCCTTCAAGATGGCGGCGTCGGCACAGCCTGCCGACGCAGGGACCCACGAGCCCAAGGGGGTTGCGCCGGCCAAGAAGAAGCAGTTGTTCACCCAGGACAAGGCGGAAACCAAGCAAATACCTGTCGACGAGGACGGGTCCTCCAGTGCCACTTTCACCATAGGCGCCAACCTCGAGCCTGAGCAAGAGGAGGCCCTGATCAGGTTCCTGCACGCAAATAAGAAGGTATTCGCTTGGGAGCCTGATCAGTTGGCAGGGATCCCCCGGAGCGTCATCGAGCATCACCTCAACGTATGTCCAAATGTGCGCCCCGTGAAGCAGAAAGCCAGGCGGTAGTCCGCAGAGAAGTAGGCCTTCATCGTCCAAGAAACCCGCAAGTTAGAGGCCGCAGGGGTCATTGGCGAGGTCCGATACCCGGACTGGTTGGCCAACCCTGTTGTTGTGCCCAAAAAGGGAGGAAAGGAGTGCATGTGTGTCGACTTCACCAACCTCAACAAGGCATGCCCGCAAGATCCGTTCCCACTCCCCCGCATCGACTAGATCGTCGATTCCACCGCAGAGTGCGACTTGCTCTGCTTCCTGGACGCCTTCTCTGGGTATCACCAGATCAAGATGGCGGTAGAAGACGTCGAGAAGACCGCCTTCTTAACCCCATGCGGGGTGTACTGCTATACATGCATGCCATTTGGGCTGCGTAATGCAGGGGCGACCTTTCAGCGGTTGATGCACATCACCTTGGGCCCGCAGCTCGGGAAGAACGTCGAAGCTTACGTTGAAGACATTGTGGTGAAGTCTCGGGAGGCCAAGACCCTGATACAAGACCTGGAGGAGACCTTCCCGAGCCTCGACGCAGTGAGCCTACGGCTCAACCCAGAGAAGTGTGTGTTCGGGGTCCCCTCAGGCAAGCTCTTGGGCTTTCTCGTGTCCCACCGAGGCATCGAGGCTAACCCGGAGAAGGTCAAGGCGGTCGAGGACATGAGCCCGCCGAAAACCCTCAGAGAAATGCAGAAGCTCACCGGGCACGTGACCGCTCTAGGGCGCTTCATCTCCAAACTGGGGGAGCGAGCGCTGCCTTTCTTCCAGCTAATGAAGAAGAAGGGGCCTTTTGAATGGACTGAAGAAGCAGATAAGGCGTTTCAAGATCTCAAGAGGTACCTGACCAGCCCCCCAGTCATGGTGGCTCCGCGCCCTCGAGAGCCCCTGCTGCTCTACCTCGCTGCCACACCCTACTCCGCCAGCGCAGCCCTGGTGGCGGTCAGGGAGGAGCGCCGAATCAAAGCCACATCAGCAGCTCGGGATAAGACGAAGCAGAAATAGGGAAGGCCCATAGGAGGTGTAACCGTGGCTGAGGAGGATCAGCCGCTGAAGAGCGCACCAGAAGCAGGAGAGGCCACTCGCCTGGATGGGCCGCCTCCCGAGGTCATGTCACCTCGCGAGGCGCCCTTGCCTCGGGAGGGTGCCACAGTGAGCATCCAGTCTACTTTGTCAGCACGGTGTTACGGGACGCGAGGGCACGGTACCCTATGCCTCAAAAGCTCCTCTCACGCTACTAGTGGCCTCGCGCAAGCTGCGTCACTACTTCCAGGGTCACCCCATCAAGGTCGTCTCGTCATACCCCTTGGAGAGAGTGCTCAGGAGCCCCAACTCAGCCGGAAGAGTCGCCGAGTGGAACATAGAACTGCAGGTGTTTCAACTCGAGTTCAACACGACCCGTGTCATCAAAGGAGCAACGTTAGCGGATTTCGTGGCAAAATGGACGGAGGCGCCAGGCCTCAAGGACAACGAGGATCGAGCCCTCTCCCCAGGGAGTGAGGCGCCAGAAGGCTGGGTCATGTACTTCGATGGGGCGTTCTCCAGGCACGGCGCTGGGGCTGGTGCGGTGCTAATATCACCCACTCAGGACAAGCTCTACTACGCCGTACAGCTCTGCTTTCAGCAAGGCGAAAAGGTCTCCAACAACATAGCGGAATATGAGGGTCTGATAGCAGGGTTGAAGGCCGCAGCAGCACTGGGGGTGAAGCGCCTCACCGTCAAGGGCGATTCACAGCTCCTTGTCAACTTCTCCAACAAGGTGTATGAGCCGAAGGATGAGCACATGGAAGCCTATCTGGCGGAGGTCCGCAGGATGGAAAAGCAGTTCTGGGGGTTGGAATTGAAGCATGTGCCGCGCGGCACCAATCAAGAAGCCGATGACATCGCCGGACGGGCGTCCAGGCGGTTACCTCAGGAGCCTGGCGTCTTTGAAGAGCGGCTCTTCAAGCCCTCGACCCAGCCGGCACTATCAAATACTGCTCAGCCTCGGGAGGAACTCCCCCAGCCGCCTGCCCCGGGAGCCCCGGCCTGCGGCCCCGCCTCAGGGGCACGCCTGCTCCTGACTATGGAACCTCAAGAGGAGTGCTGGATCACGGAACTCCGGAGTTATTTAACGCAAGGGGCCCTGCCGGAGAAGGAGGAAGAGGCGGAGCGTGTGGCGCGGCAAGCTACGGCATACTGCATCAGGGATGGAGAGCTATACCAGAAGCGACCGAATGATTTATCCCTGCGTTGCATCTCCAGGGAGCAAGGAAAGGAACTGCTGGAGGACATACACAGTGGGGACTGTGGGCATCACTCGTCATCATGGACCCTCGTCGGCAAAGCATTTCGCAGCGGGTTCTACTGGCCCACCGCACTCAACGACGCTGTCGAACTAGTAAAGGCTTGTGAAGCCTGCCAATTTCACGCCAAACAGATCCATCAGCCGGCGGGAGGCCTGCAGACTATACCCCTTTCGTGGCCATTTGCAGTTTGGGGGTTGGACATTCTGGGCCTGTTCCCTCGGGCGCCAGGGGGTTACTGCTACCTCTACGTCGCCATTGACAAATTCACCAAGTGGGCAGAAGTGGAGGTTGTCCGCACCATCCCCGCGAGTTCCGCGGTCAGGTTCATCAGGGGCATCATGAGCCGGTTCGGGGTGCCGAACCGCATCATCACAGACAACGGTTTGCAGTTCACCAGTAACCTCTTCAAAACATACTGTGCTAACCTTGGAACGCAGATATGCTACGCTTCGGTGGTGCACCCGCGAAGCAACGGCCAGGCCGAACGAGCCAACGCGGAGGTCCTGAGGGGCCTCAAGACAAGGACATTCAAGAAGAAGCTGGAGGCCTGCGGCAGTGGTTGGTACGATGAGCTCCAGTCCGTGTTGTGGTCCATCCGCACGACCGTGACTAAACCAACCAGGGAGACCCCGTTCTTCCTGGTCTATGGAGCCGAAGCAGTCCTCCCTCACGAGGTCAAACATCGCTCCGCGCGGGTCCTAGCGTTCGATGAGGCGCAACAGGATGCCATGCGGGGGATGGACCTCGTGCTGGGGGAGGAACGCCGCCGAGAAGCCGCGCTGCGAGCGGCGAGGTACCAGCAGGCGCTGCGACGATATCACTGCCGCAGCATCCGCCCCAGGACCCTCGAGGTAGGAGATCTCGTGCTCAGACGGGTTCTCTCCAGGGAAGGGCTACACAAGCTCTCTCCCATGTGGGAGGGCACGTTCAAGGTTGTTCATGTTTCTAGGCCAGGCTCCGTGCGCTTGGAGACTCAGGAAGGGGAGTTGATCCAGAATGCGTGGAACATCCAACACCTCCGGAGGTTCTACCCCTAAAAGGCCCTGAGCCTGTGAAGAAGGTGAACGCCTGTGAAGACTGACCCTTTTTGGAAAAGGCCCTGAGCCTGTGAAGAAGGCGAACGCCTGTGAAGATCAATTCTTTTTGGAAAAGGCCCTGAGCCTGTGAAGAAGGCGAACGCCTGTGAAGATCAACTCTTTTTGGAAAAGGCCCTGAGCCTGTGAAGAAGGCGAACGCCTGTGAAGATCAACCCTTATTGGAAAAGGCCCTGAGTCTGTGAAGAAGGCGAACGCCTGTGAAGACTAACCCATTTTGGAAAAGGCCCAAAGCCTGTGAAGAAGGCAAGTGCCTGTGAAGCTCGTTACCCCAAGAAGAAAGGCCTAGAGCCTGTGAAGAAGGCCAACGCCTGTGAAGCTCGCCGCCCGTGACACTCTCACGTAATAATGAGTGGGGCTGTACACGCCCCGGAGTCTCAGGAGCGCCGGCCTCAGGCCCTGGGGCTCCCTCCCACGCACAGTGGCAGCACTTAGCTCCGCGGTGGTGAGAAGACGTCGAAGACTAGATTAGGTGCCGGACGCGGCTTTTTCATTTGCTTTCTGCAGTTGGTTCATTTTGTTCGCAGTTGAAGTTTTATTGAAATTATTGCCGTCTTTGGTTTATATCTCGTTGGTTTTCACCCCCCCCCCCCCCCGTTTTTATTCCTCTTGCAAAAAGTCTCGCGAGGGGGGCAGCCAAACGCCCTCGCGAGGGTTCCTGTTCTAATCGTCCTAAGGTTTCGCGACCCGGGTCCATCACAGGAGCACCCATCCAGTCCGTGCCCCTCGGGCACCGCGACACACGCACAGGGCCTGGGTCGGTCGCCCCCCACGGCTGGGGCTGGGAACTATTTATGTGCAGATACACAGCTGAAAAGCGCGAAAGCTAAATCAAGGTAGTTGTTCACGGCAATAACCTCCAACACGCCCCCACGGGGCTCCACACAGTTGTTCTCTTTTACGCAGGAAACAAAAGGAAAGAAAGGACGAGCCCGGCGCGGCTCGCATCGCTTCGGCCAGCCAAGGCGACCGGGGACGCCTCCAGGGCTCAGACGGACTCCCTCTCGCGCTTCACCGGGGCGCGGCGACGGGCGGACGAATCGCCGCCCCCCAAGCAAGTGCGACGGCGTGGGGGCTAGCTGCACCCACCGCTGGAGGAGTCGCCTGAAGAAGAGCTGGTGAAGCTTGGGGAGCGTCGAGCGCCGCCATCCGCGCGGGCGCTGTCTCCTCCATCGGCGTCGGGGCAGGACCCCTGGCCGCGGTCGTCGCCCTCGAGACAGCATCCAGCGCGGCGACCATCTTCCCCAAACACCCTCACATAGAGGGTGGCGTCACCGTCGAACTTGAAGTGCAGGGTGCACCGCTGACTCAGGCCGCGCGCGCGGGCAAACATTTGCCAGCCACGAGTCAGGGCCCCGTTTCCAGAAGGGGAGACCTCAAGCGAGACCCAGGAGGCCCTGCTGCGATAACCATCAGCCTGGAGCCAGAAGCCGCACCGGGCACTGGCCGGCAGCTCGTCGATGAAGAAGCGGGGGAGCTGGAGCCAGGTGTTGGTCGGGTCCGCCGACCACACGACGAACTCCGGCAGCACCTCCGCCGAGCGATAGCGCGGCCTGGGGGGCCGCGCAGTCATGGCCTGCCTCCCCTTGGCAGCCGAGCGTTCGCCGCCATGCGGGGAACCACCCCTGTGGCCGCGGGGAGCCGCAATGGGGACCGCGGGATGCTTGCGGGGACGACCACGGCCGCGCTTGGCCGGTGGAGAGTCGGGCTCCGCCCGGCAGGCCTTTCCCTTCTCCGCGGCTGAGAACCTCTTCGGAGCCATGAGAGCGGCGAGTGGCCAAAGAGAAGAAGAAGAGAAGCAGGAAGGGGCGGACTGGTGGGTTTCGCATGGCCCCGTACTTATAGCCGGAGAAAACCAACCGCCGAGCACCACGATCTTAGGTAATAATGACCCGTATCTATGTATGCAGGGACTAGTCAAGTCACGCAGTTGCCAAGGCATCGTGGGGAAGCGGAGACGCCCACGTCCAATCAACCGCCATGCGGCGCCCGAGGCCGTAGGCTGTTAGGGCCCACGGCGCTTCGCCCTTGCCCTTTCGCCTCTCGGCATGGCCAAGTCCGGGCGCGCCTTGGGCCCGGGGGCTACTGTCGGCGTTCTGGGAACGGGGGTCCCCAGACTTGCCTGCCTGCGGCCTGCGGCGTGGCTCAAGGGGGCCCAGTGTCACGACCGGTTTTCCGGGCTTTAATTCCCAGAAAAAGGGCCATTGTGCTCACCAGCCCCAGGATTACTGTTAGCTGATGAGGCACCAACTTGTTACAGAAATTCCAAGCAAAGGTACAAAATATGTAGTACGAGACCATTGTGGCCTATGAGTACATCAAATGGTTTCTAGTGGTTGGGGGCGGAAGCGGTTTGTGGATCACCACGGTCTGTGGGGCTCCATTTCCCACGGGAACAGCTGACCAGGTTAACTCCTATCTTCGCGAGGCTGCTATCACCGCTGCTTAGGTTCCGAGGCTGTCGTCGCAATGCTCCTCTCCAAGCAAGCAATCTGGCCAAGACAATAGCCAGGGACAAGCCAGTGAGTACTTTGAATGTACTCGCAAACATTATGAACATAGGTATAATATAACCATGATGTGCTGGAATTATTTTATGCTCATGGCGTTAGTCACAAAAGATAAATGAAACTATGATGCGTGCAAGCATGTTATTTATGGATACGCAATAAACTAGTAGTATAAAAATTTACGAAATAAACAACAAGCATGCCATAGTCGGGCGTCTTAGCGACACCACAAAAAGTGCTTGAAAGAAATGCCACAGTCGGGCGTCTTAGCGACACCACAGAAAGGGCTTTAAAAGAAATACCACAGTCGGGCGTCTTAGCGACACCACAGAAAGGGCTTTAAAAGAAATACCACAGTCGGGCGTCTTAGCGACACCACAGAAAGGGCTTTAAAAGAAATGCCACAGTCGGGCGTCTGAGCGACACCACATAAAGGGCTTTAAAAGAAATGCCACAGTCGAGCGTCTGAGCGACACCACATAAAGGGCTTTAAAAGAAAATAAATAATCACAATGAATATCGAGGAGGTAGAACCATCCCAGGGATAATCGACAATAATAACAATAATAATAACACGGGTTAGCCAATAATGATAATAATTCATAACCATCATATATCACAAGTCATAATCAATATTTTTAGTGGTTTTTCCTCCGAAGACCGACGCTAAGACCGACACTTGACCCATCCCAGACTGTAATCCTTAACCGTGGACACGGCTATTCGAATAGGTTTAATATCTCTGCAGAGGGTGTACTCTTTACCCACGAGTAACGGATTTCTTTAGTCCATCGGGACTAATTCCGTCTACGGTCTTTTAATTGAAAACACACCTGACTTGCACACACTAGCTCCACTCACCGGTGTCTGGAATCACCCACGACACCTGTCAAGCAAACTCTAAGTGGGGAGGCTACAACCTCGACGTAGCATGGGATCAAATTTCTATTCGCGCGCTCTAAGGGGTATCCCCCTCTCGGTCCCAACCGGATACACCCATGCCCCCGGACCAGGTGGCATGCCTACCGTATGCAGCCGGTATCTTCCACCATGGCCTCTCTGTACGATGTGTGCCAAGACAAGGGTTAGCAACTTACTGAACCATACCCCACCTACGGTGGGGACCTGTGGCAGTACGAAAACAAGTATGGGGGTTACCGGAACAAGACTCGATCTATGGCCGACTCAGGAGGCTTATGAGTTTCCTGCATGGTTAGCACAACAAAAATACTTCAACCAACAAATCACCACCCATTATACCTTACCATGCCATACCGGATATAACCGTCCCGACGAAGACCGGCGACAAGTTCATACCTACACAAGGCAGAGGCTTTCCCGGATTCCTTACCGGCATGCATGTAAGGCACATGAGGATGATTTCCGTCACACGAGTATGCTCATTTCCAACAGCAAGGAAATCACAATAATGCATCCATGCAAAAGATCATATCACATGAAATAACAATGCTCCGAAATAAGGTGGTGTTATAAACGTGTCAACTAACACACCAAAATAATTATCCCGGGGTTCAGAATGCTTGCCTTAATGGTGTGGAAAGGCAAGGTGTACTCCAAATCTTTTGAAAGCTTTCTTCCTTTCTCCAAAATCCTATTTTCAAAAATATGCAAATAACACATATTTCAAAAACAGCACAAAAAGTTGTTTTGGAAAAATTTCAAATAAATCTTAAAATAAACTAGACAATATTTTAGAGATGTAGGAAAAAGAATCAATTCAATTGGAGTTATATTTAAAAAGATATAGTCAGTCAAAGTTCTGGTCAAAACTGATTTAAATAAAACAGAAAAAGAAAAACGTTTCAGAGGGGAATACGCTTTCGGAGCGGGGAGACATACTGGGGGGATTACGCCTTCACTTAAACACGTGGACGGCGCGGTGTGTCACTGACAGTGGGTCCAGGGGGCCCACTAGTCAGGTTTGACTAGTCTTCTCCCTCTCTTTCCTCTGTCCCGAGCGGAGGCGGAGCTCCGGCGATCGTCGCCGGCGACTGGCGGCTCCTCGCGGGGCTCCGAGGGCGGGGATGGATCCGCTACTCCGGGGTGGTCCTCCCGGTGGTCGCCTGGCAGGTGGGGGCGGAGGGAGCTGCCGGCGGCGAGCTCCTCGGCGGAGGTGGCCTCGGGAGCAAAGTGCTTTTGGGGCTGCGGTGGCTCCCGATCAAAATCGAGCAGGGGGGAAAGGTTCACGGGAGGAGGAGGAGGCTTCTGGTGGAGAGAGTGGGGAGGGGGAGGTCCTGGTGGCGCCGGAACGGCAGGGGCAGTGGCGGTGGCCGGAGTTGCCGGAGACGGGGAAGAAAACCTCCCTAGGTCGAATGCGGGCTAGGGAAGCGCCATAGGGGTGGCCTGAGGTTGCCTGCGTGCGGGAACGGGCTCGGGGTCTCCTTAAATAGGCAAGTCGAGGCGGTTCCGACGATGGCCGAGGATAAGAACGCCGGCGACCGCCATTCTGTAGCTAGGGAGACGTGGCGGCGACAAGAGCTAGCAGACACGCTTGCGGATGAGCTCGGGCTATTCAAGGGGCCAGGTGGCGAGCCGGGGTGGCTTGGGAGGTGCTGGACGAAGCAGCGGCTGTCGACCGACGCCGGCGTGCCGCCAAAAGTGCTCTGGCGGTGGCGATGTAGGGTGCCAGGGCGGGCTGGCGTGTAGTGGTGAGGCGGGGAGTGCGTGGCAAGGTTCTACAGTGCGGGCCAAGGCAGGGTGTGACGCGGCGGTTCGCGTGCGCGGCTGCAATTGGTGCGCTCTGGGCGCGCCCAGTGCACGCCCACCAGCTGCTCGGCGAAATGCCATGGCATGCTAGGTGGCTCGGTTGGAGCTGGGGGTTAGCAGGTATAGGTTTGGGCTAGTAAGGAGATCAGTGGACAAGCTTGATGGGTCAGTGGATCAGGTTCACCCTGCTAACTAAAATCCATGCCAATACTGTCCATGCCCACAGGGTGCTTGACAAAATGCCATAGGTATCTAGGCAGGTCTTGGAGTGGTCAAAAACTCCAGATGGTGGCCTCATTAGGTGAAAAAGAGGTTGGTGAGGTTAGTTGGCCAAAAACTGAAACTTGTTAGTGCAAGTTTTGTAAAACTTCAATTCTGGACAGAAAGTAAATGGCATTATTCCATGAACCAAAAGTGATCCAATTGTTGTATGCTCTTGGACTTAGGGGTTTAGTAGGGAGGGCTACAAGTAGGAAAAGGAATCATGGATAAAGGAGCAACTAAAAATGTGGTTGCTGTACAAACCATAATGTTGGACCAGAATGAAGATGAGGTTGATCCACTCAAAACTTGCAAATAATACCACTAGGTTTTTGCATAAAGTTGAATCATATGATACTACTAACATCCCATAATTTTGGTGGAGGCTAGAAAGAAATATATAAAAGGGTTGTAGTGCAAAATTTCCCACTGAACCAGAGAAGAAAAAATGGGTGTAGTGCTCACAATATTTCAAGAACAAAAGATATTTTTGTACAAAAGTGATTTAAAAACAGCACATGACATCTCCAAATTTTGGTGGGATTTTTGAATAAATTTTTTAAAGAGGTTGTAGTTCAAATATGGCCATATAGTCATGGGAAATCATTTTTCAAGAAAATAAGGACCAAGCAAATTAATTATGTAATTTGTTCTAGTAATAAAAGAAAAGTTTTTCTTGAGGTGTTTAAACAAGTCCAAAAACATATTTGAAAAATTCCCTCTTTGAAAAAAAAACTCCATAATGACCAAGGGAATAATGGTTCAAAAATAAAAAGGGAGCTCAGAAAATTAAAGTTTTAATTCCTGGCAAAATTTTAATAAAAAAAATTTGGGTGTCACACCCAGCACGACCCAGCTTCATCAACACAAGACCCAAGACCCTCGCGAGGGGCCAAGCCTCGCGGGGCGGACGACAAGGCGCTTCCTCAGGCTGGCTCACGAGGAGGCGGAGAGATCAAGGCGGGGTACCTCGCGAGGTGCCCGTGGCGCAAGCCATGACGACCAAGGGCGCCAGGCGGGCGCCAGCCCGCGCAGTGTACTCCCTTTCCTCTTTGGTGCAAAGGGGGCAAGCGCAGGCGAGAGGATCAAGCAAAGGCACCCATTTCGGTGCAACGAGACCAAGACCAGTCCAACGGTGGGAAAGAGGTCATCGTAGAGCCCAGAACGGCGTCACCACAGGGCCTTTGGCAGGCAAGGACCAACTTTAGTCAGGATAAGTGTACCACATGTTCCCCTTCGAATTGGCCAATTGTTGGCGCCCTTCCCGCTCAATATTTGGGAAGAGGCCCAGGGCCTTTGCCTATAAATAGGACTAGCCACCCCCAGGGTAGAGGCATCGAGCAGTTAGGCCAGCAGAACCTAGGATCAGAGCAAGCAGAGAACAAAGGAGAAAGAGAGAAGGGCGGGTGAACTTCTCCTAGCGGTTCATCCCCCTAGCCAGGAGCAGACCCTCGCGAGGCTGTTCTTCCCTGTATTGTTCATCATCACCAGCCCAAGAGGCAATCCATCCACCACAAACTAGAGCAGGGTATTACACCACATCGGTGGCCCGAACTAGTATAAACTCTGTGTTCCTTGTGCTGTTATTTCTGTAGTTAGATCCTTGCGAGACGGAGAGGTAGAGGGCATAATCTCCGCACGCACCCCAGAGTTCGAACCTTAAGGGTCTGCCGGAACCCGAAATCCGATAGTTTCTTCATATCCTTTCCATAAGGCTTCAATTTCTGGGACACAAACCGAGACTTTAGCAAAGTCAACTTAAATTCTTTCCAAGTGGTTACTCATTGCCATCTATTGATGGTTTGGTACATCCTCCACCAAGTAACAGCACCTCTTTCAAAGCACTGAAGAGCATGTTGGGCCATATCCTTTCCGGCTATAGTGTTATTATCCATATGATCTTCCATGTTCTGTATCCATCGGTCTGTCTCCAATTGACTTATCAGTCCAGGAAACATGAGTTCATCTCCATTCATCCTCTATTGGTGTTGGGGAACGTAGCAGAATTTAAAATTTTCTACGCATCACCAAGATCAATCTATGGAGTCTTCTAGCAATGAGAGGTAAGGGAGTGCATCTACATACCCTTGTAGATCGCGAGCGGAAGCGTTCAAGAGAACGGGGTTGATGGAGTCGTACTCGTCGTGATCCAAATCACCGATGACCGAGCGCCGTACGGACGGCACCTCCGCGTTCAACACATGACGGTTGGGGAAGACGTCTCCTCCTTCTTGATCCAGCAAGGGGGAAGGAGAGGTTGATGGAGATCCAGCAGCACGACGGCGTGGTGGTGGAAGCAGCGGGGATCTCGGCAGGGCTTCGCCAAGCTCAGCGAGAGGGAGAGGTATCACGGGAGGGAGAGGGAGGCGCCAGGGGCTTGGGTGCGGCTGCCCTCCCTTCCCCTCCCCCCACTATATATAGGCCCCTTGGGGGCGCCGGCCCTAGGAGATCCAATCTCCAAGGGGGGGCGGCGGCCAAGGGGCAGTGGCTTGCCCCCCAAGCCAAGTGAGGTGCCCCCCACCCCTAGGGTTTCCAACCCTAGGCGCAGGGGGAGGCCCAAGGGGGGCGCACCAGCCCACCAGAGGCTGGTTCCCCTCCCACTTCAGCCCATGGGGCCCTCCGGGATAGGTGGCCCCACCCGGTGGACCCCCGGGACCCTTCCCATGGTCCCGGCACAATACCGATGACCCCCGAAACATTCCCGATGGCCGAAACTGGACTTCCTATATATATAAATCTTTACCTCTGGACCATTCCGGAACTCCTCATGACGGCCAGGATCTAATCCGGGACTCCGAACAACTTTCGGGTTACCGCATACTAATATCTTAACAACCCTAGCGTCACCGAACCTTAAGTGTGTAGACCCTACGGGTTCGGGAGATATGCACACATGACCGAGACGCCTCTCCGGCCAATAACCAACAGCAGGATCTGGATACCCATGTTGGCTCCCACATGCTCCTCGATGATCTCATCGGATGAACCACAATGTTGAGGACTCAATCAATCCCGTATACAATTCCCTTTGTCATTCGGTACGTTACTTGCCCGAGACTCGATCGTCGGTATCCCAATACCTCGTTCAATCTCGTTACCGGCAAGTCACTTTACTCGTACCGTAATGCATGACCCCGTGACCAAACACTTGGTCACATTGAGCTCATTATGATGATGTATTACCGAGTGGGCCCAGAGATACCTCTCCGTCATACGGAGTGACAAATCCCAGTCTTGATTCGTGCCAACCCAACAGACACTTTCGGAGATACCCGTAGTGCACATTTATAGTCACCCAGTTACGTTGTGACGTTTGGCACACCCAAAGCACTCCTACGGTATCCGGGAGTTTCACAATCTCATGGTCTAAGGAAATGATACTTGACGTTTGGAAAAGCTCTAGCAAACGAACTACACGATCGTGTGCTATGCTTAGGATTGGGTCTTGTCCATCACATCATTCTCCTAATGATGTGATCCCGTTATCAATGACATCTAATGTCCATAGTCAGGAAACCATGACTATCTGTTGATCAACGAGCTAGTCAACTAGAGGCTCACTAGGGACGTCTTGTGGTCTATGTATTCACACATGTATTACAATTTCCGGATAACACAATTATAGCATGAACAATAGACAATTATCATGAACAAAGAAATATAATAATAACCATTTTATTATTGCCTCTAGGGCATATTTCCAACAGTCTCCCACTTGCACTGGAGTCAATAATCTAGTTACATTGTGATGAATCGAACACCCATAGAGTTCTGGTGTTGATCATGTTTTGATCTAGGGAGAGGTTTAGTCAATGGAGCTGCTACATTCAGGTCCGTATGTACTTTACAAATGTCTATGTCTCCATTTTGAACACTTTCATGAATGGAGTTGAAGCAACGCTTGATATGCCTGGTCTTCCTGTGAAACCTGGGCTCCTTGGCAAGGGCAATAGCTCCAGTGTTGTCACAGAAGAGAGTCATCAGGCCCGACGCATTGGGAATGACTCCTAGGTCGGTAATGAACTCCTTCACCTAGACTCCTTCTTATGATGCCTCCGAGGCTGCCATGTACTCCACTTCACATGTAAATCCCGCCACAACGCTTTGCTTGCAACTGCACCAGCTTACTGCCCCACCATTCAAAATATACACGTATCCAGTTTGTGACTTAGAGTCATCCAGATCTGTGTCGAAGCTAACATCGACGTAACCCTTTACAACGAGCTCTTCGTCACCTCCATAAACGAGAAACATATCCTTAGTCCTCTTCAGGTACTTCAGGATATTCTTGACCGCTGTCCAGTGTTCCATGCCGGGATTACTTTGGTACCTTCCTACCAAACTTACGACAAGGTTTACATCAGGTCTGGTACACAGCATGGCATACATAATAGACCCTATGGCCGAGGCATAGGGGACGACACTCATCTTTTCTCTATCTTCTGCCGTGGTCGGGCATTGAGTCGTGCTCAATTGCACACCTTGCAATACAGGCAAGAACCCCTTCTTGGACTGATCCATATTGAACTACTTCAATATCTTGTCAAGGTACGTACTTTGTGAAAGACCAATTAGGCGTCTCGATCTATCTCTATAGATCTTGATGCCTAATATATAAGCAGCATCTCCAAGGTCCTTCATTGAAAAATACTTGTTCAAGTAGGCCTTTATGCTTTCCAAGAATTCTATATCATTTCCCATCAACAGTATGTCATCCACATATAATATGAGAAATGCTACGGAGCTCCCACTCACTTTCTTGTAAACACAGGCTTCTCCTTAAGTCTGTGTAAACCCAAACGCTTTGATCATCTCATCAAATCGAATGTTCCAACTCCGAGATGCTTGCACCAGCCCATAGATTGAGCGTTGGAGCTTGCACACCTTGTTAGCATTCTTAGGATCAACAAAACCTTCCGGCTGCATCATATACAATTCTTCCTTAAGAAAGCCGTTAAGGAATGCCGTTTTGATGTCCATTTGCCATATCTCATAATCATAGAATGCGGCAATTGCTAACATGATTCGGATGGACTTCAGCTTCGCTACGGGTGAGAAAGTCTCATCATAGTCAACCCCTTGAACTTGCCGATAACCCTTAGCGACAAGTCGAGCCTTGTAGATGGTCACATTACCATCTGCCTTCTTCTTAAAGATCCATTTATTTTCTATGGCTCGCTGATCATCGGGCAAGTCAGTCAAAGTCCATACTTCGTTTTCATACATGGATCCTATCTCGGATTTCATGGCTTCTAGCCATTTGTCGGAATCTGGGCCTGATCGCTTCTTCATAGTTCGAAGGTTCACCGTTGTCTAACAACATGATTTCTAGGACGGGGTTGCCGTACCACTCTGGTGCCCAACGTGTCCTTATGGACCTACGAAGTTCAGTAGGAGCTTGATCCGAAGTACCTTGATCATCATCATTAACTTCCTCTCTAATCGGTGCAGGCACCACGGGAATATCTTCCTGAGTTGCGCCCCTTTCCGTTTCAAGAGGCAGTACTTCATCAAGCTCTACTTTCCTCCCACTTACTTCTTTCGAGAGAAACTCTTTCTCCGGAAAGGATCCGTTCTTAGCAACAAAGATCTTGCCTTCGGATCAGAGGTAGAAGGTATACCCAATGGTTTCCTTAGGGTATCCTATGAAGACGCATTTTTATGACTTGGGTTCGAGCTTTTCAGGTTGAAGTTTCTTGACATAAGCATCGCATCCCCAAACTTTTAGAAACGACAGCTTAGGTTTCTTTCCAAACCATAATTCATACGGTGTCGTCTCAACGGATTTCAACGAAGCCCTATTTAAAGTGAATGCAGCAGTCTCTAAAGCATAGCCCCAAAATGAGAGCGGTAGATCGGTAAGAGACATCATAGATCGCACCATATCTAATAGAGTGCGATTACGACGTTCGGACACATCATTTCGCTGAGGTGTTCCAGACGGCGTGAGTTGTGAAACTATTCCACATTTCCTTAAGTGTGTGCCAAATTCGTGACTCAAATATTCCCCTCCACGATCTGATCGTAAGAACATTATTTTTCTATCACGTTGATTCTCAACCTCACTCTGAAATTCCTTGAACTTTTCAAATGTCTCGGACTTGTGTTTCATTAAGTAGACATACCCATATCTACTCAAGTCATCAGTGAGAGTGAGAACATAACGATAGCCACCGCGAGCCTCAACACTCATTGGACCGCACACATCAGTATGTATGATTTCCAATAAGTTGGTTGCTCGCTCCATTATTCTGGAGAACGGACTCTTGGTCATTTTACCCATGAGGCATGGTTCGCACATGTCAAATGATTCGTAATCAAGAGACTCCAAAAGTCCATCTGCATGGAGCTTCTTCATGCGTTTGACACCTATGTGACCAAGGCGGCAGTGCCACAAGTATGTGGGACTATCATTATCAACCTTACATCTTTTGGTATTCACACTATGAATATGTGTAACATTACGCTCGAGATTCATTAAGAATAAACCATTCACCAGCGGGGCATGACCATAAAACATATCTCTCATATAAATAGAACAACCATTATTCTCGGATTTAAATGAGTAGCCATCTCGAATTAAACGAGATCCTGATACAATGTTCATGCTCAAAGCTGGCACTAAATAACAATTGTTGAGGTTTAAAACTAATCCCGTAGGTAAATGTAGAGGCAGCATGCCGGCGGCGATCACATCGACCTTGGAACCATTCCCGACGCGCATCGTCACCTCGTCCTTCGCCAGTCTCCGCTTATTCCGCAGCTCCTGCTTTGAGTTACAAATATGAGCAACCGCGCCGGTATCAAATACCCAGGAGCTACTACGAGTACTGGTAAGGTACACATCAATTACATGTATATCACATATACCTTTAGTGTTGCCGGCCTTCTTGTCCGCTAAGTTTTTGGTGCAGTTCCGCTTCCAGTGACCACTTCCCTTGCAATAAAGCACTCAGTCTTAGGCCTGGGTCCATTCTTTGTCTTCTTCCCGGCAACTGGCTTACCGGGCGCGGCAACTCCCTTGCCGTCCTTCTTGAAGTTCTTCTTACCCTTGCCTTTCTTAAACTTAGTGGTTTTATTCACCATCAACACTTGATGTTCCTTTTTAATCTCCACCTCCGCTGATTTCAGCATTGAATATACCTCAGGAATGGTCTTTTCCACCCCCTGCATATTGAAGTTCATCACAAAGCTCTTGTAGCTCGGTGGAAGCGACTGAAGGATTCTGTCAATGACCACGTCATCCGGGAGATTAACTCCCAGCTGAGTCAAGCAGTTGTGCAACCCAGACATTTTCAGTATGTGCTCACTGACAGAACTATTTTCCTCCATCTTACAACTGAAGAACTTGTTGGAGACTTCATATCTCTCGACCCGGGCATGAGCTTGGACAACCATTTTCATCTCTTCGAACATCTCATATGCCTCGTGTTGCTCAAAACGCTTTCGGAGCCCCGGTTCTAAGCTGTAAAGCATGCCACACTGAACGAGGGAGTAATCATCAGCATGCTGCTGCCAAGCATTCATAACGTCTTGGTTCTCTGGGATGGGTGCGTCACCTAGCGGTGCTTCTAGGACATAATCTTTCTTGGCAGCTATGAGGATGATCCTTAGGTTCCGGACCCAGTCCGTATAGTTGCTGCCATCATCTTTCAGCTTGGTTTTCTCTAGGAACGCGTTGAAGTTGAGGGCAACATTAGCGTGGGCCATTTGATCTACAAGACATATTGTAAAGATTTTAGACTAAGTTCATGATAATTAAGTTCATCTAATCAAATTATTCAATGAACTCCCACTCAAATAGACATCCCTCTAGTCATCTAAGTGAAACATGATCCGAGTCAACTAGGCTGTGTCTGATCATCACGTGAGACGGACTAGTTAACATCGGTGAACATCTTCATGTTGATCGTATCTTCTATACGACTCATGCTCGACCTTTCGGTCTTCCGTGTTCCGAGGCCATGTCTGTACATGCTAGGCTCGTCAAGTCAACCTAAGTGTATTGCGTGTGTAAATCTGGCTTACACCCGTTGTATTCGAACGTTAGAATCTATCACACCCGATCATCATGTGGTGCTTCGAAACAACGAACCTTCGCAACGGTGCACAGTTAGGGGGAACACTTTCTTGAAATTATTGCGAGGGATCATCTTATTTAAGCTACCATCGTTCTAAGCAAATAAGATGTAAAACATGATAAACATCACATGCAATCAAATAGTGACATGATATGGCCAATATCATTTTGCTCCTTATGATCTCTATCTTCGGGGCGCCATGATCATCGTCGTCACCAGCATGACAACATGATCTCCATCATCGTGTCTTCATGAAGTTATCTCGTCATCTATTACTTCTACTACTATGGCTAACGGTTTAGCAATGAAGTAAAGTAATTACATGACGTTATATGTTGACACGCAGGTCATAAATAAATTAAGACAACTCCTATAGCTCCTGCCGGTTGTCATACTCATCGACATGCAAGTCGTGATTCCTATTACAAGAACATGATCAATCTCATACATCACATATATCATTCATCACATCCTTTTGGCCATATCACATCACACGGCACATGCTTCAAAAACAAGTTAGACATCCTCTAATTGTTGTTGCAAATTTTTACGTGGCTGCTATAGGTTTCTTAGCAAGAACGTTTCTTACATACGCCAAAACCACAACGTGATATGCCAATTTCTATTTACCCTTCATAAGGACCCTTTTCATCGAATCCGATCCGACTAAAGTGGGAGAGACAGACACCCGCTAGCCACCTTATGCAACTAGTGCATGTCAGTCGGTGGAACCTGTCTCACGTAAGCGTACCTGTAAGGTCGGTCCGGGCCGCTTCATCCCACGATGCCGCCGAATCAAGATAAGACTAGTAATGGCAAGTAAATTGACAATATCGACGCCAACAACTGCTTTGTGTTCTACTCGTGCATAGAAACTACGCATAGACCTAGCTCTGATGCCACTGTTGGGGAACGTAGCAGAATTTAAAATTTTCTACGCATCACCAAGATCAATCTATGGAGTCTTCTAGCAACGAGAGGGAAAGGAGTGCATCTACATACCCTTGTAGATCGCGAGCGGAAGCGTTCAAGAGAACGGGGTTGATGGAGTCGTACTCGTCGTGATCCAAATCACCGATGACCGAGCGCCGAACGGACGGCACCTCCGCGTTCAACCCACGTACGGTTGGGGAAGATGTCTCCTCCTTCTTGATCCAGCAAGGGGGGAAGGAGAGGTTGATGGAGATCCAGCAGCACGACGGCGTGGTGGTGGAAGCAGCGGGGATCTCGGCAGGGCTTCGCCAAGCTCAGCGAGAGGGAGAGGTGTCACGGGAGGGAGAGGGAGGCGCCAGGGGCTTGGGTGCGGCTGCCCTCCCTTCCCCCCACTATATATAGGCCCCCTGGGGGGCGCCGGCCCTAGGAGATCCAAACTCCAAGGGGGGCGGTGGCCAACGGGGGTGGCTTGCCCCCCAAGCCAAGTGGGGCGCCCCCCACCCCTAGGGTTTCCAACCCTAGGTGCAGGGGGAGGCCCAAGGGGGGCGCACCAGCCCACCAGTGGCTGGTTACCCTCCCACTTCAGCCCATGGGGCCCTCCGGGATAGGTGGCCCCACCCGGTGGACCCCCGGGACCCTTCCGGTGGTCCCGGTACAATACCGGTGACCCCCGAAACTTTCCCGATGGCCGAAACTGGACTTCCTATATATATAAATCTTTACCTCTGGACCATTCCGGAACTCCTCATGACGGCCAGGATCTAATCCGGGACTCCGAACAACTTTCGGGTTACCGCATACTAATATCTTAACAACCCTAGCGTCACCGAACCTTAAGTGTGTAGACCCTACGGGTTCGGGAGATATGCACACATGACCGAGACGCCTCTCCGGCCAATAACCAACAGCAGGATCTGGATACCCATGTTGGCTCCCACATACTCCTCGGTGATCTCATCGGATGAACCACGATGTCGAGGATTCAATCAATCCTGTATACAATTCCCTTTGTCAATCGGTATGTTACTTGCCCGAGACTCGATCGTCGGTATCCCAATACCTCGTTCAATCTCGTTACCGGCAAGTCACTTTACTTGTACCGTAATGCATGATCACGTGACCAAACACTTGGTCACATTGAGCTCATTATGATGATGCATTACCGAGTGGGCCTGGAGATACCTCTCCATGATACGGAGTGACAAACCCCAGTCTCGATTCGTGCCAACCCAATAGACACTTTCGGAGATACCCGTAGTGCACCTTTATAGTCACCCAGTTACGTTGTGACGTTTGGCACACCCAAAGCACTCCTACGGTATCCGGGAGTTGCACAATCTCATGGTCTAAGGAAATGATACTTGACATTTGGAAAAGATCTAGCAAACGAACTACACGATCTTGTGCTATGCTTAGGATTTGGTCTTGTCCATCACATCATTCTCCTAATGATGTGATCCCGTTATCAATGACATCTAATGTCCATAGTCAGGAAACCATGACTATCTGTTGATCAACGAGCTAGTCAACTAGAGGCTCACTAGGGACGTCTTGTGGTCTATGTATTCACACATGTATTACGATTTCCGGATAACACTATTATAGCATGAACAATAGACAATTATCATGAACAAAGAAATATAATAATAACCATTTTATTATTGCCTCTAGGGCATATTTCCAACAATTGGGTCCATGGGTTTGGGGTGAGATAAGAGAGATAGAGAGGGATACACACAATGCAAACAATAGTTTTGAAAAAGACAGGTTTTATTTTGTGGCTGTCAAAAAAACATCAAACAAATGACTGCCCACAAACATCACATCTAACGTAGGTATATAATAGGGGTTTGGTCTTCTAAAGGTTAATAAATCTTCAAAGTCATCAAACTCTTCAAGTCTTGTTCATATCTCCGATGGCTTCTTCCAATCGTGCTTGTCCTTCTCAAGTTATTTTGCCAGATCAACTCTATTGACGCGAAGTCTCTCATGACGTCCTTTAATATTTCTGGAGTTGCGTTCCAAACTTATGGATTTCAACATCCTTGGCATGAACCATGGTCCTACTGTCCTTTAGTTCCTAACAAATCTCCGGTATCTCGAGGTTTTGCTCCTCCAGCTTGGCTACTTTCATCTTCTGGGTCCTGAGTTCTTCACGAAACACTTCTTTGTCAAATACAGCTTCCTGGAGGTCCATCTTAAAATCCTTGATGTAATACTCCAGATCCTGGCGATACACCAGCTAAGGTTAAAACTGCATCATTTGCTGACAGATGCCCCATCAGCCTACTACTATCCAATCCTTCCGAAGAAATGCAGGCTTAACTCAGCACGGTGACAATAGCATAAGCGGGCGATAACATCATGGATAACCGTGTTTCTGTTCTTGTTATTTCCCTGAGCTATCATTCCATAGTTGATATCTCCTTCCTTAGGGTTTTCTTGACAAAACTTTGAGTTCTAATGCTCCATGTTCTGGTCTTTCTCCGATACACCTTGATCTCAGGTATTGACAGCTTCAATAGTCTGACAAATTCCATAAGGGTAGCTTTTCCTAGGTCATACCAATCCGGGAATTCTACAGGGCCTTCAAATTCTCCTAGTCTTCAGAGTCTTCAACCGTTGTAGTTTCCATTATTATAATGCACGGTAAAATCCTCTTCATTCTGATGTGGTCTTAGTTTGTCTGATATCTTGTACTTCTTGGAGTGGTCTCATCAGCTGAATCTTTGTGTGGTCAAAAGGGAAAGGGGTATGATCTCACCAAAGGGAATATTTGAATAAGCTCAGAAGAGAAGAGATGTAAAAGATCTTTTGAAAATGAAGTTTGTAGAGAAAATCTTTCCTATGGGCTTGCCAGTTTCTCGAGTCACGTCCTACAGTCAACATGTGCTCTGATACCATCTTGTAGCGACCCGACCTCAAACGGTCAAGTTTTTGTGCTTAAGTGTCATACCTGGATCGGTATGCTGACACACAGTACTCGAGGATTTATAGCAGAGGTAAATCACATGTATAAAGTAACGTAAATACTATTACCTCAATCCAAATAGCAGAAGTAACAACAAGGTTGTGGATTCCCTTCAACACCAACGGCAAAGTTGAGTGTAGAAATTGTAACCCTAACGTATCACTTACTCGTCATAAGAATCCTGCAACATGAGACATTGCAGCCATGTAGGTCAGTACATTGAATGTACTGGCAAATTCACACCATAGAGCAATGATGAATAATAACTATCACTACATGCATATATGGCTGGTGGAGGCTCTATGGTTATAATGTTTTTGCGAAAAGCCAATTTTTTTCCTACATCAAAGGAATATGTTTTATTTAACTATCATGGTAGTTGAAAAACATTGAGAAGGTTCCTCCAACTCAATCCCCAATTACAAGTAATTATCAACCCAACAAATTAATTTAGAGTGATGACATTCATAGGATAATCCAAGAACCAGATACTCAAGATGTCCATAACCGGGCACATGGCTAATCATGATTAGTTTGTACACTCTGCAGAGGTTTGCGCACTTTTCTCCACAAGACTCGATCTCCTCCGTTGGATTTCTCGCACTACATGGTGTTTGAGAAACGGATGACAGAGACACAGTCTTTCAGAAGCATTAACTCTAACCCTGGGTAGACAGTACCAACCTACATCCCCTACATCTGCTAGCCTACCACTGGAAGAGGTCATGCAACATACTCGACTATGCTAGAGCCCATAATAGCTTGTGGCTGCACACGGAAGTTTCTAGCATGAATAATCTTATGATCCCTTTGAGCCTGGGTGGCATTCCATAGGGTGATCACACGGGTCCTCCGGGATCCCCTTGGGCAAGCACTGGGTTCTCCAGGTGCCCGGGCAAACCACTGGGTGCTTCAGGGTGCCCCTACCAATCCACCCAGATGTGTATTAAAGTAGCCACCTTAAGTGAACCATTAAATAATAATAACTCTCACATCTGTCATGAATTCTCTCAAAACCAAACCACGTCTACGAGCATAGCATAGCAGTAAGCATAACGTAGTAACACCCTAGGTTTTAATGCAAGACAATAGGTTCCTACCTCATAAACTACTTCCCAATACCCACATGTAATCAAATCCTAACCATGCAATGTTTGAGGGTTGAAACTAATGCATAAAAACTGGGTATGAAAAGTATGATCAAAGTGTGAACTTGCCTTGTATTGTTGATGAAGATGATTCGCACTCATAACTCCTGATAGTTCTACTCGTCACACTCCAGTCAATCAATCGTGATCAAGCAATAGCAATCGCACATAAGCAATCACTCCAAAGATCAGAAATAACGAAGAAAACAATTCGGAAAACCTCAAAACCAAGCAAATAACTCTTGCAACATAAAAAAATTTCTAACAATGCCAAAATTATGGGAATTTGGCCTTATCAGAAAGTTTAGGTCAAGAGCTTCGATTTGCAAAAAGAATCAACTCAAACAGCGTTATAAAACTCGAGTTATGAACAAAAGGAGTTTGAATACAAATCTATTTGAAAAAGAAAATTTCAAATTTCAAAAACATGTTTAAGTTGGATTGCTGGATAGAGGGGTTCATAAGAAGAAACTGGCGTTGGTTTCGTTGGATTTGGACAAACGAGTAAAAATTTGTAGCCTTTTGAAAATTACGGACTAATCTGAAAATAAAATATTCACGGATAGGTCCCTCGCCAAAATTAAAAAAAAAAGAAAAATCTATCGAGCGAACGCTCGCTAATAAAGTCTAACGAACGAAAACTGTTCGTTAATAGAACTAACTAATGAACGTTCACTACTGATCAAATCTAAAAAAACGGCTAAAAGGAAAACCGAAGAAAACGTAAAAGAATAAACCGGACCAGGGCGGTTTATTACCGGTTCGGTTGAAAATTGGCGGCGGCAGTTTCCGGCGGCAGCGGTGGATCGGCGAGCTCCGGCGAGGCGGCGGCAGCGGCGTTGGCAGGCGGAGGCTACGCAGGCAGCGGCGGTGCGGCGCGGCGGCGGCGCGGCAAGGCAGCGGCGACTAGGCGCGGCTGCGGCGTCGCGGCAGCGGCGGCAAAGCGCGGCGGCGGCGCGGCGAGATGCGGCGCAAGGGCAGCGGCGCGATGCGAGGAGGGGAGGCGGGGCCCGGGGCGGCGACTTTATAGTAGGGGAGGGGGGAGGTGGCCTTGGAGGAGGGGGCAGAGGAGGCGGCGGCGCTGTGGAATCCGGGAAGGAGTCCCCGTCGGGGACGGCAGGGATGGCAGTGGCGGGCTGGGCCGCGGCCTGCCGACTAGCTGGGTCGGCCCAGTTCGGCGGAGAAGTATTTTTTAAAAACATTTTTCTAGACAAAGAAAATAATTAAAACAAAATAAATAAGAATATTATATAGGCATATAATATATCAAAATTTTCCGAAAATTATTTTCTATAACGTGAACATTTTCCTAAAGTCAAATAAAATCCACACAAATTCAAATAATTCAAACAGTGCTACTGCTACAATAAAACTCAATAAAAATCATTTTAAAAATACCAAAATAAATTCAAATTTATTTCTCTCCAATTTTCTGATGTAGGGAATCATTTTACCCTATTTTCTGTATATTTTATTTTTGGAGAAAAATAATTTGAATAAAACCCAAATAACTCCAAATTGAAAATAATTTCAAAGGGACTTTAAATTTAATTCTTTTAAAACTTCCAACTCATATTTCATATGTTTTCAAAAGAAGTCATTTTATCTTCTCGCATGAAAATCATTGAGTTGCTTAAAGTTTCTGAATTTGAATTATTTCCAAATGGAATTCAAATCTTTTCAAAACCCTTTTCATTTATTTAAATGGAAGAAGTCATGTCATCTTCTCTCTAGGGTTTTATGATGAAATGAATTTGAATTCATGGAGATCATAAATGCAAAATGAAAGTTTGGGAAAGTCCTTTTATTCCCTCTCATTTAACTTTCAAAAAGTTTCAAATTTCACTCAATTTCACACAAGCAACCACACCACAATCAAGCAATCCATCAAATCTATTTATTTAATATAACATTCCAAAATTTAGAATTTTGGGATGTTACAATGGCGATGTGAACTAATCACATGGTGATGTGAACTATTGTTGTTAAATCACATGGCGATGTGAACTAGATTATTGACTCTAGTGCAAGTGGGAGACTGAAGGAAATATGCCCTAGAGGCAATAATAAAGTTGTTGTTTATATTTCCTTATATCATGATAAATGTTTATTATTCATGCTAGAATTGTATTAACTGGAAACTTAGTACATGTGTGAATACATAGACAAAACAGAATGTTCCTAGTATGCATCTACTTGACTAGCTCGTTAATAAAAGATGGTTATGTTCCCTGACCATAGACATGTGTTGTCATTTGATGAACGGGATCACATCATTCTCTAATGATGTGATGGACAAGACCCATCCATTAGCTTGGCATTATGATCGTTGAGTTTTATTGCTATTGCTTTCTTCATGACTTATACATGTTCCTCTGACTATGAGATTATGCAACTCCCCAATACCGGAGGAGATTATACAACATAACTAGGTGATTATAAGATGCTCTACAGGTTTGTCTGAAGGTGTTTGTTGGGTTGGCATAGATCAACATTAGGATTTGTCACTTCATGTATCGGAGAGGTATCTCTGGGCCCTCTTAGTAATGCACATCACTATAAGCCTTGCAAGCAATGTGACTAATGAGTTAGTTGCAGGATCATGCATGATACGTCTCCGTCGTATCTACTTTTCCAAACACTTTTGCCCTTGTTTTGGACTCTAACTTGCATGATTTGAATGGAACTAACCCGAACTGACGCTGTTTTAGGCAGAATTGCCATGGTGTTATTTATGTGCAGAAACAAAAGTTCTCGGAATGACCTGAAACTCCACGGAACTTATTTTTGGAAAATGTTAAAAATACTGGAAGAAGAATCCACGTCAGGGGGGCCTCCACCTGTCCATGAGGGTGGGGGCGCGCCTGCCCCCATAGGCGCGCCCCCTGCCTCGTGGGCCCCCTCACGCTCCACCGACCTCAACTCCAACTCCATATATTCGTGTTCGGGGAGACAAAAATCAGAGAGAAGGATTCATCATGTTTAACGATACGGAGCCGCCGCCAAGCCGTAAAACCTCTTCGGAGGGCTGATCTGGAGTCCGTTCGGGGCTCCAGAGAGGGGAATCCATCGCCGTCGTCATCATCAACCATCCTCCATCACCAATTTCATGATGCTGACCGTCGTGCGTGAGTAATTCCATCGTAGGCTTGCTGGACGGTGATGGGTTGGATGAGATTTATCATGTAATCGAGTAAGTTTTGTTAGGGTTTGATCCCTAGTATCCACTATGTTCTGAGATTGATGTTGCTATGACTTTGCTATGCTTAATGCTTGTCACTAGGGCCCGAGTGCCATGATTTCAGATCTGAACCTATTATGTTTTCATGAATATATGTGAGTTATGGATCCTATCTTGCAAGTCTATAGTCACCTACTATGTGTTATGATCCGGCAACCCCGAAGTGACAATAATCGGGACCACTCCCGGTGATGACCATAGTTTGAGGAGTTCATGTATTCACTTTGTCTTAATGCTTTGATCCGGTACTCTATTAAAAGGAGGCCTTAATATCCCTTAGTTTCCATTAGGACCCCGCAGCCACAAGAGGGTAGGACAAAAGATGTCATGCAAGTTCTTTTCCATAAGCACACATGACTATATTCGGAATGCATGCCTACATTACATTGATGAATTTGAGCTAGTTCTGTGTCACCCTATGTTATGACTGTTACATGATGAACCGCATCCGGCATAATTCTCCATCACCTATCCAATTCCTACGAGCTTTTCACATATTGTTCTTCGCTTATTTACTTTTCCTTTGCTACTGTTACAATCACTACAGAACCCAAAAATATTACTTTTGCTACCGTTACCGTTACTTCCATATTACTTTGCTACTAAATACTTTGTTGCGGATACTAAGTTATCCAGGTGTGGTTGAATTGACAACTCAACTGCTAATACTTGAGAATATTCTTTGGCTCCCCTTGTGTCGAATCAATAAATTTGGGTTGAATACTCTACCCTCGAAAACTGTTGCGATCCCCTATACTTGTGGGTTATCAAGACTATTTTCTGGCGCCGCGGCCGGGGAGCATAGCTCTATTCCTTGAGTCACTTGGGATTTATATCTGCTGGTCACTATGAAGAACTTGAAAGACGGGAAAACAAAAATTTATCCCTCAACTACGACGGGAGGTAAGGAACTATCATCTAGCTCTGCACTTGATTCACCTTCTGTTTTGAGTAAGCTTGCGACACCTAAACCTGCTTGTGCTATTCATTCTAATATGTCGCATGTTATTGATGATGCCACTTCTGCTATGCATGATACTTATGATGAAACTACTTCTATGCTTGATACTACTGTGCCACTTGGTGAATTTCTTGATGAACAACTTGCAAGGGCTAGAGAGAATGAAATTATTGAAACTGATAATATTGATGATAGTGATGATGAAGACTCTCCCCCTAATAAATATGAATTACCTGTTGTTCCTGAGGGTTATGTTATGGATGAAGAAGCTGCTAGAGCTATTTTATCTTGCAATGATAGATATGATCTTAAGAAGTTATTAGCTAAATGGAAGCAGCAATCTCTTAATGCTAGAATGAAACCTGACCCTGCTTTTGCTACTTCACCTATCTATGTTACTGATAAGGATTATGAATTCTCTGTTGATCCTGATATAATTACTTTGGTTGAATCTGATCCTTTCTATGGCTATGAATCTGAAACTGTTGTGGCACATCTTACTAAATTAAATGATATGGCCACCCTGTTCACTAATGATGAGAAATCTTGCTACCTTTATATCCTTAAAATATTTCCGTTCTCATTAAAGGGTGATGCTAAGATATGGTTTAATTCTCTTGATCCTGGTTGTGTGCGTAGTCCCCAGGATATGATTTATTACTTCTCTGCTAAATATTTCCCTGCTCATAAGAAACAAGCTGCTTTAAGGGATATATATAATTTTGTGCAAATTAAAGAAGAGAGTCTCCCACAAGCTTGGGGGAGGCTTCTCCAGTTACTTAATGCTTTGCCTGATCATCCTCTTAAGAAAAATGAAATACTTGATATCTTTTATAATGGACTAACCGATGCTTCCAGAGATTACCTGGATAGTTGTGTTGGTTCTGTTTTCAGGGAAAGAACACCGGATGAAGCTGAAATTCTATTGAATAATATGTTGACAAAAGAAAATAATTGGATGCTTCCTGAGCCAATTCCTGAGCCTATTCCTGAACCAACTCCGAAGAAAAGAGGCGTTCTATTTCTCAGTCCTGAAGATATGCAAGAGGCAAAGAAATCTATAAAAGAGAAAGGTATTAAAGCTGAAGATGTTAAGAATTTACCTCCTATTGAAGAAATACATGGTCTTAATTTACCGCCTGTCGAAGAAACATATGATCTTAATCCCTCACCTATTGAAGAAACTCATGGTCTTGATAACCTGACACTGGTAGTAAAGGTAAATTCTCTCTATAGATTTGATGAAGGTGATATTCCTCGTTATAAGTCTGCTAGACAATATTTAGATGAGTTTGACAATTTTATTGTTAAACAAGATAACTTCAATGCTTATGTTAGTAGACAATTGAAATACAATTCAAATATGCTTGAACACTTGAGTAATTACATGGCTAATGTTAAAGGTGAACTTAAACTCATTAGTAAACACGCTTCTATGGTTACCATTCAAGTAGAGCAAGTACTTAAGGCTCAAAATGATTTGCTCAATGAGTTGAATAGTAAGAATAATGACTATGCTGTTAGAGTGGCCACTAGAACTGGTAAAATGACTCAGGAACCTTTGTATCCTGAAGGCCATCCTAAGAGAATTGAACAAGATTCTCAGAGAAATAATATTGATGCACCTAGTCCTTCTAAAAGAAGAAAAAGAAAAATGATAGGACTTTGCATGCTTCTAGTGAACCTATTGTTGAACCACCTGAGAATCCTAATGATATTTCTATTTCTGATGCTGAAACACAATCTGGTAATGAACATGAACCTAGTAATAATGTTAATGATGATGTTCATGATGATGCTCAACCTAGTAATGATAATGATGTAGAAGTTGAACCTGTTGTTGATCTTCATAACCCACAATCAAAGAATCAACATTATGATAAAAAAGACTTTGTTGCTAGGAAACACGGTAAAAAAAGAGAACCATGGGTTCAGAAACCCATGCCTTTTCCTCCCAAACCATCCAAGAAAAAGGATGAGGAGGATTTTGAGCGCTTTGCTGAAATGATTAGACCTATCTTTTTGCATATGCGATTAACTGATATGCTCAAAATGAATCCTTATACTAAGTACATGAAATATATTGTTACAAATAAAAGAAAGATACCGGAAGCTGAAATTTCCACCATGCTTGCTAATTACACTTTGAAGGGTGGAATACCAAAGAAACTTGGAGATCCAGGAGTACCCACTATACCATGCCCCATTAAAAGAAACTATGTTAGAACTACTTTATGTGATCTTGGAGCCGGTGTTAGTGTTATGCCTCTCTCTTTATATCATAGACTTGATTTGAATAAGTTGACACCTACTGAGACATCTTTGCAAATGGCTGATAAATCAACTGCTATACCTGTCCGCATTTGAGAGGATGTGCCTGTTGTGGTTGCAAACGTTACTATTTTAACGGACTTTGTTATTCTTGATATTCCCGAGGATGATAGTATGTCTATTATTCCTGGAAGACCCTTTTTGGATACTGCAGGGGCTGTTATTGATTGCAACAAAGGCAATGTCACTTTTCATGTTAATGGTAATGAGCATACGGTGCACTTTCTGAGGAAACAACCTTAAGTTCATAGTATCAACTCTATTGGAAAAATTCAATCGATTATTTTTGGAGGTTTTGAATTTCCTCTTCCTACTGTCGAGAAGAAATATGATATTCTTATTATTGGGGATGTGCATATCCCCATTGAGGTAACATAGTGTTATTCGAAATTTCTCCGGTTCCATGTTATTCGGAATGAGTTTGTTAACAAGACCTGATCAACCTTGTTAGTGGATTCCTTTTGATGAGCATGAGATGGATGAAACGAGAAGGCACAACCTTCTGTAGCATTCTTTTACTTTCTGTTATTTAGTTGAAATAAAGTAATAGTATTTTTCTGTCTGTTTTCTGATTTATCCGTGCAATGTAAAAATACCCCAAAAATAAAAGTTCTCCAAATGCCCTGAAATTAAAATATGATTTTTTCTAGAATATTTGAGAATATTTGGCACTGAGAACACAGCAGGGGGAGCAAGCACCTGGCCACGAGGGTCCAGGGCGCGCCCACCCCTACAGGGCGCGCCCCTGCCTCGTGGGCCCACGGTGGCCCCCTCCACTTATTCCTGCACCCACATACTTCTTCTTCCTCCCAAAAAAATCACCATCCAGCTCAAGCACGAGTTTTAGCTCATTTTGCTGCGATTTTCGATCTCCTTGCTCAAAGCACCTCTCACAAAACTGCTTTGGGGGATTGTTCCTTAGTATGTGACTCCTCCATTGGTCCAATTAGTTTTTGTTCTAGTGCTTTATTCATTGCAAATTTGTGCTGCCTAGGTGACCATGTTCTTGAGCTTGCATGTCAATTTTGTATGGTTCCAAGTAGTTCTAATGCATGATATAGGCTCTAGGCACTTGTAGGAGTAGTTGCTATCAATTTTGTTGAGCTTGGTTCACTTTTATTTGAAATTACTAAAAAATTCATAATTTTTCAGAAAATAATGAAGAGATTTTTGAGGGGCTCATCGAGTCGAAGCTCGAAGGAAAATCAAAGTGAAGAAGCAGAGAGGCCCAAATATAATCTGCCTCGCACCGCAGAGGCCTCACCGACTTCCTCCGCGACCAACGCGAACAGTATCTCTTACTCACCAATACTTTTGTGCAAAACTTCTACTATTATCCTAAGGAATCACCTCCTTCAGTAGAGTTTCATTTATATGATGTGGTCCAGAAGATGCCACTAGATGAATTTTGCAAGGTTTGCAAAACACCTTTCGAGGGTAGTTTAGAGGAACCACATCGTAAAGATGTGGACGGGTTTATTGACACTATTACTGTAGGGGAAACGAGGAAGGTTTCCGATGCAAGAATCACTAGCATACATTTCCTGTTTTACGCTACTTTGCAATATTTGCTAGTCGCTGCTTAATTGGTCGCGGAAACTGTGGAAACCTCAGTGTTCCTTATATTATTATTTTGTTTCATGGTTTATTCTATGATAACTCTGTTAGTATGGGCGGTATTATTGCCAAAAGGTTAAGTCTAAACCGTATAAAGGGTCCCATCTTTGGAGGTGTTTATGCTTCACACCTTGCTGCATATTATAACATACCTATTAGGCACTATGAAAAAGAAGAAAAATTGCTGCCCACTACTTATTTAGATTATAAGAGTATGGTAGCGCATAATTTTATTGTTAAGAATAGGGAAGGGGCGCTTAAATACAAATTGTTCTTTGATAAACATCACCCTGAGACTATTACCTTGCCTGCTCCTTCCTTGTTTGATTTATCTACAGCTCCGTATCTCATTCCGCTGGCGGCCATTCACGCCTACTGGTACCCTACATCAGCCACAGAGCCAGAGCCGGAACCACAATTTGATCCTCCACGACGGTCTAATTACCAGTGGGATCCGGAGATGATTGCCAACCAATGGCAATCAGAGTCTTCCTCATCTCAGTACGACCCCGGCTACAACTATGGATATCTGCCAGGCCATCTGTGGCAATAAACCAACTTAGGCCAAAAGCCTAAGCTTGGGAGAGTACGTATTTCTCATCGACATTATATTTATGTTCACACACTCATTGCTAGATGTCGGTGCTCATACTTTTCCACTGTAATATCCATGCTAGTTTATTTTCCTTTTTATGCTTTCTTCTTGTGTGTTTGATAAACCTTAAGAAAAACAAAAAAAATAGTTGCAGCTTTTAGCTAGTTTACTTTTCTTGCTGTAGTAGTAATAATTAAAAAGAAAACCCAAAAAGATTTCATGTTCTTCTTTTGCTTGTTGGGAGCTTTCCCGTGTAAATAGTTTTATTTCTTTTCTTTTCTTTGGGGGTCGATAGGAGAAGACCATGATTAAATTGTTGAAGTGGCTCTTATATGCATTATTGTTGATTTAACCAAGAGCCCATATTGTCTTGTCTTCTCCTGTTTATTGAATGCTCGCAGATTCCAGCTTAGTCCAATGCACGTGCACTATTATTATTATTCACATCGTTCGGTCGTGCAAGTGAAAGGCAATAATGACGATATATGATGGACTGATTGAGATGAGAGAAGCTGGTATGGACTCGACCTCTCTTGTTTTTGTAAATATGATTAGTTCATCATTCCTGATTCAGCCTATTATGAATAAACATGTTTGCAATGACAGTTAGAGATCATAGTTGCTCGTGCCATGCTTGATTAGCTACGAGTTTATAATGGTTTACCTTGCGTGCCAACATGCTATTAAAATGGTTGTGATGTGGTATAGTGGGGTGGTATCCTCCTTTGAATGATTTAAGTGACTCGACTTGGCACATGTTCACACATGTAGTTGAAACAAATCAACATAGCCTTCACGATATTGATGTTCATGGTGGATTATCTCCTACTCATGCTTGTACTCAATGTTTATTAATTTTAATGCATGTTCATGACTGTTGTCGCTCTCTAGTTGGTCGCTTCCCAGTCTTTTGCTAGCCTTCACTTGTACTAAGCGGGAATACTGCTTGTGCATCCAATCCCTTAAACCCCAAAGTTATGCCATATGAGTCCACCATACCTTCCTATATGCGGTATCTACCTACCATTCCAAGTAAATTTGTATGTGTCAAACTCTAAACCTTCAAATGAAATTTTGTTTTGTATGCTCAAATAGCTCATGTATCAACTAGGGTTGTCTGTATCTTCCATGCTAGGCGGGTTATTCTCAAGAGGAGTGGACTCCGCTCCTCACTCACGAGAAAATGGCTGGTCACCAGGATGCCCAGTCACATGCTTTATGCAAATCAAATCAAAATAATTGCAAACAAAACTCCCCCGGGACTGTTGTTAGTTGGAGGCACTCGTTGTTTCGAGCAAGCCATGGATTGATGCTTGTTGGTGGAGGGGGAGTATAAACTTTACCATTCTATTTGGGAACCGCCTATAATGTGTGTAGCATGGAAGATATCGCCATCTCTTGGTTGTTATGTTGACAATGAAAGTATGTCGCTCAAAATATTATTTATCTCTATTTCAAAATCAAGCTCTGGCACCTCTACAAATCCCTGCTTCCCTCTGCGAAGGGCCTATCTATTTACTTTTATGTTGAATCATTACCCTCTTATTAAAAAGCATTAGCTGGAAAGCACTGCTGTCATTTGCATCCATTACTATTAATTTATATTGGGTATGACTATGATTGGATCTCTTTTACCATGAATTACAATGTCTAGTCAGTCCTTGATCTTTAAAGGTGCTCTGCATTTATATTTTGCGGTCTCAGAAAGGGCTAGCGAGATACCATCTTGTTATATCATATTATGATTGTTTTGAGAAAGTGTTGTCATCCGAGATTTATTATTATTGCTCGCTAGTTGATTATGCCATTGATATGAGTAAACATGAGACCTAAATGTTATTGTGAATATGGTTAGTTATAATCTTTGCTGAAAACTTGAATGCTCGCTTTACATATTTACAACAACAAGAGCAAACAGAGTTTGTAAAAGTATTTCTTTATCACTTTCAGTTTATCAACTGAATTGCTTGAGGATGCGCAAAGGTTTAAGCTTGGGGGAGTTGATACGTCTCCATCGTATCTACTTTTCCAAACACTTTTGCCCTTGTTTTGGACTCTAACTTGCATGATTTGAATGGAACTAACCCGGACTGACGCTGTTTTCAGCAGAATTGCCATGGTGTTATTTATGTGCAGAAACAAAAGTTCTCGGAATGACCTGAAACTCCACGGAACTTATTTTTGGAAAATATTAAAAATACTGGAAGAAGAATCCACGTCAGGGGGGCCTCCACCTGTCCACGAGGGTGGGGGGGCGCGCCAGCCCCCCTGGGCGCGCCCCCCTGCCTCGTGGGCCCCCCTGACGCTCCACCGACCTCAACTCCAACTCCATATATTCGTGTTCAGGGAGAAAAAAATCAGAGAGAAGGATTCATTTCGTTTTACGATACGGAGCCGCCGCCAAGCCCTAAAACCTCTCGGGAGGGCTGATCTGGAGTCCGTCCGGCGAATCCGTCGCCGTCATCATCATCAACCATCCTCCATCACCAATTTCATGATGCTCACCGTCGTGCATGAGTAATTCCATCGTAGGCTTGCTGGACGGTGATGGGTTGGATGAGATCTATCATGTAATCGAGTTAGTTTTGTTAGGGTTTGATCCCTAGTATCCACTATGTTCTAAGATTGATGTTGCTATGACTTTGCTATGCTTAATGCTTGTCACTAGGGCCCGAGTGCCATGATTTCAAATCTGAACCTATTATGTTTTCATGAATATATGTGAGTTCTTGATCCTATCTTGCAAGTCTATAGTCACCTACTATGTGTTATGATCCGGCAACCCCGAAGTGACAATAATCGGGACCACTCCCGGTGATGACCATAGTTTGAGGAGTTCATGGATTCACTTTGTATTAATGCTTTGGTCCGGTACTCTATTAAAAGGAGGCCTTAATATCCCTTAGTTTCTGTTAGGACCCCGCTGCCACGGGAGGGTAGGACAAAGGATGTCATGCAAGTTCTTTTCCATAAGCATGCATGACTATATTCGGAATACATGCCTACATTACATTGATGAATTGGAGCTAGTTCTGTGTCACCCTATGTTATGACTGTTACATGATGGACCGCATTCGGCATAATTCTCCATCACCGATCCAATGCCTACGAGCTTTTCACGTATTGTTCTACGCTTATTTACTTTTCTGTTGCTACTGTTACAATCACTACAAAACCCAAAAATATTACTTTTGCTACCATTACCGTTACTTCCATATTACTTTGATACTAAATACTTTGTTGCAGATACTAAGTTATCCAGGTGTGGTTGAATTGACAACTCAACTGCTAATACTTGAGAATATTCTTTGGCTCCCCTTGTGTCGAATCAATAAATTTGGGTTGAATACTCTACCCTCGAAAACTGTTGCGATCCCCTATACTTGTGGGTTATCAATGAATTACGGAACGAGTAAAGAGACTTGCCGGTAACGAGATTGAACTAGGTATGATGATACCGACGATCGAATCTCGGGCAAGTAACATACCGATGACAAAGGGAACAACGTATGTTGCTATGCTATTTGACCGATAAAGATCTTCGTAGAATATGTAGGAACCAATATGAGCATCCAGGTTCCGCTATTGGTTATTGACCGGAGATATGTCTCGGTCATGTCTACATAGTTCTCGAACCCGTAGGGTTCGCACGCTTAACGTTCGATGACGATTTGTATTATGAGTTATGTGATTTGATGAACCGAAGTTTGTTCTAAGTCCCGGATGAGATCACGGACATGAAGAGGAGTCTCGAAATGGTCGAGAGGTAAAGATTGATATATTGGAAGGTAGTATTTGGACACCAGAAGGGTTCCGAAGTGTATCGGGTACATACCGGAGTACCGGAGGGGTTACCGGAACCCTCCGGTGAAAGATATGGGTCATATGGGCCATAAGAGGGAGGCTAACCAGCCCACAAGGGGCTGGTGCGCCCCCCACAAGGGAGGAGGCCGAATTGGAGTAGGCAAGGTCCCTCAAAAAAAGAATTGGAGTAGGGAAGGGGGTGGCGCCCCCCTTTCCTTCTCCTTCTCCCTCTCCTTCCCCCTTTCCCTCTCCGGTAAAAGGAAGTGGGGTCCGAATTGGACTCGGAGTCCTAGTAGGACTCCACCCATGGGGCACGCCCTAGGGCCGGCCTCTTCCTCCTCCCCTCCTTTATATACAAGGGCAGGGGGCACCCCATAGCACAACAGACAATCTCTTAGCCGTGTGCAGTGCCCCCCTCCACAGCTCGGTCATATCGTCATAGTGCTTAGGCGAAGCCCTGCGCAGGTAACTTCATCATCACCGTCACCATGCCGTCGTGCTGACGAAACTCTCCCTCGGCCTCAACTGGATCAAGAGTACGAGGGATGTCACCGAGTTGAACGTGTGCAGATCGTGGAGGTGACATGCGTTCGGTACTTGATCGGTTGGATCGCGAAGACGTTCGACTACATCAACCGCGTTCCTAACGCTTCCGCTTTTGGTCTATGAGGGTACGTGGACACACTCTCCCCGCTAGTTGCTATGCTTCTCCTAGATAGATCTTGCGTGATTGTAGGAAATTTTTTAAATACTACATTCCACAACACAAACGTCACAACATAACTGGGTGATTATAAAGATGCTCTACAGGTATCTCTGAAGGTGTTTGTTGGGTTGGCATAGATCGAGATTAGGATTTGTCACTCCGAGTATCGGAGAGGTATCTCTGGGCCCTCTCGGTAATGCACATCATAATAAGCCTTGCAAGGAATGTGACTAATGAGTTAGTTACAGGATGATGCATTACGGAACGAGTAAAGAGACTTGCCGGTAACGAGATTAAACTAGGTATGAAGATACCGGCGATCGAATCTTGGGAAAGTAACATACCGATGACAAAGGGAATTACGTATGTTGTCACTGCGGTATGACCGATAAAGATCTTCGTAGAATATGTAGGAACCAATATGAGCATCCAGGTTTCGCTATTGGTTATTGACCGGAGAGGTGGCTCAGTCATGTCTACATAGTTCTCGAACCCGTAGGGTCCGCACACTTAACATTCGATGATGATTTTGTATTATATGAGTTATGTGATTTAGTGACCGAATGTTGTTCGGAGTCCCGGATGAGATCACAGACATGACGAGGAGTCTCGAAATGGTCGAGAGGTAAAGATTCATATATAGGACGATAGTATTCGGACACCGGAAGTGTTCCGGGGGTACGGGGTACGTATCAGGTTACCAGAAGGGGTTTCGGGCAACCCCCGACAAAGATATGGGCCTTATTGGGCCAAGGACGGGACAGACCAGCAGCCCCTAGTGGGCTGGTGCGCCCCCGTATGAGCCGGCCTATGTGGAAAAAGGAAAAGGGGAGGAGGAAAGGAAATAGAGGGAATAGGATTCCCCCTTCCTTTCCCCTCTCCCCTCTTTCGTTCCCCCCTCCTGAGATAAGGAAAGGGGGAGGCCGAATTGGAGGAGGGCCCCAAGGCTGCTCCCCTCCCCCACCCACTTATATATACATGGGGAGGGGCGCCTAAAACACACAACAAACATTGTTAGCCGTGTGCGGCGCCCCCCACCACAGTTTACGCCTCCGGTCATATTCATGTAGTGCTTAGGCGAAGCCCTGCGCGGATCACTTCACCATCACCATCACCACGCCGCCGTGCTGACGAAACTCTTCCTCGACACTTTGCTGGATCAAGAGTTCGAGGGACGTCATCGAGCTGAACGTGCGCAGAGCTCGGAGGTGTCGTACGTTCGGTGCTTGATCGGTCGGAACAACAAGAAGTTCGACTACATCAGCCGCGTTGTTAAACGCTTTCGCTTTCGGTCTACGAGGATACGTGGACACACTCTCCCCTCTCGCTGCTATGCATCTCCTAGATAGATCTTGCGTGAGCGTAGGAAATTTTTTGAAATTGCATGCTACGTTTCCCAACAGCACCGCGAATGAACGTTTCAGTCTTATGCACGATTCATTTCATGTCGTATTTTTTCTGTGCTGCTCAGTAAAGCTTGCTCTTATTTATTAACCAAACTTCCATCTCGTACAGAAAAGAAAATCTATAACTTAACAGTGGTTAGTTTGTTATTAGCACAGTGTGTGCAAATGTGTGAGTATTTAACAACTACATGATTTGTAAATATTTATCATGAGATTTAGCATAATTATGAGTTCCACACAAATGCAAAGTCATCTTCATTATGGAACTTGCTATATTTCTTCATGGTATCTGTGGCAACTAAAAAGCACATAATGCTAGGGAGAAATGACCAGTGGAACAGAGTAATACTAGGTAGAGAGAAATGATCATGCTATTTATGGCAATACTGTCTTGGGAATAGAACATAAATAGTTTAGCAGGAATAGAAGAAAAGGCACCCTGTAACTAGAAAACTCAGGTAACTTCCTGTTATACACATCTCATAGACTCGTTGAGTACAAGACTTGCCTGAGGTTCTGATATTTTCACTCATGCCAGCCTTGGAATGCTTTGATTGACCACAGTCGAAACTTCTTCGCCATTGGCATAACTTAGGCTCAAAGTGCTCTGCCTTCTGCAATATGCTACTGGCACCCGATATGAACTGTGTAGTAAAGGGGGCAATTTTATCAGGAGCACAAAATTTGAAAAGTAAAGATTTCTGTAAGATAATCCGGCGTTGTTATCATTGGGTATCATACTGAAGAGTCAATTACATTGGTGGTGCTACAACTTGGTGTAAACGGTCACTTTGGTGCTAGAAGTTATGCTGTACATTGAAGTGGTGCAAAAACTTGGCATTAATGTGCAAATACGGTGCTTATCTCGTTTATGTACGGAGTAAGTGCTGACTAGGCGCATGGAGCCCACTGTCAGCCACTCGACCAGAGAGATGGGGCATATGACCTGATTTTTCAAAAACACCCTCAAAATATTTAAAAAAAATCCCTGTTGACTGGGAAGATTTTGTCACCTCTATGAGAAGTCGGTCCCGCATGTCACCTGAGACAGAAAACTAAATGACAAATGTGACCGGTGGGAATCAAACACACAACATCATCCAGGCAAACGAGTAGACAAACCACTGCACCAATTAAGTTCTCTTTGGCTAGTACGGGTAAAAACTTAATATGTATTTTTAATCACAGCGCGGGTGGATGTTAAATGGGCTCCAGATCTTGCGGCTTCTTCAGCACCTGTTAGTGTTTATGTTTTTCCTGTAGAAAGTATGAAAATTATAAGTGTTTTAAAAAATCTAAATTATAATCTCAGTAATAAACATAACGAACAAATATTTGTGTTTATAAATATTGTACATGCAAACAGAATAAATTATTTTGTAAAATTGTTCACATATTATTTAAAAAATACTTATGAATTATATCAGTGTTTACATAATTTAGAATTAAAAAAGTTAAATTACAATTCATAAAATTATTTTAGGTATACAGCATTTCAATAATTATATGCATGTTTGTATAGTTCAATGTTTTTATAACTAAAATAATCATAATTTATAATTTAAAATTCTCATATGAATATTCATTTTCTATAATTTAAATATAAGCCGTGACTGTATAATATTTATGTATTCATTAAATCTTTTAATTTTATTAAATATCTGTATTAACTAAATATTTTTTATATCATGCATGGATGTATATTTAAATGCTATTATTTACTAATAAGCATTTTCATGTATAATATTTGTATCACACAACTATTTGAACATATTTTTTATTAATTATGTTTCACAAATAGATTTTAAAAAGGAACACGTGTACAATGGGCCGCATTATCTGCAGCCCATAAAAGCTTCTCATGCTTCCAGTTTAGTACATATAGCTTTCTTATCCGAATTAAACAATGGATCTTGTTGGCGTATTGGTTGTCCGTGTTGTGGCTTGTTGTCGGACATGGGTTCGAGTCCAGGCGGCCTTAGTTTTGATTTAATTTTCACTTTTATCTGACAGATGGGACCCGCTCCTCATAGTGGTGAAAAAAATGCCGCTCTCCCACGTCAACAGGGTTTTTTATTGAAAATATATATTTCGAGGGTGTTTTTGAAAAAATCTGGTCACATACCCCATCCCTCTAGTCGAGTGGCTGACAGCGGGCTCCATGCGCCTAGTCAGCACCTACTCCGTACATAAACGAGATAAGCACCGTATTTGCACGTTAATGTCAAGTTTTTGCACCACTTTAATAAACACCACAACTTCTAACACCAAAATGACCGTTTACGCCAAATTATAACACCACCAGTGTAATTGACTCCATACTGAATTATGTGTTAGCTATGGTTGCCAACTTACAGGTAGTACTAGTGATGGTAGAACCTAATGATTTTTGTTGCTTAAGTAATTCAGAGATCTCAGTGTTGTATTCTACTAACTTTCAAAATATTCTCTTTGTCCCATAATATAAGACGTTTTACATTGTTTTGTAGCTGGAATCGAGGACAAAGTACCTCCTCAGGCGGCGCGCCCCAACCGCTAGTCCTAGTCCAGTCAACACCGTATTCCTCACAAAAATAAATCTCGTCAGCACCGTGGCGCATAGTAGTATAGAATTTTTCGCAAAAAAAAAGTAGTATAGAAGTGGTAGAAGAGAATGGCTGCGAACAAGACTAGTAAATCCACGGCGGCGCGGGTGGATGCAATCGCACGCCACGCACCACGGATTGCTTCCTAGCTGCTTTGCTTGCCTTCGTCACTGTTAGTAAAACTCAAGTCTCTGCTCCCGCTTTTAAAAAAATCGCCGCCCGCGCAGCCAGCTTGGATGCCATGGCCGCATGGGCATGGCGCCACCACCATATAACGCAACACCCACCGTCCTTCTCCCTCCGTCTCCGATCCATCCAACAAACTGAAGCAGGGCAAACGGCTCGGCTCGAGATTCGGCAGCAGGGCAATTCGGTGACCTGCGTGTGTCTGTGTGGCGTGCTTGCTTCTTGATCAGGCGTCGGCAGCATGAAGCACAGATCGCCGAGGACCCGGTGCGCGCCGCCGCCGGTGGGAGTGCCAGCGCGCGGCTGGGGAGGGAGGACGCTGCTGGTGGCGGTTCGGAGGGACGCGGCCGGGAGGGAGCTGCTCACCTGGGCGCTGGCCAAGGTCGCCTCCGCCGGCGACCGCGTTGTTGCCCTCCACGTCACCACCGCCGGAGCCGCCGACGGGTTCGGGCCGGACGAGAGGAGCAGAGCCGCCGATTCGCTGGCCTCCGTGCTCGGCGCGTACGACGGCTTCTGCAATCTCAGCCAGGTACCTGCCTGACACACACTGACCCTCTCTTCTTGCTTGCTGCCTCTTTGGTCGGAGAATTGCTTCCTCACCGCCTTCTCTCCCACATCAGATCAACCTGGAGCTCAGGGTCTGCCATGGATCATCCGTCAAGAGGGCTTTGGTAAACGAGGCCATCTCCTACGGCGCCGCGCAACTCATCCTCGGGATCACCAAGAACTCTAGGCATCTCGGGTACATAACCACTCTTGCTCTTGCGCATCACATTGTGTTTCATCCATCCATTCGCATGTTGCAAGCAAGTGACATTGTTTTCTTATTCATCATATGGTCAGATTGTCTGCCACCGTTGTGGCCAAGTACTCCGCGAAGAGGGTTCCGCAGAGCTGCACGGTTCTCGCGGTCAGCAATGGCGCCGTCGTGTACCATGGGAACGCAATACAGGAGGAGATCAACCACTGCTGCACTACAAGTATGCTGTCCATAAAGATTCTTCTGCGCCTTTTTGGGGGTACGAAATTTCAAATTGGCTGATGACGTTCAAATTATTCCGCAGTGTCACCCCGAAGAAACTATTCTCTGGTGGCGGAGACACCGCGAAGAATCTACCGGAAGATACTCGACGCAGCGGCGACGATTGGGGAGAAAACTAAGGATGACTCATCCATCGGTCATTGCCGGTCCTTGCAGCGGAACATGTCAATGTCGATGAGCGCTCCCGTCTCGCCAAAGGTAGCGGCAGCACCACCGACTCCGGTGACATGTCACAGGCGGGAACTGCCGGAGGTGGCTGCCGGGTGGCCATTGCGAAGCAAGGACATCATGCCTGCCTCGCCGGAGTGTTCGGAGATGTCTGTGGTTGAGTGGGCAATGCGGCTTCCAAGCCGGTGCTCACTGCTATCGCCAGCCAGTTCAGTCAAAACTTCCGATCACCAGGCGACCTCTCAATCGAGAAGCGATTCGACAGAGCCACCGTCTCCGGTGACCGAGGAAGCAGCGGAGCTGGTCTCGATCAGAGAGAAGTACTCGTCAATGTACACCATGTTCAGTTACAGTGATCTTGCGAGGATCACCTCTGACTTCTCCCCAGGTACATACACAATGCAACATTTCATTGTCAGTTCTGAATGTCATTCGCAGCCGATCTTCTTTCGGATGCAATGAGCTCTGCTGACGTTGAGTCCACTGTCTGGAGCAGAGCGGGTAGTGGGGAAAGGTGGTGCGAGCCATGTTTACAGTGGCCGTTGCGAAGACGGCAAGGAGCTGGCGGTGAAGGTCTTGAAATCTTCAGCCGAGGTGATGAAGGAGTTCGTCGCGGAGATCGGCATCGTCAGCTCCGTCGAGCACAAGAACGCCATGGCCCTCGTCGGGTTCTGTGCCGAGCGCGGCAAGCTCATGCTGGTCTACGACTACATGCGCAGAGGCAGCCTGGAGGAGATCTTGCACGGTGCGTGTGCGCGCTTAATTTAGTGAATTCTTCTGGATGTTCCCGTCGCCATGGATGTTTACAAACCCAATTATGAAGTGTTGATCAGACGTTGCTGCATGTGCAGGGGAGGAGAAAGAATGCAAGGGCTCAAGGTTAGATTGGCCGGAGAGATTCAAGGTGGCCGTGGGAGTCGCGCGCGCCCTCAATTATCTCCACGGCGGCGGCCACACCAAGCGTCCGGTGATTCACAGGGACGTCAAGTCCTCCAACATCCTCATCTCCCAAGATTGCGAACCCAAGCTGTGCGACTTCGGCCTCGCGCTGTGGGCGGCGGACGTGGCGGCGCAGGTCACCGGCGACGACTTGGCCGGCACGTTCGGGTACTTGGCCCCTGAGTACTTCATGCACGGCAAGGTCAGCGACAAGATGGACGTGTACGCCTTCGGGGTGGTCCTTCTGGAGCTCGTCTCCGGGAGGAAGCCGGTGAGCTCCGGTGGCCCCAAGGGCCAGGAGAGCATAGTGATGTGGGTAAGTATCTTACAGCATCTTAAATTCTTAATCATCAAGAAGTGGAAACAATCGTGAATGGTTCTTTAATTTAATTTGTGCTGCGCAGGCGAATTCCGTCGTGCAAGGTGGGAAGCTGACAGAGCTCGTCGATCCGAGCCTTCCGACGGACGGCGACAACGCCGGCGAGATGGAGAGAATGGCCCTCGCGGCTGCACTCTGCATCCGCCGAGCACCGCAAGGCCGGCCTAGCATGGCAAACGTAAGATTTATTATCGCCACCTCCATTTTACTTGGTCGTCTTGTTCGGTCGATCGTTAGCTGCTCACAACACATGGTATCTTCTGAACTTGTTCAGGTCCTGAAGCTGCTCGACGGCGACAGCGACGCCGTCCAGTGGGCGAGGTCGCAGCTGGGTATGCCCAACGCCTGCGACGACAACCACGGCGACGAAGATTATGACAGCGCGGCTGCTTCGCCGGACAAGAACGACATCCAGTCGTACATCAAGCTCGCTCTGCTCAACGGCGGCGACGGGGAGGATGACGACGACTCCGCGTCCGTGGGTTGCGCCGCCGACTTCATCGCCGGCAACATGTCGCTGGAGGAGTACATGAAGGGGAGGTGGAGCCGGTCGTCCAGCTTGACTGAAGACGGAGGCTCCAACCATGGCGGGAGTGCACGGATTTTTGTGTAGAGATACCATCAACAATTCTTTTGATTCTTTCATTTATGTGTATATATGTTGAGTTCAGTTTTCTCTTTCTAGTTAGTAGGGTGGTTGCACAGTTTTGATGTTTCATCTAGGTAGTCATTCATGGATTTGTTACAACATCTATACCATTCTCCTCCAAGGACCAAAGGAAAAAAAATGTATACATTCCAGTTTGAAGTTTCTATGATACTGGGAGGGAACCCTAGAATTACAACCTCGCAAAAAAAAAATACTACAAATGCAAACAACCCTTGTTTGGATCCTTGTTTGGATGTGGGTATTTCTATCACGTGTTCCAAATTTACTCAAATTTGAAATGAACACATAAGATCCCAAAAAAAAAATACTGCTCATCCAAACAATACCGATCGATTGAGAATTCTGGTTCTAGAATAAATTATGCATCCGTTATGGTGAGAACTAACTGTAGATGCTTTTTCAAACTTATTTTTTAGGGATTTTTCAAATTGATGTGTATGTCTCTGATTGAACTACCCAGTTTAAACGTCTATTACAGAAATACATATACAGTACATAAAACTTCATGATCGTGCTAAGCAGCGTGATCTTAATCTTAATCCCTAGGGATGTTCCACGGAATTCGCAGGTCAACGGAAACAAGAGAGGTGGATTGTATGATTAGGCCTACAAGAACATGTTATGGATGCAGCATCACCATAAACAAGCACGACCGTCGAAAACAGAGCATCTCCACCATACAACGAGGCTTTGCTAAGAGAAGCATGTGCAATTATGCATGCATCAATGAATAGTACGATGATTGCACTAGGTCAACACCGACGGGAATGACACCCTTGCAATATGATTACCACCTACTGTAGGTCAACAAGTGGATGAATGGATGACAATTCAAGTTAACAGCAGTCACGAACAAATCATCCATGAGCATTGCTCAAAACCGCAATAGTTTATCTATCTTGATTCTAGATACACCAATATCATCAGATGAATAGAAAACAAACAAATATCAAGCATGAAGGTACATGTGGAAGTTCAATGCATATCACTAGTGACTCAATGGTAAGATACCCATGGGTGCCCACAACCAACAAGATCCAACAGAAAGCACACAAATAACATGTTCAATGCTTGGAGCATAATAAGTTTGAAACTAGAGAATGCATAGACTAATTGGTTAATATAGTCCTGAAGATTACATAGTAGAAACGCATGGTCACACTAACAGTCCTTGCGAGATTCATGAACAAACCAACTTCATTTCAGTACCTCACACTTTGCACCTCTAAGCACTGACGTACGAAACAGCATCTTGGAAAGTACAAAGGAACAAAGGTTTCGAGGCAGAATGGGTTCAATTAACTTCAACTTGTCTCCGTCTTCTCCAGGGCTGAAAATGAACAAGTGTCAGTTCCAAAAGAAATAACAAAGGAAGCAGCAGAAGATAGCTTACAAAGTTACATAACAGCATCAACTTACTGTTGTAGTTGAGCAACTTCTCGATAAGGTCAACATGGGTCATGAGCATACGGCGGCAGCAGTAGCGAACCAAGCCCAAGGCATCCAGAGCATCCCTAACAACATAGAACATCAGAAAGATGTATAAAATCAGATTTCGGTATAATAGTCTTAAACATCATATACAATATTAACAATAAAAAATATCTAATAAACCATAACCGATGTCCCTTCTAATAATTCTAATCTCTGGAGAAGTAAAAAGTAGGTCGGATAAAGATGCTCTCCTATTTTACAGGAACTGTATTCACAAATAAGTACCAACTGGGATATACATAGATTAAGTGTCAATAGTGATTTTCTAGGTCTCAAGCATGGGGAAGAAAAACATAGACACAAATGTCCAGGTGGAACACCATGCAGCAAAGGTTCCAACATTTCAGAAACCAAGCACCTCAGCCACACTCAACGGTAGACTCCAATCTGTTGGTAACTCCAATATTGTGACGCCCGGATAATAAAGCTACAGTAATCTCACGATAATGGTGAATCTCGGGTTAATTTGAAACCGTTTCATATTTAATTCCGAAATAAGTCAAACGACAAAAGTTTCCAAAAACTGAAAACAAAAATGTTCGGTGGTTGCCGAATATTACAAGGGTAATTATAGTGCAGCAAACATATTTTTAGAAAATGCCTAAATGATTTAAAATGAAATAAAACAGAATAGGAAATAAGTAAAAGAAAGGAAATACGAAAAAAGAGATACTAAAACTAAAACTAGGAAAAAAGGGAGAAAGCCCCCCGGCCCCTTGGGCTTCGGCCCACCTGGCCGCAACCAACCGGACCAGCTAACCAACCGGCCGGCCGGCCCACCAGCCGCGCCCATATCCCCCCCCCCCCCCCGTTGCTCCCGAAACCCTAACCGGTCCCCCACTTCCCCCCACTCCCTCGATCCACCTCTCCCCTCCTCTGCCCCCCCGATTGGATCAGGGGGAATGGACCCGTCGCCTCCAGGAGCTTCATGCGCCTCCGCCTCGGTCCCCGACGCCCCGCCGCCGTCGCCTCGTCTCCCTCCTGCGCCTCCCCCTCTTCCTCGATCTGGATGCGCCGCCACCCGAGGACCTCGCCGGAGGCCACGACGCCGGAGCCACCCCGCCGGCCTGCATCCTCTCCGCCGCTCGTCCCCATCCTCCTCCTCAACCCCCCACTGCCCCGTCCTCTACGCTCCCCCAGTGAGGCCATGGCCTCCACTCCCTCCTCTCTGTCTCCTCCATGCCCGTGCGTGTCCAGCACCCGCACTCACGGCGCCCCGCCCGCGCGGCTCCGCTTCGCCCTGCCGCCCGCTCGCGATGGCCTCGCGCCCTGCTTGCCCGTGCTGCCGCGTCGGGGCTGCGCCTTCCGCCGCCCCTGCAGCCTGTAGCCGCCGCCTACCGCGCTCCCCCGCGCCTGCCTGTGGTCGCCACGGCTCGTCTCGCCGGCGCGCCTGCCCCGCAACTCCCCGCGCCCGGCGTTGCTCCCGTCGTCGCCGGCCACCGAGGCCCCCAGGCGCGCTCGCCCTCGCCTCTCATGGCGTCGGGTGCGAGCACCCGCACCAATAAGCCCGTCTCCCACTTTCGCCTCGACCGTTCGGGCGCCGCCCGTTGGCCTGACCCGCTATGGCCTCTGGGCCACTACCAAATGGGGCCCGCGCCCCTGGAACGATTAAAAAAAAAGAAGAGACATAGAAAATAGTAATAAATTTACTAAGTTAATTAACTTAATTAATCCTTTTTAGTTAACTTAATTAATTAGTTAGTTTAATTAAACCGTAATTAGGTTAGCTGAATCCTAATTAGCTAAACCGTCAATGACAGCTGGGACCCACGCGACAGTTTGACCTAGTCAACCCCTGTTGACTGCTGACGTCAGCATGATATCATGCTGATGTCATAACTCCATTTTCGAATTAATTTAAATAATTAGTTAAATTCCATAAATTAATAAAATCTTTAGAAAATCATATCTTTTAATCCCTAACTCGGATTAAATTATTTTCAACACGAAAGTTGCTCAGAACGACGAGGCGAACCCGGATACGCAGCCCGTTTATCCGCCACACATCCCTAGCATAGCAAACACGCAACTTTCCCCCTTCGGTTCATCTGTCCGGAGACACGAAACACCGGGGATACTTTCCCGGACGTTTCCCCCCTTTGCCAGTATCACCTCCTACTGCGTTAGGTCACCTCTAGCACCACGTATTGTCATGTTACGCTTTGTGATGCTTTGATTGCTCTGTTATTTATTGTGTTCCCCCTCCGTTACTTCTTTCCGGTAGACACCGAGACTGCCGCCGCTGCTGGTGCCCCGATCGCCTACGTTGTTGACGACCCCTCTTTCTTGTCTGAGCAACCAGGCAAGCCCCCCCTTTGATCACCAGATATCGCCTATTCTTCTCTATACTGCTTGCATTAGAGTAGTGTAGCATGTTACTGCTTTCAGTTAATCCTATACTGCTGCACAGCCTGTCCTGCTACTACTGTTGTTACCCTTACCTGCTATCCTACTGCTTAGTATAGGATGCTAGTGTTCCATCAGTGGCCCTACACTCTTGTCCGTCTGCCATGCTACTACTGGGCCGTGATCACTTCGGGAGGTGATCACGGGCATATACTATATACTTTATACTGTTACATTACCTGTGATACTGTTCGGAGATGGGGGCTGAAGGGGCAGGTGGCTCCATCCCGGTAGAGGTGGGCCTGGGTTCCCGACGGCCCCCGACTGTTACTTTGTGGCGGAGCGACAGGGCAGGTTGAGACCACCTAGGAGAGAGGTGGCCTGGCCCTGGTCGGCGTTCACGGATACTTAACACGCTTAACGAGATCTGGGTATTTGATCTGAGTCTGGCCATTTGGTCTATACGCACTAACCATCTACGCGGGAGCAGTTATGGGTATCCCGGCGTCGTGGTATCAGCCGAAGCCTTCGTGACGTCAGCGACTGAGCGGCGCGCGCCGGATTGGAACGTAAGCCTGCTCTTGTATTAAGGGGGCTAGTTCTGCTTCCGGCCGCCCACGCAACGTGCAAGTGTGCTCAGGGCGATGGGCCCAGACCCCTGCGCGCTTAGGTTTAGACCGGCGTGCTGACCTCTCTGTTGTGCCTAGGTGGGACTGCGACGTGTTGATCTTCCAAGGCCGGGCATGACCCAGGAAAGTGTGTCCGGCCAAATGGGATCAAGCGTGTTGGGCTATGTGGTGCACCCCTGCAGGGAAGTTTATCTATTCGAATAGCCGTGTCCCTCGGTAAAAGGACGACCCGGAGTTGTACCTTGACCTTATGACAACTAGAACCGGATACTTAATAAAACACACCCTTCCAAGTGCCAGATACAACCCGGTGATTGCTCTCCAACAGGGCATCGAGGAGGGGATTGCCGGGTAGGATTATGCTATGCGATGCTACTTGGAGGACTTCAGTCTACTCTCTTCTATATGCTGAAAGACGGAGGCTGCCAGAAGCGTAGTCTTCGACAGGATTAGCTATCCCCCTCTTATTCTGGCATTCTGCAGTTCAGTCCACTGATATGGCCCTTTACACATATACCCATGCATATTTAGTGTAGCTCCTTGCTTGCGAGTACTTTGGATGAGTACTCACGGTTGCCTTGTTCCCCCTTTTTCCCATTTCTCTACCCGATTGCTGCGACCAGACGTTGGAGCCCAGGATCCAGACGCCGCCTTCGACAACGACTCCTACTACACTGGAGGTGCCTACTACTACGTGCAGCCCGCTGACGACAACCAGGAGTAGTTAGGAGGATCCCAGGCAGGAGGCCTGCGCCTCTTTCGATCTGTATCCCAGTTTGTGCTAGCCTTCTTAAGGCAAACTTGTTTAACTTATGTCTGTACTTAGATGTTGTTGCTTCCGCTGACTCGTCTATGATCGAGCACTTGTATTCGAGCCCTCGAGGCCCCTGACTTGTATTATGATGCTTGTATGACTTACTTTATTTGTAGAGTTGTGTTGTGATATCTTCCCGTGAGTCCCTGATCTTGATCGTACACATTTGCGTGCATGATTAGTGTACGATTGAATCGGGGGCGTCACAAGTTGGTATCAGAGCCGACTGCCTGTAGGAATCCCCCTTCCAAACTCCTTGGCCGAAGTTGAGTCTAGACTTTACAAAACTTTTACTAACTTGGCTGTGTGGCCCATGGGCCCACGTCGCCATTGGGTGGTAGTAGGATATTTTATTCCTTAACCTTTACTCTGGGACTCTGATCTCTCTTCTATTCGGATTAAAATGTATTTTGCTAAATCTAACATTAGGATCTCGTTATCACTTTCACCCGAAGAGCACCTTATTACCGATGATCGTCTGCTGCACCAGAAGACCCTGAAGATACTCTCCGCTGTTAACCCGAGAACTTGTGTTCATCACGTTTGCAGTTGCCCTTCCACCGTCAACCCTTATGGATAACTACATGCAGTTGTCATTCTTACATTCATCCCCAGTTAGTCTTGTTATTACAAGATACCCTGAACTACTTGCCGTTGTTTTGATAATCCTTTGTGCCTACTGCCTTGCAGTTCCGTGTCGCCTGAAATACGCCTACAAATTAATCCTCACACTTACCGAGGATTTATTTCTTCCCAATTGTTCAGGTGTTTCACAAAATTCTTCAAAATATTATCTGATCTTTCGAGAATCCTCTGCAGCCTATGACTCTAGGAAATTCTTGTTTGCCTGCATTATGGTTAAATCCAGATGCCTAGCATTATTCATTGACATCCTTTGCACTAGCATTTTGAGACTATTGATTCATTATGATGCGGATGTTCGCAATCATCACTCACAAATAGAATTCATCCTTCCGGCTCAGACGTCATTTTCGAACATGAGCTGGTTCTCGCCAATCAAATTGCCATCGATTGTACCCCTAAGGCTATTCAACTTATCTATCCCTAATCAGAGCGTCTGCTTCTGATCCTTCGTTTTGGAAATCATAATTCCTTTGTTATCTAAGCATTGAGTTATTCAGGTGTTCTATAATCAGATGCATTTGCATTGTTTCTTTATCTGATTGTGTGCCGATGCTCACATCAGCTCTGATATGGACCGTCAGATCCTTTGTGGGATTATTATTTGCCAGTGTCCTTCATATCTTACCGCCTTGTGAATCCTCCCTGATACATAATGCCTTTGGCAATTTGTATCCTCTCCTTTGGTCGGACATGCTCTGCTTCCGAGCTTGAGATATTTACCCCTAAAGTTTGTACTTTATGTTTCTAAGATGCCCCGATGGGTCGAACCGATGCCTTCCCTAATCTGTGTGAGCCCGGGAACTTCTACGGGTCATACTCTACTGGTGTTATGCCAGATAAAATTTCTACACTACCACTTCGTCGAAGGCGAGGAGTGAATGAAAGGTTATACATTGGAGAAGTGGGAGTCGACCTTGAACTTTGTGTTCATGCCCATGAAAACGATGTACAATTTATCATGGTAGCTTCTCGTAACAATAATTATTCACTTGGTATAATTTGATCTGTATCTGTGATTTTGTCCTTTGCAATCGTGGTCCCAACCGTGATTGTTCTTCTTTGATCCCATTTCCCGGACAAGTTGAAGTACTTGTCCTCTGCAGATCAATATACCTACCCAACCTCTATTCTGCTCTACCTTCGAGTATACCCCCTGGTATCTCGAGGATATCATGCCATTGCACTACATCTTATGAATTGGTGCTGGAGTAATACCTTTTCCTGTCTTAGTCACTCCACGGGTTCTGGGTTGTCGTCAACCGAGAACACCGATTTGTGAATCGAATCAACACTGAGATTCAGTATTCCCAGTACTTTGTTGTTAAGAAGTTTAATACTCTATCACGTCACTCCTAGCCTGATCGGCTACATCATTATTGTGCTAAATTTAACTGTGCTACCCGGTTCTTCTTCCCGGAGCACAAAATTCAACGGTGAGCTAATCTTACGTCGATCTTCCTCGTCATATCTTTTCTCCTTGAACAGCAAACTTGATTTCAAGTTTGTGTTGTACCTGTGCTTCCATTGACCTCTTGCTTCATCATTCCTTTGACTTCTTGAAATCTCTAGACAAAATTTGTCGTGGTCATCATCAACGTTTTGAATCCTTCAAGAATACCAATCGTATTCATGATGATAAGTACCACCCTTGTTCCTTGGTAATTTGAGTTACCATCGACAACATCCTTGCCTTCCCTCTAACACAAACTTGTTTGTGTTTTGTATTACCCCTTGGATTCCTTGCCATCCAGCTTATGTTGTGTTCTACCTTGGAGTATTACCATCTGTTATGTCGAGAATGTCATGGGAAAGCCCCACCTCTTAAGGATTCTTGTTATAATGATGCTTCTCGACATCATCATTTATTTTTTTTGGTCCCCGTGTCCCAACCGGAATACCGACAAATGGACTATGATGTGAAAAATTCAAAACTTCTAGCAACCCTATTGTTTGTAAGTTAATGAACGATAGTTACATTCTTTGTGTATGGGATATCGAATCACCCTTCTATCATTGATCTTGCTACCTAAGCCCATAATTCGGATGCACCTTTCAACCAATGTTTAAATTGTGTATGTTTTCCTCAAGCATACATCATTATATCATTTGATCTGACAAATGTTATCTCCTTGTTCACATAATTGTGGACATCCATCTTTTTGGAAATCTCAATGAATTGTCGCTGAGTCCATCAGCCACCTCCTCATCCTCTTCTTGGTTTATTGATGGACTCTTGCTTCGGAACTCACTTCCATAGTTCATTTCCCGAGAATCTACAATGTCATCTCGTCAATTTGTGTCGCACCTTTTTCTTCTCAGGCATCCTGAGTCTGAGATATCCTAACACCAATCAGATATGAATCCCGATCAGATATGATGGTTGGGACGCATTTTCCAAGAGTTATAACGTTGGTCTTTTATGACCCGGTAAGGTGATGGCATGACCAGCACACCTGGCCGGATGACCTGCTATTATAGATTCCTTTTCAACAAGGTTATCCATTCTTCCATGAGGAAATTGCAAGACTTATTCCACAATTTATTCCTGATGGATCCTTTGTGTATCCAAGGTCTGATCTTTGCTTGAAGACCTTGTCAATGCTATCTCGAAGCATGTCTGTGATACTCCGATCTTCGATAAGAACATTTGAAACAAAATGTTATGTTTTCTTCATCAATTATCCAAAACACCGTTGTATGGGTTTTGTCATCGAATTCCTCTCCCCTTACCTAAATGGTTTCTACTTTCTATTCCGTCGTGGATATCTTGCTCTGCTTGTCCTTGGGAAGGGTATACCCCTGGTATAGGTGTCAAAACACATTTTCCTTACCATTGTTCTGTCTGATCTGATGATCACATTTTCCTTTCCATTGATTTGTTTAACCTTCCTTGTGATCCATAGGATCTAAGTAGTAACATTCTTCTGCTTATGTAAACACCTTGGTGTACAACCGTGTCAGTAAGACCCTGTTGGAATTGTCGATAGCATTCCGATCACCACCGATGGACGAGAACTTTGCCTATTGGTCCGCCTCGTTCAACGAGCAGGAAAATGGTTCTCCTCATCCCTCGCCCTTGGTACCGACATTGTTGCCGACATAACCGATAGGCTACCCTCTGACATGCCTTGCTATTGTGACCATGCGAGATGTCACCGCTCCTATTTTTAACCCACATGGTGGGCCCATAACCCACAGTTCCACAGGATCGAAACCTGACTCTCCTGTACACCTTGTTGTCAAAGTTATTCCTCGCGCTTGACTTTGTAGGTAATTCACGGGCCACCTGCCTGTTGATCTTTTCAGCTTTCAGATGCAATGCTTATTCACATTGCTCTAAACCCATTCACCTTCTGATTAGACATCGAACGATTGCCTATCCGTTTGAAACTTCTCATGATACCCCCTTACTTTGCTCTCGATATTTCCTTAAGTTTCAATTCGAGTTACTTTCCGCCACCTTCCTCGATGTTGTCGACCAGTTAGTCAACCTTGCAGAGGTTCGTTCTCCCGGAAAACCTACCCTTTATTCTCTCGTAAGTACAATGGAGTTCTCAAAGAAAGGATGTCGGCTTCATCATGATCACTGAAGCATAGGGATGAAGACATCAACGTAATGGATCAACCTCTTCGAGAAGAGCAACTATGATCGAGAAGAATCGTTAGAATTTCATAACCAGATCCCTTCCCCCTTATAACCGCTCCTAAATCTCGGGACGAGATTTCTTGTAGTGGAGGAGAATTGTGACGCCCGGATAATAAAGCTACAGTAATCTCACGATAATGGTGACACATCACTGTAGTTAATCTCGGGATAATTCGAAACCGTTTCAAATTTAAATCCTAAATAAGTCAAACGACAAAAGTTTCCAAAAACTGAAAAACAAAAATGTTCGATGGTTGCCGAATATTACAAGGGTAATTATAGTGCAGCAAACATATTTTTAGAAAATGCCTAAATGATTTAAAATGAAATAAACAGAATAGGAAATAAGTAAAAGAAAGAAAATACGAAAAAAAAAAGAGATACTAAAACTAAAACTAGGAAAAAAGGGAGAAAGCCCCCCGGCCCCTTGGGCTTCGGCCCACCTGCCGCAACCAACCGGCCCAGCTAACCAACCAGCCGGCCGTCCCACCAGCCGCGCCCATATCCCCCCCCCCCCCGTTGCTCCCGAAACCCTAACCGGTCCCCCACTCCCTCGATCCACCTCTCCCCTCCTCTGCCCCCCCCCCCGATTGGATCGGGGGGAATGGACCCGTCGCCGCCAGGAGCTTCATGTGCCTCCGCCTCGGTCCCCGACGCCCCGCCGTCGTCGCCTCGTCTCCCTCCTGCGCCTCCCCCTCTTCCCCGATCTGGATGCGCCGCCACCCGAGGACCTCGCCGGAGGCCACGACGCCGGAGCCACCCCGCCGGCCTGCATCCTCTCCGCCGCTCGTCCACGTCCTCCTCCTCAACCCCCCACTGCCCCGTCCTCTACGCTCCCCCGGTGAGGCCATGGCCTCCACTCCCTCCTCTCTGTCTCGTCCATGCCCGTGCGTGTCCAGCACCCGCACTCACGGCGCCCCGCCCGCGGCGCTCCGCTTCGCCCTGCCACCCGCTCGCGATGGCCTCGCGCCCTGCTTGCCCGTGCTGCCGCGTCGGGGTTGCGCCTTCCGCCGCCCCTGCAGCCTGTAGCCGCCGCCTACCGCGCTCCCCCGCGCCTGCCTGGGGTCGCCACGGCTCGTCTCGCCTGCCCCGCAACTCCCCGCGCCCGACGTTGCTCCCGTCGTCGCCGGCCACCGAGGCCCCCAGGCACGCTCGCCCTCGCCTCTCATGGCGTCGGGTGCGAGCACCCGCACCAATAAGCCCGTCTCCCGCTTTCCCCTCGCCCGTTCGGGCGCCGCCCGTTGGCCTGACCCGCTATGGCCTCTGGGCCACTACCAAATGGGGCCCGCGCCCCTGGAACGATTAAAAAAAAAGAAGAGACGTAGAAAATTAGTAATAAATTTAATTAATTAATTAATTAACTAAGTTAATTAACTTAATTAATCCTTTTTAGTTAACTTAATTAATTAGTTAGTTTAATTAAACCGTAATTAGGTTAGCTGAATCCTAATTAGCTAAACCGTCAATGACAGCTGGGACCCACGCGACAGTTTGACCTAGTCAACCCATGTTGACAGCTGACGTCAGCATGACATCATGCTGATGTCATAACTCCATTTTCAAATTAATTTAAATAATTAGTTAAATTCCAGAAATTAATAAAATCTTTAGAAAATCATATCTTTTAATCCCTAACACTATTTTCAACATGAAAGTTGCTCAGAACGACGAGGCGAACCCGGATACGCAGCCCGTTTATCCGCCACACATCCCTAGCACAGCAAACACGCAACTTTCCCCTTCGGTTCATTCGTCCGGAGACACGAAACACCGAAGATACTTTCCCGGACGTTTCCCCCCTTTGCCAGTATCACCTCCTACTGCGTTAGGTCACCTCTAGCACCGCGTATTGCCATGTTACGCTTTGTGATGCTTTGATTGCTCTGTTATTTATTGTGTTCCCCCTCCGTTACTTCTTTCCGGTAGACACCAAGACTGTCGCCGCTGCTGGTGCCCCGATCGACTACGTTGTTGACGACCCCTCCTTCTTGTCTGAGCAACCAGGCAAGCCCCCCTTTGATCACCAGATATCGCCTATTCTTCTCTATACTGCTTGCATTAGAGTAGTGTAGCATGTTACTGCTTTCAGTTAATCCTATACCGCTGCACAGCATGTCCTTGCTACTACTGTTGTTACCCTTACCTGCTATCCTACTGCTTAGTATAGGATGCTAGTGTTCCATCAGTGGCCCTACACTCTTGTCCGTCTGCCATGCTATACTACTGGGTCGTGATCACTTCGGCAGGTGATCACGGGCATATACTATATACTTTACACTGTTACATTACTTGTGATACTGTTCGGAGATGGGGGCTGAAGGGGCAGGTGGCTCCATCCCGGTAGAGGTGGGCCTGGGTTCCCGACGGCCCCCGACTGTTACTTTGTGGCGGAGCGACAGGGCAGGTTGAGACCACCTAGGAGAGAGGTGGCCTGGCCCTGGTCGGCGTTCGCGGATACTTAACACGCTTAACGAGGATCTGAGTCTGGCCATTTGGTCTATACGCACTAACCATCTACGCGGGAGTAGTTATGGGTATCCCGGCGTCGTGGTATCAGCCGAAGCCTTCGTGACGTCAGCGACTGAGCGGCGCGCGCCGGATTGGAACGTAAGCCTGCTCTTGTATTAAGGGGGCTAGTTCTGCTTCCGGCCGCCCACGCAACGTGCAGGTGTGCTCAGGGCGATGGGCCCAGACCCCTGCGCGCTTAGGTTTAGACCGGTGTGCTGACCTCTCTGTTGTGCCTAGGTGGGACTGCGACGTGTTGATCTTCCAAGGCCGGGCATGACCCAGGAAAGTGTGTCCGGCCAAATGGGATCAAGCGTGTTGGGCTATGTGGTGCACCCCTGCAGGGAAGTTTATCTATTCGAATAGCCGTGTCCCTCGATAAAAGGACGACCCAAAGTTGTACCTTGACCTTATGACAACTAGAATCGGATACTTAATAAAACACACCCTTCCAAGTGCCAGATACAACCCGGTGATTGCTCTCCAACAGGGCATCGAGGAGGGGATTGCCGGGTAGGATTATGCTATGCGATGCTACTTGGAGGACTTCAGTCTACTCTCTTCTATATGCTGAAAAACGGAGGCTGCCAGAAGCGTAGTCTTCGACAGGATTAGCTATCCCTCTTTTATTCTGGCATTCTGCAGTTCAGTCCACTGATATGGCCCTTTACACATATACACATGCATATGTAGTGTAGCTCCTTGCTTGCGAGTACTTTGGATGAGTACTCACGGTTGCCTTGTTTCCCCTTTTTCCCATTTCTCTACCCGATTGCTGCGACCAGACGTTGGAGCCCAGGATCCAGACGCCACCTTCGATGACGACTCCTACTACACTGGAGGTGCCTACTACTACGTGCAGCCCGCTGACGACGACCAGGAGTAATTAGGAGGATCCCAGGCAGGAGGCCTGCGCCTCTTTCGATCTGTATCCCAGTTTGTGCTAGCCTTCTTAAGGCAAACTTGTTTAACTTATGTCTGTACTTAGATGATGTTGCTTCCGCTGACTCGTCTATGATCGAGCACTTGTATTCGAGCCCTCGAGGCCCCTGGCTTGTATTATGATGCTTGTATGACTTATTTTATTTGTAGAGTTGTGTTGTGATATCTTCCCGTGAGTCCCTGATCTTGATCGTACACATTTGCGTGCATGGTTAGTGTACGATTGAATCGGGGGCGTCACAAATATGTATATATATGTAATATAATTTCCAGTTTTACACCATGAACATTTGTCTTGTCATTGTAGTGTTATTAACAAGAACCACCATACTATTACAACATAACATCATTTCATTGTCAAACAGTATGCAGAGGAGGGGGGAGTACATATGACTGATCTGATAACATTTTTTACTATATACCTTGCTACGTCCGACAATAAGAAAATGTAATACGGTTGCATGCAATAAAATTTACAGCTATCATGAGCTTTGGGTTTTTTGTCTTTCTAGCGTCCATTTACTAGATACACTATATTATTCCAACATAACATTACGACACAACATGCAGAGTATGGAGAGTACACATGGCTAAAAAGGTGCAATGTTTTTTTGCAAAGACTACAAAGATTAGTATACTACCATACTCTTATGTACCTAGTTACATTCAAAACTAAGAAAATATGATAAAATTTTGAACACAGGGGAAAACACGTAATAGGATGCAAACATAGCAACTATCATCCAGACTTAGCCATTTGGTTCAACAGTGGCATAATTCTAACTGCTCCATGCATCCCAGTCAAAGTGACAGTTCAGTGAAATGGCAAGTACTCCCTCCATCCCATTGAAAAACAGTATAACGCAGCGAGCTGCGAGCCTCCACGGTGTTTTGGGCCTCTCAGCCATCGGATCCCTGTGCCGTACACTCTATCAGCTCGTTCGTCCCCGGACCGTTCACGCGCTGGAAATGTCGTTTCGCGAGCCGCTGCTCTGCAGAGCGAGCGCCCGTTTCTGTCCATAATCGGGCCACAAAGGCCCAGGTCCAGTCGAAGCATTTCCTATTCGTTTGGGTCGTCCACCCCCAAAACCCGAACTGCTCGCCGCCGCTCCTTCGTCCGCGATGCGCCGCCGCCATCCTCCGTCCCGCTAGCAAGGAAGATTGGTCGCCCTTCTTTGCTTCCTTTTTCTAGGTCCCGTTCTCTCCTCCGGCGAGTTGCTCGAGAAACTTAATCGCACCCTTGTGCTGGCTGGCAGCGGTGGATGACCCCCAGATGCCATGGAATACTCTTCCCACCTCCCATGGCGGTCCGTACGCGTCTGTTCTCTTCTATCGATGCCGCTTGCATGTTTGATCCAGTAGTGTAGTTGCAGCTTACTCAGCAACAAGTGAACAGGAATAGCAGCTGCAATCAATCAGACATGTGTGCACATTCACTACTTTCCCTTTCTAGAGTGGTTACTACTACTTACTACACCATGAGTATGGTGCAGATCAGAGTCCCTCTTCAGTTTTGTGAAGGTATCTTGCTTACTAATCCTCACTTATCCGTTCAAGTTTGTTCTGTCGTTTCCATGTTCATGCGTATTTGCTGCCGGGCCTCAGTCTCACTTTCTAGCGCAGAGGGTGAAGATTAAATATTTTTTCTTAATTCTGTTTTCATGTCGCTATTTTGATTCCTTGCAGGGAGTTATGTTCAAATATATTCTCCCATCCTCCCATTCATTAGATCTGAAGTATATGCCCAGGGTTCAAATCAAGGAGACGGGTAAAGCACCCGCTAATACTAATATTGGCAATACTTTGTTCGACATCTCTCCCCATTATTCATGTTAGAAGTAATCAGGTGACCTTATCCATGATGGCTGCAGTTGTGTTGATTGCAGTTGTGCAGGAATCAAAGAAATAGAATGCAAGTAGCAAGAGCTTAAATATCTGATTCTTAGGATGAGCAGTTCAAGATTTGGCACATGCGAGTATAATTTATGAGCAGTTACCATAAATATTGCAGTTGTGCGGTTAGCATCTCTACTGTTGTTTGTGAGCAGTTACCATTCTTCAATAATTTATGGAAGGGTCTAAAAGACATTTTCCAAATGGTTTGTATTCCAAATCCCGACTTTAAAAAGGTCATTTTAGATGGAGTATCCCATTATTATACTTCCATTTCTTCCAAGACCAAGTGGCTCTTCAATTTTCATAGTTGTAATTGCATGGAAGATAGCTTATGCATTGTTACTCTACAATACATTTACATTTGATTAGATGATTTTTTGGGTTACCGTTACATTTTGGCAATCTAATGTTTCATAGGTCACCAGACATGTTAAGTTGGAGTATGATATACCACCATGTGGTGACCATAAACTTGCAATGTAAGGATACTAGCAAAACAAATCGCATGGTTATATGAGTATATCATGAAACTTGCATATGGCATTTTCTAGGTAATGCTCGAGCTATGATACCAATTTCCGTTGCTATGTTTGATATGGATACTGTGTGCCAGCATTAGACCTTTCTTTTCTTTATTAACAGAGAAATGTGCTTCAAGGTCACACTTTGGTCAGTCCCAGGATTGCTTAAATGGACTGCAATAGCCTTTTCAGCATTCTTCTCCTGCTGTGGGTTTTACTATTTGGCACATGATTATCTACGTGCTTAAAAGAAAGGAAATACATATCAACTTTTATCATGTACATACTTGCCCGTTCGAATTTAAATTGCTGATATATATTGTGCCTATGTTACATGCTTTCTAATTAAAACAATGTTTGCAAACACAGCGTTTGCAGCCTCGGAAGAATGTTTACATACAGATGAACATGTAGCCAAACTTCTGCACATCCATGAATAATGTAGCTTTTATGATTGGTACGAACCAAACAAGACTATTCCTGAAATTGTAGGTTATAGAAGAAGCTCATCTTCGGATATTTTAAAGCTCATCTTCTGGTTTATTGTAGGTATGACATGGTTATTGTTTGTTCAGTCAAATGGTCAGCCTAACGACCTTGAGCTTTAAATCCATGTCCTATCGCAATTAAGGCATTTGTTTTTGCATATTTCTCTCTTGTATGTTGAAGTGCAAATATAGACAAAGGTGTTGATATTTTTCTGCTTTGGAATTGGATGTTATCTTTTGCCGGTAATATATTTGTGCTAGAACAAAAACCGATGTCAAGTTTTTTTCTTCTAAATGTTAAACCGATGCTAAGTATTCAAGCTGACATGTTAAACCGATGCTAAGTATTCAAGCTGACATGTGGCCTCTCGGTCAAACCAACTTTCTTTATGGATATGGACTTGAAACATTGTAATTTGAACTGTTCAATTTGTATCCATTATTCAGTAATTTCTAATTATTTCTTAAATATATTATATAATCCCCTTAGAATGGACGGGCACGGCAACGCGAGTCTTCATGATCTAGTAATATGAGATGCTATTACAATCGATATACTCACATATTAGTTGTAATAACATCTTATATTATGGGACGGAGGGAGTAGAAGACTTATGAAGTATCTAAAACGGGGAAGCACCACATTAGTAAGGGCTCCCAAATGCATCAAAGGATGCATGACACAGCCACTAGTTTTCAGTCTTCATTCACTATGGATCAGGTCCGCTACGGTGTTCAGTGGTGCACCATGTACGTGACAAGATATACAGCATACTAGTGTATCACACTTGTGTGCATAACTTCCTCACATAGAAGTGAAACATGTTCGATTGTAGCTAAAAACGAAAAGAAGCCGACATTGCAAATGCAGGCTTCCTCGAGGCCTCATCCACCAAAACAGGATCAAAGGCAGAGCCGGTACAATATGCACAATCAAACCGCAGAACAGGAACCAGGATGCATAAATGTTTACCCCTCAGTGTAGTCGGCCTGGAGAAGATCGAGGTAGTGATCCCACTTGTTCCCAATCACCTGTCCAAGCATACAAATTGAACTTGTGAGTTGATCTCTTTCTTTAGATAAAAGGCAAGGAGTTCTTCCGATGCATTATATGAATATGTAGATAAGAAAAAACATGAAGAGTTGTTCACAGAAGTTTAAATGGACTACTTTCAGTAAAAATTGTTGGTGCCACACAACAACCACACCCTAGTGTTAAATCTTGGGTACAAACAGCTAGCGACCATATATGAGTAAACACATTTGATTATTTGAGAGGACGATGAGAACAATCTTAAAGTGTACCACCACATAAACCTAGAAGAAGAGTGCGGATACCCTAAGCCGCGGCGTGCGTCCTTAAAGGGTGGCCGACGGGAGCACGAGAGAGCGGCGAATCGACGAAACCCCTAGCGAAACGAGGAGGAGAAAGGGTACATGATGGTGTTGTGGATTGGGGGGGGGGGGGGGGGGGGGGAGCTTACCTTGCCGCAGGTGAAGCAGCGAACCGGGATGATCATCTTCGATCCTCCGCCTTTGCCGCCGCCGCCGGAGAAGGAAAGGGGAACAAGGGTTTTGGGGCTTCGCAGGAAGGGCAACGAGAATTTTTTTCCCGAGTGAATCGAACATATAAACAACGCTAGCCTACCCGCCCTTCTAGCGCCGTTGCGCTCGCGCAGCGTTTTCCACCCAGGATGAGTTTACCGTACGCGTTTTTATCTTGCTGGCATATTATTCGTCCGTCTGTGCATTTTCACGCCACGAGTTGGGTTGAAGCTGAATGACAAGTGGGCTCGTTCGCGTGTGGGGGCCAGGGATCATATGGTGGGCTGTTGAAGGGCTGTGTGACGTAAAATTATGTCCGCTGTGAAAACCTAGCCCAATCCCCTTCTGCCCTCGAGCCCCGCGAGGCCGCAGCCCTCGCCCCATCTTGCCGCCTTGCCTCTCCTCTCCCCCGGTTCTTCTGGCGCCGCCACCCCTTCCTTCCTCCTTCCCCGCCCCTGTCGCGAGCCCCTCCTCTCCGTGCCGCCGACCGTCGCGGCGACGCAGAGCAAGGCGCCGAGCCGTGGGAGCTCGCCGTGCGCGTGGAGCTCATCCACCAGCGAGGACCCCTGCACCAGCGACAACACCGCCGGATGCCACACACCATCACCCACGCCTCCTTGTCCCGCTGGCCTCCGCGACGGTCGGCGTCGCGGAGCAGGGCACCGAGCCGCGGGAGCTCGCCATGCACATGTAACTCGTCCACCACCGAGGGCCCCCGCACCAGCGACAACACCGACACCCACGCCTCTCCTCCTCGGTTCATTCTCACCTCCATCAGGCAGGTGAGCTCCTGCTTCCTCTCTCGGCCTCCCCTCGATTTTGTGCTTGTGTTTTTCTGCCCTTGTGGTTATTTATTTGTGAACTAAAAATTCTTCCCAGGATGCAACTATTGAAGAGAAGGCTATGAGCCAAGGAGAAGTGATGATGAATATGGTGTAAGTACCTGCTGTTCATAACACTTGAGGGAAAGGACACCCAGAATAAGAGGGAAAGACCACTACATGACTAGGTGAGCTTCATTTTGGGTTTTTCATTTAAGAAGTGATGAAGGTTATTTCATATGTATGATTAATAGAAAGTTGGTAGTTACCTTTCTGTTATTTACTCAAATGATTGTACTTAGAATTACCTTCAGACTTTACTCGATCTTGGTTTATTTTCCATCTCCAATTGGATTAATGGTTTGCAGCTCAAGACCAATGTTGTATGGTTTTCTTATTCCTGATTTAGTTGTATATTTGATTTGTATGTGTGTGATATATTATTGCAAGAGCTGATTATATATGGTGAGCTGCCTCACACCATCATTTGGTCTCTGTAGCATTTGAGTCGGCAAAGTTGCTGTAATCGCATAATCCACCTAATTCTTGACATGTCATCCACTTCTCTGAATGTGTTGTATATGTACTGGACTTTTCTGCATATCACTCTACGTACTAGACATCAATGCAGTTTTTGGACAGTACATTGGTACCGCTGATTTGGCCTCGCTTAAAAAAATAATAAGCAAGAAACTTCGCAAGGAAAAGCAACTCCTTTTAATTCACTAGATTCCATTCATTGCGCCCCTGGTGCAAGGCATGAATGAAGAGAAGTTTTGTTTGAGTATTATCACCATACATTCGTAGCAGCAATGGCATATATAATCATGCTTTGAGTGTTTTGCCTTGCGATGTTCAGCTTGTTCTTGTTTCTTGATTTTGTTGTCAGCTTGCCTTGTTAAGCTCTATGGCAGGTGGGAGGATCATTCAGTCGACCAAGTGCAATATGATGGTAATATAAAAACTGAGATTATGAAAGCATCTTTTGTTCATGTATGGTAGGCAGACTTAGTGGTGTAGTATCTTTCAGAATCATTGCTAGGTTAATGATGTTGTAGGTTTTGCTTTGACAGATCCCTCGTTTCTTAGCACCAGCAGGAATGCGGTGACAGGGAGCATCAGCAACTGCAATTAATCCATTTGTGCATGGAATTGGGATAACAAGAAGGTAAATGGCTTGCATGATCCCTTTTTTTTAATGTTTGGTGTCCACTCTCTGCATCAAACTTAGCGTCAAATAAGCAGATCCTAGCTGCAGATGGGGAGGTATAGGATGCTTGTCTATAAGCCCAATTAAACAGTTTGCCCATGTGCGATTGTGTAATTTTACTCTCTGCTGCTTGCGCACCATGGACCTGGAAGTACTGGATCCTGTATATTGCTGCAGAAATTTGATAATCTCTTTTTTGTCAAGGTTGAGAAATACTTAAGAAAGCTTAGTACTATTTAATGGTTGTAAGCATGAAGTTGCAGTAATTAATATAGGAAGGAATATACTTCGAACTTTACTCGGGGCTATGTTGATTATCTGGCTACATCTTTGGAAAAAATTGCTAAATATCCTACTTCCATTGGCATATATGTTCCCTCTCTGGTTGATTTATGTAAAAAGTAAATCATTTATGTGGTTCATGGTTTCCCGGTGTACTAATGTAAATCAAGCATATTTTTCCTCCTCCTGCAATTCTCTTATTCAGAAATTTTGTACGATACATATTTTGAATACAGCGCTTTCTTTAGGAAAGAAAACCCTGCTCTACAGCTGCCCGTCAATTCCATATCAGTTGACAGGCAATCACCGCGCCTCTATGTCGCTGCTATGAGTTTTCTTATTCAGAATTTTGTAGGATACATATTTTAAATACAATGTTTTTTTAGGAAAGATAGCACTGCTCTTATAACTGTCTAACAACTCCATATCCGTTGACAACTGATCACCGCGCCCTTCTGATGATCGCCGCGCCTCTCCGTCGCTATCGTGAGCCTGATCAGCGATTCAAATATTTCAATGAACTCCTCATCTACTTTGTCGCCTCCTGCATGATTTCAGCATTCACAAACTTTGCTTGCCTTGTTGAGCTTCTCCTAATCTTTCTTTCCCTCTTCCTCCTGATCTATTTCTCTCCCACTGCCCCTCTTCGTTCCCAAACCAGTGGCTACATGTGGATGGAAATCCGCACTCTTTGCTCTCTTCTGCCATCTTTGCATTCATTATTCATGTTTGGACAACTACCTTCTAATTTATCATGTGAGTATCCTTTCTTTGCAGATGAAGATATCATATATTTATTATAGTTTTCTCCAATCAGTTTGACACCATTGTTGTGATTGACGGCAGATTCAGAAATGTCGAGATCATCTTTTTCATGCTATCCGTGAAGGTGAGACTTCAGGAGAAGTAAAATGGCACATACACGAAAAACTCCAAGTCCCTGATGAGGAATTCTAGGTGATCTTATTAGTTTCTTTAATAGATGTGATCATAAAACTACCATGCTTCTTTCCATATGCTAATAAAGTAGATGCAAATATTGGAACCAACATGGATCTCCTGATCAATTGGTTTTGATGTGTTGAGCCGAGGGTAGTTCACATACAATACTGCACTCTCAAATTTGATTAGTAATTTTCTCAATGAATAAATAAAGTAACTGTTGTCATAAAACGATCATTGGTGATGCAATCATGGTAGACCTTATAGAAGGGCTTGTGAAGTATTGCTTGAGCTACAGCCACATATGCTAGCTTACTATAAGAATACAGAATGTAGCGATTCATCGATTTTACATTTCTTTTTGAAAACAATTATTTTCTAGGGGGAAGTTCTTTGGATGTTTTATCCCTGTTCTGTTTTGTATCCTTATTTTTTTCTCTGTTTTACCCTGGGATATTTGTGCATTGATCTTCAGTTATTTTTCTATTTTTTTTCCATGAGCTACCCTGACAAAATATTCCTCCGGATGCCAACCGTGGCTTTTGTTCATTCGAGTTATTTGATATATGCTCCATTTGAAATTAGAAATAATAAATTGATAGACTAGAAGTTGCCACACGCTGGTCGTCATCCTCTGTCCTCTATATATGGCTGCAAAGCATCCATGGGTTTGCTATCGGCCTCGTCCAGTTGTCCATGCCCTTGCCCTTTGTCCAAGCTGGCCTTCCAAGGTATACGCGGCGTCATGGGAAAGGTCGAGCATCAGCGTGGATGGTGTCTCGTGACTCCTTCTGACAACCTCAGCACTGCCCCTTCTCTTCATCCACTCGCCCTTCTTTGGGACACAACGGATAGTGTTGAGTGATCATTACCAATGGCTCCTTTTCTTTGCGCTTTTTTCTGTCATGCTTGTAGTAATACTAATTAGGGGATTGTGACTATGTTTTCCATATATTGCCATATTATTTTTGCCACACTTGCCTAACTTGAGTTGCTCAAATTGTTAGCCACACTTTGGCTTGCCTAAGGGAATCTTGCCACACTTTTTGTATCTATAATATGTGGGTTCACTTATCATAAAAAATATTGCCTTAGACGTGGTTAGAACCAAACATCCACCTAACTTGGTCAAACTTGCCTAAGGTGAGGTGTGGCAAAGTGTGGCAAGATGTGGCTAGAAACCAAACAGCCCCTTAGTCACTTACCCTGAATATTTTATCTCTTTGTATGCAGTTCATAGTTTCACACACTAGACTAGACTATTTTGTCATGTTTTCTTCATGTTCCTATGTAGGTTATTCCTTGCAAGGGCACAACATCGTCAATTCTGGTGGTGGTTAGACAATTCGCTATCATGAGGTTTGTCTTCTTAACAAGGTATACATTTGCCCGATTTTTAATCCAATCGGTTTCAGTTAGGCAAATCATGATAACCCTCTTCTTAAAGCAAAAAATGATATAGCTCTCTTCACATGTTTTGGTGATCTTATTTTTCCTTTCATTTTTTGCTTTAAGAAAAGGGTTATCATGATGGCATGTTCCATATACTCTAATGTGATAAAAGAATGGGTTTTTAATATTGTATTGTTTTTCAGAAGACCATATATATTACCAGATTATATTGATGAGGTACAGAGAACATACATATGTACAACCTTGAAAATTCCTTTGTGTGTGCTATGCCTGAGGCTTACAACTATCCATTTGGAATTCCTAGAGTGCACAACAAATGCTTATTCAGTACTAATGGAAGATTTTGTATATGTTTAGCAGTTCAATGTTTTCAGGATTAGAAGCTTTTTCAATAACTTATCTGAAATTTGTAGCTCAATAGGTTACCCATGTATGTAGGTGTACTTAAGTCTTTTGTAGAACAAGATTATTGATATATCTCCCAAAAAATCTTTTCCTTTACTTGGAACCAAATTGTTCATTAGCAATTATTATTTGGGCACTATTTTATACAAGATGCAGCTTAGTGTGCACTGAAACAGTACCTACAGAGTTTGGCACAATAGGTAAAAGATTACTGCTGATGAACCGCAAACTGTTACAAAGAACATGTGATGCATGTAAGCAAGCTCTCGCAAGTTCGTCTTTGTTCGGCTCTTTTCGGGTGCGGAAGCTTCACTCACTAATTATCAACTGGTATGCCATTCTTCTCTACGCTCTGTTTCATCCCGGAGAGGCTTTGTAAGGCAATTGCATATGGTCTTGTGTAAATAATATTAATTTCATATTTCTTTAGGGAGGTAAACTGAAGATAAGAGCTTCAAAAGTTTGGCAAAATTCCTTGACCCAAAGTGAAATTAGATTTGTACATTGTCTCGGATATGAGTTGAAGCTTGCAACAACATATATAGTTAATTTTTACAGCTTCCGCTTCTACAATTAATTTTAGAGCTTATGCAGCTATGATCAATATTTCCACCGAAACTTTTACAGTCTGAAGGAGAAATCCTCTTGTGAGGCTTTAGCAGAAGCTGCTTTTTCTCAATACTCGACATACTACGTATGATTCCTTTTATTATTAATAACAATAATACTACTATATGTGTTTATGAAAATTTCGCATGCTAAAGACTCGTATGTTTTCACCATCACCATCTGATTGTTTGGATATTTAAATTGCAGCACTTGTTAACTCTTTATAATTGAAAAGGGGTCCCTAAATGTAGCGTGTACCTATGAAAAATTTGGACAACATGAACATGTGAGGATTCTATTTTGCATTCGGTTGGCCTTCTAAAGAAGATTTAGGGAGGCAGTATGTCTCAGGTATTTATGGCAAATGTTCGTTACACTTTATTCTTACGAGTAGGCATTAGCCTTTTCTCTCTCTTTAACATAGTACATTACTTTGGAATTTTTCAATTGTTGCCTGTTGTCCATGCACAAATTAGGTACTCTTATATTAGTTCTGAGCTTCTACACAAGTGCCTACAGATTTACTTGATTTATTAGATCATACAAACTACTACAAAGTATACTGCAGAATATTTGTTCTCCACTAACAGCAATGCCTTCCGTTAAAAAGGGAATTATTTCATTATTGGAGGCTTTCATGTACATATTATTGGCAGCTCATTGGCAGTTTGGATTCCTATATCAGATGAGAAAAAATGATGCCTCCTGAACATTAGTTGCATTTTCAGTTTCAGCCTGTCTACGGGTACTATGTAGAGCTCATGCTTCGTCGATTCATCTCCCTGCTGCTACTGATGGTGCCCAAGGGGTGGTCCAGTCTAAAGGACATGTATTTCTCCTCGATTTTGAAATTTTAGAACTGAATCAAATTTTCATCAGTAGATAAGCTGAGTCTATAGTATATAAATTATGAGAGGATCATCCCTTCTCCTTTCAATATGAATTTCCTTCGTGCAATTGCCCCAGACCTAAATTATGAGAGGATTATGGAGGCGATGAAGAGGTAAATTATAAGAAGCTGAGTTTATAGTTGTACAACGCACTGTGGAGTCATGGTCTTTCTCAGGATGACTAACAAGGATGATCGGCAAGTGTTTGTTTGCCAAAGTTATGGCGGTTTGAAAAAAGTCGTTGGTGCATTGCTGTGGATCTCAAGATGGCTATGTGTTTATATTTTGCATAATCACTCTGAAGGCCATGCTTTATATTTTCTCTGAAATTTGCTCTTGAAAAATCATGTATCTATGTTAGATCCGGTGAGAAAAGGCAGCTTTCAAGCAGAGGATGCGGGAGTGTTGGCCACATTTGGTTTTCGACTTGGGTGTCTAAATATTCTCACAATACTTGGCTCCCTCTCGCCCCTTGCGCCATTTGGCGCAACGAGTCATCTAGTTGCACAGAACACAAGCTTCAGGGGCACTTATACCTTTTTGGTTCATAGGGTAGGAAAATCATAAGAATAGGAAAATCATAGAAAATAAGATACATGTATCCCAAATCCTATGAGTAGGAACAGAAAAGAAGATGTCATTTGATTCACATCTTTTTCCATTGAATCTAGGCTAATATTTATTTTCCTATGAAATATGTAGAATAGGAAGAATTTCTCCATAGGAATAGGATTCTTGATGCGGAGTATCCTATGGACATCACCATGTCAAGAGTCCGTTCGGCGAGTGACACGTGCGACATCTACTTCACATACACAAAGGTGAATCATCTCCTTTACACGTGCTCACTTGACACCTTCGAGGATGGTATACTACTTGACACTCCACTCGTGTGCATGCATAGGTATTGTCGGAACACTACGGACGACGACGAGGAGTGCAAGTGCCAAGGAACAACTATACCATCTGCGAGGGAAGCCTGGAAGCGACGACGAAAGAAACCGGAGAAGTCCCCAGGTTTCGGACATCCGGCCCGACCACCGGAAATCCGGCATCCATCATAAAACACCACCGAAGCTGGACCACGCCAGCCCGGACATCCGGCCAAGGGCCCGGACATCCGGCTCTTCCCGAGCCGCCGGACATCCGGCTTCCAGCCCGGACATCCGGCTCCCTGTGAAGCCCCGGACATCCGGCCCGACCCCAGGACATCCGGCCCGACCCCAGGACATCCGGCCCTCCCTGCCTGCGTGCAGTGCTTTTGGGCCGAGGCCCATGTACCCCTTCGCCCCTTAGACTATATATACTCCTTCCCCTCCTCCTAGTTAGGGTTAGCAAAGGATTAGCTCATTTGAGATAGCATTTTGCTCATGCATACGGATCTACTCCATGAGAGAGACCGCGACCCCTCTACGGAGAAGACCCCCCTTGGATTCAAGACCTCCTCATGGAGATGAACCTTACCTTGTATCTTCCCCTTTGTTGTTCATGTATCTTGTGGATCTTGTGTGTTTGATTGTCTAGTGGATGTGTGATTGGACTTGTTCTTGAGTGTTTCCCCTTGTGATTTCTCTCCGTTCTTTCTCGTGTTCTTCATGTTCTTAGTTGGGATCCGCTTCTTTCATGAAAGATCGGCCATATAGGGTTCCACCCTACATCATCTTGGTATCATGAGCCATGTTGATCATGATTTCGGAGCCTCTCCGTTGTGTTTTTAGCCTAGTTTTGTTGATTTTGTCCCAAATTCGAAAATTCCCCACAAAAATAGCCCCCTAAATTTTTTTGTGATTTGTCGGTTTGATGATGTTTTGTTGATTTTGATCCATGGATTTGCTTGGTTTCGAGTGGATCTAGCTTTTCCCCAAGTTTTCCAACCTTCCATCCATGAAATCTCTCCAATTTTGCCCTTGAAAACATCCATTTCCGCCCCAAATCGAGTTTTGAAGTCCAAATCCCGATCTGGAATCGTCGGGCCGGACATCCGGGCCTCAGGCCGGACATCCGAGCACCAAGCCGGACATCCGGCTCCTGGAGCGCAAAATCACGCAAGTTTCTGGACATCAGGTCCTGGATATCTGGCCCCGACCCCGGATGTCCGGCCCCTGGAGCATCAGCCTCCGGTGTTTCACCGTTTTGACCGTAACTTTCACATCCGGAGTCCGATTTTCGCGTTCTCTAGCTCGTTGAGTAGCTATTGACATCCTCTATCCATCTAGATAGGTTACATCACCAATTGACTCTATCAAATTTTTGGCACTTTGGCATCTTTGCATAGGGCTTCCACCACAACATCCGCATAACCACCACCGACTTCCGCAACGTAACCAATTTGTGTTCCCCATCCCATCTGAGGTTCTTTGAGTTGTGATTCGAGTCTCCTAAGGTGTTTCGGCTACTTAGGGACTATTGCTTCTTCATCAACCACCACCATAACTTCCGCATAGGCTTGCCCACCATACACTCCCGCCACCCCAACTTAACCCAATTTTGTTTGTGTTGTGAGTTGTGTCTCCTAAGGTGTTTCGGCTACTTAGGGACCGTGCTTCCAACTCCAACACCACCACCTAACCCTCCACCTCCACATTGCGTACTCCAAACCCATCATTGCATTTCTGTAATCCCATTGAGCTTCCGCAAAACCTCCACCTCATTGCCACCATTTTGACATTTGACGTTTGAGATTTTGAGTTCGCAGTTTTTCCGCTTCCTAAGGTGTTTTTGCTACTTAGGGACGAGTCTCCATCATCTTGGTATCCACATTAAGAACACCGCCACTCATCGCCTCAGACGATAACCTCCATATCATCTTGGTATCGTGGTGTCCCTCCATTGTATATTCCCTTGCAATTGCATTGTTAACCCCTAGCCCATTTTGCGTCACTTGCCTATCGAGACTAGCCATTTGAGTATTGCCGGCAACGTTACTTGTGCACATTAGTGATCTACACCTTCCATTGCATACATACCATATCATATTGGTATCATATCATCCCTTGTGTCACAAGTTTGTTCCCGCATATACACAATTGCTATCTTGGTTTGTGCATTTCGCAAAGTGGCCATACAAAAAAAAGAATAAGCTTTTAAGCAAAGAAAAAGAGTGAACAAAGAGCTTGTAAGCAAGTGCCATAGCATCATACCACATTGCATAAGATTGTCATATCCGATCATCTTGCATCATCTTGAGAGAAACACCGGGAACATCATATACAAAGCATACTTGGGATAGAAGTTGGTACATTTTTCATATCATAGGTTGTGCACAAGTGTCGTATCCGCCTATAGAGCAATCGTGCTAGCGTCTCTCTTGAGTTGTGCAACATGAGCATTTTCCGTGGATTCCACATTTTGAGCTCATTCCTTGGTTGCACGACCCCATTTATCTATCTGTGTGTGTGTTTCCATGTGCCACCCATTGCTATTGGTCTACTTGTTTCACTTGCGAATTTGTGAATCTCTTTCAACATTATTGACTCTTGCTAACATTTTGCATTAAATTTTTATGCCACTATCCTCACCGAGCTATTCCATAAGCTTTAGTTTGTAGGTGTGAGTGAACAAGTCCGGTACCAATTCCACTAAGTGAAACGGGATACATCCTCAACTTTGGGAAAAGGTAACTTGGTATTGTTTATCTCATTTCCTACTCACCTCTACTCGATCCTTATGATGGATAAGCAAGGCATTTCACCTTCGCTCTACAACAACAACGACGACTTCGATGCCATGAATAACTCCACCGACTCCAAGATGCAAGCTCAAATGGAGGAGATCAAAGCCCTCATCAAGTCCTACAAGAGATCTTCATCATCTTCGAGAAGACGCTCAAGTACACATGCTTCCGATCTACCATCTCCGGCAAGGTCACATCGGCATCGACACCATCACCAACAAGAATGTGAAGGTCAAGAGCTCAACACCAACAACCGCTCAACGACTTCATCATCTCCCTTGGCATCTTCGCTAAGCGACTTCAAGGCATCTTCGCCTTCGGATATACGGCATCTTCGCCAACAAGCACCTCAAGACTACGCTCAAGAGAAGCTCCCCAAGCTCAAGTCCGCGACTTCCGCGAGCTACTACGATCTCGACACTGACCATGAGATTCCTTTCTATGGGACTCTAGAACCCGAGGAGTATCTCGAGTGGGAGCGTTTGATGGACGACTACCTCAAGCTACATCAAGTTCCTCCCAAAGATCAAGTGAAGTGCGCCACAAGAAACTTCCACGACTACGCGTACACATGGTGGCTTCACACACCTTAGAAAAGCTACGACATGAGTTGGCCCAAGATGAAGAGAGCTTTACGGTGAGAGTTCATGCCTCCAACCTACACGGAACAACTTCTACGCCAATTGGAGAACATCATCCAAGGATCCAAGTCCATCGATGAGTACTTCAAGGAGATGAAGAAAGCCTTGCGACGAGCCGGCGTGGACGACCCCATTTCGATGAAGTTCTACTTCATGATGGGATTGAACAACGACATCTCCAAGACTATCTTCCTCGAGAACTACAAGTCCCTCGACGACAACTACAATGGTGCTATCAAGGCGGAACAAGAACTCGTGAAGGCCAAGGCTTCTCCACCCCAAGCACACTTCTCGAAGACCAAGCTCAAAGACGACGAGCATGAGGCTAGTATCACCAAGATGTCCAAGCCTGATGAGCTCCAAGACGATGCTCCCAAGTTCGACTTCACCGACATCCCTCTTTGTGGCATTGATGATGCCGAGTCCTCCACGACTCTTTTTCAAGATGGTGCGGCGACGAGTACGACTACGGAGACCTTCAAGGACCAAGCTTTGGAGGCAAGCGACTTGGTGAAGAGCAAGGATGATGCTTCCATCTTAGGAGGCGAGAGTGGTGATGTGCCATCTTCGGCCTTCATCCATGGCGACGGCGACGAGATGATCGAGCATGGGATTTTCCCTTCGATCATGGAGGAGAGTGATGATGTGCCATCTTCGGCCTTCATCCATGGTGACTGCGATGAGATGGTTGAGTATTTCTCCTCGACCACGACGACGTATGATGACTTGAGTGACTTGTGCCACCATATTGAGAGTGAGAGTGACTTCACCAATAGTCTCATATATGACGAGTTGCCCCAATTCCATGTGTGAGGAGAGCCACAACCCCCACCACTTGAGTGAGACGAGTGAATCCACCATATGTGAGTTTGAGTGCACCTACTTTGAGGGAGTGAGTGAACCACCACATAAAGAGAGTGAGATAGTTGATCGGTCTAATGAGGCCATTTGCATCTCTAACAACTTGACCTCTACCTCTATTATGTCTTATCATTTGGTGCTAGGTCCCATTTATGATGACGCGCCAATACATGACGACTACGTCCTTCCTTTGGACAAGACGATGGCCATGGTGGAATATGATGCACCCCCCCCCCACATGGTTCCATCAAGATGAAGATGACCACCATTTGGTATTTCCCACCTCACCTACCCCACCTGAGAAGAATGAACAAGGTAACATAGGTGAAGGTGATGCTCTAGTCCCACTAGTGGACATTCTTGACATTGATTGCTTGCATGATGTTGATCAACCTATTTCCATGCTTCATGCTAGTGCGACATCCTTATGTGATGATTTATTGCCCATTTATTATGAGTATGATGATTCTCATGTGGAGTCTATTAGTTGTGATGCCATGTTACATAGGATTTCTTGTGACAATTCTCTAGGTCACATCATGTTTGACAATCCGCTTGACTTGTCATATGCTATGCATGAGATCAATAATATGTCATATTTGCAATCTCATCTTAGTGACTATGCATATGCCATTAAAATCAACCCACTTTGCACTTATGGCATAGATGACAAGCCTATGGTTATTGGCATTTGTTTCTCTTGTGATGATATTGATATGCTCCCTTTGCATCATTTATCTCTCTGCCATGCCATGACCACCTAGCATCGGATATGCATTGTTTTGGATGTTGTCCATTTTCTCCATATGATATTCCCGCTATTGCTCATGAGGAGACCCCCATAGTTTCCTCATACATGTTAGGAGATTTTGATTCATCGTACCCATTGCATGATCCCAATACTTGTGTGCACAGTATGCTTCCCATGAATAAACATGCTATTGATGTTCCATATACTTGCATTCTCAATTTGTGTCCCCAACGTGTTATACACAATAACTATTCTTTCATGATGGATGACATGTTCTTATACCATGCATCAAATTTCTTTGAGCGATGCTTATCTTGTACTAACTCACACGTGAACATACACATCATGATGGATGATGTGTACATTTATCACGCTATCAGGATCCCGATCCTAAGTCACACCGATCTAGCATGTAACACATCATATCACTTTGCGGCCTCACGCACGGTATTCCCACGGGTGCCACCTTACCTGGCCCGGGACCGTTTGCGCATTTTAGCTCACGTATATGATAGTGTCGCTAGCATCCATATGACAGAGAACCCGGGCCGACATGACTAGTCGTAAACCCAAAGTGGCACTAACTTACAGGGACAAGCATACATGACCCAGCAACGAACATGTCGGTGATCAGCGGGTGAATCCGGGCTGTAGCAGCTGGGCTAACAGGACTCCAGAGATGTGACGCCCGGATAATTAAGCTACAGTAATCCTTTGCTAATGATGCCATGTCACCATGCTTACTGTTGATAACTTGCGTTGGTTTGAAACCGGTTCAAATTTCAAAAGCTATTAAAGTCCAAAAATTCAAATTTCTCAAACCTGCAAAATAAAATGTTCAAAATGTGGCAAAATTTCTATAACCAATTATGGTGCTGACCCAACATTTAAGTAAAAGTATTTAAGTGCTCTTTTGTGAATAAACGAGTGACTAATTTTTTTAAAAAAAAACCATTAAATAATGAACAAATACAAACCTATTTTATTATTGTGCCAAATTAGTTATGGCAGTAACCTAGATAGTAATACTAATTTTAGGGCTATGTTTTATTTTAGAAAACTAAAAATAAATAAATAAAAGGAAACTTAATTGAAAACAGAAAACTAAAAAAAGAAAACAAAACAGTAAAAGAAAATTAAGAAAAACACAATACAAAAAAAAGAGAACACCCCCTCCCCCTCACTCGGCTTTAGCCCATTCGACCGGCCCGCCTCCCACCGCTTAACCTCCCCGCACCCCGTAACCCTAGATCGAACCCCCACTCCCCATCGCACGTTCCCCTCTCCTCCCTCACCCCCCTCGATCCGGATCGGGCCCCGACCCCGGTGCCCACCTCGCCGTCGGCGTCTCCCGACGCCGCCCCGCCTTTGCCGCCTCGACCCCGTCGCACACCTCGCTCCTCTCTCCTCTGGATCTGGAGACAGCCGCGCCCCGACCCCGCCGACGCCGATGCCGCGCGCCACCCCGTCACTCCTCGTCGGTGCCCCAGAACCAGCTGCCGTCGCCGGATCGACCTCGCTGTGGCGTCCTCGACCTCCTCCCCAAGCACCGCTGCCCGAACCCCTGCAACCCCTTGTGAGGACCCCCCCCTTCTCTCCTCCTTTCCCTCTGTCGTCGGCGACCTCCTCTACCGCACGCACGCGCGCTCACTGCGGTCGGGCCGCGCCCTGGCCGCGCGCCACTCAGTCTGGAAGTGCCTGTCGCCCCGCGCCGACGCGACTCGCATGCACCGCTCGCTCACCGCGCGTCGCGTCACCGCCCCGTTTCCCCCCGCTGCACCGCGCCCTCGCCATGGTCGCGCACGGCCGCGCCCCTCCCTTCGTCCTCCCGCGCGCGCTGCCGCCGCGCATGCCTTTGCTCGCCCGCGCTCCGGCTCCCTCCGCTGCCTCTGCTGCTGTTGCTCCTCCACCATTCCCCTGCTCCGGCCCCTCCCGCTCGCCGCGCTGCTCTTTTCCCTGCGCCATCCACCGCCCGCGTCGCGCCGGCGCTCTGTCTCGCCGGCGAGCAGTGCCCGAGGCCAGCGCCCGGGTTTCCCCCCAATCGGGCGCCCAGCGCCTGTTAACCCGCGTCAGCCCCTGGGGCCAATGACAAGGGGCCCACGCCCCCAGAACGTTTTATAAAATAAAGAAAATAAAATAAAAATGAATTAATAAAATTAATAATTAATTAGTTAATTAATTAGTGAATTAATTAGTGAATTTATTAAGTTAATTAACTCTGTTTAGTGATCTAATTAATTAGTTAGTTTAATTAAATGGTAATTAGATTAACTATACCCTAATTAAAATAATCAAAGTATGACAGCTGGGACCCACCGTCAGATTGACCCAGTCAACACCTCTGTTGACCGCTGACGTCATGCTGATGTCATGCTGACGTCAGCATGCACTATTCTGGATAATGTTAAATTAAATTAATTAATTAAATTCCAGAAATTAATAAAATCATATCTTTTAATCCGTAACTCGGATTAAATTATTTTCAACATGAAAGTTGCTCAGAACGACGAGACGAATCCGGATACGCAGCCCGTTCGTCCGCCACATGTCCCTAACCTATCGAACACACAACTTTCCCCCTCCGGTCCATCTGTCCGAAAGCGCGAAACACCGGGGATACTTTCCCGGATGTTTCCCCCCTTCATCGGTATCACCTCATACCGCGTTAGAACACATCTAGCTCTGCCCGTTGTCCTGTTATGCACTTGCTTGCCTTGTATTTACTGTTTCTCCCCCCTCTTCTCTTCGGTAGACCCCGTGACGATGCTGATGCCCCTGTGGTCGACTACGTCACCGACGACCCCTTCTTCTTGTCTGAGCAACCAGGCAAGCCCCCCCCTTGATCACCAGATATCGCCTATTCTTCTCTACTGCTTGCATTAGAGTAGGGTAGCATGTTACTGCTTTCAGATAATCCTATACTGCTCCATAGCCTGTCCTTGCTACTATTGTTGTTACCTTTACCTGCTATCCTATTGCTTAGTATAGGATGCTAGTGTTCCATCAGTGGCCCTACACTCTTGTCCGTCTGCCATGCTATACTACTAGGCCGTGATCACTTCGGGAGGTGATCACGGGCATATACTATATACTTTACACTGTTACATTACCTGTGATACTGTTCGGAGATGGGGGCTGAAGGGGCAGGTGGTTCCACCCAGGTAGTGGTGGGCCTGGGTTCCCGACGGCCCCCGACTGTTACTTTGTGGCGGAGCGACATGGCAGGTTCAGACCACCTAGGAGAGAGGTGGGCCTGGCCCTGGTCGGCGTTCGCGGATACTTAACACGCTTAACGAGATCTGGGTATTTGATCTGAGTCTGGCCATTTGGTCTATACGCACTAACCATCTACGCGGGAGTAGTTATGGGTATCCCGGCGTCGTGGTATCAACCGAAGCCTTCGTGACGTCAGCGACTGAGCGGCGCGCGCCAGATTGGGCCGCCTAACGTGACTTCCGTTGTACTGGAGGTTGCTAGGTCTGCTTCCGGCCGCGTTCGCAACGTGCAGGTGTGCTCAGGGCGATGGGCCCAGACCCCTGCGTGCTTAGGTTTAGACCGGCGTGCTGACCTCTCTATTGTGCCTAGGTGGGGCTGCGACGTGTTGATCTTCCGAGGCCGGGCATGACCCAGGAAAGTGTGTCCCGCCAAATGGGATCAAGCGTGTTGGGTTATGTGGTGCACCCCTGCAGGGAAGTTAATCTATTCGAATAGCCGTGTCCCTCGGTAAAAGGACGACCCGGAGTTGTACCTTGACCTTATGACAACTAGAACCGGATACTTAATAAAACACACCCTTCCAAGTGCCAGATACAACCTGGTGATCGCTCTCTAACAGGGCAACGAGGAGGGGATTGCCGGGTAGGATTATGCTATGCGATGCTACTTGGAGGACTTCAGTCTACTCTCTTCTACATGCTGCAAGACGGAGGCTGCCAGAAGCATAGTCTTCGACAGGATTAGATATCCCCCTCTTATTCTGGCATTCTGTAGTTCAGTCCACTGATATGGCCCTTTACACATATATCCATGCATATGTAGTGTAGCTCCTTGCTTGCGAGTACTTTGGATGAGTACTCACGGTTGCTTTTCTCCCTCTTTTCCCCCTTTCCCTTCTACCTGGTTGTCGCAACTAGATGCCAGAGCCCAGGAGCCAGACGCCACCGTCGACGACGACTTCTACTACACCGGAGGTGCCTACTACTACGTGCAGCCCACTGATGACGACCAGGAGTAGTTAGGAGGATCCCAGGCAGGAGGTCTGCGCCTCTTTCGATCTGTATCCCAGTTTGTGCTAGCCTTCTTAAGGCAAACTTGTTTAACTTATGTCTGTACTCAGATATTGTTGCTTCCGCTGACCCGTATATGATCGAGCACTTGTATTCGAGCCCTCGAGGGCCCTGGCTTGTATTATGATGCTTGTATGACTTATTTTATTTGTAGAGTTGTGTAGCGATATCTTCCTGTGAGTCCCTGATCTTGATCGTACACATTTGCGTGCATGATTAGTGTACGATTGAATCGGGGGCGTCACAAGTTGGTATCAGAGCCGACTTCCTGTAGGAATCCCCCTTTCCAACTCCTTGGCCGAAGTTGAGTCTAGCCGATGAAAACTGTTTTACTAACATGGCTGTGCGGCCCATGGGCCCATGTCGCCATTGGGTGGTATTAGGATCTTTTATTCCTCGTCTATACTCTGGGATTCTGATCTCTCTTCTACTCGGGTTAAATGATATTTGCTAAAACTCTAACATTAGGTTCTCGTAACAAATTTCTCCCGGAGAGCCACTTATTACAGATGATCGTCTGCTGCACCAGAAGATTTCGAAGTTACTCATCGATGTTCTCTCGAGACCTTATGCCCGTCGCTTTTGCTATTCCCTATCATCAATATATCCCTATGGATAAATACATACACTTGTCGTTCTTACCTTTATTCCCGGTTGCTCTTGTTTTTACAAGATACACCGAAAATTCTCTCTATGGTTCCGAGAATACTTTGTGGCTACTGCCTTGCCGTTCTTTGCCACCTGAATACACCTACGGATAATTTGTCGCACTCATCGAGTATCCGCTCATCCCCAGTTGATTCTGGTATTTCACAAAAGCTTTTGAAATACCATTCGATCTTCCGAAGGTCCTCAGCAACTTATTGCTATTGAAATTCTTACGTGCTTGCATTATGATTAATCCCATAAGTCTGGTATCTTATTGGCATCCTTTGTCATTATCATTTTGAGTCCGTTGATACAATATGTGCGAATGCACAGAATCATCAATCGACCCTTCTACATTATCTTTCCGGCTCAGACGTCATTTTGAACATGAGTTGGTTCTCGACCAACCAAGTACCGTCGGTTGTACCCCTAAGTCTATTTAGCTTATCCATCCTCAATCAGAGCGTTTGCTTCTGATCCCTTGAATTGGAAATCATAATTCATTTACATGTGAGCTTTGAATTAGCCAGTTGTTTCTATACTCTAATGCCTTTGCATTGTTTCTTCTTCTGATTGTGTGCCGATGCTCACATCAGCTCTGTTATGGACCGGCAGATCCTTTAATGGATTTTATCCGACAGCGTCCTTCATACTCAATAACCTTGTGAGCCTTCCCTCAGATACATAATGCCTTTGGTAAATTGTATCCTCTGCTTTCTCAACCATGCTCAGCTTTTGAGCTGGTGGTATTTACTATTGAAGCTTGTGGTATATATTTCCACGATACCCTGATGGGTTGAACCTATGCCTTCCTTAATAGGTGTGAACTCGAAAGTTTTCACGAGTCATACACTTCTGGTATTTTGCCAGATAAAATTTCAACACTACAACTTCTTCTAAAGTGAGGAGTGAATGAAAAGTTATGCATTGGAGAAGTGGGAGTCGACCTTGAACTTTGTGTTCATGCCCATGGACACGATGTAGATCTTATCGTTAAAGCTTCTCTTAAATTAATTATTCCTTTGGTATAAGTTCATCTTATATCTGGGATCTGGCCTTTTGCCATCGTGGTTCCGACCATGTTCTCCTTTAAATGCCATTTCGTGTGCAAGTTTAGGCGCTTGTCTTCTGTAGAGCAATACACCAGTCCAACCTCTACTTTGATCTGTCATCGAGTATTACCCCCTCTGGTATCTTGAGATTATCACGGAACTGCATAACTTCTTATGAGTTCTTCTTCAAGTATTATTTGACTTTCGATGCATCATCATATGACTTGATGTCATCGCCGATAGATTACATCTTCATGAAATCTCTCGACAAATGTTTCCAGAATATCAATCAAATTATGATGGGAAATACCATCCTTGCCCCTCGGTGATTATGTTATCATCGACAACATTCTTGCCTTTCCCCCCCAACACAAACTTGTTCATGTATGGATGCAACTTGCTATCCAACATGTATGATGTTCTACCTTGAGTATCAATGTCTTTTATGCCAAGGATATTATGAGGATCGCTCCACCTCTTAAGAATTCTTGGTATAGTGATACTTCTCACCATCACCATTCTTTCTTGGTCCTCGTGTTGATTCCAACCGGGGTACCAACAAGTGAACGGTATTGTTTGGATTCTGCCCTTCTAGCAAACCTATTGCTTTGAAGTTAATGGTCGGCCGTTCATTCTTAGACTATTGATTATTGAATCACCATTCCGACGTTGGTCGTGCAACCCAACCCATATTTTGGGTGCACCTTTCAATCAATGTTTAATTGTGTATGCTTTCCTCAAGCATACACCATTATATCATTTGATCTGACAAATGTTATCTCCTTGTTCACATAATTGTGGGAATCCATCTTTTGTTAATCTTGATGAATTGTCGCTGATTCCATCAGCCACCTCCTCATCCTCTCGTTAGTTTACTGATAAACTCTTGTTTTGGAACTCGCTTCCATAGTTCATTTATCGAGAATCTTACAATGTCGTCTCGTCAATTGTGTTGCACCTTTTCTTCTCAGGCATCCTGAGTCTGAGGTATCCTGACACCAATCATATCTAAATCTCGGTCAGATATGATGGTTGGAACATTTTTCAAGAGACATATCATTGGTCCTTATATGACCCGGTAAGGTGATGTCATGCCTAGCACACCTGGCCGGGGGACCTATTGTTACCGTTTCTCTTTTAGCAAGGTTAACCATTTTTCCATGAGGAAATTGAAAATGCCTTGTTTAATAAGTTTATCCTAATGGATCCTTCGTGTATCCGATGTCCGACCTTTGCTTGAAGACCATGTCAGTGCTATCTCGAAGCATGTATGTGGTACTCCTATCATCGATAAGAACACTTGAAGCACAATGCTAAATTTTCTTAATCAATTATCCAAACATCGTTGTATGGATAATGTCATGAAAGTTCTCTCCCCTACCTAAGGAGTTTTCTACATAATATCCTGTCATGGATATCATGCTCTGCTTGTCCTTGGGAAGGATATACCCCTGAAATATGTGTTTAAACACATTTTTCCTTTCCATTGTCCTGTTTAACCTGTTGATCACATTTTCCTTTCCATTGGTTTGTTTGACCTTTCTTGTGATCTATATAATCTAAGCAGTAATAATTCACTGCTTATATATAAACACCTCGGTGTACAACTCTGCCAGTGAGACCCTGTTTCTACTATTGACGACGTTTCGGTAACCGCCGATGGATGAGAACTTTGCCTCTTGGCCCGCCTCGTTCAACGAGCAGGAAAATGGTTCTCTTCGTCCCTCGCCCTTGGTATCGATGTTGTTGCCGACATAACTAACAGGCTACCCTCTGACACGCCTTACTATCATGACCGTGCGAGATGTCGGCCCCCTTCCTATTTTCAACCACATGGTGGGCCCATAACCCATAGTTCCACAGGATCGAAACCTGACTCTCCTGCACACCATGTTGTCAAAGTTATTCCTCGCGCTTGACTTCATATGTAATTCACGGGCCACCTGCCTAGTGATCTGTTCTGGTATCAGACGCTATACTTACTCTCGCCGCTCTGAACCCCTTTCTCACTCTGGTTCAGACTTCAAGCAACTATCTACCTGCTTGGAACCTCTTATTATACCTTCGTACCTCGCTCTCGATGTATTTTATATGTTCAATTCGAGAGAAAATCTTATGCTCAGTCAACCCCCAGATTGTTTCCCTCATAGGCATTCTGTCGTAGCCGAGCTGCCCCTTACCTACTCGTAAGTACGTTGGAGTTCCCGAAGAAAAGGACGAATTCACCATGATGACCTGGAGCAGAGAAATGAAGAAGTCAATGTAAGAGACAGATCTCTTCAAGAAGAGCAACCAACGCCGAGAAGATCCGTTAGAATCTCGTAACCAGACCTTTCCCCCTTACTCCCGCTCCTAGATCTCGGGACGAGATTTCTTGTAGTGGAGGAGAATTGCGACGCCCGGATAATTAAGCTACAGTAATCCTTTGCTAATGATGCCATGTCACCATGCTTACTGTTGATAACTTGCGTTGGTTTGAAACCGGTTCAAATTTCAAAAGCTATTAAAGTCCAAAAATTCAAATTTCTCAAACCTGCAAAATAAAATGTTCAAAATGTGGCAAAATTTCTATAACCAATTATGGTGTTGACCCAACATTTAAGTAAAAGTATTTAAGTGCTCTTTGTGAATAAAAGAGTGACTAAAACATTAAAAAAACCATTAAATAATGAACAAATACAAACGTATTTTATTATTGTGCCAAATTAGTTATGGCAGTAACCTAAATAGTAATACTAATTTTAGGGCTATGTTTTATTTTAGAAAACTAAAAATAAATAAATAAAAGGAAACTTAATTGAAAACAGAAAACTAAAAAAAATAAGAAAACAAAACAGTAAAAGAAAAATTAAGAAAAACACAATACAAAAAAAGAGAACACCCCCTCCCCCCTCACTGGGCTTTAGCCCAGTCGACCGGCCCGCCTCCCACCGCTTAACCTCCCCGCACCCCGTAACCCTAGATCGAACCCCCACTCCCTATCGCACGTTCCCCTCTCCTCCCTCACTCCCCCTCGATCCGGATCGGGCCCCGACCCCCGTGCCCACCTCGCCGTCGGCGTCTCCCGACGCCGCCCCGCCTTTGCCGCCTCGACCCCGTCGCACACCTCGCTCCTCTCTCCTCTGGATCTGGAGACAGCCGTGCCCCGACCCCGTCGACGCCGATGCCGCGCGCCACCCCGTCGCTCCTCGTTGGTGCCCCGGAACCCACTGCAGTCGCCGGATCGACCTCGCCGTGGCCTCCTCGACCTCCTCCCCAAGCACCGCTGCCCGAACCCCTGCAACCCCTTGCGAGGACCCCCCTTCTCTCCTCCTTTCCCTCTGTCGTCGGCGACCTCCTCTACCGCACGCACGTGCGCTCACCGCGGTCGGGCCGCGCCCTGGCCGCGCGCCGCTCAGTCCGGACATGCCTTTCGCCCCGCGCCGACGCGACTCGCATGCACCGCTCGCTCACCGCGCGTCGCGTCACCGCCCCGTTTCCCCCCGCTGCACCGCGCCCTTGCCACGGTCGCGCACGGCCGCGCCCCTCCCTTCGTACTCCCACGCGCGCTGCCGCCGCACATGCCTTTGCTCGCCCGCGCTCCGGCTTCCTCCGCTGCCTCTGCTCCTGCTGCTGCTCCTCCACCATTCCCCCGCTCCGGCCCCTCCCGCTCGTCGCGCTGCTCTTTTCCCTGCGCCATCCGCCGCTCGCGTCGTGGCGGCGCTCTGTCTCGCCGGCGAGCAGTGCCCGAGGCCAGCGCCCGGGTTCCCCCCCCAATCGGGCGCCCAGCGCCTGTTAACCCGCGTCAGCCCCTGGGGCCAATGACAAGGGGCCCCACGCCCCCAGAACGTTTTATAAAATAAAGAAAATAAAATAAAAATGAATTAATAAAATTAACAATTAATTAGTTAATTAATTAGTGAATTTATTAAGTTAATTAACTCTATTTAGTGATCTAATTAATTAGTTAGTTTAATTAAATGGTAATTAGATTAATTATACCTAATTAAAATAATCAGAGTATGACAGCTGGGACCCACCGTCAGATTGACCCAGTCAACAAATCTGTGGACTGCTGACGTCATGCTGATGTCATGCTGATGTCAGCATGCACTATTCTGGATAATGTTAAATTAAATTAATTAATTAAATTCGAGAAATTAATAAAATCTTTAGAAAATCATATCTTTTAATCCGTAACTCGGATTAAATTATTTTCAACATGAAAGTTGCTCAGAACGACGAGACGAATCCGGATACGCACCCCGTTCGTCCGCCACATATCCCTAACCTATCGAACATGCAACTTTCCCCCTCCGGTCCATTTGTCCGAAAGCGCGAAACACCGGGGATACTTTCCCGGATGTTTCCCCCCTTCATCGGTATCACCTCATACCGCGTTAGAACACATCTAGCTCTGCCTGTTGTCCTGTTATGCACTTGCTTGCCTTGTATTTACTGTTTCTCCCCTCTCTTCTCTTTGGTAGACCCCGTGAGGATGCTGATGCCCCTGTGGTCGACTACGTCACCGACGACCCCTCCTTCTTGTCTGAGCAACCAGGCAAGCCCCCCCCTTGATCACCAGATATCGCCTATTCTTCTCTACTGCTTGCATTAGAGTAGTGTAGCATGTTACTGCTTTCAGATAATCCTATACTGCTGCATAGCCTGTCCTTGCTACTACTGTTGTTACCTTTACCTGCTATCCTTTTTTTTGACTATACACAATAGGGCAAAACCCCACTGCAATTTTTATATAAAAGTTAAAAAGGATGTCCAGAAGTACAAAAGGCTTGAGATAAGCCAAGAAGGAAAGAAAAGAAGAGGAGAAGAAGAAGAAGAAGAAGAAAAGGAAATAGAGAAAGAAGAAAAGAGAAAGAAGAAAGAGGAAAACAGAAGCTAGCAGCTACTATAATACAATAAATTACAAGATAAGGCCGTCAAGCCATAAGCAAAAAGCTGCAGCATAGCTTTTCTTAATCCTGAACCTCAGCAAATTGAGTTCCTCTAAGAAGATGGCTTTCCATCCCTGGTAGCTTGGTTGGATGCCTTGAAAAATGAGGTTGTTTCTTGAGATCCAGATGGCCCATGAAGCTAGGATGGTTATTTCCATGAAGAAAGGCACATGAAGATTTTGTTTTAGACCAGCAAAAGCTTCAAGAACTGAGACATTTGCCTGTCTAGAAGGGCAAATGATATCCCAACAATGTGCAGCAAAAGGACATGTCCAAAAGAGGTGTTGAAGTGTTTCCTCCTGCTGGCAGTTGTTGACAGCACAATTGTAGCTGTTCAAATGAAAAGTTTTCCTTCTAAGAAGATTCCTGGTGTTGAGTCTGTCATGCAGTAGCCTCCAAAAAAACACCTTGTGCTTGGGTTGACAAGAGCTATTCCAAATCCAGTTGAATTGTGGTGGCACTATTTTTACTCCCATCATTAGTTTATATGCCTTTGCAACAGAGAATTGATCACTTCCCCAAATATAGCTCCAGGTGTCAGTACATTCCAGATATTCAGAACCCCTCAATGTTATACAAATATCTTCCATTGCTTCAAATTCTTGGAATGCTTGCACTGTCAATGGTAAGTGAAAGAGATCCTCCAGAAATTCAGTGTGAATAATGGAATGCACGGTGGAGTTACTATTTTCACAAAAGAAAACAGATGAGGGAACATGTCCTTTAGGCAGGCAGAGTGCCACAGATCTGACCAAAAGAAACTACTTTTACCATCTCCAATGTGACATCTAGCCATGGATTTGAAGTTGTCAATGAGCTTAAGATTAGCTTTCCACCAGAAGGATCCTATCCAACTATTGCCAGGCAATGAATCATCACTGTAATGTGTTTCCCAGATCAAATTAGCCCAAGGAGTGTTATGTCTGTTATAGAACTTGTGTAGATTCTTGAGAAGCAAAGCTTTGTTTTGGACAAAGATATCCATCACTCCCAATTCCCCTTGGTCCTTTGGCCTACAAACAGTATTCCAAGCCACCATGGCAGGCCTATGGTCCTCCAAATCAGGGCCTCTCTAGAGGCAATGCCTCAACAACTTAATTGCTTGGGCTTTGATGGTGACAGGGACATCAAGACACCCCATTAGATAAATCAACAGGGAGTTGAGAACAGATTTTACCAATAGTAGTTTTCCAGCCATGGTCAAAAAAGAAGATAAGCCCATGAGTTTCTTCTGTAACCTTGTGACCAAAGGTAAGCATTGCTCCACAGTAGGTTTATAAATACCCAGAGGTGCACCCAAATATTGGAAAGGAAAGGATGCCCTAGAACATTGGAAGGTGTTGATCAGTATCTCAACTTTCTCCTTAGGTAAATTGAGTGGGATGAGGCTAGATTTAGTGTAATTAACTTTCAGTCCAGTGGCATCAGCAAAAGTGTTGAGAAGGGCTTTGAGGCAGTGCAGTTGTTTTGCATCAGCTTGAAGGAATACCAAAGTGTCATCTGCATACTGTACTACTGGAAAATCAGGGCAGGAGCTCATTTGCAGTGGAGAGGATAGTAAACCCATTTGCATGGCCTTGTTGAAGATTGACTGGAGAAGATCTGCAGCAAGAACAAACAGCAGAGGTGACAAAGGGTCTCCTTGTCTCACACCTCTGAGGCAATAGAATTTTTTACCAGGAACACCATTTAGCAGAATAGCAGATGAGGCAGAAGTGAACAGCATGTTGATCCAATTAATCCGTCTATCTCCAAAACCTTTAGCTTTTAAAATATCCATAATTGCCTGATGTTCTATGGTGTCAAAAGCCTTTTCAAAATCCAATTTCAGTACAATGATCTCTTCCTTTGATTTATGGCACTGATGCAAGTATTCATAAGCCCAACCCAAGCAGTCATGAATAGATCTCTCTTTGAGGAAGCCATATTGGTTAATGTGTACCAGCTTTAGGATGATTTTCTGTAACCTGTTTGCCAGCAGCTTAGTGACCAGTTTGAGACAGCAATTGAGGAGAGAGATTGGCCTGAAATCATTTGCTGTGAGAGGTGAATTTCCTTTTGGAATGAGAGTAATAAAGGAGGTGTTTAAACTTTCCAAAGAGATTTGTCCAGCATGGAAATCAGCAATGAAGTTGAGCACATCTCCTTTAATTATGTCCCAGCAGGATTTAAAGAACTCATTATTGAAGCCATCAGGACCAGGTGATTTGTCCATTGGTAATTCTTTCACAACTTCATTGATTTCATCTTCAGAAAAAGGTAATTCCAAAGATTCAAAAAGTGAGGGGTCCTGTCTTTGGTGAAACAATGAGTGTAAGTCAAAATGCATGGAAGTTTTGAGAGAACTCCCCATTCTTTTCTTATAAGTGTCCCATAGTATAGCAGCTTTTCCAGCATGATCTGAAATCTCAACTTGATCATCATTTTGTAAGACAGCAATATGATTATGTCTGTGATTGATAGAAGCCTTGGTATGAAAGAATTTGGTATTCTCATCCCCAAACTTTACCCCTTTGATTTTCCCCTCTGTTTCCAATAAATCTTTTGGTTCTTCAAAAGGACTAGCAAGTGTTCTTTAAGGAGAGTCCTGCAATTCCATTCATAAGTATCCAGTGGTCTGAACTCCTCAAAAAAATCCCAAAGGAAAATGAGTTCATTGATTTTAGCAATTCGGGCCCTACACTCTTACCTGCTATCCTATTGCTTAGTATAGGATGCTAGTGTTCCATCAGTGGCCCTACACTCTTGTCCGTCTGCCATGCTATACTACTGGGCCGTGATCACTTCGGGAGGTGATCACGGGCATATACTATATACTTTACACTGTTACATTACCTGTGATACTGTTCGGAGATGGGGGCTGAAGGGGCAGGTGGTTCCACCCAGGTAGTGGTGGGCCTGGGTTCCCGACGGGCCCCGACTGTTACTTTGTGGCGGAGCGACAGGGCAGGTTCAGACCACCTAGGAGAGAGGTGGGCCTGGCCCTGGTCGGCGTTCACGGATACTTAACACGCTTAACGAGATCTGGGTATTTGATCTGAGTCTGGCCATTTGGTCTATACGCACTAACCATCTATGCGGGAGTAGTTATGGGTATCCCGGCATCGTGGTATCAGCCGAAGCCTTCGTGACGTTAGCGACTGAGCGGCGCGCGCCAGATTGGGCCGCGTAACATGACTTCCGTTGTACTCGAGGTTGCTAGGTCTGCTTCCGGCCGCGTTCTCAACGTGGAGGTGTGCTCAGGGCGATGGGCCCAGACCCCTGCGCGCTTAGGTTTAGACCGGCATGCTGACCTCTCTGTTGTGCCTAGGTGGGACTGCAACGTGTTGATCTTCCGAGGCCGGGCATGACCCAGGAAAGTGTGTCCGGCCAAATGGGATCAAGCGTGTTGGGTTATGTGGTGCACCCCTGCAGGGAAGTTAATCTATTCGAATAGCCGTGTCCCTCGGTAAAAGGACGACCCGGAGTTATACCTTGACCTTATGACAGCTAGAACCGGATACTTAATAAAACACATCCTTCCAAGTGCCAGATACAACCCGGTGATTGCTCTCTAACAGGGCAACGAGGAGGGGATCGCCGGGTAGGATTATGCTATGCGATGCTACTTGGAGGACTTTAGTCTACTCTCTTCTATATGCTGCAAGACGGAGGCTGCCAGAAGCATAGTCTTCGACAGGATTAGATATCCCCCTCTTATTCTGGCATTCTGCAGTTCACTCCACTGATATGGCCCTTTACACGTATATCCATGCATATGTAGTGTAGCTCCTTGCTTGCAAGTACTTTGGATGAGTACTCACGGTTGCTTTTCTCCCTCTTTTCCCCCTTTCCCTTCTACCTGGTTGTCGCAACTAGATGCCAGAGCCCAGGAGCCAGACGCCACCGTCGACGATGACTTCTACTACATCGGAGGTGCCTACTACTACGTGCAGCCCGCTGATGACGACCAGGAGTAGTTAGGAGGATCCTAGGCAGGAGGCCTGCGCCTCTTTTGATCTGTATCCCAGTTTGTGCTAGCCTTCTTAAGGCAAACTTGTTTAACTTATGTCTGTACTCAGATATTGTTGCTTTCGCTGACCCGTCTATGATCGAGCACTTGTATTCGAGCCCTCGAGGCCCCTGGCTTGTATTATGATGCTTGTATGACTTATTTTATTTGTAGAGTTGTGTTGTGATATCTTCCTGTGAGTCCCTGATCTTGATCATACACATTTGCGTGCATGATTAGTGTACGATTGAATCGGGGGCGTCACAAGAGAATCTGGGCTGTAGCAGGCTAACAGGACTCCGGTAGACACCGCGTGACATTTCCCCGAAGGGACAAACACAGGAACGAAGGACACATGCCGGCCAGCCTAAGTGTTTCGGAGCAGTAGCAAGCTACCATGACCCAGTGGAAGCACTAGGAGACATTTCCCGGTAAGAGAGGTTACCAAGGATAAACAACTAGGTTGTCGGATCCCACACATACCAAGCATTTCAAATCATACACACAATATGCTCGATATGTGCAAATACAATGCATCACAACAAAACTCTACAACTCAAAGTATTTATTTATTAGGCTCCGAGGAGCCAGATATTACAAACATGGGTCTGGTTACCCAGCATTCAAGTCATACAAGCAACAAGAACAAGCGGAAGCTTAACTTGTCTGAGTACAGACAACTACAAATGAAAAGGCTGAGAAGCCTGACTATCTATAAGACCCTGCCGAGGGCACAAGATCGTAGTTGAGGTAACAACGTTGAAGTCCATGCGGAACTACTAGCGAGACTGAAGTCTCTCTGCAAAAACATAAATTAAGCAAATGTGAGTACAAATGTACCCAGCAAGACTTACATCAGAACTAGCTACATATGCATCAGTATCAACGAAGGGGGTGGTGGAGTTTAACTGCAGCAAGCCAGCTTTGACTCGGTGGCTATCTTGAACCACGACTGCAAGTAACTCTTATAAGGTGGCGCACACGAGTCCACATATTCACCATATCAGTACACCATTATGGATCCGCTCCTGTCTCCCTACGAGAACGCCATCCACAACACTCATGCTTATCTTGCGCATTTTAGAGTATCAAGCAACCCAGAAGTCCTTTACCGCGGACGCGGCTATTCGAATAGATCATGTTAACCCTGCAGGGGTGTACTTCTTCACACATGCTCTCACCACTTATCGCCATTTACATGACATGTACTCGGCAACCTTCAAGCGGAAGCCCGGCGAGGGTGTCGGCCACGACCTGACTAACCACACAAGTCCCTAGTCCAGGCTTATCGCCTATTCAGGTTCCATCCAAAGAGAGTCCGGCCGAGGTTTCCACTTACGGCCCCGAACGATGTGTGCAGGGTTCCCGAGGCACCAAACGGGCGTCCCGGTACACTGTGCCACGTGCCTACCGCATCATAGCCCACCCCTCGGGTCAGCGCTGCGCACGGCCTCCAGCATACTACAAACACTAGAAACTACTTGCAATTCCCGGACAGAGGACAAGGGCGGTTAATAAGTCGAGAGGGTCCATTGGTTTCGGTCCCAACGCGTGGTAGTAGCCGTTCATGGATCACAAACACAGAACTTAGTTCCTGAGGACAGTTTCAATGAGACAACCCACCATGTACTCCTACATGGCCTCTCACCGCTACCTTTACCAAATCGTGTTCACACACTTAGCTCACAAACAGTAGGACATGTTCACAACATTCTAATTCATACCCGATGAATCAGACCTGACTCAACATCCAAGCAGTAGCAGGCATGACAACAATTATGAATGAGTAGGCACTTCAAGGCTCAAACAACTCCTACTCATGCTAGTGGTTTTCATCTATTTACTATGGCAATGGCAGGTCATGCAGAGGAAAGGGGTTGAACTACTGTAGCATGTAACAGTTGAATCGTTGTTGTCCTAATGTAGTAAAAGAGAGCAAGAGCGAGAGAGTGGGATTGTATCAGAATGACCAAGGGGGTTTTCCTTGCCTGGCATTTCTGAAGATGATATAGCTCTTCATCGGTTTCATCGATCACATCGTCGGAACAACATCTACTGAGAGGGGACAAACACCGGCAAACAAGAGGGAACACAATCAATGCAATGCAACAATATGATGCATGATCATGACATGGAAACATGCTGTTGATTGAGATAATGCAATTTGCTAAAGGGTTAAATGAAGTTGATTTGAACCAGGGGTTCAAATTTAAACTCCATATAAAGCATTTCTTATGCCATTCATTTGATTTGTGTAATTCAGCAACTATAAGTTGTTCCAACATGCATGAAAAAGGTACAGATGGAAAGATTGGATTTTTCTGATCATTTTTCATATATAAATCTTTCCATTTGGAGAATTTCTATGATTTTAAGAAGTTTGTAACATTTTTTGGAATTTCTGATTAAAAATAGAAACATGAATATTCCAGTAAATGTATTTATGACATCAGCACCATCTCACAGTGACTTCAGCAGTCAACTGGGTCAGCCGGGTCTAACCTGACGTGTGGGGTCCACATGTTAGTAGCACCGTGCCAGCTAGTGATTAGGTTAAAGTTAATCTAGGAATTAGTCAGGCCGGGGCCCATATGTCTGTGAGTCAGTGGGTCATTAGCTTAGTGCTAATTAGTTGTTAGGCCGGCGTTTAGCCGCCGGCGACGAGCAGACACGGCAGCGAGGCTCGGGTTTCGCCCTCCGGCAACCAAACGTTCGGCGGAGGGGCTCTACGATCAGCTGGGGGTGCGCCGCATCCAGTGGTGCAGTTGGCATCGCCGGAGACGGACCAGAGCGACAACGGTGACAACGGCTACGGTGGCCGGAGGTCGGCTAGATGCGGGCGCGGGGCTGCATCTCGATTCCGAGCGAACGGAGAGCACAGGTAGAAGCTACGAAGCAGCAGGAGCTCGAGCAGATGCTCAGACGCGGCGTTGGCCCATCGTAACAACGACGGCGACATTCACGGCGGTGGCAAGTCTCGGCCGTAGGGGAGCTATGCCTAGAGGGCACGTGGGGCGACAGGAGTAGGGGGAGAAGGGGGCAGAGCTCACAGCGGATCTTCTGCAGGGCTTGGCGCGCTCGGGGAGGCGTCAGGAAGGGCTCACGGTTGCCGGTGATCTCTGTGACCCGAGGAGGAAGAAGACGTCGGGGCGACGCTTCGGGGGTCTTCCAGTCGCGTGGCTCGGTGAGGGGGTCGGGGACGAGATGGCGGAGCTCGGGAACAGCTCGGGGAATCGACGGGACGGAGGTGGCCGCGGTGGTGGCGAGCGGCAGCGACAGGGGCGCCCAGGCGTATGCGGGGAAGGAAGTAGAGGAAGGGGGAGTGCTCGAGGGATAGAGAGGGAGAGTCGAACGGCTCTAGGGGTCGCGTGGCGACGTCCAGGGGGTCGGGGAGGGAGGCAGGCAGACAGGAGGTGGCCTGCGCGTGGACGCGCGTGGCGAGCACACTCTCGATGCCTACTATCCGGAGGAAGGGGATGACTGGCAGCGGCGCTGGGCTGGGCCGTCCAGGTAAGCCAGGTAAGTCCTTCTCTCTCTGCTTTCTATTTTTATTTGCTAACTTGTTTTTCTATTTTTTATTGAGTAATAATACTAAACCATTTTCCAAACTCCTGGAAATATTTGTGGGCACCTTTTGAAATATTTACAACAGCCCTCAACTGTTTCCAGAATTATTTGAGCATTGAAATAACTATAGCATTTAAATGCCCAAATTCAAATACCTTATGATTTAATCAAAAAATCCATAAATGGCCTAGAAAGGTGTGCATCATTTTTGGCAGAGGTTCTAGACCAATTCAAAAATCATGAACTTTTCCGAAGGGCATTTTGGGTTCATTGAAACTATTTTTATTTTGATCCTAGTTGCATTTCATTTGGTGCTAGGGTTTGAACATCCCCATTTCAAGTTTAAGCAAAATTTAAACATGATGCAACAACCAAGACTAGTCCACACGCAAGGCTAAAGCTAGGGCTGTGAAAACTCACCCCCACTAAACAAGAATCTCGTCCCAAGATTCAAGACGTGAGATAAGGATACAGAGGGGACACAAAACTAACACGATCTTCACGATCCAACTGTCCTTCTCGAAGATGTTGATTCATTGCTTCAAATTTATCTTGACGTCTTCGCTTTCAAGATCTCCATCCAACACGATGATGACTGAAAGAAACTCTACAGGAATCGATCTCCTTGAGATCGGGCAACTCAAGATCGACTCATGTAGTGAAACGTAAGAACACCTCTTGAGTTGAGACTCGGAACACACATCAGAGGGATGGGAAAATAACAGATGATGAAGGTTCAAGTTGGTAGGCAACAATTCCACGCTTGAGTAAGATGGTGCATGGTTTCAAAGTAGCAAGGAGATAATTGCCATGATTTCATAACGGGGCACCTTAGAGGAGGTGACTCGTAGTATTATTTCCTTAACTGGCAAAAAGAAATACTTTTGATATAGAGATCACTGAAACTCTCTATACCGGCCTAAGGAAATTCACAAACAATTGTTTGATGGAGTTCAAAGGAATGGCATACCCGGACTAGAATGGATGATGTGGACTACTTGTTGAAGACAAAGCAATGGATGATTTTGCTTATCATCAGAAATGGATGGGACCCATGGTAAGTCCACTTTTGAAGATGATCTTGGACAACAACTGCTGAGAAGGGCAGCCCATGGGAATTGGCACAATGGCAGTGCAAGCTGGGAACAAAATGCAACTATTGGGAATGTTCCAATCATCATATCTGCCTAAGATTCAGATCCGATTGGTGATAGGATACTTCAGACTCAGCATGTCTGAAAAGAAAGTTTGCAACACAAATCGACGAGATGACATTGCGAAATTCTCCGGAAATGAAATACGATAGCAAGCTCCAAAACATGAGCTGGTTCTGCTACATACATGTGAGCATGTTGTCCAAGACAAGAATGGCCACATAATAGTCTTATAATAAAACACTATCGAGTTCAGGTGGGGAACCATCATCGAGGATATCAAAGTCCTTGCATAAGGCATGCTCTTAAGAAGGAACTTCTTCTCCTTGAACAATTCAATCAGTGGCTTGGTGTGCTAGGGATACTTGTAGAATGAAGGTTGCAAGTCTTCAAACCACAGAATACTTCACACATATGCATGACTGACTTGGGATGATTCTAGAGGAAGCAAAACAAAACAAGCTTTCTCGAATTCATTGCGGCAACTTGCACCTAATGCACTGAACTTTGAGAATATCACTTCTTACACCAAGCATATACTTCATGAACGGGACATGAAGATAATGCTTACAAAAGTTCCCAACACTAGCTTTAATGTTCAACATAATCATGGAGATGATATATATGCTGCTGATGGGCTCAACAACAATTCATCGAGATTTCCATATAGATGGAATCCCATAACTATGTGAGCAAAGTGGTAGCATTGGTCAGACCAAAAGATATAATGGTGTATGCTCGAGGGATCAACCACGGGTAAGACAACATTACGAACATCATTTGTTCTGACTTTGATTTGACGATAACCCATACTCAAATCAAAGGATTGGGTAAGACAATAAATCCAACAACTGAACACGGAGGTTAATCGATGAAGATTTCATCTTGCTTCAACACACACACACACACACACACACACACACACACACACACACACACACACACACACACACACACCAGATATCCCTTCGGAACGAACTAAGTTAGACAAGCCTTTATCTTCCAACTCTCCAAGTTGTTGTTTAGCTTAACCAACTAGTTCAAGGTATCAAACACAGATTCTTGGAGAAAGAGTGGTTTATAGGAAAACCATTTGATCACGAGCTCAACATAGCGGTGAGGTGACAACCTGGTGATACTTCCGAGAAGATAATCGGAAAATCACGAACCACCGATATGTTATTAAGCTCGAAAACAATCTTGCTTTCTAGGGCAAGACGATATGATCAAGGGAGCGAGGGATTGAAACAATCCTAACTCGTTAATTGAAGGGTGCTCCAAAAATAAGGACCAGGTAGCACGATCAATCTTAGAATGCTAACTCAACAACCAACATGCTAAGAATGAATTATGTCCATTAACTACCAAGCAACGGGGTTTCTAGGAGTATTGATTTCACACATCATGTTTCATTTGTCGGTATTCCGGTTTTAACAACACAGGGACCGAAGAATGAACAATGATGGCAAGAAGTATCACTGCGTCAAGAATTCATAAGAGTTGGTGCATTTCTCATGATATTCATGACATAAAGCGGGTAATACTTCAGGGTAGAACATAATCAAAAGCTGGGTTGGCATTTTGATTTGCGGATTACAACTGCTTTGACCCAATCCTGGAAATGGATAAGGTACTGGAGTTTGTTTCTCCTAGTCATTCCGAAATAGAATGGCTTGACGGACTATAAAATAATAGGCATCGATGAACACGGATGCACCATTACTCCTGACTATCAACTGACAGACGGAGGTCAGAAGACAACTAAAGGGTGACAACTCAAGGAACATATAACTTTCTGAGTTGTGGATGCATAGATTAGTATGTCGAACAAAGCTCAACATATTTCTTCCAGATAATCCATGTAGAATGGGAAGAATTGGCAGAGTCACCAATATAGGGTGGAGAACTCATCAAGAGCACTCTTATTGTGACCTTTTGGTTCAACGAAGAACTTCTGCCATAAGCGGTTCATGGTATTTGGAATAAGGATATACCACGGACCTCGAAGACTATCACAAAGGTTACTAATATCCTAAAGGAACGAGCAAACACTACCAACGCGAGGTAAGTAGAGTGAATCTTGAGCTCAAGAACCCAGAAATAGAGTGCCTACTAACTAAATGGCATCACGGGATGCTTTCGAGAATAATGGCCAAAATCATCACACGGAGGATAAAAAGCATTGCTAGATTACTGAGTGGTTCTCTAAGACACCTAGGGTCATAATAATAGCTCCAACATATATGTCGAGGCAATGGAGTACCTCAACTCACTCACCGATTAGTGTGCTTAATCTGGCCCAAAAGGACATCAGAAATGGGAACAAGGGATTTGTGAATGCATCAGACTATTTAGAAACCTGGGATGACTCGGACAGCATAACGGCTATAAATGCTCAAAAAGATTTGAGACATCCTGCAAAATGGTGGCATAACCAGTTAACATCGCAATATCAAGGTTCTGAGATCAACTGTCATCACACGGAGGTAGTAGAAACTGAACTGAGACTTAAATCCATCAATCCTATGAGTCTACGGGTTAGTAACACATGAACCTGATAGAAAGATGAGAAGCCTAGTTCTTAACCCCATAGGAGAGATAGGATGACTCAGATCAGAAGGACATAAGGTATAAGAAGTAAAAGAGCCTTACGTTCCCTTCCACAATCAATTCCCTTATATAACTAAAGCATTACTAGACTCGAATTCGGCCAGTTTGGCTTGGTAATCCTATAGGCAGTCAGGCTCTGATACCAAAGCTATCAGGACCCCAATCCTAAGACACACCGATCTAGCATGTAACACATCATATCACTTTGCGGCCTCACGCACGGTATTCCCACGGGTGCCACCTTACCTGGCCCGAGACCGTTTGTGCCTTTTGGCTCACGTATATGATAGTGCCGCTAGCACCCATATGACAGAGAACTCAGGCCGACATGACTAGTCATAAACCCAAAGTGGCACTAACTTATAGGGACATGCATACATGACCCAACAACGAACGTGTCAGTCATCAGCGAGTGAATCCGGGCTAATAGGACTCCAGAGAATCCGGGATGTAGCAGGCTAACAGGACTCTGGTAGACACCGCGTGACATTTCCCCGAAGGGACAGACACAGGAACGAAGAAGGACACATGCCGGCCAGCCTAAGTGTTCCGGAGCAGTAGCAAGCTACCATGGCTCAGTGGAAGGACTAGGAGAAATTTCCCGGTAAGAGAGGCTACCTGCTACCTCTTGAGCACTGCGTTGTTTTTCCCTTGAAGAGGAAAGGGTGATGCAACAAAGTAGTGTAAGTATTTCCCTCAGTTTTTGAGAACCAAGGTATCAATCCAGTTGGAGGCCACACGCAAGTCCCTCGTACCTACACAAACAAATAAGAACCTTGCAACCCACGCGATAAAGGGGTTGTCAATCCCTTCACGGCCACTTGCAAAAGTGAGATCTGATAGAGATGATAAGATAATATTTTTGGTATTTTTATGATAAAGATTAAAAGTAAAGATTGCAAAATAAACGGCGACAGAAATAGCTCATTGACGGGAGATTAATATGACGGAAAATAGACCTGGGGGCCACAGGTTTCACTAGTGGCTTCTCTCAAGATAGCATAAGTATTACGGTGGGTGAACAAATTACTATCGAGAAATTGATAGAAAAGTGCATAGTTATGAGAATATCTAGGCATGATCATGTATATAGGTATCACGTCCGCGACAAGTAGACCGATTCCTGCTTGCATCTACTACTATTACTCCACACATCGACCGCTATCCAGCATGCATCTAGAGTATTAAGTTCATAAGAACAGAGTAATGCATTAGGTAAGATGACATGATATAGAGCGATAAACTCATGCAATATGATATAAACCCCATCTTTTTATCCTCGATGGCAACAATACAATTTGTGTCGTTTCCCCTACTATCACTGGGATCGAGCACCGCATGATTGAACCCAAAGCTAAGCACTTCTCCCATTGCAAGAAAGATCAATCTAGTAGGCCAAACCAAACTGATAATTCAAAGAGACTTGCAAAGATAACCAATCATACATAAAAGAATTCAGAAAAGATTCAAATATTGTTCATAGATAATCTTGATCATAAACCCACAATTCATCGGATCTCGACAAACACACCGCAAGAAGAGTTACATCGAATAGATCTCCAAGAAGATCGAGGAGAACTTTGTATTGAGATCCAAAGAGAGAGAAGAAGCCATCTAGCTAATAACTATGGACCCGAAGGTCTATGGTAAACTACTCACACATCATCGGAGAGGCTATGGTGTTGATGTAGAAGCCCTCCTTGATCGATGCCCCCTCCGACAGAGCGCCGTAAAAGGCCCCAAGATGGGATCTCACGGGTACAGAAGATTGCGGTGGTGGAATTAGGTTTTCGTGGTGCTCCTCGATGGTTTCGGGGTATGTAGGTATATATAGGAGGAAGAAGTAGGTCGGTGGAGCTACGAGGGCCCACGAGGGTGGAGGGCGCGCCTAGGGGGGTAAGCGCGCCCCCTGCCTCGTGGCCTCCTCGTATGTTTCTTGACATCCACTCCAAGTCCTCTGGATCACGTTTGTTCCAAAAATCACGCTCCCGAAGGTTTCATTTCGTTTGGACTCTGTTTGATATTCTTTTTTTGCGAAACACTGCAATAGGCAAAAAAAAAAACAGCAATTTGCACTGGGCCTTGGGTTAATAGGTTAGTCCCAAAAACAATATAGAAGTGTATAAATAAGCCCATTAAACATCCAAAACAGAATATATAATAGCATGGAGCAATCAAAAGTTATAGATACATTGGAGACGTATCAAGCATCCCCAAGCTTAATTCCTGCTCGTCCTCGAGTAGGTAAATGATAAAAATATAATTTTTTATGTGGAATGCTACTTGGCATATTCTTCAATGTAATTTTATTTATTGTGGCATGAATGTTCAGATCCAAAAGATTCAAGATAAAAGTTTAATATTGACATAAAAGTAATAATACTTCAAGCATATTGAAAGCACCAGTGCTCCGTGGGTGATTTTGGTAATTAATGTCAACATATCTCTTGTTGGACTAATGTTTTCACCTAGTATATTTCAGATAAGTTCAACAATGGAGTGGCATGGACAAGAAGATGTGGAACCCCTTCAAGATGATAAGGCCAAAGGATTGGCTCAATCTCAAAGATCAAGACTCTACATTTTCTATTTTAGTGATCCAATATCACATTGAGTCCATAGGAAAGCCAATACTATTAAGAGGGGGTGAGGTGTTGCTTAATGGCTTGCTTGCTCAAAGTGCTTAGTGATATGCTGCAAAACCCTCAACTACTTTCTCACATCCAAATATGTCCCAAACCAAAAGTCAAACTCGGCCCCACCAAAACTTTCTATCCGGCGCCACCGAATTCTCTTGACATAGCCACTGCCAGAAATCCTAATCAATTTGGTCTCACCGATGGGATCTCGGTCTCACCGAGATGGGCTTGCAAACTCTCTGTTGCCTATTGCAATAATTTCGGTCTCACCGGGATATGCAATCGGTCCCACCGAGTTGATCAATTCGGTCCCACTGAAAATCCTAACGGTCACATTATGAACCAAATCGGTTCGACCGAGTTCTCTGAATCGGTCCCACCGAGTTTGGTAAATGTGTGTAACGGTTAGATTTTGTGTGGAGGCTATATATACCCCTCCACCCACTCTTCATTCATGGAGAGAGCCATCAGAACATGCCTACACTTCCAACATACACTTTCTGAGAGAACCACCTACACTTGTGTTGAGGTCAAGATATTCCATTCCAACCACATAAATCTTGATCTCTAGCCTTCCCCAAGTTGCTTTCCACTCAAATCATCTTTCCACCAAATCCAATCCTATGAGAGAGAGTTGAGTGTTGGGGAGACTATCATTTGAAGCACAAGAGTAAGGACTTCATCATCAACACAACATCTATTACCTCTTGGAGAGTGGTGTCTCCTTGATTGGTTAGGTGTCACTTGGGAGCCTCCGTCAAGATTGTGGAGTTGAACCAAGGAGTTTGTAAGGGCAAGGAGATCGCCTACTTCGTGAAGATCTACCCGAGTGAGGCAAGTCCTTCGTGGGCGATGGCCATGGTGGGATAGACAAGGTTGCTTCTTCGTGGACCCTTCGTGGGTGGATCCCTTCGTGGAGTCGCGCAACCATTACCCTTCGTGGGTTGAAGTCTCCATCAATGTGGATGTACGATAGCACCACCTATCGGAACCACGGATAAAAAATCTCCGAGTCTCCAATTACGTTTGCATACTCAAATCCCATCCCTTTACATTCTTGCAATTTGCATGCTTTACTTTCCGCTGCTCATATGCTCTTATCATGCTTGCTTGATATGTATTGTGAATGTGCGGACTTGTGATAAAACTCCACTTCAATTTAAAAGAATTTAAAAACTGCCACTTTTTCTTTCTAAGGGCTATTCACCCCCCTCTAGACACCTTTTCTCGATCCTTTCACATGCTAACAAAGCAATTATGTCTTTTGAAAATAACACGGCCAAAGAAAGTTCATCCCTACAAAATCATATAGTTTGGTCATGCTTCATTTTCATCACACAAGATGCTCTCATCTTGCACAACCCCAATGACAAGCCAAGAAATTGTTTCATACTTTAGTAATCTCAAACTTTTTCAACTTTCACGCAATACATGAGCGTGAGCCATGGATATAGCACTATGGATGGAATAGAATATGATGATGGGGGTTGTGTGGAGAAGACAAAAAAAGAGAAAGTCTCACATTGACGCGGCTAATCAACGGGCTAGGGAGATGCCCATCAATTGATGTCAATGCAAGGAGTAGGGATTGTCATGCAACGGATGCACTAGAGCTATAAATGTATGAAAGCTCAACAAAAGAAACTAAGTGGGTGTGTGATACGTCTCCAACGTATCTATAATTTTTTATTGCTCCATGCTATATTATCTACTGTTTTGGACTATATTGGGCTTTATTTTCCACTTTTATATTACTTTTGGGACTAACCTATTAACCGGAGGCCCAGCCCAGAATTGTTGTTTTTTTGCCTATTTCAGTGTTTCGAAGAAACAGAATATCAACGTGATTTTCTCATCAGATATGATCCAGGAGACTTGGACCCTCCGTCAAGAAAGCCACGAGGCGGTCATGAGGGTGTAGGGCGCCCCCCTAGGGCGCACCCCCTGCCTCGTGGGCCCCTCGAAGCTCCACCGACGTAATCCTTCCTCCTATATATACCTACGTACCCCCAAACGATCAGATACGGAGCCAAATACCTAATTCCACCGCCGCAACCTTCTGTACCTACGAGATCCCATCTTGGGGCCTGTTCCGGAGCTCCGCCGGAAGGGGAATCGATCATGGAGGGCTTCTACATCATCACCATAGCCCCTCCGATGAAGTGTGAGTAGTTTACCTCAGACCTTCGGGTCCATAGTTAGTAGCTAGATGGCTTCTTCTCTCTTTTTGGATCTCAATACAAAGTTCTCCCCCTCTCTCGTGGAGATCTATTCGATGTAATCTTCTTTTTGCGGTGTGTTTGTTGAGATCGATGAATTGTGGGTTTAGGATCAAGATTATCTATGAACAATATTTGAATCTTCTCTGAATTCTTTTATGTATGATTGGTTATCTTTCCAAGTCTCTTCGAATTATCAGTTTGGTTTGGCCTACTAGATTGGTTTTTCTTGCAATGGGAGAAGTGCTTAGCTTTGGGTTCAATCTTGCGGTGTCCTTACCCAGTGACAGAAGGGGCAGCAAGGCACGTATTGTATTGTTGCCATCGAGGATAACAAGATGGGGTATTTATCATACTGCATGAATTTATTCCTCTACATCATGCCATCTTGCTTAAGGCATTACTCTGTTTTCATTAACTTAATACTCTAGATGCATGCTGGATAGCGGTCGATGAGTGGAGTAATAGTAGTAGATGCAGGCAGGAGTCGGTCTACTTGTCTCGGACGTGATGCCTATATACATGATCATACCTAGATATTCTCATAACTATGCTCAATACTATCAATTGCTCAACGGTAATTTGTTCACCCACCGTAGAAATACTTATGCTCTTGAGAGAAGCCACTAGTGAAACCTATGGCCCCCGGGTCTATTCTCATAATATCAATCTCCAATCACTATATTATTGCTTTGCTTTTTTACTTTGCCTTTTATTTTACTTTGCATCTTTATACCAAAAATATTATCTATCATCTCTATCAGATCTCACTCTCGTAAGTGACCATGAAGGGATTGACAACCCCTAATCGCGTTGGTTGCGTTGAGCTATTGTTTTGTGTAGGTACGAGGGACTCGCGCGTAGCCTCCTACTGGATTGATACCTTGGTTCTCAAAAACTGAGGGAAATACTTACGCTACTTTGCTGCATCATCCTCTCCTCTTCGGGGAAATCCAACGCAGTGCTCAAGAGGTAGCAAGAAGAATTTCTGGCGCCGTTGCCGGGGAGTCTATGCAAAAGTCAACATACCAATTACCCATCACAATCCCTATCTCTCGCACTACATTATTTTCCATTTGCCTCTCGTTTTCCTCTCCCACACTTCACCCTTGCCGTTTTATTCGCCCTCTCTTTTCCGTTTGCCTTTTCCTCGCTTGTCTTGTCGTCATGGCTAGTATTATATCTTCTCCGTTGTCCCCCGAGAATGATGTTCTAAATTTTAAACAAAGGGAGGGAGAAAATTTAAAAGACGCTTGGTATAGAATTTTCAATGCTCAAAATAGATCTACCAGGAAGCAATCTACTTCAGTTTTCTCCGCAATTTTTATGTAGGTTCTAATCCTTGGTATAGATATATCCTTGATACCATTACCGGAGGGAATTTCTTGGGTAGCCATACTTTTGATTCTTATAATGCTATGATAGATTTATTTGGCTCGCCACCTCTTTTGGTTAATGGAACTATGTTAACTTTGGAGCATGTTATGCAAAGACTTGAAATTATTGAAAATAAAGTTGCTACCATTGAATCAATTGAAAATCTAGGTAAAAAGATCCACAGTGAAATTACCCAATATGGATCTAAGGTAGGAATGACTTTGAAAAATATTAAGGAAAAGGAACCCATAGTTAATGAGAAAATAAATCTAGATTCCACTAGAATCGATAAACTTGAGGGTATTATTACCAACTTGGGAACCGCTTTTTCTTCCGTTAAGAACACTCCAAGTCCATCTACTAAAAATACTAAGCTTATTTATGTTCCTAAGAATAAGGGTGAATCATCTAGTAAGGAAACTGCGGATCTTAAATCTATAAGTATTCATCCCAATCTTTTTGCTATCATTAAGGAACCATTTGCTACAAATGATTTTTTCGATCTTGTGCCTAAAAGTTTGATAAGTACTAGAAAGAAAGAAATTTCTAAGGAATATAGATGCCTCATTGAAGAATTTCCTACCAAAGATGGCAATACCTAGATCTGTCCTTGCTTTTATGCCTAGCTAGGGGCGTTAAACGGTAGCGCTTGTTGGGAGGCAACCCAATTTTATTTTAGTTTATTTTTGTTTTTGCTTCTGTTTAGGAATAAATAATCCATTTACCTTCTGTTTAGATGTGGTTTTATGTTTTAATTAGTGTTTGTGCCAAGTTAAACCTATAGGATCTTCTTGGATGATAGTTATTTGATCTTGCTGTAATTTCCAGAAACTTTCTGTTCACGAAAACAATTGTTAAAAATCACCAGAACGTGATAAAATACTGATTCCAATTGCTTCTGATCAATAAACAAATTTCCTAGGTCTTCCTATTTTTTCTGATGTTTTGGAGTTCCAGAAGTTTGCGTTAGTTACAGATTACTACAGACTGTTCTGTTTTTGACAGATTCTGTTTTTCGTGTGTTGTTTGCTTATTTTCATGAATCTATAACTAGTAAAATAGTTTATAATCCATAGAGAAGTTGGAATATAGTAGGTTTAACACCAATATAAATCAAGAATGAGTTCATTACAGTACGTTGAAGTGGTCTTTTGTTTTCTTTCGCTAACGGAGCTCACGAGATTTCTATTGAGTTTTGTGTTGTGAAGTTTTCATGTTTTGGGTGAAATCTTTTGATGGATTATGGAACAAGGAGTGGGAAGAGACTAAGCTTGGGGATGCCCATGGCACCCCCAAGATAATCCAAGGACACCAAAAAGTCAAAGCTTGGGGATGCCCCGGAAGGCATCCCCTCTTTCGTCTACTTCCATTGGTAATTTTACTTGGAGCTATATTTTTATTCACCACATGATATGTGTTTTGCTTGGAGCGTCTTGTATGATTTGAGTCTTTGCTTTTTATTTTACCACAATCATCCTTGTTGTACACACCTTTTGAGAGAGCCATACATGAATTGGAATTTGTTAGAATACTCTATGTGCTTCACTTATATCTTTTGAGCTTTATAGTTTTGCTCTAGTGCTTCACTTACATCTTTTAGAGCACGGTGGAGGATTTGTTTTAAAGAAACTATTGATCTCTCATGCTTCACTTAGATTATTTTGAGAGTCTTAAATAGCATGGTAAATTGCTTAATAATAATATGCTTGGTATTCAAGATCTGTAAAACTTTCTTTTGAGTGCGTTGAATACTAAGAAAAGTTTGATGCTTGATAATTGTTTTGAGATATGAAGATGGTGATATTAGAGTCATGCTAGTTGAGTAGTTGTGAATTTGAGAAATACTTGTGTTAAAGTTTGTGATTCCCGTAGCATGCACGTATGGTGAACCGTTATGTGATGAAGTCGGAGCATGATTTATTTATTGATTGTCTTCATTATGAGTGGCGGTCGGGGACGAGCGATGGTCTTTTCCTACCAATCTATCCCCCTAGGAGCATGCGCGTAATACTTTGCTTTGATAACTTCTAAGTTTTTGCAATAAGTATATGAGTTATTTATGACTAATGTTGAGTCCATGGATTATACGCACTTTTTCCCATCCTTCCACCATTGCTAGCCTCTCTAATACCGCGCACCTTTCGCCGGTATCATACACCCACCATATACCTTCCTCAAAACAGCCACCATACCTACCTATCATGGCATTTCCATAGCCATTACGAGATATATTGCCATGCAACTTTCCACCGTTCCGTTTATTATGACACGCTCCACCATTGTCATATTGCTAGCATGATCATGTAGTTGACATCGTATTTGTGGCAAAGCCACCGTTCATAATTCTTTCATACATGTCACTCTTGATTCATTGCATATCCCGGTACACCGCCGGAGGCATTCATATAGAGTCATATTTTGTTCTAAGTATTGAGTTGTAAGAAAAATAGAAGTGTGATGATCATCATTTTTAGAGCATTGTCCCAAGTGAGGAAAGGATGATGGAGACTATGATTCCCCCACAATTCAGGATGAGACTCCGGACGAAAAATAAAAAAAGAAAAGGAAAGAGGCCATAAAAAAGAAAAAAGGCCCAAATAAAAAAATGAGAGAAAAAGAGAGAAGGGACAATGTTACTATCCTTTTACCACAGTTGTGCTTCAAAGTAGCACTATGATCTTCATGATAGAGAGTCTCTCATTTTGTCACTTTCATATACTAGTGGGAAATTTTCATTATAGAACTTGGCTTGTATATTCCAATGATGGGCTTCCTCAAATTGCCCTAGGTCTTCGTGAGAAAGTGAGTTGGATGCACACCCACTTAGTTTATTTTGTTGAGCTTTCATATATTTATAGCTCTAGTGCATTCGTTGCATGGCAATCCCTACTCACTCACATTGATATCTATTGATGGACATCTCCATAGCCCGTTGATACGCCTAGTTGATGTGAGGCTATCTTCCCCTCTTTTGTCTTCTCCACAACCACCATTCTATTCCACATATAGTGTTATATCCATGGCTCACGCTCATGTATTGCGTGAAGATTGAAAAAGTTTTGAAAATGTTGAAGTATGAAACAATTGCTTGGATTGTCATCGGGGTTGTGCATGATTTAAATACTTTGTGTGGTGAACATAGAGCATAGCCAGACTGTATGATTTTGTAGGGATAACTTTCTTTGGCCATGTTATTTTGAGAAGACATAATTGCTTTGTTAGTATGCTTGAAATATTATTATTTTTATGTCAATATGAACTTTTGTCTTGAATCCTTCGGATCTGAATATTCATACCACAATTAAGAAGATTTACATTGAAATTATGCCAAGTAGCACTCCGCATCAAAAATTCTTTCTTTTATCATTTACCTACTCGAGGACGAGCAGTAATTAAGCTTGGGGATGCCTGATACGTCTCCAACGTATCTATAATTTTTGATTGCTCCATGCTATATTATCTACTATTTTGGACTATATTGGGCTTTGTTTTCCACTTTTATATTACTTTTGGGACTAACCTATTAACCAGAGGCCCAGCCCAGAATTGCCGTTTTTTTGCCTATTTCAGTGTTTCGAAGAAACGGAATATCAAACGGAGTCCAAACAGAAAGAAACCTTCGGGAATGTGATTTTCTCATCAGATATGATCCAGGAGACTTGGACCCTCCGTCAAGAAAGCCACGAGGCGGTCACGAGGGTGGAGGGCGCCCCCCTAGGGCACGCCCCCTGCCTCGTGGGCCCCTCGAAGCTCCACCGACGTACTCCTTCCTCATATATATACCTACGTACCCCCAAACGATCAGATACGGAGCCAAAAACCTAATTCCACCACCGCAACCTTCTGTACCCACGAGATCCCATCTTGGGGCCTGTTCCGGAGCTCCGCCGGAAGTGGAATCGATCATGGAGGGCTTGTACATCATCACCATAGCCCCTCCAATGAAGTGTGAGTAGTTTACCTCAGACCTTCGGGTCCATAGTTAGTAGCTAGATGGTTTCTTCTCTCTTTTTGGATCTCAATACAAAGTTCTCCCCCTCTCTCGTGGAGATCTATTCGATGTAATCTTATTTTTGCGGTGTGTTTGTTGAGAACGATGAATTGTGGGTTTATGATCAAGATTATCTATGAACAATATTTGAATCTTTTCTGAATTCTTTTATGTATGATTGGTTATCTTTGCAAGTCTCTTCGAATTATCAGTTTGGTTTGGCCTACTAGATTGGTTTTTCTTGCAATGGGAGAAGTGCTTAGCTTTGGGTTCAATCTTGCGGTGTCCTTATCCAGTGACAGAATGGGCAGCAAGGCACGTATTGTATTGTTGCCATCAAGGATAACAAGATGGGGTATTTATCATATTGCATGAATTTATTCCTCTACATCATGTCATCTTGCTTAAGGCGTTACTCTGTTTTCATTAACTTAATACTCTAGATGCATGCTGGATAGCGGTCGATGAGTGGAGTAATAGTAGTAGATGCAGGCAGGAGTCGGTCTACTTGTCTCGGACGTGATGCCTATATACATGATCATACCTAGATATTCTCATAATTATGCTCAATTCTGTCAATTGCTCAACAGTAATTTGTTCACCCACCGTAGAAATACTTATGCTCTTGAGAGAAGCCACTAGTGAAACCTATGGACCCCGGGTCTATTCTCATCATATCAATCTCCAATCACTTTATTATTGCTTTGCTTTTTTACTTTGCCGTTTAGTTTACTTTGCATCTTTATACCAAAAATACCAAAAATTATCTATCATCTCTATCATATCTCACTCTCGTAAGTGACCGTGAAGGGATTGACAACCCCTAATCACGTTGGTTGTGTTGAGCTATTGTTTTGTGTAGGTACGAGGGACTCGCGCGTAGCCTCCTACTGGATTGATACCTTGGTTCTCAAAAACTGAGGGAAATACTTATGCTACTTTGCTGCATCATCCTCTCCTCTTCGGGGAAATCCAACGCAGTGCTCAAGAGGTAGCAGTGTGCATCCAACTTGCTTGCTCATGAAGACCTAGGGCATTTTAGGAAGCCCATCGTTGGAATATACTCCCTCCGTTCCAAAATAGATGACTCAACTTTGTACTAACTTTAATACAAAGTTGAGTCATCTATTTTGGAACGGAGGGAGTACAAGCCAAGTTCTATAATGAAAAATTCCCACTAGTATATGGAAGTGACAAAACAAGAGACTCTCTATCATAACGATCATGGTGCTACTTTGAAGCACAAGTGTGGAAAAAGGATAGCAGCATTGTCCCTTTTATTTCTCTTCTTTTTTTATTTTTTGGGCCTTTTTTTATTTGTCCTTTCTCCCTTTTTTTATTTGGGACAATGATGATCATCACACTTCTATTTATTTGCAACTCGATGATTACAACTTGATACTAGAACAAAGTATGACTCTATATGAATGCCTCCGGCGGTGTACCGGGATGGGCAATGAATCAAGAGTGACATGTATGAAATAATATGCATGGTGGGTTTTCCACAAATACGATGTCAACTACATGATCATGCAAGGCAATATGACAATGATGAAGCGTGTCATAATAAACAGAATGGTGGAAAGTTGCATGGCAATATATCTTGGAATGGCTATGGAAATGCCATAATATGCAGGTATGGTGGCTGCTTTGAGGAAGATATAAGGAGGTTTATGTGTGATAGAGCGTATCGTATCACGGGGTTTGGATGCACCGGCGAAGTTTGCACCAACTCTCAAGGTGAGAAAGGGCAATGCACGGTACCGAAGAGGCTAGCAATGATGGAAGGTTGAGAGTGCATATAATCCATGGACTCAACATTAGTCATAAAGAACTCACATACTTATTGCAAAAATCTACAAGTCATCGAAAACCAAGCACTACGCGCATGCTCCTAGGGGGATAGATTGGTAGGAAAAGACCATTGCTCGTCCCCGACCGCCACTCATAAGGATGACAATCAAAGAACACCTCATGTTTCAAATTTGTTACACAACGTTTACCATGCGTGCATGCTACGGGACTTGCAAACTTCAGCACAAGTATTTCTCAAATTTACAACTACTCAACTAGCACAACTTTAATATTACCACCTTTATATCTCAAAACAACTATCAAGTATCAAACTTCTCTTAGTATTCAATGCACTTATAAGTTTTTATGTTGGATGCCTATCATATTAGGACTAATTTTATAACCGAAGAAAATTACCATGCTGTTCTAAAGGACTCTCAAAATAGTATAAGTGAAGCATTAGAGATTAATAATTTCTATAAAATATAACCACCACCATGCTCTAAAAGATATAAGTGAAGCACTAGAGCAAAATTGTTTAGCTCAAAAGATATAAGTGAAGCACATAGAGTATTCTAATAAATTCCGAATAATGTGTGTCTCTCTCAAAAGGTGTGTACAGAAAGGATGATTGTGGTGAACTAAAAAGCAAAGACTCAAATCATACAAGACGCTCCAAGCAAAACACATATCATGTGGTGAATAAAAATATAGCTCCAAGTAAAGTTACCGATGGACGAAGACAAAATAGGGGATGTCTTACGGGGCATCCCCAAGCTTAGGCTTTTTGGTTTGTCCTTATATTTTTCCTTGGGGTGCCTTGGGAATCCCCAAGCTTAGGCTCTTGCCATTCCTTGTTCCATAGTCCATCAAATCTTTACCCAAAACTCTTCACAACACAAAACTTAACAGAAAATCTCGTGAGCTCCGTTAGCGAAAGAAAACAAAACACCACTTAAAGGTACTGTAATTAACTCATTATTTATTTATATTGGTGTTAAACCTACTGTATTCCAACTTTACTATGGTTCATAAACTCCATTACTAGCCATAGATTCATCAAAATAAGCAAACAACATGCGAAAAACAGAATCTGTCAAAAACAGAACAGTCTGTAGTAATATGTAACTAACGCAAACTTCTGGAACTCCAAAAATTCTAAAATAAATTGCTTGACGTGAGGTATTTATATATTAATCATCCGCAAAAAGAATCAACTAAATATCACTCTCTAGTAAAAAGTTGTAGCTAATCTTGTGAGCACTAAAGTTTATGTTTTTTACAGCAAGATTGCAAAGACTTTCCCCAAGTCTTCCCAAAGGTTCTACTTGGCACAAACACTAATTAAAATACAAAAACACATCTAAAAAGAAGCTAGATGGATTATTTATTCCTAAAAAGAACCAAAAAGAAAAAAACTAAAATAAAATTGGGTTGCCTCCCAACAAGCGCTATCGTTTAACGCCCCTAGCTAGGCATAAAGGCAAGGATAGATCTAGGTATTGCCATCTTTGGGATGCAATTCTTCAATAAGACACCTATAACCCCTAGGAGTTTCTTTCTTTTTATTAATTATCAAACTCCTAGGCACGAAATCGAGAAAATCATTTGTAGCAAAAGGTTCCTTAAGGATAGCGAGAAAGTTGGGGTGAACACTTATGGATTTGAGGTCCGCATTTCCCTTACTAGAAGTTTCACCCTTATTTTTAGGAACATACATCAATTTGGCAATCTTAGCATTAGAAGGAGTATTTTTCATGGAAGAAAAGGCAGACCCAAGGTTGGAAATAATATCCTCAATTTTATCAATTCTAGTGGAATCTTGATCTTTATTTTCATTAACCATAGGTTCCTTTTCTTTAAAAAAATTAAGAGCAACTCCTACCTTAGATCTGTATTGGGTAATTTGGTTGTGGATCTTTCCATCCAAATTTTCAATCAACTCTACGGTGGCAACTTTATTTTCAATAATTTCAAGCCGTTGCATCACATGTTCCAAAGTTAAAATAGTTCCATTAACCAAAAGAGGTGGTGGGCCAAACAAATCTATCATAGCATTATAAGAATCAAAAGTATGGCTACCCAAGAAATTTCCTCCGGTAATGGTATCAAGAATATATCTATTCCAAGGAGTGAAGCCTACATAAAAATTGCGAAGAAGAACAGAGGTAGATTGCTTCCTAGTAGATCTATTTTGCGCATTGCAAATTCTGTACCAAGCATCTTTTAGATTTTCTCCCTCCCTTTGTTTAAAATTAAGGACTTCATTCTCGGGAGACAAAGGAGTAGATAAAGGACTAGCCATGACGGCACACGGGACACAAAAGGCAAGCGAAAAAGAAGCGAACAGAAAGAGAGGGCGAATAAAACGACAAGGGTGAAGTGGGGGAGAGGAAAACGAGAGGCAAATGGCAAATAATGTAATGCGAGGGATAAGAGTTTGTGATGGGTACTTGGTATGTCTTGACTTGTGCGTAGACTCCCCGGCAACGGCGCCAGAAATCCTTCTTGCTACCTCTTGAGCACTGCGTTGGTTTTCCCTTGAAGAGGAAAGGGTGATGCGGCAAAGTAGCGTAAGTATTTCCCTTAGTTTTTGAGAACCAAGGTATCAATCCAGTAGGAGGCCACACGCAAGTCCCTCGTACCTACACAAACAAATAATAAGCTTGCAACCAACGCGATAAAGGGGTTGTCAATCCGTTCACAGCCACTTGCAAAAGTGAGATCTGATAGAGATGATAAGATAATATTTTTTTGGTATTTTTAATATAAAGATTAAAAGTAAAGATTGCAAAATAAATGGCAACAGAAATAGCTCATTGACGGGAGATTAATATGACGGAAAATAGACCCGGGGGCCACAGGTTTCACTAGTAGATTCTCTCAAGATAGCATAAGTATTATGGTGAGTGAACAAATTACTGTCGAGCAATTGATAGAAAAGTGCATAATTATGAGAATATCTAGGCATGATCATGTATATAGGCATCACGTCCGCGACAAGTAGACCGACTCCTACCTGCATCTACTACTATTACTCCACACATCAACCGCTATGCAGCATGCATCTAGAGTATTAAGTTCATAAGAACAGAGTAATGCATTAGGTAAGATGTCATGATGTAGAGGGATAAACTCATGCAATATGATATAAACCCCATCTTTTTATCCTCGATGGAAACAATACAATACGTGTCGTTTCCCCTACTGTCACTGGGATCGAGCACCACATGATTGAACCCAAAGCTAAGCACTTCTCCCATTACGAGACAGATCAATCTAGTAGGCCAAACCAAACTGATAATTCGAAGAGACTTGCAAAGATAACCAATCATACATAAAAGAATTCAGAGAAGATTCAAATATTGTTCATAGATAATCTTGATCATAAACCCACAATTCATCGGATCTCGACAAACACACCGCAAAAAGAGTTACATCGAATAGATCTCCATGAAGATCGAGGAGAACTTTGTATTGAGATTCAAAGAGAGAGAAGAAGCCATCTACCTAATAACTATGGACCCGAAGGTGGTCTGTGGTAAACTACTCACACATCATCGGAGAGGCTATGGTGTTGATGTAGAAGCCCTCCGTGATCGATGCCCCCTCCAGCAGAGCGCCGGAAAAGGCCCCAAGATGGGATCTCACTGAGGGAGTCCCGGATCGGGGGGTCCTCGGACAGCCGAACTATATACTTTAGCCGGACAGTTGGACTATGAAGATACAAGATTGAAGACTTTGTCCCGTGTCCGGATGGGACTCTCCTTGGCGTGGAAGGCAAGCTTGGCAATATGGATATGTAGATCTCCTCCCTTGTAACCGACTCTGTGTAACCCTAGCCCCCTCCGGTGTCTATATAAACTGGAGGGTTTAGTCCGTAGGACAACAACAACCAGACCATAGGCTAGCTTCTAGGGTTTAGCCTCTACGATCTCGTGGTAGATCAACTCTTGTAATACTCATATCATCAAGATCAGTCAAGCAGGAAGTAGGGTATTACCTCCATCGAGAGGGCCCGAACCTGGGTAAACATCATGTCCCCCACCTCCTGTTACCATCCGCCTTAGACGCACAGTTCGGGACCCCCTACCCGAGATCCGCCGGTTTTGACACCGACATTGGTGCTTTCATTGAGAGTTCCACTGTGTCGTCACCATAAGGCTTGCTGGCTCGTCTTGTTGTCAAGGGCAACATCACCTCCGGGGGATCCCTGGCTATAGGACAAACTCTCCGACTAGGCGACTTCATCATGACCCCCCGTTCAGCCGCTGTGCCGACGATGACCTCTCGGGTCATCAAAAACCGCCTCCACGTCGGCTCGGGATTCGTCGAGCAGATGGATCCAATGGAGCTCTCCTCCTTGAACGAGCTCTTGGATTGCATTGCCTCTCTGGGAGTAGCTACGGACTATGATCGGATTGGGCTTAAACCCGACCAAAGGGAGATTAACTCTCCGCCGATCACCCATCAGATAGCGGTGGTGGAGGAGCAACTCAGCGATTCTTCCTCTATCTTGAGGACGAACTATGTCCAGATTCCTGAGCTCTCCGAGCCGGATACCCGTCTACGGGAGGACACGACCCAAGCCTTGAACCTTGAATCAGGCAGCGGGCCAAACCTAGCGGGCAACATCCCGGAGCCCGAACTTCCAAGATCGGAAACTCCTCTGCCCCTGGGTCTTAGATCGGGCCAGGGTTCGGATCTAAATCTACCCACCCACCCAGATAGAAGTGATCTTTCCCACATTAGACAAGAGCCCCAAGAGACAGTACACCACTATTGGGCCAGATTCTTCCTTGTAATGAACAAGGTTAAGGACTGTCGCGAGGAAGACGCAATCTCATTCTTTTGCAAAAATTGCACGGACAGGGGAATCCTCAACACCATAAGTCACCGTGACATAGCACACTTCGCTGACTTGGCGGCCATAGTACGGAAGTACTGTGCGATGGAAAGCGCCTGGAAGACTCAAACAAAATTTTGGGATTCTCCGGCTCTGACAAAATCCCCCGTCCGAACTAAAAGGGTGCACTCTCGTAAGTCACCCGATCCAACTACAAAGAAGCAAAAGCCCACTACAGGGCGTGAAACCGTATTGGAGGGATGGCTTAATGGGCCATGCAAAATTCACAGCACAGCGGATACCATGCCAACACACAGCCTTAGAGCATGTTGGGTACTCCGGCAGGTGGCCAAGAGCGGTGAGGATCTCCTCATCAACAATACCGCAGAGCACCATCCCGTGGAAAACAACAATACAGTATTGACAGTCTTCGAGACCTTCGCCTCAAATAATAGGCGTAAGCGAGCACTTCGCAGCCTCGCCGAAGTCTGCCACGTGGCAGCAATAAATCCATGGAGCGATACGGCAATCACCTTCCATGCCAGTGACGAACTTAAATTCCGAAAAGCTCGAGCACCAGTCGCCTTGGTCCTTTGCCCAATTGTGGACGGCTTTCCAGCTTACTAAAGTGCTCATGGATGGCGGCAGCGGATTAAACCTCATCTATGAGGAGACTCTTCGAAAAATGGAAATAGACAAAAGCCGCATTGAGCAAAGCAGCACGACCTTCAGAGGAATCATCCCTAGTCGGGAGGCACGATGTGCTGGGAAAATCACACTAGATGTGGTATTCGGCACGCCGGAAAATTACAGGTCCGAAGAAATCACATTCCAAGTGGCCCCGTTCAATAGCGGATACCACGCCCTTCTAGGGCGGGAGGCATTCACAATCTTCCAAGCTATACCCCATTACAGGTACATGAAGCTCAAAATGCCCGGGCCCAATGGAATCATCACTCTAGCTAGTGATCCGGACATAGCACTCCGTGCCGAAAACAAAACAGCCGCACTGGCCCTCGAGGCGTTATCCGAAGCCCTCGCGGTAGAGGAATTAACTGCGCTGCGCTCCATAGTGGACAGGGACGACGTGATACTCGACAAAAGATCCAAGTCCACCTCTTTTAAACCAGCAGATGAAATAGTCAAATTCCAAGTCCATCCAACGGACCCTACAAAAACAGCATCCATCGGGGCACAGTTAAACCCCACAATAAACGCCGCGCTATGGGAGTTCTTGCGCGCAAATTGGGACATCTTCGCCTGGCACCCTTCAGACATGCCAGGAATCCCACGCAGGCTGGCCGAGCATAGCCTTAACATCCTAAAGGGATTCAAGCCGGTCAAGCAAACTCTCCGGCGCTTCTCTGAGCCTAAGCGACAAGCTATGGGAGAAGATCTAGCCAAGTTACTGGAGGCCGGATTCATTCGAGAAATAAAACATTTGGACTGGCTAGCAAACCTGGTGATGATACCAAAGAAGGACAAATCCTGGCGCCTATGTGTCGACTTCAAGGACCTTAACAAGGCTTGCCCAAAGGATCCCTTCCCCCTCCCTCGCATCGATCAAATTATCGACGCTACCGCAGGACACGACTCATTGTGTTTCCTCGACGCATACTCCGGATACCATCAAATTAAGATGGTGGAGTTTGATCAAGCCGCAACGACATTTATCACTCCATACGGCCCCTTCTGTTTCAACACCATGCCTTTCGGGCTCAAAAACGCCGGTGCAACTTATCCACGCATGATTCAGACATGCTTGGAGACACAGATCGGCAAAACAGTGGAGGCATACGTAGACGATGTGGTCATTAAAACCAGACACGTCGAATCCTTAATAGACGACTTGAGGCTCACATTCGACAATCTCCGAACATACGACATTAAGCTCAATCCGGAAAAATGCGTCTTCGGCGTGCCCGCCGGAAAGCTTTTAGGCTTCATCATCTCCAACAAAGGAATCAAAGCAAATCCGGCTAAAATCCGAGCTTTGTCACGGTTGGCCATCCCAACAGACCTCAAGCAAATCCAGAAGCTAACTGGATGCGTGGCTGCCTTAAGCCGCTTCATCTCCCGATTAGGAGAAAAGGCGCTACCTCTTTATCGCCTTCTTCGATGCACCGAACACTTCGAGTGGACGGATGCGGCCACGGCCGGACTAGAAGAAATAAAAGCCGTTTTGGCCAGAAACCCAATCTTGGCCGCGCCAAATGTCGGCGAACCAATGCTGTTATATATAGTGGCAACACACCAAGTTGTAAGCGCAGTGCTCGTCGTTGAACGAGAGACGGACGGACATAAGTTCCCGCTTCAAAAGCCGGTATACTATGTATCCACTGTCCTCACTCCATGCAAATCATGGTACCCACATTATCAAAAGATAGCATACGCGGTCTTCATGGCATCCCGGAAACTACGACACTACTTTCAAGAGTGTTCAATTACAATGGCCTCTGAAGTACCACTCAATGACATTATAAACAACCGTGAGGCCACGGGCCGGATTGCTAAATGGGCTATTGAGCTCCTCCAGTTCGACATAATATACAAACCACGGCGAGCCATTAAGTCACAAGTTCTGGCTGATTTCGTCGCCGGATGGACAGAAGCCGAACTCCCTAAAGAGTATGGCGCGTACTCCAATTGAATTATGCACTTCGACGGCTCTAAAATGCTGGCAGGTCTGGGGGCTGGCGTCGTCCTGACATCCCCCACCGGAGATATAGTCCAATACGTACTCCAACTACTATACACAGACTCCAACAACGCAGCAGAATATGAGGCCCTGATACATTGCCTCCGGATGGCAGTCTCCATGGGCATTCAACGCCTGGATGTGCGTGGGGACTCGAACCTCGCAATATCTCAAATAAATGGAGACCTAGACACCAAGGATCCAAAAATGGCAGCTTATCGCAACGTCGTACTCAAAATGTCAGCTCGGTTCGAGGGGCTTGAATTCCACCATGTGGTCCGGGAAAACAAGCAGGCGGTGGATATCCTCGCCTGCATCGGCGCTAAGCGCGATCCTCTCCCACCTAATATCTTCTTGGAAAGGCTGTTTAAGCCATTTGTGGTATGGGAAGGAGAGACCGGTAACAACAGTCCGGACCCGGCCACAACACCAGATACCGAACACTCTGACATAATCGGAGGCTCAACCACCGAAATAACACCTTCCGCCCACGTGATAATGGCTGTTATCACCCCGTGGATAGAACCATTCATGGCCTACCTAACTAGGCAGGAACTACCCGAGGACCCAAACGAGGCGCGCTGCATTGTGCGGCGGTCTAAAGCCTACAAGGTCCACGAGGGAGAGATTTATAAGAAAAGCGCCACCGGAGTCCTCCAAAGGTGTATCTCCGAAGAGGAAGGGCGGCAACTTTTGGCAGAAATTCATGCTGGACTTGGCGGCCACCACGCCGCAGCTCAGGCCCTTGTAAGCAAGGCCTTCCGTACAGGTTCCTACTGGCCGACGGCCCGAGCAGACGCACATGACCTCATTCAATGTTGCGTCGGTTGCCAGCTTTTTGCAAACCAAAGCCATATGCCGCCTACCGCTCTCAAAACAATCCCCATTACTTGGCCCTTTGGGGTCTGGGGGCTTGATATGGTCGGACCCCTCAAAGGGGGAAACCATAAGAAAAAATACTTATTGGTCATGATGGATAAATTCACCAAATGGATAGAAGCCAAACCAGTTAAAACGGCGGAATCCGGACCAGTGATAGACTTTATATCCGAGGTTGTACACCGTTATGGCGTTCCCCACAACATCATCACCGATAATGGCTCGAACTTTACAGCCGACGAGGTAAACTTTGGTGCAGCAACATGGGCATCAAGCTCGATTATGCTTCCTTCTATCACCCGCAAACTAATGGTCAAGTCGAGCAAGCAAATGGTCTTATCATGAGCGGCATTAAACCCAGATTAGTGCGATCCTTGAAGGAATCCGATACGCATTGGGTAGAGGAGCTCGACTCTGTACTATGGGGGCTGCGGACCACGCCGAATCGCACTACCGGATACACACCATTTTTTATGGTGTACGGCGCAGAGGCGGTACTGCCCTGCGACATAATTCATGGCTCACCTTGAGTGCGCATGTATGAAGAGAAAGAAGCCGAGCTTGATCGGCAGGACAATTTGGACGCCCTAGAGGAGGAGCGTGACGTGGCAAAAGCCCGTTCCGCATTCTATCAGCAACAGGCTCGAAGGTACCAAAACAGAGAAGTATGGGCCAAAACCTATAACGTTGGCGAACTCGTCTACGCTTACCGGAGAAGAAAAAGAACAAGCTCAAGCCCAAATGGGAAGGTCCCTTCATTATTGACCAAGTTCTGACCGGTGGAGCGTACCGTCTGCGGGATGCATCGGACAATCGACTCGAGCCAAATCCATGGAACGCAGCCAGACTCCAAAGGTTCTACGCCTAGTGCCGGACTCTATGTTCGTCTCCCTACCTCTGTCAATTTTTTACATATTCATTATCTGTCTTTTCTTTCTTTCTTTCTTCCCTTTTTTCTTCAAGGCCTTATAAGGCTACAATGTGTCTTCACTACACAATATTGACGTGCTAGCTGCGCTCATGATACCTGGGGGCTTCTTATACAGAAGCTTAATATAGCTACGTTCCGGGCTTTAGGCCTAACACATGTGTTACTTTTCACATGTTCCTTTTTTCGCCATTATATGCATCGATATGACTTAAGTTTTGGCCAAGCTGGGTTGCCTGGCTCTTGTGTTTATGCCCTACGTTCCCGTTAATTCGGCTAGGGCATAAGGGGAGCACCTCTGCGATTGTTACTGCCAGGTCAGCCGGATATGTACCTCAGACTGGGTGAAGCCGAAAGCTAGCGTTCTTAAGGGAATATTCGGTCGGTGAACAAAAGACGATTTCTATTTATTGTACTACATGCCCCCAGAAGTTTATATCCTGCGTCTCTTTTCGCAGTCCGAACATGCACATTAGGGCAAGCGTACCCAGGGAAAGGAACCCTTAACGAACTATTCTCTCTGGAAGATGTTTCTTACTATCCATGTAATATATCATAGCTACTTGGGTACTTGTCTGTTCAAGCACTTATGACCCCTACGTCTGGTTTCCATGCATATCCCATTTTTTTACATAACTGAGTGGGTATTCAGATACACTCCGGACTGTCGGGTCTGGAGGTTGAAGCGAAAGGGTCTGCCATGACAAATGATTTACAATCTGGCTAGGGACAATATATGTCACTTAAAGTACACAGTCACTTAGACTGACTAAATTCTTCTTCTGTACCATCCAACAAGCTGTCTAGCCTACAGTCCTGTTGCGAATACTTTGCGGCTAACTCTACCTGGCCATAAACCAAACTGATGGGGATCTCTTTCCCATCAGGCCCCACAGGTCCGACCTCGGCCATGTGGTTCGGGTCAGCCTTGGTATATCGCGTCTTCACCATGGCCCAGGCTTCCCTTGCACCTTGTCGACAGGCTGATATCTTCCATAATCGGAAGCGTCGCCACGCTCCCTTGAGCTTTTCTGCAAGCTCTCTCATGCCTCCGGGCAGGGAGGTGGATGGCCACAAGGCTTGTGAGATGCCCTGCATCACCTGCGTACTTGTTCGTGCAGTTGTGAGAGCTCTGGCAGAAGATCGCCTGTAGACCCGGGCATCTCCTCCGCGGGACGACCCGTCAGCATACCTACAGATATAATTCTGTCAACAGGTTTCTTCGCCGAACTCTTTAAAAAGTTCGTTCAAGCACTTACTGAAAATGCCGCGTCGACGCCTCTTATTCTCCTTTACGGAGTTGGCAAGCTGGGCTCAAACATCCTTAAGTTCAACGCCCAGCTGGGTATTGGCGTCTTGGAGATCGTTTCTCTCCTGCCTAACCCGCGTAAGCACGCGCTCGCCAGCCTGTAGCTATCGGTTAGCATGTTTGAGGGAGTCCTGGATTAGGGGGTGTTCGGATAGCCGAACTATACCTTCAGCCGGACTCCAGGACTATGAAGATACGAAGTTGAAGACTTCGTCCCGTGTCCGGAAGGATCTTTTCTTGGCGTGGGAGGCAAGCTAGGTGTGCGGATATTCGAGATCTCCTACCATTGTAACCGACTCTGTGTAAACCCTAACCCTATCCGGTGTCTATATAAACCGGAGGGTTGTAGTCCGTAGGACAACCATCATCATACACAATCATACCATAGGCTAGCTTCTAGGGTTTAGCCTCCTTGATCTCGTGGTAGATCCACTCTTGTACTACCCATATCATTAATATTAATCTAGCAGGAGTAGGGTTTTACCTCCACCGAGAGGGCCTGAACCTGGGTAAAATAAAGTGTCCCTTGTCTCCTGTTACCATCCGACCTTGACGCACAGTTCGGGACCCCCTACCCGAGATCCGCCGGTTTTGACACCGACATTGGTGCTTTCATTGAGAGTTCCTCTGTGTCGTCGCTTTTAGGCCCGATGGCTCCTTTGATCATCAACAACGATGAGGTCCAGGGTGAGACTTTCCTCCCCGGACAAATCTTCGTCTTCGGCGGCTTCGCTCTGCGGACCAATTCGCTTGGTCATCTGGAGCAGATCGAAAGCTACACCCCTGGCCATCAAGTCAGTTTTGGAAGCTTAAACTATACGGCTGATATCCGCGGAGACTTGATCTTTGACGGGTTCGAGCCACAGCCAAGCGCGTCGCGCTATTTCGAGGGGCATGATGTAGCTCTACCTCCGAATCGCACCCTAGAGGCCGCACACGCTCCGGCCCCGATCTTTGACTCGGAGCCCGCTGCGTTCTCTGAGGATGAACGGTTGGACGTCACCTTGGGGGCTGCGATCTCAAAGGCGATCGAGCCAAACGCCAGCCCCGCACTCCGCACGGCCCAGGACTCTAAGGAGCCGCACTCTTCTCCGAACTCCGAGCCTTCCGCGCCCCCCGCCGATCGAATCTGATTGGGCGCCTGTAATGGAGTTCACCGCCGCGGACATCTTTCAGTGCTCACCTTTCGGTGATATCCTGAATTCTCTCAAGTCTCTCTCTTTATCAGGAGAGCCCAGGACGGATTATGGTCTGCGAGGTTGGGATTCGGGCGACGAAGAAATTCAAAGCCCACCCACCACCCACTTAATAGCCACTGTCGACGATTTAACCGACATGCTCGACTTCGGATCCGAAGACTTCGACGGTATGGACGACGAAGATGGAGACGAACAGGAACCAGCACCTATAAGGCGCTGGGCCACCACCACACCTAATGATGTATTCATGGTGGATACCCCTAAGGGAAACGACAACGAGGAAAAAGGGGACGGAAAAAGGGACAAACCCTCCGAAAAGCAATCAAAGCGGCGACGAAAACGCCGAGCCAAGCCCCGCCTCGATCAAGACCCAGCCATAGAGCAGGATGAGTCGGTAGACGACGAGCGCGCCTCAGAGCAACCGTCTGAACAGGGCAATTTGGATAGAGAGGACAGACAACCCTCCCCCGGCCATAACAGAACCCCGGACGATCTCACACCGGATAAAACCACGGAGCAGAAGAATCTCCACGAAAGGCTTGTTGCTACAACACGCAGCCTGAAAAAGCAGAAGCGGAAGCTAAAGACGGCGGAAGATGCACTCAGAATAAGATGGAACAAGGTAATCAAGACCGCAGACAAATACGGCGGCAGCCGCCGCACTAAAAGCTATCCGAAGAGAAAACTACTGCCCGAATTCGATCAAGAGGCCCTAGAGCCCTCGCATTCGAAAAACAAAAAAGCCATACGGTCGGATAGACGACCACACGACCACCATAAAACGGCAAGTGGCGCCGCATTCAATGCGGCATGCGACCCAATTAAAGACTCGCATCATGGCCCAGCCAGGTCCATTTACGGGCGAAGAAAGCAAGCTCTCACAAGCAATGCAAACAAGCTATCATCAGAATCCGACACACCCAAATACAGGGGCGCCGCACACCCCCTATGTTTCACCGATGAGGTCCTAGAATATGAATTTCCAGAGGGATTCAAACCCGTCAACATAGAGGCGTATGATGGAACAACAGACCCCGGAGTCTGGATCGAGGATTATATCCTCCACATACATATGGCTAGAGGAGATGATCTCCACGCCATCAAATATTTACCCCTTAAGCTTAAAGGGCCAGCTCGGCACTGGCTTAAAAGCCTTCCCAAAAACACAATTGGAAGTTGGGAAGAGCTCGAGGACGCTTTCCGAGCAAATTTTCAAGGGACCTACGTCCGCCCTCCGGACGCAGACGATCTCAGTCACATAACCCAACAGCCCGGAGAATCAGCACGACGGTTCTGGAACAGATTCCTTACTAAAAAGAATCATATAGTGGATTGTCCGGACGCCGAAGCCTTAGCAACTTTCAGGCATAATGTCCGAGACGAATGGCTCACCAGACACCTCGGCCAGGAAAAGCCAAGAACAATGGCCGCACTCACAAGCCTCATGACCCGCTTTTGCGCAGGAGAGGACAGCTGGTTGGCACGATGCAGCCCCAACGACCCAAGTACATTCGAAATCAGGGATGGAAACGGAAAACCGCGACGAAATAAGGACCGTCGCTGAATCAAAGGAAAAAGTCCGAAGAGCACGGCATCAATGCCGGATTCAAAAGCTCGCGGCAAAATCAAACAAAACCACCCCCTCAGGATAACATGGATGATCCGTCCAGCTTAAATAGAATCCTGGGCAGAATATGTTAGATACACAGTACTCCTGGGAAGCCTGCCAATCACACCCACAGAGATTGTTGGGTTTTTAAACAATCCGGACAGCTTAACGCCGAACACAAGGGGCTCGACACACCAAGTGAAGAAGAGAACGAACCCCAAAGGCAGAATACCAGGAAACAAAAGAACTTCCCGCAAGAAGTCAAAATAGTGAACTTACTTCACGTAACAAAACGTATGGCACCCATAAAGGTACGTACAATCAAACTTTCCCCTCAGGAGTCCCGCCACTGGTCACTAAAGCCAATCATTTTTGATCAGCTAGATTATTCTAGAAATATCAAAAACGCAGGCCGGACTGCCATGATACTGGATCCAATAATCGATGGATTCCAGTTTACCAATGTCCTTATGGACGGCGGCAGTGGACTAAACCTGATATATCAGGATACAATCCACCGCATGGGCATAAACCCAGCAAGATTCCGCCACAGGAAAACCTCCTTTCAAGGGGTAGCACCAGGCCCGGACACCCATTGTATGGGTTTTCTCCGGCTTGTGGTCATATTTGGCTCTCCCAATAACTTTCGTCGCGAAAAGCTAACCTTCCATGTAGTCCCGTTTTCAAGTCGCTATCAAGCACTAATGGGACGCGGAGCTTTCGCTCGCTTTAACGCAATACCACATTACGCATCTCTCACACTTAAGATGCCCGGTCCATGAGGCATCATCTCTTTAAAGGGAGCGCACTAAGATACGCCTCCTCCAAACGGAGGACTGCGTGGCCGCTTAAACAACCGCACAATAAAGTGGCCTCGCCAACCAAAAGACCTTTTTTTATATAAGTCAACAAAGGCCACGGACCCGGACTCAACGAGTTCGGCACAAGTCCATCATCAACGCAGGCTCATAACGCCATATACCCCCGTACCGGGGGCTATACGCAGAGACAATAAAGCTCAACCTTATATATTTTTCACTTTATATTTAGTTCATTATCTTTTTATTCCGCACAACCCATTTTCAATTCAGTTCCTCTCTTTTACAGATGAACGTCGTGCGGCGCCCGTCCAGGACACGGCACAGCGGAGACACAGGCGCAGACGTGCAGTAGGGACCCATCCTAAGGCTTCTTTTCAGATTAAGACCCTGCGTAAACCTTTTTTACTGTCTCTTGCTGCTATACATCCCCTGGTTTTTTCTACTATAACCAAGGAGGAGGCTGGCGTTTTGGCATGTGGCCACGCCAGAATTTTTTGCTCGTACCTAGACACTAGGGGCTCTTTTTTTTAAGGGTGTTGTCTCACCCGCACTGATAAAGACCGAACACCTTAGGGAGTGTCCGGCGTCGCGAGTTTTGGCACTATATGCATCAGCTCCGAATCATGATTTTGGTCATATGTTGGGTTGCCCGGCTCCTGAGTTCGGCCACCTTATGTTCCGCTCTATCGGCTAAGGTAGCACCAGGAGAACTACTGCGATTGTGCCCCGGTTCGGCCGGGTGAGCACCTCAGTAGAGAAAGCCGAAAATCGACTGTCATGATGTAGCGCGAGACTGGTCGCCACTCGATGACTCATAGGGATTTATCGAATCCCTCCGCTTTGACGAAGGGCCGTTTCCCGGTCAGGCACGTACGCGCTCCGAACTCGGGCAAAGCGCAGTCGCCACTAAAGGGCTACCTAAAGAGTCCCACTGTCAAGTTCCTATGGCTAAGTGAAAGTGTTAAAGCATTATAGTCCGGTTGCCTAGCCCGCTGCGCTATCACCTCCTTTGTAAGACCAAGACGTTGGGTTAAGTGTGAAAATGCGTCTTCTGCGCGCACCCCCGCATTATGTGCGTGGGGGCTGAAGCCAACGACTGCAATCTTTCAGAATTTATATATATTAAAACGGCCGCACAGGAGGTGTTCTTAATACTTGAAGGCACAAGTCTAAAAATGCCACTACAATTTATCAAAATACTGTTTTATGATTACATATGCTATCATAATATAGCATCCTGCGAGCACTGCGTCTCTATTACGCGAGCGCCTTCGAGGACTTCCTCAAAATAGTGCTCGGCAGGTGTTCGGCTTTTGTTCGAATCCCGGGACGCAACAGTGGTGGGCTCCATATCTGCCCAGTATGTCTTGACACGGGCAAGAGCCAGCTGAGCGCCCTCTACGCACACTGACCTCTTCATAGCATCGACACATGGCACCACGTCTAGCAATTGCTGCACCAAGCCGAAATAGCTCTTCGGCTTCGATCTCCCCGGACACAGACGATCCATGACGTACTTCATGGCGAGTCCGGACAACCTATTCAGCTCGGCCCATTGGGCCAGGCGATCGTCCACTGCCAGCGGACGCTCTGGATTGATGAATTGCGACCAAAAGAGCTTCTCCACTTCATGATCCTTTTTATCTCGAAAGTGTTCGGTCGCATCAGTGGCACTAGCCGCCAAATTCAGATAGGTGTCCTCTATACTCCACATCCGGTTTAACGGGGCAAACTTCGGATCACAAAATTTTCTCCGCAGCGAGAAGGGCTTTCCATCCGCAATCTGTCCGGCTTGACGCAACTCTTCCTTCGCTGCTCTAATTATAGAGCGGGCGTCCTTGGCGTCAGCAACAGCCTTCTCTAAGATCGTTTGCTTCGCCCGATCTTCTTCTTCAAGAAGCTTGCAACGGTCAGTAGCGCTCTTTAACTTTACGGCCATATCAGCCATTTCATCCTTGCTTCGGCAATGGGCAGCTTGTTCGGCTTTCAGCTCTTCAAGGGCTTTCACGGCAGCCGCATCGCTTTTTCTGGCTTGATCCTTCGCTCGGGCGAGTTCGGCCCTAAGACCTTCCACGACGGCCGCACCATCTGCGTCAAGCACACACACGGTAAGATATTGACATACAGCTCATCTTACTAACAATCGCCTAATGATTTCAATACCTTGAGCACCATCAAGCCGCTTGTTAACAAGCACTATGTCGGCTTCTGCCTCATCCAGTTGTCGCTTTAGTTCGCCATATTCACAAGTCCGGCTTGATTCCGGAAGCCACCTACATATAAAGGTGCCACTTAAAGGACCTGGGATTAAGATCCTCTGCGCGCCGTACATCTTTACGACGCACAGAGTCTCAGGGGCTACTATCTACACGGGGCGCACATTATTTATGCGCAATTAATACAAATGTATGTTATTTAAAAACGTACCTCAAGGCCTGCCACTAAACTCTTGACGGCCTCATGCAGTCCACTTTCGGCGGATGAAATCTTTTCAATTACCGTGCTCATTAACGCACGATGCTCCTCTGAGACAGAAGCTCGCCCCAGCAGAATCTTTAGCTCCTCCGACCGAACACCAGATGGTGTCGGACTCGTCCCATGGCCTTCCTCAAAGGCCGGACACTGAAAACCTCGGGGGCAGTACCATCCACCCCTAGCGGATCCGGAGAAATCCCCCGCGACGACACTTCAGCGTCGCCCGCCTTGCTAGGCGATATAGAAGGAGGAGGCGTTCCGCTCTCCATCATCTCCGGAAGAAGATCCCCCGAGGACGAGTTCTGCTGAGAAGGGCTGAGGTCCGAACTACAAAGTAAGGTTTCGGTTAAAACTTCTCAAATATAAATCAAGGATTTCTCTTAAAAGAAAAACTCTTCTTCTACTTACGGCTCGCTGGAGAGCTGGTCCCTTTTAGGGTTTAGTTCGGCCGAGGGGCTCCCCGGCGTTCGGTCCTCTGGCAAGGATTCTTTCCCTCGTTTCGAGGCTACGGTCTCCGGGTCGTCAGAGGCGGCCCTTTTCTTTCCCTTAGGAGAGGAATTATCGATTCCCCCCTTCGGAAGGGCCTCTTTCGAAGAGGCCACGGTCTACTTGTCCTCCCCCTTATTTCCCTCCAAAGGCACTTCCTCCAGCATACTGACTAGCACGGGATCCAGCCTGGTTTCGGGAAGGGGAGCCGGACACCTGATCAGCTTCGCCTTCGCTATCCACTCCTGCTTAAAAAGAAGAAGCGCTGTTAAAAATAAGTTAATTATGCAGATAGAAGGTCCGGTCGCAAGGTCACCTACTTGAGTATCCGGGCAATTGCGGCTTAAACCAGCATCCTCGGTCAAATCCGGATTCACTTCCTGTGATCCGAAGAACAGTTTATACATCTCCACAGGCGTCATGCCCATAAAATTTTGGAGAGCTCGTGGTCCCTCCGGATTGAATTCCCACAAGCGAAGGGGGCGACGTTGCCGGGCAGTGTCCGGCGAATCAGCATGACTTGTGTCACCTTGACCAGGTTGAGGTCTCCCTTCAAGAGATCCTTAATGCAGCCCTGCAGCAGAGGAACGTCTTTGGGCAAGCCCCGATCTAACCATGTGTTAATCCACGATGCTAACCGTGGTGGGGGACCCGAGCGAAAGGCCGGAGGCGCCACCCATGCGGTGCCCCGAGGAGCGGTGATCTAGAACCACTCCTGTTGCCATAAGCCAAGCTCCTCTTGAAAAGCGCCCTCTGTAACGCCCTCGATGCGGCTATATCTCCCACGTGTCGAGGCACGACTTAGAGGCATAACCGCATTGAGGGCGTTACAAGTTGGTAATCAGAGCCTTTCCCGACCTTAGGAGCCCCCACTGTTTGATCGTCTTTAGTGGCCGAGTTGTGTCTAGAAAAATGTTTTGAGTCATTTAGGAATTATATATCGGAGAGTTTAGGAATTCTTTTTACTTCCCAGTCCCTTCGACCTTCTGGTAAGGCATCCTGACGTAGAGTTTTGACTCTTCTCTTCTCAAATTTCACTAAAAATTTTTTTTAGGATCACGCGGGTATATTACAATCGTTCCGATGGTTTTGTGATGACAACATTGTCTTGGTTGCCTCCTGACATTTAGGGGTTGTGGCAGTGTCCCGGGGAGTTGAGCTCCGAGGTGTTGTCGTCATAATCTTATCGTTGCGGTTTTGGAATACCTGAGTTTAGTACGACCGACATCGAAAATCTCTTTTGTACAGTTGTTGGTGAGATAACCTGATAGCCCAGTACTGTGGCGAGTGCAGGGGTATTGCCATGACTTGTATAACGGATGTGTTTTCGAAGGTTGAGGTAGACGATTTTCGAAGGTTTCTTGGTTATGTGTTGAAGGATGGATACAGCTGGTTGTAGGATTTGCTAGTTTGGGTGAGATATTATGCTTCCCCTGTATCCCCAACACCTGATTGCATAACCAGAAAATTTCGGGAGTTTATAAGTGGGAATTCTTGTAGCTCTAGTATTTTCTTCCGCAGATATTTGGTTTGTGATTGGGTAATCCTTACCAACTATTTGTTCATATCCGTACCTTGTTGATTTTATTCCTTACCATGTTCTAAGTGGCTTCTCAGCTTTGGAAGTGTGATGTTTTACATTGGAATTCATTCGTTCATTCTCGTTCGAATGTTAATTGTGAAGACTATATGTTGCAATTTCGTTCCTTTGATTCAGCTTCAATATATCTCTGTCAAGATGCTAATGGATGTCACCCTCTTCAGGATGGCTCCGCCTACGCGTCAGAATCCGGAACGCAATGATGGAGATCAGGCTAACCCTCCGCCTCCACCTCCACCTCCGGAAGCTTGGCAGGCCCTGATGACTGCTACTAATGCCAATGCTCAGATTCTGATTCAGCTCTTGCAAGATCGCAACCAAGGTCAAGCTAATCAAGAGAATCAAGGCCAAGGCAACAATCAGCCGCACTTTGCTTCACTGAACCAGTTCCTTGCTAATCAGCCGAAAACCTTCAGCTACTGTGTCGAGGCCACAGACGCTGATGATTGGCTCGTGGACATCAGCAAGCATTTCGAGTGCAGCAATGTCAGACCTGAGGACTTTGTCAAGTTTGCCTCTTTTCAACTCAAAGATCAAGCTGCTGAGTGGTTCCAGCAATACAAAGATTCCAGAGGAGGTCGTGTGATCACTTGGGATGATTTCCGCCGTGACTTCAAAGCGCACCACATTCCAGAAAGTGTTGTTGAGCTTAAGCGTGAGGAATTCCGCAATCTCAAGCAAGGCAACATGACTGTCTATCAATACAACACTCAGTTTCAGAAGCTCTCTCGTTTTGCAAGGCAAGACATTCCTGACGAGAAGAGTATGATCTACCAGTTCAGGCGTGGTCTCAGAGAAGATCTGCAGCTTGCTCTCGTGCTTTTCGAGCCATTAAAGTATGATGAATTCTACAACATGGCACTGAAACAAGAAGCTGCTCAGCTCAAGTGTGAGGCATCTAAGAAGAGAGTCAGAGACGCAGTTCAGTCTTCTTCTTCCTCACTTGTGGCAGCTAAGCAACAGAAGTTCTGGTTGCCTCCTCCTCCTCCGTTCCGTCAGCCTTATCAACAGAAGAACTCAAGTGGCCGTGGATCTTCCCACCCACCCAACCCTGGTTATCAGAACAAGTCTCAGAATCAAGCTCCAAGGCCAAGTGCTCCTTACCATCGTCCGCTCTCAGAAGTGACTTGTAACAAATGTCAGCAGAAGGGTCACTATGCGAACAAGTGCTTCAACCAGAGGCGTCTTCCGCCTCCTCCTCCTGTGAAATCTTCCAGCAATGCAGTGGTCAAGCATAATCCTAAGTCCGCAAAGGTGAACATGATGAACGCAGCTCAAGCAGAGGATTCTTCTGAAGTGATCATGGGTAATCTTCCTGTTAATGATATTCCTGCCAAAGTATTATTTGATACTGGAGCAACGCATTCTTTCATTTCAAGACCTTTTGCATCCATGTACAATTTGCATACTGTCGATCTGCCCAAGCCAATGGCGGTTTCCTCTCCGGGCTTGTTCATGAATACCAAGATGATGGCTCCGGATGTTTCCATCAAGATGGGCAACTATAAATTTCTATCTTCTCCAATGGTGCTTGGTGATTCTGATATTGATCTTATTCTCGGGATGGACTGGCTTTCTAAGCACAAGGCTCAGCTCGAGTGTGCTGCCAGGGAAATCAAATTGACTCACACTTCGAACGATGTGATCATCTATGCTTCTCGTGATGATACCATTCGGTTGTTTTCTCTCAATGAGATGGGTGAAATGGAGGCTATCTCTCAGATTCCAGTCGTTTGTGAGTACCAAGATGTTTTTCCAGAAGAGCTTCCGGGTATGCCTCCTCGCAGGCCAGTTGAATTCGTTATTGAGCTTGAGCCTGGCACAGAACCCGTTTGCAAGCGTCCTTACAAGCTTGGACCAGATGAGCTCAAGGAATTGAAGATTCAACTCGATAAACAAGAACGTCTGGGTCTGATCAGACCAAGTTCTTCTCCTTGGGGTTGTGGTGTTCTTTTTGTCAAGAAGAAGGATGGCACGGACCGACTTTGCGTCGATTACCGTCCATTGAACAAGAAGACTATCAAGAACAAGTACCCACTTCCCAACATCAATGAGCTATTTGAGCAACTCAAAGGTGCTAAGGTGTTCTCCAAGCTGGACCTTCGTATGGGTTATCATCAGATTCGCATTCGTGAAGAAGATATTCCCAAGACAGCATTCAGAACTAGTTTTGGTTCTTATGAATATACTGTCATGTCTTTCGGCCTCGTCAATGCTCCTCCGTATTTCACTCGATTGATGAATTTCATCTTCAACCCCTACATCAACGAATTTGTCTTGGTCTATCTCGATGATATTTTGGTCTTCTCCAAGAATAAGAAGGATCATGCCGAACATTTGAGATTGGTACTCGACAAGCTCAGAGAATATCAATTATATGCGAAGTTCTCCAAATGTGAATTCTGGCTTGATGAAGTTCTTTATCTTGGTCATATCATCTCTGCCAAGGGCATCGCTGTTAATCCAGAGAGGGTGTCTGCAGTTTTGAATTGGAATCCTCCTCAGAATGTCAAGCAGCTTCGCAGTTTCCTTGGACTTGCAAGCTATTGCAGAAGATTCGTTGAGAATTTCTCCAAGATTGCCAAGCCTCTTTCCAACCTCCTCCAGAAGCATGTGAAATATGTCTGGTCTCCTGAGTGTGACGTTGCTTTCAACACTCTCAAAGAGAAACTTGTCACTGCTCCAGTTCTGACTCCTCCTGATGAATCAAAGCCTTATGAAGTATTCTGTGATGCTTCTCTCCAGGGCCTCGGTGCTGTGTTAATGCAAGAGAAGAAGGTTGTTGCCTATACCTCTCGCCAGTTGAAGCCCAATGAAAGGAACTACCCCACTCACGATCTTGAGTTGGCGGCAGTTGTCCACGCACTAATAACATGGAGACATCTCCTGTTGGGAAGGAAAGTGGACATATTCACAGATCACAAGAGTCTCAAGTATATCTTCACTCAGCCTCACCTCAACCTCAGACAAACTCGATGGGTCGAAATGATTCAAGAGTATAATCCGAGTATTGAATACACTCCAGGCAAGGCTAATGTGGTTGCAGACGCGTTGAGCAGAAAGGCTTATTGCAACAGCTTAATCCTCAAGCCTTTTCAACCGGATCTCTGTGAGGCTTTTCGCAAGTTGAATCTCCAAGTTGTTCCTCAAGGTGTTCTTGCCAACCTCATTGTTTCTCCTACTTTGGAAGATCAGATTCGTGAGGCTCAATTGTTGGATACCATGGTGAAGAAGGTGAAACGTGGTATTGAGAAGAGCATTCCCAAATACAAGTGCTATCGAGTTGATGACAGAGATACTCTTTTCTTCGAGGACCGGATCGTGGTTCCAAAGGGTGATCTTCGTAAAGTCATTATGAATGAAGCGCACAATTCTCTCCTGTCTATTCATCCTGGAAGTTCGAAGATGTACCATGACCTCAAGCAGTCGTATTGGTGGACTCGAATGAAGCGTGAGATCGCTCAATTCGTGAATGAGTGTGATGTCTGCAGAAGGGTGAAAGCAGAACACCAACGACCAGCTGGACTTCTCCAACCTCTTGCTATTCCAGAATGGAAGTTTGATCATATCGAAATGGACTTCGTGACTGGTTTTCCTAAGTCCAAGCGTGGAAATGATGCTATTTTCGTCGTCATCGACAAGCTCACCAAAGTGGCTCATTTTCTTCCTATCAAAGAGTCGATCACAGCAGCGCAGCTGGCAGAGCTCTACACCTCCAGAATTGTCTCTTTGCACGGCATTCCACAATTGATCTCTTCAGACCGTGGCAGCATCTTTACCTCCAAGTTTTGGGATTCTTTTCAGAAGGCCATGGGCACCAACATTCGCTTCAGCACAGCTTTCCACCCTCAGACTAGTGGACAAGTCGAGCGTGTCAATCAAATTCTTGAAGATATGCTCAGAGCCTGTGTTATCTCTTTCGGCATGAAGTGGGAGGATTGTCTTCCTTATGCTGAATTCTCTTACAACAACAGCTTTCAAGCCAGCTCGGGCAAAGCCCCATTCGAGATTCTCTATGGCAGAAAGTGCCGTACCCCTCTCATTTGGTCTGAAACCGGTGAGCGTCAATTGCTCGGCAATGATTTGATCTCAGAAGCTGAGGCCATGTGCAAGGTGATTCGTGAGAACCTCAAAGCAGCGCAGTCGCGCCAGAAGAGCTATTACGATAGCAAACACCGTGATGTGGCATTCGAGATCGGAGACCATGTTTACCTCCGAGTCTCTCCAATGAAAGGAACTCGTCGCTTCGGTATCAAGGGGAAACTTGCTCCCAGATACGTGGGCCCCTTTAAGATTATCGGGAAACGAGGCGATCTAGCCTATCAACTTGAGCTCCCCTCCAACTTTGCAAATGTGCACGATGTCTTCCACGTGTCACAGCTTCGCAAGTGCTTCAAGACGCCTGAGCGTACCATCAACTTCGAAGAGATTGATCTTCAAGAAGATTTGTCCTATCATGAGCATCCAGTTGCTATTCTTGAGACAACTGAGCGCAAGACTCGCAACAAGTCAATCAAATTCCTCAAAGTGAAATGGTCACATCATTCAGACCGAGAGGCCACCTGGGAGCGTGAAGACCACCTACGTTCTGAGTATCCGGAGTTCTTTCAGTCCTAGATCTCGGGACGAGATCCTCTCATAGTGGTGGTGTGTTGTAACGCCCCGATGTAACTTGCCATATTTGTATTCCAACTCTTGCCATTTTCGGCTATGTGTTATGATATTCCCTCCGTGGTTGGGTTCTCTCCGTTTTGCATTTTGGTCATGTCATGCATTTCATATCATGTCATCATGTGCATCGCATTCGCATTCGTGTTCGTCTCATAAATCCGAGCATCTTTCCCGTTGTCCGTTTTGCAATCCGGCGCTCCTATGCCTCCCGGCGTCCTCTTTTACATTTCTTCGTGAGCGGGTATTAAACATTCTCGGAATGGACCGAGGCTTGACATGTGGCCTTGGTATAGCACCGGCAGACCGCCTGTCAAGTTTCGGGTCAATCGGAGTTCGTTTGGTACTCCAACGGTTAACCGGGTAACCGTGAAGGCCTCGTGTGTGTTGCAGCCCAACACCCCTTCAAAACAGCCCAAAAACCCATCTAAGTCACTCCCATGTCCTCCGCCGTTCGATCACGATCGCGTGGGCGAAAACCGCACTCCATTTGGAGCTCCCTAGCTCTTTCTGTCTATAAAAACGTCTCCCTCGTCTAAATCTGAGAAAAACCACCTCCTAACCCTAAGCCGTCGCCTCGTAATCCGCGCCATCAGTGCCCCGCCGCCACTGTTCATCCGCGCCGCCACTGTTCACGCCGCGCCGCCGCCTCGGGCCAATCGGGCCGCGCCACGCGCCCCCCCCGCGCCCACTTCGCCGCCGGCCCGCGGGGCCCAGGGCAGGCCCGCCCGGGCCCGCGCGCGCCGCCCCGCCTCCTCCTCTGCTCCGCGCCGCCCGCCGCCTCCTCTGCTCCGCGCCGCCCGCCGCCTCCGCCCGGCCGGCAACCGCCGTCGCCCCGCCGCGCGCCCCGAGCCGCCGCCTCCGCCGAGCCGCGCGCCCCGCCTCGCCGCGCCGCCTCCCCACCGTCGCCGGAGCGTCAGATCCGGGCACCCCGGCCCCGGATCCGGCCGGCCCCGCCTCGCCGCGCGCCCGCCTCGCCGCGCCGCCGCCGCCGTCGCCGTCGCCGGCCCCACCTCGGCTTCCGCGCCCGGCTGGGTTGACCTTTACCTCCCCCCGAAAATTCTAAGTCATTTATTTTTCATCATCATCATCGCATGTTCGACATGCCATAACTTTGCATCTGTAGCTCCGATTCGCGCGTATAATATGTCATTGTTTTCGTATCGAAGAGTAGATCATTTTGTTCCATTGCATCATTTTCATTTGAAGTCATCTTGATGCCCGAAATGCTGTTAGAAGAGGGTTAGTTGTTGTTAGTTGCTGGATCTTATCTGAACATGCACTTTTGTCATTTTTGCCATGATTGATGTGTACCTCCTATGAGGTTGAGCTTTATATGTGTTTTGTAGTATGCCATGCTACCTTTCCAGGGAATTTTGCTATGTATTTTTGTGATGCTTGAGTTGGCTAGAAATTGCATGCAAAGTAGGGATGTTGATATTGCTGTTTTCAGAGACTTAGTGATTTCACTAAGTCCCTGACTTTTGTTATTATCATGCCATGTATTCATGTTGTTTCTGAGAGATCCATGCATAATTTGAGCATGATCAGTAAGGGAGTTTTGAACTTGAGTATTTGGTTGATCCATCCATGCCTTTGTTTGCAATTATGGGATGCCATAGCTTGAGTGATTCGAGCTCTACTTTTGCTTCAAAATGTTACTGGCAGATTGTTTACATGTTATTCGATTTTGCCAAGCTTGGTGTAGTTGATCCTCGCATGATATGATGTTGCTCTTGCCATGTATTGTTACTATGCCATGTCTTCTTGATGTATGTATGCTTATTTAATCATGAAATGCTCTGTAGTGAGTGCATCGAGCTCACGAACATGCCTAGTCGTTAATAGTTTTCTGCCATGTCCAGTTTTCTGCTAAGTCTGAAACCTGTAACGAAACTTGCTTATTTGTCATGGGTGTAATCATATTTTCTAGTCCTTTTTGGCTTATGGTCAGTAAGGGACTTTTGTCAAGTGCTATGAGTAGATTCATGCCATGCCTTCCTTTGCTATGTTCTGAACCTGTAGCATGTAGTTTCATTGCTCTGAACATGTCATCCTGATGTTGTTTTTCCTGACTTGTTGTTATTTCACTAAGTCTGTGAATCTGTTATAAGTTGCACTTTTGACATGCTAGTTTGAACCTGTTATGATGGGATTGAGCCGTAGCTCAGTGTTCATCTTTTGTCGTGCATCTTGAGTAGATTACTGTAATATGCTTTGTTGCCATGTTTGGGTGCAGTAGCTTAATTATTTGTTGCTTGCTAAGTAGCATCATGCTGTTTATGGCAGATTCGTGTCATTCTTGTATTGCTTGCCATTTGCAAACCGTGCATCCGATTCCGGTGATCTTTATATCGATTTCAACCGAAATCACCTCATCTATCCAGTGGCATGCTTGGTTTGCCAAGATTATGCCCTGTTCATCCTTGTCTTCCCGGAGCATGCATACGCATTGCATATCACCTCTCGCATATCATGCCATGTTTTGCATCATGTTGATTGCGCATTGCATCGTGGTTGATTTTGGTTCCTTTGCTTGTTCTCTTGTCTTGGGTAGAGCCGGGAGACGAGTACGTGAACGAGGAACCTGTTGAGAACGTTTACGAGGACCAAGCTTTCGACAACTCTGAGAACCTTGCAGGCAAGATGACCATACCCTCGAAATCACTTCTATCTTTGCTAGCTAGATTGCTCGCTCTTTTGCTATGCCTATGCTGCGATACCTACCACTTGCTATATCATGCCTCCTATATTGCCTTGTCAGCCCCTAACCATCCATGTCCTAGCAAACCGTTGTTTGGCTATGTTACTGCTTTGCTCAGCCCCTCTTATAGCGTTGTTAGTTGCAGGTGAAGATGAAGTTTGTTCCTTGATTGGAACATGGACTTGTTGTTCCTTGTTGGAATATGCTTACTTGTTGGGATATCACAATACCTCTTATTTTATTAATGCATCTATATACTTGGTAAAGGGTGGAAGGCTCGGCCCTATGCCTGGTGTTTTGTTCCACTCTTGCCACCCTAGTTTCCGTCATATCGGTGTTATGTTCCCGGAGTTTGCGTTCCTTACACGGTTGGGTGATTTATGGGACCCCCTTGACAGTTCGCTTTGAATAAGACTTTTCCAGCAAGGCCCAACATTGGTTTTACCATTTGCCACCTAGCCTTTTTCCCTTGGGTTCTGCAGACTCAAGGGTCATCTTTATTTTAACCCCCGGGCCAGTTCTCCTTCGATTGCTGGTCCAAACCGAGCGATGTCCGGCGCCCCTTGGGCAACCAGGGTCTATGCCAACCCGACGTCTTGCTCATCCGGTGTGCCCTGAGAACGAGATATGTGCAGCTCCTATCGGGATTTGTCGGCACATCTGGGAGGTTTTGCTGGACTTGTTTTATTGCTGTTGAAATGTCTTGTAGTCCGGGATTCCGAGATTGATCGGGTCTTCCCGGTAGAAGGAATATCCTTCGTTGACCGTGAGAGCTTATCATGGGCTAAGTTGGGACACCCCTGCAGGGTATTATCTTTCGAAAGCCGTGCCCGCGGTTATGAGGCAGATGGGAATTTGTTGATGTCCGGTTGTAGAAAACCCGAAGTTGACCTTAACTAAAACACATCAACCGCGTGTGTAACCGTGATGGTCTCTTCTCGGCGGGGTCCGGGAAGTGAACACGGTTGTTGGAGTTATGTCTGACGTAGGTTGTTTCAGGATCACTTCTTGATCACTTCTAGCTTCACGACCGTGCTTTGCCTTCTCTTCTCGCTCTCTTTTGCGCTATAGCCACCATATGCTAGTCGCTTGCTGCAGCTCCACCTCACCTACCCCTTCCCCACCTTTAAGCTTAAATAGTCTTGATCTCGCGGGTGTGAGATTGCTGAGTCCCCGTGACTCACAGATATTATCACCCCAGTTGCAGGTACCAACGATGTCAGTGCAGATGACGCGACCGAGCTCACTTGGGAGTTCGATGAGGAACGCGGCCGTTACTATGTTTCTTTTCCAGATGATCAGTAGTGGAGCCCAGTTGGGTGATCCGGGGATCTGTTAGCATTTGGGGTAGTCTTCTTTCATTTTGGTACCGTAGTCGGACCTTGAGTGTAATCTGTTTGATGGATGTTATTTATGTACTTGTGTGAAGTGGCGATTGTAAGCCAACTATGTATCTTTCCCCCGTTATTTATTACATGGATTGTGTGAAGATTACCTCACTTGCGACATTGCTTTCAATGCGGTTATGCCTCTAAGTCGTGCCTCGACACGTGGGAGATATAGCCGCATCGAGGGCGTTACACCCTCGGGCCATGGAGCGTCGACATTTCTTTCTATAGCGGCGCCTCCGCACTCCACGTGGTGCCCTTCGATTATCTTCGGTTCTACTTTGAAGGTCTTGAGCCACAGTCCGAAGTGAGGGGTAACACGGAGGAACGCTTCGCACACAACTATGAACGAGGAGATACGGAGGATGGACTCCGGAGCTAAGTCATGGAATTCCAGCCCATAATAAAACATCAGCCCCCTCACGAAGGGATCCACGGGGAAGCCTAATCCCCGGAGGAAGTGGGATATGAATACCACACTCTCACCGGGCCGAGGGCTAGGGATCACCTGTCCTTGAACTGGCAGCCTGTGCGGAATCTCCCTGGTCAGGAATCTAGCTTCCCTCAATCTTGATACGTCCTCCTCCGTAACAGAGGAGGGCATCCATCGGCCTTGGAGGTCAGAGCCGGACATTATCGAAGATCCGGTACGCTCGGAATCTGGAAGCCTGGGGTGTCAGAACTCGAGGCAACGGGCGAGCTCGTTTTGAGAATAGAAGCAGGGAACAAGACCTTGGTCTCTTTATAAGAGGCAGAATATCAAGCGCCCTCCCCGTAACCGTCTTGGACTAGCCTTTAATTAAGGCAAGACGTGCTAACAGGCACGATTGGGTTACCCACGTTCGTATTAATGAGAATCCCGTTAAAGGGGGCACACGATCTCTGCTTCGACAAGACGTGCCAAGAAAACCGCCTCGCTAAACGAGCTGAGGTGGAACGATGAAAACAATTTATATAAAGGGCTTCGCCGCAGTATTATGACGCACTGCGGAATACGTCAGCAGATTTGATTTGTGTTAATATTATTCTCTGTATGGCAATATGTGGAAACTTATTTTGCAGAGCCGGACACTGTTTTTTGGTGTTTATAATCTTCTTGAAGAACTTGGAGGAGGAACCCGCCTTGCAATGCCGAAGACAATCTGCGCGTCGGACTCGTCGTCATTGAAGCCTGGTTCAGGGGCTACTGAGGGAGTCCTGGATTAGGGGGTGTTCGGATAGACGAACTATACCTTCAGCCGGACTCCAGGACTATGAAGATACAAAGTTGAAGACTTCGTCCCGTGTCCGGAAGGATCTTTTCTTGGCGTGGAAGGCAAGCTAGGTCTACGGATATTCAAGATCTCCTACCATTGTAACCGACTCTGTGTAAACCCTAACCCTATCCGGTGTCTATATAAACCGGAGGGTTGTAGTCCGTAGGACAACCATCATCATACACAATCATACCATAGGCTAGCTTCTAGGGTTTAGCCTCCTTGATCTCGTGGTAGATCCACTCTTATACTACCCATATCATCAATATTAATCTAGAAGGAGTAGGGTTTTACCTCCACCGAGAGGGCCCGAACCTGGGTAAAATAAAGTGTCCCTTGTCTCCTGTTACCATCCGACCTTGACGCATAGTTCGGGACCCCCTACCCGAGATCCGCCGGTTTTGACACCGACAACGTTGCTCATCACCTGGCACGGCCTCTGCATTCACTCCGGAGTCATCTGTAGTATCTATTGTTAGATTTGCACGCATACTACCTGGTACATGACATTCTTTACAATGGAAGCAAGTGTTACCTGAGGGGGTCTTCTCGGACTCCTTCACTGCGGCAGCTGCGGCCTGAAGCTTGGCTTTACATTCCTCCAGCTCTCGAGACAACTGGGCATTCTTCTCCGTAAGAACCTATGCAAACAATGATCCTTAAATCAGTTGTACCAACTGTTTCAAGTCTCAGGGGCTACTAATATACATAATTATTAGCTTTTATTATCCGTATATCCTTTACATACTGGTTCGTGGCTCTGGCAAGACCATTTTGAGCAGCTCGGATGTACGCGTCTCCTGAGTTGAAGGCATCGAACGCCTCTTGGGAGAAACAAGCGTCACGGAGTACGGCCCGGCGACGCCTGTGATTCATGGCGCTCTCCACTTTGGAATTTGTAGCCGATAGCCTATCCGCATCCTCCGTAGGAGGAACATCCGGCGTTGGCCCCATGTTAGCGTCCGCCTCTAAATCTGGCTCTGGAGCCCGACTAGTGGAGGCGTGACCGGCAACCTTTCTGGATATAGTCCGGCGAGCATTTTTTCTACTAGGAAACATGGGCGTTATTATATTTTAAAAGACGACAACCATGGAGAGAGGTTCTTTTTCATACCCCTGCGACGGCGTCTCAGTCCTGACCGCCTTCCTTTTAAGCCTACCCGGCTTCGGTGCCCCTTGTTGGTGAGTCACCGCGGGTTCGGCATGGCGTCCAGAGGGCCTTCCCTGTAAAGCACCATATGTGTGTGATAGGTGAAGTGCAGAAAAAGGGATCCTTCTTGGAAGTCAAGACTCTGGTTTTACTTACATGCGATGCAGGGAGCAGTCCTGGATAATCGGCTATGATGGCCACCATGGCACCGTCGCAGCTTAATTGATAGAACGTCCTGTCAATAAGCTCCACAAATGTGTCCGGATCTTCTTCAAGTCCGAGGTCGAGGGCCCGGTCAGGGTCCTCCGGTTGTGGAGGCGGGCTGTGGACCTCCCTTACAGCTTTTCGCAGTTCCTACTATGGAATGGCAAGGTAAATACTTATGACGAAGAATGCAGGAGGTTGGGAGTGAAAAGTAGCAGCTCACCCAACTTGGAGGGTTGTACATGGAGAATCCATCCCGTGGCTTGATGCGGATGAACTCCTCTTCCTCTCCTGAGTCCGGTCCCTTACGACCGCAACGGGTAGCATCGTCTTCTCCATTGAAGTGCCACATGGGTTGCCCCCGATATTGAAGTGGCTGCACCCCCCGCATTATACATATTGACATAACCTCGATTACTATCAATCCTAACTGGGCTAGCGTCTGAATCTAACCCATCAGGTAAATGTCTTCCTCGTTATCTTCCTCCTGAGGGCTCCAAGGACACCAGCTGCAGCGTTTCTTAAAGGGAGCATTGTCGAACTCAGGAAGGCCCATCCGAATAGGGTCCGGAAGGGGGGCGTCCTCCATATAAAACCACTCCGAAGGCCAGTCTTCGGATGTCTTCTTCGGAGTACCGGACAGGTATCCGGTCCCGGCGATGCGCCATATTTCGGCTCCCCCACTTGATATATCGACCCCTCCTATGTACGGGGTATGAGGCAGAATAACCTCTTCCATAGCTCGAAATGAGCTTCGCGGCCCAGAAACAGCTCGCAAAGGGCGACATAGCCACCGATGTGTAATATGGAGGCGGGAGTAAAGTTATGCAGCTGGAGGCCGTAGAACTCCAGGAGCCCACGGAGGAATGGATGAATTGGAAATCCAAGCCCTCTTAATAAGCAAGGGACAAGGCATACCCGCTCCCTCATGGATGGGTTGGTAAAGCTCTCTGCTTGCTCCCTGCCATTGTAGGTGGCGAGCCCGACTCGAACGGGGACCATATACGCTGGAGGGAGAAATCCCTGGGTCTGTAACTGTACTAATTGGCTGTGAGGGACAGAACACTTCTTCCAATTGTCGGGCTTAGAGCTACGGGGGCGAGAGGAGGAGCTGCGATGGCCGGCCATGTTGGAATGGATTTTTCTGGGCGCGCTCCGATGGATACTCGCTGTGGGAGGATGGTGTGATCTGGATCTGAGAATTCCCCGTCTCTTTAATAGACGATTTACTCACATGGCTAGGGTGGCAAATGTAAAAATGCCCTGGCTTCTCGCATTCGCTCGACACGTGGAAGATGGCCATTATTAGGCACGGAAGCCAAGGAGTGCAACATTTATGGGAAGCCGGACACTACTCAACAGGTACTCAGAATTTGGAGAAGAACACGCCTTGCAATGCCGAAGACAATCTGCGCGCCGGACTCATAGTCATTGAAGCCTGCTTCGGGGGCTACTGAGGGAGTCCCGGATTAGGGGGTCCTCGGACAGCCGGACTATATAATTTAGCCGGACTGTTGGACTATGAAGATACAAGATTGAGCACTTCGTCTCGTGTCCGGATGGGACTCTCCTTGGCATGGAAGGCAAGCTTGGCAATACGGATATGTAGATCTCCTCCCTTGTAACCGACTCTATGTAACCCTAGCCCCCTCTGGTGTCTATATAAACCGGAGGGTTTAGTCCGTAGGACAACAACAATCAGACCATAGGCTAGCTTATAGGGTTTAGCCTCTACGATCTCGTGGTAGATCAACTCTTGTAATACTCATATCATCAAGATCAATCAAGCAGGAAGTAGGGTATTACCTCCATCGAGAGGGCCCGAACCTGGGTAAACATCGTGTCCCCCGCCTCCTGTTACCATCCGCCTTAGACGCACAGTTCGTGACCCCCTACCCGAGATCCGTCGGCTTTGACACCAACACTCACGGGTACAGAAGATTGCGGCAGTGGAATTAGGTTTTCGTGGTGCTCCTCGATGGTTTGAGGGTACGTAGGTATATATATAGGAGGAAGAAGTAGGTCCGTGGAGCTACGAGGGGCCCACGAGGGTGGAGAGGGCGCCCCCTGCCTCGTGGCCTCCTCGTATTTTTCTTGACGTCCACTCCAAGTCCTCTGGATCATGTTCATTCCATTAAACATCCAAAACAGAATATATAATAGCATGGAGCAATCAAAAATTATAGATACGTTGGAGACGTATCACTACCTAGGATAAACAACTAGGTTGTCGGATCCCACACATACCAAGCATTTCAAATCATACACACAATATGCTCGATATGTGCAAATACAACATGGCATAACAACAAAGCAGGAAGTACACCACACAAGTCCCTAGTCTAGGGTTATCATCTATTCAGGTTCCATTCGAAGGGAGTCCGGCCGAGGTTTCCACTTACGGCCCCGAACGATGTGTGCAGGGTTCCCGAGGCACCAAACGGGCGTCCGTGTACACCGTGCCACGTGCCTACCATATCACAGCCCACCCCTCGGGTCAGTGCTGCGCACGACCTCCAGCATACTACAAACACCAGAAACTACTTGCAATTCTCGGACAGAGGACATGGGCGGTTAATAAGTCGAGAGGGTCCATTGGTTTCGGGCCCAACGCGTGGTAGTAGCTGTTCATGGATCACAAACACAGAACTCAGTTCCTGAGGACGGTTTCAATGAGACAACCCACCATGTACTCCTACATGGCCTCTCACCGCTAACTTTACCCAATCATGTTCACACACTTAGCTCACACACAGTATGACATGTTCACCACATTCTAATTCATCCCCGATGAATCAGACCTGACTCAAAATGTAAGCAGTAGCAGGCATGACAACAATCATGAGTGAGCAGGCACTTCAAGGCTCAAACAATTCCTACTCATGCTAGTTGGTTTCATCTATTTATTGTGGCAATGACAGGTCATGCAGAGGAAAGGGGTTCAACTACCGCAGCATGTAACAGTTGAATCGTTGTTGTCCTAATGTAGTAAAAGAGAGCAAGAGCGAGAGAGTTGGATTGTATCGGAATGAACAAGGGTTTTTTGCTTGCCTGGCATTTCTGAAGATGATATAGCTCTTCATCGGTTTCATCGATCACATCGCCGAAACAACGTTTACTGAGAGGGGACAAACACCGGCAAACAAGAGGGAACACAATCAATGCAATGCAACAATATGATGCATGATCATGACATGGCAACATGTTGTTGATTGAGATAATGCAATTTGCTAAAGGATTAAATGAAGTTGATTTGAACCAGGGGTTCAAATTTAAACTCCATATAAAGCATTTCTTATGCCATTCATTTGATTTGTGCAATTCAGCAACTATAAGTTGTTCCAACATGCATGAAAAAGGTACAGATGGAAAGATTGGATTTTTCTGATCATTTTTAATATATAAATCTTTCCATTTGGAGTTACAGATTAATTTCTATGATTTACCGCGGACGCGTGGCTCGGTGAGGGGGTCGGGGACGCCATCCACAACACTCACGCTTATCTTGCGCATTTTAGAGTATCAAGCAACCCAGAAGTCCTTTACCGCGGACGCGGCTATTCGAATAGATCATGTTAACCCTGCAGGGGTGTACTTCTTCACACATGCTCTCACCACTTATCGCCATTTACATGACATGTACTCGGCAACCTTCAAGCGGAAGCCCGGCGAGGGTGTCGGCCACGACCTGACTAACCACACAAGTCCCTAGTCCAGGCTTATCGCCTATTCAGGTTCCATCCAAAGAGAGTCCGGCCGAGGTTTCCACTTACGGCCCCGAACGATGTGTGCAGGGTTCCCGAGGCACCAAACGGGCGTCCCGGTACACTGTGCCACGTGCCTACCGCATCATAGCCCACCCCTCGGGTCAGCACTGCGCACGGCCTCCAGCATACTACAAACACCAGAAACTACTTGCAATTCCCGGACAGAGGACAAGGGCGGTTAATAAGTCGAGAGTGTCCATTGGTTTCGGTCCCAACGCGTGGTAGTAGCCGTTCATGGATCACAAACACAGAACTTAGTTCCTGAGGACGGTTTCAATGAGACAACCCACCATGTACTCCTACATGGCCTCTCACCGCTACCTTTACCAAATCGTGTTCACACACTTAGCTCACAAACAGTAGGACATGTTCACAACATTCTAATTCATACCCGATGAATCAGACCTGACTCAACATCCAAGCAGTAGCAGGCATGACAACAATCATGAATGAGTAGGCACTTCAAGGCTCAAACAACTCCTACTCATGCTAGTGGTTTTCATCTATTTACTATGGCAATGGCAGGTCATGCAGAGGAAAGGGGTTCAACTACTGTAGCATGTAACAGTTGAATCGTTGTTGTCCTAATGTAGTAAAAGAGAGCAAGAGCGAGAGAGTGGGATTGTATCAGAATGAACAAGGGGGTTTTCCTTGCCTGGCATTTCTGAAGATGATATAGCTCTTCATCGGTTTCATCGATCACATCATCGGAACAACATCTACTGAGAGGGGACAAACACCGGCAAACAAGAGGGAACACGATCAATGCAATGCAACAATATGATGCATGATCATGACATGGAAACATGCTGTTGAGATAATGCAATTTGCTAAAGGGTTAAATGAAGTTGATTTGAACCAGGGGTTCAAATTTAAACTCCATATAAAGCATTTCTTATGCCATTCATTTGATTTGTGTAATTCAGCAACTATAAGTTGTTCCAACATGCATGAAAAAGGTACAGATGGAAAGATTGGATTTTTCTGATCATTTTTCATATATAAATCTTTCCATTTGGAGAATTTTTATGATTTTAAGAAGTTTGTAACATTTTTTGGAATTTCTGATTAAAAATAGAAACACGAATATTCCAGTAAATGTATTTATGACATCAGCACCATGTCACAGTGACTTCAGCAGTCAACTGGGTCAGCCGGGTCTAACCTGACGTGTGGGGTCCACATGTTAGTAGCACCGTGCTAGCTAGTGATTAGGTTAAAGTTAATCTAGGAATTAGTCAGGCCGGGGCCCATATGTCTGTGAGTCAGTGGGTCATTAGCTTAGTGCTAATTAGTTGTTAGGCCGGCGTTTAGCCGCCAGCGACGAGCAGACACGGCAGCGAGGCTCGGGTTTCGCCCTCCGGCAACCAAACGTTCGGCGGAGGGGCTCTACGATCAGCGGGGGTGCGCCGCATCCAGTGGTGCAGTTGGCATCGCCGGAGACGGACCAGAGCGACAACAGTGACAACGGCTACGGTGGCCGGAGGTCGGCTAGATGCGGGCGCGGGGCTGCAGCTCGATTCCGAGCGAACGGAGAGCACAGGTAGAAGCTATGAAGCAGCAGGAGCTTGAGCAGATGCCCAGACGCGGCGTTGGCCCATCGTAACAACGACGGCGACATTCACGGCGGTGGCAAGTCTCGGCCGTAGGGGAGCTATGCCTAGAGGGCACGTGGGGCGACAGGAGTAGGGGGAGAAGGGGGCAGAGCTCACAGCGGATCTTCTGCAGGGCTCGGCGCGCTCGGGGAGGCGTCAGGAAGGGCGCACGGTCGCCGGTGATCTCGGCGACCCGAGGAGGAAGAAGACGTCGGGGCGACGCTTCGGGGGTCTTCCAGTCGCGTGGCTCGGTGAGGGGGTCGGGGACGAGGTGGCGGAGCTCGGAAACGGCCCGGGGAATCGACGGGACGGCGGTGGCCGCAGTGGTGGCGAGCGGCAGCGGAAGGGGCGCCTAGGCGCATGCGGGGAAGGAAGCATAGGAAGGGGGAGCGCTCGAGGGAGAGAGAGGGAGAGCCGAATGGCTCTAGGGGTCGCGTGGCGACATCCAGGGGGTCGGGGAGGGAGGCAGGCAGACAGGAGGTGGCCGGCACGTGGACGCGCGCGGCGAGCTCGCGCTCGGCGCCTACTGTCCGGAGGAAGGGGATTACTGGCAGCGGCGCTGGGCTGCCTACTGGGCCGTCTAGGTAAGCCAGGTAAGTCCTTCTCTCTCTACTTTATATTTTTCTTTGCTAATTTGTTTTTCTGTTTTTTTATTTAGTAATAATACTAAACCATTTTCCAAACTCTTGGAAATATTTGTGGTCACCTTTTGAAATATTTACAAGAGCCCTCAACTGTTTCCAGAATTATTTGAGCATTGAAATAATTATAGCATTTAAATGCCCAAATTCAAATACCTTATCATTTAATCCAAAAATCCATAAATGACCTAGAAAGGTGTGCATCATTTTTGGCAGAGATTCTAAACCAATTCAAAAATCATGAACTTTTCTGAAGGGCATTTTGGGTTCATTGAAACTATTTTTATTTTGATCCTAGTTGCATTTCATTTGGTGCTAGGGTTTGAACATCCCCATTTCAAGTTTAAGCAAAATTTAAACATGATGCAACAACCAAGACTAGTCCACACGCAAGGCTAAAGCTAGGGCTGTGACACACGCACACAATTTCTTTGGTTTGTGTCTCTTTTGTGTAGGTACCCATGCTTACTTGTCAACGTCACAATCCCATGAGTTGACAAAACAAGCTCTAGAGAGAAACGGTGACTTGGGATCCCATGGATTGTCTTTCCCACCGCTCTCTTCGCACAAAGACTTCATGCATTTCTTCTACATGGCCCTCACTTGGCTATGGGTTATTGTCCATTACATACTCTATGCCCATCTTGCCATGTTCACTTTGCATGATATGCTCATTCCTATGCCTTTGCCATGCATTTGTGACCCATTCTTTGCATTACACATGATGATTGATTCTAGTACTTGTATGTGTATTTGCAAGCTTGGTGGAGATATCACTTGTTAATTCCATGTTTGCTTTGTGCCCCATGCCTATGATTATACTATGATCTTGCTGTAGCGACCAGACCTCAAACAGTCTGATCTCTGTGCTCCGGTGTCATCCCTGGATCAGTAATGCTGACACCACACAGTACTTCGAAGGATTTATAACAGATTAGCAATCACACACTTATTACATCGGTGTCTCAAAGAGAACTTATTACAATAAATATGGCTTAAGGCCATCTAATAACGATAACAGCGGAAGGCTTGGAAGATAAGTGAGTCCATCAACTCCAACGGCATCACTGAGTATAGAACCACGACCTAAAAGGCACCTTACTCGTCGTCTGAAAAGTCTGCAACATGAAACGTTGCAGCCCGAAAACGGGTCAGCACATGGAATATGCTGGCAATGTAACACATAGAGAATAATGAATGATAAGCCTATACTACATGCATATATGGCTGGTGGAAAAGCTCTATGGTTACAGTTTTGCGTAAAGCCAATTTTCCCCTACTGCAAAGGAATAAATTTATTTAACTATCATGGTGGTTGTTAAACATTGAGAATGGTTGACAGCATTCTCAATCCCAATTAAGCATCATCATTAAAACCCAACAAAATTAATTAAAGTAACATGATGAGATTCACATGATATCCAAGTACTAGATACTCAAGATGTCCATAACCGGGGACACGGCTAACCATGATTAGTTTGTACACTCTGCAGAGGTTTGCACACTTTTCCCCACAAGACTCGATCGCCTCCGTTAGATTTCTCGCACTACATGATGTTTGAGAAACGGATGACCGAGACATAGTCTTTCTGAAGCGCTAGCACCTTACGGTGGATAGACCGGTACACCTACTTTCCCCTACATCTGCTAGTCTACCCTGTAAGAGTTCGCAAATCATAATCAACTATGCCAGAGCCCATAATGGCTTGTGGCTGCACACGGAAGTTTCTAGTTTGAATAATCTTATGATCCCTTTGAGCCTGGGTGGCGGTCCAAAAAGAAACAGGCAGTCCTGATAGAAACCAGGTGCCTCAATCCACCCAGATGTGTATTTAAGTTGCCACCTTAAGAAAACCATTAAAATTAACAAACTCACATCTGTCATGGATATCACTCACCCAATCCACGTCTACTAGCATAGCATGGCATAATAAGCAAACGTAGAAGTAACTCCCCAAAGGTTTCATAATAATACAGGTAATAGGTACTACCTCATCTACTTCCCATCCCTGAATTTAATTAGATCCTAATCATGCAGTGTTTGAGGATAGATCTAATGCAATAAAACTGGGTAGTAGAAAAGGTATGATCAAAGTGTTACTTGCCTTGCTGATGATCCGCGAAACCTAGAGATTCGAAGTAACAGGCGACGCACTCCGGGTATTCTATCGCAGACAAACAAGCAAGCATACAATAAGTACTCATCTAATGCACAGGTAAAACTCAAATAAAATAGACCTAACTAGAAAGTTCAACTTAAGAACTCCGGTATGCAAAAAAAATCAAATCGAACGAAGCAAAAGAAATCAAACGACGAAAGAAATCAACTTCGTTCTAGTAATCTGGGTCTAAGTCAAATTTTACAGTAGCAAAAACTTGTTTAAATTGATTATTCGGAAAGAGGGTTTCGAGACAAAACTCCAGGCGCTTGAATCGCCTGATTCCGATAAACGAGCGAAAAGTTATACTAAAACGAAAATCGGATCAGAAATCACGATCAGAAAATAACCGCGGAAAATCCGACGAAAAAGAAAGACGACGAACAGATTAATCGTTAATTAACCTAATCCGAAAATAACTAAAATAATTAAAATAATAAAATAATATCAAAATAATAAAAAAATCGAAAATAAAACCAACGATTTTTTTAAATAATTACGCTCAGAAGAAAAATAAAAATAAATACTAAACGGACTCCAAAAAACATGAAATAAATTTTCCGGCATTTCTAAAATCAAGCCCGATAAAGTGAACATTTATTTGGGCCCAAAATACAATTTTGAAAAACACGCATTTTTCCTAAATCCAATTAAAAATACCGAAAAACTCCGGAATAAATCTTATTTGATTTTTTTACTAAATCCTCAATATTCCTATATTTTGGGAAAGTCATTTTATTCCCTCTCTCATATCTTTGTAATAGAAATAATTGACGATAAAATAAATAAAATCAAATGATCCTGTTTACACAATTTGAGAAAACTCAAATATGTAAATAACGAAACCCCCAACTCTCTCCATGGTCCTTGAGTTGCTTAGGATTTTCTAGGATCAAAACCAAAAGAAAAATAAAATATGATATGCATGATGATCTAATGTATAACATTCCAAATTGAAAATTTGGGATGTTACACTTGCTTTGTGTTCGTGCTTGCGATATGTCATGTGCATTGCCCATGCCTATTATTTGCTCACATGACATGATTGCCATGATTTCCTCTGGTATGTTGCATCTTCGCACTACTAGCTTGCACGACTTGATTACTATGATTGTTTGCCTTGTTGCATCACCGATGATTCATACTTGCTCGCTTCATGCGATTGATGACAACCATTTCCATGCTTTACACATGATTATTATTGCTTCTTATCATATATCTCAATATGTTTCCTCTCTCATGGTAGATGATTTGCCATGTATTGAGTGCAATTATGCCTTTAGTCTTGATAATGAGTTTGCCCCCATAGCATTCTCGTATATATTTGGAGATTTTGACATATTTCTTGTGAAGCATGCTTGTCTTACCTCTTTGCACCATATACCTAGTGCCATGAATATAACCATTGTTGCATCATATTATTCATGCACTTGTGCTTCTAATGGTTATGTGCAAGAGAAGAGAACCATCATGATGGATAATGTGTTTATCTACCATGCGCATACGTTCTTTCTTTTGTTGTGTGCAAGTGTAGGATACTTGGACTTTGTGTTGACTTCCACGTCACGTGAGTTGACAATCCGAGCTCTTGAGAGTGAACCACCTTCTACCACGACGATTCTACATCACACATTGTTGGAGATATAGTGGCCGGGTTATATTCATGGCGACTCATAAAGACAAAGCCCAGGAAGGAATTGAAGATGGCGGTTCATGAGGATAACTTATGAAGGGCCCAAGGTGCAAAGGCGGCTTAAGGCCCGTAGGTGTAAACCGCCATATGTATATAACTTGTATGATAAGTCAATTGTAGTTAAGTCACCGGGCCGGACACGTTTATGAGTCGACCGGGACTCTGTAAGCCACCAGGCGTCAACCTAAGTATATAAAGGGACGACCCGATGGCAAATTAAGGGCAAGAAAGAAGAGATCAAGAGCTAGGTCAAGCGTATTCGCTCCCTGGTAATCGAGACATAAGTAATACCACCTCAACTGGATTATGCCTTTACCTTCACCGCAAGGGGCCGAACTAGTATAAACTCCTTGTGTCCTTTGTCCCGTTTTAACCCCTTTAAGCTAACCTCGTTGTGATGGCTCCACAACTAAGTCCTCACACTAGGACATCTGCCGTGACAATCCCACGACAGTTGGTGCCCACCGTGGGGCTATCGCACGATGGTTTCAAGTTCTTAGAGGGCAACTGTGAAGGGATCAAGGGATACTCCATGGGCCAGATGACCAAGAGTCGTCGCGGCAAGCTCTACGTCGACGATGCGGGCTGGGGCCCCGAGGCCGGCTCAATTGAGTATGGGTACCCGGTCCCCTTCAGCGGAATTCACGTCTTCATCGGCAAGATCGGCGAATCGGGCCCTGAGTCGGACATCTGCACCGACATCGTCGAGACGGCTCAGCGTGCGAGACCCGCCCGAGTTCAGCCCACCATGAATCGTGCCTTTGTGGGATTCATCCATGGAGCGGAATCTGAGGATAGATCGGCATCTGGTGGTGAGACGGTTGTTTACTCTGTTGGTGAGTCATCCACCGGTGAGACCGAGTCATTGTATCAACTGCAAGACGACCGGCTTGGGGGCTGTTCTGATGGCGACAGTATTCCGGACCCCTGCGAGCCGCCGAACCGGGTTGCAATATTCATGGCCGGTACGCAGCCATTACAACATTCTTCAACTGCAGCGGCATTGATTTCCGGGTCAGCAACGACGACGGTAGCCGGGGCAGGAGGTCCTGCGCGCCCGCCGGCTCAAGTCTTGTCCGATTTACTAGACACCTTGGCAACATTGCTGACGACGGAGGTTAACCCGGATAACCGAGATCAGCATAACGCGGAAGTCGCAAAATTGCGAGATTAGATAGCTCAAGCTAAGGAAGACCTGGCGGCTGAAGACACCAGGATGGCCGCAGAGTGAGTTACGTTGGATGCTCAGGTGCAGCGGATTCAGTCGGAGTCTTACCGGCTCATGCTAGATCAGAATGCTTCAAACAAAGTCATGAGGAGGAGGCATCAGACTCGTCTGCCCCCGGTTTACGAGGCAAGAAATCTCTTTAACACGCCAGGAGCAGGAACCAGTAACCCGCCAGTGGTAAACTAGGTGGAAGCGCCTGGGACAGGTACGCCAGTTCAGCCGCGCACGACGGACCCACCTCGTCAGAACAATATCCCGCCGCAACACGTGCCGACACCACCAGGTCATTACTCTAACCCTTTGGATAACATGATCGCTGCGGCGTCATGGTTGGCGGCTCTCCCGGTTGAAGGCGAGTCTCCAACGGCGGTTGAAACACGGAGGGCTAGAGAGCTCCTTCAGACAACATTGGTTCAGCAGCAGGCTTATTCTTAGAGTCGTGAAAAGATTCATTCCACCCCTCTCCCAAGCCAGAGTTACAACAGGCATATCGATGAGCCGGCTGTGTCAAGCAGCAGGCGACACCACAATCTGCCCCGTGGACATAACCCGGCAGGTGATGGAGTCGATGCACAGAATGTAGTGGATCAAGGTAGGGCGCGTCGGGAGGCTGAGTTGGCGGCTCAGTATGCGACCCGTCAACCTTCTCCGGTCTGTCCGACAACTTCGGTGGAGCCGGGTGTAACCTTTAGAATTTTGGGCGTGCCATGTTTAGTGCCAGCTCTGCGCAATGAGCGTCTGCCCAAGGATTTCAAGGGTCCTTGCAAGGTGCCTAACTATATTGCCGACTTACCTCCTGAAGCATGGGTCGAGAGTTATGAGATGGCCATGGAATTGCTAGATGTTAGCGATGCTGCATGTGCTAAATATTTCCCACTGATGTGGGATGGAACGGCCCGCACTTGGTTGAAGGGGCTCCCTGCCAACTCCATTGGGTCATGGGCCGAGTTAAAAGCCCGGTTTATCCAAAATTTTAAAGATACGTGCAAGCAGCCCATGTCAATTGTGGATTTAGCCTCCTGTGTCCAAGAAGAAGGTGAGTCGACGAGCCATTGGGTGTGCCGGGTATCAACAATCCCGCACTTGTCGGATCGCATCCATGCCGATTCATCAGTCTTGATGTTGGAGAACAATTGTCATTTCACGCCTTTAAAGCAGAAATTAGAGCGGCTCAAACGCCACTGCAATGATATGGGGACACTCATGGCTGCTCTGGTTAAATATGCTGACTCTGATGGTACCAAGGACCCCGAGTCTGACGATGAAAAGCTGGGAAAGGGAAAGAAGAGCAGCAGCACCAGAGGGCATCAACATAACCTGGCAAATCAGGGAGGCAACGGTAAGCGCAAAATAGCTTGGACTTTGTGGCTAACACCAATACGCAGAATAATGGTCAGTGTCGTAAGGGTAAACCGCCCCCATGGACTAGAGGATCAGGCTTTAATCTTGAGCAGCTGCTGAATCAGCCCTGCCCAAGGCATGGTACACGAGAAAGACCGTCTAGCCACCTCTGGAAGGATTGCTTCATTATGAAGGAGTACAAAAATTCCAATCTTTTTCAAGAAAATCATGGGCCGGGTGGTGGCTCAGGATCCGGCTCTCATGGAACGGGTTACGGCGGTGGCGGTTCTAGCTCTGGATTCCAAGGCATTCAAGGCAACCAGGGTGGCTACCATCAACAGTCAGGTCAGGGGAATCAACAACAGCAATCTGGGTATCAGAGTAACCCAAAGCAGTTGAATAGTGGGCATTATCATGTCTTCACCACAAGTTTGTGCAAACGGGATCAGAAGATCATAAAAGGGAAGTGAACACCGTTGAACCGGCAGTTCCTCGTTACTTGCACTGGTCTGAGCAGCCCATGCAACACAACTCAACACCCCCCCCCCCCCGCAGTCGAAGCGTCGCCAAAGACACAGAGACTGGACCGAAACTCCTCGAAGACGGAAGTAGGCAATCCCTTAGTCATCACATCAGCAAACTGTTGCAACGTCGGCACATGAAGAACACGAACACGGCCAAGGGCAACCTGCTCACGCACGAAGTGAATATCGATCTCAATATGCTTCGTACGTCGATGGTGCACCGAGCAGAAAGGTAGACTACGTTGATGTTGTCGCAGTACACAAGAGTGGCCTTATGAACATCACAAAGCAACTCCTGGAGCAGCTGACGGAGCCAAGAGCACTCGGCCACGGCATTAGCCACAGCGTGATACTCTGCCTCGGCGCTGGAGCGGAAGACCGTGGGCTGCCGCTTCGATGACCAAGATATCAACGAGGGCCCAAGGTAGACGCAATAGCCTGACGTGGAGCGTCGAGTGTCGGGGCAGCCAGCCCAGCCGGCATCTGAGTAGGCTACGAGGTCGGTGGAGGCGGAGGCTGTCAGGGTGAGCCCCAAAGACATGGTGTCGTGTATATACCAGAGAGTATGCTTCACCAAGGTCTAGTGGGAGTCACATGGAGCGTGCATGTGGAGGCACACCTGCTGAACAACGTACTACAGGTCGGGTCGAGTCAGTGTCAGGTACTGTATAGCACCAACAATGGAGCGATAAAACACTCCATCGGACGTGAGAGACCCCTCCAGAGTAGAGACCTTTGCCTTTGTGTCGACGGGGGTGGGCGCCGGCTTGCAGTTAAGCATACCGGCACGCTCCAGGAGCTCGTGGGCGTACTTCTACTAATGCAGAAAGAAGCCGTCAGTCCGGCGGACCACCTCGATGCCGAGGAAGTAGTGCAGGGGCCCCAAGTCCTTGAGGGCGAACTCATCACGAAGACGAGCAGTCAGCCGCTGAAGGAGATCGGGGGTGGACGCCGTGAGGATGATGTCAGCGACGTAGAGCAGCAGATATGCAGTGTCAGCTCCCTGATGATACACGAAGAGTGAGGCATCAGAGCGAGTGGATCGAAATCCTAGAGACTGCAGGAAAGCTGCGATACGCTGGTACCAAGCTCGAGGTGCTTGCTTCAAGCCGTAAAGAGAATGGGAGAGCAAGCACACAAAGTCTAGGTGCTCAGCATCGGCGAAGCCAGTGGGCTGCTCACAGTACACCTGCTCGGCAAGATGATTGTGCAAGAAGGCGTTGGAGACATCCAACTGGTGCACAGGCCAGGCGCTCAAGACCGCCAACTGAAGCACGGCGCGGATCATGCCCGGTTTAACAACCGGGGCGAAGGTGTCGGTGAAGTCCATGCCCGCGCACTGCCGAAATCCACGAACCACCCACCGAGCCTTGTAGCGGTCGAGAGAACCGTCCGGGCGAGTCTTGTGGTGAAACACCCACTTGCCAGTGATGATATTGGCATGAGGGGGTGGCGGAACAAGCTGCCATGTGCGGTTGCGCTGTAGGGTGTCGAACTCCTCCTGCATTGCAGCTAGCCAATGGGGATCCCGAAGGGCAGCACGAGCAGAGGTGGGAACGGGTGATGGTGTCGATGTCGAGGCGGCGCACACATACTCGTCGGAGGAGTAGCGCGTGCTCGGCCGAAGCACTCCTGTGTGGGCACAGGTAGTCACACCAAGTGGCGGGGCAGCAGGGCCGGCGATGGCGGCGAGGGCCGCGGCAACTATAGGGTGTCGGCGGCTGCGGGGGCACCCGCGGCGGCGACAGGGGCCGCGGTGCCAGTGATGGGGCCCGAGGCAGCGGCAGCAGGGGCCACGACGGCAATGGTGCCAGCCGAGCCAGCGGCCGAGGGGGCGACGAGCGACGAGGATGTCGAGCCCGTCGCCGGGGTGGCGGCGCCAGCCGGGGTGGCGGGCGGAGTACCCACCGGCTCAACCTCGTTGGAGGGAGACGGGGATCCAGGGGCCCGGTCAGACACTACCTCTGGGAAGGGAGTTGAAAAACCGGGTGGTGGCGGCAGAAGGCGTTGTGCCGGGGGGGCCTTCGGGGGCTGCCGCCGCGCATCGCTCCAGGAAGGGGCTGAAGCCGGAGGAACCTGAAAAAAAGGGAACACCGTCTCAACAAAATACACGTGCCTCGAGGTGTACACACGATGAGTGACAGGATCATAGCACTGGTAACCTTTAGTGTTAGAAGGGTAGCCGGGGAAGATGCATGGAATGAAACGTGGTGCGAGCTTGTGTTGCGTGGTGGACGCGGTGCTGGGATAACCGAGACACCTAAAAATGCGGAGACCATCATAGGATGGTGGTGTACCAAAGAGGAGGTGGCGAGGGGCGTAGTTCCACCAAGGACGACACGGACGAATGTTAACTAAGATAGTGGCGGTGGCGAGAGCATCGGGCCAAAACCGAGTGGGCACGTTAGAGTGAAAGAGTAACGTGCGAATGCAGTCATTAAGAGTGCGAAGAATGCGCTCGGCGTGGCCGTTCTGCTGTGAAGTGTAAGGGCAAGTCATACGGAAGATGGTGCCGTGAGAGGCGAGAAGTGTGCAAAGAGCGACGTTCTCAAACTCTTTTCCGTTATCGGTTTGGAGTGGGAGTATGGGGCGACCGAACTGAGTGGTGACATAGGAATAAAAGGCGGTGAGTGTGTCTAAAGCATCGGATTTACGATGAAGAGGAAAAGTCCACACATAATGAGAATAATCATCTAAGATCACCAAGTAGTATAGATAGCTCGTGTTACTCGCAACGGGAGACGTCCAAACATCACTATGAAGCAATTGAAACGGAAAAGTGGAAACTTAAGTAGACGCACTAAAGGGAAGACGAACGTGCTTGCCAAAGCGACATGCCTCACAAGAGTGCTCGTCGCGCTTGTTACATGAGAAAGAGAAACTCCTAAGAATTTGACGTAACATGGTGGGGTTGGGGTGGCCCAAGCGAGCATGCCAGATGTCAACGCCGGCGGCAAGGGCGAATGGTGTGGAGGTGGAGGAGCCGGCGTGCACGGGGTAGAGCTGATCGGGACTGTCACATCGGTGAAGGATCATCCGGGTACGGGCGTCTTTCACAAAAAAAGCCAACACCGTCAAATTCAACAGTAAGTGGGTTCTCGCGAGTAAGACGACGAACAGAAACTAGGTTTGTGACTAATTCAGGTGAAACAAGAACATTAGACATAGTAATGGGTGTGGAAGTGGAGGGAAAACTAGTGCTACCGATATCACTAATAAGTAAGGAGGAACCGTTGCCGACGGTGATACGAGTGGGTGTGCGAATAGGAGTGGAGGAGGTTAGGTTACCGGGATGAGCTGTCATGTGCGCAGTAGTACCTGAGTCCATGTACCAGTTGCCTCCACCGACAGAGGTACTCGGCGACGACGCGGAGTGTTGGGAGGCGAGGAGGGTGGGGTCCCATGACACAGGTACCGGCGGCAGCGGGAGGCCCCCGTAGGGCGGCACCGGGACGGGTGGACCATAACCGCCGACGGGCGGCGGCGCAAGGAGGGCGCCGTAGCCGGCGCCAATCGGCTAGTAAGGTGCACCGATGAACGCCTGGTGGCCCGTGGGGAGAGCCTGTGGGTAATGCGGTGCCCCCCTGGCGCCCTGGGCCGGCTGCTGGCCCCCTCCTCCTTGCAGCTGCTGCTGGGGGGGCGTTGGTGGCGGCAACATGTAACACCAGCCCAGAGAATACAACGACGGGGCAGGCGGAGCATGGCCGCCAGCCATTGGCGGGGCCGGCTGCATGTGGGTGAAGGGAGCCGGCGCGTCTGCGTACATGTAGCCGAAGAGAGATGACGTGTCAGAAGACATCGCATCTGTTGGGGAACGTAGCAGAAATTCAAAATTTTCCTACGTATCACCAAGATCTATCTATGGAGAAACCAGCAATGAGGGGAAGGAGAGTGCATCTACATACCCTTGTAGATCGCTAAGCGGAAGCGTTCAAGTGAACGGGGTTGATGGAGTCGTACTCGTCGTGATCCAAATCACCGATGACCAAGTGCCGAACAGACGGCACCTCCGCGTTCAACACACGTACAGCCCGGTGACGTCTCCCATGCCTTGATCCAGCAAGGAGAGAGGGAGAGGTTGAGGAAGACTCCGTCCAGCAGAAGCACAACGGCGTGGTGGTGGTGTAGGAGCGTGGCAATCCTACAGGGCTTCGCCAAGCACCGCGGGAGAGGAGGAAGGAGAGATGCAGGGCTGCGCCATTAACAGGAGAGGAACTCGTGTGTTGTGGGCAGCCCAAACCTCAACTATATATAGGAGAAGGGGAGGGGCTGCGCCCCCTTTAGGGTTTTCACCCCTAGGGGTGGCGGCCAGCCTAGATCCCATCTAAGGGAGGCGGCCAAGGGGGAGGGGGAGAGGGAGGCGCACCAGGAGTGGGCCTTAGGGCCCATCTGCCCTAGGGTTTGCCCCCTTTCCCCTCTTCGTTGCGCCTTGGGCCTTGTGGGGGGGGGGGGCGCACCAGCCCACCTGGGGCTGGTCCCCTCCCACACTTAGCCCAAGTAGCCCTCCGGGGATGGTGGCCCCACTTGATGGACCCCGGACACCTCCGGTGGTCCCGGTACACTACCGGTGATGCCCAGAACTCTTCCGGTGGCCTAAACCATACTTCCTATATATAAATCTTTACCTCCGGACCATTCCGGAACTCCTCGTGACGTCCAGGATCTCATCCGGGACTCCGAACAACATTCGGTAACCACATACAAGCTTCCTTTATAACCCTAGCGTCATCGAGCCTTAAGTGTGTAGACCCTACGGGTTCGGGAGACATGCAGACATGACCGAGACGTTCTCCGGTCAATAACCAACAGCGGGATCTGGATACCCATGTTGGCTCCCACATGTTCCACGATGATCTCATCGGATGAACCACGATGTCGAGGATTTGATCAATCCCGTATACAATTCCCTTTGTCTAGCGGTATAGTACTTGCCCGAGATTCGATCGTCGGTATCTCGACACCTTGTCCAATCTCGTTACCGGCAAGTCTCTTTACTCGTTCCGTAACACATCATCCCGTGATCAACTCCTTGATCACATTGTGCACATTATGATGATGTCCTACCGAGTGGGCCCAGAGATACCTCTCCGTCACACGGAGTGACAAATCCCAGTCTCGATTCGTGCCAACCCAACAGACACTTTCGGAGATACCCGTAGTGCACCTTTATAGCCACCCAGTTACGTTGTGACGTTTGGCACACCCAAAGTATTCCTACGGTATCCGGGAGTTGCACAATCTCATGGTCTAAGGAAATGATACTTGACATTAGAAAAGCTTTAGCATACGAACTACACGATCTTTATGCTAGGCTTAGGATTGGGTCTTGTCCATCACATCATTCTTCTAATGATGTGATCCCGTTATCAATGACATGCAATGTCCGTGGTCAGGAAACCGTAACCATCTATTGATCAACGAGCTAGTCAACTAGAGGCTTACTAGGGACATGGTGTTGTCTATGTATCCACACATGTATCTGAGTTTCCTATCAATACAATTCTAGCATGGATAATAAACGATTATCATGAACAAGGAAATATAATAATAACCTATTTATTATTGCCTCTAGGGCATATTTCCAACAGTCTCCCACTTGCACTAGAGTCAATAATCTAGTTCACATCGCCATGTGATTAACACTCACAGAGTTCTGGGTTTGATCATGTTATGCTTGTGAGAGATGTTATAGTCAACGGGTCTGAACCTTTCAGATCCGTGTGTGCTTTACAAATATCTATGTCATCTCCTAGATGCAGTTACCACGCTCTATTTGGAGCTAGTCCAAATAACTGTTCTACTATACGAATCCAATTTACTACTCAGAATAATCTGGATTAGTGTCAAAGTTTGCATCGGCGTAACCCTTTACGACGAACTCTTTTACCACCTCCATAATCGAGAAAATTCCTTAGTCCACTAGTTATTAAGGATAACTTTGACCGTTGTCCTGTGATCCATTTCTAGATCACACTTGTACCCCTTGACTGACTCATGGTTTGGCACACTTCAGGTGCGGTACATAACATAGCATACTTTAGAGCTGACGACTAAAGCATAGGGGACGACCTTCGTCCTTTATATTCTGCCGTGGTCATGTCTTGAGTCTTGCTCAATACTCACACCTTGTAACACAACCGAGAACTCCTTCTTTGCTGATCTATTTTGAACTACTTCAAAATCTTGTCGTGGTATGTGTTTGTTTGAAAGTACTATTAAGCGATTTTGATCTATCCTTATAGATCTTGATGCTCAATGTTTAAGTAGCTTAATCCAGGTTTTCCATTGAAAACACTTTTCAAATAACCCTATATGCTTTCCAGAAATTCTACATCATTTCCGATAAACAATATGTCAACAACATATACTCATCAGAAATTCTATAGTGCTCCCACTCACTTCTTTGGAAATACAAGTTTCTCATAAACTTTGTATAAACCCAAAATCTTTGATCATCTCATCAAAGTGTACATTCCAACTCCGAGATGCTTACTCCAGTCCTTATAAGGATTGCTGGAGCTTTGCATACTTGTTAGCATCTTTCAGGATTGACAAACCATTCTGGTTGTATCACATACAACCTTTCCTCAAGAAAATCATCGAGGAAACAATGTTTTGACATCCTATCTGCAAGATTTCATAAATAATGCAGTAACTGCTAACATAATTCCAACAGACTCTTAGCATCGCTACGAGTGAGAAAGTCTCATCGCAGTCAACTCCTTGAACTTGTCGGAAAACATCTTAATGACAAGTCGAGCTTTCTTAATGGTGACATTTACCATCGTTGTCCGTCTTCCTTTTAAAATCCATCTGTACTCAACAGCCTTACGACCATCGAGCCGTTCTGCCAAAGTCTACACTTTGTTTTCATACATGGATCCTCTCTCGGATTTTATGGCCTCGAGCCATTCATCGGAATCCGGGCCCACCATCGCTTCTCCATAGCTCGTAGGTTCATTGTTGTCTAGCAACATGACTTCCAAGACAGGATTACGTGCCACTTTGAAATAGCACGCATCCTTGTCGTCCTACGAGGTTTGGGAGTGACTTGATTCGAAGTCTCATGATCACTATCATAATCTTCCACTTCAATTGGTGTAGGTGCCATAGGAACAACTCCTGTGCCCTGCTACACACTAGTTGAAGTGACGGTTCAATAACCTCATCAAGTCTCCACCATCCTCCCACTCAATTCTTTCAAGAGAAATTTTTCCTCGAGAAAGGACCCGATTTGAGAAACAACCCCTATTGCTTTCGGATCTGAGACATGAGGTATACCCAACTATGAAGATGCATTTATCCGCTCTGGGTTCGAGCTTATCAGCCTGAAACCTTTTTTCATATAAGCGTCGCAGCCCCAAACTTATAAGAAATGACAGCTTAGGTTTCTCTAAACCATAGTTCATACGGTGTCATCTTATCGGAATTACGTGGTGCCCTATTTAAAGTGAGTGCGGTTGTCTCTAATGCCTAACCCATGAACGATAGTGGTAATTCGATAAGAGACATCATGGTATGCATCATATCCAATAGGGTGCAGTTATGATGTTCGGACACAACATCACACTATGGTGTTCCAGGCGGTACTAGTCGTGAAACAATTTCCACAATGTCTCAATTGTGTACCAAACTCGCAACTCAGATATTCATCTCTATGATCATATCGTAGATATTTTATCCTCTTGTCATGACGATATTCAACTTCATTCTGAAATTACTTGAACCATTCAATAATTCAGACTTGTGTTTCATCAAGTAAATATGCTCAGTATCTACTCAAATCATCTGTGAAGTAAGAGCATAACGATATCCACTGCGTGCCTCAGCACTCATTGGACTGCACACATCAAAATGTGTTACTTCCAACAAGTTGCTTTCTTGTTCCATTTTACTGAAACCGAAGCTTTCAGTCATCTTGCCCATGTGGTATGATTTGCATGTCTCAAGCGATTCAAAATCAAGTGAGTCCAAACGGTCCATCTACATGGAGTTTCTTCATGCGTATTATACCAATAGACATGGTTCACATCACTCAATCCTTTTTCAAAAATGAGTGAGTCCAAAGATCCATCAACATGGAGCTTCTTCATGCGTTTTATACCAATATGAATTACATGGCAGTGCCACAAGTAGGTGGTACTATCATTACTATCTTATATCTTTTGGCATGAACATGTGTATCACTATGATCGAGATTCAATAAACCATTCATTTTAGGTGCAAGACCATTGAAGGTATTATTCAAATAAATAGAGTAACCGTTATTCTCCTTAAATGAATAACCGTATTGCGATAGACATAATCCAATCATGTCTATGCTCAATGCAAACACCAAATAACAATTATTTAGGTTTAACACCAATCTCGATGGTAGAGGGAGCGTGCGATGCTTGATCATATCAACCTTGGAAGCACTTCCAACAAATCTCGTCAGCTCACCTTTAGCTAGTCTCCGTTTATTCCGTAGCTTTTATTTCGAGTTACTAACACTTAGCAACCGAACCAGTATCTAATACCCTGATGCTACTAGGAGTACTAGTAAAGTACACATTCACATAATGTATATCCAATATACTTCTATCGACAACCTTCTCATCTACCAAGTATCTAGGGTAATTCTGCTCTAGTGGTTGTTCCCCTTATTACAGAAGCACTCAGTCTCGGGTTTGGGTTCAACCTTGGGTTTCTCCACTAGAGCAGCAGCTGATTTGCCGTTTCATGAAGTATCCCTTCTTGCCCTTGCCCTTCTTGAAACTAGTGGTTTCACTAACCATCAACAATTGATGCTCCTTCTTGATTTCTACTTTCGCGGTGTCAAACATCACGAATATTTCAAGGATCATTTTATCTATCCCTGATATGTTATAGTTCATTACGAAGCTCTAGCAGCTTGGTGGCAATGACTTTGGAGAAACATCACTATCTTATCTGGAAGATCAACTCCCACTCGATTCAAGTGATTGTTGTACTCAGACAATTTGAGCACAAGCTCAACGATTGAGCTTTTCTCCCTTAGTTTGCAGGCTAAGAAAATCGTCGGAGGTCTCATACCTCTTGACGTGGGCACGAACCTGAAATCCTAATTTCAGCCCTCGAAACATCTCATATGTTCCGCGACATTTCAAAAATGTCTTCGGTGCCTCAATTCTAAACCATTTATCATTACCGAACTATCATGTAGTCATCAAAACGTGTATGTCAGATGTTTGCAACATCCACAGACCACGTTCGAGGTCCAGCACACCGTGCGGTGCATTAAGGACATAAGCCTTCTATTTTCCGCATAATTGCTACTATCAACTTTCAACTATATTTTCTCTAGGAACATATCTAAAACAGTAGAACTAAAGCGCGAGCTTACGACATAATTTGCAAAGATCTTTTGACTATGTTCAGGATAATTAAGTTCATCTTATGAACTCCCACTCAGATAGACATCCCTCTAGTCATCCAAGTGATTACATGATCCGAGTCAACTAGGCCGTGTCCGATCATCACGTGAGACGGACTAGTCAACGTCGGTGAACATCTTCATGTTGATCGTATCTACCATACGACTCATGCTCGACCTTTCGGTCTTCTGTGTTCCGAGGCCATGTATGTACATGCTAGGCTCGTCAAGTCAACCTAAGTGTTTGCATGTGTTCCGAGGCCATGTCTGTACATGCTAGGCTCGTCAACACCCGTTGTATTTGAACGTAAGAATCTATCACACCCGATCATCACGTGGTGCTTCGAAACGACGAACTTTCGCAACGGTGCACAGTTAGGGGGAACACTTTCTTGAAATTTTAATGAGGGATCATCTTATTTACTACCGTCGTTCTAAGCAAATAAGATGCAAAAAACATGATAAACATCACATGCAATCAAATAGTGACATGATATGGCCATCATCACTTTGCTCCTTTCGATCTCCATCTTCGGGGCTCCATGATCATCATCGTCACCGGCATGACACCATGATCTTCATCATCATGATCTCCGTGAAGTTGTCTCGTCAACTATTACTTCTACTACTATGGCTAACGGTTAGCAATAAAGTAAAGTAATTACATGACGTTTATGTTGACACGCAGGTCATAAATAAATTAAAGACAACTCCTATGGCTCCTGCCGGTTGTCATACTCATCGACATGCAAGTCGTGATTCCTATTACAAGAACATGATCATCTCATACATCACATATATCATACATCACATCCTTTGGCCATATCACATCACATGGCATACCCTGCAAAAACAAGTTAGACGTCCTCTAATTGTTGTTTGCATGTTTTACGTGGCTGCTATGGGTTTCTAGCAAGAACGTTTCTTACCTACGCAAAACCACAACGTGATATGCCAATTGCTATTTACCCTTCATAAGGACCCTTTTCATCGAATCCGATCCGACTAAAGTGGGAGAGACTGGCACCCGCTAGCCACCTTATGCAACTAGTGCATGTCAGTCAGTGGAACCTGTCTCACGTAAGTGTACGTGTAAGGTCGGTCCGGGCCGCTTCATCCCACAATGCCGCCGAATCAAGATTGACTAGTAACGGTAAGCATATTGAACAAAATCAACGCCCACAACTACTTTGTGTTCTACTCGTGCAAAGAATCTACGCAATAGACCTAGCTCATGATGCCACTGTTGGGGAACGTAGCAGAAATTCAAAATTTTCCTACGTATCACCAAGATCTATCTATGGAGAAACCAGCAACGAGGGGAAGGAGAGTGCATCTACATACCCTTGTAGATCGCTAAGCGGAAGCGTTCAAGTGAACGGGGTTGAAGGAGTCGTACTCGTCGTGATCCAAATCACCGATGACCAAGTGCTGAACGGACGGCACCTCCGCGTTCAACACACGTACAACCCGGTGACGTCTCCCATGCCTTGATCCAGCAAGGAGAGAGGGAGAGGTTGAGGAAGACTCCGTCCAGCAGAAGCACAACGGCGTGGTGGTGGTGTAGGAGCATGGCAATCCTGCAGGGCTTCGCCAAGCACCGCGGGAGAGGAGGAAGGAGAGATGCAGGGCTGCGCCATTAACAGGAGAGGAACTTTTGTGTTGTGGGCAGCCCAAACCTCAACTATATATAGGGGAAGGGGAGGGGCTGCGCCCCCTTTAGGTTTTTCACCCCTAGGGGTGGCGGCCAGCCTAGATCCCATCTAAGGGAGGCGGCCAAGGGGGAGGGGGAGAGGGAGGCGCACCAGGAGTGGGCCTTAGGGCCCATCTGCCCTAGGGTTTGCCCCCTTTCCCCTCTTCCTTGCGCCTTGGGCCTTGTGGGGGGGCGCACCAGCCCACCTGGGGCTGGTCCCCTCCCACACTTAGCCCAAGTAGCCCTCCGGGGATGGTGGCCCCACTTGGTGGACCCCGGACACCTCCGGTGGTCCCGGTACACTACCGGTGATGCCCAGAACTCTTCCGGTGGCCTAAACCATACTTCCTATATATAAATCTTTACCTCCGGACCATTCTGGAACTCCTCGTGACGTCCAGGATCTCATCCGGGACTCCGAACAACATTCGGTAACCACATACAAGCTTCCTTTATAACCCTAGCGTCATCGAACCTTAAGTGTGTAGACCCTACGGGTTCGGGAGACATGCAGACATGACCGAGACGTTCTCCAGTCAATAACCAACAGTGGGATCTGGATACCCATGTTGGCTCCCACATGTTCCACGATGATCTCATCGGATGAACCACGATGTCGAGGATTCGATCAATCCCGTATACAATTCCCTTTGTCTAGCGGTATAGTACTTGCCCGAGATTCGATCGTCGGTATCTCGACACCTTGTCCAATCTCGTTACCGGCAAGTCTCTTTACTCGTTCCGTAACACATCATCCCGTGATCAACTCCTTGATCACATTGTGCACATTATGATGATGTCCTACCGAGTGGGCCCAGAGATACCTCTCCGTCACACGGAATGACAAATCCCAGTCTCGATTCGTGCCAACCCAACAGACACTTTCGGAGATACCCGTAGTGCACCTTTATAGCCACCCAGTTATGTTGTGACGTTTGGCACACCCAAAGTATTCCTACGGTATCCGGGAGTTGCACAATCTCATGGTCTAAGGAAATGATACTTGACATTAGAAAAGCTTTAGCATACGAACTACACGATCTTTGTGCTAGGCTTAGGATTGGGTCTTGTCCATCACATCATTCTTCTAATGATGTGATCCCATTATCAATGACATCCAATGTCCATGGTCAGGAAACCGTAACCATCTATTGATCAACGAGCTAGTCAACTAGAGGCTTACTAGGGACATGGTGTTGTCTATGTATCCACACATGTATCTGAGTTTCCTATCAATACAATTCTAGCATGGATAATAAACGATTATCATGAACAAGGAAATATAATAATAACCTATTTATTATTGCCTCTAGGGCATATTTCCAACAGCAGCGGCGGCGGCGGCGTCTGGGGGAGGAGTCACGGCGGCGGCCAGTGAGGAGCGGTGTCGCGTGGTGGGGATGGGTGGCAGCGACACGGGCGCGGCGGCGGCCCGGTGCGACGGCGGCGGCTGGAGAAGACGGGGTTGGCGCGACTGCAAGAGGGCAGCGACGATGGGTATGAGCGGCGGAGGCTGCACGGACCAGCGGCGATGGTGGAAGGATAGAGCGCGGCGGCAGTGGCAAGGACCTGCGGCGGCAGCGCACAGAGGATAGGACCTGCGGTGGTGGCGGCAAGGACCTGCGGCGGTGGCGGCCGGAGAGAACTGGCGATGGCGGCGGCGGGTGGAGGGAGCGGCGGCGGCACGATGGAGGCGCGACGGCGATGGCGGCTAGCTAGGGTTCGGATCGACTTGCGATTGATACCATGTGGAGAGATGTTTTGCAATACTATAATCATTGTATTGATGGGGTACTGGTGCACGTATATATAAGTACAGGGTAGGCCTCAACCTCAACTATACACAACTAGGAGGTGGGCCACAACATGTAATACATGCAACACAAAGTACAACTCAACACATAGGACCGATCACCTCATCGGAGTAGAATCTGAAGAAATTTTATTTAGCGCCGCCATGGTCGATGCCGAAGCAAAAACGATGAACAACCTAAAATCCTAAACTACGAGAGCCTAAAAAACGATCCACACGCGTGGATCCGGTGACCCCCTCACCACCGACGACCGAAGGCGCTGGTGGAGGGGAGCCGCTGGAGGCCGGCGACGGAGGCGAGTCTGCTGGCAGAAACTAGATCGCCTTTTCTTTCTTCAGGAGAAAGAAAAGCGAACGTCCCTCATGCCGTAGCCTTTGATTGATTATCATGTTATGCTGTCTGGTGGGCCAAGTACGTCAGTTTAGCTATCAACTTGACAATTTGGGTTGGATGTTGGTAGTTAGAGCATCTCCAGCCATTGGCCCCCCCAGGGGGCTCGAAATATCGCGGCCTGGGGGCGACCCGACGCTAAAATCGGCTTGGGGCCTATCGGGTTCCCAGCCGCTGGCCCCAGTGTGACCCCCATAAAGCTTTTTTATTTTTTTAAGAAATTCAGCTACAATTCGGCAAAACAGGCATAAACTTCGGCAACTTAAACATTTTTTTACATAGCAAACTTAAAATTTACTTAAAAAAGAAAGGTCGCGACTACAGGAAGAACTCGGCGAAGTCGCTGTCGCCGTCGTCGTCCTTCTCCTCCTTCACGCAGCCACCCCTGCTGGACCCCTGCCCGAAGTCGCCCTCGCAGACCAGTGGCGGTGCGTCATCGTCGCTGTCGTAAAGAACGACGACGCCTCCCTCGTCGCGGCCCCGGCGCTAAGCGGTGATCTCCTCTAGGGCGCGTGATACGTCTCCAACGTATCTATAATTTTTGATTGTCCATGTTGTTTTATTATCAATCTTGGATGTTTTATAATCATTTTATAGTCATTTTATATCATATTTTGGTACTAACCTATTGACATAGTGCCAAGTGCTAGTTGCTATTTTTTCCATGTTTTTTACATTGCAGGAAATCAATATCAGACGGAGTCCAAATGCTAAAAAACTCCACGATGATTTTTTATGGCCCAGATGGAAGAAGTTGGGCCCTAGTTGCACCTGGGGGGAGTCCCGAGGAGGGGACAACCCACCAGGGCGCGCCAGGAGGCCCAAAGCGCCCTGGTGGGTTGTGCCCACCTCGGGTGCCCCTCGGACTGCCTCTTTGCTTTATAAGTACCCCAAAAATACCAGAAACCTAAAAGCATCGACGAAATATTCATCCAGCCACCGCAGAGTCGAGAACCACATATCCAATCTAGACACCATCTTGGATGGGGTTCACCACCTCCATTGGTGCCTCTCCGATGATGCATGAGTAGTCCTTTGTAGACCTTCGGGTCCATAGTTAGTAGCTAGATGGCTTTCTCTCTCTCGCTGAATTCTCAATACAATGGTCTCTTGGAGATCCATATGATCTAACTTTTTTGCAGTGTGTTTGTTGGGATCTGATGAACTTTGAGTTTATGATCAGTCATATCTTTTTATATCCATGAAAGTTATTTGAGTTTCTTTGATCTCTTATATGCATGATCTCTTATAGCCTCGTATTTCTTCTCCGATATTTGGGTTTTATATGGCCAACTTGATCTATTTATTTTGCAATGGGAAGAGGTGCCCGGTTTGGGTTCAATCTTACGATGCTTGATCCCAGTGACAGAAAGGGAACCGACACGTATGTATCGTTGCTACTAAGGATAAAAACATGAGATCTATATCTAACGCAATGGATAAATGGATCTTGTCTACATCATGTCATTGTTCTTATTGCATTACTCCGTTTTTCCATGAACTTAATACACTAGATGCATACCAGATAGCGGTCGATGTGTGGAGTAATAGTAGTAGATGCAGGCAAGAGTCGGTCTACTAATCTTAGACGTGATGCCTATGTAATGATCATTGCCTGGATATCGTCATAATTATTTGAGGTTCTATCAATTGCCCAACAGTAATTTGTTTACCCATCGTTTGCTATCTTTCTCGAGAGAAGCCACTAGTGAAATCTACGGCCCCCTGGTCTTCTTCCTCATATATTTGCCTTTGCGATCTACTTTTCCTTTGCATTTTTATTCAGATCTATTAAAACAAAAATACAAAAATACCATGTTGCACTTTATTTATTTGCGATCTATTGTTTCAATCTACTACAATTTACTGGCATCATTACCCGAAAGGGATTGACAACCCCTTTAACACGTCGGGTTGCGAGGTGTTGTTATTTGTGTGCAGGTTTTGTTTACGTTGTGTTGCTTGGTTCTCCTACTGGTTCGATAACCTTGGTTTCTTCACTGAGGGAAATACCTAACGTTGTTGTGCTGCATCATCCCATCCTCTTTGGGGAATTGTTGGGGAATGTAGTATTTCAAAAAAAATCCTACGATCACACAAGATCTATCTAAAAGCATAGCAGCGAGAAGGGAGAGCATGTCCACGTACCCTCGTAGATGGAAAGCGGAAGCGTTAAGTAATGCGGTTGATGTAGTCGAACATCTTTGTGATCCAACCAATCAAGTACCGAACGCACGACACCTCCGCGATCTACACATGTATAGCTCGGTGACGTCCCTCGAACTCTTGATCCAGCTGAGGCCGAGGGAGAGTTTCGTCAGCACGATGGTGTGGTGACGGTGATGATGAAGTTATTGGCGCAGGGCTTCGCCTAAGCACTGCAACGATATGACCGAGGTGTGTTTCTGTGGAGGGGGAACCGCACACGGCTAAGAGAAACTTTGGTGTGCCTTTGGGGTGCCCCTTCCCACATATATAAAGGGGGGAGGGAGGAGGAGGCCGGCCAGGGTGAGGAGGCGCGCCATGGGGGGTCAATCCTAGTCCAAATAGGATCCCCCCTTTCCTATTCCAACAAAGAGAAGGGGGAAGGAGAGGGAGGAGAGAAGGAAAGGGGGGTCGGCCCCCTAGTCCAATTCGGTTTGGGCTAGGGGGCACGTGCCACACCTTGGTGTGCCTCCTCTCTTCCACCAATAGGCCCATGAGGCCCAATAACCCCCAGGGGGGTTCCGGTAACCCCCCGGTATTCCGGAAAATACCCGATACACCTCGGAACTATTCCGGTGTCCGAATATAATCTTCTAATATATCAATCTTTATGTCTCGACCATTTTGAGACTCCTCGTCATGTCTGTATCTCATACGGGACTCCGAACTACCTTCGGTACATCAAAACACATAAACTAATAATACCGACCGTCATCGAACGTTAAGTGTGCAGACCCTACGGGTTCGAGAACTATGTAGACATGACCGAGACTCATCTCTCCGGTCAATAACCAATAGCGGAACCTGGATGGTCATATTGGCTCCCATGTATTGTACGAAGATCATTATCTGTCAAACAACATACATTGCTCCCTTTGTCATCGGTATGTTACTTGCACGAGATTCGATCGTCGGTATCACTATACCTAGTTCAATATTGTTACCGGCAAGTCTCTTTACTCGTTCTGTAATGCATCATCCCATAACTAACTCATTAGTTACATTGCTTGCAAGGCTTATAGTGATGTGCATTACCAGAGGGCCCAGAGATACCTCTCCAACAATCGGAGTGACAAATCCTAATCTCGACCTATGCCAACTCAACAAACACCATCGGAGACACCTGTAGAGCATCTTTATAATCACCCAGTTACATTGTGACGTTTGATAGCACACTAAGTGTTTCTTCGGTATTCGGGAGTTGCGTAATCTCATAGTCATAGGAACATGTATAAGTCATGAAGAAAGCAATAGCAACAAACTAAACGATCATAGTGCTAAGCTAACGGATGGGTCATGTCAATCACATCATTCTCTAATGATGTGATCCCGTTCATCAAATGACAACTCATGTCTATGGCTAGGAAACTTAACCATCTTTGATTAACGAGCTAGTCAAGTAGAGGCATACTAGTGACACTCTGTTTGTCTATGTATTCACACATGTACTAAGTTTCCGGTTAGTACAATTCTAGCATGAATAATAAACATTTATCATGATATAAGGAAATATAAATAACAACTTTATTATTGCCTCTAGGGCATATTTCCTTCAGTCTCGCACTAGAGTCAATAATCTAGATTACATAGTAATGATTCTAACACACATGGAGTCTTGGTGTTGATCATGTTTTGCTCGTGAGAGAGGCTTAGTCAACGAGTCTGCAACATTAAAATCCGTATGTATCTTGCAATCTCTATGTCTCCCTCCTTGACTTGATCGCGGATGGAATTGAAGCATCTCTTGATGTGCTTGGTTCTCTTGTGAAATCGGGATTCCTTTGCCAAGGCAATTGCTCCAGTATTGTCACAAAAGATTTTCATTGGACCCGATGCACTAGGTATGACACCTGGATCGTATATGAACTCTTTCATCCAGACTCCTTCATTTGCTGCTTCCGAAGCAGCTATGTACTCCACTTCACACGCAGATCTCGCCACGATGCTCCATTTAGAACTGCACCAACTGACAGCTCCACCATTCAATATAAATACGTATCCGGTTTGTGACTTAGAGTCATCCGGATCAGTGTCAAAGCTTGCATCGATGTAACCATTTACGACGAGCTCTTTGTCACCTCCATAAAGGAGAAACATATCCTTAGTCCTTTTCAGGTATTTCAGGATGTTCTTGACCGTTGTCCAGTGAACCACTCCTAGATTACTTTGGTACCTCCCTGCTAAACTAATAGCAAGGCACACATCAGGTCTGGTACACAACATTGCATACATGATAGAACCTATGGTTGAGGCATAGGGAAAGACTTTCATTTTCTCTCTATCTTTTGCAGTGGTCGGGCATTGAGTCTGACTCAACTTCACACCTTTTAACACAGGCAAGAACCCTTTCTTTGCTTGATCCATTTTGAACTTGTTCAAAACTTTATCAAGGTATGTGCTTTGTGAAAGTCCAATTAAGCGTCTTGGTCTATCTGTATAGATCTTGATGCCCAATATATAAGCAGGTTCACTGAGGTCTTTCATTGAAATACTCTTATTCAAGTATCCTGTTAAGCTATCCAGAAATTCTATATCATTTCCAATCAACAATATGTCATCCACATATAAGATTAGAAATGCTACAGAGCTCCCATTCACTTTCTTGTAAATACAGGCTTCTACAAAAGTCTGTATAAAACCATATTCTTTGATCACACTATCAAAACGTTTATTCCAACTCCGAGATGCTTGCACCAGTCCATAAAAGGATCGCTGGAGCTTGCACACTTTGTTAGCATCCTTTGGATCAACAAAACCTTCTGGTTGCATCATATACAACTCTTCTTCCAGAAATCCATTCAGGAATGCAGTTTTGACATCCATTTGCCAAATTTCATAATCATAAAGTGCGGCCATTTCTAACATGATTCAGATGGACTTAAGCATCGCTACGGGTGAGAAGGTCTCATCGTAGTCAACTCGTTGAACTTGTCAAAAACCTTTCGCAACAAGTCGAGCTTTGTAGACATTAACATTATCGTCAACGTCAGTCTTCTTCTTGAAGATCCATTTATTCTCTATGGCTTGCCGATCATCGAGCAAGTCAACCAAAGTCCACACTTTGTTCTCATACATGGATCCCATCTCAGATTTCATGGCCTCAAGCCATTTCGCGGAATCTAGGCTCATCATCGCTTCCTCGTAGTTTGTAGATTCGTCATGGTCAAGCAACATGACCTCCAGAACAGGATTACCGTACCACTCTGGTGCGGATCTTACTCTGGTTGATCTACGAGGCTCGGTAGTAACTTGATCAGAAGTTTCATGATCATTATCATTAGCTTCCTCACTAATCGGTGTAGGAATCATTGGAACTAATTTCTGTGATGAACTACTTTCCAATAAGGGAGGAGGTACAATTACCGCATCAAGTTCTACTTTCCTCCCACTCACTTCTTTCGAGAGAAACTCCTTCTCTAGAAAGGATCCATTCTTAGCAACGATTATCTTGCCTTCAGATCTGTGATAGAAGGTGTACCCAACAGTCTCCTTTGGGTATCCTATAAAGACACATTTCTCTGATTTGGGTTCGAGCTTATTAGGTTGAAGCTTTTTCACATAAGCATAGCAGCCCCAAACTTTAAGAAACAACAACTTGGGTTTCTTGCCAAACCACAATTCATATGGTGTTGTCTCAACGGATTTAGATGGTGCCTTATTTAACGTGAATGCAGCCGTCTCTAAAGCATAACCCCAAAACTATAGCGATAAATCAGTAAGAGACATCATAGATCGCTCCATACTAATAAATGCGGTTATGATGTTCGGAAACACCATTATGCTGTGGTGTTCCGGGTGGCGTGAGTTGCGAAACTATTCCGCATTGTTTCAAATGAATATTGTCGTGGTTCTAAGTGTGACAGTAGAATGGGGGGTAGGAATGTAGAGGCAAGATCCTAGCTATGGAGGAGTTGTACACGCAAGTTTTACGAGTTCAGGCCCTTCTCAGAGGAAGTAATAGCCCTACGTCTAGGAGCCCAGAGTCGGTCGACTGGATTATGAGCGTGTGAGTTACAGGGGGTGCGAACCCTTGTCCCAGAGGAGGGGGGTGGCTTATATAGAGTCCGCCAGGACCCCAGCTCCCCTCCGTTACATAGGATTCAATGTACTTAAAGAGGTGGCGTTACAGGTAACGCCTGTAATGAAGTGCTACAAATGATCATTAAATATATGAGTAAATGCCCGACCGTTGCTGCTTAGAGCGGCTTTAGGTCTTCTTATATGTCGAGTGGTTCTATGGTCGAGTGACCTGGATAAAGAGAGGTCTCCGAGTGAATGGTAGGTCGAGTGGACTTCACTCGACACCTTTGCCGGATCCCTTCTTCTGATTCTTGAACTTCTTTGTTCTTAGGACGAGGACCTTAGGTAGGACGTATAGTCAGGCCTATTACCCTACCCTAGGTTTGTGTCCTCGTCATTAGCCCCCGAATGGATCGAGGTTTGAGTGAAAAAGAAGGATGGAGTTGACCTTGCTTTTGCTCTTGCTTTGTCTTGTCTTCATCTCCAAGTGGAGGCCAGTTGTTAGAACTTCAACTTCGTTTCAGTCGCCTTGATCGATTCAGAAATTGCCGACTGGTTTTTAGAACGACATCCGTCGAGTGATATCGCTGACATGAAATCTTTGGCGTGATCGGTTGCAAAGGATCCCGGATTTCACGGGATTCGTAATTTTGGTGGAAGCGCGCCAGGCGGAGCGCTCCACGGTAAGTGGAGTAGATAAATAGGACGTTTCTATTTCCGCGCCACCTTTTTCGCCATGTATCCCATGTGCAACTGTTGGGGGGATTTGACAGGATCGCTCGGGTCCACACGTCAGCCACTCGGAAGTAGGCCTTTAAAAGTGGCGAGGCCGAGGCATTTGCATTGTGAGTGCCCATTTCCCTTCTTCTTCCTCTCGCATCCCCACTTCATCCAGCCCAACCACTCTCGACGCCACTGCTCCGCCGCCATGGGGAAGGACAAAACGACGGTGCTAGAGCGTGCGAAGAAGGCGACGGGGGCGGCGAAGATCAAGAAAATGAATCGGGGGTCTTCATCACGCTCAGGGCTGCCGTCGGGTTGGATCCAAGGAGACTGGATCCGATCTTCGCTTCGGCAGGAGGACTTGGATGATATGGCCGAGTTAGGGCTGATCGTCCATAAGTCTGCACGCCTGCCGAGGGGGGAAACGGAGCCGCAGCCGCGACCGGGTGAGTGTGTTCTGCTCGTCACTCATGTCGACCGTGGCTTGTCGCTTCCACCACATCCCATCTTTCGAGGTTTCCTGAATTTCTTTGGTGCCCAACTCCACCATTTTACCCCCAATACCATCACATATCTTGCTGCATTTGTCTCCATGTGTGAGAACTTCCTCGGGTGCCAACCGCACTGGGGTCTTTTCAAGCACATCTTTACCATCTGATCCCAAACTGTGAAGAAAGCAAACTCGAAAGACGAGAAAACCCACGTTATCCAGATGTGTGGGGGTCTAGGCATTCAAAAGAGGAAGAGGAGCTCTTTTCCTCCGATGACTCTTCCGGAGTCGGTCAGGGGCTGGCAGTCAACCTGGTTCTACTGCCAGGATATCGCGACCCCAGGCCAGTCGACCAGGCTTCCCCCTTTTTCTTTTGGCCATGTTCAAACTCCATCTTCCTTGAAAGTGACTGTGGCGGAGAAGGCGGAGACATGCATGCTAGTTGAGAAAGTAGTCCAACTGATCAACCATGGTGTCACTAGTATGGATCTGCTCGAGGTGTTCCTCAGCCGGCGGATCCAACCTCTCCAAGCTCGTGACCATTCCATGTGGATGTACTCCGGGGCTGGTGACACTGCTCGGGTTCATCTGGAGGAGGTGGAGGACAAAACCGTGGCCGAGTGGTTGATGAGTATCACCGGGAACAAGGACAACCCCAGGGGCGCTAGGAGAGTCGACCCTTTCAGCAACAACGACCTGCCAGACAAGGTCTGGTCATCATAACTGAATTTTTGAACGTATTTTCTGACTGATTGTTGTTCCGACTGACTTATGATCGGTCCCTTGTTTTGCAGATCTACACGGAGATGTATTCAATGCCCAATGGTGAACAAGCTCTGGAGCAAGACCAAGAGGGCGAGGACAGTGCCGAGGAGAGCGGCAAGTGGGAGTCCCCAGCTGATGATGATGAAGACGAGAGCGACGAGTCGGATGATGAGGAGTTAGCTGACTCACCGCCTCGCTCTGAACGTTGATCCAAGCAGCTCCATGATCCCGCAAACAGGCGCGGCAAAGCTGTGGCATCGAGTGCTCCATCTCACAAGCGCGCTCAGCCCCCGACTCCAGAATTGTCTGAGAAGGTCACCAAGTAGTCCAAAGCTAATCCTTCGAAGGCTCGGAAGACCTTGCCTAGAATCAAGATGGACGTCCTTGTTGCCTCTGGGTAAACGCTCTTCTCATATTTTCTTGTTCCGATCAATTTTCTTGTTCTGACCGAGTGGATGTTGAACTTGTATAGCCCGACCTCCACTGCGACGGATATGGATATTGACAAGGCCCCAAACGACGAGGAAGCTGATGACGCCGTCACCTCCAAAGCCAGTAAGTCTGCCCAATTCGAATTTATTAGGTCGACTGGATGGTTTGTCAGTTATCCTTATGGCTTTCTCTATTTATTGCAGTTCCACGAGATGTTGTTGTGCTCCCGGACGATGAAGAAGAAGTACCGCTGAGAGGGAGGAGGAGGAAGGACAAGGAACTGAGCAGGAAGGCGCCTGAAGTCCAGGTTCCTCGGTCGACCGTGACACCTGGGACGACGGTAGAGCGATCGACAGATCCGGCTCAAACCAACGACACTTTCGCTATTCCTCGACCGATTGCCCGTCAGGATCAGCTGCCCAGACTTCTGCTGCGCCGATACAACTCCCTGCTTCAGATCCGGCGGCTGCTTCGATTGCTCTGCCTTCATCACTTTTTACTGCATATCAAACTCCAGACGATCCACCGGCTGCTGCCAAGGAAGCTCTTCTTCAGTTGAATCTTGTGATGGGGCAAATGAAAGTGGTGCATGAGGCTAGTCAGGTAGCCTTCAATGCCAGAGCTGCTATGCAAGCCAATGTCCAGGTTAGTTGATTTTCTGATTGACCGTATTTCTTGTCTGATCACCCACAGGGGTGTGGCTGTTTTGAAATTGTATGTCTCTTTGTGTCGATTCGAACTGAATCTTTGCACTAGTGGGGGCATGCTGAGTGCACCCACTTGGTGTAGTCCCCAAGACCATAGTTGACTGCGGGCAGTCGACTGTGGTCTGAGAATAGGAACTCTTTTTTTTTGCAACTCGAGCTGGGCAGGCCACGCCGAGTGGACCCAAAACCAGTGGGGCCACGCTGAGTGCACCCACTGGGTGTAGTCCCCGAGACTGCCATTGAATGTTTGATTCGGTGGTAGTCTTAGAGTAGCTATCGTTGTGATGTCTTTTTATCTTTGTCGACTGATATGTCTTTAACTGCAGAAATCTTGTGATCTTGGGGCTCAGCTTTCTACAATGAACAAACAGCAAATCAGCCTCACCCTTGATCTGGAATTGGCCAAGAAGAATCTCAAGACCGCTCGTGATGAAGTAGCTGCCATGGGAGGTAACCAATCGCCAACTTTATATCCCACTGCTGGCACTTTTCCTTTCCATTTTTCTTGAACCTAGTGACTCCACTCGAGCAGATGTGTGTAGTAAAAACTGCCAACTCCAAGCCCGTCTGAAGAATGTTATTTCTTTAGAGAAAATGAAGCAGGTTTTGGAGAAGAAGGATCTGGATCTTGCTGCAGCACAGAAGGAGGCGTGCGAGAAAACAGTGCTTGCTGACAAAAAGCTTGCTTCAGTCGGCAAGTTAGAAGAAGAAAACTCCAAGCTGAAGACTGTTGTTTCTGACGCCAATCGAGAGGTCGAGCAACTGAAGAAGGACAAGGAGAAACTGACCGGCGAGCTAGGGAGTCTCAAGGCCAAGAATGGCAAGCTGGAGTCTTATCTGGGCCAGCTTGCTGCAAAGCTAGTCTTGAAAATTGAAGGTACTAATTAATCTGTCTTATTTCTGTCGACTGACAAGTCTAATTATACTGTCGACTCACCATTCACTCGACTGTGCAGAATTTTGCCAAGATTTTGAAGCAGAAACTGGGCGGGTCGAGACGGGTCTTGATCCCATAAACTGTCCAGTCAAGGATGATGTTGCGATGAACGTGCTGCATTTGGAATCTCGAATGGACAGCGCGGTTGCTTATCTTGCCCGCCTAAAAGCTGCGATGACTCGGGTTAACGCTGAACTCTGGCCTCAGGCGGACCTGTCTCGAGATCTTGAGTCCCTGATGGCTCGACTAAATCAAATCCCCGAGCGAGTGCAAGAATGGAAGAAGTCATCCGCTCACTGTGGTGCTGATGTCGCGTTATCTTTGGTCCGAGTGCACAACAAGGACGTCAAAGAAGACAAGCTGGTGGAACTCAAGGTTGCTAACATTAAGAGGCATACTTTCCAGTATTTCATGGACACCTTCCTTGATGCCACCACTCGCATTGCAGACAACATTGACCTTGACAGTTTCTGCGACCCAGCCAGTCCTTCTCCTGATGCGTGACCGAAAAACATTATGCTTCACCTTTATTTGCCTCGGAATGCCGAGTGATTGTGTAACCGTTAAACTTCTTCAGGCTTGATGCTCGAATACTTTTGATCCGTCGTCTGGAACTTTAGGATTTATCCGAACTTGGTTTATTTCCGAATATGCTTGCGTTTGCCTTCGAGTGGACTTTGTTCTTCACGTGGAATAATCTTTGTGTTTGAGATGCAGCTCTGAGGTGGTGACTCCAGTCGACCTGCACTTCGTCATCCTTGCGGATAGGGACGGAGCATGCATTGCAGTCAACCTGCATCTCGTCGTCCTTGCGGATAGGGATGGAGCACACATTGTATTTGTGGCGTAGCTCCGAAGGAAAAGCTTGCAGTCGACCTGCACCTCGTCGTCCTTGCGGATAGGGATGGAGCGCATATTGTATTTGTGGCGTAGCTCCGAAGGAGGAGGTTGCAGTCGACCTGCACCTCGTCATCCTTGCGGATAGGGATGGAGCACACATTGTATTTCTGGCGTAGCTCCGAAGGAAAAGGTTGCAGTCAACCTGCACCTCGTCGTCCTTGCGGATAGGGATGGAGCGCACATTGTATTTGTGGCATAGCTCCGAAGGAGGAGGTTGCAGTCGACCTTTACCTCGTCATCCTTGCGGATAGGGGTGGAGCACACATTGTATTTGTGGTGTAGCTCCGAAGGAGAAGGTTGCAGTCAACCTGCACCTCGTCGTCCTTGAGGATAGGGATGGAGTGCACATTGTATTTGTAGCGTAGCTCCGAAGGAGAAGGTTGCAGTCGACCTGCACCTCGTCGTCCTTGCGGATAGGGATGTGTTTCAAACTTAGGCGAGTACTGTACTGCAGCTAAGCCTCCGAGTGGGAGGGTTGCTCTTCACTCGGTAGGACTTTTCAAACTTAGGCGAGTACTGGACTGCAGCTAAGCCCCCGAGTGGGAGGGTTGCTATCCACTCAGTAGGATTTTTCAAACTTAGGCGAGTACTGGACTGCAGCTAAGCCCCCGAGTGGGAGGGTTGCTCTCCACTCGGTAGGATTTTTCAAACTTAGGCGAGTACTAGACTGCAGCTAAGCCTCCGAGTGGGAGGGTTGCTCTCCACTCGGTAGGATTTTTCAAACTTAGGCGAGTAATGGACTGCAGCTAAGCCCCCGAGTGGGAGGGTTGCTCTCCACTCGGTAGGATTTTTCAAACTTAGGCGAGTACTGGACTGCAGCTAAGCCCCCGAGTGAGAGGCTTGCTCACCACTCGGTAGGATTTTTTCAAACTTAGGCGAGTACTGGACTGCAGCTAAGCCCTCGAGTGAGAGGCTTGCTCACCACTCGGTAGGATTTTTTCAAACTTAGGCGAGTACTGGACTACAGCTAAGCCCCCGAGTGAGAGGCTTGCTCACCACTCGGTAGGATTTTTTCAAACTTAGGCGAGTACTGGACTGCAGCTAAGCCCCCGAGTGAGAGGCTTGCTCACCACTCGGTAGGATTTTTTCAAACTTAGGCGAGTACTGGACTGCAGCTAAGCCCCCGAGTGAGAGGCTTGCTCACCACTCGGTAGGATTTTTTCAAACTTAGGCGAAACGGATTCGCAGCTAAGCCCCCGAGTGAGAGGCTTGCTCACCACTCGGTAGGATTTTTTCAAACTTAGGCGAAACGGATTCGTAGCTAAGCCCCCGAGTGAGAGGCTTGCTCACCACTTGGTAGGATTTTTCGAACTTAGGCGAAACGGATTCGCAGCTAAGCCCCCGAGAGAGAGGCTTGCTCACCACTCGGTAGGATTTTTTGAACTTAGGCGAAACGGATTCGCAGCTAAGCCCCCGAGTGAGAGGCTTGCTCACCACTTGGTAGGATTTTTCGAACTTAGGCGAGTACTGGACTGCAGCTAAGCCCCCCGAGTGAGAGGCTTGCTCACCACTCGATAGGATTTTTTCAAACTTGGGCGAAACGGATTCGCAACAAAGTCACCCACTGGGGGATTCCAAACGGAAACAAAAGCAACAACAATCATTTAGAAAGATTAAAAAGCTCTTGTCTTTGATAAATAAACTACAAAGGTATTTCTTACTACATCTCATCAGAGTGAGTACTTAAGTATAAAACGGGTGGAGCAGCTCTGCGTTCCAAGCTCGTGGCTCGTCTTTCTCACGTTCGACATTGTAAAGATGATATGCTCCATTGTGGAGAACTCTGGTGATAATGAAGGGGCCTTCCCAAGCAGGGGCGAGCTTGTGTGGCTTCTGTTGATCCACTCGAAGAACCAAGTCTCCCTCTTGAAAGGCTCGACCCCTCATGTTTCTGGCGTGGAATCGATGCAAGTCTTGCTGATAAATGGTCAAACGGATCAAGGCCATCTCTCTTTCCTCCTCTAAGAGATCGAATGAATCCTGTCGGGCCTGTTCTGCTTCCTCTTCAGAGAAGAGCTCGACTCGGGGTGAGTTGTGGAGCAGGTCACTTGGCAGAACAGCTTTAGCTCCATAGACCAAAAATAAAGGAGTTCGTCCAGTCGACCGATTGGGAGTTGTCCTCAAACCCCAAAGAACTGATGGAAGTTCATCGACCTAGGCGCCTGCTGCATGTTTGAGATCACACATTAGTCGGGGTTTCAGTCCCTTGAGAATTAGTCCGTTTGCTCTTTCTGCTTGTCCATTCGACTGCGGGTGAACGACTGAAGCATAGTCGACTCGTGTGCCTTGAGAAGCGCAGAAAGCTCTAAACTCATCAGAATCGAAGTTCGACCCGTTGTCAGTGATGATGCTGTGCGGAACTCCATATCTGAATGTCAATTCTCTGATGAAACTGACAGCGGTGCTGGCTTCAAGATTCTTGATAGGTTTAGCTTCAATCCATTTGGTAAACTTGTCGACTGCTACAAGCACATGAGTGAAGGCGCTCCTACTAGTTCTCAGTGGTCCAACCATATCCAATCCCCAAATAGCAAAGGGCCAGACGAGGGGAATGGTCTTCAGGGCTGACGCTGGCTTGTGAGACATATCAGAGTAAAACTGGCAGCCTTCACATCTGTCGACTATATCTTTCGCCATTTCATTTGCTCGTGGCCAATAAAATCCGGCTCGGTATGCTTTAGCCACAATGGCCCTAGAGGACGCATGGTGACCACATGTCCCCGAGTGGATGTCGTTGAGGAAACCTTCTTCTGGCGTTATGCATTTCTGACTGACTCCAGTCGCGCTTTCCCTGAACAATTGTCCTCTTATCACAGTAAAGGCTTTGGATCGATGGACGATCTGTCGAGCCTCTTCTTCATACTCTGGGAGTTCCTTCCTAAGGATGCACGCAATGTATGGCACTGTCCAGTCGGAAGTGATGACCAGAACCTCCATGATTAGGTCGACCACGGCTGGGACCTCGACTTCAGTCGGATCTGTGGCGCTCTTAGGCTGCGGGGGTTCTTCAGTGAAAGGATCTTCCTGAACTGACGGTCTGTGAATGTGTTCCAAAAATACATTGCTGGGAATGGCTTCTCTCTTGGAACCTGTCTTTGCCAAATCATTAGTTGCTTGATTTTTCAGTCGGGGTATATGATGGAGCTCTAACCCCTCAAACTTCTTTTCCAACTTCCTCGCCGCATTGCAGTAACCAGTCATAGCTGGGCTTCTAACGTCCCACTCCTTCATCACTTGATTGACCACCAAATCTGAGTCGCCGTAAACCATGAGGCGACGGACGCGGAGTGAAATGGCCATACATAACCCATATAAGAGTGCTTCATATTCTACTTCGTTATTGGAGGAATCAAAGTGAATCTGGAAGACATATCAGAGCTTGTCTCCTCGGGGGGATACCAGTACCACCCCAGCACCAGAACCATTCAGCATCTTGGAACCATCAAAGAACATGGTCCAATGCTCCGAGTGAACTTGAGTCGGCAGTTGTTGTTCGATCCACTCGGCGAGGAAATCTTCTATTGCTTGGGACTTGATTGCTTTCTTTGCCTCAAACTTGATATCTAAGGGAAGGAGTTCAATCGCCCATTTTGCCACTCGACCAGTTGCATCTCTGTTGTGCAGAATCTCCGACAGTGGAGCGTCGCTGACGACTGTAATAGAGTGATCAGAGAAATATTGTGCAACCTTCTTCGTGGTCATGTAAATCCCATAAACAAGCTTATGATAGTGTGGATATCTCTGCTTTGATGGAGTCAGAACTTCATAAACATAATAAACCGGGCGCTGAACTTTATAGGTTTTTCCCTCTTCTTCCCGCTCGACCGTAAGTACTGTACTGACGACTTGTCCAGTGGCTGCTATATAAAGCAGTAAAGGCCCCTTGCTGATTGGGGAAGCAAGCACCGACTGGGTGGAAAGCAGGGCTTTTAGCTCTGCAAATGCTGCATCAGCTTCAGGAGTCCACTCGAACTTATCTGACTTTTTCATCAATCGGTAGAGAGGCAGTTCCTTCTCACCGAGTCGAGAAATGAATCGACTTAGGGCGGCCAAGCAACCAATAAGCTTCTGGACATCATGCACACGCACAGGGCGTTTCATCCGGAGTATGGCACCGACTTTTTCGGGGTTAGCGTCGATCCCTCGTTCGGAAACGAGAAAACCGAGTAACTTTCCTCCTGGAACTCCGAACGTGCACTTCGATGGATTAAGCTTGATATCATACCTTCTGAGGTTGGAAAAGGTTGGAAAAGGAAACCTTTACGTGACTTGACCACAATGTCATCCATATACGCTTCCATATTTTGACTGATTTGAGTGAGTAAACACTTCTGAATCATCCGCATGAATGTGGCTCCAGCATTCTTCAGGCCGAATGGCATAGTGACATAACAGAAGCACCTAAATGGGGTGATGAAAGCTGTTTTAATCTCACCGGGTCCATACAGACGGATCTGATGATACCCGGAATAAGCGTCCAAAAAGGACAAACGCTCACACCCCACAGTCGAATTGACTATTTGATCGATGCGAGGGAGAGGAAAGTGATCCTTCGGGCGGGCCCGATTGATATGCTTAAAGTCAATGCACATGCGAAGTGAGTCGTCCTTCTTAGGGACCATGTCAACATTAGCTAACCACTCGGAGTGGTAAATCTCTCGAATAAACTCAGCTGCCAGGAGCCGAGCCACCTCTTCACCGATTGCTTTTCTCTTCTATACGGCAGACCGTCGAAGATGTTCTTTGACCGGTTTCACTTTTGGGTCGACTCGCAAACGATGCTCAGCCAGTCCCCTGGGAATACCTGGCATGTCAGAGGGTTTCCATGCAAAGATGTCCCAGTTCTCACGGAGGAACTGGGTGAGCGCTTCTTCCTATTTGGAGTCGAGTGTTGTTGAAATGTGAGTCAGAGCAGCATTGGGATCAGTCGGGTGAATATGAATCGGTTTCGTTTCACCGGACGACTGAAATGCTGAATCCGTGGAAGGCTTCTTAGCTCGTAGCAAATCACTCGGATCTGCATTTTTCTGATACTCCTGCAATTCCACGACTGCCATCTGCGCATCAGCGATCTTTGAGCCCTTCTGGAAGCACTCTTCTGCCTTCTTTCTATTGCCAGTGATAGTGATCACACCCTTAGGACCAGGCATCTTCAATTTGAGGTACACATAGCATGGTCGAGCCATAAAACGTGCATAAGCTGACCTGCCCAGAATAGCATGATAAGCACTCTAGAAAACCACAGCTTCAAATGTCAACTTTTCTTTGCGGTAATTCTTAAAATCACCGAAAGCCACGTCAAGAGTAATCTGGCTGAGTGACTCAGCCTTTTTGCCTGGAATGACTCCATGGAAACTCATATTGCTTTCACTGAGTCTGGACATCGAATGCCCATCCCTTTCAGCGTCTCTGCATACAGAATATTCAGGCCACTACCACCATCCATCAGAACTTTAGTCAGTCGAGTGCCTTCGACAACTGGATCGACCACCAATGCTTGCCTCCCATGGGTGGCTATGTGCGTCGGGTGATCGGACTGGTCGAATGTGATAGCAGTCTGAGACCATTTTAAATAACTGGGTGTCGCCGGAGCGACCATGTTCACTTCTCTGTTGATGACTTTCAGTCGACTCTTGCTCTCAACATCAGCAAAAAGCATCAGAGTGGAATTGACGTGAGGGTAACCATCATCACTTTCCTCCTTGTCCTCAAATTTGTCTAACTCTTTTTCCTTCTCTTTGGGCTGTTTCTCTCGGAACTGCTGGATTAGGAGCCGACACTGTCGAGTGGTATGCTTCGGGTAAATGATTTTACCCTCTTCATCTTTCTTTGTGTGGATGTGGCATGGCAAATCCAGCACATCATTTCCATCTTTATCTTTTATTTTCTTAGGGTTCCATGGCCCTTTGGGCTTCCCTTTGGATTTTCCCTGAGTCACGGCTAAGGTTTCCCCAGGAGCAGTTGGCTCGGCTTTGCGCTTCTGCTTTCGACTGGAGTTTCCTCCTCCGGTTTCATGGACGACTGTTTTGTGTTTGCCACTCCGGAGCTAATCCTCCTCTTCATCATTAGCATACTTGGTGGCAATCTCCATCATTCGACTCAGAGACATGTCTCCGGTCCGACCGAACTTCAGATTCAACTCTCGATACTTGACGCCTTCTTTGAAGGAACAAACTGCTTGGTGATCAGACACATTCTCCACCGTGTGATGCAACGTGATCCATCTCTGGATATAATCCCTCAAAGTTTCATTCGGCTTCTACACACAAGATTGCAGCTCTGTCAACCCTGCTGGTCGTTTGCATGTTCCCTCAAATGTTCTGACAAACACTCGGGCAAGATCTTCCCAACAGTAAATGCTGCTGGGTGCTAACTGATTCAGCCATGCTCTGGCCGAGCCCTCCAACATCAAAGGAAGGTGTTTCATGGCCACTTCATCATTGTCGCCGCCAATCTGAACAGCCACTCGATAGTCCTCAAGCCAAGTGTCAGGCTTGGACTCACCAGTGAACTTACTGACTCCAGTCGCCAACGTGAAGTTGGGAGGAATCACTGCGGTCCTGATGGCTCTGTTGAAGCACTCCGGACCTGATACATGCACTCTGCTGCTGGTTGGTAAATCTCTATCATGACCTTCTCTGTGAGCTCTGTTTCTGTCGACCAAACCCTGAACGAGAATAGATCTCGCATCAAAGCCTGGCTCCCTGGGGTCGACTGGAATCCTTCGCCCAACACTGTGAGGGCGCCTGTCATCATGCTGCCGAGGCATGTATGACCCACTCTTTGGGGAAGGCGTGGGCACTCGACGACGATCATCATGATCGAGTTGGTGATCATATGGCTCACGGTTTCTGTGCTGATCTTGCCGGTCTCCATGTCCCTCACGCCTCAGGGGCGATCTTGGGCTGTGAGCCGACTAGACTGTATCTGCCATAATAGACCTGCTATGGATCCTATTTCACGACTATGACACAGCTATACTCTGTTCTCCCGCTGCCCGGAGTAAAGCTCTGATATGCATTAGACCTCTGCTAGCTTCTGACTGGGAGGGCTGAATTGACACTGCTATTCGAGCTACAGCTGTAAGATTCTGGATCAGAGTTCGATATACCTGAGTCAGAGGTGGAAAGAGTTGACGTCGACTGGATTCTGGAACCCGCTGACGCGCACGCTCATCGAGTACGCGCTGAAGGTTCTCCAGTCGAGTGCGCTTAGCCAGGTTGGCCAGGCGCGCGTCCTTCAAGGCCCGGGCCTCGGGGGTTTCTCCAACGATAGGAGTGTGAAGTGCATCCATGTTTCGGCGGCGAAGTTCTTCCCTCTTCTACGACGAGAGGGGCTCGGGGAGGTACTCCTCATGGACATGCGACGGATCGCCTCCGCCGTCGCCACCTTCAGCGCGGGGGAAGCCGAGAGGACTGCGAGGTCCATCGACCATCAGGACCTCCGCCGCGGGATCACTGCTGTCACACTCGGATGGAGTCTCTGCGGAGCCAGTCGAACAGGCCGTAGAGAGTTTCGTCGGGCTCGATCGCCGCGACTTGGGGGGTGGCCGACTGGCGAGCCACCGCATGCCTCACCCACCGCTGAAGCCTTGATCGACCGGAACGCTTGCGCCGGTGGGTGACAGGGAGGGAGGACGCCATAGGAGCCGACCAATACTGGGTCGACGGCTGGCGCAGGAGGACGCCGCGGACGCACGCGCGAAAGTGCATTGCCCCGCGGACGAGGAGTGCGTCGACGTCGAGTAGAGCCTCCTGAAGCCAAGTGGAGTTGACGGCGACAAACACGAGCGCGCCGAGACGGATCTCGCGACCCTCAGCCAAACCTCCGCCTCAAACCATGATGAAGGGGATCGGAAAAAATTGCAACTTCTCCAACCAGTCGCTAAGACACCTGCCCCACTGTGGGCGCCAACTGTCGTGGTTCTAAGTTTGACAATAGAATGGGGGTAGGAATGTAGAGGCAAGATCCTAGCTATGGAGGAGTTGTACACGCAAGTTTTACGAGTTCAGGCCCTTCTCAGAGGAAGTAATAGCCCTACGTCTCGGAGCCCGGAGGCGGTCGACTGGATTATGAGCGTGTGTGACGCCCTCGATTCAATCGTACACTAATCATACACGCAAATGTGTACGATCAAGATCAAGGACTCGCGGGAAGATATCACAACACAACTCTAGACACAAATTAAAATAATACAAGCTTTATATTACAAGCCACGGGCCTCGAGGGCTCGAATACACAAGAGTCAGCGGAAGCAACAATATCTGAGTACAGACATGAGTTAGACAAGTTTGCCTTAAGAAGGCTAGCACAAAAGCAACAACGATCGAAAAGGCAAGGCCTCCTGCCTGGGAGCCTCCTAACTACTCCTGGTCGTCGGCGGTCTCCATGTAGAAGCAGGCATCAGCAGTGGCATCTGGCTCCTGGGCTCCTACATCTGGATGCATCAACCGGAAAGAAGAAGAAAGGGGGGAAAAGGGAAGCAAAGCAACCGTGAGTACTCATCCAAAGTACTCGCAAGCAAGGGTCTACACTACATATGCAACATTATCAAAGGAAGGCTGTATATGTGGACTAGGCTATAGAAATGCCTGAATAGAGAGAAGGCCTAGTCCTATCGAAGACTAGCATCTTCTGGAAACCACCATCTTGCAGCAACAGGACGGAGTAGAGTAGCATAAAGTAAAGTAGTAGAAGTGTTATCAACCTCGGCCGGAGATCCTTTCTCGACTCCCTGCGAGAAAGGCATCCCAGAGCCATACTATCCAGTTATCATCACAATCCAATCCTCATCACCATCCAGTTCTCATCACAAGTATCCAGTTCTAGTTGTATCGATCAGGATACAACTCCAAGTGTCTGTTACCGTAGAACAGGCTATCGATAGATGTTTTCTTCCCTGCAGGGGTGCACCAACTTACCCACCACGCTCGCTTAACTCCGGCCGAACACACTTTCCTAGGTCATGCCCGACCTCGGTCAAACAATACACCGCAACCCGATCTAGGCTTAATAAAGAGGCCAGCACGCCGGACTAAACCTATGCCCCCACGGGTCATGGGCCATCTCCCCGGGAACTCCTGCATGTTGCGTACGCGGCCGGTGAGCAGACCTAGCTACCTCCTTAAAAAGGAAGGAGCTTACCAGTCCAACCCGGCGCGCACTGCTCAGTCACTGACGTCTATCAAGCTTCGGCTGATGCATACGACGCAGAACGCCCATACTATGCCCATGTGATGGTTAGTGCTATCAGGCCAGAGGCCCCTCGGATCAAATATCCAAATCGTAGTGGATTAGGAACGCGCGGTAACAAGCAGAGACTCATGAAAGATGTGACCCCGTTGCCCCGTCTCGAGGACTTGCGGCAAGGGCTAGGAATGCCCGGCCACGCCTCGTAATTATCTCGCGGGCACCCTCCAGGTCAACCCGTCTCCACATCACTCGCAATTAAGCTCGCGCGGGTACCCCTCAGGGTCGACCCGTCTTTCCAAGTAACAGTGGTAAAGTACAAGTATCCGTGTGTCCAAACATCAAGGGGAAAACCCGAGGAATCACCCCTGATGAATTCCACTAGATGTAATCATCAAGGTGAACATAAGAGGAATCACCCCCGAGGTTCACACTTGAGGGGTTGCACGACAGAGTCGTATCGAAAGTGGTTAAGGAGGAAATCACCCTCGATGACCACGACCGAATGACTACACTACAGGGTTAACATCAGAAGTGCTGAAGAGGTTCACCCTCAGTACTCGATAGTAACCCAGTTGTGTCGAGCAACTAAGGGGAAGTGATGTGCGGTGTCGGGGCCTGGTCTTCGATCACGTAGATCGAGTCGTCGATGATGAAGCAGGGGCAACAAGGACAAGTGGGGGTCTCTGATGGATCACTAACCAACCTATACTAAGTAGTTTAGGATAAGCAGATAAGGTACAACAGCAGATACAAAAGCAGGCTATGCAACAGTATAGGAGCAAACAATAACAGTAGCAAAATCTAATGCAAGCATGAGAGAAATGGAATGGGCGATATCGGGATGATCAAAGGGGGGGCTTGCCTGGTTGCTCGAACGAGAAGGAGGGCCGTTGGTGACGTAGTCGAACACAGGGGTAGCATCGGTCTCGGGGTATACCGAAGAGAAGAGGGGGAAGAAACAGTAAATATAAAGCAAACAGAGGTACCACTAAGAATGACAAGACGATAAGAAGAACTAGAGTCGACCTAACGTAGTACTGCACGATATAGGTGAAGGGGGAATTCAACCAGGAATGTATTCCCGGTTCCGGACCTGTGTTAGACAGATGACCGGAGGGGGAATGTTCCATGTTCAGATGGTTAGAGGCATATAACAGGTAAATGGACTGCGTATCCGGATTCGTTGGATTTTTCTGAGCAACTTTCATGTAGAAAACATTTTCATCGGAGTTACAGTTTATTACCTACGATTTTTCAAAGGTTTAGCAATATTCTGAAATTTGTTTTAATTACTAAATTCGTCAGAAAATGAATTACGACGTCATCCTGGCGTCAGCCCTGCATCAGCGGTCAACAGACCAGTTGACTGGTCAATAGGGCCCACGCGGGGCCCTCAGGCAGTGATTGGGCGCTGCCCAGTCAGCATCTGACTGGGTCAACGGGACCCAAGGGCCCAATGGCAGTGGCTGGGGGGGGGGTCCACGTGGTCAGCCACGTCAGCAACGCCGGAAACGGCGCCGGAGTTGTCTCCGGCGACCATATTCAACGGTGGCGCGCTCGGGAACGGCCGGAAATCGGCTACAAGGGGTTGCTCGGCCCGTGCGTAGGCTCGTTTGAGCGAGCGTCGAGCCGCGCATCCACTGGTACTGATGGGAGGGCTCGGGAGCGGCCGGAGCATCGCCGGCGACGAGCAAGGCGACGGTGGCGTTGAGCGGGGCGGCGGTGGCGCTCGGCCCTGAAGCGGGCGAGGCGGGGCGCGTGGGTACTGGACGCTGTGGGGGGGGGGGCGGCCACGCGGGCGAGTGGCGGACAGAGCCGCAGCAGCGGCAAGCGGATGCGTACGGACAGAGGCAACCCACACGCATGGCTGCAGGCGAGGGAGGAGGCGTGCGGTCGCAGCAGCAGCAGCAGAAGCATGGGGGGTGGCCAGGCTCGAGCAGAAGACAGCGAGCGAGCAATGGCAACGCACGTGTGGGTAGTGCGGGAGGCGGGCGGCAGCCGTGGGTCAAGGTCGCGGGAACGACTGGCGTGGCGCGCGGCGCGCGAGGACGCAACGACGCGAGGACGAGCGCGGGGTGGGAACGGCCATGGGGAACGGCAAACTACGGCGCGACAGCAAGGGAAAACGAGGGGGGAGGGGAAAGGATGGCAATTGCTCACCGAGTGGCAACGAAATGCCGGCGACAGTTTAGGAGCAGCAGAGGTCGCCGGAGACGGAGAAGATCGCCGGAGCTCGAGAAGAGAGGGGGCGCTCAATCTGCTCGATGTGGAGCTTCCCGGCTCCAACCAGCGGTACTAGAGGTCGTGTCAGTCCACGGCAGTGCCGATGAGCACGGCCAGGCTGCGTGGGAGGCATGGTGGCCGCGGAGACGACGAAGGGCGGCGGCGACGGCTATGCTTGGGTGGGCACCCGAGCGAGAGGGAGAGGCCAGAGGAAAGGGGATCTGAGAGGGAAGAGCTGCGAGGAGAGGGGAAGAGGAGTGGGTGGAGGACTCGAGGAGCCGGAGGGGGCGCCCTTATCCCCTCCCCGACGCTGTAGCGGCGAGGGGCGGCGAGCAGGTTCGGCGGTGACCGTGGGCACGGTCGGAGGAACAGGGAGGGGGAAGGAGCGACCCGGGAGGGGGCGTGGGCCGGCCTAGCTGGGCCAGCTAGCTCGGGTGGGCCGAAGCCCATGCGGGGAGGGGGCCTCTTTCTCATTTTCCCTTTTTCGTATACTTTTGCTCTTTTCTTTTTACAGAAATTGCTTTGCAATATTTGAGCTACCGAAAAGTATTCTAAAAATGTGAAACTTGGGCACATAATTCCATTGCAATAGTTGGCACTGCCACAAAAAGATTGTGAGGCTTTTGAAATAGTTTGCAATTTTTATAAATTAAAAAGGCATTTAATCTATTGTTTTAGCCACTATTTTAAATAGCTTAGTGCACTTAAACACTTTTCCAAAAGTTGGTTCACTACCAAAATTGGTTATTGATTATTTGGCACACGATGAACATTTTAGTTCCTCTGTTTGGAGAATAAATGTTTGACTTGAAATTAAAAATTGATTTTGAACTTGATGTTTCGGACAAGTGGCAATTAGCAAGGTAATCATGATGACATGGCATGATTAGTGGGAGATTACTGTGTCATGATTCTCGGGGTGTTACAAATCTCCTCCACTACAAGAAATCTCGTCCCGAGATTTAAGTGGGGAAGTAAAGAGTAACTTCGGGTGAACTGACCCTTATAGGGTTAATTGTTTGGTGAACAATTCAGGGAAAGTGACAAAAGTATCTCTTGAGTTGAAACTTAAGAAAACATCGAGAGCAAAGTATGAAGGTACAGTAGGAAGTTTCAAACGAAAGGACAAACGATCGATACCTGAACAGAGTGTGAGAAGGGGGTTCAGAGCATCGGAATAGATCATCTCTCGGACGGTGGCTCATGAATTACATACGAAGGCAAGTATGAGGAATAACTTTGGCAACAGAGGTGTACATGAGAGTCAGGTTTCGATCCTGTGGAACTGTGGGTTATGGGCCCACCATGTGGGTTAAAAGTAGGAAGGCGCTATCATTTTGCATGGTCATGATGGCAAGGCAGGTCAGAGAATAGCCTATCAACTATGTTGGCAACAACGTTGGTACCAAGGGCGATGGATGAAGAGAACCATTTTCCTGCTCGTAAGACGAGCCGGACCAATAGGCAAAGTTCTCATCCATCGGTGGCTACCGGAATGTCATCAACAATAGTAACAAGGTCTCACTGACAAGGTTGTACCTTGGGGTGTTTTATAAGCAGGGAATTATTCCTGCATATATCATATAGATCACAAGAAGGTTAAACAAACCAATGGAAAGGAAAATGAAATTATCGGATTAATCAGACCAAAGGAAAGGAAAATGTGTTTACACACAAGAATTAGGAGTATATCCTTCCCAAAGGGAAGCAGAGCAGGATATACATGATATGACAGTAAGTTCAAAAGCATTTAGATAAAGGGGCGAGGGAAGAATCATGATATTACCCATACAACGGTGTTTGGATAATAGATCAAGAAACATTCGGCAATGTGCTTCCAATGTTCTTGTTGATATACGGAATACCTTAGTCATGCTTTGAGGTAGCATTAACATGGTGTTACAAGTAGGGATTGGAGTTGAAGATCACAAGAAATACTCAAGGAACAATTGCAGGAATAGCAACTAGTCCAAGGTATAACCAATACATAATCAAACATGTGTTGGAAAGAAGACAAGTGAGTTGTCGATGATAACTCAAATCATCAAAGGTCAAGGATGGTTTTCTCATCAAGAATTCGATTGATATGCTGGAAGAGCTCAGAATGTTGACGAGCACGACACAATTATCGAGAGATTTCAGGAAGATGTAATCGATCGGCGATGACATCAAGTCAAAGGAATGATGAAGCGAAAAGTTATTGGAACCATGGGTATGACATAAACTCGATAGCAAGCTTGCTGTTCAAAGCGAAATGGTATGACGAGGAAGATCGACATAAGCTTAGCTCATCGTCAAAAATTCTGTTCTGGGAAGAAGGACTAGGTAGCACAGTTAAAATTTAGCACGATAATGACATAGCCGGCCAGGCTAGGAATGACTTGAAGGATTATTAAACTCGTAAGTAATGAAAATTACTTACAGTTATTGAATCGGAGTGCGGGATCGATCCTCTTATCGGTATTCTTGAGTGACTGATAACTAAGAACCCGGGGGAGGAAACTGAAATCAGTGAGAAGCAAAACTTGATGGAGACTCGTAGGAAGCAACACAGATGTTTGATATTCTCGAGATACCAGAGGGTAATACTCGAAGGTGGAGTAGAATAGATGCTTGACAGGTGAAATGATCTGCAGAAGACAAGTACTTTAACTTGTTTGAGAAATGGGATCAAAGAAGAACAATATGGCCAGAACCATGATTGCAAAAGAACAAATCCCAGAGACCGGATGATATTATATCAAGGAAGTTATTATTACAAGAATCTTACATGATAGGATCTACATCGTTTCCATGGGCATGAACATAAAGTTCAAGCTCGACTCCCACTTCTCCAATGCACAACCTTCCATTCACTTCTCGCTTTCGATGAATTTGTAGTGCGAAAGATTTATCTGGTGAAGCACCAGAAGAATATGACTCACCTCTCTTTTGAGTTCACACGGATTAGGGAAGGCATAGGTTCAACCCGTAGGGGTATCTTAGGAACACCTACCACTAACTTCTAGAGCATATAACATCAACTCAATATCATAACATGGTTGACAATAAGCAGAGGATACAATTTACCGAAGGCAATATGTATCAGGGGAAGAGCGCACGAGATTTTGAATATGAAGGACATTGCTGGATAATAATCCAACAAAGGATTCAGCGGTCCTCAATGGACCTGATGTGAGTATCAGTACTCATTCAGAAGAAGGAAAGAATGCAAAGGCATTAGATTATAGAAACAGCTGAATAATTCGATGTTCAAGTTGAAGGGAACTAGGTGGACAATCAATTACAACATGATTGGCCGAGATCCAACTCATGCCCAGAATGACGTATGAGCAGGAAGGTCAAATTTCAGGGTTCGACTGATGATTGCGAGCAATCGCAACATAATGAATCAATAGGCTCAAGATCACAATGACAAGGATGTTAATGAACATTGTCGGACATATGGATTTAACCATAATGCAGGCAGACAAGACCTTCAGGAGCACTAGGCTGCAGAGGATCTTCGGGAGATCAAATTGTATTCGAAGAATTCTGTGAGACATGATCAACTGGGGATGAACGAATCCCCGATAAGTGTGAGCAAATATTCATAGAGTTATCCAGGCGGAAAAGAGCTGCAAGGCAGTCGGAAAAGGGATTCTCGAAAGTCGGAGAATACTTTCGGCTATCTTGTAATAACAAGAACAACTAGGGATGGAAGTATGAACGGTGAGGGTACGCAATTATCCACAAGGAATCAACGGTGTTAAGGGATTGCAAAAGAAATGAGCACAAGTTCTCGGGAGTAGATCAGAGAGTATCTTCGAAGTCTTCTGGTGAAGCAGACAACCATCCGGAATGAAGGGGCTCTCCAGGGAAGTGGTTAAGAGAACCAAAAGTTAGAGTTCGTAATATATTTAACCCGAATAGAAGAGAGATCAGAAACCCAGAGTAAAGACGAGGAATAAAAGATCCTAATACCACCCAATTGGCGACGTGGGCCCGTAAGCCACACAACCAAGTTAGTAAAACTATTTTCGCTTTCTAGACTTAACTTCAGCCAAGGAGTATGAAGGGGGCTACCGACAGGCAGTCGGCTCTGATACCAACTCGTGACGCCCTCGATTCAATCGTACACTAATCATACACGCAAATGTGTACGATCAAGATCAAGGACTCACGGGAAGATATCACAAACACAACTCTAGACAAAAATTAAAATAATACAAGCTTTATATTACAAGCCAGGGGCCTCAAGGGCTCGAATACATAAGCTCGAATACACAAGAGTCAGCGGAAGCAACAATATTTGAGTAAAGACATGAGTTAGACAAGTTTGCCTTAAGAAGGCTAGCACAAAAGCAACAACGATCGAAAAGGCAAGGCCTCCTGCCTGGGAGCCTCCTAACTACTGCTGGTCGTCGGCGGTCTCCACGTAGAAGGAGGCATCGGCGGTGGCATCTGGCTCCTCGGCTCCGACATATTGATGCATCAACCGGAAAGAAGAAGAAAGGGGGAAAAGGGAAGCAAAGCAACCGTAAGTACTCATCCAAAGTACTCGCAAGCAAGGATCTACACTACATATGTAACATTATCAAAGGAAGGCTGTATATGTGGACTGGGCTATAGAAATGCCAGAATAGAGAGAAGGCCTAGTCCTATCGAAGACTAGCATCTTCTGGAAACCACCATCTTGCAGCAACAGGAGGGAATAGAGTAGCATAAAGTAAAGTAGTAGAAGTGTTATCAACCTCGGCCAGAGATCCTTTCTCGACTCCCTGCGAGAAAGGCATCCCAGAGCCATACTATCCAGTTATCATCACAATCCAATCCTCATCACCATCCAGTTCTCATCACAAGTATCCAGTTCTAGTTGTATCGATCGGGATACAACTCCAAGTGTCCGTTGCCGTAGGACATGCTATCGATAGATGTTTTCTTCCCTGCAGGGGTGCACCAACTTACCCACCACACTCGCTTAACTCCGGCCGGACACACTTTCCTAGGTCATGCCCGGCCTCGGCCAAACAATACGCCGCAACCCGACCTAGGCTTAATAGAGAGGCCAGCACGCCGAACTAAACCTATGCCCCCAGGGGTCATGGGCCATCTCCCCGGGAACTCCTGCATGTTGCGTACGCGGCTGGTGAGCAGACCTAGCTACCTCCTTAAAAAGGAAGGAGCTTACCAGTCCAACCCGGCGTGCGCCGCTCAGTCGCTGACGTCTATGAAGCTTCGGCAGATGCATACGACGCAGAACGCCCATACTATGCCCACGTGATGGTTAGTGCTATCAGGCCAGAGGCCCCTCGGATCAAATATCCAAATCGTAGTGGATTAGGAACGCGCGGTAACAAGCAGAGACTCACGAAAGATGTGACCCCATTGCCCCGTCTCGAGGACTTGCGGCAAGGGCTAGGAATGCCCGGCCACGCCTCGTAATTATCTCGCGGGCACCCTCCAGGTCAACCCGTCTCCACATCACTCGCAATTAAGCTCGCGCGGGTACCCCTCAGGGTCGACCCGTCTTTCCAAGTAACAGTGATAAAGTACAAGTATCAGTGTGTCCAAACATCAAGGGGAAAACCCGAGGAATCACCCCCGATGAATTCCACTAGATGTAATCATCAAGGTGAACGTAAGAGGAATCACCCCCGAGGTTCACACTTGAGGGGTTGCACGACAGAGTCGTATCGAAAGTGGTTAAGGTGGAAATCACCCTCGATGACCACGACCAAATGACTACACTACTGAAAGTGCAACTATCCCTAGGTGGTTTTGGTAATTCATAACAACATATAGCTCATTGAGCTAATGCAATTCCAAGACAATTATTTCAGGAAAGCTCAATGACTGGCATGGCATGGATGGTGAAAGTGGAACCCTCAAAATGCTAAGGACAAAGGATTGGCTCAAGCTCAAGAGCTCAAGACTCTTCATTTTATATTTTAGTGATCCAAGATCACATTGAGTCTATAGGAAAAGCCAATACTATCAAGGAGGGATGAGGTGTTGCTTAATGAGCTCTTTGCCTTATGTGCTTAATGATATGCTCCAAAATCCTCAACTACTTTCCCATATCCACATATGACCTAAACCCTAAGCCAAACTCGGTCCTACCGATTCTTTCTATCCGGCGCCACCGAGTTTCTCATATGTCATAAGCCAATGCCAAACCCTAGCAAATCAGTTCTATCGATAGGGATCTCGGTCTCACCGAGATGGGATTACAACCTATCTGTTTCCTTTTCGTAACTTTTCGGTCTCACCGAAAGAGCGGATCGGTCCCACCGAGATTGCAATGCAAACTCTCTGTTTCCCTTTTGTAACTTTTCGGTCTCACCGAAAGAGCAAATCGGTCCCACCGAGTTTGCCTGACCAACTCTCTGGTTAGCTAATTACCAAATCGGTCTCACCGAGTTTGTGTAATCGGTCTCACCGAGATTACGTTATGCCCAAACCCTAACCATATCGGTCCTACCGAGTTGCATGTCAGTCCCACCGAAAATCTCTAACGGTCACTAGGTTTACCGTTTCGGTCCGACCGAGTTTGTTGATTCGGTCCCACCAAGATTGGTAGATTGTGTGTAACGGTTGGATTTTAAGTGGAGGCTATATATACCCCTCCACCTCCTCTTCATTCGTGGAGAGAGCCATCAGAACACACCTACACTTCCAACTCATATGTTCTGAGAGAGAACCACCTACTCATGTGTTGAGACCAAGATATTCCATTCCTACCATATGAATCTTGATCTCTAGCCTTTCCCAAGTTGCTTTCCACTCAAATCTTCTTTCCACCAAATCCAAATCCTGTGTGAGAGAGTTGAGTGTTGGGGAGGCTATCATTTGAAGCACAAGAGCAAGGAGTTCATCATCAACACACCATTTGTTACTTCTTGGAGAGTGGTGTCTCCTAGATTGGCTAGGTGTCACTTGGGAGCCTCCGACAAGATTGTGGAGTTGAACCAAGGAGTTTGTAAGGGCAAGGAGATCGCCTACTTCGTGAAGATCTACCGCTAGTGAGGCAAGTCCTTCGTGGGCGATGGCCATGGTGGGATAGACAAGGTTGCTTCTTCGTGGACCCTTCGTGGGTGGAGCCCTCCGTGGACTCGCGCAACCATTACCCTTCGTGGGTTGAAGTCTCCACTAAAGTGGATGTAGGATAGCACCACCTATCCGAACCACAGGAAAAACATCCGTGTCTCCAATAGCGTTTGAATTCTCCAAACCCTTCCCTTTACATTCTTGCAAGTTGCATGCTTTACTTTCCGCTGCCTATATACTCTTTGCATGCTTGCTTGAATTGTGTGATGATTGCTTGACTTGTCCTAAAGTAGCTAAAATCTGCCAAGAACTAAAATTGGGAAAAGGTTAAGTTTTTATTTGGTCATGTAGTCCAATCACCCCCGTCTAGACATACTTCCGATCCTACAAGTGGTATCAGAGCTTTGGTCTCCATTTGCTTTGATTCCCATAGCTTTTGGTGGTCATAGCCTTGGTTTCACAACCTAGGAGAGTATGGCGTCTACTGAGGGAAATTATCACCGTAGAGGTCCTTACTTTGATGGCACTAACTTTGCTAGTTGGAAGCATAAAATGAAAATGCATATTCTTGGACATAACCCTGCCGTTTGGGCAATTGTGTGTGTTGGTTTGCAAGGTGACTTCTTCGAAGGGAAAGAACCAAACCGTGAAGCTACCGCGGATGAGTTGAAGATGCTACAATACAACGCTCAAGCTTGTGATATTCTCTTCAACGGATTGTGCCCCGAAGAATTCAACAACATCAGCCGTCTTGAGAATGCAAAGGAAATTTGGGATACTTTGATTGATATGCACGAAGGTACCGACTCCGTCAAGGAATCTAAATTGGATGTGCTTCAAAGTCAACTTGACAAGTTCAAAATGAAGGATGGTGAAGGTGTCGCTGAAATGTACTCTAGGCTTGCTCTCATCACAAATGAGATTGCCGGCTTAGGGAGTGAAGAGATGACCGACAGATTCATCATCAAGAAGATCCTAAGAGCCTTGGATGGAAAATATGATACCGTGTGTACATTGATCCAAATGATGCCCAATTACAAAAATCTCAAGCCAGCGGAAGTCATTGGAAGAATTGTTGCTCAGGAGATGTCGCTCAAGGACAAAGAGGAACTTCACAACAAATCAAGTGGTGCTTATAAAGCCTCATGTGAAGCCCCCACATCATCAAGTGAGAAACAAAACTTCAATGAAGAATTGAGCTTAATGGTGAAGAACTTCAACAAGTTCTACAAGAGTAGAAGCAAAGATAGAAGCTCCAAGTCAAGGTCCTACAATGACAAAAGATCTTCTAGTCGAGAGCAAAACTGCTACAATTGTGGAAGACCCGGACACTATTCCAATGAGTGTACGACTCCCTACAAAAGAAGAGAAGATTCTCCAAAAAGAAGAAGCAAAAGAGAGGAATCACCATCACGAGAGAGAAGGAGTAGAGATGATCGTTATGAACGAAGACACTCACGGAGAAGCAAGGATTCGGAAAGGAAGGAAAAATCATCAAGGAGCTACACAAAGCGAAGACATCAAGCTCATGTTGGTGAATGGGTATCCGGCTCCGACTCCGACAACCACTCCGAGAAAAGCTATCACTCCGACTCCAAATATACTCAAGATGAAGGTGTTGCCGGACTAGCACTTGTGTCAACCAACTCCTACGACATATTTGATTCACCCAATGAAGGAATTGGAAGATGCTTCATGGCCAAAGGTCCTAAGGTAACTCACTCTGAGTATGTTGATTTTAATAGTGATGAAGATGACTTGTTAAGCGATGATGTTTTACTTGTTGACAACTCTAGTGACGAATCCTATGATGAAACGACAATTAATCATGCTAAAACGAATGACAATGATAAGGAGAAAATTGAGACTCTAACTAAAGAACTAAACACTCTTAAGTTAGCTCATGAAACTATCTTCGAAGATCATCGAGAACTCTTAAGGGCTCATGAGAAGTTACGCTTTGAAAAGCTCAATCTTGAGCAAGAGCATGAGCTTTTAAAGGCAATCAATGATGAACTCTGCAAGAAAAGTTCTTCTTACATTGCCAAACGTTTACTCTTATCCACTTACATGCCTCAAGTCAAGTCTAGTAACAAAAACAAGAAAGATTCTTCCTCTAGTAGTAACAATGATCACGTTAAATCCAATATTGTTGCTTCTAGTAGTTCTCTTGATTCCACTAATGATTCTCTTAGCCAAGTTACACTTGAGCAAGAAAATAGCATATTGAAGGAAATCATAGAGAAAGGAGTGTACAAAATCCTTGCCGGAAGTAAGCAATTCGAGGAGATTGTACGCAAGCAAGGAAGGCACCGGAAGAATCAAGGTGTTGGTTTTGAATGAAAGTTCAATGCCAATGGAGTTGAGTGAGAATAAGATCAATACCCCAAGACAAAGTTTGTTCCTCAACAAGACAAGTATGATCCAACTTCTTTCAAGGGGACACAAACTCAAGTTGATCTTCCACCACAAGACTACAAGAAAAAAAGGCAAGGACAAGCTTCAAGAGGAAATTGATGCATTTGAAGAAGCTCCTAAGACCTTAGTCAAGTGGATTCCCAAGACTACTTCAAGTTCCACTTCATCAAGTACGACTACAACTCCAAGGATTCCCATCAAGATGGTGTGGATCCAAAAGAAGAAGAACTAGAGAGTTCTTGAGGGTGGCTCCGCCAACATACTTCACTCTTATCATTTTGGCAAGAACAAGTGCAATCAACTTCCACATATTGCACTAGTTCAAGGAGTCACAAACCCTCTTTTTGGTAAGTCAAGGGACAAGGTAATCTAAAAGCTTTCATAGACATCTTCTTGTATGTGCATCACCCTGTGTCTATGGATATACTTGCTTGTTCCTTGTGGGACTAACCCATGTAGGTATTGAAAGTGCAATTCACTCAAAAGGATAGCTCCAAGTGATCTACATCAATATTGAGCATCCACATCTTCAACATCTGCATTAAGTCATCATCGACAAAACGCAAGGTTAGTTCATCCCTCTTAGGGGGGATATCACATCTAGGGGGAGCTTTACTCTAAGACTTGAGCTAAAGCAACTCTAATGATGTGAACACAACAATGCTTTATGTAAAAGTGGTAACCCCACTTGAGCTTAAACGATGAGTATGACCTATGATCAAATGTTCTCATTTGACTCCTAAGTCAATATACTCATATATAGATGACCTAGTCATTGCCAATTGCTTGATAGATGCTAGAATTGATTATGCATGCTTTGTCACATATTTCTATTGCCATTTTATTGTGTGAGCATGCTTGTTGCATATTTTACTCATTCGAGGACATTCACTTGTTGTTTTGATTGTTTGGCTTTATCTTTCCTTTTGCCAAGTGGATGAACAAGAATGCCTAAGAACCTCCTCTAGCTATCTATGCTTTTCTTGTCTCAAACTCTATTCATGCTACATCACAAAATTGATCAAGTCAAATTCGAACCACTCTGTGTGAGGAGCACTCGGAGTCCCCGATTCGTCATAGACTTAAACTTCCAAAACCTCTTTGTGATTCTCGGTCTGACCGATACCCCACTTTCGGTCCTACCGAGATCATCAAGTTGATCTATGTTTTCAATCTCGGTGCAACCGACTTGAACTATTCGGTCACACCGAGTTGCAATAACTGTATACAGTTTTGCATCTCGGTGCCACCGAGTCGTTCCACTCGGTCACACCGACAGGGTCGGGCTATATATAGACACGGGCAAAAATTTGGAAATTTCTCCGAACCCCTTCGCCCGCGCCATAGCTCGCTCTACCGACATGGTCTCCGGATCGTCTTCTCGCCGCCAGCAGCCTCCAGTCGCTGGTCTCCGTCGCCGCCAACGGAAATCACCTCCGCCGTTGCCGCCGTAGCGAGTCTCCGCCGAACTAGGGTATGGACTCGATCTTTGTGCTATTCCCAATCCGATTCCTAGCACATTGTGATCATAATGATTCTTGCCACGTTTGATAAACTTCTATCCAGTCAAAGAACTCGTAGATTAGGTTTGATTCGAAAAATTTAGGGTTAGGTTTCCGCCGAAACCATCTCGGACCCACCGAGTTGAAAAACTCGGTCCCACCGATTTGGCCTATGCCATTGCACAAGTGAAACTCGGTCTGACCGAGTGTAACTAATCGGTGTGACCGATTTTTGAACTTTGTGAAACCCTAGCAGTCTCGGTGCCACTAAACTGTGACTCGGTGTGACCGAGATCACTAGTTTAGGTTCCAAATGCTGCTTCGGTATCACCGAGTTTAGAAATCGGTAGATACGAAATGCTTTCTGTGGGAAACTAAAACTAAGTTTTTGAATAATTCTTTTGCAAAAATCTCTTCTTTTTGTGATGCTCATCCATTCTACCTCATCTATAAACTATTCACAGGGTCAGCAGTCAGCAGTCAGCTTGTTCAACATGTCGGACCAGAGTGACAGTCAGAATCAGTCAGAGCAGCTTGTGCATATGAGTGAGGGCACTAGTCCCTCAAGTTCCTCAGATGATGGCAGCAGGAGCACTCCAAGCAATCTGCCAAAGGCTGCCACCAGACAGAGAAAGAAAAGAACTTCAGATTCAGAAGATGAAGACTATGTGGCAGAGGAGGAGGCAACCTCCAAGAGAGTTGTGCTGAAGAAAGAGTATGGCTCAGCTGCAGCCACCAAACCAGGAATGCACAAGAAAGCACCTGCTAGAAGAGTTCCAACCTCTAAGCCTAGGAAGGCTGTGCTTGAGGAAACAATGAAGTTCACTATGGAATCTGAAGGAGAAGATATTGGGCAGGGCAAGAAAAAGAAGAGAGCAAGAACTACCATTGCCAGAGTCATTGGCAAGCCCTCTATGAGGAAAGATTCTGATGAAGAAGAAGAGGAAGAGGAAGGTGCTGCACCAGCACCCAAGGCACCCAAGCTGATGGGTGATGCCATTAGATCAGGGGGAGCTGCATCCAAGCCCAAGGAAGCCCCTAAGACAGCTCCAAAGCAAAAACCCAAGAGGAATACAAGAAATATTCCAGCTGCTAAGAAGAACAAGGCCCCAGTGCCTGATGTTGCTGAAGAAGAAGAAGGACAAGTTTTGAGGAAATTGAAGCCCAAGATCCCAGACCACAATGTTGCTCATCCTGTGGCTGAGGATATGAATATCAGGAGAGACTCTGGATTGAGAAAATGGAGAGCAGAAGATCCCTATGCTACCAGAAGAAGAACTGCTGTAGACTACAGGTTCCACACTAAGGAACAGCAGGACTTCTATGAGACAATCCTGTTAGACAAGAAGCCAATTGTCTGTGACATGAAATGGGTCGATTGGCAATACATAAAGGACAATGAAGAGCACTTCCCAGGAGTGCAGGACAGCTTCAAGGCTTGTGGAGTAGCAGACTTTGTTGGGCAAAAGCTCACAAAGTGGAACGAGGAACTTATCATGCAGTTCTACTCCCCAGCACATTTTTACCCCGATGGGAGGATTGTCTGGATGTCTGAAGGTACGAGGTACCAATCAACTGTTGAAGAATGGGCTCAACTGATCAATGCCCCAGAAGAAAGTGAAGATGACTTGGATGTCTATTCCAAGAAGAAGATGGACCACAACTCAATGATCAACATGTACAAGGAGATCCCTGACAAGGCACTTGAAACTTTCAAGTATGGATCTGTACATTATCTTCTGTCAGGACTGCCAACAATCAACTGGATCTTAAGGCACACTCTGCTACCCAAGTCTGGAGATCACAAGATGATCAGAGGCCATGCTATCAACCTGCTTCATATCTTTGATGTGCCTCAGAAGTTCAAGGTCATGAGCCTGATGATAGAGACAATCAAGAGGACAGCAGCAGACCAGAAGAGAAGCTGTGGATATGCTCCTCAGATCCAAGAACTGATCAACTCCAAGATGGGCACTGGCATATATCTTTTGGATAAGGAACATCTTCCTATTCATCCTGAGTTTGAAGACAATGAAGTTGTGATGAACAAGGATGAACCATCTTCAGCCCATGCCCAAGCACAAAAGGAGAAGGCTAGAAAGGAGAAAGCTGCTAGGATGCCAACTCAAGAGGAGGCATCAGAATACTTCTTGAAGACCAAGCAAGAGCAGCTCAGTTACCTGATTGCATCCACCCTGCGCATTGAGAAAGGTTTGGCCAACCTAACTCAGAACCAGGCAAGCTTAGAGAGGATCGTAGAATAGAAGTTCTATGACTTGGATATCAAGGTGACAGAGATACAGACAGCAGTGGAGCAGCTCCAGGATGACATGCAGGAGAGGAGAGGGAAGACAACTACAGATGCATTTGCTAGAGTTCCACGATCTCAGAGGTCCAGTGCAGTGCCAGTTCCTGACACAAGAGCAACCGCCTCAGCTCCAGCCGCAGCATCAACCCAACCTGCTCCAGCATCCACTTCAGCTCCAACTCCATCAGCATCAACAGAAGCCTTCGTCCTTGGAGTGATCCAGACTCCACCACCTCCTGAAGATCAAGCCTGAGTGTCGATATAGCACTGTGCATTTTCTAGGAACTTTTTGGTAACTTGTTGCCAAAGGGGGAGAAGATGTATAGATCATAGGCTTCGAGAGAGAGTGTGTTGCTTTTCTCTCTTGTTTTATTTGGTTTTATTTGGTGGTCTTTGGTACATTATTTGCTTTTGGTTGAGATACTTTGATATGCTTGTGAGACATTGATGATCATGTGTTTGATCATAAGCTACACTTATGCATGCTTGATATATCTTATCTATCTTATGTGGTCATTCACTTTTGCCTTGGTGATGAGTGCATGCATTTCATTATTTATCATTTTGAGCGCCCCACCAAGATGTATGTGACATGGAAGAGTAACCCATGATTCTAACTCTATGTGCATTTGCAGTCCAAAGCAAATTTTAAATATGCACAAATTTAGGGGGAGCTCTTACTAATCACATACTTCTCAAAGCGACGATGTAATTCATTCTTATTATCATTTGTCGAAGCTTTGATCTATATGTTGTCATCAATTACCAAAAAGGGGGAGATTGAAAGTGCAACTATCCCTAGGTGGTTTTGGTAATTCATAACAACATATAGCTCATTGAGCTAATGCAATTCCAAGACAATTATTTCAGGAAAGCTCAATGACTCGCATGGCATGGATGGTGAAAGTGGAACCCTCAAAATGCTAAGGACAAAGGATTGGCTCAAGCTCAAAAGCTCAAGACTCTTCATTTTATATTTTAGTGATCCAAGATCACATTGAGTCTATAGGAAAAGCCAATACTATCAAGGAGGGATGAGGTGTTGCTTAATGAGCTCTTTGCCTTATGTGCTTAATGATATGCTCCAAAATCCTCAAACTACTTTCCCATATCCACATATGACCTAAACCCTAAGCCAAACTCGGTCCTACCGATTCTTTCTATCCGGCGCCACCGAGTTTCTCATATGTCATAAGCCACTGCCAAACCCTAGCAAATCGGTTCTACCGATAGGGATCTCGGTCTCACCAAGATGGGATTGCAACCTCTCTGTTTCCTTTTCGTAACTTTTCGGTCTCACCGAAAGAGCGGATCGGTCCCACCGAGATTGCAATGCAAACTCTTTGTTTCCCTTTTGTAACTTTTCGGTCTCACCGAAAGAGCAAATCGGTCCCACCGAGTTTGCCTGACCAACTCTCTGGTTAGCTAATTACCAAATCGGTCTCACCGAGTTTGTGTAATCGGTCTCACCGAGATTATGTTATGCCCAAACCCTAACCATATCGGTCCTACCAAGTTGCATGTCAGTCCCACCGAAAATCTCTAACGGTCACTAGGTTTACCGTTTCGGTCCGACTGAGTTTGTTGATTCGGTCCCACCGAGATTGGTAGATTGTGTCTAACGGTTGGATTTTAAGTGGAGGCTATATATACCCCTCCACCTCCTCTTCATTCGTGGAGAGAGCCTTCAGAACACACCTACACTTCCAACTCATATGTTCTGAGAGAGAACCACCTACTCATGTGTTGAGACCAAGATATTCCATTCCTACCATATGAATCTTGATCTCTAGCCTTTCCCAAGTTGCTTTCCACTCAAATCTTCTTTTCACCAAATCCAAATCCTGTGAGAGAGAGTTGAGTGTTGGGGAGACTATCATTTGAAGCACAAGAGCAAGGAGTTCATCATCAACACACCATTTGTTACTTCTTGGAGAGTGGTGTCTCCTAGATTGGCTAGGTGTCACTTGGGAGCCTCCGACAAGATTGTGGAGTTGAACCAAGGAGTTTGTAAGGGCAAGGAGATCGCCTACTTCGTGAAGATCTACCGCTAGTGAGGCAAGTCCTTCGTGGGCGATGGCCATGGTGGGATAGACAAGGTTGCTTCTTCGTGGACCCTTCGTGGGTGGAGCCCTCCGTGGACTCGCGCAACCGTTACCCTTCATGGGTTGAAGTCTCCACTAAAGTGGATGTAGGATAGCACCACCTATCCGAACCACAGGAAAAACATCCGTGTCTCCAATAGCGTTTGAATTCTCCAAACCCTTCCCTTTACATTCTTGCAAGTTGCATGCTTTACTTTCCGCTGCCTATATACTCTTTGCATGCTTGCTTGAATTGTGTGATGATTGCTTGACTTGTCCTAAAGTAGCTAAAATCTGCCAAGAACTAAAATTGGGAAAAGGTTAAGTTTTTATTTGGTCATGTAGTCCAATCACCCCCGTCTAGACATACTTCCGATCCTACAAGTGGTATCAGAGCTTTGGTCTCCATTTGCTTTGATTCCCATAGCTTTTGGTGGTCATAGCCTTGGTTTCACAACCTAGGAGAGTATGGCGTCTACTGAGGGAAATTATCACCGTAGAGGTCCTTACTTTGATGGCACTAACTTTGCTAGTTGGAAGCATAAAATGAAAATGCATATTCTTGGACATAACCCTGCCGTTTGGGCAATTGTGTGTGTTGGTTTGCAAGGTGACTTCTTCGAAGGGAAAGAACCAAACCGTGAAGCTACCGCGGATGAGTTGAAGATGCTACAATACAACGCTCAAGCTTGTGATATTCTCTTCAATGGATTGTGCCCCGAAGAATTCAACAACATCAGCCGTCTTGAGAATGCAAAGGAAATTTGGGATACTTTGATTGATATGCACGAAGGTACCGACTCCGTCAAGGAATCCAAATTGGATGTGCTTCAAAGTCAACTTGACAAGTTCAAAATGAAGGATGGTGACGGTGTCGCTGAAATGTACTCTAGGCTTGCTCTCATCACAAATGAGATTGTCGGCTTAGGGAGTGAAGAGATGACCGACAGATTCATCATCAAGAAGATCCTAAGAGCCTTGGATGGAAAATATGATACCAGGAATACAACAGTATAGGAGCAGATAAGGTACAACAGCAGATACAAAAGCAGGCTATGCAACAGTATAGGAGCAAACAATAACAGTAGCAAAATCTAATGCAAGCATGAGAGAAATGGAATGGGCGATATCGGGATGATCAAAGGGGGGCTTGCCTGGTTGCTCGGACGAGAAGGAGGGTCGTCGGTGACGTAGTCGAACACAGGGGCATCATCAGTCTCGGGGTATACCGAAGAGAAGAGGGGGAAGAAACAGTAAATATAAAGCAAACAGTGGTACCACTAAGAATGACAAGACGATAAGCAGAACTAGAGTCGACCTAACGTAGTACTGCACGATAAAGGTGAAGGGGGAATTCAACCAGGAATGTATTCCTGGTTCCGGACCTGTGTTAGACAGATGACCGGAGGGGGAATGTTCCATGTTCAGATGGTTAGAGGTATCTAACAGGTAAATGGACTGCGTATCCAGATTCGTTGGATTTTTCTCAGCAACTTTCATGTAGAAAACATTTTCATCGGAGTTACGGTTTATTACCTATGATTTTTCAAAGGTTTAGCAATATTCTGAAATTTGTTTTAATTACTAAATTCGTCAGAAAATGAATTATGACATCATCCTGGCGTCAGCCCTGCATCAGCAGTCAACAGACCAGTTGACTGGTTAACAGGGCCCACGCGGGGCCCTCAGGTAGTGACTGGGCGCTGCCCAGTCAGCATCTGACTGGCTCAACGGGACCAAAGGGCCCAATGGCAGCGGCTGTGGGGGGGGTCCATGTGGTCAGCCACGTCAGCAACGCCGGAAACGGCGCCGGAGTTGTCTCCAGCGACCATATTCAACGGCGGCGCGCTCGGGAACGGCCGGAAATCAACTACAAGGGGTCGCTCGGCCCGTGCGTAGGCTCGTTTGAGCGAGCGTCGAGCCGCGCATCCAACGGTGCTGATGGTAGGGCTCGGGGGCGGCCGGAGCATCGCAGGCAACGAGCAAGGCGGCGGTGGCGTTGAGCGGGGCGGTGGTGGCACTCGGCCCTGAAGCGGGCGAGGCGGGGCGCATGGGTACTGGACGCTGTGGGGGGCGGCCACGCGGGCGGGTGGCGGACAGAGCCGCGGCAGCGGCAAGCGGATGCGGACGGGCGGAGGCGGCCCGCATGCATGGCTGCAGACGAAGCAGGCGAGGGAGGAGGCGTGCAGTTGCAGCAGCAGCAGAAGCATGGGGGGTGGCCAGGCTCGAGCAGAAGACAGCGAGCGAGCAATGGCAACGCACACGTGGGTAGTGCGGGAGGCGGGCGGCAGCCGTGGGTCAAGGTCGCGGGAACGACTGGCGTGGCGCGCGGCGCGCGAGGACGCAACGACGCGAGGACAAGCGCGGGGTGGGGACGGCCATGGGGAACCACAAACTACGGCGCGACAGCAAGGGAAAACGAGGGGGGAGGAGGGGAAAGGATGGCAATTGCTCACCAAGTGGCAACGAAATGCCGGCGACAGTTTAGGAGCAGCAGAGGTCGCCGGAGACGGAGAAGATCGCCGGAGCTCGAGAAGAGAGGGGGCGCTCAATTTGCTCGATGTGGAGCTTCCCGGCTCCAACCAGCGGTACTAGAGGTCGTGGCAGTCCACGGCGGTGCCGACGAGCACGGCCAGGCTGCGTGGGAGGCATGGTGGCCGCGGAGACGACGAAGGGCGGCGGCGACGGCTATGCTTGGGTGGGCACCCGAGCGAGAGGGAGAGGCCAGAGGAAAGGGGATCTGAGAGGGAAGGGCTGCAAGGAGAGGGGAAGAGGAGTGGGTGGAGGACTCGAGGAGCCGGAGGGGGCGCCCTTATCCCCTCCCCGACGCTGTAGCGGCCAGGGGCGGCGAGCAGGTTTGGCGGCGACCGTGGGCACGGTCGGAGGAACAGGGAGGGGGAAGGAGCGACCCGGGAGGGGGCGTGGTCCGGCCTAGCTGGGCCAGCTAGCTCGGGTGGGCCGAAGCCCATGCGGGGGAGGGGGCCTCTTTCTCATTTTCCCTTTTTCATATACTTTTGCTCTTTTCTTTTTATAGAAATTGCTTTGCAATATTTGAGCTACCGAAAAGTATTCTGAAAATGTGAAACTTGGGCACATAATTCCATTGCAATAGTTGGCACTGCCACAAAAAGATTGTGAGGCTTTTGAAATAGTTTGCAATTTTTATAAATTAAAAAGGCATTTAATCTATTGTTTTAGCCACTATTTTAAATAGCTTACTGCACTTAAACACTTTTCCAAAAGTTGGTTCACTACCAAAATTGGTTATTGATTATTTAGCACATGATGAACATTTTAGTTCCTCTGTTTGGAGAATAAATGTTTGACTTGAAATTAAAAATTGATTTTGAACTTGATGTTTCGGACAAGTGGCAATTAGCAAGGTAATCATGATGACATGGCATGATTAGTGGGAGATTACTGTGTCATGATTCTCGGGGTGTTACAGCGTGTGAGTTATGGGGGGTGCGAACCCTTGTCCCAGAGGAGGGGGTGGCTTATATAGAGTCCGCCAGGACCCCAGCTCCCCTCCGTTACATAGGATTCAATGTACTTAAAGAGGTGGCGTTACAGGTAACGCTTGTAATGAAGTGCTACAAATGATCATTAAATATATGAGTAAATGCCCGACCGTTGCTGCTTAGAGCGGCTTTAGGTCTTCTTATATGTCGAGTGGTTCTATGGTCGAGTGACCTGGATAAAGAGAGGTCTCTGAGTGAATGGCAGGTCGAGTGGACTTCACTCGACACCTTTGCTGGATCCCTTCTTCTGATTCTTGAACTTCTTTGTTCTTAGGAAAGGACCTTAGGTAGGACGTATAGGTCAGGCCTATTACCCTACCCCAGGTTTGTGTCCTCGTCAAATACCAAACTCGTAACTCAAATATTCACCTCCACGATCAAAACGTAGAAATTTTATTTTCTTGTTACAATGATTTCCACTTCACTCTGAAATTCTTTGAACTTTTCAAATGTTTCAGACTTATGTTTCATCAAGTAGATATACCCATATTTTCTCAAATCATCTGTGAAGGTCAGAAAATAACGATACCCGCTGCGAGCATCAACATTCAACGGACCACATACATCAGTATGTATTATTTCCAACAAGTCTGTTACTTGCTCCATTGTTTCGGAGAATGGAGTTTTAGTCATTTCACCCATGAGGCATGGTTTGCAAGCATCAAGTAATTCCCAAAGCCCATCAGCATGGAGTTTCTTCATGCGCTTTACACCAATATGACCTAAACGGCAGTGCCACAAATAAGTTGCACTATCATTATTAAACTTATATCTTTTGGCTTCAATACTATGAATATGTGTATCACTACTATCAAGATTTAGTAAAAATAGACCACTCATCAAGGGTGCATGACCATAAAAGATATTACTCATATAAATAGAACAACCATTATTCTCTGATTTAAATTAATAACCGTCTCGCATCAAACAAGATCCAGATATAATGTTCATGCTTAATGCTGGCACCAAATAACAATTATTCAGGTCTAAACCTAATCCCGAAGGTAGATGTAGAGGTAGCCTGCCGACGGCGATCACATCGACTTTGGAACCATTTCCCACGCGCATCATCACCTCGTCCTTAGCCAATCTTCGCTTAATACGTAGCCCCTGTTTCAAGTTGCAAATATGAGCAACAGAACCAGTATCAAATACCCAGGCGCTACTACGAGCATTAGTAAGGTACACATCAATAACATGTATATCAAATATACCTTTCACTTTGCCATCCTTCTTATCTGCCAAATACTTGGGACAGTTTCGCTTCCAGTGACCAGTCCCTTTGCAGTAGAAGCACTCAGTCTCAGGCTTAGGTCCAGACTTGGGCTTCTTCACTTGAGCAGCAACTTGCTTGCCGTTCTTCTTGAAGTTCCCCTTCTTCCCTCTGCCCTTCTTCTTGAAACTGGTGGTCTTGTTGACCATCAACACTTGATGCTCCTTCTTGATTTCTACCTCCGCAGCCTTTAGCATTGCGAAGAGCTCGGGAATTGTCTTATCCATCCCTTGCATATTATAGTTCATCACGAAGCTTTTGTAGCTTGGTGGCAGTGATTGAAGAACTCTGTCAATGACACTATCAACCGGAAGATTAACTCCCAGTTGAGTCAAATGGTTGTGGTACCTAGACATTCTGAGTATATGCTCACTGACAGAACTATTCTCCTCCATTTTGCAGCTATAGAACTTATTGGAGACTTCATATCTCTCAATTCGGGCATTTTCCTGAAATATTAACTTCAACTCCTGGAACATCTCATATGCTCCATGACGTTCAAAACGTCGTTGAAGTTCCGGTTCTAAGCCGTAAAGCATGGCACACTAAACTATCGAGTAGTCATCAGCTTTGCTCTGCCAGAGGTTCATAACATCTGGGGTTGCTCCTGCAGCGGGTTTGGCACCTAGCGGTGCTTCCAGGACGTAATTCTTATGTGCATCAATGAGGATAATCCTCAAGTTACGGACCCCGTATGTGTAGTTGCTACCATCATCTTTCAACTTAGCTTTCTCTAGGAATGCATTAAAATTCAATGAAATAGTAGCACGGGCCATTTATCTACAACAACATATACATGCAAAATACTATCAGGTACTAAGTTCATGATAAATTAAAGTTCAATTAATCATATTACTTAAGAACTCCCACTTAGATAGACATCCCTCTAATCATCTAAGTGATCACGTGATCCAGGGGCGGACCCAGGATTGGGCCAAGCCCAGGGCCCATGCGGCTACAGTGCTGCTACAGTTCCCAAATTTGATACAGGCAACGAAGTGATCCATCGTCACGCCCAGGGCCTAGGCCCCCCCGGCCTGGGTCCTAGATCCGCCACTGACGTGATCCATATCAACTAAACCATGTCCGATCATCACGTGAGATGGAGTAGTTTTCAATGGTGAACATCACTATGTTGATCATATCTACTATATGATTCACGCTCGACCTTTTGGTATCAGTGTTCCGAGGCCATATCTTCATATGCTAGGCTCATCAAGTTTAACCCAAGTATTCTGCATGTGCAAAACTGGCTTGCACCCGTTGTATGTGAAAGTAGAGCTTATCACACCCGATCATCACGTGGTGCCTCGGCACGACGAACTGTCGCAACGGTGCATACTCAGGGAGAACACCTGTACCTTGAAATTTAGTGAGAGACCATCTTATAATGCTATCGCCGTACTAAGCAAAATAAGATGCATAAAGGATAAACATCGCATGCGATCAATATAAGCGATATGATATGGCCATCATCATCTTGTGTCTTTGATTTCCATCTCCAAAGCACCGTCATGATCACCATTGTCACCGGCTTGACACCTTGATCTCCATCGAAGCATCATTGTCGTCTCGCCAACTATTGCTACTACGACTATCGCTACCGCTTAGTGATAAAGTAAAGCAATTACATGGCAATTGCATTTCATACAATAAAGCGACAACCATATGGCTCCTGCCAGTTGCCGATAACTGTTACAAAACATGATCATATCATACAATAATTTATATCATCACGTCTTGACCATATCACATCACAGCAAGCCCTGCAAAAACAAGTTAGACGTCCTCTACTTTGTTGTTGCAAGTTTTACGTGGCTGCTACGGGCTTCTAGCAAGAACCATTCTTACCTATGCATCATAACCACAACAATTTTTTGTCAAGTGTGTTGTTTTAACCTTCAACAAGGATCGGGCGTAATCACACTCGATTCAACTAAAGTTGGAGAAACAGACACCCACTAGCCACCTGTGTGCAAAGCACGGCGGTAGAACTAGTCTCATAAATGTGGTCATGTAATGTCGGTCTGGGCCGCTTCATCCAACAATACCGCCGAATCAAAGTATGACATGCTGGTAAACAATATGACTATTGTCGCCCACAACTCTTTGTGTTCTACTCGTGCATATAACATCTACGCATAGACCTGGCTCGGATGCCACTGTTGGGGTACGTAGTATTTCAAAAAAAAAATCCTACGATCACGCAAGATTTATCTAGGAGAAGCATAGCAACGAGTGGGGAGAGTGTGTCCATGTACCCTCGTAGACTGAAAGCGAAAGCGTTAAGTAACGCGGTTGATGTAGTCGAACGTCTTCGCGATCCAACCGATCAAGTACCAAACGCATGACACCTCCGCGATCTGCACACGTACAGCTCGATGACGTCCCTCAAACTCTTGATCCAGCTAAGGCCGAGGGAGAGTTTCGTTAGCACGACGGCGTGGTGACGGTGATGATGAAGTTACCGGCGCAGGGCTTCCCCTAAGCACTGCAACGATATGACCGAGGTGTGTTTCTATGGAGGGGGGCATCGCACACGGCTAAGAGAAACTTTGGGTGCCTTTGGGGTGCCCCCTTCCCACGTATATAAAGAGGGAGGGAGGAGGAGGCTGGCCAGGGGGAGGAGGCGCGCCATGGGGGGCCAATCCTACTCCAAGTAGGATTTGCCCCCCTTTCCTATTCCAACAAGGAGAAGGGGGAAGGAGAGGGAGGAGAGAAGGAAAGGGGGGCCGGCCCCCCTAGTCCAATTCAGTTTGGGCTAGGGGGGTGCGCGCCACACCTTGGCCTGCCTCCTCTCTTCCGCCAATAGGCCCATAGGACCAATAACCCCTCGGGGGGTTCCGGTAAGCCCCCGGTACTCCGGAAAATACCTGATACACCTCAGAACTATTCCGGTGTCCGAATATAGTCTTCCAATATATCAATCTTTATGTCTCGACCATTTTGAGACTCCTCATCATGTCTGTGATCTCATCCGGGACTCCGAACTACCTTAGGTACATCAAAACACATAAACTCATAATACCGATCATCATCGAACGTTAAGCGTGCGGACCCTACGGATTCGAGAACTATGTAGACATGACCGAGACTCATCTCCGGTCAATAACCAATAGCGGAACCTGGATGCTCATATTGGCTGACACATATTCTATGAAGATCTTTATCGGTCAAACCGCATAACAACATACGTTGTTCCTTTTGTCATCGGTATGTTACATGCCCGAGATTCGATCGTCGGTATCACTATACCTAGTTCAATCTCGTTACCGGCAAGTCTCTTTACTCGTTCCGTAATGCATCATCCTGTAACTAACTCATTAGTTACTGTCGGCGTTCTGGGAACGGGGGTCCCCAGACTTGCCTGCCTGCGGCCTGCGGCGTGGCTTGAAAGAGGGCCCAGCACGGCCCATCTTCATCAACACAAGACACAAGACCCTCGCGAGGGGCCAAGCCTCGTGGGGCGGACGACACGGCGCTTCCTTAGGCGCGGCCTCATCAGGCTGGCTCACGAGGAGGTGGAGAGATCAAGGCGGGGTACCTCATGAGGTGCCCATGACGCAAGCCATGACGACCAAGGGTGCCAGGCGGGCGCCAGCCCGCGCAGTGTCTCCCTTTCCTCTTTGGTGCAAAGGGGGCAAGCGCAGGCGAGAGGATCAAGCAAAGGCATCCATTTCGGTGCAACGAGACCAAGACCAGTCCAATGATGGGAAGGAGGTCATCGTGGAGCCCAGAACGGCGTCACCACAGGGCCTTTGGCAGGCGAGGACCAACTTTAGTCAGGATAAGTGTACCAGATGTTCCCCTTCAAATTGGCCAATTGTTGGCGCCCTTCCCGCTCAATATTTGGGAAGAGGCCCAGGGCCTTTGCCTATAAATAGGACTAGTCACTCCCAGGGTAAGGGGACAGATCGAGAAGCCAGCTAGAAAGACTCAGGCAACAAAGAGAGAGAGAGAGAAGGGCGGCTGAACTCCCCCTAGCAGTTCATCGTCCTAGCTAAGAGCAGACCCTCGTGAGGCTGTTCTTCCTTGTACTGTTCATCATCATCAGCCCAAGAGGCAATCCACCCACCACAAACTAGAGTAGGGTATTACACCACAATGGTGGCCCGAACTAGTATAAACCCTGTGTCTCTTGTGTTGTTCTTTCAGTAGTTAGATCTTTGCGAGACGGGGAGGTAGAGGGCATAATCTCCGCGCGCACCCTAGAGTTCGAACCTTAAGGGACTGCCGGAACCCGAAATCCGACATTTGGCACGCCAGGTAGGGGTGTGCCGGAATTTGTCTTCCACCGCTCCGTTCTCCTCCGGCCATCGCGTCCATGTTTGACGCTCGTCGGGCCCGCGCCGAGCGCCGGGCCGCCATCGCTTCCCGTGTCGCCCAGACGGCTCCCGTCGGTGGGCGTCCTCGTCGTTCCCCACCGCCCGCCATCAACGCCGCCACCAGCCCGGCGGGGAATGAGCAGCAAGCGTCGTCTCAGCATCCGTCCGTGCGGCAAGACGGCCGCACCGCTACTCCATCGCTCACACCAGCTGGCTCTTCGTCCCGCGCGCTCCGTGCACCCTTGGAGGCTCGAGCTGCGCTCATCGCGGCAAACGAGCTCCTGCGCTACCGTCCCGTCGACGACGTCTACGAAGAGTGGCTCGACCGCGTCGTCGAGCTCGTCCGTGCCGCAGGGGGCTCTCCTGCGCCGTCCGCTCCACTGCGCCGCACCCTGCCCCACGCGGGCAATGAAGCTCCGGGGGGCGTACCAGCCGCCTCCTCTCCAAGAAGACGCCGTGGCTCCAAGGCGCGTGGCCCCTGGGCAGAACCCGCTCCGTCAGGTGCTAGCCCAACAAGAACGGAGCTGCCAAGAAGTCCCTCGCCCGCAAGAAGCTGCCCGGGCGCTCCCTGCTCCGGCTCGTCGTGACCCTGCTCCAGCTCCGGCACGTCAAGACCCCGCGCTGCTCCCAGCTGCAGCGCATGGGGACCCGCAAGGCCAAGCTCTCCCTCAACCAAAGCCTCCCGTGGCCACTGCTGGCTGTCGCGCCTACACCACCGAGCTGCGCAGCGTCGCATGGCCCAGCAAGTTCAAGCCAGATCTGCCTCCTCGCTACGACGGCATGACCGACCCTGCAGAGTTCCTCCAGCTCTATGAGCTGGGCATCGAAGCTGCCAGCGGGGATGAAAAGGTCATGGCAAACTGGTTCCCCATGGCGCTCAAGGAAGGAGCTCGCACCTGGCTCCTGAACCTGGCCCCAAGCACGATCTCTTCCTGGGACCAGATGCGCACCCGCTTCATCGCCAACTTCCAAGGTACTCGCGACCGGCCGCCCGCCGTGAGCGACATGAGCCGCATCAAGCAACAACCCGGAGAGACCCTGCAAAAGTACATCCAGCGCTTCAATAGTGCGCGCCTCAAGATCCCCAAGGTGTCCGAGGAAGCCATCATCTCAGCCTTCTCTGATGGTGTGCGCGACGTCAAGATGAAGGAGGAGCTGGCGATGCATGAAGACCTATGCACCTCCCTGGAGCTGTTCAACTTGGCGACCAAGTGCACCAGGGCTGAGTAAGGGCGTCTCTCCCTCCTCGTGCTGCCCGCCGCAGACCCAGAAGAGAAGAAGCCCAAGGCCAAGGATGTGAAGCGCAAGGGGGCTGCCGTGCTTGCGGCGGAATCGGACACCAAGCGGGGCAAGGATCTGCCCGAATCCTCCAGGGGCAGCCGGTATTGTGTGTACCATGACCTCCACACCCACAACACCAATGAATGCCAAAAGCTCCGCGCCGTGCGAGAAGGAAGGATCGGCCGTCGTCCCGACCGCGCTGACCGGGGCTACGGCCGAGGAGGAGGAAGAAACGCAGGACGCTGGGAAGACCGCGGCCCGCGCCAAGGATGGCATGATCAACCTCGCGAGGACCGCTGGCGAGACCTGCCTCGCGAGGGGGACTGGCAGGATCAGCCTCGTGAGGATCGCCTGCAGGGCAACGCAGGCCTCCCTCCACTGGCGCCTCAGCCAAGGAGGAACGAGGACCGCCATCAAGACGAGGGGGCTGGGGGCTTCCAGGACCCGCGCGCAATCGCCTGCATCCTGGGCGGAGCTCAAGCCCCAGCCTCCCAACGCATCTTCAAGCAGTTTGCCCGCGAAGTGAATGCAGCCCTCCCCAAGCTCGAAGCAACGTGCCCTCTCAGGTGGTCAGCGTGCGCCATCATGTTCAGCTCAGCAGATCAGCTCAAGTGTGCGGCTACAGCCGGAGTCCTCCCGATGCTTTGCTCCCCGGTCATCAGCAACGTACTGGTCACCAGGACCCTCATCGATGGTGGAGCAGGGCCCAACGTCCTGTCCGTGGAAACATTCAACAATCTCCAAGTGCCCTATGACCAGCTTCAGCCAACCAAGCCTTTCTCCGGAGTCACCGACGGTTCCACGGTCCCGATCGGGCAGGTCCGCCTCCCTGTCACCTTCGGGGCCCGTAGCAACTACCGCACCGAGCTCATCGACTTCGACGTCGCCCACATCCGCCTACCGTACAGCGCCATCCTCGGGTACCCAGCGCTGGCCAAGTTCATGGCCGTAACTCATCATGGCTACAACGTCCTCAAGATGCCAGGAAGTGGCGAAGTCATCACGGTGCCATGTGAAGAGAAGGATGCAGTGTGTTCCCTAGAGCGAGCCTTTCAGGCCGCGTCACTAGAAGACCCAGATCGCGGAAGCAGGAGGCTTCCCGAGACCACCCCCAAGAAGAAGAAGGTGTCGTCCGGGCCAGCCCCTCGGGAGGCAGGCCCCTCAGGTCCCGCGTCCGCCTAAGGGGAACCTCCTTCCATCGCATAGGAAAGCGCGCCCGGCGCCCTCGTCAGGTAGGGCTCGGGGGCTCTCACCTGGAGGGCCACCGACCTGGCCAGGGTCACGAGGGAGGCGCTTGGGCACCACGTGGAGGCGTGCTTCGAAGCACGTTTCCCTCAAGAAGGAGTGAGGCAAGGAAGGTCAGACCAGCAGGAGTTCGTCAACAAGGCTGTTCAAGAACTACAGGAGTCAAGAATCATGAGAGGTCGCCGCCGTCTACCGGCTGTGGCTCCTCATCCAGGCGAGGATGGTAGGCTGCGCGTCTGCATCGACGTGCCAGGGCTCAATCAGGTCGCCGCGATGGAGCGCCTCTGGCCCTCGCAAGTGGGGCGTTGTGGAGGTCCACCCCACAGCTACGTTCGCATGCCTTACGGCCTGCCGAGCGTGGCTGCTGCGTACCAGCGCCTCATGAGGGGCATCATGGAAACTCAGGAAGACTGGCGTTCCGCAGCCCTGGCGGATATGGAGATGATTCGCGAGGAGCCACCAGCACCTCCGGAGCCTCCCGAGGCCCCTGGGCCTGGGGGCTCGTAAGGATCGGCTTCCGTAGCCCACCGAGTCTGCTGCACTGACACCACTTCGCCTTCGACTTCTTTAGGTGACATCTTTCAAGCTTCATTTCTAGCTGGGAGTGCCCTCCCAGGGCTGCATCATTCCCAGGCCGCGTGGGTCCATCCCCGCGGCATGTATCCCTTTTTATTTCTCGGTCATTAGCTTGCTTTGTTGGGGGCGCCCCTCGGGCTGCATCATCCCCAGGCCGCTCGGGCCAGGCCCAGTGGCGTGTATCTCCTTTGCGTTTATTTCCAGCTATGCATTCGCCTATCATGCTTGATTACTTGATGCCTGTCCACGGCACCTCTTCTTCTCCATGTTGACCACTTGCACGTTAAAGGGGGGGGGTACCTGAGCATCGCGACTCAGGGCTCTTACTGGCTCTCCAGCCTCACCCTTTGGCCTTGTCCACGGCATCGCGACCTGGCATACCAGCGACGGCTGAGACAAGCTCGAGGGCCGGGACCCCAGGACGTAGAGTGCCGGCATCTAACCAAATTTGCAGGAACACATCACAAGATACGGCCCAGTGCCAGGCGCAACCCGCCTAGAGGTAGGGCCCCGTGAGTCCCGCGCTGGCTCACGGGTGCCCAGATACACCTCACCTAGCCCTACCATGCCGGCCAAGTGCCAGGGCGGGGCTGTACATGCCCCGGGGGCTCCTCCCGGAGGGGAGCCCCCTCCCACGTACCAGTGGAAGCACCATGCTCCGCGCTGGCTGACGACACTGCCGAGGAGCGGCTATGCCCGTACACATACGGAAGCGCTATGCTCCGCGCTGGTGATAAACAACTGAGGGTGGCCTCCGGGCCGCATCAACCTTAGGGAGCCCAGAGCTCAGTGTCTAGCCTCATCGCAACGCCTCCCCTCGGGAGCGCCGCGCGAGGGGGCTAGGCACGGGGGCTACGCCTGGGTCACGCCCAGACGTATGCCACCCAACCAGGCCCCTCGGGCCTGGTTCGTCGCGCGTCTCTCCCCGAGCGGAGCCAAGGTATGAAGGCCGTTTGAGCATCAAGGGGGACCCCTGAGCATCGCGACTCAGGGGCCTAACTGGCTCCGTAGCCCCTCACTCCTTAGTTCCGAAAGGCTATGCTGGGTGAGGTACGCGTGGGGCTGGGCTCTGCAGACGTAGAACGGTAGTCCCGCTTGCATCTCACCTCATCGCTCGCTGTTTACGCGTCAAGGGGGACTCCTGAGCATCGCGACTCAGGAGCCTAACTGGCTCCGTAGCCCCTCACTCCTTAGTTCCGAAAGGCTATGTTGGGTGAGGTACGCACGGAGTCGGGCTCTGCAGACGTAGAACGGAAGATACACCTACATCACACTTCCCTACTTGTTGTTCATGCGCCAAGGGGGACTCCTGAGCATCGCGACTCAGGAGCCTAACTTGTCACGTAGCCCCTCACTCCTTTTGTCCCGTCCTGGTTTCCGGTCGGGGCTAATGCTGGGTGAGGTACGCGCGGGGCCGGGCTCTGCCGGCGTAGAACACAAGCAAGTAGGGAGGAAAAGCATAAAACTCAAGGAATTTAAAAGCAAATATTATAGTCCATACTGTCGTCTCAGTACCGAACGCAAGTTTAAATGCCTCCCCGAGGCGTGATGCATGTGTAGGAACTAAAAGCAGGACAGGAGCAGTAGCGGAGTCACTTGTCGGTGGTGGAGCAGCGCGGAGTGGCTTCGCCTCATGGAGCAGCAGGGCCGGTAGCGCCTTGCTTTGGCTTGGTGCTGAAGGCCCGGAACTTCCCCAGCAGCGCCTCTGCGCGCCCCTTCACGGCTTCGACAGCGGCGGCAGCACCCTTGCCGCTCACCGGCTCCAACAGGCTGGGATCGCGAAGGTAGATGTGGGCGAAGACCCGCGTCAGCGCAGCAGAAGACAGGACACGCGCCTCGGCCTCAGCCATGGGGCCAAGGCCAAGGGCGACATCCCCAAGGGCACGAACCAGGAAGGGAAGCAGCTTGGCGGGTCCGTCCTCGGCGCCGGCCAGCGGGCTCTCCAGGCCACTCTCGTAAAGCGTCTTCAACGAAGCATGAGCCTCCTTCTCCATGTCCGCGAAGGCCACGCGATCCTCGGCAAGGACCTGGGCTTTGCTGTCCAGCTCAGCCTTCGTCACCTCCAGCTCCTTCTTCAGCGCGCCTAGATGGTCGCGATGCTTCTTGAGCTTGGCCTCCCGGCCCTCGATGGCCGCCTCGCGAGCCTTCATGCCTTCTTCCTGCTCCTGGCGAAGGTGGACCTCCTTCGCGAGCTGGTCCCGCAGGCCTTGCAGCTCGTCCTCCAGCTCCTTGTTGCGACCACGGACTTCAACCACCTCCCCCAGGGCCGCGTCTCGAGCAGCCTTTGCCTCGAGGGTAGCCTCCCTCTCTCCGTCGCAGGTCGTCGAGGCCTGAACTAGCGCCGCCCGAATCGAGGCGTCGGAGTGAATCCACCCCGAAGCCAGCTCCAAGCGCCCGGCCACCAGGCGAGGGTCGGCGCCAAGAAGATCCTGCCGCAGCCGGTCCAGTTCAGCAACGGCATGCTCCAGAACGATAGAAGGGGACGGAGAAACAGCAGTCAGAGGAGCGGGAGAAGAAAGCAGTGGCGGCACAACCACAGCATCCCGAGGCGGAGTCTGCTGCGCCCCGACGGTCGTGGTGGCGGCGGCAGACAAGGGCACCTCGGGAGTCACCTGGGCCACGGGGGCTGAGCTTGCCCCAGCCAGCTCAGCCAGGCCTTGCGAAGGCGACCGGGGCAGGAGAGGCCCGTGCGTCACGATCACCATCCCCCACGGGCACAGGCGCTGCCATGCTCGAAACCTCATGGGCCCCCTTCGGCTTCTTCGCCGCGGGCGCCAGCCTGTTTAAAAAGGGCGGACGTCAAGCCTCAGCAGCAGAACAAGAAATAAAGACAAGGATCGAGCACTTACGGGTCATCGCTGGTGAGCTCAAGCAGCTTCCGGCCATACTTGAAGCCAGAAAGCCGGCTGGAAGGATCACCCTCAGGGAGCCCAGAAGCAGGAGGCGTGTCTGCGGTGCGCCTTGGGGCAGGGATAGACCCGCGGGAGAGCAGCCCGGTCCTGTCCTTCTTCGGGAACGGGGGCAAGCTCCTGCCGACCTGCTCGTCATCCTCGTCATCGTCACTCGAAGAGAGGCAGAGAGAACGGGGTCTGCGCCGGGGAAGGGGAGCCCTCGACTCTCCGTCGGTTGCCTCGGAGTCAGGACCCTTCCCCCGCTCCTCTTTGTCCTCCTCTTCGCCGGAGTCGCCGGAGGACACGTCCACCAGTCCCTCGGGAGCCTCCACGGGCACGGGCCCGTCCCCGTTGAAGACGGGCATGGACTCCACCACCTGCTCCCAGTCGTCGCGAAGGAACAAGGGCGCGGGCGCGCCCTCCAACCTTGCCACCTCGCCCCTGACCAGAGATTGGAGAACCGTGGTCAAATCCTCGTCGCCCAAGGCCGCGGGGCTCGGATGGGGCCTCCTCATTGGAGGTGAGTACTGCCGAAGCGGAGCCAACTGATGCTCCAGGAATTCCCTCAGCAGCGACGCGCCGGTCAGCTTCGCCGCCGCCATGCTGGCCGGCTTCAGGTCCGCGTCCATCTTCTCCAGTACCGGCTTCACGCGGGGGTCCGTGAGCTCCGCTCGGCACCAGTCGCTGGAACTCGCGGGCTGCTCCGCGGGCAGGATCAGCCGAGGGTGGATGCGCCCGGCATCTACCAAGACCCACTTGCTCCTGAAGCCCTCAATCCTCTTCCCGGGATTCGAAATGGCAATGGCGCCGCCGTACGCGACGAAGCTCGCGCATGCGGAAGGGGAACCGCGGGTGACCCGGAGGGAGAAGTAGTGGCGCAGCAAGGCCACTGAGGGCTGCACCCTCACATGAGCCTCGCAGTAGTAGGCGAAGACCGCCAGAAGAAGGATGGAGTTGGGGTGGAGATGCAGAGCTTGTAAGTTGTAATGGCGGAGGACAGAGAGGAAGAACTCGGAGAAAGGAGGCACCAGGCCCGCAGTAATGGAGCTTACAAAGAGAGGGTAGAAGGTGCTCCCTCGGCCCTTAGGGGTGGCGGAGCCGACCTTGAACACCTGCGCCCCGTCGATGCCCTGCGCCGCCGCCATCCAGCGCAGCCGGGCAAGGCTCGCCTCCGACACATTCGACAAGTCCAGCGCAGGTGAGAACCAAGCTTCGGCTGGAAGCTGGCGAGGCGCCATGGCTGCCTAGGTCAAGCAGATGAAGCAGATCTGGAAACTTGAAGGAAGAGAGGATAGGCGCAAGAAAGGGGATCTGAGCAGCAACCGGAGGAAGAGAAGAGCAAAGCCTGGGCAGACGCCGCACCTTTAATAACCTGCACGGTTGCAGAAGCACTCGCGTCCAATCAACCCCCACGCGGCGCCCAAGGCCGCAGGCTGTTAGGGCCCGCGGCGCTTCGCCCTTGCCCTTTCGCCTCTCAGCACGGCCAAGTCCAGGCGCGCCTTGGGCCCAGGGGCTACTGTCGGTGTTCTGGGAACGGGGGTCCCCAGACTTGCCTGCCTGCGGCCTACGGCGTGGCTCGAAAGAGGGCCCAGCACGGCCCATCTTCATCAACACAAGACCCAAGACCCTCGCGAGGGGCCAAGCCTCGCGGGGCGGACGACACGGCGCTTCCTCAAGCGCGGCCTCATCAGGCTGGCTCGCGAGGAGGCGGAGAGATCAAGGCGGGGTACCTCATGAGGTGCCCATGACACAAGCCATGACGACCAAGGGTGCCAGGCAGGCGCCAGCCCGCGCAGTGTCTTCCTTTCCTCTTTGGTGCAAAGGGGGCAAGCGCGGGAGAGAGGATCAAGCAAAGGCATCCATTTCGGTGCAACGAGACCAAGACCAGTCCAACGGTGGGAAGGAGCTCATCGTGGATCCCAGAACGGCGTCACCACAGGGCCTTTGGCAGGCGAGGACCAACTTTAGTCAGGATAAGTGTACCAGTTGTTCCCCTTCAAATTGGCCAATTGTTGGCGCCCTTCCCGCTCAATATTTGGGAAGAGGCCCAGGGCCTTTGCCTATAAATAAGACTAGTCACCCCCAGGGTAAGGGGACAGATCGAGAAGCCAGCTAGAAAGACTCAGGCAACAGAGAGAGAGAAGGGCGGCTGAACTCCCCCTAGCAGTTCATCGTCCTAGCTAAGAGCAGACCCTCGCGAGGCTGTTCTTCCTTGTACTGTTCATCATCATCAGCCCAAGAGGCAATCCACCCACCACAAACTAGAGTAGGGTATTACACCACAATGGTGGCCCGAACTAGTATAAACCCTGTGTCTCTTGTGTTGTTCTTTCAGTAGTTAGATCTTTGCGAGACGGGGAGGTAGAGGGCATAATCTCCGCGCGCACCCCAGAGTTCGAACCTTAAGGGTCTGCCGGAACCCGAAATCCGACAGTTACATTGCTTGCAAGGCTTATAGTGACGTGCATTATCGAGAGGGCCCAAAGATACCTCTCCGATAATCGGAGTGACAAATCCTAATCTTGATCTATGCCAACTCAACAAACACCATCGAAGACACCTATAGAGCATCTTTATAATCACCCAGTTACCTTGTGACGTTTGATAGCACACTAAGTGTTCCTTCGGTATTCGGGAGTTGCATAATCTGATAGTCATAGGAACATGTATAAGTCATGAAGAAAGCAATAACAATAAACTAAACGATCATAGTGCTAAGCTAACGGATGGGTCATGTCAATCACATCATTCTCTAATGATGTGATCCCGTTCATCAAATGACAAATCATGTCTATGGCTAGGAAACTTAACCATCTTTGATTAACGAGATAGTCAAGTAGAGGCATACTAGTGACACTCTGTTTGTCTATGTATTCACACATGTACTAAGTTTCCGGTTAATACAATTCTAGCATGAATAATAAACATTTATCATGATATAAGGAAATATAAATAACAACTTTATTATTGCCTCTAGGGCATATTTCCTTCAGAAATACTGACGTAGTCCTAGCAGACAGGAGCTTTTTTGGCTCTATAGTCAGAGAGCCATCAAAAGGAATTTCTGGCACCGTTGCCGGGGAGGATCTTCAACATAACCAGGTTCCTAATCACAAATCTCATCTCCTCGCAATTTACATTATTTGCCATTTGACTCTCGTTTTCCTCTTCCCCACTTTACAAAAATTTGCCGTTTTATTTGCCTCTCTTTTTCCATTCGCCGTTTTCTTGTCGGGTCTATCCTTTGCTTGCAATCATGAGTGATTTTGGTATGGCACCAACAGATGATGGACTAACTCCTAAAATTGGAGGCACGGGCAACCTGGATGCTAAAACTTTTATCTTGGGGCAAGGGAACATTATGGGAAAAGAACGTATCCAAGAATTTTTCAATTGTGTTGGAAATCTAAGTCTTGATGATGCTCCTATACTTAAAACTACTAGATCTTATGCGGATGCTATTTCAGCACTAGTTCTGAAACTTGAAAGCAAATTTATCTGCACTCATCCTACTTTGCAAAGATTATTTTTTGAGCTTGCCGAAATAAAGAATCCTAGAGCCAAAAAGTTGGCCACTCTCGTTCTCATGAACGAGTTTGACTACATAATTCGGGAAGCTAGGGAAATCTTTGACTTTTATGGTATAAATCGTGAAAAACTCGTGATAGATGAAATTCTTTACAATAGTGACTATGCACTAAGGCATTTGCTTGGGGATAATAAGATCTTTGATTAGAATCTTAAAAAGGAAGTCCCCGTCCTAGAAATAATCCAACAAGTTTTCAATAATGTTAATCAACACTATTCTTGGATTGTTGCGGGAAATCAAATGGGTTATGATGAAAGCCAATTAAGGAATGCTAAGGTTTATCTGGATAATATGTTTTATGTTGTTTTTATGAAACCTCCTGATACAAATACTCCCAAGAAAAATAATAAGAAGAAGGATGACAAAACTTAGATCCTTGCTTTATGCCTAGCTAAGGGCGTAAAACTATAGCGCTTGTTGGGAGGCAACCCAATGAATAATTTTTTTTTGCTTTTTGCTTTCTGTTCTCGTGTGTTAGCACAATTATGCTACTGTTATGATTGTGTTTTTTGTGTTTAGTTTAGTGTTTGTGCCAAGTAGAACCAAAAGGATCTTCTTGGGTGATAGTTGTTTGATCTTGCTGAAAAAGACATAAACTTTGTGCTCATGAAAATAATTGTTAAAATCCACGAGAACGTGATAAAATGCCAATTCTTTTCGAAGAAGATCAATATACAAATTATCCAGGTTGTGCTAGTTTTTCAGAATTTTTGGAGTTCCATAAGTATTCTAACAAATCAAATTTCTACAGACTGTTCTATTTTGACAGATTCTGTTTTCTTTGTGTTGTGTGCTTATTTTGATGGCTCTATGGTTTTCTTTGATGAGTTTTTGCCATAAAAAAGTTGGAACACGGTAGATATAATACAAAAACAAAATAAGAATTGGTTTGACACAACACTTATAGTAGTGATTTATTTTTCTTACACTAACGGATCTCACGGAGGTTTTGTTGAGTTTTGTGTGATTGAAGTTTTCAAGTTTTGGGTTATGTTACGATGGATGAAGGAAGGATGTAAGAGCCCAAGCTTGGGGATGCCCCGGCATCCCAAGCTATTATCCAAAAATGAGCAACCAACTAAGCTTGGGGATGCCCCCGAGTGGCATCCCCGCTTTCTTCCAACAACTATCGGTATTTTACTCGAGGCTATATTTTTATTTGTCACATGATATGTGTTTTGCTTGGAGCGTCTTGTATGATATGTGTCTTTGCTTGTTTTATTTTGTGTTTTAAGTCATCAATCCTTGCTGGACACACCTATTTGAGAGAGCCAAAATTATATGATGACTTGTTAGAATTGCTCTCTATGCTTCACTTAAATCTTTTATGAGATATGACTTGCTCTAGTGCTTCACTTATATCTTTTTTAGCACGGTGTGCTTTGTTACTTTTGAAGAAATGCTCTCTTGCTTCACTTAGATTTATTTGAGAGTTAGTAAAATTTTGAGGAAATTCTCTCTTGCTTCACTTAAATTATTTTGAGAGAAAGAAAATTTGTTATGCTCATGATCTTCACTTATATTTGTTTGAGCTTATGAAAAGCAACACATGAAAATTAGTCCAAAGTGATAGATATCCAAGAAGGATAAAGAAAAAAATGTCATGAAGATCATTGGACAAAATAAACTTGATTCTTAGTAATAGTTTTGAGATATGATGATGTGATATGTGAGTTGTGTTGATGAGTAATTGTGCTCTAGTAAGAATATTGGTGTTAATGTTTGTGATTCCCTATGCATGCACAAAATTCAATAATCATGCAATGAAAATTATATCCTACTTATGGTGCATTATTTGGTATTAATTATGCTTAATGCTTGCTTATGAGATTATTCGTTTCTTGGTTGGTCGCTTCTCAATCTTTTGCTAGCCTTCATTTTGCACCAAGTATGATCTCTACTTGTGCATCCAAAATCCTTTAAACCAGTTTTGCCACATGAGTCCACTATATCTACCTATATGAGGTATTATTTTGCCGTTCTAAGCAAATTTGCATGTGCCATCTCTAATTTTCAAAATAAACTTCTCTTTTGTGTGCTTGTTTCGCTCGCGGAACGGTAACGGGTGGCTAATATTTTTCATGCTGGATGTGTTATTCTCAAGATGAGTGTTTATTCACTTGTCATTGCACTAGAGTAAGGCAAAGGTCTTAGGGATGCCCTGTCCCAAAATGCAAAAATAAATTTACTTTATGTTGTCAAATAATAAATTTCTTGGAAAGTGTTGGTATGGAGGGCACCCGTGGATACGGCTAGCCATGGAAAGTGAAAGAATGGTGGAAAAAGGAATAAACTTTATTTTCTGTTTGGGAACCGCCTATGGCATATCTAGCATGGAAAGTGTTGGGAACTCTGAGTCATTTTCGTTGGTGGGATGGATAACCTCCCAAAATGTTTTTACCTCCAATTTTCCGCTTTGAGCTCTGGCACCTCTACAAATCCCTACTTCCCTCTGCGAAGGGCCTTTCTTTTACTTTAGCAATTTTTTATTTTTGAATTTGAGTCTCCATCTTCTCTCATAAAAAACACCAACTAGGAGGCAATATGATCATACTTAAGTATTGGGTGTAGCTAATATTCGAGTGTGTTTCATGAATGGATCAATGTTTGAGCATGATGGGCTAGGGATAACTTGTTTTAGCATTGATATTTTGAAAGACATGGTTGCTTGTTGATATGCTTAAGTATCTAAATTATTATGTCAAAACTAGAATATTGCTTTGAATCACATAAAAAAGTCCAAATTTCCATGCTATAAAGAAAAAAATATGATATGACATGATGAACAACACTCCACATCAAAAATTCTGTTTTTATCACTTACCTACTCGAGGATGAATTGATAGAGGCGAAGGTGTCCCGATGTTTCAATGATATAACTTTCGTTTTCTGTGGGAGTCGACTTTGACGATCCGACTACGAACGTGCGAAGACGTCGCGCCTTAGCAATCGCTAAACCAACTTCCGAGGGTTATTGACCACGCCGGAGCACGATCAACCTGGCCACGAGGGTCTATTTCCTGCGAGCAAACGAAGAACAAGCAAGAAAGTGAGATTGCAATCTAGATATTGTGAATATAAGAGAAAAGCTTTATTAATGAAGGTGGGGTTCTGTGATGCCTTGGTCTGGTTGTTGAACACAAACGAAGTACGCGAAGTTGCAGCTATGGCGAACTCTTGAAACAAAACCCAAAGTCTAAACGATGCCCTAAGGGCTGTATATATGGAGGAAGAGGAGGGAATTTCGTGGCCCTTGGGGAAGGGGTCCAAAACCAACCCTATCTCTTATTTCCCCACACATATGGACTCTAAAAACAGCCTATACTTAAGTATTTCGAAATTACATGGGCCTGGCCCAAAAATAAGGTGACGCGGCACCTATAGTAGCCTCTGGGCAAAATTTATGAAGTGGCATCTTGTATATTTCGTCCAAGGCTTCATGCACTCATTATTGTGGCTTCCAAGTCCTGAAATCATCACTTGTAACTCCATTCGTGTTCCCCTTGCGCATGCCATCGTCTCCATGCTTGATCTTGCTCCAATGTTCATCCATCTTGTCGAAGCTAGGTCCTTCATTTGCAAGCAAGACAAATGTATCCAATTTAGGCAGCATCATATTCTCATGAACATTGGAATCATCACCAAGAAACAAAAGTACCTGATAATTTAATTGGCGTGCGCGAGCTCTAGTCATTGGTCCAGTATGTATAACAACACGGGTTATGGGTGTAACAATGGTATTGATGTCCTCATCATGAATAGGGGTTAAGCTTGGGGCTGCTGATACGTCTCCAACGTATCTATATTTTTTATTGTTCCATGCTATTTTATTATCAATCTTGGATGTTTTATAATCATTTTATAGTCATTTTATATCTTTTTTGGTACTAACCTATTGACATAGTGCCAAGTGCCAGTTGCTATTTTTTTCATGTTTTTTACATCGCAGGAAATCAATATCAGACGGAGTCCAAATGCCACAAAACTCCACGATGATTTTTTATGGGCCAGATGGAAGAAGTTGGGACCTGGTTGCACCTGGGGGGAGTCCCGAGGAGGGGACAACCCACTAGGGCGCGCCAGGAGGCCCAGGCATGCCCTGGTGGGTTGTGGCCACCTCGGGTCCCCCCCGGACCGCCTCTTTGCTCTATAAATACCCCAAAATACCAGAACCCTAAAAGCATCGACGAAATATTCATCCAGCCGCCGCAGAGTCTAGAACCACATATCCAATCTAGACACCATCTCGGATGGGGTTCACCACCTCCATTTGTGCCTCTCCGATGATGCGTGAGTAGTCCTTTGTAGACCTTCGGGTCCGTAGTTAGTATCTAGATGGCTTTCTCTCTCTTGCTGAATTCTCAATACAATGGTCTCTTGGAGATCCATATCATGTAACTCTTTTTGCGGTGTGTTTGTTGGGATCTGATGAACTTTGAGTTTATGATCAGTCATATCTTTTTATATCCATGGAAGTTATTTGAGTTTCTTTTATCTCTTATAGCCTCGTATTTCTTCTACGCTATTTGGGTTTTGTTTGGCCAACTTGGTCTATTTATCTTGCAATTGGAAGAGGTGCCCGGTAGTGGGTTCGATCTTACGGTGCTTGATCCCAGTGACAGAAAGGGAACCGACATGTATGTATCGTTGCTACTAAGGATAAAAAGATGAGATCTATGTCTAACGCAATGGATAAACGGATATTGTCTACATCATGTCATCGTTCTTATTGCATTACTCCATTTTTCCATGAACTTAATACACTAGTTGCATGCTGGATAGCGGTCGATGTGTGGAGTAATAGTAGTAGATGCAGGCAGGAGTCGGTCTACTAATCTTGGACGTGATGCCTATATAATGATCATTTCCTGGATATCGTCATAATTATTTGAGGGTCTATCAATTGCCCAACAGTAATTTGTTTACCCATCGTTTGCTATCTTTCTCGAGAGAAGCCAGTAGTGAAACCTACGGCCCCCGGGTCTTCTTCCTCATATATTTGCCTTTGCGGTCTACTTTTCCTTTGCATTTTTATTCAGATCTATTAAACCAAAAAAACAAAAATACCTTGCTGCACTTTATTTATTTGCGATCTATTATTTCAATCTACTACAATTTTCTGGCATCGTTACCCAAAAGGGATAGACAACCCCTTTAACACGTCGGGTTGCGAGGTGTTGTTATTTGTGTACAGGTGTTGTTTACGTTGTGTTGCTTGGTTCTCCTATTGGTTCGATAACCTTGGTTTCTTCACTGAGGGAAATACCTACTGTCGCTATGCTGCATCATCCCTTCCTCTTTGGGGAAATACCAACGTAGTCCTAGCAGATAGGAGCTTTTCTGGCACTATAGTCAGAGAGCCATCAGCGCAGCGCTCACGCTCCAATTCCAGCCGCGCCTAGTCCTCCCATGCCCACTTCATGGCCGCCGCTTCGTCGAACCCTGCCTCCGTCTTCACGCCGACGAGCCCTGGCTCCAGCCTGACGGCGGCGAGCCACGGCTCTATCTTCGGCTTGACGAGGCGGGAAGGAGCCGAGGAGGAGGCGGGCGCGCCCTCATTGATGACGATGCCGGCGCTGCGGGTGCGCCGGTCGAGCAGCGTCTTCGCGGGCTCAGCCTTGACACTGTAGAGCGCTGGCGACCCGGAGGAGTGGGAGGAGGAGGAAGAGGAGCCGGTCCTCCTCGGCATCCATTGGCCGCCGCTCTGGCGGGGGGCGGGGGGGCAGGATACATGAATGGCGGCTCGTTGCCGCCCTCGAGGTGCTCGAGGATGGTGTGGAGCGTGCGGCCGGGGGCGCCCCACCACAGGCGGCGGCCGTCGCTGTTCTTGGTCCCCCGCACCACTGGTGCGTTGTTGGTTGAGGCCAGCCGCTCCGCCTGCCGGCGTTCGAAGTAGGCTGCCCACGCCTGGTGGTTGCCGGCGGCATACTCCGGGCGGGCCCGCTGCTCCTTCGTCAGCGACGCCCACGCACGCTCGACCTTGGCGTTGAAATAGTCGGGGCGCGTGACGTTGGGCAGCAGGGGCACAGGCACGCCCCCGGCGCTGAGCCTCCATCGCCCCGGCGCGCTCATGTCGGGAGGCGCCGGGATGTTTGCTTCATGCAGGAGGTGGGCTTCCCACTCGTGCAGCGAGCGGTGACCGAAGCCATTGGTCGCCGCCCCATCGCCGGGGAACCTCTCGCCCATGGTCTGCGGGGGCGGAAAGAGTTCGGCGACGGCGGCTGTGCATGGGGAGAAGGGGGGCTGTGGACGGTGTGTCCCCGCTGAGGGAGGTGCTGCTTTATATAGCGGTCGGGGGGCGGCATTGTGTGTACGCGTGGCGGGAGGGGGCGCGTCGCCGCACCGCGCCGCCCGTGAGGAATCAATCGAAGGCTGACCGGCGGCGGCCTTGTCATTTATTCCTCATGGGAAACGAGGCGTTGTGAGGAGGATGAGGCAGGGGTCGCTGACTCGGCGGGCCCATCGTTCGTTCGCGCCAAAACCGATTGCCCCAGCGCCCCCATGCGCCTGGTTCGGCTTGGATCCGCCGGCACCAGTTTCGTGCCAAACCGACGAAAAATGGGCTCCTGGGACGCGACTGGGCCGGTTTTTGGGCGCCGGCGCCAAAAAAAGGCCCTTGGGGCGCGGTTGGGGCCGCGGCTGAAGATGCTCTTAGCCCAGAAGTTGTGGTTTTGTGAAAACTTCCCCGAAAGGTGGTGTAAACTGTTTTACGGGTCGACTTTGCGAGGTCTGCTCTTTGCGCCGCTGCATCCCGCATCTCATCGGCCCGCAAATATCAAATCCAACATAATACAACAATCGAAAGCAAAACTAAATTATTCAAATCAAACATAATACAACAATCATCCACATTACAAATAATTATTCAAATCACCGTAGCAAACTTAAATAATGCAATACAAAACTTGTCATGAATACAAATACAAATGAATACAAAAAATTAGTCACTATCCAGCCCTTTGCCAATGGTGCTCAATGAGATCCTCCTGAAGTTGAAAGTGCGTGTTTGCATTTTCAATCTCCTTGTATGTCTGAAGAAAAGCTCTAATGCGGTTAGGGTCTCTAGCTGGTTTGACACAGCTACCCACGTTGTCATAGAAGAATTCCAAGTTCATTCCTCTCTCATCTTCAAGAGTCATATTGTGCAGGATAACATAACATGTCTTGATGTTTTTCAAGGTTTTCTTATCCCAAAAATGAACAGGACCACGGATAATGGCAAACCTAGATTGCAAAACACCGAATGCTCTTTCAATGTCTTTTCGGGCTGCCTCTTGCACCCTTGCAAATTCACATTGTTTTTTAGTTTTGGGTTATTTGATGCTCTTGACAAATGTGCACCAAGGAGGGTATATACTATCTGCAAGATAGTACCCCTTTGTGTATTCATGCCCATTGATGGTGTAGTTGCAAGCAAGAGCATCACCACTAGCAAGCCTAGCAAACAAATGAGACCGTTGCAACACATTGATATCATTGAGAGTGTACCAAAAAAGCAATGCCAAATCCATAAATCTTCGGATGCTACAACCTTTATCACAATTGTTGCATCACGAGACTTGCCACAATACATTCCTTGCCATGCCTTGGGGCAATTTTTCCAAGTCCAATGCATACAATCAATGCCACCTAGCATGCTAGGACAACCTCTCCTCTCATTAGATGCCATCAATTTCTTTGTGTCCACTTCTTTGGGTGCTCTTCCGGTTCTCGTCTTCGTGCTCCTTCACGGCAAGTGCCATGACTAATGTCTGCTGCCGAAAGTTTGCAAGCATGGTCTCAACATCTGAGTTGTCCAAATCGGATAAATCGGAGAGCAAGAACTTCTCGCATGGGCTCAACTCCATCTACATGTGCACCGGCGCGTCAATCAACTATACCGCTCGCTCGCACAAATCACAAAAATACGCACTAACCGGTGGCGGATGCGGTGGGTGATCCCGGGCGGCGATGACGGGGGTGGGCTCGACGGTGGTCGATCCCCGGCGGCGGCAGCGACGAGGGGCGGCTCTTCTTGCCGGATCCGGGGGGGTCGATGCAGCGTCTCGGCGCAGGAGGGTGTGGGGCGGCCCCGCGGCGCGATTCCGCCCGCAGATTTGGACAGAAATCGCCGGCGGCGGACGGGCGGAAGCAAGGGCGGTCGGCGGTGGAAGGGGGGAAAGGTGCGCGGGTTGAAATGTCCCTCCCGCCAACTGCTTCTCTATGATGCAGGGCACCGCAGCCGTGAGGGGGAAACCCGTGTATTCCCGGGTTGGGGTCGGGATTTTGTCGCGCCCTCAAAATTTTTTACGGGTCGGGGCGGGATGCGGGGTCTGACCGGGCTGGTTTTTCCGCCCCTGCCCGCATTTTGGCGGTTATTTTGTGGGTCAGGGACGGATGCTGGGTCTGCTAGAGTTGCTCTTATAAGTGCCCCTGGAGGTTGTGTTCTTTTTTTTAGGGAAATGTTGCTAATTTATTCATAGTTCGTAGCTCCCTCAACTGTTACCTCCGAGCGAATACACTCGGGAGGAACATGGAGCCAAGTTTTACATAAGGCATTACAGCAACCATTCCTAGCTAAGATATGTGCGACCTTATTCGCTGACCGTCGCACCCAAGCAACCTTTAAATCATCAAAACAACCCTTTGATCTCTTCAACTAGTTGCCCATTAGCTGAGAGATCTTTTTGAAGAGACACAATTTTTCTAGCCGCCACCCGCAAGTCAGTCTCAATGATCACCTTCTGGACATTGAGTTCTTGAGCTAGGAAAATGGCTTGTCTACACGCTAGGAGCTCGACCACTTCGGAATCAGCAACAACTGGGAAAAAATGGCTCGCACATGCAATGAACTTGCCATAGCTGTCCCGAAGAATAGCACCAGATGCTCCCGAACCTTGGTCTCTAGATAGGGCACCGTCTGCATTCGCCTTGATCCAGCCGGTAGCCGGCTTAGACCACTCCTGAACGTCTTGCTGCACCGACCGTCTCGGCGTCGTCGTTCGTATAGACTTCCATTCCTCTCTTAATCTCAAGACTCTGTCTCTGATAACAACCGGATCATCTATATGTCCTGCATCCCTCGCATTATTCCTAGCCATCCATAGCTCGTACCAAGCCGTGATTACAGTCTCACGTTCCTCTGAGGAAGTATGCCCCATCCATTCTAGCAACCACGTCCGCATCCCTATGTACGTCTTTATCTCCTTTGGTAGCTCCAGCAGCGGCGCTCCGATCGAGTCACGCAACAGCTTCCAAAAGAACAACGAATGCAGACATCTCCAGAACCTATGTACGAGGGACTCACGGCCACATGCGATGCAAAAAACGCCTGGTTTAATTCTGCGCCTGTGCAACTCATGTCCGACATCAAGTCCATTAGATATAATACGCCACGTATGAATTTTCATCTTGGTTGGAGCTAGTGGCCAGTGCCTTACCAGCTCGTTTGATGCACATACCCATGTGGTACGCGGAGCGGACAAAGAAGACACCCGATTTAGTATGAGACCAAGCTCGGTAATCTTCACTACCTGGCCCACCTATAATGATTTGTTTGATTTCCTTCACTTCATCATTTGAGAAAGCTTGTTGCAGCTTCGTTTCATCCCAAGCACTGCCCCGTTGGTTCAAAAAGTCAGCTACCTTTGTCACATGCAGTACATATTCAGCGCCCAGTGGCACTAAACAACCAGTACGAGGGATCCAGTTATCGTGATAGGCATTAACTTTAGAACCATCCCCTATTCTCCATATTAATCCATGCATAAGCAGATTTCTACCATGTATCAAATTTCTCCACGTATAAGAGCATCCCTGAGGGCACAATGCTGCCATAATATTTGTGTCCGGAAAATAATGAGCCTTCAAGACCCGGGCGCATAGAGAGTTTGGAACAGTCAAAATACGCCACACTTGTTTGGCAAGTAGAGCTCAATTGAACATCTCGAAGTCTCAAAAACCCATACCACCTTCTCGCTTCCTAGTGCACATCTTATCCCATGCCACCCAATGAACTTTCTGCTCGCCGTTGGCTGCTCCCCACCAGAATTTTGAAGAGATTGATTTCGGGTTCTGGCACATTTTCTTGGAGAGTTGGAAGACACTCATCAAATACGTTGGTGTTGCCTGTAACACCGACTTGACAAGTACCTCTCTTGCCACCTTGGACAAGCCCTGACCTTTCCACCCTGTGACTTTCCCTTGTGACGCTTCACGAACATGTTTAAAGGACCCGTCCTTCGAACGACCCACCATAGTAGGTAAACCCAGATATTTCTCATTGAGAGTCTCTGATTGCACACCGAATGCATTTTTGAGAGCCCCCTTATCCTCTTCGCTGCACCCCTTGCCAAAGAAGATGGATGATTTTTTCATGTTAACTTTCTGGCCAGACGCATTCTCATAATCCTGCAAAATTTGGCGCAGCCGTGTCATGTTACCATTTGAGGCCTCCAAGAATACAATACTATCATCTGCAAAAAGAAGGTGTGTGACGTTGGGGCCAGTGCGCCCAAAAGACATCCCTTGGATCTCTTTCTCATGCTGAGCCTGTTTCAGGAGAGAAGAAAATCCTTCCACACAGAAAAGAAAAAGATATGGTGACAAAGGATCACCATGTTGCAAGCCTCTAGACGGCAAAAAACCCTAAGAAATATCTCCATTTAACTTGATCGAGAATCTAGCAGAGGTAACACATCTCATGACCATGGTCGTCCATGCATGAGAGAACCCAAACTTAGCCATCATATTTTCAAGAAACAACCAGTCAACTCGGTCGTATGCTTTCATCATGTCAAGCTTAACAGCGCATAAAGGTTTCTTCCTCTTCCTCTTCCTAATAGCATGCACACACTCATAGGCCACCAGAACGTTATCAGTGATTAACCTTCCTGGCACAAAATCACTTTGTTCTTCGGAGATCACAATAGGAAGAACCTTTTTCAGTCTGTTTGCAAGTACCTTCACCGCAATTTTGTACAAGACATTACAGAGACTAATAGGTCTAAACTGCGAAAGGGACTCCGGCGCCTTGGTCTTGGGTATCAAGACTAAAATAGTGTCATTGAAGCCCTCCGGTATTTCTCTCCCACTTAAGAATTCCCTAGTTGCCTTGCACGCCTCTTTTTTGACCAACAACCAGTGTCGTTGATAGAAAAATGCGGGCAGTCCATCGGGCCCAGGAGCCTTGGTCGGTCCCATCTGGAAAAGCGCTCTCTCAATTTCCACATCTGTGACAGTACCCTCAAGAGCCATGTTCATATTATCCGAGACACAGATAGGAATATTGTCAAGAACCTTCTGCATGTTTGTTGCACCCTGAGAAGCAAACAACAACGCGTAAAAGTCTCTAGCCATAGCTCGCATACCTTCATCATCCATGCATTTAGATCCATCCGGCCGGGTCAGAAATTTAACTGTGTTTTTCCTTCTCCTGTGAGAGGCCCGGTTATGGAAATACTGGGTATTTTGATCTCCATACGTAAGCCAGTCTACCCGAGACCTTTGTATTTGCATAATTTCTTCTCTTAAGTACCATTCATGCAGTTTATTGCCGATTTCCCTGAGCTCTTGCATGCTGCCTGAGGTTCGCTCCAGCTCCTGTAGCCGCTGCATGTCTCCTTTAAGTTTTCTAATTTGCAGCCGAATAGATCCAAAAACTTCCCGGCCCCATCGCTGCATGCGCCTGGTCATCCGAGCTAGCTTGCCATGCAGCTCATGCAATCCCCCTTCCTCGTGACCCTCCAACTCCCAACTCTCCTGTACCATTTGATCATATTCAGAGTGTCTTGTCCACATCTCCTCAAACCTGAACCTACGCTGTATAACCGGCCTGTCTGCCGCCTCTTCTCAAATACGTATGACCGGTACCATATGATCCGATTCCTCTGTTAAAACATGCTCCACACTTGATCTAGAGAACAGCTGCATGAAATCGCTAGTACAGGTGGCTCGATCAAGCTGAACCTGTATGTTTTCTGGTGGGTCACGCTTATTATCCCACGTGAACGGATACCCCGTGTGACCCATGTCTGCCAGTGCGCACATGTCCACACAGTCCTTGAAGTCCTCCATCTGATTGAGATTCCTTTCATTTCCTCCCAACTGCTCCGACTGGCATAAAGCTTCATTAAAATCACCGGCGCAAATCCAAGGTTGACTGTCTTGAGCTCTTAAAAATCTCAGGGCATCCCAAGATTTTTTTCGAAGTTCAGTCCGAGGTTCGCCATAGATTCCTGTGAATCTAAAGCTTCTCCCTCCAAAAGTAATAGCCGCGTCCAAAAAATATTGACACCACGGTCTGACAGAGGCCTCAACATCATCCCTCCACCATAATGCTAGACCACCACTTCTTCCCTCACAATTCACGACCACACCATGACGAAACCCGAGGCTCCACTTTATTTTATTCATTGGTGCAACTTTATTTTTAGTTTCAGAAATAAAAACCACCGCCAGGTTGTAGGACCGTATCAAGTCCCTTAGTTCGCCAACTGTTGAGTCCAACCCCAGTCCTCGACAGTTCCAGGCAAGGATATTCATGGCGTTCGGCGGCCCCGCTCCACGGGGTCCGCCGCTTTGTTGATGTTATCTGAGATGCGATCAAACACTGTCGATGTCTTGCGCCTCATATCGCGAATGAAAGCATTGTTCGACACCTGCCTATCTGGATCATCCTTTGCTACCCATATCTGTTTCGGCCCTCTCTTTCTACTCTCCTGATCATATTTTTGTTGTCCCCTGCTGTGATGTGAGGATATATAATTAGGGCGCGGCTTCTTGACATAAGTTCCTCTTCTCCTTGCAGCCGAGTCCTGGGTCCTTGAGCCACTGCCCAAGTCCGAACCCTTGGTATAACTGCCACGGTGATCATAATTGTAGTGCACGTCATCCTTTTCTTTCCTCTGCCACTCACGTTCACGTGAACCCCCACAACCTTGTTGTTGTTCAAACAATCTTCTCCTATGCTCCCTCTCCCTCCTTTGCTCTAGGCCGTGTCGTAGATCTTTCTCCTCAGGTTGATCAGATCTTAAACTATTTTTATTTTGGCTGGTTACTTCCCTGTCATACCTGTCCCGGCCTTTGCCCGTGCCAGTGCGCTGATATGCCGAATGAGCAAAATCATCGTTTAAGTTTCTTTTGGTATGGACGTCCCTCTTCTTGTGGCCAGAGCGCCCAGCATCAATCTCCCCAATACGGGTACTATTTCCACTGTTCTTGCTACTCCCCGTCGCTCCTTATAACTTTTCTTTAGCAGTACTGTTTCTTCCTGAAGATGCTCTCAGCCATTCACCCTATTGGGATGAGGAATCAATTGTACGATCACAAAATCCCCACACATGCACTAGTCTACTACACTCAAAACAAAAGTGTGGCACCTTTTCATAGTAGAAGTCAATCCAGGTTTCGATCTTGTCCTCCGGTGAGGCCTTAAGATATAAACCTCGAACAAGCGGTTCATATACTGAATTTTTTGTCCGAACCCTTAGATCATTGCTCCTAGCCTTTCCATCTTTATCTACGTCCACTTTTACCACCTCCCCAATCCAGTTTCCAAGGGCCTTACCAAATGCCTTTGTCCTCTTATTTGGTGACAGATTGTCAACTCTCACCCATATATCCACCTTGTCAAAGATCATCTCCGATGGTCTTTTGTTTCCTTCATATTCCTTGAGGATCAATACATTGAAATCATACTGCCACGGCCCATTGTTCATCGCGTGGCGCCAATCTCCTTCGCTACCAAAGTGCACTTCAAACACATTAGAACCTAGATCTCTGAACTGTGCCTCTTTGTGTAGACCCTATGCTTGGTGCATGGTCTTCTCCAGAACACTCTTCACCAGCGGCCTTGATGAGCAAACTTTGCCTAGCGCCGACCATCTGAAGATCTTTGGCTGCTCCGGTTCTTGTTCTGCAACAAACATGCCTTCAGCCTCCTTGTCCATCAACACCATCCATCCCAGCCTCGCCGAGAGACTAGACGTAGGGTCCGGAGTCTTGCTCTCAATGGGTGATTTAGATGCCTCCCGACTAGCTGATACACCAGATCTACGCGCCTCCGGGGGCCGCCACCGCGGCAGCCGTCGCCCTGGACGGAATCTCCTTCTTCTTCTGGTTGGCCGATCCACCTGCTGCCGCTGATGGGTTCGACGTCTTTTTTGGAGTAGCCATCGTCGTCGTAGAGGATGCCATCTGCTCCGAGCCCTTCGCCGTCTTTCCCGAAGTCCACTCCGCCCCTGACAGAGATAACCCCTCCGGTCAGTGTCCCAGGCTGTGCCGTCGCCTCCCAGGTCACCACCGTAAGCACACCACCCCCGCACTCGAAACCCTAACCCTAGCGCAGGGGTGCAATCGCCTCCCTGTCGCCTCACCGTTTCGTTACATGGTGGCCCCTTCTGCCCCCCCCCCCCCTCCCCCCGGAGGTTGTGTTCTGCGCAATTCACTCTTTTCCCCTTATTATCGACCGACGTGGCGGTGTACCGGCTTTTCTTCCCGTGTTTACTTTTCCCACCAAACAAAAGGACTAGCCAAGCGCTCGGCAGCCTCCGCCCAGCGCCCTCCCCCACGCCCGCGCCCGCGGCGATCTTGCCTCCACGTCGCCTCTACCGCCTCCCGCCTCCGCCTCGCCCGCCGCCAGCAGCATCTGATGGCAGCGGTGTTAGCGGCGCACGGCTCCCGCGTTTCGGCTTCGGTAATCACTCCCCTGCTCCATTTCTGTCCTTCCATTTTACTCTCTGTTCCCACCCCAGCATAGAATCACTGTTCCCTCCATTCGTGTTTGGTCTAGCGCGTGTGGATGGCGGCTTGCCTATTCGTGTATGCTGAGACTCGGTGCTGGCCGCGATTGTAGCTTTGTGAACACTGATATGTGCAGTGTAGAGTTTGACGAGTTAGGTTTCAGCTTACGACTTGGAAATTTGTATGGGCGACAGTATCCTTCTGTGTTGTTGGACATATTTCCAGGTTAAATTAGGTGAACCATCCCGGATCGACCAAGCTGGTATCAGATAAAAGCATCAAAGTACCCAAGTATGGGACAAACGGAAGTAGGATTAACAACCTTTTGGGGGTCGAAAATTTAGTAACACGTGCTATTCTAATGCAAATGCAAAAGAAGTTGCAGAGTTTGACAGCTTATGCTGGTTTCGGGGAGGTGAAGATTCATACCTCAGGTTCCCTTACACACTCCCCGCGAAAAAAAAAGGTTCCCTTGCACACACAAGAAAAAGGGTATGGTCTGAAATGGTCAAGGTGCTGCTAAAGACTTGCAAACCAAAGAAAATTCTGTGTCTTACAATTGTATGAAAGCAATCGGACACAATGCTACAGGATCTAGTATTATTATTATGATGATGTACTATTGCATCACGAGACTTTGAATACTAATTTTTTTATCATGGTGGTGCCAAAAAATTTAAGTCTGGTGGAACCATTTTCATGTTATCTTCTTGGTCACATTCCAATGCGATAAGTTGGCGGTATTCAAATGTACACTCTTTCTAGTGTTCAATACTGAGTCTAATTATACAACTTACATGTGTAATGGAATTCAGATCATTGCAGGTTTTGGAAGTGCTCTGAGAGGAATATCAAAAGGCAAGTTCGCCAACAGAATTGCTTTTTCTGGGGCGATTAGGCTAATCTATTTTTTTGAACTACCTAATTGCAATCAATTATATTTCAGGATTTTTTCCTCGTTTTTACAATATCCAAGCATCAATATATAATGGACTTGTTCATAGGAGGAAAATTCCTCTTCCGTTGAGATGCTCTTTTCGCTCTATTCAAGCAAGAAATAAGCACTCATCATCAGCTGTTGTACCTAAAGATTATTGTGAAACTTACATCCAATTTTTGAGAGACAAACGGATAGTTCCTGATTCAGATCCTCCAAGCTCTAAGGATGTGGACCTACTGTACCGGTTTATAGATAAGAGGTGAGAATCTGTATTGGACTTCCTTATCAAGTTCTTGAGCTACATTTGAAGAGAAATGTTAATTATCTGTTACTTGTCTCAGTAACAAGCTCATGGTATTAACTGGAGCTGGAATGAGCACCGAGTCAGGAATTCCCGATTATCGGAGGTACGGACATGACATATATGTAAATATCTCATGGAATGTATTAGCAGTCATAGCAGCCTCCTTCAATCTTAACCAGAATTTTGATTTTATGGCAGTCCTAATGGAGCATACAGTTCTGGTTTCAAACCACTTACTCATCAGGTGTGTGTGTACCCCTACACCCTACTATTCGACTGTCAATGACAACTCTTGTTCGTGCCTTATAGGTTTAATATGCTTGGTGAACGCATATTTTTGTTTATCACAGGAAGTTATTTTGAGAGGGACATATCCCAAGACAAATTATTTGAATTGTCTAGCATAGTCTTTTGAGTTTTGATCATGACTTTTGAGTCCTAAAGTTAACAAGGTTGTGTCTTCTGCATTTGTTGACAGCTTAGACATATATTATCCATGTGAGATCAAGAATGCCACTGGTATTGGTTGCTTCTTCCTTTACCATCAAGGAGTTTACAAAATGGTCTCATGTACTTCCTTTTCTTTTTCTCAAGTTATCTGGATCTTGACTGAAAACACGTAGATCTGAAATTCTAATACTACTGGATCTATCGAGCTCTCATCTTTTACTTTTCCCGAGGAACCAACAGGAGTGGTGCATCCAGTTAAGGACAAAATAGAGTAGTAATTACAAATTACAGACGGACTTGTTGTCGTGAGGAGGAAGTCAGAAAAGCCCCAGGTTCTGCACGTGAACTACTCCCAAGAGGTCACACTAGTCATACTTAAAAGTATGATGTCTTCAGAGGGGATTGGTGCAACCCCGCAGCAGTTTAGTTAGCCTTTCTGCATTCAAGATGATGTGGCGGTTCGTCTCCTTCCAGGTGTTCCACTCGGCATATCTTGTCATGCATGAACCGGCACAGGAGAACCTTCTCGCACCATTCCTCCATGGATGGGAAACCGGAAGCTAAGGATGTGGCCTGCTCGTCTAGCCAATAGTTCACCAATGGTTCCTTGAACAATTGGCGACGAGCTCTGCATTGCGGAGGAATAGCTGGCATGTTGGGTTATGCAGCCAACCTCCTCACCTGCTAGAACCTCCGCTGTTAATATACGACCATGGAGCCCCAGCGAGGAGAAAACCTTTTATTTCCTCAGCATACGCTGTCTGAATCTTTTCCATCTGGAACCTAGGTTGGTTACCAAGAAATTGGACCCTGTAATCACCGGAAGCGTTTCACTCTAGTGGATGGAGTCCGATTGATTACTGTGTGGCCTTGACTGCTCGAGTCCTAAAGCAGATTCCAGAGATCAATGAACTCTTGGAGCTGCAATGGGGAGTTCAAATCAGGCACGACAGTAATCCATCTTTAGTCTCACAGTTTTAACTGCACGGTCCTGTTTTACACTTTGTTATTTCAATTTTTCTCATCTTGCCCTGGATTTTGCCTTTCTGCTGGTCATCACTTCTTAATGCCCTTTCCATTTGTCCAGATTTTGCCAATAATTATGTCATCTTCCCCATTTTCCATTTGAATACAAATAGGAGTTTGTTCGCTCTATTCGAGCCCGACGGCGCTACTGGGCTAGGAGTTATGCTGGATGGAGAAGGTTCAGGCGAGCACAACCAAATACAGCTCACTATGCTCTTGCTTCACTAGAAAGAATCGGCCGTGTTCACACGATGGTTACCCAGAATGTGGATAGGTAATGACCTGCTTCTGTGTTATTATTAATTGGGAATGACTATGCAGCTTATTTTTCACCATCGCTTTGTGTATGTATTGTAGATTGCATCATCGTGCTGGTAGTAAGCCAGTTGAGTTGCATGGAAGTGTATATGAGGTAATTTGCTTAGATTGTGGAACATCCATCAGCCGAGAGTCATTCCAAGAACAAGTGAAGGACCTCAACCCAAAGGTTTGGCCATTTGGTACTGGTTATATTTTTCCTTAAGACTCTGGTTCATCATATAAGTGGGAAGTGCTTAAGGTATAATGAGGAAAAATAAGGAGTGATTGTCTTTGCTTGTGAAGTTTATTGACCTATTGTAATCATTTGATATTTTATAACTTAAAATTTCAATTGAATAGTTTTGTCATAGTTCTTATTGATCATTTAGATGTTAATATATTAAAAATATCAAGTTTGAGACCATCAATCCATTCATGTTATCATGTATATACCGGAGTGGTGCCTCTTGAACCGCACTGTGCGTATATCCCAGTCTTGACTATATATTCATTTTTTTTTGTTCAATTTGGACTTTGTCGCTCAGTTATTAAGTCTTGTAAATACTTTACTGTCCATAACGTTATAGCAGAGCTCCTGCTTTTCCAGACATGTTTTTGTGTGCTTCCCAAGGACCTAAATTGGATTATGATTTTGGTAATCTCTGAGGGCGGAGTGTTGTATTGTTGTGTTGCAGTGGGCTCTAGCTATTGACAGTTTGGAAGAGGGACAACCTGGCTTGAACAGAAGTTTTGGTATGCAGCAGCGACCTGATGGTGATATTGAGATTGATGAGAAGTTCTGGGAGCAAGATTTTGACATTCCTAGTTGCAGTCAGTGTGGTGGAGTGCTAAAACCTCATGTGAGATTTTTCTTCATCTTTCTATGAGTACTGTTAGTTAATTTTAAAACGTGGATGTGAAACTATGGATTTGTTGTCATTTCAGTTATTGGAAAGATGATAATAGGCAAATCAAGCCATTAAGATTTGTAGCTAGGAACACTTGGTATTAGTAGACACTACTTCTGTAGCATCTGATGAGCCCATTACTAACATGTGATCTCTTTAACAATTTGTATAACTAAAATTTAGGGTGTAAATTCTTATATCAGTGAGTCATTTCAGTGACGTACTTTCTTTCCCTAGTCCATGTAAGCTATAATAAGGGCATCAAATCTAAAAGCAGTTTTGAATGTCTTATCCTGTTCTTTGAAGGTTGTGATGTTTGGTGATAATGTTCCGAGAGAGAGAGCTGATAGCGCTAAGGAGGCTGCAAGAAACTGTGATGCTCTTCTGGTGGTTGGTTCAGCGGTAATGACAATGTCTGCTTTTAGGCTGGCAAGGTATCACTGGAAAACATTGTTTAATCATTTCCATATTATTATCTATAGCTAGTTATCTTGTTTGCCTATATTTCTTGCTCTGGATTAAATCTTTCAAACTGGATCAAGGTGTCTTATTGGTTATCGCGACATCAAACTAATTATAAATCCCAATCCCAGGCTTGCACATGAAGCAAATGCTCCAATCGCCGCGATTAACATTGGGGGCACGAGAGCTGATAGCATTATATCTTTGAAAATCAATGCGAGATGTGGGGAGGTTTGTTAACTTGTACTTTTGCCTTTTCTGTACTGCAGCAGGTGACATACGTGTGTTGCATGATAATTATCACCTTTTTTCAGATACTTCCCAGAGTACTTCAGATGGGAAGTCTAGCTGTACCAAGCATAAGCTGAACATTTACAGTGTTTGGAGAAATCAGTTACGAGGGAAGATGGGTGAGACATATATAAGTACATGTAGATCATGGTCAGAACTTCATATGAGCATTATCATGGTTGTTGTAAGTGTAAAATCATTTTTTGTGATGACTCATTAGTTATGTATCCAGGAAAAGTAGACCCAAGTTGATCATCTGTATAGTTCCTGGTTTTTTGGACGATTTATGGAACCAATGTTACTATTTAAGGGGCTGCCAGGTTTGTCCAGAGAAGCTACCCCAGTGTTCTAGATAAAATTCTGATAACGAGTGTAGCGGTATGTTTGGCGAAGCTAGAGACTGTCGAAATGCAAGTGGATGTACGTCTTATATTATGGGACGGAGGGATGTTTAGCAGGTTCAGGCCCTAGGTAATACTCTATTCCATGTTGGTGGTTTTGCTCGTTTTACAGAAACTAGTAATGGTGCACGTGCAAATGCATGTATCATCAGATGCACCAAATTTATTTATGAAATAAAAAAGTTCTTATTCCATTTTTCAAGCTAGTAATAATGTGTAGCGATTATACACGCACATCAACTGATGTAAATTCGATAAAAGAACATTACAAGTTTATTAATAATAGACTCAATGAATTCATCAGCTTCAGGTTATACCCTTGAATGGCAGTCCAACGGCTAATCCCAAAATGAGAACATATATCTTATGGTCCAGAAAAGTTTCATGAATTATATTTCATGAAAATATACAAATAAGTTAATTCTTGAGCATGCTTCACCCATTCTCGTATAGAAATCGTTTGTTGTGTATCAACAGTTTAACTTAGGACTCGTGCATGTTCAATACTTCAAGTAATATAAATATAGATCAACGCCTGTGTGTTGCTATGTTCACAATACTCACCAAAGATAACAATGACACATAGCTAAACTATAAATAACATATGCAACTGCCTTCAGATATATATGTTTTACACTCAGACAATTGTGATTATTGTGCCGGAGTAACTATGGAACAAACTCTGTATGCCTTCAGATATATATGTTTTACACTCAGACAATTGTGATTATTGTGCCGGAGTAACTATGGAACAAACTCTGTATTAGAATAATAATAATCTTGTATTGGTTTAACTGCATTATGTGCAGCCACAAGCAGTAATCTACATCGCCTGAAAAAATCATGTACCTGCAATTTAGTATCAACGACTCACTGAGTTCCAAGCACAATCACAAGTCTACAAGGTGACAAAGTTTAGACAGCAGCTCACTTGTAACCATGGTCTTTGTTGGCCACACTGGACACATCCTGCTGCCCCTCAAATCCTGGACTTGACTGAAGTTGTCTGAAGAGAAAGTCTGAACATAAATTGTAAGAGACACTATTTGCAAACTGATAGCACGAAGTAATGAAAATCTGAAGAAAAAAGTAGATATATGCATCTTCTCAACTGCAAAATAAATTGAATGAAGCTGCAATACTCTACTATGTAGATGGTTGAAGGGCGTGACCAGGTTGGTCGGAAGCAGTGAAGGGCAGGTGGTGCCCCTCCCGCACTCTTGAACAACACATGCAAGTGCAACATTGTCGCGACAAAATAGAATTAACACATTCCAGCATAGCCTTCAAAAAACTGCCAATAACATTTGCATGCTAAATCCAAGTTTACGAAGGAGTAAAGTATGTGGATGGATGCAATGTATTACTCAGGAGTGTTGCATATTAATCAAGTATAAAATATATTTTCCATCCAATTTTTATGTGTTAAAAGTTTGAGATAAAGGGTGTCTTGGAGCTCTGATATCTGCCAAGGAAATAAGAAAAGATATTTGAGCTCACCATGTCCGAGTTGCCTAAATGAGAACCACAAAATGTAAATATCATGGTTTAATTATGGCGAAAATCAAGGGCAATGCTTACGGAAGTAGAGATAGCTATTTTTTTTACAGTGATAGCTTTGTTGTGTGCCGTGAATCATCCAATTAGCATAGACGCATCCCAAATTAGCGAAAATGCACCATCGTTTGTCATATGCATTACCTGATGCATATAGCTGCGGAAAAGCTCATTCCATTTCTTTAGTCCTATAAAACACCTTGGAGCAATAATACCCGTTTTATTCTTCTGGTTGCTTTATGTGTGCCTAGAGTAAGAAGATAATTATATTTTGCAATGTGGTATCCGTTCCATCTTCAGGGTGATCCAGCATATCCACTTTTATCAAATCATACATCTGAAACAAGTAAAAGCCTTCCAGGTTAAATAAAGCACCTATTCATCATCTAGTGAGTTAAACACATGCCTGCCACTAATCATAGAGATCAAGCAAAAAAATAACAAGTGCTATCGCATGAACTTCTCCATTTTACATGCACAATAGTTACACTTACGTCTATGTTTATTCAATCACGAAGACTTTTAGGCTTTTTCCACAGTCCAAAAAAGTCATGAATTTGACACAAATGCCACTCCAAGAGGTTACTGGCTACTACCAAATGCTGGGCTTTTCAAGAAACATACACATTAAAGTACATGCCTCCGATGAGGAACTCTCAAATAAGTCGGAGGTAAACCCATGTTTATCGAGTGGACATGTGACAAATGGCCAGTTCTCATCTAATATGGTTGCATGTGATTTCCAAATGATGCAGCAAACTAAAGAAACTAAGGGCAGATAAAATATTTACAAAAATCAATAGCTTTCAGTGGTACTTGAGAAACAGGTCAGGTAAGCAGGTTAACATGTTCTCTTCATTAAGTACAGAGCTTTTACTGTCTGCATGTAGGTGTACTCCAGTAATTGCATACGGAAAGGAACACGATAGTTAAAGTGACTGGGATAGTTCATACCGTCCATTATCGTCTGTTCCATCCACCTGCCCTAGCCTCGTGTCGGCATTGGTGCGCCCGTTGACAACCCCATTGGTCACAACTTGGTTTAATAGAGAAGATATAAAGTTAATCCATCTAGCAATTTGGATGCACCAGAGTTCCTTTGACAAAAAAAATCAACTAACATCACAATAATTAGAGTAATACCTATGTATTCCAATTCAACTAACTTGAAAAAAGAAATGGTTCCATCGACATGATTGAACCTCTACATGGAAGTAATAAAAATAAGGGTTAATTAGATAAATGCCACTCAAATTATGGCGATTCATAAAAATGCAATGCAATTTCCAAACTTTGGAAAATGCCACTGCAATTTTTGCAAATTTTGAAAAACGCCACTCCAGACAATTTTTTTATGCACACAAAAGATCTATCCATGGAGATGTATATCTATGAGAGGGGGAGAGCATCTACATACCCTTGTATACCGCTAAGCGGAAGCGTTTGTCAACGCAGTTGATGTAGTCATACACCTTCAGGATCCGTCCCGATCAAGTACCAAACATACGACACCTCCGCATTCAGCACACGTTCAGCTCGATGACGTCCTCGCCTTCTTGATCCAACAAGAGGGGCGAAGTAGTAGATGAATTCTGGCAGCATGACGGCGTGGTGACGGTGGTGGTGAAGAACAATCTCCGCAGGGCTTCGCCAAGCACAACGGAAACTATGATGGAGGATAAACCTAGAGGGGCAGGGTTGCCGACACACGGCTTGGTGAATCTTGATGTGTTCCGGGTGCTAGCCCTGCCCCTCTATTTATATGTTGAGCCCTGGGGTCGTTTCTTGGAGAAAGAGCCTCGTCAAAGTTGGTTTGGCACGCAAGGCAAGAGTCCTTCTCGGACTCCAGGACTAGACGCCAGGGTCCTTGGCGTCTGGCCCCGGATGTCAGGGTCCCTGGCGTGTGCCCCCTGGCCTCCACAAAACTCCTTTTGCACCTTCCTAAAAGCCTCGTGGGATTTACCCCTTGGCCCAAATAAAGTGTTCTCGTACCCGAACATTTCGGGAAACATCTGAAACCCCTTCCGGTGAATTCCGGAACCCTTTCGGAGACCAAACACTATTATCCCATATATAAATCTTTGCCTCCGGACCATTCTGGAGCTCCTCTTCATGTCCGTGATCTATCCAGGAATCTGAACAACATTCGGTCACCAACATATGTAACTCATATAATACTATATCGTCAACGAACGTTAAGCGTGCGGACCCTACGGGTTCGAGAATGATGTAGACATGACCGAGACACTTCTCCGGTCAATAACCAATACCGGGACCTGGATGTCCATATTGGTTCCTACATATTCTATGAAGATCTTTATCGGTCGAACCTTTATGACAACATACGTGGTACATGTAACAGGGCTTTGTATTCGGCCACAATGTTGGAGTCGGTGTACATAATTTGTAGTACGTATCGAATACTGTCTCTTGTGGGTGACGTAAGCATTATGCCAGCCCCTAGGCCAGCAAGCATTTTCGAACCATCAAAATACATGGTCCAATGCGTAGAAGTGTTGTATTCTCGAGGGAGTTCGGCCTCCGTCCATTCATCCACGAAGTCGGCCAACACCTGAGATTTAATAGCTTGGCACTATCGGTAAGTGATTTCAATAGGTAGGAGGTCTATGACCCATTTGGCTATATGCCCTGTCGCATCCCTGTTATTAATTATGTCACTTAATGGGACATTGGATGCCACGGTTACCGAGCACTCTTGAAAGTAGTGCTGAAGTTTTCGTGATGCCATAAAAATGGCGTAGGCTATTTTTTGATAGTGAGGGTAGCGTGTCTTGCACGGGGATAAGACCTCGGAGACGTAGTAAACGTGCCTTTGGACCTGGAACTTGTGACTCTCCATTTTTCGTTCGACCACGAGCACTGCGCTGACCACCTGGTTTGTGGCTGAGATGTATAATATCATTGACTCACATATACCTGGTAGTGCTAACATGGGATTAGTGGCTAGGAGGGTTGTGATGCCTTCCAAGGCTGTTGTGGCCTCCTCGGTCCATTTGGAAGTCTTTGTTTGCTTTAGCAGCCTATACAAAGGTAGGGCTTTCTCCCTGAGTCTTGATATGAAGCGACTTAATGCCGCCACGCAACCTGCTAGTTTTTGTACATGCTTGAGTTCGATTGGTACCTCTAAGCGGTCCAAGGCTCATATTTTCGCCGGGTTGGCTTCGATTCCTCAGTTAGATACAATGAAGACGAGGAGTTTGCCGGCTGGAACTCCGAAGACACATTTCTCCGGATTGAGCTTAATTTGGAACACCCGTAGGTCGTCGAACGTGTCGTAGAGGTTGTCTACCAACTGTCCGATGTGTTTGGTTTCGACAACCACATCATCTACGTAGGCCTCGATGGTCTTCCCGATATGTTTCTCCAAGCATGATTGGATCATGCGCTGGTATGCGGCGCCGGCGTTCTTTAGTCTGAAGGGCATCGTGGCAAAACAAAACAACTCGTATGGTGTGATAAATGTTGTTGCCGTCTGGTCAGATTCTTTCATCTTTATTTGATGATATCCTGAGTAGGCATCCAAGAAGCACAGTGAATCATGTCCTGGCTGTGGCATCCACAATTTGGTGAATTCGCGGTAGCGGGAAGGGGTCCTTGTGGCAGGCCTTATAGAGGTCTTTGAAATCGACGCACAAGCGCTAGGACCTATCCTTCTTTGGTACCATGACCAAATTGGCAAGCCAGTTGGGTGTTTTATGTCTTGGATGAACCCGGCCTCCAGTAGTTTGGCCAGTTCCTCACCCATTGCTTGACGCTTGGGTTTGGAGAAACGCCGAAGTGCTTGTTTAACGGGCTTATAGCCCTTTAATATGTTCAGGCTGTGCTCTACGAGCCTACGGAGTATTCCTGGCATGTCTGAAGGGTGCTTGGCGAATATGTCCTGGTTTTCCCTAAGGAAATTGCTGAGGGCCTCATCGATTTCCAGTTTGAGGTTTGCCCCTATGGATGTCGTTTTAGCTGGGCCCGTGGGATGCACTTGGAATTTAACTATTTCATTAGCCGGCTTGAATGAGGTAGACTTCAGCTGTTTATTGAGGATGACATCATCTCAATCGTCTTCGGCTTGCAATGTGGTTGGTTCCTTGGCTGCGAAGGCTTCGGACAGGGATTCAAGGGCTAGCGACGCTGTTTTGTTTTCAGCTTTTAAGTGCTCTGTCGGGGTCGCTCGAGATGGTAATGATCCCGTTTGGGACCGACATTTTGAGCTTCATGTAGCCGTAGCATGGTACTCTTGGAACTTGGAGAAGGCGTCCCGTCCCAGGAGGGCGTGATATCCACTCTTAAAAGGGGCGACGTGGAACATAACTTCTTCGGGTTGGTAATTATCTGGCGTTCCGAAGACCACATCTAGGCTTATTTTTCCGCCGCAGCGTGCTTCTCACCCAGGTATTATACCTTTAAAGGCGGTGCTACTCTGTTCTATGCGCAATTTATCGATTTGCATTCTGTCCAGAGTGTTTGCATATATTAGATTTAAGTTGCTGCCACCGTCCATGAGTACTTTCCGAAGATGACAGCTGCCCACAACTGGGTCAAGGACCAGTGCACCGGGGCACCTGTTCAGGGTCGACCTTGGCTGATTTTTATGATCAAAGGTGATTGGCATGTCTATCCACGCACCCCGAGTTGGCACCTGCTGGATGGAATTAATTTTTCGCAAGGCCCGCTTGCGCTGGTTGTTGGGCATAAAAGTTTCGTAAATCATCATGACCTCGTCCTCGCCCGAGGACTCTTCTGCGTGATTGGAGGTGCCTGCTAGGAGGCTGAGTCCTCCTTTAGCTACTTGCCTCACCACTCAACAGTCGTCAAGGCTGTGAGTCGGGCAAGAATTGAGCAGAATAGCGTGTATTGGGCATGGTTTGTCTAGGAGGCCATCAAGGGTGGTCCCGGAGTGGCCAGACATTTTCTTCTTTCAAGGTCGCTTGACCGGTAAGTTCCATGTGCCTGACTCGCGCCGAGGTGCGAGTCTATCACATTTTAACTTGTACTCACAAATCAAATCTATACTTTTGCTGGCCAGCCAAGCATCTTTGATGGTGCAGAACTTGGATACTAGATTAGATAACTCCGGGAGTGCTTGGACACAACGATGGGCGAGGGCGTTCGAAACGCCTTTATCCCTTGCATCCGTGTTGGAAGGTTGTTATTATGTCTGGATCCTGGTAGTCTGGTATCTTGTTTTTGTCAGACAAGAACCTAGCCCAGAACTGTCTGATTGACTCGTCGGGGAGTTGCTGCACGTAGGCTAGATCCCAGACATCTGTTGGGCTTGAATTATCAGGGCAATACTCGATGTGGGAGGTGGGTGGGTAAGTTTTGATCTCGATGGGTCACGGGCTAGAAACCCTAACACCCTCATCTTGTGGCGAGCATGTGGCTGCCGGATCAATCGAACTGATTGGAAGATCCGATTCACCGATCATGACCAGTTGGTCGTTGTCTGAATCATTCTCCAAAAAGCACCTCACCCCTTCACCCTCGAAAGGGGATTCGGCCGGGGCTGGGGAGGAGTCATGGATCACCTCTGACCCATGAAGGAAGAAGGGCACTTCTGTGACAGAAGCCTCGGGCGCGAGAATCGCACCCGTAAGATTGGAGTCGTTAACCGAGGATCCCATCGATCATTTGTTGATCTCACAGTGAAACTCTCAATGAAAGCACGAGTGTCGGTGTGAAAACCGGCAGACCTTGGGGTAAGGAGTCCCGATCTGTGCATCTCGCACAGATGGCAACAAGAACAAGAAGACGATATTTACCCAGGATTTGGGCCCTCTTGATGGAGGTAAAACCATACGTCCCGCTCTTGTTTACATTGATGGTGGTGTATCTAGTACTGATAGAGGTGAGGGTGTCCCGATGTTTCGATGAGATAGCTATCATTTTTCGAGGGAGTCAACTTTGACGATCCGACTACGAACGTGCGAAGACGTTGCGCATTAGAAATCGCTAATCCAACTTCCGAGGGGTTATTGACCACGCCAGAGCACGATCAACCTGACCACGAGGGTCTATTTCCTGCGAACAAACAAAGAACAAGCAAGAAACTGAGATTGCAATCTGGATATTGCGAATAAAAGAAGAAATCTTTATTAATGAAGGTGAGGTTCTGTGACGTCTTGGTCTGGTCGTTGAACACAAACGAAGTACGCGAAATTGCAGCTATGGCAAACTATTAATCTAAACAAAACCCCAAAGTCTAAACGGTGCCCTAAGGGATGTATATATGGAGGAAGAAGGGGAAATTTCATGGCCCTTGGTGGAGGGGTCCGAAACCAACCCTAACTCTTGTTTCCCCACACATACGGACTCTAAAAATAGCCTATATTCAAGTATATCGAAAATACATGGGCCTGGCCCAAAAATAAGGTGACGCAGCATCTAGAATAGCCTCTGGACGAAAATTATGAAGTGACATCTTGTATATTTCGTCAAAGGCTTCATGCACTCATTATGGTGGCTTCAAAGTCATGAAATCATCACTTGAAACTCTGTTCTTGTCTCCCTTGCGCATGCCATCAACTCCATGCTTGTTCTTGCTCCAATGTTCATCCTTCCCCAAGCTAGGCCCTTCATTTGTAAGCAAAACAAATGTATCCAATTTAGGCAACATCATATTCTCATGAACATTAGAATCATTACCAAGAAACGAAAGTACCTGGTAATTTAATTGGCGTGCGCGAGCTCTAGTAATCGGTCCACTATGTATAGTAGCAGGGGTTGTGGGTGTAATAGTGGTATTGATGTCCTCATCATCCTCCCCTTCTTTAAATGAAGTCATCATCGACGGAAGCTCATCTTCCTCACCCAAATAAGGCTTCAAATCTGCAATGTTAAAAGTGGGACTAACCCCAAAATCTACAGGCAGCTCAAGTTTATATGCATTATCATTTATTTTCTATAACACCTTAAAAGGACCATCAGCACGTGGCATTAGCTTTGATTTGCGCAAATCAGGAAATCTATCCTTACGCAAATGTAACCAAACAAGATCTCCAGGTGCAAACACAACATGTTTTCTACCCTTATCTCCAACAAGTTTATATTTAGCATTCATACGCTCAATGTTTTCCTTAGTTAACTCATGCATTTTTAAAATCAATTTAGCACGTTGTTTAGCATCAAAATTAACCTTCTCCGAAGATGGAAGAGGCAACAAATCAATAGGTGCACGAGGTAGGAAACCATACAGAATTTCAAAAGGGCACATCTTAGTAGTAGAATGCATTTAACGATTATAAGAAAATTATATGAGGCAAGCATTCTTCCCATATTTTCTTTTTATTCTTCAAAAAAGCCTAAGCATAGTAGACAATGTTCTATTGACTACTTCAGTTTGACCATCAGTTTGGGGGTGACAAGTAGTACTAAAAAGTAGTTTAGTCCCCAACTTAGCCCATAAACATCTCCACAAGTGGCTAAGAAATTTAGTGTCACGATCTGAAATAATAGTATTTGGCACACCATGCAAGCGAATAATTTCACGAAAGAACAAATCAGCAACATTAACAACATCATCGCTTTTATGACATGGTATAAAGTGTGCCATTTTCGAGAACCTATCCACGACAACAAATATGCTATCCCTCCCCTTCTTTGTTCGAGGTAAACCTAAAACAAAGTCCATAGATATATCCTCCCAAGGAACACTAGGTACAGGCAAAGGCATATATAAACCATGAGGATTGAGTCGTGACTTAGCTTTTTAACATGTAGTGCAGCGAGCAACAAAACGCTCAACATCCCGTCTCATCTTTGGCCAAAAGAAATTTGTAGCAAGTATATCCTCCGTCTTCTTCACGTCAAAGTGTCCCATTAGTCCTCCTCCATGCGCCTCCTGCAACAACAAAAGACGAACGGAGCTAGCTGGAATGCATAGCTTGTTAGCATGAAATACAAATCCATCATTAACGATGAACTTGTTCCATGTTCTACCTTCTTTATAATTCTACAATACATCTTTAAATTCAGCATCATGCACATATTGATCTTTGATGGTCTCCAACCAAATATTTTAAAGTCAAGTTGTGAAAGCATAGTATAATGACGAGACAATGCATCAACAAAAACATTTTCTTTACTCTTCTTGTGTTTAATGACATAAGGGAAAGTCTCAATGAATTCAACCCATTTAGCATGTCTACGGTTCAGTTTTGCTTGACTTTTAATGTGTTTCAAAGATTCATGATCAGAATGTATAACAAATTCTTTGGGCCATAAATAATGTTGCCATGTTTCTAAGGTCCGAACAAGAGCATATAATTCTTTATCATAAGTAAAATAGTTCAGACTAGGCCCACTCAATTTTTCAGATAAGTATGCAGCAGGTTTGCCATCTTGTAATAACACACCTCCTAATCCAATTCCACTAGCAACACATTCAAGCTCAAAAGTCTTATTAAAATCAGGAAGTTGGAGTAAAGGAGGATGTGTCAATTTATCTTTCAATACCGTGAAGGCTTCTTCCTGTGCGGTACCCCAAACAAAAGGCACATCCTCCTTTGTAAGCTCATTGAGAGGTGCAGCAATGGTGCTAAAATCTCTCACAAAAAGCCTATAGAAACCAGCGAGTCCAAGAAAACTCCTCACTTGTGTGACCGTTTTGGGCCGCGGCCAACTCTCAATAGTTTCAATCTTGGCTTTATCAACTTCAATTCCCTGTGGAGTAACAACATAGCCAAGAAAATATACTCGGTCGGTGCAAAAGGTGCACTTCCCAAGGTTACCAAACAAACGTGCATCACATAGAGCAATAAAAACAGCACGTAAATGTTCCAAATGTTCTTCCAAAGATTTTCTATAAATCAGTATATCATCAAAATAGACTACCACAAATCGTCCAATGAAAGCACGTAAAACTTCGTTTATTAGTCTCATGAAAGTACTAGGTGCATTAGTTAACCCAAAAGGCATGACTAACCACTCATATAAACTACACTTAGTTTTAAATGTTGTTTTTCATTCATCTCCCAATTTCATACGAATTTGATGGTATCCACTACGCAAATCAACTTTGGAGAATATTGTAGAGCCACTCAATTCATCAAGCATATCATCTAGCCTAGGAATAGGAAAACGATAATGAATAGTAATATTATTAATGCATCTACTACAAACACACATACGCATCATACCATCCTTTTTAGGCACTAGTATAATAGGAACAGCACAAGGACTAAGAGATTCGCGTATATAACCTTTGTCAAGCAGCTCCTGTACTTGACGCATAATCTCCTTCGTCTCCTCTGGATTGGTACGATATGGTGCACGGTTGGGTAGCGATGCACCGGGAATTAAGTCAATTTGATGCTCAATCCCTTGAATAGGTGGTAATCTCGGTGGCACGTCTTGTGGAAAGACGTCAGTGAACTCCTGCAAAATGTTAGTGACAGCAGGGGCAAAGAGGAAGGCACATCCTCAAATGAAAATAATGCCTCTTTGCACACAAAAGCATAGCAAACAGATTTGCTGAAATCTAGCTCATCAATATCAGATTTTGTGGCAAGTAAACATGCACTTTTCAATTTAATTTCAGAAGCAACACTAGATGGTTTATCATTAGGTTTCATTTGTTGCTCAAATTCTTTTGCCACAATATGATTTTCACTCTTATTTTCTCCTGTTTTACTTTATTAGATCTATTAATATCATCTTTCAAAATGGAATCAGGAGTCATAGGAAGCAAAGTAATATTTTTATCCTTATGAACAAGAGTATACTGATTGTTTCTACCATGGTGTACAGAATTTTTATCAAATCTCCATAGTCTACCAAGTAATAAGGAACATGCTTGCATAGGTACCACATCACAATCAACATAATCACCATATGTAGAGATACTAAAATGCACACGGACAGTACGTGCTACCTTAACCTTGCCGCTGTTGTTGAACCATTGAATGTAGTAAGGATGTGGATGTGGTCTTATGGTGAGAGATAGCTTCTCCACCATCTCCATGCTAGCCAAGTTGTTGCAGCTCCCTCCATCTATGATGACGCGAACAGAACGTTCCTTCACAACTCCCTTTGTATGGAACAAATTATGCCTCTGATTTTGCTCAGCTTGTGTGACCTGCACACTCAAAACACGTTGAGCAACTAAACATTCATACCTGTCAACGTCTTCAGGAGCCATGTATTGTGTCTCATGTTCAGAATCATCTCCACCGTGTTCTTCACGTGTAATAAGAGCCAAAGTCTCCTCATCATAGTCACTAGCGGACTCATACCCACCATCCTCAGTAGCAATCATCACACGCTGAGATTTGCATTCTTTCGCATAATGACCTCTTTCCTTACAATGACAACAAATAATATCACTTGTGTGCCCTGTTGATGCCATGGAAGAAGAAGAGCTCTGTGCAGGCCCGACAGGTGTGCTCTTGGCAGATAGTGGTGGTGGTGCCTGCTTTCTTGTATCATGGCTGGAGGTGGCACCTGATGGAGGTGCTGGTGCAGTGGAAGTAGAGGATGCACGTGGTGTCCATGATGAAGGTCGACCTACAGAAAAGTTAGTTAGCGCCAATGCATGTCGATCCTGCACTTCACGTTCAGCTTTACAAGCAAGATGGAATAAACGAGTGATATTATTATACTCCTTATACTCTAGAATGGTCTAAATCTCTCTATTTAATCCACCCATAAAACGTGCAAGCATAGCTTCATTCTCCTCAACAATACCACATCTAATCATGCCAGTTTGTAATTCCTGATAATATTCTTCTATAGAATTTTTTCCTTGTCTTAAGCGCTACAATTTTTGAAGTAATTCACGTTGATAATATGGTGGAACCCAACGAGTACGCATAGCAGTTTTCAAAGCAACCCAAGTAGCTGAAATAGGATATAATCTACAATGTTCAGACCACCAAACACATGCAAAGCTAGTGAAAGCACAAACAGCAGTAGGAACACGTCTCTCCTCAGGATATTGTAAACATGTAAATCGTTGTTCAGTTTCTAACTCCGAAGTAAGATATATATCAGGAACATATCTACTCTCAAATGGTGGAATATTTAATTTTAGTTTAGGGAGATGGTCATGTACCTCAGGTGGTGGTGCAGCCCTACCATTGCGATGATATCCATGAGGATGACCTGGTGGTGGTTGAAAGTGCGTTATATCGACTAGAGGGGGGTGAACAGGCGATTTTTATGAATTCTTCACCGAGGAATTTGCGGGTGAGGAAATTCCTTAGCGAAGAACTACTTGCAGCGGAATAAGTACTCAAAAGTAAACATAACAGAGCACAAGCATGCTCATTATGATGAAATGAAGACGAGCACAGAGTACAGAAAGCATAAACACAGGATAACACAGGATGAAGACAAACAGGCTGAAGAAATTGAACTGAGGAAATTGAGAAAGTCTTCAGTCAAAGTCTTCAAACATAGATATGAACAAGTGCACAACACAGTTATGAGGAAATGAAAGAGTAGAGGAAATAGAACCAGTAAGCTTGGTGAAGACAATGATTTGGTAGACCAGTTCCAACTGTTGTCTCAGTTGTACGTCTGGTTGGAGCGACTAGGTATTTAAACCCAAGGACACATAGTCCAAGACACACAGTCCTCACCGTATTCTCCTTGAGCTAAGGTCACACAGACCTCACCCAATCACTTGTGGTAAGTCTTCCGGTAACTTCCAAACCTTCACAAACTCGGTCACTTGGCGCTCCACAATTCCTCTTGGATGCTCTAGACCATGACGCCTAACCTTCTGGAAGAAGCACAGTCTTCAAAGGTAACAAGCGTCGGATCCACGCAGGATCAATCTCTTCCGTGGTGCTCAATCACTTTGGGTTTGTAGGTGTTTGGGTTTGGGTTTTCCTCACTTGATGATTTTCGCTCAAAGTCCTCGGAGGATGGGATGCTCTCAAATGACAAGTGTCAGTTTCTCTCGGAGCAGCCAACCAGCTAGTGGTTGTAGGGGGCGGCTATTTATAGCCTAGGGAGCAGCCCGACATGATAAGACATAAATGCCCTTCAATGATATGACCGTTAGGTGGGTAGATATTTTGGGACAGTTGGCACAAGGCGCAGCAACGGTCGGATATTTGAGGCTCAAATTCCTCAGGGCTATCATGTTCCTCACTGTGTAGGCAATCCGCACTGGCGAATTCCTAACTCCTCAGTCATAACAAATTCCTCAGATACCAGAAGAACTTCTTCTCTATCACTGAAGAATATGACTGAACTATATGATATTTCCAATGGCTTCACTCGAAGGGATTGGTAGGTGTAGGATTTTGAGTTGAGCATCACATGGAAAATTTTCCTTAGTATTTCCTTGACCCCCTTTAACAGTATGGTGTTTCCTATGACTCAAGAAATAGAAAATGAAACTACGGAAACAAAAGTCTTCACGCTCCATGTTCCTCGAATGAATGCCAAGTCTTCAAGATCACACCAATTTCTTCACTTTCAAAGTCTTCAGAAAGTCTTTAGAAATCCAAAGTCTTCAATCGAAGAACTTCATTTTTAGGGGTCGACTTTCTCTGTAAATATCAAACTCCTCATAGACTTATAGACCTGTGTACACCCATGAACTCATTATTCTCTTAACCTATAAGTCTTCAATACACCAAAATCACTAAGGGGCACTAGATGCACTTACAATCTCCCCCTTTTTGGTGATTGATGACAATATAGGTTAAGTTTTCAACGGGGATAAACATATGAAGTGTAAATACTGTTCTTGAGGAATTTGATTGCAAGATATAGAAGAACTCCTCCTGAAGATGTGCATAGTGAGGAATTTGCTTTTGAAGCAATGCACTCTTGAAGAATTAGAATCATGGAGATCTCCCCCTATATCTTGTAATTCATACACGCATTTGACATAATATATGAAGAATTTGAAATGCATGATGAAATATGGTGACTGACGTAATTCAGCATGCGTGCATAAACATTAATGAGGAATAAGCATGCAGAAAAGCTCAGCAAAAGTATCAGGCCACCATAGAGTTTAAGTTTACAACTCGATCCAGCAAAGTCTTCAAAAGAACGAGAGTTGTAACTTGGCAAAAAATATGCCCATATAGATGGACCCGCTTGAAGACTAACTCAAATTTCTCCCCCTTTGTCATCGAATGACCAAAAGGACAAAAAATGAGGACTAACGCCCCTGAAGAATATCAAGTTGATGAAGGAGCGCCAGCGTTGTTGGGGTCGTTTGTCGTAGTAGGGTCTGCCGCAGTGTCGTCCAAGTCTTCATGCTCGTCGGTGTCGCCTGATGAAGAATATGAGTTGGCCACCAAGGAAGGAACCTTGACCTTCTTGTATTTCTTCGATGGAGGTGCAAACCAGTCAAAATCCTCCTTGAGACCCATTTGCTTCAGATCTTTTTCACCATATACATGTGACAGAATAGCCCCGGTGCGACCGAAGACTTCATGGAGGTAGTAATGGTGTTTCTTCACTGCATTATGTGTAGCAGTCATGTATTAGAATCATGGTGATCTCCCCCTATATCTTGTAATTCACACACGCATTTGACATAATATATGAAGAAAAACCAAACTGACGCTTAACCCATTTGTGGTTTTGATCCACCTTCTGGTGAAGACTAAGAAGAAGCTCACGGTCAATCTTCACTCTTGGAGCTGTAGCTTGAGGATTTGGCTTGGATGCCTTAGCAGCAGAATCATGAGTGCCAGAGTCATCATTGGTGGAATAAGATGCACCTTTGCGAAACTGTCCATCCAATGGACGAATGCCTTCATCTATAACAGCAGCTGCCTTGCCCTTTTCATCAGCCGAGGAAAATGTCCTTTTGAGGACTTCAATGGGGGGCAAGTAGCTGCAATGGTTGAGAGTGTCAGCCTTGTAGTTGAGTGAAGACCTTGTTCTGAGGAATCTCATAATCCAAGGTGCGTAAGGCTTCAACTCAAATGGAGAGAGTGCAACATTTGCCAGAGTCCTCATGAAGAAATCGTGATAATTGACAGGAATGCCATGTATGATGTTGAATAGCAGATTCTTCATGATGCCAACAATTTCCTCATCAGACGAGTCGTGGCCTTTGATTGGACTCATAGTCTTCGTCAGAATGCGATAGACCATTCTTGGGCACATATAGCAATTCCTTCACGAGGAATTTGGTCCTTGGGGCTTGACCTGGCTTCAGAGGCTTCATAAGCACTTGCATATAATGAGCAGTAAGTTCAGGCTCTTAGTACAACCAGCGAGCTCCTTCAATGGGTGGAATGATGGGCAGGGCGTGAAGTAATTCAGAGGTCGGTGCCTTATAGTGAGTATTTTCGGTCATCCAGTCCAAAACCCAGGTGTTAATGTCATCAGCATCGCCTGTGATGTGCAAGGTTGCATAGAATTGAAGAATGAGTTCTTCATTCCAATCGCAAATATCCGTGCAAAAGTTGAGGAGGCCTGCGTCATGAAGCACACTAAGAACAGGAGTAAAACAAGGCATGGACTCCATGTTGATACGTCTCCAACGTATCTATAATTATTGATTGCTCCATGCTATATTATCTTCTGTTTTGGACATTATTGGGCTTTATTATTCACTTTTATAATATTTTTGGGACTAACCTATTAACCGGAGGCCCAGCCTAGAATTGCAGTTTTTTGCCTATTTCAGAGTTTCGCAGAAAAAGAATATCAAACGGAGTACAAACGGAATGAAACCTTCGGGAACGTGATTTTCGGAACGAACATGATCCACAGGACTTGGACCCTACGTCAAGAAATCAAACAGAAAGCCACGAGGTAGGGGGCGCGCCTACCCCCCCCAGGCACGCCCTCCACCCTCGTGGGCCCCACGTTGCTCCACTGACATACTCCTTCCTCCTATATATACCTACGTACCCCCAAACGATCAGATACGAAGCCAAAAACCTAAGTCCACCGCAGCAACCTTTTGTACCCACGAGATCCCATCTTGGGGCCTGTTCTGGAGCTCCGCCAGAGGGGGCATCGATCACGGAGGGCTTCTACATCAACACCATAGCCTCTCCGATGAAGTGTGAGTAGTTTACCTCAGACCTTCGGGTCCATAGTTATTAGCTAGATGGATTCCTCTCTCTTTTTGGATCTCAATACAATGTTCTCCCCCTCTCTTGTGGAGATCTATTCGATGTAATCTTCTTTTGTGGTGTGTTTGTTGAGACTAATGAATTGTGGGTTTATGATCAAGTTTATCTATGAACAATATTTGAATCTTCTGAATTTTTTTATGTATGATTGGTTATCTTTGCAAGTCTCTTCGAATTATCAGTTTGGTTTGGCCTACTAGATTGATCTTTCTTGCAATGGGAGAAGTGCTTAGCTTTGGGTTCAATCTTGCGGTGTCCTTTCCCAGTGACAGTAGGGGCAGCAAGGCACGTATTGTATTGTTGCCATCGAGGATAACAAGATGGGGTTTTTATCATATTGCATGAATTTATCCCTCTACATCATGTCATCTTGCTTAAAGCGTTACTCTGTTCTTTTCAACTTAATACTCTAGATGCATGTTGGATAGCGGTCGATGTGTGGAGTAATAGTAGTAGATGCAGGCAGGAGTCGGTCTACTTGTCTCGGACGTGATGCCTATATACATGTTCATACCTAGATATTCTCATAACTATGCTCAATTCTATCAATTGCTCAACAGTAATTTGTTCACCCACCGTAAAATACTTATGCTCTTGAGAGAAGCCACTAGTGAAACCTATGGCCCCCGGGTCTATTTTCCATCATATTAATCTTCCAACACTTAGTTATTTCCATTGCTTTTATTTTACTTTGCATCTTTATCATAAAAATATCAAAAATATTATCTTATCATATCTATCAGATCTCACTCTCGTAAGTGACTGTGTAGGGATTGACAACCCCTTATCGCGTTGGTTGCGAGGATTTATTTGTTTGTGTAGGTGCGAGGGACTCGCGCGTAGCCTCCTATTGGATTGATACCTTGGTTCTCAAAAACTGAGGGAAATACTTACGCTACTTTGCTGCATCACCCTTTCCTCTTCAAGGGAAAACCAACGCAGTGCTCAAGAGGTAGCAAGAAGGATTTCCGGCGCCGTTGCCGGGGAGGCTTTCGCAAAGTCAAGATTTGGACTCCCAACAACGAGCCATTTCTGGCGCCGTTGCCGGGGAGGTCTATGCAAAAGTCAACATACCAAGTACCCATCACAAACCCTTCTCCCGCATTACATTATTTGCCATTTGCCTCTCGTTTTCCTCTCCCCCACTTCACCCTTGCCGTTTTATTCGCCTTCTCTTCGCCTTCTTCCCGTATGTCTTTTTGTTTGTGTTTCCATGTGCCTTATATTTGCTTGCATCTTTGCTTGCTAAAAATCTATTGATGGATCCACTTAAAGTGTTCTACTTGGATCATCTTTGATCCTTATGCGCTCGTGTTGAAACCCCAACTAGCTTAGTTGATGGGAAATCTTTAGATGAGCATGCTCATTTTGTGCATCACCGTTTGTCTGAAAAAGGGAGACTCTTATGGAATCAAATAAACATATTGTTGTGTTATGCTTGGAATCTTTGTGAAATTTGTGATTTTACTTGTTGCTCTAAGAACCCTAAAAAACACCTTCCCTATCTATGTGAGTTTAATGAAAATGAAATCTTATCTTCTTATGCAAAAGGTGTTTATAGTTACTATGATATCGAACAAATTGAAGAATTTGTTGCTTTTAAAGGTGCTTATGAAGTTGCTTCTTTGATTGATAAGTATGATATTACTCTCTACGAATCTGAAAATTTTGACATACTTAAATATTGCTACAAAAACTATGCTCATAATGTCTATGTCAAAGAATTTATTGAGAGAATGACCATTGCTTTGGAAGAAAATAATGATATGCATGAATCTATAGATAATGATGATTCCGATGATTTGATTGAAATATCCCTTGATGAACATGATGCTTGCTATTCTTGTGACCATAATGCCAATATTTATGAAGATGAATTTGCTATAGTTCCTTATGTTAAACATGAGATCGTTGCTATTGCACCCATACTTGGTAGTTCCTTCGATGAAAAGCATGATTGCAATGATTTTACAATAAATTCTCTTGATGTCAATCGTGCTAATAATATGCAAAACCCTAAGCTTGGGGATGCTAGTTTTGCTAGGTCCACTATTTGTTGCAATGATCAAGATTGGGGTGATTCTTCTTTTGATCTTGAAAATTTATTTAAGCCCCATGATGAATATGAGATTGATAATAGTGTTTGCAATAATATTGAAAGTGGGTTTGGTAGAATGTCAAATTTAGATCCCACATATTTAGAGAATGTTCAATCTTATGAAATTTTTGATAAAAGTGGGTTTGGAGAGGTCATGACTTTAGCTAATGTTAATCCCACTATTTTGGAACAGTGTCAACTTTGCATACATGTAGATTGTGCTAAGCATATGTTTTGTGATAGCTATATTGTTGAATTTGCTTATGATCCTACATGTAATTATTATGAGAGAGTAAAATATGGTTGTAGAAATTTTCATGTTACTAAATTACCTCTCGTTATGTTGAGATTGCTATTGTTTCTTTCCACTTCCTTGCATATGCTAGTTTTTGCTTGCCTTGATAATTTGTTTGCCTATAAGATGCCTATGCATAGGAAGTATGTTAGACTTAGATGTGTTAGTCACATGTTTTATGATGCTCTCTTTGTGCTTCAATTCTTGTCTTTCTTGTGAGCATCATTGAATTATCAATGCCTAGTTAGGGGCGTTAAACGATAGCGCTTGTTGGGAGTCAACCCAATTTAATTTTTAGTTTTTTTGCTTTTTGCTTCTGTTTAGGAATAAATATTTGATCTAGCCTCTGTTTAGATGTGTTTTTGTGTTTTAATTAGTGTTTGTGCCAAGTTAAACCTATAGGATCTTCTTGGATGATAGTTATTTGATCTTGCAGAAATTTCCAGAAACTTTCTGTTCACGAAAATAATTGTTGAAAATCACCAGAACGTGATAAAATATTGATTTCAATTGCTGCTGATCAATAAACAAATTTTCTAGTTCATCCTATTTTGGATGAGTTTTTGGAGTTCCAGAAGTTTGCGTTAGTTACAGATTACTACAGACTGTTCTTTTTTTGACAGATTCTATTTTTTGTGTGTTGTTTGCTTATTTTGATGAATCTATGGCTAGTAAAATAGTTTATAAACCATAGAGAAGTTGGAATACATTAGGTTTAACACCAATATAAATAAACAATGAGTTTATTACAGTACCTTGAAGTGGTCTTTTGTTTTCTTTCGCTAACGGAGCTCACGAGATTTTCTGCTGAGTTTTGTGTTGTGAAGTTTTCAAGTTTTGGGTGAAAGATTTGATGGATTATGGAACAAGGAGTGGCAAGAGCCTAAGCTTGGGGATGCCCATGGAACCCCCAAGATAATCTAAGGACACCAAAAATCCAAAGCTTGGGGATGCCCCGGAAGGCATCCCCTCTTTCGTCTACTTCCATCGGTAACTTTACTTGGAGCTATATTTTTATTCACCACATGATATGTGTTTTGCTTGGAGCGTCTTGTATGATTTGAGTCTTTGCTTTTTAGTTTTCCACAATCATCCTTGCTGTACACACCTTTTGAGAGAGATACACATGATTCGGAAATTATTAGAATACTCTATGTGCTTCACTTATATCTTTTGAGTTATATAGCTTTTGCTCTAGTACTTCACTTATATCTTTTAGAGCACAATGGTGGATTTGTTTTATAGAAACTATTGATCTCTCATGCTTCACTTAGATTATTTTGAGAGTATTAAATAGCATGGTAATTTGCTTAAATAATCCTAATATGCTAGGTATTCAGGATTAGTAAAAACTTTCTTATGAGTGTGTTGAATACTAAGAGAAGTTTGATGCTTGATGATTGTTTTGAGACATGGAGGTAGTGATATCAAAGTTGTGCTAGTTGAGTAGTTGTGAATTTGAGAAATACTTGTGTTGAAGTTTGCAAGTCCCGTAGCATGCACATATGGTAAACGTTATGTAACAAATTTGAAACATGAGGTGTTCTTTGATTGTCCTCCTTATGAGTGGCGGTCGGGGACGAGCGATGGTCTTTTCCTACCAATCTATCCCCCTAGGAGCATGCGCGTAGTGCTTGGTTTTTGATGACTTGTAGATTTTTGCAATAAGTATGTGAGTTCTTTATGACTAATGTTGAGTCCATGGATTATACGCACTCACACCTTGCCATCATTGCTAGCCTCTTCGGTACCGTGCATTGCCCTTTCTCACATTGAGAGTTGGTGCAAACTTCGCCGGTGCATCCAAACCCCGTGATATGATACGCTCTTTCACACATAAACATCCTTATATCTTCCTCAAAACAGCCACCATACCTACCTATTATGGCATTTCCATAGCCATTCCAAGATATATTGCCATGCAACTTTCCACCATTCCGTTTATCTTGACACGTTCATCATTTTCATATTGCTTTGCATGATCATGTAGTTGACATAGTATTTGTGGCAAATCCACCGTTCATAATTATTTCATACATGTCACTCTTGGTTCATTGCATATACCGCCGGAGGCATTCATATAGAGTCATACTTTGTTCTAGTATCGAGTTGTAATCATTGAGTTGTAAATAAATATAAGTGTGATGATCATCATTTTCTAGAGCATTGTCCCAAGTGAGGAATAAAAAAATGAGAGAAAGGCCATAAAAGAAGAGAAGGCCCAAAAAAGAGAGAAAAAGAGAGAAGGGACAATGTTACTATCCTTTTACCACACTTGTGCTTCAAAGTAGCACCATAATCTTCATGATAGAGAGCCTCTTGTTTTGTCACTTTCATACACTAGTGGGATTTTTGCATTATAGAACTTGGCTTGTATTTTCCAACGATGGGCCTCCTCAAGTGCCCTAGGTCTTCATGAGCAAGCAAGTTGGATGCACACCCACTTAGTTTCTTTTGTTGAGCTTTCATATATTTATAGCTCTAGTGCATCCGTTGCATGGCAATCCCTACTCCTTGCATTAACATCAATCGATGGGCATCTCCATAGCCCATTGATTATCCTCGTTGATGTGAGACTTTCTCCTTTTTTTCTTCTCCACATAACCCCCATCGTCATATTCTATTCCACCCATAGTGATATATCCATGGCTCACGCTCATGTATTGCGTGAAGGTTGAAAAAGTTTGAGATTACTAAAGTATGAAACAATTGCTTGGCTTGTCATCGGGGTTGTGCATGATGAGAGCATTCTTGTGTGACAAAAATGGAGCATGACTAAACTATATGATTTTGTAGGGATGAACTTTCTTTGGCCATGTTATTTTGAGAGGACATAATTGCTTAGTTTGTATGCTTGAAGTATTATTATTTTTATGTCAATATTGAACTTTTATCTTGAATCTTTAGGATCTGAATATTCATACCACAATTAAGAAGAATTACATTGAAATTATGCCTAGTAGCATTCCACATCAAAAATTCTGTTTTTATCATTTACCTACTCGAGGACGAGCAGGAATTAAGCTAGGGGATGCTTGATACGTCTCCAACGTATCTAAATTTTTTGATTGCTCCATGCTATATTATCTTCTGTTTTGGACATTATTGGGCTTTATTATTCACTTTTATATTATTTTTGGGACTAACCTATTAACCGGAGGCCCAGCCCAGAATTGCTGTTTTTTGCCTATTTCAGAGCTTCGTAGAAAAAGAATATATCAAACGGAGTCCAAACGGAATGAAACCTTCGGGAACGTGGTTTTCGGAACGAACATGATCCAGAGGACTTGGACCCTACGTCAAGAAATCAAACAGGAAGCCACGAGGTAGGGGGGTGCGCCTACCCCCCCAGGCGCGCCCTCCACCCTTGTGGGCCCCACGTTGCTCCACCAACGTACTCCTTCCTCCTATATATACCTACGTACCCCCAAACGATCAGATACGGAGCCAAGAACCTAACCGCCGCAACCTTCTGTACCCACGAGATCCCATCTTGGGGCCTATTCTGGAGCTCCGCCGGAGGGGGCATCAATCACTGAGGGCTTCTACATCAACACCATAGCCTCTCCGATGAAGTGTGAGTAGTTTACCTCAGACCTTCGGGTCCATAGTTATTAGCTAGATGGCTTACTCTCTTTTTGGATCTCAATACAATGTTGTCCCCCTCTCTTGTGGAGATCTATTCGATGTAATCTTCTTTTGTGGTGTGTTTGTTGAGACCGATGAATTGTGGGTTTATGATCAAGTTTATCTATGAACAATATTTGAATCTTCTGAATTCTTTTATGTATGATTGGTTATATTTGCAAGTCTCTTCGAATTATCAGTTTGGTTTTCCCTACTAGATTGATCTTTCTTGCAATGGGAGAAGTGCTTAGCTTTGGGTTCAATCTTGCGGTGTCATTTCCTAGTGACAGTAGGGGCAGCAAGGCACGTATTGTATTGTTGCCATCGAGGATAACAAGATGGGGTTTTTATCATATTGCATGAATTTATCCCTCTACATCATGTCATCTTGCTTAAAACGTTACTCTGTTCTTATGAACTTAATACTCTAGATGCATGCTGGATAGCGGACGATGTGTGGAGTAATAGTAGTAGATGCAGGCAGGAGTCGGTCTACTTGTCTCGGACGTGATGCCTATGTACATTATCAAACCTAGATATTCTCATAACTATGCTCAATTCTGTCAATTGCTCAACAGTAATTTGTTCACCCACCATAAAATACTTATGCTCTTGAGAGAAGCCACTAGTGAGACCTATGGCCCCCGGGTCTATTTTCCATCATATTAATCTTCCAACACTTAGTTATTTCTGTTGCTTTTATTTTACTTTGCATCTTTATCATAAAAATACCAAAAATATTATCTTATCATATCTATCAGATCTCACTCTCGTAAGTGACCATGTAGGGATTGACAACCCCTTATCGCGTTGGTTGCGAGGATTTATTTGTTTGTGTAGGTACGAGGGACTCGCGCGTAGCCTCCTACTGGATTGATACCTTGGTTCTCAAAAACTGAGGGAAATACTTACGCTACTTTGCTGCATCACCCTTTGCTCTTCAAGGGAAAACCAACGCAGTGCTCAAGAGGTAGCACATGGCGACGTGAGGAATATGCTCGGTAGTCGAAGACTTTGTCCTTATTGAAGAGCAGTGAAGAATAAAAGTTCGCTTGGCTGGCAGTCCAGAAGCGCTTCCTTCTAAGACGAGCATAGTCATAAGTATTATAATCAGTGAAGAACACGTGCTTGCCAAAGAAGTCTTCAGCCAATCAACCTTGAATTTTTGTTTCTTCGAGAATGGATCCTTTGGCTTGGGCTGAGGAGTGTGAGTCAATTGCATCACCACCTCACGAATCGCAATCTCGGGTTCCACAGGCTGAGGAATTTCAGCTTCTTCTTCAGTGGCAGCCTGGGTATTCAATTCTTCATTTACATTTTCTTCAGCACTAGTGGATGGAATATCTTCATTGACAGGTGGTGTGGCATGTGGTTCATCAGATCCCATTTGAACTGTAGTTACTGGGGACTGAGGAATTTGTTGCAATGGTGTGAACAGAGGAGAGTTGGGGTGCTGACTTTCCCAAAAGTCATCATTCAGCACGGGTGTGGTACAACCAATGTCCACATCTTCTTCTTCCATTTCTTCAATGCCGGCCTCTTCAGCAGTGAACTGAGGCATAGGCGATGAGACTGTTGGGGCTGAAGAGATTGCATCCGCTTCAATTTCTTCATCCAACTGCTATGACAAAGCAGCAGAAGGAATCTCTTCATCTGATTCACTTGGAATCACATAATCTTCATCAAAAGGAACAAGGTCCTTTGATGGCATGGTTGAGATAGGAACAACATCGATTGGATTTGCAAAAGAGCTGGTCAACAACTTCATCTTCTTCTGAGTTGAAGAATCTGATGAAGTTGATGCTTTCCTTTTCTTCACAGCTGCACGCTCTGCAGCCTTGATCTTCTTCACATCTGATGCAGATGGAAGGATAGGAGTCGGGGTAGGCGCAGGAGGAGCAGAGGAATTTGGTTGAATTTCTTTAGGCACAACTGATGCAGTTGCCCTGACTTCTTCATTTTCTTTAGGCACAGCGGTTGAAGCTTCAGCTGTCCTGGCAATTTCTTCAGGCACAGCACTAGAGGTTGCCCTGGCAATTTCATCAGCGGCTGGAATGCAGTCATCAGCCCTGGTACTTTGAGTTTCTTCAGCAGTCTGAATGTCATCAGCGGTGCTGGCATTTTCTTCAGTTGCCTGAGCAGAAGCCTCAGCCTAAGAATTTTCTTGTTGCGTTGGGGCTGCAACATTGGAAGTGAACTTCTCAGTCAAGTTCACAAACCTGACTTTGGCTCCAAGCTAGTCAGCGCAGTATACGTCAAATTCATCACTGAGTTTCTTGATCTCAGATTGAATAGTGACAAGTTCTTCGGTTGTCATAGAGACAATGTTTTTCTTCAGGAAGCGCTCCTTCCTATACTGCGCTTTCTTGAGCTGCCTGGCCTTCTCAAATTTCCATTTTTCTTCTTGGATGAAAGCAGTCAGCATATGACTTTGGCCAGGAGTCAGATTGAAATCAGGCTTAGGAGTATTTGGATCCTTGTGCCAGAGATCAATGTAATCGAGGATCAACTTGGGATCCAAAAGAAGAGGCACATTTGTGCCTTTGGCTCTAGCGGCCTTGAGTTGTCTGTCTTTGATGATTTCGGCAAGTTCCTCATCATCAGCTTCGTCTTGATCAGACGACACTTGGAAGGCGACCTGCTTCTTGTGAGGACTTGGGCGAGAGCCTCGTCTAGCAGTGGCCTTTGTCTTCGGCAGAGACGGTCCAGTTGAAGAATGTGGTGCAGCTGAGGAACAGGCAGAAGCTCCTGAGGCAATAGAGATGCCCATTGTCCTTTGGCACATGGCAAGGTGCACAAGTGCAGAGGATTTGGACGGAGCAGTGATACATCTCCAACGTATCTATAATTTTTGATTGCTTCATGCTATATTATATTCTGTTTTGGATGTTTAACGGGCTTTATTATACACTTTTATATCATTTTTGGGACTAACCTATTAACCAGAGGCCCAACCCAAATTGCTGTTTTTTGCCTATTTCAGTGATTCGCAGAAAAAGAATATCAAACGGAGTCCAAACGGAATGAAACCTTCGGGAACATGATTTTCAGAACGAACGTGATCCAGAGGACTTAGACCATACGTCAAGAAAGCAACCAGGAGGGCACGAGGTGGGGGGCCGCCTACCCCCCTGGGCGCACCCTCCACCCTCGTGGGGCCCACGTTGCTCCATCGACGTACTTCTTCCTCCTATATATACCTACGTACCCCCAAACCAACAGAAGCATCCACGAAAACCTAATTCCACCGCCGCAACCTTCTGTACCCGTGAGATCCCATCTTGGGGCCTTTTCCGGCGTCCTGCCGGAGGGGGCATTGATCACGGAGGGCTTCTACATCAACACCATAGCCTCTCCGATGATGTGTGAGTAGTTTACCTCAGACCTTCGGGTCCATAGTTATTAGCTAGATGGCTTCTTCTCTCTCTTTGGATCTCAATACAAAGTTCTCCACGATTCTCGTGGAGATCTATTCGATGTAATCTTCTTTTGTGGTGTGTTTGTTGAGACCGATGAATTGTGGGTTTATGATCAAGTTTATCTATGAACAATATTTGAATCTTCTCTGAATTCTTTTATGTATGATTGGTTATGTTTGCAAGTCTCTTCGAATTATCAGTTTGGTTTGGCCTTTTAGATTGATCTTTCTTGCAATGGGAGAAGTTCTTAGCTTTGGGTTCAATCTTGCGGTGTCCTTTCCTAGTGACAGCAGGGGCAGCAAGGCACATATTGTATTGTTGCCATCGAGGATAACAAGATGGGGTTTATATCATATTGCATGAGTTTATACCTCTACATCATGTCATCTTACTTAAAGCGTTACTCTGTTCTTTTCAACTTAATACTCTAGATGCATGCTAGATAGCGGTCGATGTGTGGAGTAATAGTAGTAGATGCAGGCAGGAGTCGGTCTACTTGTCGCGGACGTGATGCCTATATACATGATCATACCTAGATATTCTCATAACTATGCTCAATTCTATCAATTGCTCAACAGTAATTTGTTCACCCACCGTAATACTTATGCTCTCGAGAGAAGCCACTAGTGAAACCTATGGCCCCCGGCTCTATTTTCTATCATATTAATCTTCCAACACTTAGCTATTTTTATTGCCTTTTATTTTACTTTGCATCTTTATCATAAAAATACCAAAAATATTATCTTATCATATCTATCAGATCTCACTCTCATAAGTGACCGTTGAGGGATTGACAACCCCTTTATCGCGTTGGTTGCGAGGTTCTTGTTTGTTTGTGTAGGTGCGAGGGACTCGTGCGTGGTCTCCTACTGGATTGATACCTTGGTTCTCAAAAACTGAGGGAAATACTTACGCTACTTTACTGCATCACCCTTTCCTCTTCAAGGGAAAACCAACGCAGTGCTCAAGAGGTAGCAAGAAAGATTTCTGGAGCCGTTGCGGGGGAGTCTACGTACAAGTCAAGACATACCAAGTACCCATCACAAAATCTTATCCCTCACATTACATTATTTGCCATTTGCCTCTCGTTTTCCTCTCCCCCACTTCACCTTTGCCGTTTTATTCGCCCTCCTTCCGTTCGATCTTGTGTTACCATGTGCCTTCTTTTTGCTTGCATCTTCGCTTGCTAAAAGTTTATGGATCCTCATCCCCTTGCTAATCTCTTTAAGAGATCCAATTATGATGAACCTATTGCTAGTGAGTTGAGTGCACTAGATTATCTTTATGAGGTTTTGCTTGAAATTCGTGAATCTGAGAATTGTGATGAAGAAATTTATGAAGAGATTCACAAAAACTCCTTGAATAAAAAGCATGATTGCAATGATTTTACTATAGATTCTCTGGATGTCAGTTGTGCTAATAATATGCAAAACCCTAAGCTTGGGGATGCTAGTTTTGCTATGTCTACTACTTGTTGCAATGATCATGATTGGGGTGATTCTTCTTATGATCTTGAAAATTTATTTAAGCCCCATGATGAATATGAGATTGATAATAGTGTTTGCAATAATATTGAAAGTGGGTTCGGAAGAGTGTCAACTTTAGATCCCACATATTTGGAGAATGTTCAATCTTATGGTATTTTTTATAAAAGTGGGTTTGGAGAGGTCATGACTTTAGTTAATGTTAATCCCACTATTTTGGAAGAGTGTCAACTTTGCATACATGTGGATCGTTCTGAGAATATGTTATGTGATAGCTATATTGTTGAATTTTCTTATGATCCTACATATAATTCTTATGAGAGAGGAAAATATGGTTGTAGAAATTTTCATCTTACTAAATGACCCCTCATCATGTTGAGATTGCTATCGTCTCTTTCTTCTTCCTTGCATATGCAAAGTTTTTGCTTGCTATGATAATTTGTTTGATTATAAAATTCCTATGCATAGGAAGTATGTTAGACTTATATGAGTTTATCACGTGGTCTATGATGCTTTCTTTGTGCTTTAATTCCTATCTTTTATGTGAGCATCATCGAAATCTCAATGCCTAGCTAGGGGCGTTAAACGATAGCGCTTGTTGGGAGGCAACCCAATTTTATTTTAGTTTTTTTTTGCTTTTTGCTTCTGTTTAGGAATAAATCTTTGATCTAGCCTCTGGTTAGATTTGTTTTTATGTTTTAATTAGTGTTTGTGCCAAGTTAAACCTATAGGATCTTCTTGGATGATAGTTATTTGATCTTGCTTAAAATTCCAGAAACTTTCTATTCACGAAAACAATTCTTAAAAAACACCAGAACGTGATAAAATATTGATTCCAATTGCTTCTGATCAATAAACAAATTGTCTAGGTCATCCTATTTTGTCTGAAGTTTTTGAGTTCCAGAAGTTTGCGTTAGTTACAGATTACTACAGTCTGTTCTGTTTTTGACAGATTCTGTTTTTCGTGTGTTGTTTGCTTATTTTGATGAATCTATGGCTAGTACAATAGTTTATGAACCATAGAGAAGTTGGAATACAGTAGGTTTAACACCAATATAAATAAAGAATGAGTTCATTACAGTACCTTGAAGTGGTGTTTTGTTTTCTTTCGCTAACGGAGCTCACGAGATTTTCTGTTAAGTTTTGTGTTGTGAAGTTTTCAAGTTTTGGGTAAAAGATTTGATGGATTATGGAACAAGGAGTGGTAAGAGCCTAAGCTTGGGGATGCCCAAGGAACCCCAAGATAATCTATGGACACCAAAAAGCCAAAGCTTGGGGATGCCCCGGAAGGCATCCCCTCTTTCGTCTTCATCCATCGGTAACTTTACTTGGAGCTATATTTTTATTCACCACATGATATGTGTTTTGCTTGGAGCGTCTTGTATTATTTGAGTCTTTATTTGTTAGTTTTCCACAATAATCCTTGCTGTACACACCTTTTGAGATAGCCACACATGATTTGGAATTTATTAGAATACTCTATGTGCTTCACTTATATCTTTTGAGCTATATAGTTTTTGCTCTAGTGCTTCACTTATATCTTTTAGAGCACGGTGGTGGATTTGTTTTATAGAAACTATTGTTCTCTCATGCTTAACTTATATTATTTTGAGAGTCCTACAAAACAGCGTGGTAATTTGCTTTAATTATGATAAGCATTCAAGATTAGTAAAAAAAATCTTATGAGTGTGTTGAATACTATGAGAAGTTTGATGCTTGATAATTGTTTTGAGATATGAAGATGGTGATATTAGAGTCATGCTAGTTGAGTAGTTTTGAATTTGATAAATACTTGTGTTAAAGATTGTGATTCCCGTAGCATGCACGTATGGTGAACCGTTATGTGATGAAGTCGGAGCATGATTTATTTATTGATTGTCTTCCTTATGAGTGGCGGTCGGGGACGAGCGATGGTCTCTTCCTACCAATCTATCCCCCTAGGAGCATGCGCGTAATACTTTGCTTTGATAACTTGTAGATTTTTGCAATAAATATATGAGTTATTTATGAGTAATGTTGAGTCCATGGATTATACGCACTCTTTTTCTTCCACCATTGCTAGCCTCTCTAATACCGTGCACTTTTCGCCGGTATCATACACCCACCATATACCTTCCTCAAAACAGCCACCATACCTACCTATCATGGCATTTCCATAGCCATTCCGAGATATATTGCCATGCAACTTACCACCGTTTCGTTTACTATGACACGCTCCATCATTGTCATATTGCCTCGCATGATCATGTAGTTGACATCGTATTTGTGGCAAAGCCCCGTTCATAATTCTTTCATACATGTCACTCTTGATTCATTGCATATCCCGGTACACCGCCGGATGCATTCACATAGAGTCATATTTTGTTCTAAGTATTGAGTTGTAAGTAAATAAAAGTGTGATGATCATCATTTTTAGAGCATTGTCCCAAGTGAGGAAAGGATGATGGAGACTATGATTCCCCCATAAGACGGGATGAGACTCCGGACGAAAAAAAAGAGGCCATAAAAAATGAGAGAAGGGACAATGTTACTATCCTTTTACCACACTTGTGCTTCAAAGTAGCACCATGATCTTCATGATAGAGAGTCTCATATGATATCACTTTCATATACTAGTGGGGATTTTTCATTATAGAACTTGGCTTGTATATTCCAATGATGGGCTTCCTCAAAATGCCCTAGGTCTTCGTGAGCAAGCGAGTTGGATGCACACCCACTTAGTTTATTTTGTTGAGCTTTCATACACTTATAGCTCTAGTGCATCTGTTGCATGGCAATCCCTACTCACTCACATTGATATCTATTAATGGGCATCTCCATAGCCCATTGATACGCCTAGTTGATGTGAGACTATCTTCTCCCTTTTTGTTTTCTCCACAACCACCATTCTATTCCACATATAGTGCTATGTCCATGGCTCACGCTCATGTATTGCGTGAAGATTGAAAAAAATTTAGAACACCAAAAGTATGAAACAATTGCTTGGCTTGTCATTGGGGTTGTGCATGTTTTAAATACTTTGTGTGGTGAAGATAGAGCATAGCTAGACTATATGATTTTGTAGGGATAACTTTCTTTGGCCATGTTATTTTGAGAAGACATAATTGCTTAGTTAGTATGCTTGAAGTATTATTATTTTTATGTCAATATTAAACTTTTGTCTTAAATCTTTCGGATCTGAACATTCATACCACAAATAAGAGAACTACATTGAAATTACGCCAAGTAGCATTCCGCATCAAAAATTCTATTTTTATCATTTACCTACTCGAGGACGAGCAGGAATTAAGCTTGGGGATGCTTGATACGTCTCCAACGTATCTATAATTTTTTATTGCTTCATGCTATATTATATTCTGTTTTGGATGTTTAACGGGCTTTATTATACACTTTTATATCATTTTTGGGACTAACCTATTAACCGGAGGCCCAGCCCAAATTGCTGTTTTTTGCCTATTTCAGTGATTCGCAGAAAAAGAATATCAAACGGAGTCCAAACGGAATGAAACCTCTGGGAACGTGATTTTCGGAATGAACGTGATCCAAAGGACTTGGACCCTATGTCAAGAAAGCAACCAGGAGGGCATGAGGTAGGGGGCGCGCCTACCCCCCTGGGTGCGCCCTCCACCCTCATGGGGCCCATGTTGCTCCACTGACGTACTTCTTCCTCCTATATATACCTACGTACCCCCAAACCAACAGAAGCATCCACAAAAACCTAATTCCACCGCCGCAACCTTCTGTACCCGTGAGATCCCATCTTGGGGCCTTTTCCGGAGTCCTGCCGGAGGGGGCATTGATCATGGAGGGCTTCTACATCAACACCATAGCCTCTCCGATGATGTGTGAGTAGTTTATCTCAGAACTTCGGGTCCATGGTTATTAGCTAGATGGCTTCTTCTCTCTCTTTCGATCTCAATACAAAGTTCTCCATGATTCTCGTGGAGATCTATTCGATGTAATATTCTTTTCGGTGTGTTTGTTGAGACCGAGGAATTATGGGTTTATGATCAAGTTTATCTATGAACAATATTTGAATCTTCTTTGAATTCTTTTATGTATGATTGGTTATCTTTGCAAGTCTATTAGAATTATCAATTTTGTTTGGCCTACTAGATTGATCTTTCTTGCAATGGGAGAAGTGCTTAGCTTTGGGTTCAATTTTGCGGTGTCCTTTCCCAGTGACAGTAGGGGCAGCAAGGCACGTATTGTATTGTTGCCATCGAGGATAACAAGATGGGGTTTATATCATATTGCATGAGTTTATCCCTCTACATCATGTCATCTTACTTAAAGCGTTACTCTGTTCTTTTCAACTTAATACTCTAGATGCATGCTGGATAGCGGTCGATGTGTGCAGTAATAGTAGTAGATGCATGCAGGAGTCGGTCTACTTGTCGCGGACGTGATGCCTATATACATGATCATACCTAGATATTCTCATAACTATGCTCAATTCTATCAATTGCTCGACAGTAATTTGTTCACCCAACGTAATACTTATGCTCTCGAGAGAAGCCATTAGTGAAACCTATGGCCCCCGGCTCTATTTTCTATCATATTAATCTTCCAACACTTAGCTATTTTTATTGCCTTTTATTTTACTTTGCATCTTTATCATAAAAATACCAAAAATATTATCTTATCATATCTATCAGATCTCACTCTAGTAAGTGACCGTTGAGGGATTGACAACCCCTTTATCGCGTTGGTTGCGAGGTTCTTGTTTGTTTGTGTAGGTGCGAGAGACTCGTGTGTGGTCTCCTACTAGATTGATACCTTGGTTCTCAAAAACTGAGGGAAATACTTACGCTACTTTACTGCATCACCCTTTCCTCTTCAAGGGAAAACCAACACAGTGCTCAAGAGGTAGCAAGCAGCAGAGGACTTTGGCGGAGGATCTGAGGACTTTGGAGGAGCAGGACCAGCTTGAGGAGTAGGCCGTGAGGGCTTTGAGGAATCTGGTCGTGAGGGCATTGCTTAAGAACTGGGCCGTGAGAGCATTGAGGGTGAAGCACTTGGCTTATGAGTAGGCTTCTTTGCCATGGCCTTATTTGGTTTGCTTGCAGAGGCATCAACAGTGGCAGCAGCAGCAGCAGAGTCTTAATTGAATTTCCTCACTGCTTCTCTTGCTTGTCTAGCCAATTTGGCCTGGCGCTTGGCCCATTCATCAGGATAATCCTCACCGCGCTTGAGGCTGGTGGGATCTGCTACTTGGCCAGGTGCCAAAGGAGGTCTTGGGCATGGAGGATTTAGAGGAAATTTCTTCATGTACTTGGGAGTAACATACTTGTACTCCCTCCATTCCCGTCCCCATCTCCTATCTATCCTTTGGATGCGCACCTTGTGCTAATTTTTGTCCTCTTTTCCAAACTTGGCCTGATTAGGAGCGCAGTAATCCGCGTATATATCATCAGGGATCTCAAAGGCAGTATTGATCTCATGCCTCTTTCCTCCTTTCTGTGGCTTCTTTCCATCAGCCATTTTCTTCAGCAGAGGAATTCGGACAATTGAATTCTATGAAGATGTATGCAACTTTTCTTCGAGGAACGCTGAAATGATTTAAGTTGATGAGAACCTAGTGATTCAGCAGCGGACATGTGTACCTGTGAACAGAGTATAGTTGCGAGGAATTTGGAGAGGTCATATGCGTTCTCAGAAGGTAAAAAAACAAGTTTGAGGAATTTGACCAGATGAGTCTTGAAGAATTTCACTAAGCGTTCTTTGTCTTAGGTTCCAGAGTTATACAGATAAAAAATCCACACAATTGAGGAATCTTGAATAAAAGTGTTGCTTAGAGAAACGAATCAAGATTAGATGACATGTGAGGTGTTTAGAGGGTGAAGATTTGAAGGAAAAACACCTTTGAAGATTTTGTAGTAAATGTTTGAATCAATGAGGGCAGTAAAAGTAACTTTTAATTACCCTGGACAAAGAACACGACGAACTGGGAAGAGTAGATGTGAAGTTCTTCAGTTCAGATCTTCCACGCCCTAACTTGGCAGAGGAAGGCAGCTACGGCGGCGGCGGAGTGAAGAAATTCGCAGCCGGCGCGAGTACGACGGCGACGAGGTCAAGGCAGTGAAGCTCTTCCTCACGGGCGACGATGGAGTAGCGGTGGCGCTAGGGTTTGAGAAGCTCGAGCTGGAGTGAGATCGAGCGGAGTAAAAGAGAAGTGAGAAAGGGGAGGGGTATTTATAGCCACGGTGAAAAAATTGTTCGCCCAAAGAATTTTGACGAACGTGCCCCTGACCCTTCTCATTCGCTTGACATGTGTCACCCACATACTGAGAAGTGGACATCGTGCGAGATCGTGGGTGAATAGATAAGTATTATCGGTTTGAGCTGAAAAAAATCGAAAATTTGGATAAGATAAGTTTTAACATTGTGTTCGCAAATTCTTCAGCTGACAAGGACACAGTGAAGATTTTCAACAAGTTTCAAATAGAACGCACATGAAGAATTTGTGAATAGAATGGGTTGAGTTTAGCATAGAGGGGGAACGGTCCGATCACATTCACTTAGCAGAAAAAAGCAACTTGAAGAATTAGCAATAAGTGAATGTTGTAAAGGACATAAACTTATATATATATAGAGCCAATGAAGAAAAATGACGGAAAAGGTGAAGACAATGCAAAGTTGAAGAAAAAGAACAACTGAGGAATTTCAAAAACTGAGGAAAAACTCAAATTGAAGATTTTCAACTTTTGGTGGTGGCGTGACCCACCGTATAAGAATGATGATTTCAGACACTACGTACAATTGTCGTAGGGCTCTGAGAATCAAATTCTTCGTTAATTTCTTCACACTTAGAGTGTTATTCTTCATTGATTGAAGAAAAACTTTTCTTCATGTGTTGCACATCTAAGTCATCAATTTTGCATAAGTGTTAGGATGAGTGTCCTTTTCAAAGAACATTCGAAGATTCTAAGATATTTAGCTCACACCGCAACTTGCTAAATCTCTTCTCATCCAAGGGCTTTGTGAAGATATCGGCTAGCTGTTCTTCAGTCTTCACATGCTCAATAGAAATGTCGCCCTTCAACACATGATCACGACGAAAATGATGACGAATCTGAATGTGTTTTGTCTTCGAGTGCTGAACTGGGTTGTGAGCAATCTTGATTGCACTCTCATTGTCACAGTAGAGAGGCACATTCTTCATGTTGATGTCGTAGTCCTTGAGAGTTTTCTTCATCCATAGTAATTGAGCACAGCAAAAACCAGTAGCAATATACTCAGCTTCAGCAGTAGACAGTGACACGGAGTTCTGTTTCTTCGAGGACCAACAGACCAAAGATCGTCCGAGGAAATGGCATGTGCCTGATGTTGACTTGCGGTCCACACGATCACCAGCATAGTCAGAGTCTGAATATCCAATGAGATCAAAAGCCGAGCCCTTGGGATACCATAATCCAAGTGTTGGTGTGTGAGCTAGATATCGAAGAATATGCTTCACAGCCTTATGGTGTGATTCCTTCGGTGTAGCTTGAAATTTGGCACACATGCAAACACTAAGCATAATATATGGCCTAGATGCACATAAGTACAATAGAGAACCAATCATGGAGCGGTATACCTTTCGATCAAAGTCAATACCATTTTCTTCAGTGCATAGATGGCCATTTGTGGGCATTGGAATTTTGACCCCTTTGCAGTCTTGCATGCCGAATTTCCTCAGTACATCCTTGAGGTACTTCTCCTGAGATATGAATATGCCATTGAGCTGTTGATGAATTTGAAGACCTAAGAAGAATTTCAATTCTCCCATCATGAACATTTGATATTCTTCACTCATCATATAGGCAAATTCATCACTCTAACGTTGGTCAGTACAGCCAAAGATAATATCATCAACATAAATTTGGCACACAAACAATTCACCATCATAAGATTTAGTGAAAAGAGTAGGGTCAAGTGAACCGGGTTTGAAGCCTTTCTTCATGAGGAATTCCTTCAAAGTATCATACCACGCCCGTGGGGCCTGCTTGAGGCCATAGAGGGCCTTATTGAGTCTGAAGACTTTGTCAAGATGCTTTGAATCTTCAAAACCTGGGGGTTGAGCAACATATACTTCTTCCTCAAGCTTACCATCGAGGAATGCACTTTTCACATCCATTTGATATAGAGTGATATCATGATGGTTATCATAAGCAAGTAATATGCAAATAGCCTCAAGTCTAGCAACAAGTGCAAAAGTTTCATCGAAATCAATTCCTTCAACCTGTGTGTAGCCTTGAGCTACAAGTCGTGCCTTATTCCTCACCACAAGGCCATTTTCATTTTGCTTGTTGCGGTAGATCCACTTTGTGCCAATGATATTGTGCTTGCGAGGATCTGGACGATTAACCAGTTCCCGGACGTTGTTGAGCTCGAACTGATGTAATTCTTCTTGCATAGCTTAAATCCACTCAGGCTCCAGAAATGCTTCATCTACCTTAGTGGGATCTTTGATAGAGACAAAAGCAAAGTGCCCACAAAAGTTAGACAAATGTGAAGCTTTTGAGCGTGTGAGGGGACCTGGTGCTTCAATGTCATCGATGATTTTCTCAATCTGCACTTCGTTTGCAACGCGAGGATGAGCTGGTTGTCGTCGAGGAATTTGATCAGCATTTTCTTCAGCACCATTTTCTTCAGGTGCATTAGCTCGACGTTCTTCACGTTCTGGAATGAATTCTTCAGCAGATTCTTCGGTCGGAATGACATCCTCAGTAGCCTTAAACTTGATAGATTCCTCAGGTGCTGGTTCATCTATCACAGAAGGTAGGTGCTCTCTTTGCGAGCCATTAGTTTCATCGAACCGCACATCTACAGTTTCAACAACTTTGTGAAGAACGTTGTTGAAGACTCTGTAGGTGTGCGAGTCCTTTCCGTAACCAAGCATAAAACCTTCATGTGCTTTCGGTGCAAATTTTGAGTTGTGATGAGGATCTCTAATCCAACATTTATCACCGAAGACTTTGAAATAACTCACATTGGGTTTCTTGTCAGTGAGGAGTTCATAGGCAGTATTCTTGAAGAATTTGTGAAGATAAACTCTATTGATGATGTGGCACGCAGTATCAATTGCATCAATCCAAAAACGACGAGGCGTCTTGTAATCGTCAAGCATAGTGCAAGCCATCTCAACAAGAGTCATGTTCTTGCGCTCCATGATGCCATTTTGCTGAGGAGTATAAGGATCAGATAACTCATGAGTAATACCGAGTTCATCAAGATAGTCATCAAGACCAGAATTCTTGAACTCAGTTCCATTGTCACTTCTGATGTGCTTAATCTTCACACCAAAGTTGGTTGAAGCCCACGAACAAAATCGTTTGAAGACTTCCTGCACTTCATGTTTGTAAGTGACAATGTGTACCCATGTGTAACGAGAGTAATCATCAACAATAACAAATCCATATTGAGATGCATCATTTGAAACTGCAGAATAATGATTAGGACCAAAAAGATCCATGTGAAGCAATTCAATTGGTCGAGTAGTAGTCATGCTAGTCTTTGTTGGATGCTTGGCCTTGGTCATCTTTCCAGCTTCACAGGCTCCGCACAAGTGATCCTTGAGGAATTTGACATTCTCGATGCCAATGACATGCTTCTTCTTCGCAAGCGTGTGCAAATTCCTCATGCCTGCACGACCAAGTCGTTGATGCCATAGCCAGCCTTCTGAAGCTTTTGCAAGTAGGCATACGGCTGGTTGAGGTCCTATAGAGAAATCAAAAATATACGAGTCTCCTCTCCTAAATCCTTCGAAGACTTTGGAATTGTCAGCTTCCAAGACCACAACACAACGATACTTGCCAAAGACAACAACCATGTCAAGATCACAAAGCATTGAGACAGACATGAGGTTGTATCCTAGGGACTCGACAAGCATGACCTTGTCCATGTGTCGATCCCTTGTGATCGCAACCTTACCTAGACCCAATACCTTGCTTTTTCCTTTGTCTGCGAAGATAATATGCTTCAGATGCGATGGAGATAAGGGAGCATCCATCAATAGACTCTTGTCATCGGTCATGTGATTTGTACATCCACTGTCGAGGACCCACTCAGTGGCTTTGGGTTGATCATCCTGCAGATGAATTAGTGCAGCTTACGAACTCATATACTTCATCAGTGAAGAATATGACATCACAATTCATCAGATCAATTTCATCAAGTAATAGAACAGGTAAAACAATATGAGGACGTGAGAAATTAAAGTTCATTTCTTCAATGATTAGCCTGCCTCCTTTTAGGCAATCTCAGGTCTCCAGCAAATTCTTCAGACGATTACGCACGTCTGGAGACCTGACCCTGCAGAAGAAATTAGTTCCTTTTCTTCACCACCCACATCTGAAGGGGTGGCAAAGAGTTCATCACTCTGTGAGCTCCATGTGAGAAAGGTGGCATAGAAGCCATTCCATTTCGTTTCACATAAGAGGAGTTAGGATAGGCATATGAATAAGCAGAGAAATTCTTCAAAGACTTATGAACATAATGGTTGGAAGAATTATGCTCATATTCATAGCCCTTAGATCTTCCCTGCGAAACAGAGGTGTTAGCACGATGATGTTCATATGAGGACTTTGATCCTTTTGAGGAATTTGATCCACGTAAGGAATTTGGACCGTATGAGGATTTGGATCCATATGAAGAAGTTGATCTGGGGTTCCTATTCTTCACTAGTGGTGTCATGATGACATTCACCTAAAGATTTTCAAGGCATCTTTTGGGAACCCAGATTTTCTTCATAGGGGAACCGTTCCTGCAGTTAGTGCCAACATATCTAGCAAATACTTCACCATTCTGATTTTTGAACAGTTTATAGTTGGAGTCAAATGACTCATCAGAAGGATGAGGAGATTCACATGTAAAGCCAGATAAATTGGATGGATCAACTGGAGGTCCCTTTGCAACAACCCATGAGGTTTTGGGGTACTGCTCAGGTTTCCAATACGTACCATCAGCATTGAGTTTCCTCTCAAAGGCAATACCCTCTTTCCTAGGGTTCCTGTCGAGGATCTGCTTTTTAAGAACATCACAAAGAGTCTGATGCCCTTTGAGGCTTTTGTACATGCATGTCATGTACAATTCCTTCAGCCCTGCATCATCAATGATACTAGCAATGTACTCAGATGAGGAATTAGTGATAGCAGAGATAGGTGAAGAATTTGTAGCATTGGAAGCATTTGAACATTCAGGTGAAGAATTAGCAGATTCACGTTCAATGCACTTTAAACATGGAGGAACAAATTCTTCCTGAGCAGCGCTGATTTGTTGAGCAAGTAATGAATCATGCTCCTTCTGAAGATCTTCATAACTCACTCTTAGCTTTTCAAGATCTTGCTTTCTTTGAAGAAATTCATAAGAAAGCTTCTCATGATCAGATAAGAGAGTGTTATGATGACCCTGAAGCTTGTCAAACCTAGACTGAAGTCTCTGAAGACTCTCAGCCAAGGCTTTTGACTGATCCATTTCTTCACCCAACATATCATCGCTCTTAGTTAGCATGTATTGAACCTTTTCCAAAGCTCTTTGTTGTTTAGTGGCAAGGGAAGCAAGTTTGACATAGCTGGGTCCAAATTCATCGCCAGATTCATCATCACTGGATTCAGATAGATAGCATTAAGTTACCTTTGCATCTTTTGCCATAAGGCATGGTGTAGAAGATGATGATTCTGGTTCGAATGTCATCGCTTTGAGTTATTCCTTGAAGTCCTCAAACCAAGGATCATGACGGGTTCTATGACCTTCATAGACCTCAGAGAGACGGTCCCAGATAAGCTTCGCATGATTGAGATGCATGATGTTCCTGAACTGATTTTGAGACAGACAGGAGCAGATGACGTCCTTCGTCATGAGGTTGAGAAGGGTGAACTTGCGAATGTCATCAGCTTCTGCCATCTTGCACAGATTGGTAAGACCAATCTCAGTGACGGTCCACAGTTCACTATTCATCACCATGAGACGCTTCTTCATCATGGCCTTCCACTTGGGATACTCGTGACCGTCAAAGATGGGGCATGACACGGTCTTCATTCCTGTGGTTGACATAACTAAAACTCCAAGTGGTTAAACCAAAATCACACAGAATAAGGGAGTACCTTGCTCTGATACCAATTGAAAGTGCGTTATATCAACTAGAGGGGGGTGAATAGGCGATTTTATGAATTCTTCACTAAGGAATTTGCGGGTGAGGAAATTCCTTAGCGAAGAACTACCTGCAGCGGAATAAGTACTCAAAAGTAAACATAACAGAACACAAGCATGGTCATCATGATGAAATGAAGACGAGCACAAAGTACAGAAAGCATAAACACAGGATAACACAGGATGAAGACAAACAGACTGAAGAAATTGAACTGAGGAAATTGAGAATGTCTTCAGTCAAAATCTTCAAACACAGATATGAACAAGTGCACAACACAGCTATGAGGAAATGAAAGAGTAGAGGAAATAGAACCAGTAAGCTTGGTGAAGACAATGATTTGGTAGACCAGTTCCAACTGTTGTCTTAGTTGTACGGCTTGTTGGAACGGCTAGGTATTTAAACCTGAGGGCACACATTCCCGGACATACAATCCTCACCATATTCTCCTTGAACTATGGTCACACAGACCTCGCCCAATCACTCGTGGTAAGTCTTCAGGTGACTTACAAACCTTCACAAACTCGGTCACTCGGCGATCCACAATTCCTCTGGGATGTTCTAGACCATGACGCCTAACCGTCTGGAAGAAGCACAGTCTTCAAAGGTAACAAGCGTCGGATCCACGCAGGATCAATCTCTTCAGTGATGCTCAATCACTTTGGGATTGTAGGTGTTTGGGTTTGGGTTTTCCTCACTTGATGATTTCCGCTCAAAGTCCTCGAAGGATGGGATGCTCTCAAATGACAAGTGTCTGTTTCTCTCAGAGCAGCCAACCAGCTAGTGGTTGTAGGGGGCAGCCCGACATGATAAGACATAAATGCCCTTCAATGATATGACCGTTAGGTGGGTAGATATTTTGGGACAGCTGGCACAAGGCACAACAACGGTCGGATATTTGAGGCTCCAATTCCTCAGGGCTATCATGTTCCTCACTGTGTAGGCAATCCGCACTGGCGAATTCCTAACTCCTCAGTCAGAAAAAATTCCTGAGAGACCAGAAGAACTTCGTCTCTGTCACTGAAGAATATGACTCAACTGTATGAGATTTCCAATGGCTTCACTCGAAGGGATTGGTAGGTGTAGGATTTTGAGTTGAGCATCACATGGAAATTTTTCCTTAGTATTTCCTCGACCCCCTTTAACAGTACGATGCTTCCTATGACTCAAGAAACAGAAAATGAAACTATGAAAACAAAAGTCTTCACGCTCCATGTTCCTCGAATGAATGCCAAGTCTTCAAGGTCACACCAATTTCTTCACTTTCAAAGTCTTCAGAAAGTCTTCAGAAATCCAAAGTCTTCAATCGATGAACTTCATTTTTAGGGGTCGACTTTCTCTGTAAATATCAAACTCCTCCTAGGCTTATAGACCTGTGTACACTCATAAACTCATTAGTCTCTTAACCTATAAGTCTTCAATACACCAAAATCACTAAGGGGCACTAGATGCACTTACAGTGGTGGTGCTGGTGGTTGCACGTAGTTCTGATTTTGGTCAACCTCATCCTCGTAATGGTCCTCCACCTCTGCAGTAGCAGCAGGAGCTACAGAAGCATCAACAGCGGCACCAGAAGTTTGACCAGGCTCAAGGGGAACGCGTTGTGCTCGTCCCACTTGATTTGGAAGGCGTTGTTGTTGTTGTTGTTGTTGTTGTTGTTGTTGTTGTTGTTGTTGTTGTTGTTGTTGTTGTTGTTGTTGTTGTTGTTGTTGTTGTTGTTGTTGTTGTTGTTGTTGTTGTTGTTGTTGTTGTTGTTGTTGTTGTTGTTGTTGTTGTTGTTGTTGTTGTTGTTGTAGAGGTGCGACAGGTGCAGCGGCCGGTGGTTGTGGAAGACGCGCGAGCAACTCATTAAACTTATCATTGAGCTTTGTTTCAAACGCCTTCTCAAGGCCATCTATCTTCTCCATGGCCTCTTCAAATCTATTTAGCACATCTTCCACCTGTCCACTCATCATTTGTTGAAACTTATCATGTAACTCTTTGTTCGTCATGTTCTCCCAGTCAGTCTTGTCGGCTTGTGATCCTGCCATGGTTAGCAGCATTAAAAACACACAAGAATATGATCCTACAGACTACTAGAAAGTGGTGCTAGCGTGTCACAAATCCGTCAAGCAAATCTCAAAATCTTACCAGTTCTTACCAAGCAGCAGGTAGTGATCGGCAACCGTTGTAGTCAAAACTCTCAAAAGCTTGGATAGAGCGATTGCTAGAGAGAGTCAAATGCACGATGTAGATGTATGTGGAGCTGGGAAGGCTTATAATATGGTAGTAAAAAGGGTTAGCAATAATCAATTCAGAGATGCAAAGTTGAATAAATGCTCAACGACGGTACTTTGCTGGTCCTAGGCTAGAACGTGCTAGAGACGCGAGCCTAGAACACTAACAAAATCACGGTGTTGCACGTAAACTAGGGAAAAGCACACTCTGGAGTTTTTTTTGCTCTGTTTTTTTGCGCTCCTCTTTTTTGTGTGTGAAAAATCACTATAATGGTGAGTGACTCAAAACTCTTCCCAGGTAAAAATGACAGGATGGGCACAAATTTTTTTGACTATTTTTTTTGAAAATCAGGGCAGCGACGACGAAAATGTGCGACAAAAAATCACTATGATAGCACGTGGCTCAAAAGACTCAGAAACACCTAAAAATAGGATAGGGAAAAATATGAAAGGAACTGCCCGAGGGTCTCCAGACTCTTTTTTTTCTCTGAAACCTACTCAGGCAAGGAAACACAAATCGGAAAATAGATGGATCTCAAAAACAAACCTAATATGAAAGGAACTTGGATTGGCGGTGGATATATGGTGGTAGGATATCGCAGCGGTGGTGGTATATGGTAGCGGTGGTGGTATATGGATACGGATCGGTGGTGGTATATGGATACGGATTGGTGCTGGTATATGGATACGGATTCAGAGCGGTGGCGGATAAGCGGTGGTGGTAGATGGCAGGGGCGATGATGATGGTGCGGCGGCGGCGTGACAACTTATGACCAGAACTCGAAACTCTAAAAGACTAGACTCTAAGACTAGCAACTAGACACGACGATGCAACTGCAAATTCAACAAAGCAAAAACCCTAAAAAGATTATGCAAAGGCTCAGGTGTTGGGGAACGTAGTAATTTCAAAAAAAATCCTACGCACACGCAAGATCATGGTGATGCATAGCAATGAGAGGGGAGAGTGCTGTCTACGTACCCTCATAGACTGTAAGCGGAAGCGTTATAACAACGCGGTTGATGTAGTCGTACGTCTTCACGATCGACCGATCCTCAGCACCGAACGTACGATACCTCCGCATTCAGCACACGTTCAGCTCGGTGACGTCCCGCGAACTCACAATCCAATAGAGCTTCCGGGAAGAGCTTCGTCAGCACGACGGCGTGGTGACGGTGATGATGATGCTACCGACGCAGGGTTTCGCCTAAGCACCACTACGATATGACCGAGGTGGATTATGGTGGAGGGGGGCACCGCACACGGCTAAGAGATCAATGATCAATTGTTGTGTCTTGCGGTGCCCCCTGCCCCCGTATATAAAGGAGCTAGGGGGAGGCAGCCGACCAGGAGGAGGGCGCACCAAGGGGGGAGTCCTACTCCCATCGGCAGTAGGACTCCTCCTTTCCTAGTAGGAGTAGGAGAAGGGGGAAGGAGGAGAGAGAGGGGAAGGAAAGGGGGGCGCCAACCCCCCTCCTTGTCCAATTCGGACTAGAGGGTGAGGGGTCGCGGCCTGCCCTGGCCGCCCCTCCTCTTCTCCACCAAGGCCCAATAGGTCCATTATACTCCCCGGGGGGTTGCGGTAATCCCCCGGTACTCCGGTATATGTTTGAAACCTCCCGAAACACTTCCTGTGTCCGAACATGGTCATCCAATATATCGATCTTTACGTCTCGCCCATTTCGAGACTCCTCTTCATGTCCGTGATCATATCCGGGACTCCGAGCTACCTTCGGAACATCAAAACACAAAAACTCTTAATACGGTTCGTCACAGAACTTTAAGCGTGCGGACCCTACGGGTTCGACAACTATGTAGACATGACGGAGACATGTCTCCGGTCAGTAACCAATAGCGGAACCTGGATGCTCATATTGGTTCCTACATATTCTACGAAGATCTTTATCGGTCAAACCGCATAACAACATACGTTGTTCCCTTTGTCATCGGTATGTTACTTGCCCGAGATTCGATCATCGGTATCTTAATACCTAGCTCAATCTCGTTACCGGCAAGTCTCTTTACTCGTTCCGTAATGCATCATCCCGCAACTAACTCATTAGTCACATTGCTTGCAAGGCTTATTGTGATGTGCATTACTGAGAGGGCCCAAAGACACCTCTCCGACAATCGGAGTGACAAATCCTAATCTCGATCTATGCCAACTCAACAACACCATAGGATACACCTGTAGAGCACCTTTATAATCACCCATTTACGTTGTGACGTTTGGTGGCACACAAAGTGTTCTTCCGGTATTCCGGAGTTGCATAATCTCATAGTCACAGGAACATGTATAAGTCATGGAGAAAGCAATAGCAGTAAACTAAACTATCAAGTGCTAAGCTAATTGAATGGGTCAAGTCAATCACACCATTCTCCTAATGATGTGATCCCGTTAATCAAATGACAACTCATGTCCATGGCTAGGAAACTCAACCGTCTTTGATTAACGAGCTAGTCAAGTAGAGGCATACTAGTGACACTATGTTTGTCTATGTATTCACACATGTATTATGTTTCTGGTTAATAAAATTCTAGCATGAATAATAAACATTTATCATGATATGAGGAAATAAATAATAACTTTATTATTGCCTCTAGGGCATATTTCCTTCAGTCTCCCACTTGCACTAGAATCAATAATCTAGATTACACAGTAATGATTCTAACACCCATGGAGTCTTGGTGTTGATCATGTTTTGCTCGTGGAAGAGGCTTAGTTAACGGGTCTGCAACATTCAGATCCGTATGTATCTTGCAAATCTCTATGTCTCCCACCTGGACTTGATCCCGGATGGAATTGAAGCGTCTCTTGATGTGCTTGGCTCTCTTGTGAAATCTGGATTCATTTGCCAAGGCAATTGCACCAGTATTGTCACAAAAGATTTTCATTGAACCCGATGCACTAGGTATGACACCTAGATCAGATATGAACTCCTTCATCCAGACTCCTTCATTTCCTGCTTTCGAAGCAGCTATGTACTTCGCTTCACACGTAGATCCCGCCACGACGCTTTGTTTAAAACTGCACCAACTTACAGCTCCATCGTTCAATATAAGCATGTATCCGGTTTGCGATTTAGAATTGTCCGGATCAGTGTCAAAGCTTGCATCGACGTAACCATTTACGACGAGCTCGTTGTCACCTCCATAAACGAGAAACATATCCTTAGTCCTCTTTAGGTACTTCAGGATATTCTTGACCGCTGTCCAGTGATCCACTCCTTGATTACTTTGGTACCTCCCTGCTAAACTAATAGCAACACATCAGGTCTGGTACACAACATTGCATACATGATAGAGCCTATGGCTAAAGCATAGGGAACACTTTTCATTTTCTCTCTATCTTTTGCAGTGGCCGGGCATTGAGTCTGACTCAACTTCACACCTTGTAACACAGGCAAGAACCCTTTCTTTGCTTGATCCATTTTGAACTTTTTCAAAACTTTGTCAAGGTATGTGCTTTGTGAAAGTCCAATTAAGCGTCTTGGTCTATCTCTATAGATCTTGATGCCCAATATGTAAGCAGCTTCACCAAGGTCTTTCATTGAAAAACTCTTATTCAAGTATCCTTTTATGCTATCCAGAAATTCTATATCATTTCCAATCAACAATATGTCATCCTCATACAATATTAGAAATGCTACAGAGCTCCCACTCACTTTCTTGTAAATACAGGCTTCTCCAAAAGTCTGTATAAAACCATATGCTTTGATCACACTATCAAAACCTTTATTCCAACTCCGAGAGGCTTGCACCAATCTATAAATGGATCGCTGGAGCTTGCACACTTTGTTAGCTCCCTTTGGATCGACAAAACCTTCTGGTTGCATCATATACAACTCTTCTTCCAGAAATCCATTCAGGAATGCAGTTTTGACATCCATTTGCCAAATTTCATAATCATAAAATGCGGCAATTGCTAACATGATTCGAACAGACTTAAGCATCGCTACGAGTGAGGAAGTCTCATCGTAGTCACCCCCTTGAACTTGTCGAAAACCTTTCGCAACAAGTCGAGCTTTGTAGACAGTAACATTACCGTCAGCTTCAGTCTTCTTCTTGAAGATCCATTTATTCTTTATGGCTTGCCGATCATCGGGCAAGTCAACCAAAGTCCACACGCCTTGATCACGCCTCCATCGTGTGGCTTCCCGAGTGCATCTTGAGATGAATGAGGGCCTGCCAGTCCAGCCCGAGGACCATGGCCCGACTATGTTAGTAACCCCTGGTCCAGGACATTGTCATTAGTGTTGTTGCATCTCATGGAGGAATTTGAGAAGGGCCCGAAGAAAAAGCGTCGTGGATCCACGACTGGTCGGCTATTGTAGGATCGGAAGTATGTCTAGAGGGGGGTGATTAGACTACTTGACCAAATAAAAGCTACGCCTTTTCCCAATTTTAGTTCTTGGCATATTTTAGCTATTTTAGGACAAGTCAAGCAATCATCACACGATTCAAGCAAGCATGCAAAGAGTATATAGGCAGCGGAAAGTAAAGCATGCAACTTGCAAGAATGTAAGGGGAAGGGTTTGGAGAATTCAAACGCTGTTGGAGACAAGGATATTTTTCCCGTGGTTCGGATAGGTGGTGCTATCCTACATCCACGTTAGTGGAGACTTCAACCCATGAAGGGTAACGGTTGCGCGAGTCCACGGAGGGCTCCACCCACAAAGGGTCCACGAAGAAGCAACCTTGTCTATCCCACCATGGCCATCGCCCACGAAGGACTTGCCTCACTAGCGGTAGATCTTCACGAAGTAGGCGATCTCCTTGCCCTTACAAGCTCCTTGGTTCAACTCCACAATCTTGTCGGAGGCTCCCAAGTGACACCTAGCCAATCTAGGAGACACCACTCTCCAAGAAGTAACAAATGGTGTGTTGATGATGAACTCCTTGCTCTTGTGCTTCAAATGATAGTCTCCCCAACACTCAACTCTCTCTCATAGGATTTGGATTTGGTAGAAAGAAGATTTGAGTGGAAAGCAACTTGGGGAAGGCTAGAGATCAAGATTCATATGGTAGGAATGGAATATCTTGGTCTCAACACAAGGGTAGGTGGTTCTCTCTCAGAACATATGAGTTGGAAGTGTAGGTGTGTTCTGATGGCTCTCTCCACGAATGAAGAGGAGGTGGAGGGGTATATATAGCCTCCACACAAAATCCAACCGTTACACACAATCTCCAATCTCGGTGGGACCGAATCAACAAACTCGGTCGGACCGAAATGGTAAACCTAGTGACCGTTAGAGATTTTCGGTGGGACTGACATGCATCTCGGTAGGACCGATATGGTTAGGGTTTGGGCATAACATAATCTCGGTGAGACCGATTACACAAACTCGGTGAGACCGATTTGGTAATTAGCTAACCAGAGAGTTGGTCAGGCAACTCGGTGGGACCGATTTGCTCTTTCGGTGAGACCGAAAAGTTACAAAAGGGAAACAGAGAGTTTGCATTGCAATCTCGGTGGGACCGATCCGCTCTTTCGGTGAGACCGAAAAGTTATGAAAAGGAAACAGAGAGGTTGTAATCCCATCTCGGTGAGACCGAGATCCCTATCGGTGAAACCGATTTGCTAGGGTTTGGCAGTGGCTTATGACATATGAGAAACTCCGTGGCGCCGGATAGAAAGAATCGGTAGGACCGAGTTTGGCTTAGGGTTTAGGTCATATGTGGATATGGGAAAGTAGTTGAGGATTTTGGAGCATATCATTAAGCACATAGAGCAAAAGGCTCATTAAGCAACACCTCATCCCTTCTTAATAGTATTGGCTTTTCCTATAGACTCAATGTGATCTTGGATCACTAAAATGTAAAATGAAGAGTCTTGAGCATTTGAGCTTGAGCCAATCCTTTGTCCTTAGCATTTTGAGGGTTCCACTTTCACCATCCATGCCATGCCAATCATTGAGCTTTCCTGAAATAATTGTCTTGGAATTGCATTAGCTCAATGAGCTATATGTTGTTATGAATTACCAAAACCACCTAGGGATAGTTGCACTTTCAATCTCCCCCTTTTTGGTAATTGATGACAACATATAGATCAAAGCTTCGACAAATGATAATAAGAATGAATTACATCGTCGCTTTGAGAAGTATGTGATAAGTAAGAGCTCCCCCTAAATTTGTGCATATTTAAAATTTTGCTTTGGACTGCAAATGCACAAAGAGTTAGAGTCATGGGTTACTCTTCCATGTCACATACATCTTGGTGGAGCGCTCAAAATGATAAACAGTGAAATACATGCACTCATCACCAAGGCAAAAGGTGAATGACCACATAAGATAGATAAGATATATCAAGCATGCATAAATGTAGCTTATGATCAAACACATGATCATCAATGTCTCACAAAGCATATCAAAGTATCTCAACCAAAAGCAAATAATGTATCAAAGACCACCAAATAAAACAAGAGAGAAAAGCAACACTCTCTCTCTCTCGAAGCCTATGATCTATACATCTTCTCCCCCTTTGGCAACAAGTTACCAAAAAGTTCCTAGAAAATGCATAGTGCTATATCGACACTCAGGCTTGATCTTCAGGAGGTGGTGGAGTCTGGATCACTCCAAGGACGAAGGCTTCTGTTGATGCTGATGGAGTTGGAGCTGAAGTGGATGCTGGAGCAGGTTGGGTTGATGCTGCGGCTGGAGCTGAGGCGGTTGCTCTTGTGTCAGGAACTGGCACTGCACTGGACCTCTGAGCTCGTGGAACTCTAGCAAATGCATCTGTAGTTGTCTTCCCTCTCCTCTCCTGCATGTCATCCTGGAGCTGCTCCACTGCTGTCTGTATCTCTGTCACCTTGATATACAAGTCATAGAACTTCTGTTCTACGATCCTCTCTAAGCTCGCCTGGTTCTGAGTTAGGTTGGCCAAACCTTTCTCAATGCGCAGGGTGGATGCAATCAGGTAACTGAGATGCTCTTGCTTGGTCTTCAAGAAGTATTCTGATGCCTCCTCTTGAGTTGGCATCCTAGCAGCTTTCTCCTTTCTAGCCTTCTCCTTTTGTGCTTGGGCATGGGCTAAAGATGGTTCATCCATGTTCATCACAACTTCATTGTCTTCAAACTCAGGATGAATAGGAAGATGTTCCTTATCCAAAAGATATATGCCAGTGCCCATATTGGAGTTGATCAGTTCTTGGATCTGAGGAGCATATCCACAGCTTCTCTTCCGGTCTGCTGCTGTCCTCTTGATTGTCTCTATCATCAGGCTGATGACCTTGAACTTCTGAGGCACATCAAAGATATGAAGCAAGTTGATAGCATGGCCTCTGACCATCTTGTGATCTCCAGACTTTGGTAGCAGAGTGTGCCTTAAGATCCAGTTGATTGTTGGCAATCCTGACAGAAGATAATGTACAGATCCATACTTGAAAGTTTCAAGTGCCTTATCAGGGATCTCCTTGTACATGTTGATCATTGAGTTGTGGTCCATCTTCTTCTTGGAATAGACATCCAAGTCATCTTCACTTTCTTCTGGGGCATTGATCAGTTGAGCCCATTCTGCAACAGTTGATTGGTACCTCGTACCTTCTGACATCCAGACAATCCTCCCATCGGGGTAAAAGTGTGCTGTGGAGTAGAACTGCATGATAAGTTCCTCGTTCCACTTTGTGAGCTTTTGCCCAACAAAGTCTGCTACTCCACAAGCCTTGAAGCTGTCCTCCACTCCTGGGAAGTGCTCTTCATTGTCCTTTATGTATTGCCAATCAACCCATTTCATGTCACAGACAATTGGCTTCTTGTCTAACAGGATTGTCTCATAGAAGTCCTTCTGTTCCTTAGTGTGGAACCTGTAGTCTATAGCAGTTCTTCTCCTGGTAGCATAGGGATCTTCTGCTCTCCATTTTCTCAATCCAGAGTCTCTCCTGATATACATATCCTCAGCCACAGGATGAGCATCATTGTGGTCTGGGATCTTGGGCTTCAATTTCCTCAAAACTTGTCCTTCTTCTTCTTCAGCAACATTAGGCACTAGGGCCTTGTTCTTCTCAGCAGCTGGAATATTTCTTGTATTCCTCTTGGGTTTTTGCTTTGGAGCTATCTTAGGGGCTTCCTTGGGCTTGGATGCAGCTCCCCCTGATCTAATGGCATCACCCATCAGCTTGGGTGCCTTGGGTGCTGGTGCAGCACCTTCCTCTTCCTCTTCTCCTTCATCAGAATCTTTCCTCATAGAGGGCTTGCCAGTGACTCTGGCAATGGTAGTTCTTGCTCTATTCTTTTTCTTGCCCTGGCCAATATCTTCTCCTTCAGATTCCATAGTGAACTTCATTGTTTCCTCAAGCACAGCCTTCCTAGGCTTAGAGGTTGGAACTCTTCTAGCAGGTGCTTTCTTGTGCATTCCTTGTTTGGTGGCTGCAGCTGAGCCATACTCTTTCTTTAGCACAATTCTCTTGGAGGTTGCCTCCTCCTCTGCCACATAGTCTTCATCTTCTGAATCTGAAGTTCTTTTCCTTCTCTGTCTGGTGGCAGCGTTTGGCAGATTGCTTGGAGTGCTCCTGCTGCCATCATCTGAAGAACTTGAGGGACTAGTGCCCTCACTCATATGCACAGGCTGCTCTGACTGATTCTGACTGTCACTCTGGTCTGACATGTTGAACAAGCTGACTACTGACTGCTGACCCTGTGAATAGTTTATAGATGAGGTAGAATGGATGAGCATCACAAAAAGCAGAGATTTTTGCAAAAGAATGATTCAAAAACTTAGTTTTAGTTTCCCACAGAAAGCATTTCGGATCTACCGATTTCTAAACTCGGTGATACCGAAGCAGCATTTGGAACCTAAACTAGTGATCTCGGTCAGACCGAGTCACAGTTCGGTGGCACCGAGACTGCTAGGGTTTCACAAAATTCAAAAATCGGTCACACCGATTAGTTACACTCGGTCAGACCGAGTTTCACTTGTGCAATGGCATAGGCCAAATCGGTGGGACCGAGTTTTTCAACTCGGTGGGTCCGAGATGGTTTCGGCGGAAACCTAACCCTAAATTTTTCGAATCAAACCTAATCTACGAGTTCTTTGACTGGATAGAAGTTTATCAAACGTGGCAAGAATCATTATGATCACAATGTGCTAGGAATCGGATTGGGAATAGCACAAAGATTGAGTCCATACCCTAGTTCGGCGGAGACTCGCTACGGCGGCAACGGCGGAGGTGATTTCCGTTGACAGCGACGGAGACCAGCGACTGGAGGCTGCTGGAGGTGAGAAGACGATCCGGAGACCACGTCGGCAGAGCGAGCTATGGCGCCGGCGAAGAGGTTTGGAGAAATTTCCAAATTTTTGCTCGTGACTATATATAGCCCGACCCTGTCGGTGTGACCGAGTAGAATGACTCGGTGGCATCGAGATGCAAAACTGTATACAGTTATTGCAACTCGGTGTGACCGAATAGTTCAAGTCGGTTGCACCGAGATTGAAAACATAGATCAACTTGATGATCTCGGTAGGACCGAAAGTGGGGTATCGGTCAGACCGAGAATCACAAAGAGGTTTTGGAAGTTTAAGTCTATGATGAATCGGGGACTCCGAGTGCTCCTCATACAGAGTGCTTCGAATTTTACTTGATCACTTTTGTGATGTAGCATGAATAGACTTTGAGACGAGAAAAGCATAGATAGCTAGAGGAGGTTCTTAGGCATTCTTGTCCATCCACTTGGCAAAAGAAGAGATAAAGCCAAACAATCAAAACAACAAGTGGATGTCCTCGAATGAGTAAAATATGCAACCAGCATTCTCACACAATAAAATGGCAATAGAAATATGTGACAAAGCATGCACAATCAATTCTAGCATCTATCAAGCAATTGGCGATGACTAGGTCATCTATATATGAGTATATTGACTTAGGAGTCAAATGAGAACGTTTGATCATAGGTCATACTCATCGTTTAAGCTCAAGTGGGGTTACCACTTTCACATAAAGCATTGTTGTGTTCACATCATTAGAGTTGCTTTAGCTCAAGACTTAGAGTAAAGCTCCCCCTAGATGTGATATCCCCCCTTAAGAGGGATGAACTAACCTTGGGTTTTGTCGATGATGACTTCATGTAGATGTTGAAGATGTGGATGCTCAATATTGATGTAGATCACTTGGAGCTATCCTTTTGAGTGAATTGCACTTTCAATACCTACATGGGTTAGTCCCACAAGGAACAAGCAAGTGTATCCATAGACACGGGGTGATGCACATACAAGAAAATGTCTATGAAAGCCTTTTAGATTACCTTGTCCCTTGACTTACCAACAAGAGGGTTTGTGACTCCTTGAACTAGTGCAAGATGTGGAAGTTGATTGCACTTGTTCTTGCCAAAATGATAAGAATGAAGTATGTTGGCGGAGTCACCCTCAAGAACTCTCTAGTTCTTCTTTTGGATCCACACCATCTTGATGGCAATCCTTGGAGTTGTAGTCGTACTTGATGAAGTGGAACTTGAAGTAGTCTTGGGAATCCACTTGACTAAGGTCTTAGGAGCTTCTTCAAATGCATCTATTTCCTCTTGAAGCTTGTCCTTGCCTTTTTGCTTGTAGTCTTGTGGTGGAAGATCATCTTGAGTTTGTGTCCCCTTGAAAGAAGTTGGATCATACTTCTCTTGTTGAGGAACAAACTTTGTCTTGGGGTATTGATCTTCTTCCCACTCAACTCCATTGGCATTGAACTTTCGTTCAAAACCAACACCTTGATTCTTTCGGTGCCTTCCTTGCTTGCGTACAATCTCCTCGAATTGCTTACTTCCGGCAAGGCTTTTGTACATTCCTTTCTCTATGATTTCCTTCAATGTGCTATTTTCTTGTTCAAGTGTAACTTGGCTAAGAGAATCATTAGTGGAATCAAGAGAACTACTAGAAGCAACAATATTGGATTTAACATGGTCACTGTTACTACTAGAGGAAGAATCTTTCTTGTTCTTGTTACTAGAGTTGACTTGAGGCATGTAAGTGGATAAGGGTAAACGTTTGGCAATATAAGAAGAACTTTTCTTGCGGAGATCATCATTGATTGCCTTTAAAAGCTCATGCTCTTGCTCAAGATTGAGCTTTTCAAAGCGTAACTTCTCATGAGCCCTTAAAAGTTCTCGATGATCTTCGAAGATAGTTTCATGAGCTAACTTAAGAGTGTTTAGTTCTTTAGTTAGAGCCTCAATTTTCTTCTTATCATTGTCATTCGTTTTAGCATGATTAATTGACGTTTCATCATAGTATTCATCACTAGAGTTGTCAACAAGTAAATCATCATCGCCTAACAAGTCATCTTCATCACTATTAAAATCAACATACTTAGGGTGAGTTACCTTAGGACCTTTGGCCATGAAGCATCTTCCAATTCCTTCATTGGGTGAATCAAATATGTCGTAGGAGTTGGTTGACACAAGTGATAGTCCGGCAACACCTTCATCTTGAGTATATTCGGAGTCGGAGTGATAACTTCTCTCGGAGTGATTGTCGGAGTCGGAGCCGGATACCCATTCACCAACATGAGCTTGATGTCTTCGTTTTGTGTAGCTCCTTGATGATTTTTCCTTCCTTTCTGAATCCTTGCTTCTCCGTGAGTGTCTTCGTTCATAACGATCATCTCTACTCCTTCTCTCTCGTGATGGTGATTCCTCTCTTTTGCTTCTTCTTTTTGGAGAATCTTCTCTTCTTTTGTAGGGAGCCGTACACTCATTGGAATAGTGTCCGGGTCTTCCACAATTGTAGCAGTTTCGCTCTCGACTAGAAGATCTTTTGTCATTGTAGGACCTTGACTTGGAGCTTCTATCTTTGCTTCTACTCTTGTAGAACTTGTTGAAGTTCTTCACCATTAAGCTCAGTTCTTCATTGAAGTTTTGTTTCTCACTTGATGATGTGGGGGCTTCACATGAGGCTTTATAAGCACCACTTGATTTGTTGTGAAGTTCCTCTTTGTCCTTGAGCGACATCTCATGAGCAACAATTCTTCCAATGACTTCCGTTGGCTTGAGATTTTTGTAATTGGGCATCATTTGGATCAATGTACACACGGTATCATATTTTCCATCCAAGGCTCTTAGGATCTTCTTGATGATGAATCTGTCGGTCATCTCTTCACTCCCTAAGCCGGCAATCTCATTTGTGATGAGAGCAAGCCTAGAGTACATTTCAGCGACACCTTCACCATCCTTCATTTTGAACTTGTCAAGTTGACTTTGAAGCACATCCAATTTAGATTCCTTGACAGAGTCGGTACCTTGGTGCATATCAATCAAAGTATCCCAAATTTCCTTTGCATTCTCAAGACGGCTGATTTTGTTGAATTCTTCGGGGCATAATCCGTTGAAGAGAATATCACAAGCTTGAGCGTTGTATTGTAGCATCTTCAACTCATCCGCGGTAGCTTCACAGTTTGGTTCTTTCCCTTCGAAGAAGTCACCTTGCAAACCAACACACACAATCGCCCAAACGGCAGGATTATGTCCAAGAATATGCATTTTCATTTTATGCTTCCAACTAGCAAAGTTAGTGCCATCAAAGTAAGGACCTCTACGATGATAATTTCCCTCACTAGACGCCATACTCTCCTAGGTTGTGAAACCAAGGCTATGATCACCAAAAGCTATGGGAATCAAAGCAAATGGAAACCAAGGCTCTGATACCACTTGTAGGATCGGAAGTATGTCTAGAGGGGGGTGATTAGACTACTTGACCAAATAAAAGCTACGCCTTTTCCCAATTTTAGTTCTTGGCAGATTTTAGCTATTTTAGGACAAGTCAAGCAATCATCACACGATTCAAGCAAGCATGCAAAGAGTATATAGGCAGCGGAAAGTAAAGCATGCAACTTGCAAGAATGTAAGGGGAAGGGTTTGGAGAATTCAAACGCTGTTGGAGACAAGGATATTTTTCCCGTGGTTCGGATAGGTGGTGCTATCCTACATCCACGTTAGTGGAGACTTCAACCCACGAAGGGTAACGGTTGCGCGAGTCCACGGAGGGCTCCACCCACAAAGGATCCACGAAGAAGCAACCTTGTCTATCCCACCATGGCCATCGCCCACGAAGGACTTGCCTCACTAGCGGTAGATCTTCACGAAGTAGGCGATCTCCTTGCCCTTACAAGCTCCTTGGTTCAACTCCACAATCTTGTCGGAGGCTCCCAAGTGACACCTAGCCAATCTAGGAGACACCACTCTCCAAGAAGTAACAAATGGTGTGTTGATGATGAACTCCTTGCTCTTGTGCTTCAAATGATAGTCTCCCCAACACTCAATTCTCTCTCATAGGATTTGGATTTGGTAGAAAGAAGATTTGAGTGGAAAGCAACTTGGGGAAGGCTAGAGATCAAGATTCATATGGTAGGAATGGAATATCTTGGTCTCAACACAAGGGTAGGTGGTTCTCTCTCAGAACATATGAGTTGGAAGTGTAGGTGTGTTCTGATGGCTCTCTCCACGAATGAAGAGGAGGTGGAGGGGTATATATAGCCTCCACACAAAATCCAACCGTTACACACAATCTACCAATCTCGGTGGGACCGAATCAACAAACTCGGTCGGACCGAAATGGTAAACCTAGTGACCGTTAGAGATTTTCGGTGGGACTGACATGCATCTCGGTAGGACCGATATGGTTAGGGTTTGGGCATAACGTAATCTCGGTGAGACCGATTACACAAACTCGGTGAGACCGATTTGGTAATTAGCTAACCAGAGAGTTGGTCAGGCAAACTCGGTGGGACCGATTTGCTCTTTCGGTGAGACCGAAAAGTTACAAAAGGGAAACAGAGAGTTTGCATTGCAATCTCGGTGGGACCGATCCACTCTTTCGGTGAGACCAAAAAGTTACGAAAAGGAAACAGAGAGGTTGCAATCCCATCTCGGTGAGACCGAGATCCCTATCGGTGAAACCGATTTGCTAGGGTTTGGCAGTGGCTTATGACATATGAGAAACTCGGTGGCGCCGGATAGAAAGAATCGGTAGGACCGAGTTTGGCTTAGGGTTTAGGTCATATGTGGATATGGGAAAGTAGTTGAGGATTTTGGAGCATATCATTAAGCACATAGAGCAAAAGGCTCATTAAGCAACACCTCATCCCTTCTTAATAGTATTGGCTTTTCCTATAGACTCAGTGTGATCTTGGATCACTAAAATGTAAAATGAAGAGTCTTGAGCATTTGAGCTTGAGCCAATCCTTTGTCCTTAGCATTTTGAGGGTTCCACTTTCACCATCCATGCCATGCCAATCATTGAGCTTTCCTGAAATAATTGTCTTGGAATTGCATTAGCTCAATGAGCTATATGTTGTTATGAATTACCAAAACCACCTAGGGATAGTTGCACTTTCAGCTATGCATTCTCTACAAGCGAGCTCTCGAAAAGATGCTCATGAAGGACTACTTCACCGAGGTATCTACGTATCCAGCTCACCTATTCCGTAGGTGATAACGAAAGCGTTGATCTCTTTTCGTCCGCATCATTGAAGCCTGTGAGCAGATTGCCGTTTTTCACTCGGCATAGAAATGCCGCCTTTTTGCTTGGCTTTAGTGCATATCAACTCGACGGCCATGAGAGTGATTGCATATGGTGTTTCCGCTGACTACACGAATGAATATCTTCGCGTTAAAAAAGATACCACCATCAAATGCGTCCATGCCTTTGCGAAGACAATGATCTACATTTTTGGCCTAGAGTACCTTCGAGCTCCAAACAAGGAAGACACAAAGAAGATCATGGCAACGAACGAAGAAAGGGGATGGCTGGGCATGCTAGGTAGTATTGGTTGCATGCATTGAAGGTGAAAGAACTATAAGGTGGCTTGGGCAAGGCAATACATCAGCCGCAAACGTAGACTCACCATTGTGCTTGAAGTCGTGGCTTCACATGATTTATGGATTTAGCATTGTTTCTTTGTTTCTCCGTGGTCTCTCAATGATATCAATGTCTTGCAGCGATCTCATCTATTTGCTCAGCTAGATAGTGGCAAAGTTTTGACTTGCAACTATACCGTCAATTGCCATGAGTGTACCATAGGGTACTATCTTGCCGACGACATTTGTCCTTCATGGTCAACAGTGCCAAGACCATTGGTGACCCCAAAACCAAGAAACACAAAGTTTTTGCCGAAGCACAAAAAGCTTGATGAAAGGATATTGAGAGGGCATTTTTGTGTGTTGCAAGCTTGATTTGCCATTGTTCGAGGTCTCGCTCGCTTCTGGGATAAACAATCCCTTAGAAACATCTTGACTGCTTGTGTAATTTTACACAACATGATCATCAAGGATGAGAGGGATTTGGACTTAGAGCTTTATTATGACAATGTTGGTAGCCGTGTGAAGCCTGGTAGGGACGCATATGAGATCACTGCATTTCTTGAATCCGATCGAGAACCGTAATTCGTACAATCAACTCCAACATGATCTTATTGAAGCATCGTTGGCAACTCTACGGAGGATAGATTCTCATTTTTATTCATATGTATTTGTGCGTGATTTGAACAATTTGGTGTTGTAATAATTATTCAAAATTGAACATTTGTTGTAATGAAAACGATTGTTGTTTTGTGATGCTTTTTGGACCATTTATATTCGTATGTTTAATTTATATTATGATTTCATTCGGTTCATAAATTTATAATTTACAAAGGTATGCAAAATTAAACGAGTTCTGGAAAACATTTGCATGACGAATTTACAACATCTATTCTGTTGGAGAGCTCGCGATGCTGTAATTTTTTTACAGGCGCACGTAAACTTACGAGAAGTGCGTGTACGGTATACCTGGCCATCCCTCGGGCCGGGCCAACCCAAGCCCGACCAAAAAACCCAGGCCTGAGCCCGGCCCGTCGGGCCTCTTCCTTAAACGGCGAAAACAACAAGGCCCGAGCCCGGCCGGTGGACAAGGTCTGGCCAGGCCGGGCCGGGTCGGGCTTTTTCGGGAACCTATCCACGACAACAAATATGCTATCCCTCCCCTTCTTTGTTCGAGATAAACCTAAAACAAAGTCCATAGATATATCCTCCCAAGGAACACTAGGTACAGGCAAAGGCATATATAAACCATGAGGATTGAGTCGTGACTTAGCTTTTTAACATGTAGTGCAGCGAGCAACAAAACGCTCAACATCCCGTCTCATCTTTGGCCAAAAGAAATGTGTAGCAAGTATATTGTCCATGTTCTTCACGTCAAAGTGTCCCATTAGTCCTCCTCCATGCGCCTCCTGCAACAACAAAAGACGAACGGAGCTAGCTGGAATGCATAGCTTGTTAGCACGAAATACAAATCCATCGTTAACGATGAACTTGTTCCATGTTCTACCTTCTTTATAATTCTACAATACATCTTTAAATTCAGCATCATGCACATATTGATCTTTGATGGTCTCCAACCAAATATTTTAAAGTCAAGTTGTGAAAGCATAGTATAACGACGAGACAATACATCAGCAATAACATTTTATTTACTCTTCTTGTGTTTAATGACATAAGGGAAAGTCTCAATGAATTCAACCCATTTAGCATGTCTACGGTTCAGTTTTGCTTGACTTTTAATGTGTTTCAAAGATTCATGATCAGAATGTATAACAAATTCTTTGGGCCATAAATAATGTTGCCATGTTTCTAAGGTCCGAACAAGAGCATATAATTCTTTATCATAAGTAAAATAGTTCAGACTAGGCCCACTCAATTTTTTAGAAAAGTATGCAGCAGGTTTGCCATCTTGTAATAACACACCTCCTAATCCAATTCCACTAGCAGCACATTCAAGCTCAAAAGTCTTATTAAAATCAGGAAGTTGGAGTAAAGGAGGATGTGTCAACTTATCTTTCAATACCGTGAAGGCTTCTTCCTGTGCGGTACCCCAAACAAAAGGCACATCCTCCTTTGTAAGCTCATTGAGAGGTGCAGCAATGGTGCTAAAATCTCTCACAAAAAGCCTATAGAAACCAGCGAGTCCAAGAAAACTCCTCACTTGTGTGACCGTTTTGGGCCGCGGCCAACTCTCAATAGCTTCAATCTTGGCTTTATCAACTTCAATTCCCTATGGAGTAACAACATAGCCAAGAAAAGATACTCGGTCGGTGCAAAAGGTGCACTTCCCAAGGTTACCAAACAAACGTGCATCACATAGAGCAATAAAAACAGCACATAAATGTTCCAAATGTTCTTCCAAAGATTTTCTATAAATCAGTATATCATCAAAATAGACTACCACAAATCGTCCAATGAAAGCACGTAAAACTTTGTTTATTAGTCTCATGAAAGTACTAGGTGCATTAGTTAACCCAAAAGGCATGACTAACCACTCATATAAACTAAACTTAGTTCTAAATGTTGTTTTTCATTCATCTCCCAATTTCATACGAATTTGATGGTATCCACTACGCAAATCAACTTTGGAGAATACTGTAGAGCCACTCTGTCGGGGGATATCGGCCTCCACGAGCACCTATGGGGACGGAGCCCCTTGTCGGTTCGGCGGGGGCAGAGGTTGCACAAAGAGCAGATCGAGGCGACACACACACACACAACGATTTTACCCAGCTTCGGGCCGCATGGATGCGTAAAACCCTACTGCTGCTTGTCTGGTTGATTAGAGCTCTTGCTCTGGAGCGCAAGAAGCTACAGTAAGCTGGAGCTGGATGCGGACGAGGGTCTACTGAGCGTCCTCCTCTCTAGGGTTCGATCGGGGTCCGGGGTCTGGATCCCCCTCTACGTGCGCATGGGCCTCCTTTTATATGCTAAGGGGTTTCCCACAGGTAGCGACGTAGGTGAGGGTAAAAATGGCAAGGAACTGTGCGAACAGTGGCCGCACAATGCTATCGCACCTAACTCTGACGACGGGGGACAAAGGCATTAAATGCCTGTCTGGATCGCCTGAACAGTGCCGGGGCGGACCGTTAGGGGCGCCTCCGCTTGCCACGCGGGCGACTCCGCCAACGTCGCATGCCACGTGCGAGCCCCAGGTTGCGCGGCGCCCCGCCACGTGTCTCTGGGGAAGCCCCAGAGTGACGCGTGGGCAGGTGAGCTGGAGCGCATGCCTGAGGTGGTGGTTAGCCGCGGCGAGTGGCTTGCCGCGGTGGTCGTCTTGCCACACCTGAGAGCTTGCCGCTCGTCAGGCCTTGCCGGGGCGCGCGGCGCGCCGCGGCGGGCTTCTCTTGGGGTGCCTTGGCTTGGTCGTCCCGGCGGGCTCCTCCCGCCGGGGACTTGGTGCTTCTGCTTAGTCGTCCCGGCAAGCTCCTCTTGCCGGGGCCTTGTCGCCTTGGCCCGGCAAGCTCCTCTTGCCAGGGCCTGGTCTTCTAGGCTCGATCACTTGGCCTTCGTCCGGCCCAAAAAGGGCCGTGGAGACTCTTGTCGCTCCCCTGGCCGGCCTTGCCGCGGGACGCTACTACTGCCCGTGCACAAGTTCGGGGTACTAAGGTACCCCTACTTTAGTACACCGACAGGAGCCCCCGGGTCTGGGCCATACACGGTGCCGAGCGTTGTTGGGCCAGGCCCTAACAGTGCACGGGCACGCGTGGCCTGGGTTGCGCTGCTCCTTAACTCTGTGCCCGTCGCGCCCTCCCCAAGTGGCGCGCGCTTATCACGGCGTCGTGGGGGGGCGAGGCGTGCGAGACGTGCGTGACGTGGGTGGCATGCGCGGGGCTGAGGCCCGCAGGCATGCGTCACGTCGGGCACGACTCCTTTATTTGGAAAGGCGAAGCGCCCGTCCCCATTTTCAAATGGGGGCGGAGGCGTGGAGGCGCGGCTTGGTGAATGAACGGGGTCGAGGCGCGGCTTTCGGGGCGCCCATCCCCACGATCACGGGGTGGGGAGAGGTCGCCTCATCCGTCGCCTCGGCCCTGCTCACCTGCCACGCGTCCTCCATGCACTTGGCGTTGCGGTGGTGGAGGCAGGAAGCCGGGCCGACGCGGGTCGAAGTAGAGGGTCGGCCCCGTCGCCTGCCCTTCCTCTGCTTTGATTGGTTGGGCGGGGCGGCCGAGCCCCCACTCCGCCCCTTTATAAGGAGCGGAAGGGGATGACGAGGGTCCGCACTCCTTCCTTCTTCCTTCTCTTAGATCCCTGGTCCCCTCTCCCCAACTGTCATGGAGAAAGGGAACCCTGGTCCTTCTTCGGTGGCGGCAAGGGTAGCCGCCAGGCAGCAAGCCCCTCCTCCCCTTGCACCCGCGGCGGCGGAGCCAACCGTAAGGGGAAGGGGGAGGGGGCGAGGTCGTGGATGAGGCCGTGGACGGGGCCGAGGCGCTCGAGGCGGGCAGGACAGCGCGCCGGCCTCGCCTCCGCCGGCGGCTCCGTTTCCCGCGGCGGTTCATCTCGGGGACGACCCCTGCGAGTTCATCATCAGGCTGCGCCGGGCGCCTCGCCGTCGCCTCCGCCTCCCGGCTCCTTTCACGGACGTCTTGGAGGCGGAACAACACGAGACGCTGAGACTGCGCATGAGGGGCTGCGGGATCAGTGGTACGCGAGTCCACGTCGAATCCCGAGCCCCCGGCGTGATGTGTCTTGGCCGCGGGTGGAAGACGTTCGCCCGGATCCACAGCTTGGCGGCGGGGTTCACCCTCCATTTCAAGCTGATGGAGGGCGATCTCCTCTCCGTCAAGGTCTTTGGGGACCTCGGCACCCGGGCCCGGTGCTGCGTGGATAGTTCCTCCGACAGCGAAGGCTCCTCCTCGAGCGAGAGTGACGAGGAGGGGAGCGACATCGACGACGAGGGGGGGCGGTCGCCGGGATGACGGGCACGAGTAGGCGCTAGTCGCAGCTCCGCGTGGCACCGGCGGCCCCCATCGTCCGCGTTGTTGGCGCCGTGAACTCCCCGGGGTCGTCTCCTTGGGCGGCTGGCGTAGGGAGGCTGCGGAAGAGGAAGAGGGCGGGCAGCAAGGCCGCTGCCTTGTCTTCCAGCTTCGCCCCAGACGCCGCCACCATCCCTGCTCGCGGCGACGACCGCTGGGGTCTTCTCTCCGGCCCGGCAAGCTCCTCTTGCCGGGGCTTCGTCTTCTCGGGCGGCTGGAGTGGCGAGGCTGCGGAAGAGGCTGGCGGCAAGGCCGTCAACTCGGAGTACGAGGGCTAGATGCCCTCGACAGCGTGTTGACGTCCCGCGGCCTCCTTCTCGAGCTCCGCTTCCGGCGCCGCCGTCTTCATCCGGCCTTCGGAGCCCCGGGGCGGAGCCCCGGATGCTCTCTTGGCGTCTTCTGCCACCCGTAGCTCGTCTAGGCGCCCCTTTTGTCCTTCTCGCCTCCTTGCCCTACCTCCTGAGGAGAGAGACAAGAAAGGGATTACGGGCACCTTATCTCTTTTTATCTTGTAAGCCCACGGGCCTTAGTCGTATTTAAATCTTGTAATCCCATCTTTCATGTTTTTCATTCTCTCTGAGCTGTACCTGAGTGGAATGTTTTTAATGAAAAGGGGATGTTTGCCGGATCATTTGTCTCGCGGGTACATCCCGCGGCAAGGGGCGGACCCTTTGCACCGTTAAGATAGACACTTCCCTGCCCGGCAACGGACCCTGCCGTCCCCCCGCAACCCTCGGCCCTCCTCACGCTCTTGGCGGAGGCAGGGAGAAGGCGGGTTCTGGCCCCTCGCTTCCTCCCCTTGCCGCCGCGGCTACTATCCGAAGCGGGCCCCAGGAACGCGCTCCGGGGTTTGCCGCTTAAGAGAGCACGGCAGCTTTTTAGGAGGAAGCAAGGTTTTCACATTCCGCAGCTTACGAGAGAATGCATGATAAGGGATGTAAAGACTTATCTGAGGTTGCAGCCTCCGGCAACTCTGGCTTGCCGGGAGGCGGGTGCTGGCTCGCCCTTCTCCCCTTCTTCGTCCTTGAGCGGCTCGACAAGGGTAGGCAGTTCCCGCGAGCCAAAGGGAAAGGACGGGAAAAAGACGTGGACTCGACCTCTAAGTTAGGGGTTAGCGACTGTTAGGCACTATCAACCCTAACCAAGGACGAGACTCGACTCAGCATGCATGCTAAAACTTGGGGGGGGGGGGGTAGCGCGTCATTGCGGCCAGGGTCTGCGCCTGGCTTTGTACAAAGGATTACATGCGTCTGCGGCAAGACTTTTGTACAAAGAGTTGGTTGCCGGACGGGGTCCGACAACCGCGCCTTACGGGTAAAACTTGCGAAGATGCTCAATGTTCCAGGAATTGCTCACCGGAGTACCATCTTCGGTCTCGAGGCGGACGGCGCCGGGCCTCATGACTCGTTTCACCCGGTAAGGGCCTTCCCACTTCGGCGTCAACTTGTTGTGTATCTTGGCCGACTGAACGCGCCGAAGAACAAGGTCGCCTTCCTCGAGGCTCCTGGCTTTAACTTTGCGGCTATGATAGCGACGCAGAGCTTGCTGGTAGCGAGCGGATCGCACAGCAGCCTGGAGACGATCCTCCTCGAGGAGCAGTGCGTCATCTTCACGCGACCGCTCTTGCTCAAGCTCATCATAAGCGAGCACTCGAGGTGACTCGTATACGAGTTCCGTGGGGGTAACTGCTTCTGCTCCATAGACTAGAGCAAATGGTGTCTGGCCGGTGGCTCGATTTGGCGTCGTTCTGACCGACCAAAGAACCGCCGGCAGCTCCTCGATCCAGTTCCGTTCGCGCTTGAGCAGCTTGTCAAAACTTCTGGTCTTGAGCCCGTGCAGTACCTCGGCGTTGGCCCTTTCCGCTTGACCGTTGCTCCGGGGATGAGCAACAGAAGCGAAGCAGACCTTGGTGCCGAGATCTTGGGTGTACTGCATGAAGGTGTGGCTTGTGAACTGCGTACCGTTGTCGGTGATGATCCTGTTGGGGATCCCGAAGCGGCAAGCAATCGTCCTGAAGAATTTGATCGCGGACTGGGCGGTCACCTTTCTCACCGGTCCCACTTCTGGCCACTTTGTGAACTTGTCGATGGCAACGAACAAGTACTCAAAGCCCCCGACGGATCGGGGGAAGGGGCCGAGGATATCGAGCCCCCAGACCGAGAAGGGCCAGGACAAAGGGATCGTCTGGAGAGCTTGAGCTGGCTGGTGTATCTTCTTGGAATGGAACTGGCACGCTTCACACTTGGTTACTTGTGCAGTTGCATCCTGGAGGGCTGTGGGCCAGAAGAAACCTTGCTGGAACGCCTTTCCGGCAAGTGCTCTGGCGCCAATGTGGTGTCCACATATGCCTCCGTGTATCTCCGCCAACAGCTTCTGTCCGTCTTCCCGGTGGATGCACTTCAATTTCACCCCATTGCGTCCTCTTCTGTACAGTGCGCTGTCAACGAACTGGTACATACTGGACTGCCGGGCTACTCTTTCAGCTTCTTCTTGTTCTTCGAGAAGTTCTCCTGTCTGGAGGAAACGGACGATCTGCTGCGCCCACGTCGGAGCCTGTGGCTCGACGACGAGGACTAAAGGCATGTCGGCGGCTGCGGGAACATCAGCTTCTACGGCGAGGACTTGGGGCTCAGCCGGAGCTTGTCGTTCCCCGGCAAGCTTGCCGGGGCATGGCTTGCCGGGAGCGCCTGCTTCGTCGGGACAAACCCTGGGGCTTGCCGGAGCGGGCAGCTCCTCAGCACTCTTGGCGTCGATCTCGGGGACTCTCTTGGCGGCGGCTTCGGGAAGCTCTGCCGGGAGATAGTCGCCGGAGACCGATTTCCTCTTCTTGCTTGGCCCGGTCGATGGTGTCACGGATGGCTGAGTCAGCTTGAGCACAAAAGTCCCTGGTTCCACAGGTAGCTTTAGTGCGGCGCATTTTGACAGGCCGTCGACGATGTCGTTCTCTGCTCTTGGAACGTATTCCATTTGCAGGCCGTCAAAGGGCTCTTCCAGCTTCCTCACTTCATCAACGTAAGCTTCCATCAACGGGCAGTGGTAATCCTTGTTCACTTGGCGGACGACGAGCTGCGAGTCACCCCTGACAATGAGCTTCTTGATCCCAAGTTCCGCCGCGATCCTGAGACCGGCGAGCAAACCTTCATACTCTGTCGTATTGTTGGTTGCTTGCTCCTTGGGAAAGTGCATCTGGACGATGTACTTGAGGTGCTCTCCGGTGGGCGCGATGAGCAGCACGCCGGCACCGGCGCCTTCCAGCGAAAAGGCACCATCAAAGTACATCAGCCACTCTTTGGTTGCTTCCTTGCCGGGGATGCTCGTCTCTGGAATTTCTTCGTCCGGTGTCGGCGTCCACTCTGCTATGAACTCTGCCAATGCTCTGCTCTGGATGGTCGAAGTGCTCTCGAACCTGAGGCCAAAGCTTGACAGTTCTAGTGCCCACTCGACAATCCTGCCTGTTGCTTCGGGATTCTGCAGTATCCTCTTAAGCGGAAAGCGAGTGACCACTGTGATCTCGTGTGCTTGGAAGTAATGGCGCAGCTTCCTCGAGGCCATGAGGAGGCCGAAGAGCAATTTCCGCACACCAGAGTACCTCGATCTAGCCCCCTGCAGGAGGGAACTGACGAAGTAAACTGGGCGCTGCACCATCCTCTTCCTCTGCACTTCCCTTTGCGCTTGTGCGGATCCGCCTTTGCCGGGGCCAGAGCTTGTCGGGGAAGCCCCCTGCTTGCCGTCGGACGCGCTTGCCGTGGCTGCTGGCTCGTCATCAGCTTCCCTCTCCGCAACTAACGCAGCACTAGCCACTTGATTGGTTGCCGCTAGGTAGAGCAGCAACTTCTCTTGCGGTCTAGGCGCGACAAGTATAGGAGCGGAGGACAGGTATTTCTTCAAGTCTTGCAGCGCAGCCTCCGCTTCCGGAGTCCATTTTACTGGACCTGCCTTTTTCAGGATTTTGAAAAACGGCAGGGCGCGTTCCGCAGACCTGGAAATAAATCTGCTGAGAGCCGCCACGCAGCCGGCAAGTCTTCGCACGTCCTTGACACGCGTTGGTGCTTCAATCTGCTCGATGGCCTTGATCTTGTCGGGGTTGGCTTCGATCCCACGCTGAGACACGAAGAACCCGAGAAGCTTGCCGGAGGGAACTCCGAACACGCACTTCTCGGGGTTGAGCTTGAGGCTGATCTTGCGCAAGTTCGCAAAGGTTTCCTCCAAGTCTTGAACCAAGGTTGCCTTGTCTCTACTCTTGACCACAATGTCGTCCATGTAGGCCTCCACATTTCTGTGGATCTGTGGCTCGAAAGCAGTGTGGACAACCCTCGCGAACGTCGAGCCTGCGTTCTTCAGTCCAAAAGGCATCCGCACAAAACAGTACGTGCCGCATGGAGTGATGAACGCAGTCTTCTCTTCGTCTTCTTTAGCCATGAAGATCTGGTGGTACCCGGAGTAGGCGTCAAGGAATGAAAGCAGGTCGCATCCGGCCGTGGAGTCAACAATCTGGTCGATGCGCGGCAAGGGAAATGGATCTTTAGGGCAAGCTCTGTTGACATCGGTGAAATCGATGCAAAGCCTCCACTTCCCGTTTGCCTTGCGCACGACAACAGGATTGGCCAACCACGTCGGATGGAGCACGCCTCTGACGAGGCCTGCCGCTTCCAACTTCCTGATCTCCTCCGCGATAAACTCTTGGCGCTCCACCGCTTGTTTCCTGACCTTTTGCTTGATGGGCCGCGCATGAGGACAGACGGCGAGGTGGTGCTCAATCACTTCCCTGGGAACGTCGGGGATGTCAGATGGTTGCCAGGCAAACACATCGACATTCGCCCGCAGGAAAGCGACGAGCGCGCCTTCCTATTTGGGGTCGAGAGTGGCACTGATGGTGAAGGTACCACCAGTGCCGTCCTCCTTGGCAGGCACCTTCTTGGTCGCTGGTGGAGCAGCCATCGTCTCCTTGTGTTTACCGGCGGGGCTCGATGGTGCGTCCTCAACGGCAGCGCAGCGCTCCGGAAAGGCGCGCTTGCCGGAGTGGGCACCAGAGCATTCGCCGGGCTTGGCCTTCTTGCCGGCGGGGCTCGATGGCACGTCCTCGACGGTAGTGCAGCACTCCGAAGAGGCGCGCTTGCCGGAGTGGGCGCCAGAGCATTCGCCGGACTTGGTCTTCATGCCGGCGGGGCTCGATGGCACGTCCTCGACGGTAGCGCAGCTCTCCGAAGAGGCACGCTTGCCGGAGTGGGCGCCAAAGCACTTGCCGGACTTGGTCTTCATGCCGGCGGGGCTCGATGGCACGTCCTCGACGGCAGCGCAGCACTCCGAAGAGGCGCTTTTGCCGGAGTGGGCGCCAAAGCACTTGCCGGACTTCTTCTTTCCCCGGGAGCTCCAGCGGCAAGCGGGCCGCGGGCCGTTGCTGCTGTTGCGTCCCGGTATATTTGGTCGGCGCAGATAAGGGCATCCTTCTTGTCGCCGGGGACAGAAATGACGCTTATCGGGCCAGGCATCTTGAGCATGTTGTACGCGTAGTGAGAGGCCGCCATGAATTTGGCGAGCGCTGGTCGGCCGAGGATCCCGTTGTAAGGCAACGGGAAGTCGGTGACGTCAAAGGTGACCCTCTCAGTCCTGAAATTCAGCTCGCTGCCAAATGTGACCGGCAGCGTGATCTTTCCCTTCGGCTTGCTCCTTCCCGGGTTGATTCCTTGGAATGTACCGGTTTCTTCGAGCTCGCTGTCGGGAACTTGGAGTCTCCGGAGAACAGCAGAGGAGATCAGATTCAAGCCGGCCCCACCGTCAACTAGCATCTTAGTGACCTTGAGGTTGCGGATCGTTGGGGAAACCAACATCGGCAAGCACCTGACCGCGGTTGTGCGATCAGGGTGGTCCTCAATGTCGAAGATGATAGGCGTGCTGGACCATCTCAGGGGTCTGCGTGACTCGACGGGTGGCTCCACTGCATTGACCTCCCGCACCCACCGCTTAAGCTGGTGGTGGGAAGTGTGCAGGGAGGCACCGCCGTCTACACACAAGACCTCAGTGGCTTTCTGAAACTCTTGCTCGCTGGTCTCGGGGTCTTCCATGTCTTCGTCGTCGTCATCGTCTTCGCCCTTGTCGCGCCCCCGGGGAGGTCTGTCTGCTTGCCGCTGCTTGTCCTTGCCGCGGCGCTCTCCCGGGCCGGGGCGCTTCGTGCCGGATCCTCCGCCACCTGCTTGGGCTCTCTCCTTGTCGTGTCGTGCGTACTCGGCCTTCTGCAGGTCGGCGAGCCGCTCGACTTGCTTGCAACTCTGGAGGTCGTGGCCCCTGGTACGGTGGATCTTGCAGTATTTCTTGTCGGTACCGTCCCGCTTATCGGCAGCCGCCACCGCCCGGCAGTTGGCGCACCCGACAACCTCCTTGCCGGGGCCTCCCGCCTGGGCTTTCTTGGCGGAGCCCTCGCTGCCGGACTTCTCGACAACCAGTACTTCTGGGTTTTTCTTCTTTTTGCCATTCCGCCGCCGGCCTCTCCTTGCCGGGGCGGTACCTTCGCTGTCGGAGTCTCCTTCTCCAACACTTTCTCCGGGGAGCTTCCTCCCCTCCTCAGCGCGTGCACACTTGTCGGCCAGGGAGTAAAGCTCGCTGACCTCCTTGATTTTGCACATCGCCATCTCCTCCCGCATCCTGCGGTTACGCACGTTCTGGTGGAACGCGTTGATCACCGCGGCGGGGTGGACGTCTGGGATGTTGTAGTGCACACGGCTGAACCTCTGGATGAACTTGCGCAAAGGCTCCCCCTCCTTCTGAACAAGCAGATGAAGGTCGCTTGCCTGGCCATGGGGTTTGTGGCCGCCCGTGAAGGCGCCAACAAACTGATGGCATAGATCTGGCCAGGAGGAGATGGAGCCGTCCGGCAAGTGCATGAGCCAGGATCTGACGTTGGGCTTGAGTACCAGCGGGAAGTAGTTGGCAAGGATCTTATCGTCCCGTCCCCCGGCAGCCTGCACCGCAATGATGTAGATGCTGAGGAACTCAGACGGATGCGACTTGCCATCGTACTTCTCGGGCACGTCGGGCATAAAGTTCTTTGTGCTGGGCCACTGGACTTGCCGCAGCTCGCGGGTGAATGCGGGGCAGCCTACCGAATACGACAGTTCGCCTGGTTCCCCCGGTGCGTGCATGTCTCCAGCGGGCCCAACGCGCTGGTCTGATTGACGGCGCGCCTCTCTTCTGCGCTCGATGCGGGTTCGAGCGTCTTCTTCCCTTCGTTCGTGAAGGACTTGGCATTGGTCGCGGCGAGTTCGCGGGTTCGACGACGCGGTGGAGTCGTCGTCGAGGTGAGCCCGGCGAGTCGGCGACCGTGGCTTCTGGGGCGGGGAGTGCACTGTGGTTGCACCCCCGCCATTCTTGGCGCCATCGGTTCTCGCCTGGGTGACTGGCCGCGGCTGCGACGCGCTGTGCTGCCGTGGAGTGTCACCATTGGCGAAACCGATGAGGCTCTGGATGGTTGCCCTCCAGCCGTCGAGCTTGTCCGCCGTCGGAGGGTAGTCTAGGAGTAGTTGAGCTCGCGCGAGAGCTTCCGCTGGGGTGGCGGGCAGAGGCTGCGAACGGCGCGAGGAGCGGGATGTGCTCGAACTCCTAACCATGTTAGAAGGAGCAGCCCTCGGTCCAGGCAGCCGCGCGACGCTCGTTCCGGCATGCTGGATCGCATGCTGGTCCTGAGCACCTCGGGACCCACCAGCACGGTCTGGGTCCAGCGAGCGTATGGTACCATGGGTACTATGACGCTGCTGGTTTCGCGCCTCCTGGGAGGGGCGCGGGGCGAGCTCGGACGTCGCGGGACCAAGAACTGGTTCCATGGCGCCCGTTCCTCCGCCGGCGTCCTCCCCACCACCCGTCTGCTCCATGGGCGGTGGGTTCGATGCTGACGGACCGGTCGCCTCCGGAGCTTTCTTCTTCGGTGCCATGCTGGCGCAAACAATGAGAGTCTGGCTCGCGTGGACGCCGGATCTGATTCACACAACCTCGACGCACCCCCTACCTGGCGCGCCAAAGATGTTGGGGGATATCGGCCTCCACGAGCACCTATGGGGACGGAGCCCCTTGTCGGTTCGGTGGGGGCAGAGGTTGCACAAAGAGCAGATTGAGGCGACACACACACACAACGATTTTACCCAGCTTCGGGCCGCATGGATGCGTAAAACCCTACTGCTGCTTGTCTGGTTGATTAGAGCTCTTGCTCTGGAGCGCAAGAAGCTACAGTAAGCTGGAGCTGGATGCGGACGAGGGTCTACTGAGCGTCCTCCTCTCTAGGGTTCGATCGGGGTCCGGGGTCTGGATCCCCCTCTACGTGCGCATGGGCCTCCTTTTATATGCTAAGGGGTTTCCCACAGGTAGCGACGTAGGTGAGGGTAAAAATGGCAAGGAACTGTGCGAACAGTGGCCGCACAGTGCTATCGCACCTAACTCTGACGGCGGGGGACAAAGGCATTAAATGCCCGTCTGGATCGCCTGAACAGTGCCGGGGCGGACCGTTAGGGGCGCCTCCGCTTGCCACGCGGGCGACTCCGCCAACGTCGCATGCCACGTGCGAGCCCCAGGTTGCGCGGCGCCCCGCCACGTGTCTCTGGGGAAGCCCCAGAGTGACGCGTGGGCAGGTGAGCTAGAGCGCATGCCTGAGGTGGTGGTTAGCCGCGGCGAGTGGCTTGCCGCGGTGGTCGTCTTGCCGCACCTGAGAGCTTGCCGCTCGTCAGGCCTTGCCGGGGCGCGCGGCGCGCCGCGGCGGGCTTCTCTTGGGATGCCTTGGCTTGGTCGTCCCGGCGGGAGGTGCTTCGGCTTAGTCGTCCCGGCAAGCTCCTCTTGCCGGGGCCTTGTCGCCTTGGCCCGGCAAGCTCCTCTTGCCGGACCTCGCCTGCTCGGCCCGGCAAGCTCCTCTTGCCGGGGCCTGGTCTTCTAGGCTCGATCACTTGGCCTTCGTCCGGCCCAAAAAGGGCCGTGGAGACTCTTGTCGCTCCCCTGGCCGGCCTTGCCGCGGGACGCTACTACTGCCCGTGCACAAGTTTGGGGTACTAAGGTACCCCTACTTTAGTACACCGACACACTCAATTCATCAAGCATATCATCTAGCCTAGGAATAGGATGACGATAATGAATAGTAATATTATTAATGCATCTACAATCAACACACATACGCGTCATACCATCCTTTTTAGGCACTAGTATAATAGGAACAACACAAGGACTAAGAGATTCGTGTATATAACCTTTGTCGAGCAGCTCCTGTACTTGACGCATAATCTCCTTCGTCCCCTCTGGATTGGTACGATATGGTGCACGGTTGGGTAGCGATGCACCGGGAATTAAGTCAATTTGATGCTCAATCCCTCGAATAGGTGGTAATCCCGGTGGCACGTCTTGTGGAAAGACGTCAGTGAACTCCTGCAAAATGTTAGTGACAGCAGGGGGCAAAGAGGAAGGCACGTCCTCAAATGAAAATAATGCCTCTTTGCACACAAAAGCATAGCAAACAGATTTGCTGAAATCTAGCTCATCAATATCAGATTTTGTGGCAAGTAAACATGCACTTTTCAATTTAATTTCAGAAGCAACACTAGATGGTTTATCATTAGGTTTCATTTGTTGCTCAAATTCTTTTGCCACAATATGATTTTCACTCTTATTTTCTCCTGTTTTACTTTATTAGATCTATTAATATCATCTTTCAAAATGGAATCAGGAGTCATAGGAAGCAAAGTAATATTTTTATCCTTATGAACAAGAGTATACTAATTGTTTCTACCATGGTGTACAGAATTTTTATCAAATTTCCATAGTCTACCAAGTAATAAGGAACATGCTTGCATAGGTACCAAATCACAATCAACATAATCACCATATGTAGAGATACTAAAATGCACACGGACAGTACGTGTTACCTTAACCTTGCCGCTGTTGTTGAACCATTGAATGTAGTAAGGATGTGGATGTGGTCTTGTGGTGAGAGATAGCTTCTCCACCATCTCCATGCTAGCCAAGTTGTTGCAGCTCCCTCCATCTATGATGACGCGAACAGAACGTTCCTTCACAACTCCCTTTGTATGGAACAAATTATGCCTCTGATTTTGCTCAGCTTGTGTGACCTGCACACTCAAAACATGTTGAGCAACTAAACATTCATACCTGTCAACGTCTTCAGGAGCCATGTATTGTGTCTCATGTTCAGAATCATCTCCACCGTGTTCTTCATGTGTAATAAGAGCCAAAGTCTCCTCATCATAGTCACTAGCGGACTCATACCCACCATCCTCAGTAGCAATCATCACACGCTGAGATTTGCATTCTTTCGCATAATGACCTCTTTCCTTACAATGACAACAAATAATATCACTTGTGTGCCCTGTTGATGCCATGGAAGAAGAAGAGCTCTGTGCAGGCCCGACAGGTGTGCTCTTGGCAGATAGTGGTGGTGGTGCCTGCTTTCTTGTATCATGGCTGGAGGTGGCACCTGATGGAGGTGCTGGTGCAGTGGAAGTAGAGGATGCATGTGGTGTCCATGATGAAGGTCGACCTACAGAAAAGTTAGTTAGCGCCAATGCATGTCGATCCTGCACTTCATGTTCAGCTTTACAAGCAAGATGGAATAAACGAGTGATATTATTATACTCCTTATACTCTAGAATGGTCTAAATCTCTCTATTTAATCCACCCATAAAACGTGCAAGCATAGCTTCATTCTCCTCAACAATACCACATCTAATCATGCCAGTTTGTAATTCCTGATAATATTCTTCTATAGAATTTTTTCCTTGTCTTAAGTGCTACAATTTTTGAAGTAATTCACGTTGATAATATGGTGGAACCCAACGAGTACGCATAGCAGTTTTCAAAGCAACCCAAGTAGCTGAAATAGGATATAATCTACAATGTTCAGACCACCAAACACATGCAAAGCTAGTGAAAGCACAAACAGCAGTAGGAACACGTCTCTCCTCAGGATATTGTAAACATGTAAATCGTTGTTCAGTTTCTAACTCCCAAGTAAGATATATATCAGGAACATATCTACTCTCAAATGGTGGAATATTTAATTTTAGTTTAGGGAGATGGTCATGTACCTCAGGTGGTGGTGCAGCCCTACCGTTGCGATGATATCCATGAGGATGACCTGGTGGTGGTTGAAAGTGCGTTATATCGACTATAGGGGGGTGAACAGGCGATTTTTATGAATTCTTCACCGAGGAATTTGCGGGTGAGGACATTCCTTAGCGAAGAACTACTTGCAGCGGAATAAGTACTCAAAAGTAAACATAACAGAGCACAAGCATGCTCATTATGATGAAATGAAGACGAGCACAGAGTACAGAAAGCATAAACACAGGATAACACAGGATGAAGACAAACAGGCTGAAGAAATTGAACTGAGGAAATTGAGAAAGTCTTCAGTCAAAGTCTTCAAACACAGATATGAACAAGTGCACAACACAGTTATGAGGAAATGAAAGAGTAGAGGAAATATAACCAGTAAGCTTGGTGAAGACAATGATTTGGTAGACCAGTTCCAACTGTTGTCTTAGTTGTACGGCTGGTTGGAACACTAGGTATTTAAACCTGAGGCACACAGTCCCGGACACACAATCCTCACCATATTCTCCTTGAACTAAGGTCACACAGACCTCGCCCAATCACTCGTGGTAAGTCTTCCGGTGACTTCCAAACCTTCACAAACTCGGTCACTTGGCGCTCCACAATTCCTCTTGGATGCTCTAGACCATGACGCCTAACCGTCTGGAAGAAGCACAGTCTTCAAAGGTAACAAGCGTCGGATCCACGCAGGATCAATCTCTTCAGTGATGCTCAATCACTTTGGGTTTGTAGGTGTTTGGTTTTGGGTTTTCCTCACTTGATGGTTTTCGCTCAAAGTCCTCGGAGGATGGGATGCTCTCAAATGACAAGTGTCAGTTTCTCTCGGAGCAGCCAACCAGCTAGTGGTTGTAGGGGGCGGCTATTTATAGCCTAGGGAGCAGTCCGACATGATAAGACATAAATGCCCTTCAATGATATGACCGTTAGGTGGGTAGATATTTTGGGACTGTTGGCACAAGGCACAGCAACGGTCGGATATTTGAGGCTCAAATTCCTCAGGGCTATCATGTTCCTCACTGTGTAGGCAATCCGCACTGGCGAATTCCTAACTCCTCAGTCATCACAAATTCCTCAGATACCAGAAGAACTTCTTCTCTATCACTGAAGAATATGACTCAACTGTATGAGATTTCCCATGGCTTCACTCGAAGGGATTGGTAGGTGTAGGATTTTGAGTTGAGCATCACATGGAAAAATTTCCTTAGTATTTCCTTGACCCCCTTTAACAGTATGGTGTTTCCTATGACTCAAGAAATAGAAAATGAAACTATGAAAACAAAAGTCTTCACGCTCATGTTCCTCGAATGAATGCCAAGTCTTCAAGATCACACCAATTTCTTCACTTTCAAAGTCTTCAGAAAGTCTTCAGAAATCCAAAGTCTTCAATCGAAGAACTTCATTTTTAGGGGTCGACTTTCTCTGTAAATATCAAACTCCTCATAGACTTATAGACCTGCGTACACTCATAAACTCATTAGTCTCTTAACCTATAAGTCTTCAATACACCAAAATCACTAAGGGGCACTAGAAGCACTTACAATCACCCCCTTTTTGGTGATTGATGACAATATAGGTTAAGTTTTCAACGGGGATAAACATATGAAGTGTAAATACTGTTCTTGAGGAATTTGATTGCAAGATATAGAAGAAGTCCCCCTGAAGATGTGCATAGTGAGGAATTTGCTTTTGAAGCAATGCACTCTTGAAGAATTAGAATCATGGAGATCTCCCCCTATATCTTGTAATTCATACACGCATTTGACATAATATATGAAGAATTTGAAATGCATGATGAAATATGGTGACTGACATAATTCAGCATGTGTGCATAAACATTAATGAGGAATAAGCATGCAGAAAAGCTCAGCAAAAGTATCAGGCCACCATAGAGTTTAAGTTTACAACTCGATCCAACAAAGTCTTCAAAAGAACGAGAGGACTTGGCAAAAAATACGGCCATATAGATGGACCCGCTTGAAGACTAACTCAAATTTCTCCCCCTTTGTCATCGAATGACCAAAAGGACCAAAAATGAGGACTAACGCCCCTGAAGAATATCAAGTTGATGAAGGAGCGCCAGCGTTGTTGGGGTCGTTTGTCGTAGTAGGGTCTGCCGCAGTGTCGTCCAAGTCTTCATGCTCGTCGGTGTCGCGTGATGAAGAATATGAGTTGGCCACCAAGGAAGGAAGCTTGACCTTCTTGTATTTCTTCGATGGAGGTGCAGACCAGTCAAAATCCTCCTTGAGACCCATTTGCTTCAGATCTTTTTCACCATATACATGTGACAGAATAGCCCCGGTGCGACCGAAGACTTCATGGAGGTAGTAATGGTGTTTCTTCACTGCATTATGTGTAGCAGTCATGTATTAGAATCATGGTGATCTCCCCCTATATCTTGTAATTCACACACGCATTTGACATAATATATGAAGAAAAACCAAACTGACGCTTAACCCATTTGTGGTTTCGATCCACCTTCTGGTGAAGACTAAGAAGAAGCTCACGGTCAATCATCACTCTTGGAGCTGTGGCTTGAGGATTTGGCTTGGATGCCTTAGCAGCAGAATCATGAGTGGCAGAGTCATCATTGGTGGAATAAGATGCACCTTTGCGAAACTGTCCATCCAATGGACGAATGCCTTCATCTATAACAGCAGCTGCCTTGCCCTTTTCATCAGCCGAGGAAAATGTCCTTTTGAGGACTTCAATGGGGGGCAAGTAGCTGCAATGGTTGAGAGTGTCAGCCTTGTAGTTGAGTGAAGACCTTGTTCTGAGGAATCTCATAATCCAAGGTGCGTAAGGCTTCAACTCAAACGAAGAGAGTGCAACATTTGCCAGAGTCCTCATGAAGAAATCGTGATAATTGACAGGAATGCCATGTATGATGTTGAATAGCAGATTCTTCATGATGCCAACAATTTCCTCATCAGACGAGTCGTGGCCTTTGATTGGACTCATAGTCTTCGTCAGAATGCGATAGACCGTTCTGGGGCACATATAGCAATTCCTTCACGAGGAATTTGGTCCTTGGGGCTTGACCTGGCTTCAGAGGCTTCATAAGCACTTGCATATAATGAGCAGTAAGTTCAGGCTCTTGGTACAACCAGTGCGCTCCTTAAATGGGTGGAATGATGGGCAGGGCGTGAAGTAATTCAGAGGCCGGTGCCTTATAGTGAGTATTTTTGGTCATCCAGTCCAAAACCCAGGTGTTAATGTCATCAGCATCGCCTGTGATGTGCAAGGTTGCATAGAATTGAAGAATGAGTTCTTCATTCCAAACGCAAATATCCGTGCAAAAGTTGAGGAGGCCTGCGTCATGAAGCACACTAAGAACAGGAGTAAAACAAGGCATGGACTCCATGTTGATACGTCTCCAACGTATCTATAATTATTGATTGCTCCATGCTATATTATCTTCTGTGTTGGACACTATTGGGCTTTATTATTCACTTTTATATTATTTTTGGGACTAACCTATTAACCGGAGGCCCAGCCCAGAATTGCAGTTTTTTGCCTATTTCAGAGTTTCGCAGAAAAAGAATATCAAACGGAGTACAAACGGAATGAAACCTTCGGGAACGTGATTTTCGAAACGAACATGATCCACAAGGCTTGGACCCTACGTCAAGAAATCAAACAGAAAGCCACGAGGTAGGGGGCGCGCCTACCCTCCCCCCCAGGCGCGCCCTCCACCCTCGTGGGCCCCATGTTGCTCCACTGACGTACTCCTTCCTCCTATATATACCTACGTACCCCCAAACGATCAGATACGAAGCCAAAAACCTAAGTCCACCGCAGCAACCTTCTGTACCCACGAGATCCCATCTTGGGGCCTGTTCTGGAGCTCCGCTAGAGGGGGCATCGATCACGGAGGGCTTCTACATCAACACCATAGCCTCTCCGATGAAGTGTGAGTAGTTTACCTCAGACCTTCGGGTCCATAGTTATTAGCTAGATGGATTCCTCTCTCTTTTTGGATCTCAATACAATGTTCTCCCCCTCTCTTGTGGAGATCTATTTGATGTAATCTTCTTTTGTGGTGTGTTTGTTGAGACTAATGAATTGTGGGTTTATGATCAAGTTTATCTATGAACAATATTTGAATCTTCTGAATTTTTTTATGTATGATTGGTTATCTTTGCAAGTCTCTTCGAATTATCAGTTTGGTTTGGCCTACTAGATTGATCTTTCTTGCAATGGGAGAAGTGCTTAGCTTTGGGTTCAATCTTGCGGTGTCCTTTCCTAGTGACAGTAGGGGCAGCAAGGCACATATTGTATTGTTGCCATCGAGGATAACAAGATGGGGTTTTTATCATATTGCATGAATTTATCCCTCTACATCATGTCATCTTGCTTAAAGCGTTACTCTGTTCTTTTCAACTTAATACTCTAGATGCATGTTGGATAGCGGTCGATGTGTGGAGTAATAGTAGTAGATGCAGGCAGGAGTCGGTCTACTTGTCTCGGACGTGATGCCTATATACATGATCATACCTAGATATTCTCATAACTATGCTCAATTCTATCAATTGCTCAATAGTAATTTGTTCACCCACCGTAAAATACTTATGCTCTTGAGATAAGCCACTAGTGAAACCTATGGCCCCCGGGTCTATTTTCCATCATATTAATCTTCCAACACTTAGTTATTTTCGTTGCTTTTATTTTACTTTGCATTTTTATCATAAAAATACCAAAAATATTATCTTATCATATCTATCAGATCTCACTCTCGTAAGTGACTGTGTAGGGATTGACAACCCCTTATCGCGTTGGTTGCGAGGATTTATTTGTTTGTGTAGGTGCGAGGGACTCGCGCGTAGCCTCCTATTGGATTGATACCTTGGTTCTCAAAAACTGAGGGAAATACTTACGCTACTTTGCTGCATCACCCTTTCCTCTTCAAGGGAAAACCAACGCAGTGCTCAAGAGGTAGCAAGAAGGATTTCCGGCGCCGTTGCCGGGGAGGCTTTCGCAAAGTCAAGATTTGGACTCCCAACAACGAGCCATTTCTGGCGCCGTTGCCGGGGAGGTCTATGCAAAAGTCAACATACCAAGTACCCATCACAAACCCTTCTCCCGCATTACATTATTTGCCATTTGCCTCTCGTTTTCCTCTCCCCCACTTCACCCTTGCCGTTTTATTCGCCTTCTCTTCGCCTTCTTCCCGTATGTCTTTTTGTTTGTGTTTCCATGTGCCTTATATTTGCTTGCATCTTTGCTTGCTAAAAATCTATTGATGGATCCACTTAAAGTGTTCTACTTGGATCATCTTTGATCCTTATGCGCTCGTGTTGAAACCCCAACTAGCTTAGTTGATGGGAAATCTTTAGATGAGCATGCTCATTTTGTGCATCACCGTTTGTCTGAAAAAGGGAGACTCTTATGGAATCAAATAAACAGATTGTTGTGTTATGCTTGGAATCTTTGTGAAATTTGTGATTTTACTTGTTGCTCTAAGAACCCTAAAAAACACCTTCCCTATCTATGTGAGTTTAATGAAAATGAAATCTTATCTTCTTATGCAAAGGGTGTTTATAGTTACTATGATATCAAACAAATTGAAGAATTTGTTGCTTTTAAAGGTGCTTATGAAGTTGCTTCTTTGATTGATAATTATGATATTACTCTCTACGAATCTGAAAATTTTGACATACTTAAATATTGCTACAAAAACTATGCTCATAATGTCCATGTCAAAGAATTTATTGAGAGAAAGACCATTGCTTTGGAAGAAAATAATGATATGCATGAATCTATAGATAATGATGATTCCGATGATTTGATTGAAATATCCCTTGATGAACATGATGCTTGCTATTCTTGTGGCCATAATGCCAATATTTATGAAGATGAATTTGCTATAGTTCCTTATGTTAAACATGAGATCGTTGCTATTGCACCCATACTTGGTAGTTCCTTCGATGAAAAGCATGATTGCAATGATTTTACTATAAATTCTCTTGATGTCAATCGTGCTAATAATATGCAAAACCCTAAGCTTGGGGATGCTAGTTTTGCTAGGTCCACTATTTGTTGCAATGATCAAGATTGGGGTGATTCTTCTTTTGATCTTGAAAATTTATTTAAGCCCCATGATGAATATGAGATTGATAATAGTGTTTGCAATAATATTGAAAGTGGGTTTGGTAGAGTGTCAAATTTAGATCCCACATATTTAGAGAATGTTCAATCTTATGAAATTTTTGATAAAAGTGGGTTTGGAGAGGTCATGACTTTAGCTAATGTTAATCCCACTATTTTGGAAGAGTGTCAACTTTGCATACATGTAGATTGTGCTAAGCATATGTTTTGTGATAGCTATATTGTTGAATTTGCTTATGATCCTACATGTAATTATTATGAGAGAGGAAAATATGGTTGTAGAAATTTTCATGTTACTAAATTACCTCTCGTTATGTTGAGATTGCTATTGTTTCTTTCCACTTCCTTGCATATGCTAGTTTTTGCTTGCCTTGATAATTTGTTTGCCTATAAGATGCCTATGCATAGGAAGTATGTTAGACTTAGATGTGTTAGTCACGTGTTTTATGATGCTCTCTTTGTGCTTCAATTCTTGTCTTTCTTGTGAGCATCATTGAATTATCAATGCCTAGTTAGGGGCGTTAAACGATAGCGCTTGTTGGGAGGCAGCCCAATTTAATTTTTAGTTTTTTTTGCTTTTTGCTTCTGTTTAGGAATAAATATTTGATCTAGCCTCTGTTTAGATGTGTTTTTATGTTTTAATTAGTGTTTGTGCCAAGTTAAACCTATAGGATCTTCTTGGATGATAGTTATTTGATCTTGCAGAAATTTCCAGAAACTTTCTGTTCATGAAAATAATTGTTGAAAATCACCAGAACGTGATAAAATATTGATTCCAATTGCTGCTGATCAATAAACAAATTTTCTAGGTCTTACTATTTTGGATGAGTTTTTGGAGTTCCAGAAGTTTGTGTTAGTTACAGATTACTACAGACTGTTCTGTTTTTGACAGATTCTGTTTTTTGTGTGTTGTTTGCTTATTTTGATGAATCTATGGCTAGTAAAATAGTTTATAAACCATAGATAAGTTGGAATACATTAGGTTTAACACCAATATAAATAAACAATGAGTTTATTACAGTACCTTGAAGTGGTCTTTTGTTTTCTTTCGCTAACGGAGCTCACGAGATTTTCTGCTGAGTTTTGTGTTGTGAAGTTTTCAAGTTTTGGGTGAAAGATTTGATGGATTATGGAACAAGGAGTGGCAAGATCCTAAGCTTGGGGATGCCCATGGAACCCCCAATATAATCTAAGGACACCAAAAAGCCAAAGCTTGGGGATGCCCCGGAAGGCATCCCCTCTTTCGTCTACTTCCATCAGTAACTTTACTTGGAGCTATATTTTTATTCACCACATGATATGTGTTTTGCTTGGAGCGTCTTGTATGATTTGAGTCTTTGATTTTTAGTTTTCCACAATCATCCTTTCTGTACACACCTTTTGAGAGAGATACACATGATTCGGAAATTATTAGAATACTCTATGTGCTTCACTTATATCTTTTGAGTTATATAGCTTTTGCTCTAGTACTTCACTTATATCTTTTAGAGCACGATGGTGGATTTATTTTATAGAAACTATTGATCTCTCATGCTTCACTTAGATTATTTTGAGAGTATTAAATAGCATGGTAATTTGCTTAAATAATCCTAATATGCTAGGTATTCAAGATTAGTAAAAACTTTCTTATGAGTGTGTTGAATACTAAGAGAAGTTTGATGCTTGATGATTGTTTTGAGACATGGAGGTAGTGATATCAAAGTTGTGCTAGTTGAGTAGTTGTGAATTTGAGAAATACTTGTGTTGAAGTTTGCAAGTCCCGTAGCATGCACATATGGTAAACGTTATGTAACAAATTTGAAACATGAGGTGTTCTTTGATTGTCCTCCTTATGAGTGGCGGTCGGGGACGAGCGATGGTCTTTTCCTACCAATCTATCCCCCTAGGAGCATGCGCGTAGTGCTTGGTTTTTGATGACTTGTAGATTTTTGCAATAAGTATGTGAGTTCTTTATGACTAATGTTGAGTCCATGGATTATACGCACTCACACCTTGCCATCATTGCTAGCCTCTTCGGTACCGTGCATTGCCCTTTCTCACATTGAGAGTTGGTGCAAACTTTGCCGGTGCATCCAAACCCCGTGATATGATACGCTCTTTCACACATAAACCTCCTTATATCTTCCTCAAAACAGCCACCATACCTACCTATTATGGCATTTCCATAGCCATTCCAAGATATATTGCCATGCAACTTTCCACCATTCCGTTTATCTTGACACGTTCATCATTTTCATATTGCTTTGCATGATCATGTAGTTGACATAGTATTTGTGGCAAAGCCACCGTTCATAATTCTTTCATACATGTCACTCTTGGTTCATTGCATATCCCGGTACACCGCCGGAGGCATTCATATAGAGTCATACTTTGTTCTAGTATCGAGTTGTAATCATTGAGTTGTAAATAAATATAACTGTGATGATCATCATTTTCTAGAACATTGTCCCAAGTGAGGAATAAAAAAAATGAGAGAAAGGCCATAAAAGAAGAGAAGGCCCAAAAAAGAGAGAAAAAGAGAGAAGGGACAATGTTACTATCCTTTTACCACACTTGTGCTTCAAAGTAGCACCATAATCTTCATGATAGAGAGTCTCTTGTTTTGTCACTTTCATACACTAGTGGGAATTTTTCATTATAGAACTTGGCTTGTATTTTCCAACAATGGGCCTCCTCAAGTGCCCTAGGTCTTCATGAGCAAGCAAGTTGGATGCACACCCACTTAGTTTCTTTTGTTGAGCTTTCATATATTTATAGCTCTAGTGCATCTGTTGCATGGCAATCCCTACTCCTTGCATTAACATCAATCGATGGGCGTCTCCATAGCCCATTGATTAGCCTCGTTGATGTGAGACTTTCTCCTTTTTTTTTCTCCACATAACCCCCATCGTCATATTCTATTCCACCCATAGTGATATATCCATGGCTCACGCTCATGTATTGCGTGAAGGTTGAAAAAGTTTGAGATTACTAAAGTATGAAACAATTTCTTGGCTTGTCATCGGGGTTGTGCATGATGAGAGCATTCTTGTGTGACAAAAATGGAGCATGACTAAACTATATGATTTTGTAGGGATGAACTTTCTTTGGCCATGTTATTTTGAGAGGACATAATTGCTTAGTTTGTATGCTTGAAGTATTATTATTTTTATGTCAATATTGAACTTTTATCTTGAATCTTTAGGATCTGAATATTCATACCACAATTAAGAAGAATTATATTGAAATTATGCCTAGTAGCATTCCACATCAAAAATTCTGTTTTTATCATTTACCTACTCGAGGACGAGCAGGAATTAAGCTAGGGGATGCTTGATACGTCTCCAACGTATCTAAATGTTTTGATTGCTCCATGCTATATTATCTTCTGTTTTGGACATTATTGGGCTTTATTATTCACTTTTATATTATTTTTGGGACTAACCTATTAACCGGAGGCCCAGCCCAGAATTGCTGTTTTTTGCCTATTTAAGAGTTTCGCAGAAAAAGAATATATCAAACGGAGTCCAAACGGAATGAAACCTTCGGAAACATGGTTTTCGGAACGAACATGATCCAGAGGACTTGGACCCTACGTCAAGAAATCAAACAGGAAGCCACGAGGTAGGGGGGTGCGCCTACCCTCCACGCGCGCCCTCCACCCTTGTGGGCCCCACGTTGCTCCACCAACGTACTCCTTCCTCCTATATATACCTACGTACCCCCAAACGATCAGATACGGAGCCAAGAACCTAATTCCACCACCGCAACCTTCTATACCCACGAGATCCCATCTTGGGGCCTATTCTGGAGCTCCGCCGGAGGGGGCATCGATCACTGAGGGCTTCTACATCAACACCATAGCCTCTCCGATGAAGTGTGAGTAGTTTACCTCAGACCTTCGGGTCCATAGTTATTAGCTAGATGGCTTACTCTCTTTTTGGATCTCAATACAATGGTCTCCCCCTCTCTTGTGGAGATCTATTCGATGTAATCTTCTTTTGTGGTGTGTTTGTTGAGACCGATGAATTGTGGGTTTATGATCAAGTTTATCTATGAACAATATTTGAATCTTCTGAATTCTTTTATGTATGATTGGTTATATTTGCAAGTCTCTTCGAATTATCAGTTTGGTTTGCCCTACTAGATTGATCTTGTTGGGGAACGTAGTAATTTCAAAAAAATTCCTACGCACACGCAAGATCATGGTGATGCATAGCAACGAGAGGGGAGAGTGTTGTCTACGTACCCTCGTAGACCGAAGCGGAAGCGTTGACACAACGTAGAGGAAGTAGTCATACGTTCTCCTCGCGATCCAACCGATCACAACACCGTTACTCCGGCACCTCCGAGTTCTTGGCACACGTTCAGCTCGATGACGATCCCCGGGCTCCGATCCAGCAAAGCGTCGAGGAAGAGTTCCGTCAGCACGACGGCGTGGTGACGATCTTGATGTGTTACCGGCGCAGGGCTTAGCCTAAGCACTGCAACGATATGATCGAGGTGGAATTTGGTGGAAGGGGGCACCGCACACGGCTAAGGAACGATCCGTAGATCAACTTGTGTGTATCTTTGGGGTGCCCCCTGCCCCCGTATATAAAGGAGCCAAGGGGGAGGGGCTGGCCGGCCAAGCCTTGGCGCGCCAGAGAGTCCTACTCCCTCTGGGAGTAGGATTCCCCCCCCCCCCCAATCCTAGTTGGACTAGGATTCTCCAAGGGGGAGAGAGAGAGAGAGGGGGGGCGCCCACCTCTCCTAGTCCTAATAGGACTAGGGGAAGGAGGGGAGGCGCGCAGCCCCTAGGTCAGCCCTCTCACCTCTCCTCCAAGGCCCATGTTGGCCCATTATGCTCCCGGGGGGTTCCGGTAACCCTCCCGGTATTCCGGTAAAATCCTGATTTCACCTGGAATGCATCCGATGTCCAAACATAGGCTTCCAATATATAATTCTTTATGTCTCGACCATTTCGAGACTCCTCGTCACGTCCGTGATCACATCCGGGACTCCGAACTCCTTCGGTACATCAAAATGCATAAACTCATAATAACTGTCATCGTAACGTTAAGCGTGCGGACCCTACGGTTCGAGAACAATGTAGACATGACCGAGACACGTCTCCGGTCAATAACCAATAGCGGGACCTGGATGCCCATATTGGCTCCTACATATTCTACGAAGATCTTTATCGGTCAGACCGCATAACAACATACATTTGTTCCCTTTGTCATCGGTATGTTACTTGCCCGAGATTCGATCGTCGGTATCCAATACCTAGTTCAATCTCGTTACCGGCAAGTCTCTTTACTCGTTCCATAATACATCATCTCGCAACTAACTCATTAGTTGCAATGCTTGCAAGGCTTTATGTGATGTGCATTACCGAGAAGGCCCTGAGATACCTCTCGACAATCGGAGTGACAAATCCTAATCTCGAAATATGCCAACCCAATATGTACCTTCGGAGACACCTGTAGAGCACCTTTATAATAACCCAGTTACGTTGTGACGTTTGGTAGCACACAAAGTGTTCCTACGGTAAACGGGAGTTGTATAATCTCATAGTTAAAGGAACATGTATAAGTCATGGATAAAAGCAATAGCAACATACTAAACGATCGGGTGCTATGCTAATGGAATGGGTCATGTCAATCAGATCATTCAACTAATGATGTGATCTCGTTAATCAAATAACAACTCTTTGTTCATGGTTAGGAAACATAACCATCTTTGATTAATGAGCTAGTCAAGTAGAGGCATACTAGTGACACTCTGTTTGTCTATGTATTCACACATGTATTATGTTTCCGGTTAATACAATTCTAGCATGAATAATAAACTTTTATCATGATATGTAAGGAAATAAATAATCACTTTATTATTGCCTCTAGGGCATATTTCCTTCAGTCTCCCACTTGCACTAGAGTCAATAATCTAGATCACATCACCATGTGATTAACATCAATAGTTCACATCATCATGTGATTAACACCCATAGTTCACATCGATATGTGACCAACACCCAAAAGGGTTTACTAGATTCAGTAATCTAGTTCACATCGTTATGTGATTAACACCCAAAGAGTACTACGGTGTGATCATGTTTTGCTTGTGAGAGAAATTTAGTCAACGGGTCTGCCACATTCAGATCCGTTATGTATTTTGCAATTTTCTATGTCTACAATGCTCTGCACGGAGCTACTTTAGCTAATTGCTCCCACTTTCAATATGTATCTAGATTGAGACTTAGAGTCATCTAGATTAGTGTCAAAACTTGCATCGACGTAACCTTTTACGACGAACCTTTTTGTCACCTCCATAATCGAGAAACATATCCTTATTCCACTAAGGATAATTTTGACCGCCGTCCAGTGATCTACTCCTAGATCACTATTGTACTCCCGTGCCAATATCAGGGTAGGGTATACAATAGGTCTGGTACACAGCATGGCATACTTTATAGAACCTATGGCCAAAGCATAGGGAATGACTTTCATTCTCTTTCTATCTTCTGCCGTGGTCGGGCTTTGAGTCTTACTCAATTTCACACTTTGTAACACAGGCAAGAACTCTTTCTTTGACTGTTCCATTTTGAACTACTTCAAAATCTTGTCAAGGTATGTACTCATTGAAAAAACTTATCAAGCGTCTCGATCTATCTCTATAGATCTTGATGCTCGATATGTAAGTAGCTTCCCCGAGGTCTTTCTTTGAAAAACTTCTTTCAAATACTCCTTTATGCTTTACAGAATAATTCTACATTATTTCCGATCAATAATATGTCATTTACATATACTTATCAGAAATGTTGTAGTGCTCCCACTTACTTTCTTGTAAATACAGGCTTCACCGCAAGTCTGTATAAAACTATATGCTTTGATCAACTTATCAAAGCGTATATTCCAACTCCGAGATGCTTGCACCAGTCCATAGATGGATCGCTGGAGCTTGCATATTTTGTTAACACCTTCAGGATCGACAAAACCTTCTAGTTGCATCGTATAAAACTCTTCTTTAATAAATCCATTAAGGAATGTAGTTTTGTTTATCCATTTGCCGAATTTCATAAAATGCGACAATTGCTAACATGATTCGGACAGACTTAAGCATAGATACGAGTGAGAAACTCTCATCGTAGTCAACACTTTGAACTTGTCGAAAAACCTTTTTTCGACAATTCTAGCTTTGTAGATAGTAACACTACTATCAGTGTCCGTCTTCCTCTTGAAGATCCATTTATTTTCTTTGGCTTGCCGATCATCGGGCAAATCCATCAAAGTCCATACTTTGTTCTCATACATGGATCATATCTCAGATTTCATGGCCTCTAACCATTTCGCGGAATCTGGGCTCATCATCGCTTCCTCATAGTTCGCAAGTTCGTCATGGTCTAGTAACATGACTTCCAGAACAGGATTACCGTACCACTCTGGTGCGGATCTCACTCTAGTTTACTTACGAGATTCGGTAGTAACTTGATCTTGAAGTTACATGATCATCATCATTAGCTTCCTTACTAATTGGTGTAGTAGTCACAAGAACAGATTTCTGTGATGAACTACTTTCCAATAAGGGAGAAGGTACAATTACCTTATCAAGTTTTCTACTTTCCTCCCACTCACTTCTTTCGAAAGAAACTCTTTCTCTAGAAAGTTTCCGAACTTAGCAACAAAAGTCTTGCCTTCGGATCTGTGATAGAAGGTGTATCCAACAGTTTCCTTTGGATATCCTATGAAGACACATTTCTCCGATTTGGGTTCGAGCTTATCAGGTTGAAGCTTTTTCACATAAGCATCGCAGCCCCAAACTTTAAGAAACGACAGCTTAGGTTTATTGCTAAACCATAGTTCATACGGTGTCGTCTCAACGGATTTAGATGGTGCCTCTTTTAACGTGAATGCAGCTGTCTCTAATGCATGATCCCAAAACGATATTGGTAAATCGGTAAGAAACATCATAGATTGTACTATATCCAATAAAGTACGGTTATGACGTTCGGACACACCATTATGCTGTGGTGTTCCAGGTGGCATGAATTTGTGAAACTATTCCACATTGTTTTAATTGAAGACCAAACTCGTAACTCAAATATTTGTCTCCATGATCAGATCGTAGAAACCTTATTTTCTTGTCACGATGATTTTCACTTCACTCTAAAATTCTTTGAACTTTTCAAACGTTTCAGACTTATGTTTCATCAAGTAGATATACCCATATCTGCTCAAATCATCTGTGAAGGTCAGAAAATAATGATACTTGTCGCGAGCCTTAATATTCATCGGACCATATACATCAGTATGTATGATTTCCAACAAATCTGTTGCTTGCTCCATTGTTCCGGAGAACGGCGTTTTTAGTCATCTTGCCCAAGAGGCATGGTTCGCAAGCATCAAGTGATTCATAATCAAGTGATTCCAAAATCCCATCAGCATGGAGTTTCTTCATGCGCTTTACACCAATATGACCTAAACGGCAGTGCCACAAATAGGTTGCACTATCATTATTAACTTCGCATCCTTTTGGTTTCAATATCATGAATATGTGTATCACTGCGATCGAGATCCAATGAACTATTTTCATTGGTGTGTATGACCATAGAAGGTTTTATTCATGTAAACAGAACAACAATTGTTCTCTAACTTAAATGAATAACTGTATTGCAATTAACATGATCAAATCATATTCATGCTCAACGCAAACACCAAATAACACTTATTTAGTTTCAACACTAATCCCGAAAGTATAGGGAGTGTGTGATGATGATCATGTCAATCTTGGAACCACTTCCAACACACATCGTCACCTTGCCCTTTAACTAGTCTTTGTTCATTCTGCAATTCCCGTTTCGAGTTACTAAATTTTAGCAACTGAACTAGTACCAAATACTAAGGGGTTGCTATGAACACTAGTAAAGTACACATCAATAACATGTATATCAAATATACTTATGTTCACTTTGCCATCCTTCTTATCCGCCAATCACTTGGGGTAGTCCTGCTTCCAGTGACCAGTCCCTTTGCAGTAGAAGCATTTAGTCTCAGGCTTAGGACCAGACTTGGGTTTTTTCACTTGAGCAGCAACTTGCTTGCCGTTCTTCTTGAAGTTCCCCTTCTTTCCTTTTGCCCTTTTCTTGAAACTAGTGATCTTGTCAACCATCAACACTTGATGTTTTTTCTTTGATTTCTACCTTCGTCGATTTTAGCATCGCGAAGAGCTTGGGAATATTTTTCCGTTATCCCTTGCATATTATAGTTCATCACGAAGTTCTACTAACTTGGTGATGGTGACTAGAGAATTCTGTCAATCACTATTTTATCTGGAAGATTAACTCCCACTTGATTCAAGCGATTGTAGTATTCAGACTATCTGAGCACATGCTCACTTGTTGAGCGATTCTCCTCCATCTTTTAGCTATAGAACTTGTTGGAGACTTCATATCTCTCAACTCGGGTATTTGCTTGAAATATTAACTTCAACTCCTGGAACATCTCGTATGGTCCATGACGTTCAAAACGTCTTTGAAGTCCCGATTCTAAGCCGTTAAGCATGGTGCACTAAACTATTAAGTAGTCATCATATTGAGCTAGCAAAACGTTCATAACGTCTACATCTGCTCCTGCAAAAGGTCCGTCACCTAGCGGTGCATCAAGGACATAATTCTTCTGTGCAGCAATGAGGATAAACCTCAGATCACGGATCCAATCCGCATCATTGCTACTAACATTTTTCAACACAATTTTCTCTAGGAACATATCAAAATAAACACAGGGAAGCAACAATGTGAGCTATTGATCTACAACATAGATATGCTAATACTACCAGGACTAAGTTCATGATAAATTAAAGTTCAATTAATCATATTACTTAAGAACTCCCACTTAGATAGACATCTCTCTAATCCTCTAAGTGATCACGTGATCCAAATCAACTAAACCATGTCCGATCATCACGTGAGATGGAGTAGTTTCAATGGTGAACATCACTATGTTGATCATATCTACTATATGATTCACGCTCAACCTTTCGGTCTCTGTGTTCCGAGGCCATATCTGTATATGCTAGGCTCGTCAAGTAAAACCTGAGTATTCCGCGTGTGCAACTGTTTTGCACCCGTTGTATTTGAACGTAGAGCCTATCACACCCGATCATCACGTGGTGTCTCAGCACGAAGAACTTTCGCAACGGTGCATACTCAGGGAGAACACTTCTTGATAATTTAGTGAGAGATCATCTTATAATGCTACCGTCAATCAAAGCAAGATAAGATGCATAAAAGGATAAACATCACATGCAATCAATATAAGTGATATGATATGGCCATCATCATCTTATGCTTGTGATCTCCATCTTCGAAGCACCGTCATGATCACCATCGTCACCGGCGCGACACCTTGATCTTCATCGCAACATCGTTGTCGTCTCGCCAATCTTATGCTTCCACGACTATCACTACCGCTTAGTAAAGCATTACATCGCGATTGCATTGCATACAATAAAGCGACAACCATATGGCTCCTGCCAGTTGCCGATAACTCGGTTACAAAACATGATCATCTCATACAATAAAATTTAGCATCACGTCTTGACCATATCACATCACAACATGCCCTGCAAAAACAAGTTAGACGTCCTCTACTTTGTTGTTGCAAGTTTTACGTGGCTGCTACGGGCTTTAAGCAAGAACTCATCTTACCTACGCATCAAAACCACAACGATAGTTTGTCAAATAGACTCCGTTTTATCCTTCTCAAGGACCGGGCGTAGCCACACTCGGTTCAACTAAAGTTGGAGAGACAGTCTTCCGCAAGCCATCTATGTGCAAAGCACGTCGAGGGAACCGGTCTCGCGTAAGCGTACGCGTAAGGTTGGTCCGGATCGTCTCGTCCAACAATACCGCTGAACCAAAGTATGACATGCTGGTAGGCAGTATGACTTGTATCGTCCACAACTCACTTGTGTTCTACTCGTGCAAATAACATCAAACCATAAAACCTAGGCTCGGATGACACTGTTGGGGAACGTAGTAATTTCAAAAAAATTCCTACGCACACGCAAGATCATGGTGATGCATAGCAACGAGAGGGGAGAGTGTTGTATACGTACCCTCGTAGACCGAAGCGGAAGCGTTGACACAACGTAGAGGAAGTAGTCGTACGTTCTCCTCGCGATCCAACCGATCACAGCACCGTTACTCCGGCACCTCCGAGTTCTTGGCACACGTTCAGCTCGATGACGATCCCCGGGCTCCGATCCAGCAAAGCGTCGAGGAAGAGTTCCGTCAGCACGACGGCGTGGTGACGATCTTGATGTGTTACCGGCGCAGGGCTTCGCCTAAGCACTGCAACGATATGATCGAGGTGGAATTTGGTGGAAGGGGGCACCGCACACGGCTAAGGAACGATCCGTAGATCAACTTGTGTGTATCTTTGGGGTGCCCCCTGCCCCCGTATATAAAGGAGCCAAGGGGGAGGGGCTGGCCGGCCAAGCCTTGGCGCGCCAGAGAGTCCTACTCCCTCTGGGAGTAGGATTCCCCCCCCCCCCCAATCCTAGTTGGACTAGGATTCTCCAAGGGGGAGAGAGAGAGAGAGAGAGGGGGCGCCCACCTCTCCTAGTCCTAATAGGACTAGGGGAAGGAGGGGAGGCGCGCAGCCCCTAGGGAAGCCCTCTCACCTCTCCTCCAAGGCCCATGTTGGCCCATTATGCTCCCGGGGGGTTCCGGTAACCCTCCCGGTATTCCGGTAAAATCCTGATTTCACCTGGAATGCATCCGATGTCCAAACATAGGCTTCCAATATATAATTCTTTATGTCTCGACCATTTCGAGACTCCTCGTCACGTCCGTGATCACATCCGGGACTCCGAACTCCTTCGGTACATCAAAATGCATAAACTCATAATAACTGTCATCGTAACGTTAAGCGTGCGGACCCTACGGTTCGAGAACAATGTAGACATGACCGAGACACGTCTCCAGTCAATAACCAATAGCGGGACCTGGATGCCCATATTGGCTCCTACATATTCTACGAAGATCTTTATCGGTCAGACCGCATAACAACATACATTTGTTCCCTTTGTCATCGGTATGTTACTTGCCCGAGATTCGATCGTCGGTATCCAATACCTAGTTCAATCTCGTTACCGGCAAGTCTCTTTACTCGTTCCATAATACATCATCTCGCAACTAACTCATTAGTTGCAACGCTTGCAAGGCTTTATGTGATGTGCATTACCGAGAAGGCCCTGAGATACCTCTCCGACAATCGGAGTGACAAATCCTAATCTCGAAATATGCCAACCCAATATGTACCTTCGGAGACACCTATAGAGCACCTTTATAATAACCCAGTTACGTTGTGACGTTTGGTAGCACACAAAGTGTTCCTACGGTAAACGGGAGTTGTATAATCTCATAGTTAAAGGAACATGTATAAGTCATGGATAAAAGCAATAGCAACATACTAAACGATCGGGTGCTATGCTAATGGAATGGGTCATGTCAATCAGATCATTCAACTAATGATGTGATCTCGTTAATCAAATAACAACTCTTTGTTCATGGTTAGGAAACATAACCATCTTTGATTAATGAGCTAGTCAAGTAGAGGCATACTAGTGACACTCTGTTTGTCTATGTATTCACACATGTATTATGTTTCCGGTTAATACAATTCTAGCATGAATAATAAACTTTTATCATGATATGTAAGGAAATAAATAATCACTTTATTATTGCCTCTAGGGCATATTTCCTTCAGATCTTTCTTGCAATGGGAGAAGTGCTTAGCTTTGGGTTCAATCTTGCAGTGTCATTTCCCAGTGACAGTAGGGGCAGCAAGGCACGTATTGTATTGTTGCCATCGAGGATAACAAGATGGGGTTTTTATCATATTGCATGAATTTATCCCTCTACATCATGTCATCTTGCTTAAAGCGTTACTCTGTTCTTATGAACTTAATACTCTAGATGCATGCTGGATAGCGGTCGATGTGTGGAGTAATAGTAGTAGATGCAGGCAGGAGTCGGTCTACTTGTCTCGGACGTGATGCCTATGTACATGATCATACCTAGATATTCTCATAACTATGCTCAATTCTGTCAATTGCTCAACAGTAATTTGTTCACCCACCGTAAAATACTTATGCTCTTGAGAGAAGCCACTAGTGAGACCTATGGCCCCCGGGTCTATTTTCCATCATATTAATCTTCCAACACTTAGTTATTTCTGTTGATTTTATTTTACTTTGCATCTTTATCATAAAAATACCAAAAATATTATCTTATCATATCTATCAGATCTCACTCTCGTAAGTGACCATGTAGGGATTGACAACCCCTTATCGCGTTGGTTGCGAGGATTTATTTGTTTGTGTAGGTGCGAGGGACTCGCGCGTAGCCTCCTACTGGATTGATACCTTGGTTCTCAAAAACTGAGGGAAATACTTACGCTACTTTGCTGCATCACCCTTTGCTCTTCAAGGGAAAACCAACGCAGTGCTCAAGAGGTAGCACATGTCGACGTGAGGAATATGCTCGTAGTCGAAGACTTTGTCCTTATTGAAGAGCAGTGAAGAATAAAAGTTCGCTTGGCTGGCAGTCTAGAAGCGCTTCCTTCTAAGACAAGCATAGTCATAAGGATTATAATCAGTGAAGAACACGTGCTTGCCAAAGAAGTCTTCAGCCAATCAGCCTTGAATTTTTGTTTCTTCGAGAATGGATCCTTTGGCTTGGGCTGAGGAGTGCCAGTCAATTGCATCACCACCTCACGAATCGCAAACTCGGGTTCCACAGGCTGAGGAATTTCAGCTTCTTCTTCAGTGGCAGCCTGGGTATTCAATTCTTCCTTTACATTTTCTTCAGCACTAGTGGCTGGAATATCTTCATTGACAGATGGTGTGGCATGTGGTTCATCAGATCCCATTTGAACTGTAGTTACTAGGGACTGAGGAATTTGTTGCAATGGTGTGAACAGACGAGAGTTGGGGTGCTAACTTTCCCAAAAGTCATCATTCAGCACGGGTGTGGTACAACCAATGTCCACGTCTTCTTCTTCCATTTCTTCAACGCCGGCCTCTTCAGCAGTGAACTGAGGCATAGGCGACGAGACTGTTGGGGCTGAAGAGATTGCATCCGCTTCAATTTCTTCATCCAACTGCTATGACGAAGCAGCAGAAGGAATCTCTTCATCTGATTCACTTGGAATCACATAATCTTCATCAAAAGGAACAAGGTCCTTTGATGGCATGGTTGAGATAGGAACAGCATCGATTGGATTTGCAAAAGAGCTGGTCAACGACTTCATCTTCTTCTGAGCTGAAGAATCTGATGAAGTTGATGCTTTCCTTTTCTTCACAGCTGCACGCTCTGCAGCCTTGGTCTTCTTCACATCTGATGCAGATGGAAGGATAGGAGTCGGGGTAGGCGCAGGAGGAGCAGAGGAATTTGGTTGAATTTCTTTAGGCACAACTGATGCAGTTGCCCTGACTTCTTCATTTTCTTCAGGCACAGCGGTTGAAGCTTCAGCTGTCCTGGCAATTTCTTCAGGCGCAGCACTAGAGGTTGCCCTGGCAATTTCATCAGCGGCTGGAATGCAGTCATCAGCCCTGGTACTTTGAGTTTCTTCAGCAGTCTGAATGTCATCAGCGGTGCTGGCATTTTCTTCAGTTGCCTGAGCAGAAACCTCAGCCTAAGAATTTTCTTGTTGCGTTGGGGCTGCAACATTGGAAGTGAACTTCTCAGTCAAGTTCACAAACCTGACTTTGGCTCCAAGCAAGTCAGCGCGGTATACGTCAAATTCATCACTGAGTTTCTTGATCTCAGACTGAATAGTGACAAGTTCTTCAGTTGTCATAGAGACAATGTTTTTCTTTAGGAAGCGCTCCTTCCTGTACTGTGCTTTTTCTTGAGCTGCCTGGCCTTCTCAAATTTCCATTTTTCTTCTTGGATGAAAGCAGTCAGCATATGACTTTGGCCAGGAGTCAGTTTGAAATCAGGCTTAGGAGTATTTGGATCCTTGTGCCAGAGATCAATGTAATCGAGGATCAACTTGGGATCCAAAAGAAGAGGCACATTTGTGCCTTTGGCTCTAGCGGCCTTGAGTTGTCTGTCTCTGATGATTTCGGCAAGTTCCTCATCATCAGCTTCGTCTTCATCAGACGACACTTGCAAGGCGACCTGCTTCTTGTGAGGACTTGGGCGAGAGCCTCGTCTAGCAGTGGCCTTTGTCTTCGGCAGAGACGGTCCAGTTGAAGAATGTGGTGCAGCTGAGGAACTGGCAAAAGCTCCTGAGGCAACAGAGATGCCCATTGTCCTTTGGCACATGGCAAGGTGCACAAGTGCAGAGGATTTGGACGGAGCAGTGATACGTCTCCAACGTATCTATAATTTTTTATTGCTTCACGCTATATTATATTCTGTTTTGGATGTTTAACGGGCTTTATTATACACTTTTATATCATTTTTGGGACTAACCTATTAACCAGAGGCCCAACCCAAATTGCTGTTTTTTGCCTATTTCAGTGATTCGCAGAAAAAGAATATCAAACGGAGTCCAAACGGAATGAAACCTTCGAGAACGTGATTTTCGGAAGGAACGTGATCCAGAGGACTTAGACCATACGTCAAGAAAGCAACCAGGAGGGCATGAGGTGGGGGCGCCTACCCCCCTGGGCGCACCCTCCACCCTCGTGGGGCCCACGTCGCTCCATCGACGTACTTCTTCCTGCTATATATACCTACGTACCCCCAAACCAACAGAAGCATCCACGAAAACCTAATTCCACCGCCGCAACCTTCTGTACCCGTGAGATCCCATCTTGGGGCCTTTTTCGGCGTCCTGCCGGAGGGGGCATTGATCACGGAGGGCTTCTACATCAACACCATAGCCTCTCCGATGATGTGTGAGTAGTTTACCTCAGACCTTCGGGTCCATAGTTATTAGCTAGATGGCTTCTTCTCTCTCTTTGGATCTCAATACAAAGTTCTCCACGATTCTCGTGGAGATCTATTCGATGTAATCTTATTTTGTGGTGTGTTTGTTGAGACCGATGAATTGTGGGTTTATGATCAAGTTTATCTATGAACAATATTTGAATCTTCTCTGAATTCTTTTATGTGTGATTGGTTATGTTTGCAAGTCTCTTCGAATTATCAGTTTGGTTTGGCCTTTTAGATTGATCTTTCTTGCAATGGGAGAAGTTCCTAGCTTTGGGTTCAATCTTGCGGTGTCCTTTCCCAGTGACAGAAGTGGCAGCAAGGCACGTATTGTATTGTTGCCATCGAGGATAACAAGATGGGGTTTATATCATATTGCATGAGTTTATCCCTCTACATCATGGCATCTTACTTAAAGCGTTACTCTGTTCTTTTCAACTTAATACTCTAGATGCATGCTAGATAGCGGTCGATGTGTGGAGTAATAGTAGTAGATGCAGGCAGGAGTCGGTCTACTTGTCGCGGACGTGATGCCTATATGCATGATCATACCTGGATATTCTCATAACTATGCTCAATTCTATCAATTGCTCAACAGTAATTTGTTCACCCACCGTAATACTTATGCTCTCGAGAGAAGCCACTAGTGAAACCTATGGCCCCTGGCTCTATTTTCATATTAATCTTCCAACACTTAGCTATTTTTATTGCCTTTTGTTTTACTTTGCATCTTTATCATAAAAATACCAAAAATATTATCTTATCATATCTATCAGATCTCACTCTCGTAAGTGACCGTTGAGGGATTGACAACCCCTTTATCGCGTTGGTTGCGAGGTTCTTGTTTGTTTGTGTAGGTGCGAGGGACTCGTGCGTGGTCTCCTACTGGATTGATACCTTGGTTCTCAAAAACTGAGGGAAATACTTACGCTACTTTACTGCATCACCCTTTCCTCTTCAAGGGAAAACCAACACAGTGCTCAAGAGGTAGCAAGCAGCAGAGGACTTTGGCGGAGGATCTGAGGACTTTGGAGGAGCAGGACCAGCTTGAGGAGTAGGCCGTGAGGGCTTTGAGGAATCTGGTCGTGAGGGCATTGCTCAAGAACTTGGCCGTGAGAGCATTGAGGGTGAAGCACTTGGCTTATGACTAGGCTTCTTTGCCATGGCCTTATTTGGTTTGCTTGCAGAGGCATCAACAGTGGCAGCAGCAGCAGCAGAGTCTTAATTGAATTTCCTCACTGCTTCTCTTGCTTGTCTAGCCAATTTGGCCTGGCGCATTCATCAGGATAATCCTCACCGCGCTTGAGGCTGGTGGGATCTGCTACTTGGCCAGGTGCCAAAGGAGGTCTTGGGCATGGAGGATTTAGAGGAAATTTCTTCATGTACTTGGGAGTAACATACTTGTACTCCCTCCATTCCCGTCCCCATCTCCTATCTATCCTTTGGGTGCGCACCTTGTGCTAATTTTTGTCCTCTTTTCCAAACTTGGCCTCATTAGGAGTGCAGTAATCCGCGTATATATCATCAGGGATCTCAAAGGCAGTATTGATCTCATGCCTCTTTCCTCCTTTCTGTGGCTTCTTTCCATCAGCCATTTTCTTCAGCTGAGGAATTCGGACAATTGAATTCTATGAAGATGTATGCAACTTTTCTTCGAGGAACGCTGAAATGATTTAAGTTGATGAGAACCTAGTGATTCAGCAGCGGACATGTGTACCTGTGAACAGAGTATAGTTGCGAGGATTTTGGAGAGGTCATATGCGTTCTCAGAAGGTAAAAAAACAAGTTTGAGGAATTTGACCAGATGAGTCTTGAAGAATTTCACTAAGCGTTCTTTGTCTTAGGTTCCAGAGTTGTACAGATAAAAAATCCACACAATTGAGGAATCTTGAATAAAAGTGTTGCTTAGAGAAACGAATCAAGATTAGATGACATGTGAGGTGTTTAGAGGGTGAAGATTTGAAGGAAAAACACCTTTGAAGATTTTGTAGTAAATGTTTGAATCAATGAGGGCAGTAAAAGTAACTTTTAATTACCCTGGACAAAGAACACGACGAACTGGGAAGAGTAGATGTGAAGTTCGTCAGTTCAGATCTTCCACGCCCTAACTTGGCAGAGAAAGGCATCTACGGCGGCGGCGGAGTGAAGAAATCCACAGCCGGAGCGAGTACGACGGCGACGAGGTCGAGGCAGTGAAGCTCTTCCTCACGGGCGACGATGGAGTAGCGGTGGCGCTAGGGTTTGAGAAGCTCGAGCTGGAGTGAGGTCGAGCGGAGTAAAAGAGAAGTGAGAAAGGGGAGGGGTATTTATAGCCACGGTGAAAAAACTGTTCGCCCAAAGAATTTGGACGAACGTGCCCCTGACCCCTCTCATTCGCTTGACATGTGTCACCCACATACTGAGAAGTGGACATCGTGTGAGATCGTGGGTGAATAGATAAGTATTATCGGTTTGAGCGGAAAAAACCGAAAATTTGGATAAGATAAGTTTTAACGTTGCGTTCGCAAATTCTTCAGCTGACAAGGACACGGTGAAGATTTTGAACAAGTTTCAAATAGAATGCACATGAAGAATTTGTGAATAGAATGGGTTGAGTTTAGCATAGAGGGGGAAGGGTCCGATCACATTCACTTAGGAGAAAAGGAAACTTGAAGAATTAGCAATAAGTGAATGTTGTAAAGGACATAAATTATATATATATAGCCAATGAAGAAAAATGACGGAAAAGGTGAAGACAATGCAAAGTTGAAGAAAAAGAACAACTGAGGAATTTCAAAAACTGAGGAAAAACTCAAATTGAAGATTTTCAACTTTTGGTGGTGGCATGACCCACCGTATAAGAATGATGATTTCAGACACTGCATACAATTGTCGTAGGGCTCTGAGAATCAAATTCTTCGTTAATTTCTTCACACTTAGAGTGTTATTCTTCATTGATTGAAGAAAAACTTTTCTTCATGTGTTGCACATCTAAGTCATCAATTTTGCATAAGTGTTAGGATGAGTGTCCTTTTCAAAGAACATTCGAAGATTCTAAGATACTTAGCTCACACCACAACTTGCTAAATCTCTTCTCATCCAAGGGCTTTGTGAAGATATCGGCTAGCTGTTCTTCAGTCTTCACATGCTCAATAGAAATGTCGCCCTTCAACACATGATCACGACGAAAATGATGACGAATCTGAATGTGTTTTGTCTTCGAGTGCTGAACTGGGTTGTGAGCAATCTTGATTGCACTCTCATTGTCACAGTAGAGAGGCACATTCTTCATGTTGATGTCGTAGTCCTTGAGAGTTTTCTTCATCCATAGTAATTGAGCACAGCAAGAACCAGTAGCAATATACTCAGCTTCAGCAGTAGACAGTGACACGGAGTTCTGTTTCTTCGAGGACCAACAGACCAAAGATCGTCCGAGGAAATGGCATGTTCCTGATGTTGACTTGCGGTCCACACGATCACCAGCATAGTCAGAGTCTGAATATCCAATGAGATCAAAAGCCGAGCCCTTGGGATACCATAATCCAAGTGTTGGTGTGTGAGCTAGATATCGAAGAATATGCTTCACAGCCTTATGGTGTGATTCCTTCGGTGTAGCTTGAAATTTGGCACACATGCAAACACTAAGCATAATATATGGCCTAGATGCACATAAGTACAATAGAGAACCAATCATGGAGCGGTATACCTTTTGATCGAAGTCAATACCATTTTCATCAGTGCATAGATGGCCATTTGTGGGCATTGGAATTTTGACCCCTTTGCAGTCTTGCATGCCGAATTTCCTCAGTACATCCTTGAGGTACTTCTCCTGAGATATGAATATGCCATTGAGCTGTTGACGAATTTGAAGACCTAAGAAGAATTTCAATTCTCCCATCATAGACATTTGATATTCTTCACTCATCATATAGGCAAATTCATCACTCTAACGTTGGTCAGTACAGCCAAAGATAATATCATCAACATAAATTTGGCACACAAACAATTCACCATCATAAGATTTAGTGAAAAGAGTAGGGTCAAGTGAACTGGGTTTGAAGCCTTTCTTCATGAGGAATTCCTTCAAAGTATCATACCACGCCCGTGGGGCCTGCTTGAGGCCATAGAGGGCCTTATTGAGTCTGAAGACTTTGTCAGGATGCTTTGAATCTTCAAAACCTGGGGGTTGAGCAACATATACTTCTTCCTCAAGCTTACCATCGAGGAATGCACTTTTCACATCCATTTGATATAGAGTGATATCATGATGGTTATCATAAGCAAGTAATATGCGAATAGCCTCAAGTCTAGCAACAGGTGCAAAAGTTTCATCGAAATCAATTCCTTCAACCTGTGTGTAGCCTTGAGCTACAAGTCGTGCCTTATTCCTCACCACAAGGCCATTTTCATTTTGCTTGTTGCGGTAGATCCAATTTGTGCCAATGATATTGTGCTTGCGAGGATCTGGACGATTAACCAGTTCCCAGACGTTGTTGAGCTCGAACTGATGTAATTCTTCTTTCATAGCTTCAATCCACTCAGGCTCCAGAAATGCTTCATCTACCTTAGTGGGCTCAGTGATAGAGACAAAAGCAAAGTGCCCACAAAATTTAGACAAATGTGAAGCTTTTGAGCGTGTGAGGGGACCTGGTGCTTCAATGTCATCGATGATTTTCTCAATCTGCACTTCGTTTGCAACGCGAGGATGAGCTGGTTGTCGTCGAGGAATTTGATCAGCATTTTCTTCAGCACCATTTTCTTCAGCACCATTTTCTTCAGGTGCATTAGCTCGACGTTCTTCACGTTCTGGAATGAATTCTTCAGCAGATTCTTCGGTCGGAATGACATCCTCAGTAGCCTTAAACTTGATAGATTCCTCAGGTGCTGGTTCATCTATCACAGAAGGTAGGTGCTCTCTTTGCGAGCCATTAGTTTCATCGAACCGCACATCTACAGTTTCAACAACTTTGTGAAGAACGTTGTTGAAGACTCTGTAGGTGTGCGAGTCCTTTCCGTAACCAAGCATAAAACCTTCATGTGCTTTCGGTGCAAATTTTGAGTTGTGATGAGGATCTCTAATCCAACATTTATCACCGAAGACTTTGAAATAACTCACATTGGGTTTCTTGTCAGTGAGGAGTTCATAGGCAGTATTCTTGAAGAATTTGTGAAGATAAACTCTATTGATGATGTGGCACGCAGTATCAATTGCATCAATCCAAAAACGACGAGGCGTCTTGTAATCGTCAAGCATAGTGCAAGCCATCTCAACAAGAGTCATGTTCTTGCGCTCCATGATGCCATTTTGCTGAGGAGTATAAGGATCAGATAACTCATGAGTAATACCGAGTTCATCAAGATAGTCATCAAGACCAGAATTCTTGAACTCAGTTCCATTGTCACTTCTGATGTGCTTAATCTTCACACCAAAGTTGGTTGAAGCCCACGAACAAAATCGTTTGAAGACTTCCTGCACTTCATGTTTGTAAGTGACAATGTGTACCCATGTGTAACGAGAGTAATCATCAACAATAACAAATCCATATTGAGATGCATCATTTGAAACTGCAGAATAATGATTAGGACCAAAAAGATCCATGTGAAGCAATTCAATTGGTCGAGTAGTAGTCATGCTAGTCTTTGCTGGATGCTTGGCCTTGGTCATCTTTCCAGCTTCACAGGCTCCGCACAAGTGATCCTTGAGGAATTTGACATTCTCGATGCCAATGACATGCTTCTTCTTCGCAAGCGTGTGCAAATTCCTCATGCCTGCACGACCAAGTCGTTGATGCCATAGCCAGCCTTCTGAAGCTTTTGCAAGTAGGCATACGGCTGGTTGAGGTCCTATAGAGAAATCAACAATATACGAGTCTCCTCTCCTAAATCCTTCGAAGACTTTGGAATTGTCAGCTTCCAAGACCACAACACAACGATACTTGCCAAAGACAACAACCATGTCAAGATCACAAAGCATTGAGACAGACATGAGGTTGTATCCTAGGGACTCGACAAGCATGACCTTGTCCATGTGTCGATCCCTTGTGATCGCAACCTTACCTAGACCCAATACCTTGCTTTTTCCTTTGTCTGTGAAGATAATATACTTCAGATGCGATGGAGATAAGGGAGCATCCATCAATAGACTCTTGTCATCGGTCATGTGATTTGTACATCCACTGTCGAGGACCCACTCAGTGGCTTTGGGTTGATCATCCTGCAGATGAATTAGTGCAGCTTACGAACTCATATACTTCATCAGTGAAGAATATGACATCACAATTCATCAGATCAATTTCATCAAGTAATAGAACAGGTAAAACAATATGAGGACGTGAGAAATTAAAGTTCATTTCTTCAATGATTAGCCTGCCTCCTTTTAGGCAATCTTAGGTCTCCAGCAAATTCTTCAGACGATTACGCACGTCTGGAGACCTGACCCTGCAGAAGAAATTAGTTCCTTTTCTTCACCACCCACATCTGAAGGGGTGGCAAAGAGTTCATCACTCTGTGAGCTCCATGTGAGAAAGGTGGCATAGAAGCCAGTCCATTTCGTTTCACATAAGAGGAGTTAGGATAGGCATATGAATAAGCAGAGAAATTCTTCGAAGACTTATGAACATAATGGTTGGAAGAATTATGCTCATATTCATAGCCCTTAGCTCTTCCCTGCGAAACAGAGGTGTTAGCACGATGATGTTCATATGAGGACTTTGATCCTTTTGAGGAATTTGATCCACGTAAGGAATTTGGACCGTATGAGGATTTGGATCCATATGAAGAATTTGGTCCATATGAAGAAGTTGATCTGGGGTTCCTATTCTTCACTAGTGGTGTCATGATGACATTCACCTGAAGATTTTCAAGGCATCTTTTGGGAACCCAGATTTTCTTCATAGGGGAACCGTTCCTGCAGTTAGTGCCAACATATCTAGCAAATACTTCACCATTCTGATTTTTGAACAGTTTATAGTTGGAGTCAAATGACTCATCAGAAGGATGAGGAGATTCACATGTAAAGCCAGATAAATTGGATGGATCAACTGGAGGTCCCTTTGCAACAACCCATGAGGTTTTGGGGTACTGCTCAGGTTTCCAATACGTACCATCAGCATTGAGTTTCCTCTCAAAGGCAATACCCTCTTTCCTAGGGTTCCTGTCGAGGATCTGCTTTTTAAGAACATCACAAAGAGTCTGATGCCCTTTGAGGCTTTTGTACATGCATGTCATGTACAATTCCTTCAGCCCTGCATCATCTATGATACTAGCAATGTACTCAGATGAGGAATTAGTGATAGCAGAGATAGGTGAAGAATTTGTAGCATTGGAAGCATTTGAACATTCAGGTGAAGAATTAGCAGATTCACGTTCAATGCACTTTAAACATGGAGGAACAAATTCTTCCTGAGCAGCGCTGATTTGTTGAGCAAGTAATGAATCATGCTCCTTCTGAAGATCTTCATAACTCACTCTTAGCTTTTCAAGATCTTGCTTTCTTTGAAGAAATTCATAAGAAAGCTTCTCATGATCAGATAAGAGAGTGTTATGATGACCCTGAAGCTTGCCAAACCTAGACTGAAGTCTCTGAAGACTCTCAGCCAAGGCTTTTGACTGATCCATTTCTTCACCCAACATATCATCGCTCTTAGTTATCATGTATTGAACCTTTTCCAAAGCTCTTTGTTGTTTAGTGGCAAGGGAAGCAAGTTTGACATAGCTGGGTCCAAATTCATCGCCAGATTCATCATCACTGGATTCAGATAGATAGCATTAAGTTACCTTTGCATCTTTTGCCATAAGGCATGGTGTAGAAGATGATGATTCTGGTTCGAATGTCATCGCTTTGAGTTATTCCTTGAAGTCCTCAAACCAAGGATCATGACGGGTTCTATGACCTTGATAGACCTCAGAGAGACGGTCCCAGATAAGCTTCGCATGATTGAGATGCATGATGTTCCTGAACTGATTTTGAGACAGACAGGAGCAGATGACATCCTGCATCATGAGGTTGAGAAGGGTGAACTTGCGAATGTCATCAGCTTCTGCCATCTTGCACAGATTGGTAAGACCAATCTCAGTGACGGTTCACATTTCACTGTTCATCACCATGAGACGCTTCTTCATCATGGCCTTCCACTTGGGATACTCGTGACCGTCAAAGATGGGGCATGACACGGTCTTCATTCCTGTGGTTGACATAACTAAAACTCCAGGTGGTTAAACCAAAATCACACAGAACAAGGGAGTACCTTGCTCTGATACCAATTGAAAGTGCGTTATATCGACTAGAGGGGGGGTGAATAGGCGATTTTATGAATTCTTCACTAAGGAATTTGCGGGTGAGGAAATTCCTTAGCGAAGAACTACCTGCAGCGGAATAAGTACTCAAAAGTAAACATAACAGAACACAAACATGGTCATCATGATGAAATGAAGACGAGCACAAAGTACAGAAAGCATAAACACAGGATAACACAGGATGAAGACAAACAGACTGAAGAAATTGAACTAAGGAAATTGAGAACGTCTTCAATCAAAGTCTTCAAACACAGATATGAACAAGTGCACAACACAGCTATGAGGAAATGAAAGAGTAGAGGAAATAGAATCAGTAAGCTTGGTGAAGACAATGATTTGGTAGACCAGTTCCAACTGCTGTCTTAGTTGTACGGCTGGTTGGAACACTAGGTATTTAAACCTGAGGCACACAGTCCCGGACACACAATCCTCACCATATTCTCCTTGAACTAAGGTCACACAGACCTCGCCCAATCACTCGTGGTAAGTCTTCAGGTGACTTCCAAACCTTCACAAACTCGGTCACTCGGCGATCCACAATTCCTCTGGGATGCTCTAGACCATGACGCCTAACCGTTTGGAAGAAGCACAGTCTTCAAAGGTAACAAGCGTCGGATCCACGCAGGATCAATCTCTTCAGTGATGCTCAATCACTTTGGGATTGTAGGTGTTTGGGTTTGGGTTTTCCTCACTTGATGATTTCCGCTCAAAGTCCTCGGAATATGGGATGCTCTCAAATGACAAGTGTCAGTTTCTCTCAGAGCAGCCAACCAGCTAGTGGTTGTAGGGGGCGACTATTTATAGCCTAGGGAGCAGCCCGACATGATAAGACATAAATGCCCTTCAATGATATGACCGTTAGGTGGGTAGATATTTTGGGACAGTTGGCACAAGGCACAACAACGGTCGGATATTTGAGGCTCCAATTCCTCAGGGCTATCATGTTCCTCATTGTGTAGGCAATCCGCATTGGCGAATTCCTAACTCCTCAGTCAGAACAAATTCCTGAGAGACCAGAAGAACTTCGTCTCTGCACTGAAGAATATGACTCAACTGTATGAGATTTCCAATGGCTTCACTCGAAGGGATTGGTAGGTGTAGGATTTTGAGTTGAGCATCACATGGAAATTTTTCCTTAGTATTTCCTCGGCCCCCTTTAACAGTACGGTGCTTCCTATGACTCAAGAAACAGAAAATGAAACTACGAAAACAAAAGTCTTCACACTCCATGTTCCTCGAATGAATGCCAAGTTTCAAGGTCACACCAATTTCTTCACTTTCAAAGTCTTCAGAAAATCTTCAGAAATCCAAAGTCTTCAATCGAAGAACTTCATTTTTAGGGGTCGACTTTCTCTGTAAATATCAAACTCCTCCTAGGCTTATAGACCTGTGTACACTCATAAACTCATTAGTCTCTTAACCTATAAGTCTTCAATACACCAAAATCACTAAGGGGCACTAGATGCACTTATAGTGGTGGTGCTGGTGGTTGCACGTAGTTCTGAGTTTGGTCAACCTCATCCTTGTAATGGTCCTCCACCTCTGCAGTAGCAGCAGGAGCTACAGAAGCATCAACAGCGGCACCAAAAGTTTGACCAGGCTCAAGGGGAACGCGTTGTGCTCGTCCCACTTGATTTGGAAGGCGATGCTGTTGTTGTTGTTGTTGTTGTTGTTGTTGTTGTTGTTGTTGTTGTAGAGGTGCGACAGGTGCAGCGGCCGGTGGTTGTGGAAGACGCGCGAGCAATTCATTAAACTTATTATTGAGCTTTGTTTCGAATGCCTTCTCAAGGCCATCAATCTTCTCCATGGCCTCTTCAAATCTATTTAGCACATCTTCCACCTGTCCACTCATCATTTGTTGAAACTTATCATGTAACTCTTTGTTCGTCATGTTCTCCCAGTCAGTCTTGTCGGCTTGTGATCCTGCCATGGTTAGCAGCATTAAAAACACACAAGAATACGATCCTACAGACTACTAGGAAGTGGTGCTGGTGTGTCACAAATCCGTCAAGTAAATCTCAAAATCTTACCAGTTCTTACCAAGCAGCAGGTAGTGATCGGCAACCGTTGTAGTCAAAACTCTCAAAAGCTTGGATAGAGCGGTTGCTAGAGAGAGTCAAACGCACGATATAGATGTATGTGGAGCTGGGAAGGCTTATAATATGGTAGTAAAAAGGGTTAGCAATAATCAATTCAGAGATGCAAAGTTGAATAAATGCTCAACGACGGTACTTTGCTGGTCCTAGGCTAGAACGTGCTAGAGACGCGAGCCTAGAACACTAACAAAATCACGGCGTTGCACGTAAACTAGGGAAAAGCACACTCTGGAGTTTTTTTTGCGCTCCTCTTTTTTGTGTGTGAAAAATCACTATAATGGTGAGTGTCTCAAAACTCTTCCCAGGTAAAAATGACAGGATGGGCACAAATTTTTTTGACTATGTTTTTTGAAAATCAGGGCAGCGACGACGAAAATGTGCGACAAAAAATCACTATGATAGCACGTGGCTCAAAAGACTCAGAAACACCTAAAAATAGGATAGGGAAAAATATGAAAGGAACTGCCCGAGGGTCTCCAGACTTTTTTTTTCTCTGAAACCTACTCAGGCAAGGAAACACAAATCGGAAAATAGATGGATCTCGAAAACAAACCTAATATGAAAGGAACTTGGATTGGCGGTGGATATATGGTGGTAGGATATCGCAGCGGTGGTGGTATATGGTAGCGGTGGTGGCATATGGATACGGATCGGTAGTGGTATATGGATACGGATTGGTGGTGGTATATGGATACGGATTCAGAGCGGTGGCGGATAAGCGGTGGTGGTAGATGGAAGGGGCGATGATGATGGTGCAGCGGCGGCGTGACAACTTATGACCAGAACTCGAAACTCTAAAAGACTAGACTCTAAGACTAGCAACTAGACACAACGATGCAACTGCAAATTCAACAAAGCAAAAACCCTAAAAAGATTATGCAAAGGCTCAGGTGTTGGGGAACGTAGTAATTTCAAAAAATTTCCTACGCACACGCAAGATCATGGTGATGCATAGCAATGAGAGGGGAGAGTGTCGTCTACGTACCCTCATAGACCGTAAGCGGAAGCGTTATAACAACGTGGTTGATGTAGTCGTACGTCTTCACGATCGACCGATCCTCAGCACCGAACGTACGACACCTCCGCATTCAGCACACGTTCAGCTCGGTGACGTCCCGCGAACTCACGATCCAATAGAGCTTCCGGGAAGAGCTTCGTCAGCACGACGGCGTGGTGACGGTGATGATGATGCTACCGACGCAGGGTTTCGCCTAAGCACCACTACGATATGACCGAGGTGGATTATGGTGGAGGGGGCACCGCACACGGCTAAGAGATCAATGATCAATTGTTGTGTCTTGCGGTGCCCCCTGCCCCCGTATATAAAGGAGCTAGGGGGAGGCAGCCGACCAGGAGGAGGGCGCGCCAAGGGGGGAGTCCTACTCCCACCGGGAGTAGGACTCCTCCTTTCCTAGTAGGAGTAGGAGAAGGGGGAAGGAGGAGAGAGAGGGGAAGGAAAGGGGGGCGCCGACCCCCCTCCTTGTCCAATTCGGACTAGAGGGTGAGGGGGCGCGGCCTGCCCTGGCCACCCCTCCTCTTCTCCACCAAGGCCCAATAGGTCCATTATACTCCCCGGGGGGTTGCGGTAATCCCCCGGTACTCCGGTATATGTTTGAAACCTCCCGAAACACTTCTTGTGTCCGAACATAGTCATCCAATATATTGATCTTTACGTCTCGCCCATTTCGAGACTCCTCTTCATGTCCGTGATCATATCCGGGACTCCGAACTACCTTCGGTACATCAAAACACAAAAACTCTTAATACGGTTCGTCACAGAACTTTAAGCGTGCGGACCCTACGGGTTCAAGAACTATGTAGACATGACGAAGAGATGTCTCCGGTCAATAACCAATAGCGGAACCTGGATGCTCATATTGGTTCCTACATATTCTACGAAGATCTTTATCGGCCAAACTGCATAACAACATACGTTGTTCCATTTGTCATCGGTATGTTACTTGCCCGAGATTCGATCATCGGTATCTTAATACCTAGCTCAATCTCGTTACCGGCAAGTCTCTTTACTCGTTCCGTAATGCATCATCCCGCAACTAACTCATTAGTCATATTGCTTGCAAGGCTTATTGTGATGTGCATTACTGAGAGGGCCCAAAGACACCTCTCCGACAATTGGAGTGACAAATCCTAATCTCGATCTATGCCAACTCAACAACACCATAGGATACACCTGTAGAGCACCTTTATAATCACCCAGTTATGTTGTGACGTTTGGTAGCACACAAAGTGTTCTTCCGGTATTCCGGAGTTGCATAATCTCATAGTCACGGGAACATGTATAAGTCATGGAGAAAGCAATAGCAGTAAACTAAACGATCAAGTGCTAAGCTAACGGAATGGGTCAAGTCAATCACATCATTCTCCTAATGATGTGATCCCGTTAATCAAATGACAACTCATGTCCATGGCTAGGAAACTCAACCATCTTTGATTAACGAGCTAGTCAAGTAGAGGCATACTAGTGACACTATGTTTGTCTATGTATTCACACATGTATTATGTTTCCGGTTAATACAATTCTAGCATGAATAATAAACATTTATCATGATATGAGGAAATAAATAATAACTTTATTATTGCCTCTAGGGCATATTTCCTTCAGTCTCCCACTTGCACTAGAATCAATAATCTAGATTACACAGTAATGATTCTAACACCCATGGAGTCTTGGTGTTGATCATGTTTTGCTCGTGGAAGAGGCTTAGTTAACGGGTCTGCAACATTCAGATCCATATGTATCTTGCAAATCTCTATGTCTCCCACCTGGACTTGATCCCGGATGGAATTGAAGCGTCTCTTGATGTGCTTGGCTCTCTTGTGAAATCTGGATTTGTTTGCCAAGGCAATTGCACCAGTAATGTCACAAAAGATTTTCATTGGACCCGATGCACTAGGTATGACACCTAGATCAGATATGAACTCCTTCATCCAGACTCCTTCATTTCCTGCTTCCGAAGCAGCTATGTACTTCGCTTCACACGTAGATCCCGCCACGACGCTTTGTTTAAAACTGCACCAACTTACAGCTCCACCGTTCAATATAAGCACGTATCCGGTTTGCGATTTAGAATCGTCCGGATCAGTGTCAAAGCTTGCATCGACGTAACCATTTACGACGAGCTCGTTGTCACCTCCATAAACGAGAAACATATCCTTAGTCATCTTTAGGTACTTCAGGATATTCTTGACCGCTGTCCAGTGATCCACTCCTGGATTACTTTGGTACCTCCCTGCTAAACTAATAGCAAGGCAGACATCAGGTCTGGTACACAACATTGCATACATGATAGAGCCTATGGCTAAAGCATAGGGAACACTTTTCATTTTCTCTCTATCTTTTGCAGTGGCCGGGCATTGAGTCTGACTCAACTTCACACCTTGTAACACAGGCAAGAACCCTTTCTTTGCTTGATCCATTTTGAACTTTTTCAAAACTTTGTCAAGGTATGTGCTTTGTGAAAGTCCAATTAAGCGTCTTGGTCTATCTCAATAGATCTTGATGCCCAATATGTAAGCAGCTTCACCAAGGTCTTTCATTGAAAAACTCTTATTCAAGTATCCTTTTATGCTATCCATAAATTCTATATCATTTCCAATCAACAATATGTCATCCTCATACAATATTAGAAATGCTACAGAGCTCCCACTCACTTTCTTGTAAATACAGGCTTCTCCAAAAGTCTGTATAAAACTATATGCTTTGATCACACTATCAAAACCTTCATTCCAACTCCGAGAGGCTTGCACCAGTCTATAAATGGATCGCTGGAGCTTGCACACTTTGTTAGCTCCCTTTGGATCGACAAAACCTTCTGGTTGCATCATATACAACTCTTCTTCTATAAATCCATTCAGGAATGCAGTTTTGACATCCATTTGCCAAATTTCATAATCATAAAATGCGGCAATTGCTAACATGATTCGGACAGACTTAAGCATCGCTACGAGTGAGGAAGTCTCATCGTAGTCACCCCCTTGAACTTGTCGAAAACCTTTCGCAACAAGTCGAGCTTTGTAGACAGTAACATTACCGTCAGCTTCAGTCTTCTTCTTGAAGATCCATTTATTCTTTATGGCTTGCCGATCATCGGGCAAGTCAACCAAAGTCCACGCGCCTTGATCACGCCTCCATCGTGTGGCTTCCCGAGTGCATCTTGAGATGAATGAGGGCCTGCCAGTCCAGCCCGAGGACCATGGCCCGACTATGTTAGTACCCCCTGGTCCAGGACATTGTCATTAGTGTTGTTGCATCTCATGGAGGAATTTGAGAAGGGCCCGAAGAAAAAGCGTCGTGGATCCACGACTGGTCGGCTATGCATTCTCTACAAGCGAGCTCTCGAAAAGATGCTCATGAAGGACTACTTCACCGAGGTATCTACGTATCCAGCTCACCTATTCCGTAGGTGATAACGAAAGCGTTGATCTCTTTTCGTGCGCATCATTGAAGCCTGTGAGCAGATTGCCGTTTTTCACTCGGCGTAGAAATGCCGCCTTTTTGCTTGGCTTTAGTGCATATCAACTCGACGGCCATGAGAGTGATTGCATATGGTGTTTCCGCTGACTACACGAATGAATATCTTCGCGTTAAAAAAGATACCACCATCAAATGCGTCCATGCCTTTGCGAAGACAATGATCTACGTTTTTGGCCTAGAGTACCTTCGAGCTCCAAACAAGGAAGACACAAAGAAGATCATGGCAACGAACGAAGAAAGGGGATGGCCGGGCATGCTAGGTAGTATTGGTTGCATGCATTGAAGGTGAAAGAACTATAAGGTGGCTTGGGCAAGGCAATACATCAGCCACAAACGTAGACTCACCATTGTGCTTGAAGTCGTGGCTTCACATGATTTATGGATTTAGCATTGTTTCTTTGGTTCTCCGTGGTCTCTCAATGATATCAATGTCTTGCAGTGATCTCATCTATTTGCTCAGCTAGATAGTGGCAAAGTTTCGACTTGCAACTATACCGTCAATTACCATGAGTGTACCATAGGGTACTATCTTGCCGACGACATTTGTCCTTCATGGTCAACAGTGCCAAGACCATTGGTGACCCCCAAACCAAGAAACACAAAGTTTTTGCCGAAGCACAAAAAGCTTGATGAAAGGATATTGAGAGGGCATTTTTGTGTGTTGCAAGCTTGATTTGCCATTGTTCGAGGTCTCGCTCGCTTCTGGGATAAACAATCCCTTAGAAACATCATGACTGCTTGTGTAATTTTACACAACATGATCATCAAGGATGAGAGGGATTTGGACTTAGAGCTTTATTATGACAATGTTGGTAGCCGTGTGAAGCCTGGTAGGGACGCATATGAGATCACTGCATTTCTTGAATCCGATCGAGAACCGTAATTCGTACAATCAACTCCAACATGATCTTATTGAAGCATCGTTGGCAACTCTACGGAGGATAGATTCTCATTTTTATTCATATGTATTTGTGCGTGATTTGAACAATTTGGTGTTGTAATAATTATTCAAAATTGAACATTTATTGTAATGAAAACGATTGTTGTTTTGTGATGCTTTTTGGACCATTTATATTCGTATGTTTAATTTATATTATGATTTCATTCGGTTCATAAATCTATAATTTACAAAGGTATGCAAAATTAAACGAGTTCTAGAAAACATTTGCATAACGAATTTACAACATCTATTCTGTTGAAGAGCTCGTGGTGCTGTAATTTTTTTACGGGCGCACGTAAACTTACGAGAAGTGCGTGTACGGTATACTTGGCCATCCCTCGGGCCGGGCCAACCCAAGCCCGACCAAAAAACCCAGGCCTGAGCCCGGCCCGTCGGGCCTCTTCCTTAAACGGCGAAAACGACAAGGCCCGAGCCCGGCCGATGGACAAGGTCTGGCCGGGCCGGGCCGGGTCGGGCTTTTTCGGGCTAACCGGGCCGGGCCCATGGCCAAGACTGTACGGTGTACCGCATCTGCGCTCTAAGGGCATCTCCAGCCGTTGGCCCCCCAGGAGGCGTTTTTTTCACCGCCTGGGGGGCTGCCGGCGAAGATTTTGACCCTGGGACAAAATTTTTCCCAGCCGTCCCCCCACCCAAGACGCATTTCGAGGGCGCGTGGCGGCACCGCAGCTCGACACCGTCTCCAGCACCATCGAGGACGCCCGCCACCGTCCGCCGCACGCTCCTTGGCACGGGCCTCGCCGCCACGTACCACCATCCCTCCATCGAGCTCCCTCCTCCACGCGAGCGCGAGCTCTGCCACGGCCGCGCGAGCGCGAGCCCCGCCACGGCATGTGCAGCAGCCACACCGCCCGCGAGGTCAAGGAGCGAGGAGAGGAGGGAGGAGGAAGGAGGAGGAAGGGGGGGCGCCTGGCCACGCCCGCGCCCGCCCTCCATGGCCGGCGCCGACGAGGACGGAGAGGAGGGAGGAGGAGGAAGGGGGACGCCTGGCCGCGCCCGTGCCTGGCCGCGCCTTGCCGCGCGCGCCCTCCGTGGCCGGCGTCGACGAGGACGGAGAGAAGGGAGGAGGAGGAAGGGGGGCGCCCGGCACGCCACACACCACGCCGAGGACGAGTCCGGGAGCACGCTGCTCGACCTCGCGGAGCTCCTCCTCGCCAACGGAGCCAATAGCACGCCGGCTCCGACGCGCTCCACGTGGCCGCCCGCAGCGTCTGCTTCTCCTCGCTCATCCTCCTCCTCCGCTTCCTGGGGCTCGACGAGGCGATTCTGGCGACCGGAGCGGCGAGGAGGCGGGCTGCGGGGCGGCGCGAGGCAGTGCGGCGAGGAGGCGGGCGGCGAGCGGGGAGAGAAGCGAGGAAAAGTGGGCGAGATTCCTTTTGCATGTGGGCGAGCGGGGAGAGAGAGAGGGAAGAGAGGCTGACCTGTGGGGTTTCGGCATGCAAAAGGGAGTGCCCGCGGTCCCAAGCGCCCCCGGTAGGCTGGGTGTGGGCTGCGGTCGCCGGCGCTGTTTTTGCTTCAATCCGGTGCAAAACCAGGACTTGGGGGCGTGAGTGAGAGGATTTTTTGCTGCCGGTGCTAAAAAAGTGTGTGTGTGTGTGTGTGTGGGAGGGCGTTCCTGGGGGCGTGGGTGGAGATGCCCTAAGCTGTGATATATTTTGATTTTTTTTTACTAACTTATGAAAGGATAACGCACAAACCCCTCGCCATTCCCCATTCTCCTCCCCGACGCAAAACCCCCAGAAAACCATTCTGATAAATGGCAACGCCGCGGCCGGAGCTGCTCTCGCCGGGTGAGGATGAGGAGGAGAGCGCGCGGGGGCTTCTCTATGAGGCGTACAACGAGCTGCAGCGTCTGGCGGCCGAGCTGGGTGGCGCAGCGGTGCCGGCACCAGCGGTGGTGGTGGTCGGCCACCAGACGGACGGGAAGAGCGCGCTGGTCGAGGCACTCATGGGGTTCCAATTCAACCACGTCGGTGGCGGCACCAAGACCCGTCGACCCATCGCGCTCCATCTCCGCTTCAACCCGCGCTGCCACTCCCCTAACTGCCGACTCCTCGCCGGCTCGGGCGAGGGGGACGCAGAGGACGACGCCGGGGCTGCTGACCCCGCAATGCCGCTCGACGACATCCAGGTAAGTTCAGATGCCCACATGTGGTTGTTGATATGCCGGTGTCATTTTTCTACCTATCCTGGCGGCGTCTTTGTAACGCACCGTTATATGTTTGCGCTATTGCTGGTGTCGTAAACTATTGCAATGACCTAAATAATTCCTCCTCGCAAAAATGAATAAATAAATCAAATATCTATGTATTGGTAAAAGGTTGCTGAATGGTCATCCCACATTTTGGCTTTTATAAGGAAGTAATCTTGTGAACATATTTTTACATATGTTTTCCCTAAATATTCAGAGACATTTGTACATATGTTTTCCCTAACAAAATAAGCACAAAATTCGTTTTTCCTGTGTACATAAAGAAAAAGGATTTTACCAGTGTCATATGTTTGTACTTGCCATATGCTTCACAGTTGATGCTGCCATTGTTGATCTTCTAATCCATGATATATTCAGAATGATGAGAATTATTAAATGGTAAATGAACATCTTAATTGGTGTATTGGTATATCTTGTAGTATGTTATAATGATCCAAATTATCATTGATATTTCCCCTTTGGTCTTTCACCACAGATGCCTTTAATGTATGCCATCTAAAGATGTGTAAAAGGATGTTGTGTTTAAACGGCTCTAGGCGTGGTGGCGATGTACCGGTTTTGCTGCTTTGGAGGGGTTGAGCGTCCCTACGTCGCCTTCAACCCCCACCCCCCACCCCCCTACGGGTGAAGTTCTTTGGGTGGTTGCAGTGGCGGAGCTTGAGAAGAAATCGGGGGGGGGGAATGGGCTGAAGGGGGGCAAACATAATTTCTTTATGCTGATGTTAGTGGAAAATTAGGCCAAATATTAAGGCATATGTACATGTTTTCCTATGAGCTGTGTGTGTGTGTGGGGGGGGGGGCATGGCCCAGGTTGGCTCCCAAGAAGCTCCGCCTCTGGGTGGTTGGTAGTCCGTGCGCGCATCCAAACCCATGCTGAGCTGCTCAAGAAGGAAATCCTCATTGCTGATGGGCCGTGTTGCCCAATCTGTGGCCATGTCCAGGAAGATGCAAAACCACATCATGTCGGCGGCGCGTCGGAGGTCATTTTCCTCCATTTCCAAATCCCCCCCCCGCCCCCCGCCCCCTGCGCGCGCGTGGTCATCCAGCTAAGATGGGCCTTCTGCTCTGCTTCTGGGACCTACGGAAGAACCGAAATGCTGTTGCGTTCCAGGAGCAACAATCGAGCTTGGACCGCCTCCTGCAAATGTGCCGGGAAGATGCCGTCCTTTGGAAGGAGAAAATCCCGCGCAAGTTTCTGAACGCGCGTTAAAGAAGGCAGACCACGAGCTGCTAATAATCATAGCAGGTTAGGTACCTTTACCTTGTAAAAGGCCTTTCAAAAGGGCATAACAGTCTTATCTAGAACACTGAATCTATGTGAACTAGTTGACTTGCTATAAATGGGAGGTGTATAAAATAAGTACTGTCTATGCAACAACCTGATAGATGGCGTGACCCAATTGCTATGGTTCTCAAGCAAAGGATGCAGTACCTTTTGCATTGCATTACTAAATTTTGTAGAAAACAAGTATCACTTTGTTGGTATTGTCAACTTGAAACATTGATAAGACTGAACTGTTGTCGGATTACTTGATTCACTGACCCTCTACCACTGCATGCCAATATTATTTAATAAGAATAACTACTTTCAGGCATATATTGAAGCTGAAAACAAGAGGCTGGAGAATGATCCTTCCCAATTTTCAGCGAAGGAAATTATAATAAGGATAGAATATAAACATTGCCCCAATCTCACCATTATTGACACTCCAGGTCTCATTCTTGTAGCTCCTGGCCGTAAAAACCGAGTTTTGCAGGTACTCTATCAGTTAACACTATTTTGTTGTAGCCTTTTATGTTCCTTTGTTTCCACAGAAACTGTACTTACTGCTATCGTCTGGACTTTTCGACACTCTAATATTTACGAAGTGACCTTCGTTGGTAATCTTGCAACCTCCAGAGTCAGGCTTGTGCTGTTGAGGCCCTTGTTCATGTGAAAATCCAGCATAAAGAAACCATAATTCTGTGCCTTGAAGATTGTAGTGATTGGAGCAATGCAACTACAAGGAGAGTGGTGATGCAGGTTTGTTATTTTGAAACTTTTCCATGGAAAGGTCCTGCACAACATCCTTGGATGAATCCACACTAGCTGTATCTCATTTTCTTTGAAGAAGGAGCTTATTGCTCCCAGCCTCATTTCCTTGAGCTGATAAGACAACAATGGCTGGATAGTTATGAGGGATAACAAGGAACTACGCCCTGTTATCCAGCAGACTCTACTACCCGACGAGCTTAGCATCATAGATAAATATATGTACTACAACCAGGAAACATCAAACAGCAGGTACAAACTTAAGCTTTACAAACTTGGTTTGGAGTTGGTGGTCAGTTGAGTTCACTCCTTGTCCTCTTATTCCACTATTACTCATTTGTGGGACTAAGCCTTGCAACATTTACAAATAAATACTCCCTCTGTCCCAAAATTATTAGATACATCCGTATCTAGACAAATCTAAGACAAGAATTTTGGGACGGAGGGAGTATATGTATTGCTCACACACGAGACTAGCAACCTCCGGGAAGACATAAATAAATAAATGCACTCTCACTCACATGTGGCACATGCCACAAATAAACAAATGCACTTTTACACACATGTAGGACCAGCAATTCTGTAAGACATAAATAAACAAATACACAAATGAGACTCCAGCCCAAAACTATGCTCTTGATCTTAGTTTCTCTGCCCAACCCTCTAAATTTTGTACCATAGCATTAGAAGGAGATAACATTATTATGTAGTTTGACGCACGATAGACCTGGCTTCTTACCAGATCACTATTCTCGTGATGTCTCCTACCTAATGCCCATTCTCCTGCATTTCAAAACTCGAAATAGTGTCTGATTTTGAAATCTTTCAATGGTCCTTCCATGGCCGCTTTAGAATCTTCAACACCTCGCGACATGCATCTTGCTCTCTTTTCAATTGCAAGTCAGCGGTCCTGGGACACCATTATCTTTCGACGATCTCCCTATTTGTAGTCGGTGGCCTAAATCCTCGTCTTCTCTTCGTAGCAACTCACGGGCAATGTGCTAGGACACCCTACCAAACTAAAAGTCTGGTACTCCCTAACACCCTGACGGAAACACAGAACCTTCTTAACCATCCTCAAGCCTGAGAACCATTGGACCCCATCCTGTCTCTGGCCGAGCACCTCAGAGGCCACCCTGCTTCGCAGTCCTTTCTTGTGAAGACCAACCCAAGAAGACAATGAGCGAGCCATTTGAAAAATTACAGTACTTGGATCTTGTGGGCGAAATCTTCTGAAAACAAGCAGCGGCCCTAGTCTTCCAAACTGATCATACCTAAGAAGCTACCCTTGAAGCAACTAGTTGTTTACGATGAAGTGGGAAGTTCTACACCCAATTACATAAAGTGAAAAAGAACTTAGGCATGAGAGTAATATCAAAAGCACAGCCAATGTCAGGACCCGAGATCTAAGGTATAGAAGTCAAGCCTCAGTGCATCACACAGGAAACCGAGATTTGTAGTCAGGCAATAACAACCTGTACCAGAACTGTTCCAGCCTTTATCGGATCTGGTCCTGAATACCATATATAGACAATATCAGCCTCTATCTGAACTGTTCCAGCCTGCATTGGAACTTGTTCTGAACACCAATACTCAATCTAACTGAGCCGGAGCATCAACCTGTAGCCAGCCACAACCGGTAAATGAATGTGCGGTTGGAGTAGAGTGATATAGCTCCCAAACTCTCACTTTAAATGAGTCACTTCACCCTGTGTTGACTAATTGCTAGCAAGTGTATATCAAAGATTCCAAGACCCTACACACAAACATACACGCATCATGCTTGCCGTGTGTGTGGAAACAACAAGCAACGTAACATAAACTATGACTCAAAACATATGCAGATATACTATTCAAAGGTTCTAAAGAGCAAACATAGCAGTGCTATTACAAGTAGAGGAAGCATCAATGGAAGCAAATTATTGTCTGATACTCTGATATAGACTAAGTTTAATGAAAGCCTAAGAGGTTGTAAAATAAGATACAACGACCCTCCCAAGGTACCAGACTGCCATTTGGGACCTCAAAGCTACTCATCGATATTGATCTCCACGTAGAAGCCACCAATGGATCGTTGGCCTCCTCTGCAACAAGTTAATTAAAGCAAGGGTGAGTATAGTTGTACTCCACAAGACTTACATCAGAACAAGCTAAATTATGCATCTGTATTGAGGTAAAGGTAAGTGGACTAGTTTGCAGAATGCCAGCTTTGACTTGGGAACTACTGTAAGCTTAATCACCACATCAATACACTACCATGAATGCTCCCTCGACTCACCCACGAGGAAGCAATTCAAGGCACTCACACTTATCTTGGCAATTTTAGCGTAATTGTTGAAGTTGTTCTATGATCAGGCTTAGTTCACCAGGTAGTCACATAACCACACACACGGATAATCGAATAGATTTAACCCTGCAGGGGTGTACAACTTTGCCCACACGTCCGAATCGTCTCTTAATGTCATTGATATTAGCACACTTCACATTGTATGCTGAAAGAGGCTTATCGACCACGACTTTCACCTTACACTCAACTCTAGTCCAGGGAGTCACTCATAAGGGTCTGACCCGTAATCGTGAGTCCGGCCGAGTATCTCTGATGCAGACTCAAACATTTTGAGACACAATCCCCAAGCCCATCATGCCGAGATGGTACTTCACTTGATAAGCCGGCCCACATCCTAACAAGATATGCCACACCTTCTCCACATACGATGTCAAATGGAAAGCCTAAACTAGGCGCGACTCCTGGACCAGTCTGAGGCAAGTTAATAGGTCGAGAGGGGGTCCATTTGCCCTCGTGTGGTAGTACACTGTCTTGGATCAAAGAAGTGAGAACTCGAGTCCTAAGAGCGGCGTAAATGAGAGACAACCCACCATGTTCTCCAATATGGCCTCTCATCTTCACCTTTAGTCATATTCACAGTTATACCCCAATCATATCATGAACACGATCACCACCACATCCGATTCATCGCCCATGATGGATCAAGACTTGCAAAACTCTAAGCATGGCTAATCACGACATGGAGTAGGGCCATCTTATGAGTATCAAGCAACTCCTAATCATGCTAGGATCAAGATTAAGCCATGTAAGGTTACAAGGATAGGTCATGCAAAGGATAGGTTCTAGCTATTGAAAATGAAGGCAATTGAAATGATAAACCCCAATGTAGTGGAACAAGAATGTAAGTTTCAAGAGTAGGATTTATCAACGTGTTCAAGGGTTTTTTTTTTTGAAACGGAACACCCTTGTTTCCATTACGAAGACAATCTGGCTAAGTCGCCAGTTACAGAGTTTTGTACAAACTCAGGGAAGTGGCCCAACCAGGTCTCCCATCTGCCACTCCCTAGACCATGACCATACGCAGCTAAAGAGTGTGCTGCATTGTTACAGATTCTAGGACATACATTCAGTTTAGCAACATCAAAAGCAACATTCAACTGAAATTTTATCTCCTGAAACAATGATCCTAAGGTAGATTTATCATACTCTTCGCTTGTTGTCGCCTGTTTCAGCACCATGGAATCAGTTTCAAAGATGACTTGGTTACCTCCCATCCTTGCCGTGGCATGGATTGCATATAGCAATGCTAATGCTTCAGCATGGAGTGGACTGGATACAAGTTCCAGGTTTCCTGCTCCTTCATCATTTCTCAGAGTAAAACCCCAACCTCCAGAGTTTGATGCTTCATGAAACGCACCATCAGAATTTACTTTAAGGAATGTACTTGGCGGAGGAGACCATTTTGCCGTGGCGTTCTGTTTCTGGGCACTCCTTCGTATCTTGAGATTCCTGAAAATATTGACATGATAGTAAATAGAGGAAACAATTTCATCAATGGTTTTCATCGTGTCGCCCACGTTAGCTTTATTTCTTTCATGCCACCATAGCCAGAACAGGACACACACCTTTATGCTCTCTTCCTCTGACAGATGAAATACCTCCTCAAACAGGCTGAGGGGATCATTGCATAGCACTAACTTGTTTCTAATATCTTCCATCTGTGCTGCGCGCCACAATTGTTTCACCTTTTTGCATTTGAGGAAACAGTGACAACCATCCTCATCATATCTGAAGCACACTGGGCACCTAGTGTCAATATCCATTCCCCTGTTTTTCAACTTCATTCTCAGTGGTAGACTATATGTTGCCATACGCCAAATGAAGTGGAGGACCTTATTTGGGAGAGCTAAAGCCCATATTCTCTTCCATTCAAAATCAGTCGCCTCTCCATTACTTCTTGAAGTTGACGTTTGCACATGGCTTGATTCCCGTTCTGCATTGTCCACTGCAACCTTATAGGCTGATTTCACCGAGAAGATCCCCTTCTTGTCGAAGTGCCATGCAATGGAGTCATCAAAATGATCATGAATGGGGATCTGCAGGATTATCTTTGAATCCTCTGCATTGAAAGTTTAGTGCACAAGGTTAGCATCCCAACTATTTATTAGTGGGTCCATAAGATCCGCAACCTTCGAAATCACTTGTCTCCCACAAAATGAGGTGACCCTTCTTGTAGTTCCTCTTGGGAGCCAGGGATCCGTCCAGATTTTGATGTTTTGCCCATTTCTGACTCTCCAAATTATCCCTCTTTTCAGAAGTTGCACGCCTTTCAAAATACTACGCCATGAATACGAAATTCCCTTTTTTGGAGTCGCTTCTATTATGCTGTTCCCTGGATGATATTTGGCCTGTAGTACTTTGGCGCATAGTGAGGTCGGATTCTGAAGCAGTTGCCATGCTTGTTTAGCAAGCATGGCCATGTTGAAAGCATGGAGGTCCCTGAATCCTAATCCACCCACTCTCTTTGGTTTTGAGAGCTTCTCCCAGCTAGTCCAGTGGATTTTGTTGACTTTGTCCACCTGGCTCCACCAGAACTTACTTATCATGGAACTAAGTTCATCACACAAACTTTTTGTTAGGTCAAAGCAGGCCATAGTGTATACTGGGATCGCTTGAGCTGCTGCCTTGATTAGAATTTCCTTTCCTGCTTTGGATAGTAACCTCTCCTTCCAGCCTTGTATCTTATTCCACACTTTTTCCTTTATATACTGGAAAGCTTTAGACTTCGCCTTCCCAATGTAAGCTGGTAGTCCAAGGTATCTCCCTTTCAAGCCTTCTGTTGTAATGCCCAAGGCCCCCATCATCTCTCTTTTGTGCATTTGATTAGTGTTCTTGCTGAAAAGGATGGCTGACTTGTCCTTGTTTATTACTTGTCCGGAGCAAACCTCATACTTCTCTAGAATATCATTAATACTCCGGGCATTTTCTTCATTTGCCTCTAGGAGCAACAGTGAGTCATCTGCAAAGAGTAGTTGACTTACACTTGGTGCTTCTCTGCATACCTTGATCCCTTTCAAATTCCCTTTTCTTTCAGCATCATATAACAGGGCGGAGAAACCCTCCGCACATAGTAGAAATAGATATGGTGAAAGTGGGTCGCCTTGGCGCAGGCCTCGTTGGGGAACGATTATCTCAGTTGCATCTCTGTTTACCTTCACTTGATATTTAACCGTCGTCACGCACTTCATCACCAAGTTGACCCATTCTCCTTTAAATCCCAACTTTAGCATCATCTCCTTCAGAAAATTCCATTCAACCCGGTCGTAATTGTGCAATTCAACTTTCATATGTCTCTTCCACATTAAAGCAAGCCCACCGCTCTTTCCTTCACAATCCCTTACCACCATGTTTGGCATTCCCAACATGTATTTTATCCGTTGCATCCTTCTCCCATCCAATTTTGTCTCGGATAAGAAAAGAATATCGGGGTCCACCCGCTTCTGGAGGTCCAGAAGCCCCCGAACTGCCGGGCCATTCCCCAGACCCCGGCAGTTCCAAACTGTGATCCTCATTTTGCTTCGCCGAGCTGTCCCTGCAGCCCAGCGTTCACAAATTCAGAGTTTGTGTTTTCTTCCTTCTCCCCTCCCCCAGCTTCACAAACAGACTCCCTTCTGATCTTCTTTAGCATCTTACTTTCTAGGTCTATGTCCATCAGATCAGCATTTCTCTTCTTTGGTTCGGTCTCAACCCCTTGCTTCTGCAGCTGCTTGTTCTTTGCTCTTTCAATACGCTTGAAAGTGCTCTGTACTGCCCTTTTCACCTCATTATTTTCGTACTTATTTTGAACACCCTCCTTTGGCTGAGACTTATTTTTTCCTACCGCTACATTCTCCCTTGGTGCTAGATTAAAATCTATATCAATAATTTCCTTTTGCATCCTTTGGGAGACCACTTCACTTGCGCTGTTAGTACACAAGCCATCTTCTAAGCCTTTATTTGGTTCGTCCACAGAATGTGTTTTATCATCAGAGGACAGTTATTAGGGTCGTTTGCTTAGAATTCAAGTAAACCTCTCTATATAAGGAGAGGAGATGTATCAATCTAATCAAGCAAGAAGCAATCAGTATTTGCTCGGCTAACCTAGCTGGCCCCTACGGGCCGCCGGCCGCCGTGACCAGGCCAATCGCCCTGCCGTGGTATTCGGCACCCGCGGCGCCGACCGGGCCTCTAGACCACCACTGGCCGCTTCAGCCGTCGCCCGCCGCCGCGCCCAGCGCCGGCCCTCGCCGTGTCACCCACGCCACCCGGGTCCTCGCCGCAACCGCCCTGGCAGCCGCCGCACCCGGGGCCACCGCGACGCTGGTCGGGCCGCTGCAGCCCTCGCTGCAGCTACAGCCAGCCCCCGTCACCGCCCCGATCTGGCCACAATGGCCGGCCGCGGCCAACGCCGCGCCCGTCGCCTCCGCCGTTTCCAAGCAGCAGCCACTGCCGGCGCCTCCGCCGCCCAGCACCGGGCTGACTACAACCGCGCCGGCGGGCGTGCCAATTCAGCAAGTGTGGTTCCCGCCCTCGCCGTCCCAGCTTCTGGCCTGGTTGGCCGGGACGTCACCGCCGCCAGTCTACACCATGGCCGCGGACCAGCCGACGCCCTCCCTGCCGTACGACGGGCCCTCCGGCTCCGCGGGTTTCCACGCTGGCTTCGACGGGCCACTGCTTTCCTGTGGACCACCTGTGCACACCGGACCAACGCCATCCTCTTCGCTGCTCCATACCGTCGAGCCGTACACTCACGGCGGTCATGCTCAGACACCGCCGCGCTTCGCCAAGCTCGCCTTCGCCACCTACGACGGCGCCGAGGACCCCCTCAACTGTCTCAACTAGTGCGAGCAGTTCTTCCGGGGGTAACGGACGCTTGCGTCGGACCGCACCTGACTCGCCTCTTACCACCTCCACGGTGCAGCACAGACGTGGTACTACGCCCTCGAGCAGGACGAGGGCGGCATGCCCCCATGGGAGCGTTTTCGCGAGTTCTGCCTCCTTCGATTCGGACTACCTATACGTGGGAGCCGGCTGGTGGAGTTGGGCCGCCTTTCCTTCACCTCTACGGTGCAGGACTACATCGACCGCTTTCAGGCCCTGGCGTGCCACGCGTCCGGCGTGACGGCTCACCAGCGGGCCAAACTCTTCGTCGGCGGTCTGCTAGATCATATCCGCGTGGACGTCGAGCTGCAGGGACCCCAGGACCTCCAGACGGCCATGTACTACGCCCGCACGTTCGAGCGCCGCGCGGTGGCCATCCAGCAGGCATCACCGTCCCGGGACGCTGGGCCGCCACCCTGGCCGGATGTTCCCGCGCAGGGTCGGCCTGCTCAGGCTTCCGCGGCACCCCTTGCCGCGACCGCGGCGCGCCCGTTCCGCCGGCTCACCTCGGCCGAGCTACTCGAGCGTCGCCGCCAAGGGTTGTGCTTCAACTGCGACGAGACCTACATGCCCGGCCACGTCTGCCCCCGACTCTTCTACCTGGAGGCTGCAGACTACATTGAGGAGGACGCCGTCGCCGCCGGGCTCGGCGACCTGGCCGCCCCAGCTGTCGCGGAGGTGTTTGACGCTGGTTGATCACCTCGAGGAGTACAACGAGCGCTTCCCCGCCTTACAGCTCGAGGACGAGCTGTTTGTGCAGGCGGGGAGAAGTGTTATGACCGGCATATTAGGGGTTTAGCCCAGTGGGCTGTGGCCCAAGTTATCTTATCGTTATTAGGGGCTTAGCCCAATTATCTTATCGTTATTAGGGTCGTTTGCTTAGAATTCAAGTAAACCTCTCTATATAAGGAGAGGAGATGTATCAATCTAATCAAGCAAGAAGCAATCAGTATTTGCTCGGCTTCCCTTAGGTAGCCGAGAGACCTAACCCTAGCCGCCTCTTGCGCCGCCGCCGCCTCTTCTCTACCACGCAAGGACGGCGCCCAGCCGCCGGCCGCCGCGCCCTCGACCTCGTCTTCCTCCATCTTTCCCCTACAATCTCCGCCCTAGAACCGGCAGAACCCTAGGCTCCTAACAAGAGCTGTGACAGCCAACTACACTGCAAGTATACTTAGCTATTGCACATTCAAAAAATAATTTGACATATGATCTAGTATTTCATGTGAATACAAAACATAAACTTAGGGCTACTGTCCAACCTCTTTAAAAAGTTATCCTTAGTGAGGACGCTATCTCTAAAAGCTAACCATACAAGACTATAGTCTTCAGAGGCACTTTAATAAACCAGAACTTTCTATCGGGCCATCTAACCTTATTACTAGTCTTTAGCAGAACATAAAAATATTTCAGTGCTCTCAAGTAACCACATGCACCTACCGTTACTCTTACAGTCTCATGAAGGCGGATTTTACTACACAACTCCTGGAGCTTTTACCAAGTTTCAACTCTTTTACTGGGCAGTTATGTTTAAATTAAAAAAATGCACTGACTGTCCCAAATTCTGATTTTCAACCAGACAATTCAGTTAACATAATCCTTCATTAAGTGAGGAGGTGCTGCCTTTCAGCTAAATTGTGTTCCCGTTTTGATACTGCAGGTTGATCCTGATCTTGCAAGGACTGTTCTAGTCTCCACAAAACTTGACACGAAAATTCCACAATTCGCACGTGCCTCTGATGTTGAAGTGTTTCTTCACCCACCAACTTGTGTTCTAGATGGTTCCATATTGGGAGATTCTCCCTTTTTCACATCAGTGCCTTCTGGGAGAGTTGGTTCTTGCCATGAAGCTGTCTTCAGATCAAATGAAGAGTTTAAGAAGGTAATGCCACTATTCCATCTCTTTAGAGCTTGCTGTTCTCCCTCCTGTGAACTTTGAGTTTTCTGCGAGCTTGTCCTTGCTGGTATGTTTGTATTCTAGTTTTAAGTTGCCTGTGAATTTTCTTCATATGTATGTGAAGGCCAACTGGTCATCAGATCCCACCCTTTTTCGTGTGAATAAAATCTTCTTCTACACAGTCAACTGGACGAAGATCATGCTGGAAATGTCTCACTCATCCATATGCATTATTCCCTTCCATAGGATCTCTCTCTCTCTCTCTCTCTCTCTCAGAAAAAAAGGATGTCACACAGTAGAAATATGTAGAATCATGTCAGAGGGAACTTTAGTTTCTGAAATGTTAACAGGGAGTTAAGTTATAGGTAAAAGTTGTGAGTTACCTGTCTGTTTATTGGTTCCAATAATTTAGATAGCTTCCATTTAAATATTATAATACATGGTTGTTTAAACTTCCCAAAACCCATAAAGTGCCTTCTTAAAGTACGCCTCCATTTTTCTGTATACTTCTCTGTGATCAAGATGTCTTGGGAGTATCACTAATGAACAGGTTCAAAAAATGAATAGGATTCTACTGCAGAACGTAGATAAATTGTGCTCAGGATCTGGCTGTGGTGAGTTACACCACTATCGGGTCATTGATTAGTGCCAAGTAAGAACAAATGAAATGTTGCAACCTAGCAGCAAAAAGAGAGCTGCTTTATAGAACACTAAATGTCCATGTTAAGGAGCACCTCCTTGCCAGGGTTATTCTCTGTCAGCACTTGTTAGCCAATTATGGTTTGCCTTTTCTCCTATCCGTACTGTAGTTATCAAGAACCTCTTGTGTTACTGGATCCTTGAAAGGCATCTAATGTTTTTCTATGTTCTGCAGGCGATCTTACTGAGAGAATTGGATGATGTTACATCTCTTGAAGACAAGCTAGGAAGGTCACTTACAAGGGAGGAGAAGAACAGGATAGGAGTGAGTAACTTAAGATTATTTTTGGAAGAATTGCTGCAGAACAGGTATTCTTGTATATTATTTGCAGAGCCAGAGGCCAGAGCATATAGTTTTTCATCATTCTTTGTATCTGTGGATTCATTCAAATTAATATGAACAAGGTACATCGAGAGTGTTCCGTCGATTATTCCACTTCTTGAGAAGGAACATCGCGCTGCATCGAGGAAGTTGCGGAAAGTCACACAAGAAATCAGGTGATAACTTACTTGATTGTCAGCAAGTATATATATAGTTTAGTGCACTTGAGTGGTCCTATAATCTAGATTTATTTTCCCTAACACCACTTGTGATCCATTTCCTAGAGTACAATGGTACCCTGTTGGAGTTCGAAGCTTATCTTATACAACTATTTGGATGAGTTGGTGAATGAACTATTTTCCTCTGCACTTTTGAAAAGAACTTTTTTCTTCTCTGATAATCGCAAGCCAGCTTTGTATGCAGATCTGCTGCACCAGCAATTCAGTGTAATGCCTCCAATTTTTCCTGAAAGTGATAAATTCATCTGTCTTGGAGTATGTTTATACTGTTAGTAAAGAAAAGAGGAACAAAAACTATGTTCTAGTCTCACTTCCATATAGCAGAACAGGTTATCTGAAGTACTAAGTTTGTGAAGAAAGAAAGCTAAGGCGGTCTGTTCGTTCTGTCCTCATGTGCTTTGTAGCCAAGCTTTTCATTGAAGAAGCCTGCTATTCTGCTAATGGCATTCTGTACCTGGACAGTGATTTGGACGAAGCAAAACTAAAGGAGAAAGCTCGCCTGTTCCATGATTCATTTTTGACAAAGGTGCTACTACTCTAGCTAGATTCCGACAGTGTCTTACATTATTTGAATGAAGCATTTTTCATGTATTACAAGGACAACAAATAATCTTTCAATGTTATTTTAAATATATGGCTATACTTCTAGGTTGCAGCATATTTTAATTAATGTAATGGTGCAAAACCTTTTCTTCATTGTATGTGAATGAGACATATATTGCTGATCTTTTCACTGAACCTAGTACCCAGGAAAAAAAGCTTGATATAAATCTGAAGATTTGTTTACTATCTCGTGTTTCAGTTATCTTTGCTACTGAAAGGCATGGTGGTGGCACCTCCTGATAAGTTTGGTGAGTGTTTTATCTCCTCCGGTTCATTTTGAAAGAGAGCTTCTTGTTAACTGTGTTGTGCTAACAATTTCTCGGAACTCTTGGGCCTTTAGGAGAAACTTTAATTAATGAGAGGATCAATGGAGGAACATTTACTGGAAGCGAGAATTTCCAGCTCCCAAACAAGATGATGGCTGTAAGTTCTTTTCCAGTGTGTTTGCTATATACTCCCTCCGTCCCAAAATAAGTGTCACTTGAGCTTACTGAAGCGTTCTTCACCCTCTTGATTGTTGCGGAGTCGCTTTTGTTCTTCTCCTGGAGGGTGTCAGTTGGCGACTCGCTCTTCGTCTTGTTCTTGGCGAGTAATGCGAGGTGCATTTGCTATCCGGCACATTTCATGACGTTGTTCCATGCGAGGCTCGTCTTCTTGTCTTGCCATTCGTGCTTTCTTGGCATGTTCTTCATAAAGGTGTAGTTGTACATAGAGGGATTCATGTGTTTGATTTGCTTGCTCTTGACGGCGAGCTTCTTCTTGGCTATCCGGCTCTTGACGGCGATTCATGTTCTTGTGTTTGTTGTTCTCGATGCTCACGGTCAAGAATGCGGTTTTGAAGGCCATTGCCACTATGAGTTTGTGGCGGCCCTTGATGCTCGTGTTCTTCATGGTGGTGATGTCGTCGAGAGCGGTGGTACTTGCGCCCGGATGGCATCCCGGAGGTACTTGCACTTGAGTGCCGTCTTGAAGATGAAAACAATTTGCGATTGTTGATCATTTCTTGAATGCGGTCCATTTGCACGTCCATCTAGGCGACGAGGTAGTCCCTCATGCGGACATCGGATTGGCGCATGTCAGCGGAGAGGTTCTCGATGCGCTCATTTAAGATGATATTTGCATCGTTTGTAACTCTTTGGAGTCTGAAGTGGTGAGACTTGGTGAGGAAGTCGTGTGGGCCCTCTTAGTCGTCGAAAACTGGACAGGAAGTACCTTCCCTATCCATCTTACTCGGCAAAGTGTGAGTAGGAATGGAGATGAACAATACCAAAGTCACCTCCTTTTGATGTTGGTGAAGGATCACATGATGTCACACATGTCAATGCAAAGTGAATAACTTGGTATCTAGCCTTGACCAATCTCACACCTACACACAAAGGTTTATAGGGGAGCTTGGCAGGGATTGGTGGCACGAAGTCAAGCAAGTTGGAAGTTCAAGATTTTGTAGAAGTTGGAAGTGAACCACAATGAACTCAAAATGCTATGCAAGCGATCTCAATTGTAAGGATAGAGAGGCAAAAAGAAAAAAAGAGTGCACACGCAAAGATGATGGGGCTTGCATACAATATTGGCCTAGCGAAGACTAAGCTCATGTTGCACAAACTCGAGGGGAGACTTGCTCGATTGCACGTAGAGGGCAAGGATTCGATCACTTGACTACCACTCTACTACTATCAAAGCTTGCCGTTTCCCTATAAGTATCCTTGGCACTCGTATTTCTTTGCTCTTTGCACCTTTTTGCGTACAATTTATTTGATGTTTCTTTTTCTTCCTTTTGCCTTTTCTCTTTGAGCGAAGATCAAAATCACGAGAGTATAGCTATCAAGATAATGTGAGGATCCAAAACAGACCTCACAAGGTATCGAAAGATCAATGAGATTGACAGTGACTAAGGAAGACAAGTGATCGATGCCCGACAATACTTGATGAACTAGTCTCGGTAGGATCAAGGTTTTCGCAAAGGAATGGATGGCTCACAAGGGTAATGGCAATGAAGGTAAAGTTTGTGTGAGGGAATGGTATACTTGGTCGACACCTCTACCTTCACACAATTAGAAGGACCAGCCTTGCTTCCGATGTCGGTGTCAAAAGGATGGATGGATCCTCATCGAAGGCAAGCTTGCTGGTCGATGAAGGCGGTGTAGTGGTACTTGTCGATCTTGTCGATGAAGTCCTAGGTCAAAGCTGGCGAAGATGCCGGAGATGTGGGCTGTTGGACAAAGTTGGATACACAGTAGTCTGACTTTGCCCAGGCAGCTGTGGGTCTACTCGAGAGAGAACTCAAAATTGGAGGTAGGGAAAAGAAAAATTAGGGAAAAATTGGCCAAGTGGACGCAAATAAAAGGTAGATCGACTCACCAGATCCATGGATCAGATCCAATAAAATCTCACTAGAAACAACTAATATCTCGAAATTGAGCGAGGCTATTTATGTGGGGATTTTCGAAATTGGCAAGAACAAAACAAAATTAGGCTAGAAATATGAGGGGGGAGGGATCCAATTCGTGGAGGCCTTGCTCATGATACCAAATGATAAGGAGGAAGCCATTGGATTGCCCCGATCTTCACGAATTGGAGGTGGATTTGAGGTGAAACACAAAGAACGCAATGATCAAGCACAACACTCAAGAGGAAATCACTCACATGGACAAGGATTCATACACAAGTACTCAAATCACAAATAGAAACAAGGATACATCTCAAGGCCCAAACGTCAACAAGGTAAAAGATAACTAGGGTAGGAGTTCGTCCCCAAATCCAAGAGGAGTTGGAGGTCTTGAGAGATAGTTCTTACCCAATCCAAAGGATATGGAGGTCCTGAGAGATAGTTCTTCCCCAATCCAAAGGATATGGAGGTCTTGAGAAATAGTTCTTCCCCAATCAGAAGGATATGGAGGTCTTGATAATCCAAGAGATCTCCAAATTGGAGGTCTTGATCTCCAAAGAAGAGGTAGATGAGCGAAGCTCTCTCGAGAATTTAGTCTAAACTTTGCTAACCCTAGAAATGAAGGGGAGTACAGCATATATATATAGTCTAGGGACGGAAGGGGATGGAGAAGGGAGAGTTACATGGGCTGGGCCTGAATCTCGTGCTTGCAGGCAAAGTCGGATAGTCTGACTTGTCGGATTTTCTGACGCCATGTCCGTCATAGTATTTGACCTGATCCAGAAAGCCCGGGAAAGTCAGACATCAAGTCTGACTATGCGACATGTCGGACTAAAAGTCCAACATTTTGCCCAGTTCATCCGACGTGGTCCAGAGAGGTCCTGCAAGTCGGACTGTCCGACTTTACAGTTTTCAGCAGGATGAGCTCTTTGGGGACTTCTTGCTTCCTTCTCGAGTCCTTGTTTTTCTCCTCCATGGCTTGGCCTTCGTTCCTCACTTCTCCAGGCTTGTTTCCATCACACCTAAGTATGTATAAGGTTCCGGAGTGAGGTAGTAACCATGTCTCACATGCAAGTATAGGAAGCTCATGTAGGAAGTCAGTCACCTCGGTGTCGATAGCGCGTGCACGAGCCCTTGTCATTGGACCACTTGGAGCTTGAGGGTTGGATGATGGGTTCATGGTGGTGTCAATGGGATGCTCTGCATCATTCTTCCTCTCCTCCCGCTCTATCTCCCAACCCCAACTTGACTGAGTCAGCAGCCATAAACCATGCCGCACCCTTCCTCCCCTCTCTCAAGTCTCATCGCTTCTGAACCTCCAAGCCCCTCCCACCGTCCTCCTGGTATTCGCCGCTACTCGAGGCTGGGATGATGTTCTTCTCATGTGTGTTAGAGTTATAATATAAGTCATGTACCCCTTTGTATTTATCCCGTTGTATAAGGGGTTTCCTGCATATGTTCCACACCTGTACATGTATATATATATCGGCCTATGGCCTTATGGGAATACAAGTTGCTTATTCCTAACATGGTATTAGAGCTTTAGGTCTCTTTTTTTTCGCACGCGCAACTCGTGCTTCGATCCACTCCCGCCGCCGCCGCATTCTCTCTTCGCGCCGCTGCTGCGTCCCCTCCCGCCAGGCGCCTCTCCTCCCGATCGTGTCCTCTTCTCCTCGATCGAAGCAGGGAGGCCCCCGATCGATCTCCTGTGCCCAGCCGGCCCCGATCGATATCGTCACGCTCTAGCCGGTCCCGATCGGCGCAGCTCCCAGCAGGCCTGCTCCCGTCCAAGATCCAGCCGGCCTGCTCCCGTCCAAGATCCAGCCGGCCTGCCCCCGATCGATCTCCTGTGCTCAGCCGGTCCTGATCGACGCCACTCCCAGCCGGCCTGCTCCTGCCTAGCCAGCCCCGATCGAGATCCCCTGCCGCCCGTGCCGGATCCCGCTCCCAGCCGCCGTCCTCGTCCGGCTTCTGCTGCTTTTGGATCTTTGAAAAAAAAATGTCTGCTGCATCGGGCTATGTTGCTGTTCCTCGCTGTCCGGTGATCTTTGACGGTACTAACTACACCGAGTTCACTGGCTTCATGCGCATTCACATGCGTGGCATCCGTCTCTGGGGTGTTCTTTCTGGCGAGGTCTGCTGTCCGCCACGTCCGGTTCCTCCGGTGGCTCCTACTCCGCCGACTCCACCAGTTCTTCCTACGGATGCTAATCAGGTCGCCAAAGATGCGGCTAAGCTTGCTGATGAGGCTGCTGTTCGTGCTTATGATGAGAGGGTTTTGGCTTATGAGGAGGCTCTTCAGACGTATCATGGTGCTTTGTCTGTTTACACCCAGTGGCTTGATGATGATGCTCGTGCTGCAGCTGTTTTCACTGCTAGTGTTCTGCCTCAGTTTGCTTCTGAGTTCTTGGGTCTTCCTACTGCCTTTGAGATGTGGACCCTTCTTCGTCAGCGCTATGAGCCCTCTGGTGATGCCTTATATCTTTCTGTGGTCCGTCAGGAGCATGCTCTTCAGCAGGGTGACTCTACTGTTGATGACTTTTATGCACAGAGTTCTGCTATCTGGCGCCAGCTTGACTCTCTCCGCAGTGCTGGTTGTCGTACCTGCCCCTGTTGCCAGGCTGTCCAGGCTAATTTGGAGTTTCATCGCGTCTATGAGTTCCTGTCTCGGCTTCGTAAGGAGTTTGAGCCCCGACGTGCTCAGTTGTTTGCTCGTGGCCGTATTTCTCTCATGGAGGCGCTTTCTGAGATTCGTGCCGAGGAGACTCGGTTACGTGGTGTTGGTTTGCTAGAGGTTCCCTCTGTGCTCGCTACTCGTGCTCCTACACCACCGGCTGCACCGACCCCTTCTCGCTCGAGTGCTCCGCCGCTCTTGCCCACTCCTTCTGGAGGTTCGGGTCGCCCCCGTCCACATTGCGCCTATTGCAACAATGATGGTCATCTTGAGTCTCAGTGCTACACGAAGAAGAAACACCTGCGCAAGGCGCGATCATCATCTTCCGGGACTTCGTCATCTACCTCGACGGCTTCAGCCATTGCTTTGACTGAGCAGGATATTCTGAGACTTAAGCGTCTGCTCGCGGCTTCAGGTTCTTCCTCGACGGGTACTGCTGGTTCTGTGACTGATGCTTCCCGCACTGAGCAATCACCCTCTACACAGTCAGGTACATCCCCATGGGTTCTGGACTCTGGAGCTTCTTTTCATATGTCTTCTCATTCTTCCACTTTGTCCTCTCTTCGATCACTGGATTCTCCTGTTCATGTCTTCACTGCTGATGGTACTCCACTTTCTGTTGCTAGTAGAGGCAATCTTATCACTCCTTATTCTGTTCCTGATGTTGCTCATGTTCCTCGACTTACCATGAATCTGTTTTCTGCTGGTCAACTTACTGATTCTGGTTGTCGCGTCATCCTTGACGTTGACTCTTGTTCTGTCCAGGACCGTCGCACGCACACTCTGGTTGGGGCTGGCCCTCGCCGCCGTGATTCTCAGGGTCTTTGGGAGTTGGACTGGCTTCATGTTCCTTCCGCTGCCACCACCATCGCCAGTTCTTCCGCTTCTGTTGCCTCCGTTACTGGTTCTTTCCAGCAGTGGCATCATCGACTTGGTCATCTGTGTGGTTCTCGATTGTCTTCTTTAGTTCGTCGAGGTCTTCTGGGGTCTGTCTCAGGAGATGTCTCTTTAGAGTGTCAGGGTTGCCGTCTTGGCAAGCAGATTCAATTACCATATTCACATAGTGAGTCAGTGTCCAAGCGTCCTTTCGATTTAGTCCATTCTGATGTATGGGGTCCGGCCCCTTTCGCTTCGAAAGGTGGTCATAAATACTATATTATTTTCATAGATGATTTCTCTCGTTACACATGGCTTTATTTGATGACTTCTCGTTCTGAAGTGTTGTCTATTTATAAGCGTTTTGCTGCCATGGTTCATACTCAGTTCTCTTCACCCATTCGTGTTTTTCGTGCTGACTCTGCTGGCGAGTATATCTCTAAGATGTTGCGTGGTGTTCTTGCTGAACAAGGGACTCTCTCTCAATTCTCTTGTCCTGGTGCTCATGCTCAGAATGGTGTGGCTGAGCGAAAGCATCGACATCTTCTTGAGACGGCTCGTGCATTGATGATTGCTGCCTCTCTCCCGCCTCATTTTTGGGCTGAGGCCGTCTCCACGTCCACCTATCTTATCAATATACAGCCTTCTGCTGCTCTACAGGGTGGTGTTCCTTTCGAGCGACTTTTTGATCGTTCTCCCGATTATTCGATGCTTCGCTCGTTTGGTTGTGTTTGCTATGTTCTTCTTGCCCCTCGCGAACGCACCAAACTGACTGCTCAGTCTGTTGAGTGTGTCTTCTTAGGCTACAGTGATGAGCATAAAGGCTATCGTTGTTGGGATCCTATCGGTCGTCGGATGCGTATCTCTCGAGACGTGACTTTTGATGAGTCTCGTCCCTTCTACCCACGCACATTTTCCTCGACTTTTTCAGTGCAGGATATCTCTTTCCTCACTTTTCCTGACTCGCCTATCACCCCCGTCGAGCCTGTACCTCTCTGTTCTACTTCCTCTCCTTCTCCACCTCTAGTTGATTTGCAGCCGCCATCCTCCCCGGTCTCCTCGCCTCGCATGTCACCGGGTTCTCCACCTTCATCTCCGGTGATTTCCTCCCCGGTCTCCTCTCCCAGCATGTCCCCGGATTCTACACCTGCGTCTCCGGTGCCTTCTTCGTCGCCACTCCCCGATTCTACCTTGACGATTCCTCCTCCTATTATTCCATCCTTTCCTCAGCATTACACTCGTCGTCCACGACCAGTCGATGCCTCTGTGGATGAGTCGTCATCTTCCTCTCAGCCTACTTATGGCTTGCGTTCTCGTCCTCGTTCGCCTGTTGATCGCTTTGGATTTCCCACCGCTGGTGCTGCTGTTCTTGAGCCAACTTCTTACCGTTAGGCTGTTGTTCATCCTGAATGGCAGTTTGCGATGGCAGAGGAGATTGCTGCTCTTGAATGCACTGGTACCTGGGATCTTGTTTCTCTTCCTCCCGGAGTCCGTCCGATCACTTGTAAGTGGGTCTACAAGGTTAAGACTCGCTCCGATGGTTCTCTTGAGCGTCACAAAGCTCGTCTTGTGGCCCGTGGTTTTCAGCAGGAGCATGGTCGTGATTATGACGAGACTTTTGCTCCTGTGGCCCATATGACCACTGTTCGTACACTTCTTGCCGGTGCCTCTGCACGCCACTGGTCTATATCTCAGCTTGATGTTAAGAATGCCTTTCTTAATGGTGAGCTGCGTGAGGAGGTGTACATGCAGCCACCACCTGGGTATTCTGTTCCTGATGGCATGGTGTGTCGTCTTCGTCGCTCTCTCTATGGCCTTAAGCAAGCCCCCCGCGCTTGGTTTCAGCGCTTTGCCTCTGTGATCACTGCTGCTGGTTTTTCAGCCAGTGCTCATGATTCAGCATTGTTTACTCACCTTTCTCCTCGTGGTCGGACTCTTCTTCTTCTCTATGTTGATGACATGATCATCACGGGGGATGACCCCGAGTATATTGCCTTTGTAAAGGCCCGTCTTAGTGAGCAGTTTCGCAGTTTCTTATGTCTGATCTTGGACCTCTTCGCTATTTTCTTGGGATTGAAGTCTCTTCTACCTCTGATGGCTTTTTTATATCCCAGGAAAAGTATATCCAGGATCTTCTTGCTCGTGCTGCTCTTACTGACGAGCGCGTTGTTGAGACTCCTATGGAGCTCAATGTTCACCTCCGTGCTACTGATGGTGATCCTCTTCCTGACCCGACGCGTTATCGTCATCTTGTTGGCAGTCTTGTTTATCTAGCTGTCACTCGTCCGGACATCTCTTATCCGGTTCATATTCTGAGTCAGTTTGTCTCTGCTCCCACCTCGGTTCACTATAGTCATCTCCTTCGTGTTCTCCGATATCTTCGAGGCACGATCTCTCACCGTCTATTCTTTCCTCGCTCCAGTTCTTTACAGCTTCAGGCCTATTCGGATGCTACGTGGGCTAGTGATCCTTCAGATCGCCGTTCACTTTCTGCTTATTGTGTTTTTCTTGGTGGTTCTCTCATTGCCTGGAAGACGAAGAAACAGCTTGCAGTTTCCCGTTCGAGTGCCGAGGCTGAGTTGTGAGCAATGGCTCTTTTGACGGCAGAGGTGACTTGGTTACGGTGGTTACTTCAGGATTTTGGTGTTTCTGTCACTACACCGACTCTGCTCTTATCTGACAGTACAGGTGCTATCAGCATTGCGCGTGATCCTGTGAAGCATGAGCTCACCAAGCATATTGGTGTTGATGCTTTCTATGTGCGCGCTGGTGTGCAGGATCAGGTTATTGCTCTTCAGTATGTGCCTTCCGAGTTATAGTTGGCGGATTTCCTGACGAAGGCCCAGACTAGAGCACAGCATGGCTTCTATCTCTCCAAACTCAGTGTTGTTCATCCACCATGAGTTTGAGGGGGGGTGTTAGAGTTATAATATAAGTCATGTACCCCTTTGTATTTATCCCGTTGTATAAGGGGTTTCCTGCATATGTTCCACACCTGTACATGTATATATATATCGGCCTATGGCCTTATGGGAATACAAGTTGCTTATTCCTAACAATGTGTGGGTCGGAATTCATTCAGTGGGGAGCAAGCTGACTCATTCAGTCTCAGTGGCCTATATTCCCCTTTTAGCTATAGTTATTGAGTCCATTTTAGGAGGTTAAATAGATTATTTGTTTACCGGGGGGTTGCTGTGGACTCGCTTGACTTCATAACTTCTTTCCAACCCTTTAATCCCCCAAAAAATTCTCGTGGAGAAAAGGGAACCATTTTGCCTTGAAAGCTCAAGCTCAGCCCTTCATGTAATGTATACCTATATACCATGACTGTGCTCTTATAACTACTGGAGTCTTTGATATGTATTTTTGTAATGCAAATGCATACTATGTTTTGGTTCTCAGAATGCTGGAATGCGTCTTTACGGTGGTGCACAATACCATCGGGCAATGGCTGAATTTCGTCTGGTTGTTGGAAGTATCAAGTGCCCCCCGATTACTAGGGAGGAAATAGTCAACGCCTGTGGTGTTGAAGATATTCATGATGGGACGAATTACTCCAGGTATTCTCTTTCCACACGTTAGAAATCCTTCTGTTGTACTTATATAATATATTTGTTCACTTTTGATATTGTTTTGCTAGGACTGCTTGTGTAATTGCTGTGGCAAAAGCACGCGACACATTTGAGCCTTTCCTTCATCAGGTTGGTGAGCTCGCCTAAACTGTGGGCATATCAATAAACTATGCATAGATGCCCCTCTTCACCTTTATTCATGGCTGCCCATTCCATACTTGTACAGTCACACTGCAGCTCTTGCATATTATTTGTGTGATTATGGTTTCAACGAAATCATGGATCATGTTTTCCATGCTCGGTGCTTCGTTCTGTTCTGGACTGAGGCTAACATGTGAAAAATATTTCCGTATAAATCATTTGAAATCAAATGAAAGTGAACATAATTATAGAAAGTAGTTGAAATTCCCTGTGGTTGGATAAGGTTGGGCTTTCCTCTGATTAATATGTTCCTTCAATTAAAATAAATCTTCTCTTTTGTCTCGTGCAGTTGAGTTTTAGGCTGTTGTACATACTGAAAAGACTGAGTCCGATATCTGTTTTTCTGCTGGAGGTACTAATCTCTATCCACGGTTTATTTAATTCATGTATTTTTGTTTTTTCCATTACTAATGCTCTGGTAGAACTCCAACAGAAGGATGGTGAGCACTTTAGCAGCCATGATGTACTTGTGAAGCGTGCCCAAGCTGCTTTCAACAGGTTTGCTGAATCTACCGAGCAATCTTGCCGTGAAAGGTGATGGTGTTCTCAACACCTTACATTATTATCTTTCAGTTTATTGGTTGTGTGCGCTCTAGTCACATTATATTGCAAACTCAGTTGCAACTAACTCCTTGAGGCTTGTTCAAATTAAATATATGTTCTAACATTTCCTCTTGTCTACAGGCATCATATTAACGTCATGTTGTTAAACTAAACATCTGTGACTCTATCTAGGAGACGTTAAAGTTGTTGTCTAACTTAGTAGTTACACCAACTTATGACATTAATGTACATTTCCTTCAACAATGCTTCCTGTTGTTATCAAGCATGCGGTAGTAGTAATGCTGGCACTTGGCAGCCACTAGAATGCCTGAATCCTTGGCCAACTGGTTATTTTCTACATGCTTCCTTTTCAGAAATTTATTCACTGATCTTGTTGGATGTCCTCCTTTTTATGTAGCAAACCATACCCACACCACATCAATTGCCTCCTTTTGATGTCTGGGCGTTATATTCAGTGTATTCCATAGCATATATTGCAACCAGTGATGTCAGACTTTTGTCTCACATGCTTTGTGGTTCCACAGATGCATTCTCATGTGTTGTTTTTATCTGTTGACCTAATTTTTTCGTGTTCAAATATGTAATGCAGATGTATGGAAGATTTGGAGAGTACCACTCGTTATGTTACTTGGTCCCTTCACAACAAGGTATATTTATTTACTTGGTAATTAAAACTAAGTATTTTTTATCAGTCTGCCTAATGATATATGCTACATTGGATGCAGAACCGTGCCGGATTGCGACATTTTCTGGATTCGTTTGTTGCACCGGAGCAATTATGTGCTAACACACATACTGCCCACTCAGCTGGGCTGCATGAGCAATCCACTGGTTTGAATGACAGTAAGCAGGATAGACCAAAGGGAGAGCTGAAATCTAGTCATACTTCAGACTCAAATCCATCCGGTGGTGTGTCAGAAACGAGACTGGTGGATCTCTTGGACAGTACGCTGTGGAACCGAAGGCTGGCGCCCTCATCTGAGCGTCTTGTGTATGCACTGGTTCACCAGATTTTTCATGGGATCAAAGAGCATTTTCTTGTCACTACAGAACTAAAGGTCTGGATGCAGTAAAGCTTGCACTTTGTAGCCATGTAGATATTTCTGCTTATGTTGTTAATGCTTTGGCTCATTCATTATGCAATCTCTCGCAGTTCAATTGCTTCCTCCTGATGCCAATTGTTGACAAATTAGCGGCTCTTCTACGAGAAGACCTTGAATCAGCGTTTGAAGACGATCTTGACAGCATCTTCAGTGTCACCGAGCTGCGCCACTCACTTGGGCAGAAGAAGCGAGAGCTGGAAATCGAATTGAAGCAGGTAGATAGTCTCTGAAACCATTTTATTTTAATTAGTCAGTTACAGTACCATATAACTACCTTAAATATCAGTCTCCAACCTAACATTTTGCTCCTGAATTCAGATGAAGCGTTTAAAAGAGAAATTCACAGAAATAAATAAGAAGCTCAATTCTCTCCAGGTTAGACAACAGGCCTAGGTAGGGAGGTAGAGTATTTCCGTGTTGCAAATAAAACAATAATAATCCACCTTGTGTGACTTGCTACCGGTCCTGTATTCAGGCGTAAATATGAATCATCATTTCCTTGATATGCTCTACTTGTTAACGTGTGCAATCGTGGTTCAATCATTCCATAAAAACTGTGCCTTGCAAATGGTGTAAGCTTGAGATGTTGCTTAGTAACTTTTTTGAACTTTAGCATGCCGTGAAAGAAAGAAAGGACAATCTCAACTAAAGCAATGCCATGATGGGTATAGGTACCAATCGGACAGCCACACGTTCAACAGTGCATTGAATGAGATCATACAGATAGAAACGGATATGCCCTGTTCATGGCGACGGCTCCGTGTAATATAACGCTGGGTGGACGGTCCATCGTGCATGTATTCCGTTGGTACAGGTCTCGTATGGCGGTACATAACAATTGTCGTCAGCCGCGGTCCGGCGCGCAAACGGCGTGTTCCTAAGAAAAATCCTATTCTTACGTGAAGCTTCTAAGAAATTTGTACGCACTAATGCATTTCGGCCAGTAACTACTTCCCTGATTCTAGCTAACCGCCACCGGATGAACTAGTACGTAATTTCTTTTTGTAGACCCTGTACGTAGAAATAGTATTGGTCTGTTTTTTTTTTTTTTGAGGATCAGCATTTTGTCTGTTGCTAACGGATAAAGAGTAGAGAGTTCCTAAGAACTAATTAACCATGCCTAAGAAAAGGAAGGTAGAGCCAATTGCTAATTAATCTCTATTACTGATCATTTTATTGCCACATGTACCCAAGATATGTACCTATAATTTGGTATTTTGATGACATGCTTTTTTCAATGGACTAATAGATTGCATGACACTGTCCGCATTTGAAATGTTGAAGTTCTACATGGTCTATAATATTCAAATTATTTCAGCCGTTGCCGTAGTTGGATATTTAAACAATCTAAGGCTATAATTTGCCGAAAGATTAGTAGAAAAAGTACCCTTTTGAGCTTGAACTCAAATAAGCCCGTATGAACAGTAAAAATTCAAAAAAATCTAACAATTCCAAAAAAAAATCTGATGAACTTTGGCAAATTTTCGAAGTGCTTGCAAATTTTTATCATGGTAACAATCATGGAAGGCGTGACCAAAAAAACAAAATCGGTGCTCCCAAACGCTTTCAAAGTAGCATTTTCAGAGCATCGTTTCGTCATGCCTTCCTCAAATGTGATCTCATGATGAAAATTTGCAAGCACTTCAAAAATTTGTCAAAGTTCATCGGAATGTTTTTGAATATTTCTTAAATTTTTTCTGTTTGATATCGATGCCGTCACGGCACATCGCACCTTCTCGTGCAATCATAGTTAATTAAGCAAAAGAAATCTTTGATTGATTCCTTTCTGAATTCCACAGGTCAGTGTTGGGCATGAACCTCTTGAACGTCCACCCTGTGTCCGCGAATACGAAATTTCTTCACGGCAAAATCAAGAAATGTCCGCGAATTCAAAATATGTGCAAGTATTCTTGAAAAATGTTCAACTATTGAAAAAAATGTTCGTGAATACAAATATATTCAAGCACTCAAAAATAATGTTTGCGGATTCAAAATATGTTAAAGGATTCTTGAAAAATTGAAGTATTCAAAACAAATATTCATGAATTTGACTATTGTTCACAAATTCAGAAATGTTCGCGAATAAAAAACTTGTTTGTAGTAAATTAAAAAAAATGTTCACAGATTCGGAAGATAGCGCAAAGCCTAGCCTCCCCTGCTTCCCTTTCCTTCTTCGCCGCCGCCATAGGCCGGCATCAGGCAAGCCCAGGACACAGCCAATGAAGGCGGCGACATGGAGCTTGCTGTCGCGCTCGGTGGTGGGTGCCTGGATCGGATCCGCATGGCCGTTCGGAGGAGCTCCGCGCCTCCACGTGGGTCAACGTGTGTGGCGATCCGGGGTGAGCTCCTGGATCGGATATGGCCGTTTTGTCCGATCCTTCCGGCCGTTCGGGACACTGCAGGTGCCCCGCGATCGGTTTCACACGAAGGTGCCTGATATGGATCAGGACGCCTACGTGAGGCATTGCAAATGGTGCCGCGATCGGTTTCGCACGAAGTTTGGAGAGGTGGTGTACGAGGCAGGGTGATACAAGTTGAAGAGGAGAAAGGCGTAAAATACCTGAGGCATTGCAAATGGTGCTGCGTGGTGTATGAGGTTTAGGTGCGCGATGGAGGATCAGAGTTTGGTTGCAAGTGCGACAATTTCGAGCATTCTGTGTTGCTGTGCTGCTATGATGTGAAGGTACGACAATCACGACATGTGGTTTTGCCCTAAACGTTGCATGCCATGCTGTGCTGCTGATTGTGATCGGGTCCTTGACTTGCTGCTGAATAACCTAGTTGTAATGCTGCTAGTTGGTCTTCACTTTAGTTTACTGTAATGGTGCCCGGACGAGGGGGGGGGGGGGGGGGCAACATGCCAAAGAAACTAACGAAAGAACAGGCGTGCAGCAATTGTGATGTAGGTGGTCACCGGTAGAACAGTTGCAGCAATCCTAACGTGTTGAGTAGGGTATAATGATTTGTAGAGAATTGCTGTATCAAATTTTCATGTGTGGTGTGAGAACTGAATTTGTGTTACTATAGGATTCTGCTAGCTGAATAAACGTGTAACTTCAAGAAGCATAGTATGTCTAGTGGCGATGTGCGGGAACAGGGTTCCAAAATGATTTTGCAGACCGGCCAAACAGCCCAAGTGCAACCCACGTCAAACTGGGCACGAGTACAGAACGCAACTCCCGTTACTAGACGGCCATGCAAACGACGTTACGGCACTAAGTTCTCCACCCGTTAGTACATTAAAAGCAACTTGGTCCAACAACCGATGTTGTGTCAGATCTCAAAGATGTTCAACGGCGCACGATAACGTGCCCAGGCGAGGACGAGCACTCCTTTGAATTTTCGAGAAAGATGGTTGCTACATCTAGGTTTGGTTTGGGATCGAAGTAGCACTTTGGATCCTTAACGCTGCTCATTGCCCATGCACGTCGCGACTCTTTCAAACCAAGGGAACTCACCTGAAAAGCACTCGTTGATACACGACCACCTCTCAAATCACCAACCTAAACTTGGCACAAGCAGCGCCACCACCACCCTCTCCGTCCCTCCCATCTCTCTCCACCCCTTCTCTCCGCGCGCGCGAACCACGGTGCTATGCCACGCGCATCGGGCACGGCCAAGAACTCGACGTTGAGATGAGGGGCACCGGCGGCGACAAGGAGGCATTCTTCCACTGCCTGGACCGCGTGCCGTCCGGCATCCACATCGACACCGACCACCCCTCCGACGACGACGATGACGAGGAAGAGGCCCGTTCCTCCTTCTCCTCCGCCATGGGCGACCACAACTTCCAGAGCTTCCGCCGGCCCCAGTCGGGCATGCTGCTGGAGGACGAGGACCAGGAGCCGGAGCCGGAGATGGAGGACGCGTCCAAGTACGACATGTGGATGTCCGATGAGCCCATGTCCATCCAGGAGCGCCGCCGCCGCCTGCACCAGGGCCTGGGGATGGTCAGCAGCCGGGACCTCGCACTGCGCCGCCACAGCACCAAGAAGCGCTTCATCGACGTGCCGCGGAGCGTGTCCAGGAGGATGCAGCAGATGCCACCGTCGTTGCCCGTCGCGCCCGCCGCCAACGCCCCGACTCCGAGCGTTGCCACCGCGGAGACAACTCGCGCGCCGCCGTCGGGACTGGCCGCCGCGCGCGAGATGCTCAAACAGCCGCCGGCCAAACCCATCACGAGACGCCGGTCGGACGGCTTCCTCGCCGTGCGGGACGGCTCCGAAAGGCCGTCTCTGCGTCGTGCTCGCTCCTTGCTCAGCCCGCACGACCCCTGCAGCAGCTCACTCATCGATAAGTTTAAAGCGACACGTGACATGCCCGCCGTGACCATGCCGGCGTCAGCGCCCGCGGATAAAGGCACCAAAGGCGACGGGGACGACAGCGGCCAGACCAAGAAACAGGACAACAGTAAGGAGGGCGCCGTCATGGCTGCGCCCAAGGACCAGAACCAGACCGGCGTGCAGCATGGTCTGGAGGAGATCGAGAAGTTCATCGGCAACACCCCCATCATGAAGCACCTAATGCGCCGCGGCCCGAGCCAGCACCACCAGCCCATGCCGCCGGCTGCAGCCGCGGCACCGCCCAAGGGCGACAAGTCGGCGGCCAAGAAGAAGGGCGGATGGCTCAAGAACATCAAGTCGGTCGCCACCACCATCGGCTTCATCCAAGACAATGGTAAGCCGGTCCCCGCCAGCACGGCCACAGGCGCAGCCCCCAGTACGGGCCCCGCCAGTGCAGCCGTTCCACCCTCCTCCTCCTCCTCGACGTCCACGGAGAAGCTCAAGGTTCAAAACTATGGCAAGTCGAGCAAGGAGCTCACTGGATTGTACATGTCCCAGGTACCCGGCCGGCTGGTACACTGAGAAATGCATGCAAGCAAGCAAGCAACTCTTAATAGTTAATAATCACGGTGTGGGTGTGGTGTGCATGTGCAACTAACAGGAGATCCAGGCGCACGAGGGGTCCATATGGAGCATCAAGTTCAGCGCGGACGGGCGGCGGCTGGCGAGCGCCGGCGAGGACTGCCTGGTGCGCGTGTGGGAGGTGGTGGAGACCAGCGCGCCGCCGAGCTCCGTGCCGCAGGACGGGTCCCTGCCCCCTCTGCCCGGCGGGGCGGACGGAGCGTCGCAGGCGCCGGGGCTGTCCAAGAAGTCGACGACCAAGGGCGGCAAGACCGCGCTCCCGGAGCACCTCGTGGTCCCCGACAAGGTGTTCGCGCTGGCCGAGCAGGCGCTGTGCGTCCTGGAGGGGCACGAGGACGACGTGCTGGACCTCACCTGGTCCAAGTCCGATCAGGTCTTGCCCATCTCATCATGCATACATACATACATAGATTCATACATACGCACGCATAACATAAACACTTGTTGACACGTACGGCTTGTTGTCGCCGCAGTTGCTGTCGTCGTCCATGGACAAGACGGTGCGGCTGTGGGACACGGCGAGCAAGGCCTGCCTCAAGAAGTTCTCGCACAGCGACTACGGTCAGTGAGCGTAGTTACGTAGTGGGAGTAGGTTTCTTGTTCATAATAACAGGGAGGGAGCGACCGTGTGCAGTGACGAGCATCCAGTTCAACCCGGTGGATGACCGGTACTTCATCAGCGGCTCGCTGGACGCCAAGGTGCGCCTGTGGAGCATCCCCAACCGGCAGGTCGTCGACTGGACCGACGTCAACGAGATGGTCACCGCCGCTTCCTATTCCCCCGACGGCCAGGTACGTGTGCCCCGGCGCCGTTGACATTTCTCCCTACATGACAGCGCCATCGCCTATTTATTCATGTTTCTGACACGCCGTCGTTGGTTGTCGACACGAACAACCCAAGAGCGCCATCATCGGCTCGCACCAAGGGAGCTGCCGGTTCTACAAGACAGCAGGTAGTACATTTTGCATCTCCAAATTCAGCCGGTATTGACCGAGCACATGTTTGCTTAATCTCGTGGCGCGGTTACAGACTGCAAGATCAGCCCGGAGGCGCAGATCGACGTCCAGAGCAAGAAGCGCAAGTCGCAGGCCAAGAAGATCACCGGGTTCCAGGTTGTATGCACCACAATTCTGATTGATTTTACCATGACTCTTATCTAACGTAGGTTACTCATCTTGATGCTCCTGGACGTCATCCAGTATGCCCCGGGGAACCCGTCGGAAGTGCTGGTCACCTCCGCCGACTCGCAGATCCGCGTCTTCGACGGCGTCACCATGGTCCAGAAGTTCAGAGGTACTTTACTTACTAGTACTCACTCTGTAAACAAATCCTATTTCGAGGAAGCAAAAAGAAAAAAGGACAAGGAAGATGACAAGTGAACAACGCAGGATTCAAGAACACGAGCAGCCAGATCGCGGCGGCCTACACCTCCGACGGGCGGTACGTGGTGTGCGCGAGCGAGGACTCGCACGTCTACATCTGGAGGACCACCCGGAGCGCGCCCGCCGCGGCGGCCATCGGCATCGGCATGAAGCCCAAGACGTGGTGCACCATCCGCTCCTACGAGAACTTCTACTGCAAGGACGTCTCCGCCGCCGTCCCGTGGACCCACTCGCCGTCCCTGCCGGGCAGCCCCAAGTCGCACCACGGCGTCGTGTCGTGCAACGACGATGTGTGCAGCATGGCGAGCCACGCCGCCAAGCAGGACGTGAGCAAGAGCGGCGAGCTGAGCAGGGTGACCAAGAGCGGCGAGCTGAGCAGCCCCGCCGCGCCGTCGCCGCACTCGGGCCCGCTAGACCCGCCGTCGTCGCGGCACGCCGGCAAGAGCGGAGCCAACGCCTCGGACAGCGGCAACGCGTGGGGCTTGGTGGTAGTCACGGCGACCTTGAGCGGCGAGATAAAGGTGTACCAGAACTTCGGGACGCCCTTCAGGATCAAAGGCCAGGGCAATCTGTTTTACTGATCCCCTTAGCCTAATCCTTGCAAATTTAATTAGCAAATGCTATGCGGACGTAACATGACTTGGCGACTCGTTTTCACGTGCGACTCGTTTCAGCTAGATTATTAGTGTATAAGTGTAGCGAGTTTGGGCATAGAAAATAGGATGTGTTCCACACTTTTTTTAATTTTTTTAATACAAAAAGCAATACTATTTCTACGTCCGGATTTTACGGAAACTTTACGTACTCCTTCAATCACATGACAATGAGGGTTAGCTATAACGGTGGGGTGGTTGGGTTGCCGGACCCTGCGCGTGCCCATCGTTTTAGCTTTAGATTCTAGGCTTCTAATAGCTTAGGTTTTTGAATCATTCGACATCTTGTTTTTATGATCTTGTGTGTGACTCGTTTCAGCTAGATTATTAATGCAAATGTAACGATTTTGGGCATAGAAAGTAGGGGGACGCTACGCGTCGGCCGGCGGATCTTTTTAAAAGATCCGCCGCCTTCGTATCCGTTTGATCCCGGTCATCCAGTGGCTGCTCCTTCCTCATCATTGCAACAGACCTCTTGTTGCAGAAACATTTGCAACAGAGATTCTGTTGCAGAGTTTTTTTTTTCGTCTGAACTCTTTTGAAACATGAGTGTCGTTGCGAAAAGGACTTTTGCAACACAAATGATGTTGCGGAATTTTTTTTAGTCTTACCTTTTTGCCAACATGGGTATTGTTGTGAAAGGACTTCTGCAACACAGATGATAGTGTAGATTTTTTTTTGTGTTAACCTTTTTGCAACGTGGGGTGTTGTTGGGGAAGGACTTCTGCAACATGGGTGTTGTTGCGGAAGGAATTATGCGTCTAGTGTTGAAGGTCCTGGCCGGTTGTGCGTCGGCTGATCAAGCTCGTACGTATCTGACGGTTGCGCATGCGACGGAAGCTCGTATGACGACAGCGCATGCGAGACGTGGATCTGATGAATTGAGTGGTCGAGCATTATCCCCTACCATTGCAACAAAGGTGGTGTTGCTGTAATTTTCTGCAACTCGGGTCATATTGCAGAAAATTTTGCAACATATAGGTAAAGTTGCCGTTCTTTTTTGTAACAGAGGCATTGTTACAATTTTTTTTTTGCAACGAAGGTCATGTTGCAACTTTTTTTTTGCAATAGAGGTCCAAAGGCCTTGCTCAATTAATTATTTTTATAACAGAGGTTTTGTTACAGTTTTTCTGCAACAGAAATCTTATTGCAGAAAGGAGAGATTATAGGGAGTCAGGTCCATCCTGTAAGGTGCGTGGCATCCAAGCAAGATGACGGACGTGAAAGGCTTTAAGTCAGAGTCGCACTGTATATGAAAATAATCAAATAATGGACCCACAGGGGCCACGCACCAGCACACTTCCGTGTGAACACTTCCAGCGTGGCGTGAAATCACAATGAAGCGATCGAACGGTGCAGCGCCTGGCGGATGCGTAAGCTATTATCAGCCGGCTGATTAATAACGTTTCCCTAGAAAGTAGGATGATTCCCACAGATTCTACAAAAATATTTCCTTACTCAGTTCAATCCAACAACGGTAAGCTTACCTAGTACTAAAACTCTTATACGTAAACAAATAGGATTTTTAGTAGCAGGATGTGTTGGGCCACCTTAACCCGAGAGTCCGATCCAAGGGTTGTGGGCGCGGGACGGGAGGCACAGAGAAAGTAGTAAATCTGAAATTGAAGGGTTATGGGGCGAGAGGGGAGAGTGGCGTTTTGGCATATGAGAGCGTGCACTTCTGGTTTCTAAAACGTATTTTAAACGTATTTTAAAATGTCAAAAAAATTTAAACAAAAATTTAGTGTGTACATCTCAATATTGTACATGCTCACAAAGTTGTTTCGCAAAAAACCAATAACTTGTGTGTTGCATGTGAAAAAGACAAAATCAGGTGTTCAAAAATGATTTTCACAAGACATCCTTTTGTATTTTTTACACAAGTCACAAAAAATATCAGTTTCTCCGACACCTGACGTGCACACATATAATGTCGAGATGTATGCGCCAATTTTTTTTTTTTGGAATTTTTGCACACTTTGAAATATATTTTTCGGATGCAAGAGAGCACGGTCCAGGGAGCACCAGTGGATTTCTGGGTGAGAGGGGAGTTATAAAGAAAGTAGTAAATTTCTTCACGGGTATAGAAAATCAATTGTTAGTGCTCTACTCTTCTACTTCTTCCATTCCTAAATATAAGTCTTTTTAAAGATTTCAATATGAAGTACATAGGGATGTATGTCGACGTACCCCCGCAAAAAAAGAGATGTATGTCGACGTATTTTAAAGTGTAGATTCACTCAATTTGCTCCGTATATAGTCTATAATGCTATATCTAAAAAGACTTATATTTAAAAATGGAGAAAGTATATAAGGATTGCACTAACAACCAACTGTTATGTTTTTAAGCATAACTATCGAGCCACTCTCTTCTGTGTCGCCCTGTGTAAGACACAGGAAACTGGGAGCAAGAAAGCCCTTTTTCCGATTTGGAGGGTGGCGCGCTGACACGGATGTAGAAGTCGGAGAAGTTCGTCGAGCACACCAGATGTTTACCCAGGTTCGGGCCGCAGGGTAGTGTAATATTCTACTCCTGCTGGATTTGCTTAAGGTAGGATGAAGATTACATGATTTGTGGGAAGGGAATGAGAGGGCTATCTGCTAGTGTCTAATCCCTCAGGATCCAACCCTTGATATCGTAGCCTAGGACTCGTTTATAGTGTAAGGGTTGTCCATGGCTAGGAATTGTAAAGAGAATACTGTATATGCACAATGAAATACCTACCACATACCTACCGCATTAAATGCAGGGGCATGTGTCATCTTCTCCTGAGCCCGGGAACAGATGCATGTCCCATCACTGCCGCCCTGTGTAACGGCCTCTTATTACCGCGCCAAGCACCATAATAGGTGTTAGGAGCGCGGTAAAAAAGGGGTTAGCTCTCCACATGTCACGGCTGCTTAATGGGAGTTGACCTCAGCGTGCGGCGGAAAAGGCATGTAGGTTGCGCCGTTGTTGAACCAGGCCACTGTAGCGATGAGATGTTGTCCCCTTGGTGGGTCGGATCTAGCCCGCAGTGGAGCGGGTTGATGTGAGTCGTTCCCGGGAGGATGTTTCCTTTGTGGGAGCCCACGCCTTGGGCGTTCCCGGAAACGGATGCTGAAGTCCATATTTAGATTCTTCTAGGGTTTCATATTCATATTCGTCCTCTCGGGTCATGTATTCGTCTTCTAGGGTCTCATATTCCTCTTCTGGGTCATCCGCTCGAGTCCTATATTCTCCTTCTAGGGTCCTTCTCGATGATCTATCTCGACATCTTTCAGCCTTGCATCACTATAACTTCATAGAGGAAATGTAGATACTTCATTGTTCTCCCAGTAAGGGGCCACGGTTGATCACGTGCAGATGGGTTAGTTACCCGCTAGCCATGACAAAGATAGTAGCCCCTAGGCCTAGGCCTGGCATGCACTCTCCTGGTAGCTAGGGTTAAACCCAATGAATGCACGAGGCAGAACATGTGGCGAAAAATGCCCCTTCATATGTTGATGTCGTTTTAATTGCTTGTGAAAAATTGATCTTCTGTCGTCAGAGACCGACTCTCCTGAGCGAAACAGCACGTGACACATGAATTCTGAAGGGAGCAGGAAGCAAATCCCTCGCATGATACACATCATTTTCTAAAGATGTGGGGCTCCATGCATCGCCAAATCAATGTAAAGTCGCTTCGGTCTTCATGCGCATCAGAAATTGTCATATGGTTTAGCCAATTAAACCTGCCACCCACTTAGGGCATCTTCAAGGAAGACCCATAAACCTCGCACAACCGTTCGGACCACGGAAGCCATCCAATGCCGACTTGTATCGGTCCACGAGGCGGTCCGGACGTGATTTTTCCCGCAAATCGGAGACAAATGTGGGGGAGGTTTGCGGGAGTCTAGACTGCTCCCAAGCCTGCTTCTAACCGCCCTGGCCTACCAATAACCGATCACACGCCCCTTCCCGTGCTTTCCTTTCGATGCACGCACCGCTTACAGCGCCGCATTCATGTTGGCCCAGAGCACGCGGAGGTCGGCATTGATGCTGCGATGTGACTGGAGGGAGGGAGGGCGGCGCTGACCGACCCGACTGTCGGTGTCAAAACTGGCCGATCTCGGGTAGGGGGTCCCGAACTGTGCGTCTGAGGATCGGAGGTAACAGGAGACAAGGAGGACACGATGTTTACCCAGGTTCGGGCCCTTTTAATGGAGGTAAAACCCTACTTTCTGCTTGATTGTCTTTGATGAGTATAGGGGTTACAAAAGTTGATCTACCTCGAGATCGTAATGGCTAAACCCTAACTATCTAGCCTATGTCAATTCTGATAGCCTCTATGGACTAAACCCTTCGGTTTATATACACACGGAGGGGCCTAGGGTTCTACAGAGTCGGTTCACAGAGGAAGGAAATTACATATCCGGACACCAATCTTGCCATCCACGCATAGGAGAGTCCTACCTGTACACGGGGGAAGGTCTTCTGCCTTGTATCTTCATGGCCCATCAGTCCGACCCATATCACATAGCCCGAACACCCGAGGACCCCCTAATCCAGGACTCCCTCAGTAGCCCCTGAACCGGTCTTCAATGACGATATATTCGGCATGCGGGTTGTCTTCGGCATTGCAAGGCAGGTTCCTCCTCCTGAATACTTCAAAGCAATCTTCTGAATAAAAGAACTATATCCGGCTCTGTATAATAGCCACAACCCTCAGCCACGAAGGCAAGATATTTAATCAAAATAATGTCTGTCAACTGACAACTTTTTGACGAAATGTCACGTTTGGCCTCTTTAACATTTCGAACCGTTTATTCGTGTCACAGCCCTAGAATTTGTTTGTAAATAGTTGCACAAGCATCCATGCATCATGTCTAAATTTCTTTGAAAGTTGAATTGGGGATGTTCAAACCCTAGCACCAAAAGAAATTCAACTAGGTTCACCTAAAATATTTTCAGTAATCCAAATGGCTTTTAAAAATGTTCATCATTTCTGGAAAATGCTAAAACCATAACCAGAAGTGTTGCACATTTTTCCATGACATATTTGGTCACTGATTTAAATCATACTTTATTTGCATTTGGGCACTTAAATGCTATAAATTATTTTAAATGCTCAAATAATCATAAACTAAAATGTTTGCTGTTTGATATATTCTAAACAGTAGCCATGATTAGTTTTATGATTTTTGGATCTGTCTAGGTATTTAAATAAAGCCCAAACAATTTATAGAATAATAGAAAACTGAAATATTTAGAAAAGGAGAGAGAGAAAGGACCCAGCCACTTACCTGGCACCTACCTGGCCGGCCCGTTCCTGTTCTGGCCCAGCCCACTAGGGGCAGAGCCGTCTTCCTCCTCTTGCTAGTAGGCAGAGGGGAAGCGGTGCCCGACGCCGTGCACGTTGGCACGCAGCTGCCTGCCTGGCTCCCCCTCGTCGCTCTGGATGCCCCGCGCGTCGCCACGACGCCCCGCACCCCCTGGACCCTCGTTCACTCTCCCCCTCGCCTCCCTCTCTCGTTCCTCCCCATGGCCGAGCGCCACCATCGCCGCCGCTCGCCGTTGCCGCACCCACCGCCGATGCCTTGCCTCCCCGATAAGTCCAGCACCTTGGCCACCCCGCACCACGCCTCTCCCTCGAAGAAAGCTAACGCGGAGGCCCTGTGGAGCCGCCATCGTCGCCATCTTCCTCGCCTCTGTCCGGTGATCGCCGCCGTCGATTTGCCGCCGTCTCCGCCTCCCCGAGCTCGCTGAGACCGTCTCTGACCCTGCTGTGAGCTCCTCTTCCTCTTCCCCTAGCTCCCGTGTTCGTTTGGCCGCCGTAGCCGCCGTTTCCACCGCGCCCGATCTCCGGCCACCGCCCGTGCTCACCGCCGACGATGCTCCGGTGACCATTTGGTCCCGGTCATGCGTCCAACGTACTCACTGCCGCGCGTAGAGTCTCCCTAGTGCCTCACCGCGCTCGTTTGCACCCCGCAGCACCACTTCCCGCATGTGCCCGAACTCCGGCCGCCGCCGCGAGCCCCGTTCCGGCGAGCTCCGGCCAGCCCAGCCCCAGCCGCCGCCACCGTTGGATGCGCCACTTCTCCAGCTACCCGTAGAGACCAACCGCGGCTTAAACCGCAGCCTGTACGCGAAACCCGAGCATTTCCGGTGAGCCACCGCCGTGTTTTTGGTCGCCGGCGACGAGCCATGGACCAAGCCCGGCGAGGTTGACTCGTTTGACCTGGGGTTTGACCCCCCAGGGTAACTGACATGCGGGCCCGTCTCTGTTAATCTTTGTTTAGTTTTAGATTAGTGCTAATTAACCCTGACAGTTAGTTTAGACACTGACCAGTGGGCCCAGACCCTAACTAACCTAGGTTAGTGCTAACCTAACACTAACTAACTCTGTTAGTTAGTTGTTTCACCGACTTGTGGGTCCCAGCCGTCAGGTTTGACCTGGGCTGGCGCCTTTGACCTGCTGACGTCACCCCGACGTCATGCTGACGTAATAAGTGTTTTCTGGATTTAATCTTATATAGGAAATTCCAGAAAACAGTGCTAACTTCAAAAATTCATATCAAATCAACCGTAACTCCAAATGAAATAAATTATATATGAAAAATTATCAGAAAAATTCAAGGAATCCATCTGTACCATTTTCATGCATGTTTGAACAATGTTTGTCCTCTGTTTTGGACAAAACAAATAAAGGACATTTAAATAATCATATATGGAGTTGGATTTTGAATCATGTATTCAAACCAACTTCATTTAAATCATAGCTAGATGCATTAGCTCAAATCACAGCATATTGCCATGTCATGATCATGCATCATATTGTGGCATTGCATTGATGGTGTTCTTTCTCAGTTGCCAGTGTTTGTCCCCTCTCGATAGACGTGGTTCCGACGATGTGATCGTTGACACTGATGAAGACTCAATGTTATCTTCAGAAGTGCCAGGCAAGCAAAACCCCCTTGTTCATTCCGATAAAATCCCACTCTCTCGCTCCTGCTCTCTTTTATTGCATTAGGACAACAACGATTCATGTGTTACTTGCTGCGGTAGCTGAACCCCTTTATCCTTTGCATGACCTGTCATTCCACAGTAAATAGATGAAACCCACTAGCATGAGTAGGAGTTGCTTGAGCCCATGTTGTGCCTACTCATTCATGCTTGTTTGTCATGCCTGCTACTGCTTAGAGTTGAGTCGGGTCTGATTCATCGGGAATGAATTGGAATGGTGATGAACATGTCCTACTGTGTGTGAGCTAAGTGTGTGAATACGATTTGGTAAAGGTATTGGTGAGAGGCCATGTAGGAGTACATGGTGGGTTGTCTCATTGAAGCCGTCCTCAGGAACTGAGTTCTGTGTTTGTGATCCATGAAACAGCTACTACCATGCATTGGGCCCTGAAATATGACCCCGCTCGACTTCTTAATCACCCTTGTCCTCTGTCCAGGAGTTGCAAGTAGTTTCTGGTGTTTGTAGTATGCTGGGGGCCGCACGTAGCGCTGACCGTAGGGGTGGGCTGTGTTGCGGTAGGCACGTGGCCGGGCAGCCGGGCGCCCGTTTGGTGTCTCGGACCCTGTACACATCGTTCGGGGCCGTTAGTGGAAACCTCGGCCGGACTCCCTGCGGATGGAACCCGAATAGGCGATAAACCTGGACTAGAGACTTGAGTGTTTAGGTAGGTCGTGGTCTACACCCACGTCGGCTTTCGCTTGAAGTCTGCCGAGCACATGTCGTGTGCAGACGCTAAGTGGTGGAAACATGTATGAAGAAGTACACCCCTGCAGGGTTAACATCATCTATTCGAATAGCCGTGTCCGCGGTAATGGACTTCTGGGTTGCCTATAACAGTTCATAGACAAGTGAAAGTGGATACTCTAAAATACGCAAGATAAGCGTGAGTGCTATGGATGGCCTTCTCGTAGGGAGACGGAAGTGGATCCATAGTGGTGTATTGATATGGTGAATATGTGGACTCGTGTGCGCCACCTCAAAGAGTTACTTGCAGTCGTAGTTCAGGATAGCCACCGAGTCAAAGCTGGCTTGCTGCAGTTAAACTCCACTACCCCCTTTTGATACTGATGCATATGTAGTTAGTTCTGATGTAAGTCTTGCTGAGTACGTTTGTACTCACGTTTGCCTATTTTATGTTTTGCAGAGAGACTTCAGTCTCGCTAGTAGTACCGCTTGGACTTCGACGTTTAGCTTGATACCTCAGCTACGATCTTGTGCCCTCGGCAAGATCTGGTAGATAGTCAGGCTTCTCAGCCTTTTTCATTTGTAGATGTCTGTACTCAGACATGTTAAGCTTCCGCATGTGCTTGTTGCTTGTATGCTCTGAATGTTGGGTCATGAGACCTATGTTTGTAATATCTCGCTCCTCGGAGCCTAATGAATAAATACTTTGAGTCGTAGAGTTATGTTGTGATGCCATGTTGTATTTACTCATATCGGGCATATTGTGTGTATGATTGAAATGCTTGGTATGAGTGGGATCCGACTATCTAGTTGTTTATCCTTGGCAGCCTTTCATATGGGGAAATGTAAGTCTTGTGTTTCTGAGCGATAGTAGTCCGCTACAGCCCGGTTCACCGGAGTCCTGCTAGCCCAGCACTACTGCTCGGAACACTTGACTGGCCGGCATGTGATTCACGTCGTTCCTGTGTCTGTCCCTTCGGGGAAATGTCACGCGGTATTATCCGGAGTCCTGTTAGCCCAGTGCTACAGCCCGGATTCACACGTTGATGACCGACATGCTCGATGTGATTCATGTATGCCTGTCCTCATGGGTTAGTGCCGCTTTGGGTTCACGACTAGCCATGTCGGCCCGGGTTCTTTGTCATATGGATGCTAGCGACACTATCATATACATGAGCCAAAAGGCGCAAACGGTCCCGGGCCAGGTAAGGTGGCACCCGTGGGAATACCGTGCGTGAGGCCGCAAAGTGATATGATGTGTTACATGCTGGATCGGTGTGACTTAGGATCGGGGTCCTGACAGCGTTGGTATCAGAGCCTGACTGTCTGTAGGATTTCCCAGCCAAACTGGTCGAAGTCGTGTCTAGAAATGCTTTAGTTATGTAGGGGAATTGATTGTGGAAGGGAACGTAAGGCTATTTTTACTCCTTATACCTCATGGCCTTCTAATCTGAGTCATCCTCTTCTCTTCTACGGGGTTTAAGAAATAGGCTTCTCATCTATCTATCAGGATGACGTGTTACTAAACCGTAGTTGCCTAAGATTGTTGGATTAAACCTCAGTTCAGTTCCTACTACTTCCATATGCTCATAACTGGCCGCAGAACTTTGATATGATGTTGTTGAGTGTCTATGCAAACTGTTGTGAATGTCTCAAATCTTTTTCTGAGCATTTACATCCGTTATGCTGTCCGAGTCACCCCAGGTTTCCAACTAGTCTGATGCATTTGCAAATCCTTTCCTTCCATTCCCGATGTCCTTTTGGTCGGAATAAGCACACTAATCGGTCTGTTGAGGTACTCCGTTGCCTTGACATATATGTTGGAGCAACTACTATGACCCTAGGTGTCTTATGAAACCATCTAGTAATCTGTCCATGTTTTGTGTTTCCAGTGTGTTGAATCTGACCACCATTCTCGAAAGCATCCCGTGATGCCAATTAGTAGTAGGTATTCTACTCCTGGGTTTTTGAACCGGAGATTCACCCTACTTACTTCATGTTGATAGTGCTTGCTAGTTCCTTTAGGACATTAGTAACCTTTGCGATAGTCATCGAGGTCCGTGGTATATCATTCTTCCAAATACCATGAACTGCTTATGGCAGAAGTTCTGTTGAACCAAAAGATCACAACCAGAGTACTCTTGAGGAGTTCTCCATTCCTAATTGTGACTCTGCCAATTCTTCCTTTCCGCATGGGTTATCTGGAAGAAATGTTGAGCTTCGCTTGACATACTAATCTATGCATCCACAACTCAGAAAAGATATATGTCCCCTTGAGTTGTCCCTCCTTAGTTGTATTCCGACCCTAGTCTATCAATTGATAGTCAGGAATAGTTGTGCATTCGTGTTCATCGATGCCTATTATTCTTGTGGTCCGTCAAGCCATTCTATTCCGGGAATGACTAGGAGAAACAAACTCCAGTGCCTCATCCATTTCTAGGATTGGGTCAAAGTAATTGTATCCCGCAGATCGAAATGCCAATCCAGCTTCTGCTCTGCTCTACCTTGGAGTGTTACCATCTTTATGTCAAGAATGTCATGAGAATTGCACTACCTCTTATGAATTCTTGACGCAGTAATACTTCTTGCCATCATTGTTCATTCCTCGGTTTCGTGTTGTTGCAACTGGAATGCCGACAAGTGATTCGTGATGTGTGAAATCAATACTCTGAGCAACTCGTTGCTTTGTAGTAAATGGACAATATTCTCATTCTTAGCGTGTTGGTTACTAAATCATCATCCTAAGATTGATCGTGCTACCTAGTCCTTATTTCTGGTGCACTCCTCGATCAATGAGTAATGATTGTTCAATTCCTTGTTTATTTGATCATATCACCTTGCCCTGAAAAGCAAGATTGATCTCGAACTTAGTATCATATCGGTGGTTCGTGATTTTCCGAATATCTTCTCGGAAGTATTACCAGGTTGTCCCCAGACTGTTATGTTGAACTCGTGATCAAGTTGGTTCCTTGTGAACCACCCTTTCTCCAAGAATCTGTGTTAGATATCCCTGAGCTAGTTGGTTGAGCTAGACAACAACTTGGAGAGTTGGAAGATAAAGCTTGTCTGACTTAGTTCATGTTAAGGGATATCTTTTGTGGTGTGTGTTGAAGAAAGATGATATCTTCACCAATTGGTCCTCGTGATCAGTTGTTGGATGTATTGTCTTGTCAAAACTTTGATTTGAGTATGGACTATCGTCAAGTCAAATCAGAACCAACGATATTCGTAATGTTGTCTTACTCGTGGTTGATTCCTCGAGCATACACCATTACATCTTTTGGTCTGACCAATGCTATCACCGTGTTCACATGATGGTGGAAGTCCAGTGATATGGAAATTCCGATGAGGTGTTGTTGAGCCCATCAGCAGCATTTTGTCTTCCCCATGGATCATGTTGAACATCAACCTAGTGTTGGAAACTTTATAAGCAATGTCTTCATGTTCCGCTCATGAAGCTTATGCTTGGATGGAAGAAGTGACTTCCTCCAAATTCACGTGCATTAGGTGCAAGTTGTCGCCATGAATTTGAGAAAGGTTTGTTTTGTTTCCTCTGGAATCATCCCAAGTCAGTCATACCTGTGCTAAGTATTCTATGGTCTGTTAGACTGATCATCTTCGTTCCATATGAATTCCGTAGCACACCAAGCCACTGATTGACTTGCTCAAGGATAATAAGTTCTAAGTGCTAGTCCTGAAGGTACCAGATGGATTTGTACAAGATTCCGTTATCCTCGATGATGGTTCCCCACCTGAACTCGGTAGTGTTTTATTATAAGACTACTACGTGGTCATGCTTGTTTTGGATAGCGTGTTCACAGGTTTGTGGCAGAACCAGCTCATGTTTTGGAGCTTGCTATCGCAGTTCGTTCCCCGAGAATCTCGCAACGTCATCTCGTCAAATTGTGTTGCAAACTCTCATTTTTCTTTCTAGACTTGATGAGTCTGGATTATCCTGACACCAGCCAGATCTGAATCTCAGGCAGATATGATGGTTGGAACGTTCCTCAAGAACTATAATATTGGTCTCCCTGTAACCCGGTAAGGTGGATGTTGTGGCCAACACACCCAACCGGAAGACTTATTATTGTAGCACCTTGATTGAGAAAGTTGGCCACCTCCCCATAAGGATCTCATAGAATTTATTCCAATAGTTGTTCCTTATGGATTTATGTGCCCCCGAAGTCCGACCTTTACTTGATGGCCATGTTGATGCTTTTAAGCATTGACCGTGGTACCTAGTACATCAAGGAGAACATTAGAAGCGGGATGCTAAATGTCTCTCGGTCGATCATCCAGAATTGCTTCTTTGGCATTGCTAAGGAAAAATCTGAGGAAATGTTGTCCTCCTCTGCACCTGCATCCTCCATCACCATTCATCATGGTAGTATGTTGTGTTGCCAGGATCCCTGACACGGTTGTTGGTAAAACCTTGATGAATATGGAAATGCTCAAGTTCTTGAGAGCACGCGCAAGCAAAATCATCCCTTGCGTTGTCTTCAACAAGGTAGTCCACATCATCCATTCTAGTTTAAGCAAGCCATTTCTCTGAACTCCTTCAAATGATCGTTTGTGATTGCCTTAGGCTGGTATAAAGAGTTCCAATGATCTCAGTATCAAAAGTAATTCTTTTTGCCACTTAAGGGAATAGTTCTTCGAGTCACCTTCCCTGAGGTGCCCCGTTACGGGATCACAGCAACTTTTTCCTCGCCACCTTGACACCATCCACCATCTTTCTAAGTGTGGGATTGTTGCCCACCAAATCAAATCCTGTCGTTTGTCCTTCCATCCCTCTCGATGTGTTTTGTGTCTCAACTCGAGATGTGTCGACATCCCATTCCGCGAGTTATCTTGTATGCTCGATCTTCGAGGAGATCGTTTCCTATAGAGTTCTTCTGTCGCCATCGTGTTGGATGAAGATCTCAAAGCGAGGACATCAAGATCAATATGATGCAATGAAGCTACTTCTTCGAGAAGGGCAGTTGGATCATGAAGATCGTGTTAGCTTGTGCCCCCTCTGTCTTCTTACCTCACGTCTTGAATCTCGGGGCGAGATTCTTGTTTAGTGGGGGTGAGTTGTCACAGCCCTAGAATTTGTTTGTAAATAGTTGCACAAGCATCCATGCATCATGTCTAAATTTCTTTGAAAGTTGAATTGGGGATGTTCAAACCCTAGCACCAAAAGAAATTCAACTAGGTTCACCTAAAATATTTTCAGTAATCCAAATGGCTTTTAAAAATGTTCATCATTTCTGGAAAATGCTAAAACCATAACCAGAAGTGTTGCACATTTTTCCATGACATATTTGGTCACTGATTTAAATCATACTTTATTTGCATTTGGGCACTTAAATGCTATAAATTATTTTAAATGCTCAAATAATCATAAACTAAAATGTTTGCTGTTTGATATATTCTAAACAGTAGCCATGATTAGTTTTATGATTTTTGGATCTGTCTAGGTATTTAAATAAAGCCCAAACAATTTACAGAATAATAGAAAACTGAAATATTTAGAAAAGGAGAGAGAGAAAGGACCCAGCCACTTACCTGGCACCTACCTGGCCGGCCCGTTCCTGTTCTGGCCCAGCCCACTAGGGGCAGAGCCGTCTTCCTCCTCTTGCCAGTAGGCAGAGGGGAAGCGGTGCCCGACGCCGTGCACGTTGGCACGCAGCTGCCTGCCTGGCTCCCCCTCGTCGCTCTGGATGCCCCGCGCGTCGCCACGACGCCCCGCACCCCCTGGACCCTCGTTCACTCTCCCCCTCGCCTCCCTCTCTCGTTCCTCCCCATGGCCGAGCGCCACCATCGCCGCCGCTCGCCGTTGCCGCACCCACCGCCGATGCCTTGCCTCCCCGATAAGTCCAGCACCTTGGCCACCCCGCACCACGCCTCTCCCTCGAAGAAAGCTAACGCGGAGGCCCTGTGGAGCCGCCATCGTCGCCATCTTCCTCGCCTCTGTCCGGTGATCGCCGCCGTCGATTTGCCGCCGTCTCCGCCTCCCCGAGCTCGCTGAGACCGTCTCTGACCCCGCTGTGAGCTCCTCTTCCTCTTCCCCTAGCTCCCGTGTTCGTTTGGCCGCCGTAGCCGCCGTTTCCACCGCGCCCGATCTCCGGCCACCGCCCGTGCTCACCGCCGACGATGCTCCGGTGACCATTTGGTCCCGGTCATGCGTCCAACGTACTCACTGCCGCGCGTAGAGTCTCCCTAGTGCCTCACCGCGCTCGTTTGCACCCCGCAGCACCACTTCCCGCATGTGCCCGAACTCCGGCCGCCGCCGCGAGCCCCGTTCCGGCGAGCTCCGGCCAGCCCAGCCCCAGCCGCCGCCACCGTTGGATGCGCCACTTCTCCAGCTACCCGTAGAGACCAACCGCGGCTTAAACCGCAGCCTGTACGCGAAACCCGAGCATTTCCGGCGAGCCACCGCCGTGTTTTTGGTCGCCGGCGACGAGCCGTGGACCAAGCCCGGCGAGGTTGACTCGTTTGACCTGGGGTTTGACCCCCCAGGGTAACTGACATGCGGGCCCGTCTCTGTTAACCTTTGTTTAGTTTTAGATTAGTGCTAATTAACCCTGACAGTTAGTTTAGACACTGACCAGTGGGCCCAGACCCTAACTAACCTAGGTTAGTGCTAACCTAACACTAACTAACTCTGTTAGTTAGTTGTTTCACCGACTTGTGGGTCCCAGCCGTCAGGTTTGACCTGGGCTGGCGCCTTTGACCTGCTGACGTCACCCCGACGTCATGCTGACGTAATAAGTGTTTTCTGGATTTAATCTTATATAGGAAATTCCAGAAAATAGTGCTAACTTCAAAAATTCATATCAAATCAACCGTAACTCCAAATGAAATAAATTATATATGAAAAATTATCAGAAAAATTCAAGGAATCCATCTGTACCATTTTCATGCATGTTTGAACAATGTTTGTCCTCTGTTTTGGACAAAACAAATAAAGGACATTTAAATAATCATATATGGAGTTGGATTTTGAATCATGTATTCAAACCAACTTCATTTAAATCATAGCTAGATGCATTAGCTCAAATCACAGCATATTGCCATGTCATGATCATGCATCATATTGTGGCATTGCATTGATGGTGTTCTTTCTCAGTTGCCGGTGTTTGTCCCCTCTCGATAGACGTGGTTCCGACGATGTGATCGTTGACACTGATGAAGACTCAATGTTATCTTCAGAAGTGCCAGGCAAGCAAAACCCCCTTGTTCATTCCGATAAAATCCCACTCTCTCGCTCCTGCTCTCTTTTATTGCATTAGGACAACAACGATTCATGTGTTACCTGCTGCGGTAGCTGAACCCCTTTATCCTTTGCATGACCTGTCATTCCACAGTAAATAGATGAAACCCACTAGCATGAGTAGGAGTTGCTTGAGCCCATGTTGTGCCTACTCATTCATGCTTGTTTGTCATGCCTGCTACTGCTTAGAGTTGAGTCGGGTCTGATTCATCGGGAATGAATTGGAATGGTGATGAACATGTCCTACTGTGTGTGAGCTAAGTGTGTGAATACGATTTGGTAAAGGTATTGGTGAGAGGCCATGTAGGAGTACATGGTGGGTTGTCTCATTGAAGCCGTCCTCAGGAACTGAGTTCTGTGTTTGTGATCCATGAAACAGCTACTACCATGCATTGGGCCCTGAAATATGACCCCGCTCGACTTCTTAATCACCCTTGTCCTCTGTCCAGGAGTTGCAAGTAGTTTCTGGTGTTTGTAGTATGCTGGGGGCCGCACGTAGCGCTGACCGTAGGGGTGGGCTGTGTTGCGGTAGGCACGTGGCCGGGCAGCCGGGCGCCCGTTTGGTGTCTCGGACCCTGTACACATCGTTCGGGGCCGTTAGTGGAAACCTCGGCCGGACTCCCTGCGGATGGAACCCGAATAGGCGATAAACCTGGACTAGAGACTTGAGTGTTTAGGTAGGTCGTGGTCTACACCCACGTCGGCTTTCGCTTGAAGTCTGCCGAGCACATGTCGTGTGCAGACGCTAAGTGGTGGAAACATGTATGAAGAAGTACACCCCTGCAGGGTTAACATCATCTATTCGAATAGCCGTGTCCGCGGTAATGGACTTCTGGGTTGCCTATAACAGTTCATAGACAAGTGAAAGTGGATACTCTAAAATACGCAAGATAAGCGTGAGTGCTATGGATGGCCTTCTCGTAGGGAGACGGAAGTGGATCCATAGTGGTGTATTGATATGGTGAATATGTGGACTCGTGTGCGCCACCTCAAAGAGTTACTTGCAGTCGTAGTTCAGGATAGCCACCGAGTCAAAGCTGGCTTGCTGCAGTTAAACTCCACTACCCCCTTTTGATACTGATGCATATGTAGTTAGTTCTGATGTAAGTCTTGCTGAGTACGTTTGTACTCACGTTTGCCTATTTTATGTTTTGCAGAGAGACTTCAGTCTCGCTAGTAGTACCGCTTGGACTTCGACGTTTAGCTTGATACCTCAGCTACGATCTTGTGCCCTCGGCAAGATCTGGTAGATAGTCAGGCTTCTCAGCCTTTTTCATTTGTAGATGTCTGTACTCAGACATGTTAAGCTTCCGCATGTGCTTGTTGCTTGTATGCTCTGAATGTTGGGTCATGAGACCTATGTTTGTAATATCTCGCTCCTCGGAGCCTAATGAATAAATACTTTGAGTCGTAGAGTTATGTTGTGATGCCATGTTGTATTTACTCATATCGGGCATATTGTGTGTATGATTGAAATGCTTGGTATGAGTGGGATCCGACTATCTAGTTGTTTATCCTTGGCAGCCTTTCATATGGGGAAATGTAAGTCTTGTGTTTCTGAGCGATAGTAGTCCGCTACAGCCCGGTTCACCGGAGTCCTGCTAGCCCAGCACTACTGCTCGGAACACTTGACTGGCCGGCATGTGATTCACGTCGTTCCTGTGTCTGTCCCTTCGGGGAAATGTCACGCGGTATTATCCGGAGTCCTGTTAGCCCAGTGCTACAGCCCGGATTCACACGTTGATGACCGGCATGCTCGATGTGATTCATGTATGCCTGTCCTCATGGGTTAGTGCCGCTTTGGGTTCACGACTAGCCATGTCGGCCCGGGTTCTTTGTCATATGGATGCTAGCGACACTATCATATACGTGAGCCAAAAGGCGCAAACGGTCCCGGGCCAGGTAAGGTGGCACCCGTGGGAATACCGTGCGTGAGGCCGCAAAGTGATATGATGTGTTACATGCTGGATCGGTGTGACTTAGGATCGGGGTCCTGACAATTCGCCTCCCGCTTCGTGTTTCGAGGCACCCCTCTATTGACACGTCTTGTCAAAACAGAGATCGTGTCCGCTTATCGCGGGATCCTCATCAATATGGTTTTGGGTAATCCAACCGTGCCATTCGCACGACCCCTTGGGAACAGGCGAGTTTTAAGGCTAGAGGAAGGCGTTTGATATTCACTGCCTATATAAGAGGATAAAGATCCCTCTTTTCTCCCCACGCCTTCTTCCTTCTCCTGCCTTCACATCCTCAATCTCCAGTGCCCGAGCTTCAATCTTTTCACCACCACCAACCTCTCCAGCCATGTCCAGATCTGGTTCGAAGGGCAAGTGGGAGGCCTCCTCCGTCATGGAGAAGGATGTAAAGGAGCTCCGGGAGGCAGGGTATCTGTCTGCGGACGTCGCGCACAGGCTCCCTGCCAAGGAGCAAGTCACCCCCACCCTGGAGCCCGACGAAAGGGTCGTATTCATCCCTCACTTCCTCCGCGGGATAGGGTTTCCCCTCCACCCCTTCGTCTGCGGCCTCATGTTCTACTATGGGCTAGATTTCCATTATCTAGCCCCAAATTCTTTTCTCTACATCTCAGCGTTTATCGTCATGTGCGGGGCGCTACTCCGCATCCCCCACACTTCGGCCTATGGCTAAAAGTCTTTAATGTGAAGCCGAAGATGGTCGACGGGCAGCATGCGGACTGCGGCGGCGCCATGGTGAGCAAGCTCCCCAACACCGTTTGGCCTAAAGGGGCCTTCGTGGAGACCATCAACACTACAAAAAAAAAGACACTTCCATGATGATATGTGTTTGTCACAGTAGGTCACGTTTTCTGTCATGCATGTACATCCATGATGATTTTATGACAGAATCAAGATAGTCATACCTCTGCTGTCGTAGAAATGTGCCATGACATTACCAAAATTATCATCACGGAAGTGTCCACTTCCATGACGATAAATCGCGCGTCATGGAAGTGCTTTCGTCAAGGGTGATCGAGACATGGCATCCACCGTAATGGGTCGCCGTTAAGCTATCGGGTCCGGTTTTGGATCCGATAACCCGTTAACAGCCTGGACCAATGAGGATTTTCCACGTGTAAAATTGTCATTGGCCGGAGGAAACACGTGTTGGCTCACCATTGGGACAGATGTCATCCATTAATTGGACAGGAGGCGCCTATGATAGGTCGACACATGGCACGGCCGAACAGAGGCCCATTTCGGTGAAAAGGCCGGCCCGTTTGACTTGGTTAAATGGTAACGGGCCGGCCCATGATGTCTTTCGGCCCATACGAGGCCATTTGTAACTCTTGGCCCATTAACGGCCCGTAGTGAATCTGGCCCGCAATGAACAATGTATCGCTTCATACCCACTAACGGCCCATTATTCCATTGGGCCATTTCCAACCAGTGTTATTTTTTGGCCTTCTCAGGGCCCGTTTATTCTTGGGCTTATGTACAGCATTCGGTTACTTACGGCCCGTTACTGGCCTTTTCTGCTTGTGGGCCAAATTCAGCCCGTGGTTACAATCGCCCCGTTTGCGGCCCGTTAATTTGTTGGATCGTTTTCATAGCGTCATCAAATACGACCGATTAACGACGGCCCGTTATTGTCGGCCCATGAATAGACGATTCCAAATCTAGCCCGTTTACGGCCCATAATGCGGTCTGTTATTGGCCCATGTTTGGCCGATCGATCATACGGCCCGTAGAAGGCCCATTGATGCTACGGCCCGTAGAAGGCCCATTGTTTCTATGGCCCTTACAAGGCCCATTGTTTCTACGGCCCTTACAAGGCCCATTGTTTCTATGGCCCGTAGGAGGCCCATGGTAACTACAGTAAATATGTAGCCCATGGTTATTGTGGCCTAGTTTCAAAAAATAGGTTATTGCGGCCAAACCGCGGAAAAAGAACTGAACTAACTACAAGCAAACAAATAAACAAGACAACAAGGAAATAAATAAGCAAGCAACTTACGGTAGGCTATCATAGCTATTACACATGTTACATCCACTGGGCATCAAAGTTCGCCACCAATGCAAATATAGGGAACAAAGCAGCATATCATATACACTAGTTGTCAAAGTTGGTGCCTGTGCAAATAAACGCCACAGCAAAACAAGTCCAGAACTGAAACCACTTCAGAAGATCTCAAGAAACAATATCCTGGGTACCCATAATGCTGGCAAGATGCTTAGCAAGCTTAGTAACTTTCTCTTGTTTGGCGCTTAAATCCTCCAGCGCTTGCTATTGCACCAGAAAGTATGGATCTGGATTCTGCAGGGACTTCCTCAGTCCTTCAGCTTCCTATCGCAGCACATCTGATCGATGTCTTTCAACTTGAAGTTGAGACTCAAGAAGACGAACTGATTCAGGCAGCGAGTTTGAAGAGCTTGTGCCAGCAGTAGTGGCCAGTAACTCGAACACTACATCAAGACAGGACTTTTGGGTTCTCTCACTGTTTTCAAGATAGTTTTTATCACCTTTCTTGGAGACCAACATGGATGTCTCACTATATTGAACCTTATCTGCATTACTTCCTTTACCATTGCATAACGGGGTACTGTTCTCCAATATTTTATCCGCATTCTAAAACAGAAACAAGCAGACACATCACAGGTTTACCATGTTGTATATGAAACTCATTTTGGTAAATCAGTTCAGTAGTAAAGTGGACAGGATAACAGCATGAAAAAAACATATATTCTGTGTACGATGGTCACTTTATGGTCTATATCATTCTAGTTTTTGTTGCCAAATCAAGATAGAGACACAGTTCAAATAATATTTGTTCAAGACAAAGCAGAATAGACAGAATATAAGTGTGGGAAACTCTAGAGCAATAACAACACTTGTAATGTGCATGACATGAGAACATAACTGTTTATTCAATTGAAACTGAAATCAACATAGAGCAAGTTACAACTGCAAACCAGTTAAACAAACAGGTTTAAAACATACCTGCTACGCCATTGGAGTTTCAATTCCATCCTTCAAATTTGAAAATAGTTGGTCTGAGTAAATACAGTGATGCAAGAGCAAAGGAGTATGAACCATAGCTACAGAACCTGACCTGAGAACAATTCTTATTCTCCTTTAAGCGTTGAGTTGGGATTCGGAGTGGTGGTCCTCGTGCTTTGGGCACTGTAGTTCCCTTATTAACTGATCGTGTTTGGGTGCTCTGTGGTGGAGACGGTGCTGTGTCAACTGGAACTGGGTTACTATCTGCTGGGGTTGGGGTTAGAAGGGGTGTAGCTGGTTCTCTGTCCAACTGGGTAGGGGTACAATCTGCGGGAGTCTAGGTTATGTGTGGTGGGGCTGGTTCTTGGCCAAGTACAACCGTGGTTCTATCTGCATCAACTGGTAGCACTATCTTTTCTGAAGACCATGTTGTTACTCCCTTAGATACTACCATCACCCTCTCCAATTCAAATGGCTGATAAACAAGAAAAGTAATTGAATGTACAAACATTGTATGATAAGACAGGTGCAATGGATAGTGGGGAATAAAAGAGGGCATGAAATAATTCACATTTATGTTGTCTAACCAAACAGGATAACATGACACAATTTCACATATATGATGGCTAACTAAACAGGATAGCATGACACAATTTCACATTATGATGGCTAACTAAAAAAGATGGAAAGACATAGTTCAAAATATGATGACTATGTAAGCAGGATGACATGATATAACTATATAATGTGTTTATTAAATAGGTTGGCATGCCATAATTCACATACATGCCGCCTATGGAAACATGATAGCATGATATAATTCACGGATAGAACGACATAATTCAAAATATGATGACTATAAACACTAAACAGGATGAGATGATATAACTATATGGTGTCTTTATTAAATGGGTTGCCATGCCATAATTCAGATAGATGCTGTGTATGTAAACATGATGGCATGATATAATTAAAATATATGATTTATACAGTAACCAAGTAAGCAGATGGCAATCCATATATGATGTAAAAACTAAGCAATGCAAGACAACATGCATGCCATGGGTAATATAACCCTGCCAAGTTTGAGCATAGACCTCAGGGGGGAAATAGGACTGGTCATCAGTCTCTGAATCCTCCTCTGAGGAGCTCTCTGTAACCAGCAAGATGTCTGCTTCAGCAGGTAGCATTGTCTGCTCTAAATACCTTGTTTTCACTCCAGATACTTCCATCACCGCTTCAAATGGCTGATGCACAGGAAGAGTAGTTGAATATACAAATGTTGTCGACAAATGGAACACGAAATACAAAAAAATGAAAGCATGATACAATTCACATACATGATGATTGGATAAACAACATGGCATTGGATAATTCACATATATAATGCCTTTGCAATAAGATAACATTGCATAATTCACATATATAATGTCTTGCAACAAGATGGCAATGCATAATTCACATATATGGTAATTAGACACTAAACAGGTGGCATTCATACAAAGCATGTCTAAACTAATCAAATGACATAGCAATGCAAGACACCATACGCACGATATGAGCAACATAACCCTGCCAAGTTAGAGCATACACCTTGGGGGGGAAATAGGACTGGTCATTTGTCTCTGAATCCTCCTTTGAGGAGCTATCCGTAACCAGCGAGATATGTGCTTCGTCAGATAGCATAGACTGCTCTGAAGACCTTGTTTTCATTCCGGAATTTTCCATCATCGTGTCAAATGGCTGATGCACACGAAGAGTAGTTGAATGTACTAAAATTGTTGACAAATGTATTACGTACCGAAAAAAAGTATGGCCCGATATAATTCACATATAAGATGATTGGATAAGCAGGATGGCATTGCAAAATTCACATATATGATGCCTGGCTAAACAAGATGGCGTTGCATAATTCACATAAACGATGAATAAACTAAACAGATGGCATTCACACAAAGCATGTCTAAACTAAGCAGATGACATATTTGATGTATAAAGTAAGCAATGCAAGGCACCATATGCATGATATAACCAACATCAGCATGCCAAGTTAGAGCGAAGACCTCAGGGGGTAAATAGGAGTGGTCTTCTCCTTCTGAGTCCCCCTCAGAACAGATATCTTCCTCTTGATTACAATCTGAAATGGGTGGAGGGGGGTCTGCCTTTGCGCCTACCATGGAGCGACGTCTGCATGAAATTTTAATTGCCACGCAAGGCTCGTCTCTTTTTCTCTATATGTTCAGTTCCATTGTGTACAATAACTGACATGCATAGGAATAAAACGTAGTGAGATTATGTAAGGAGTGCATGCAGAGATCCAGAGTGATGGTAGCAACCAGTGGATAGACCCAAAACCAATGATAGCAGGGGGATAATGGCTTCAGTTAAAAAATACAGATAATGTCTTCTTTACTGTTTGTTTCCCACCCAACATGAAACTCATAGTAGACACCAGAGATTAACCAGATAGTAGATATACTATTGATTGCGGCCCCGATATGTACCCCACAACCATTTAAAAACTCAAGTTTGACCATTAGTTTGGACCTGACTCAGAGTCTAATCGGTGAACAGGACGATAAAGTAACATGTAATATTAAGCGATGCATAACGTAAGCAGACACGAAAGAGTGCGACCTCTCTTGTGGACCCGTGTAGTCCTCGAGGCCATCTGCTCGGTTGATGATGGTAATGCAGTTGTCATGGCTGCCAGGAGCGGGGAAGAAGATCTGAGGCGGTGAAAGACAGTCTGGAGGCCGAATCCCTGCTGTGCTGGACCCTTCTGTCATTGGAGCAGCTGAGCTGGGGTGGACGGCGGCACAGCAGGAGCGGGACAAACCACACAAGGTTTTCTTTGACAACTATCTGTAAGAGAAATAATTCTGTAAGGGCTCGTTTGAATTGGAGGATTCTAACAACGCAGGGATAGGAAATACACAGTAATAGGATAGGAATGCACGTGCAAAACAGAGAATTTAAAAACACAGGATTTCTGCCAATCTGGGTGTTTGGTTCACAAGAATTGGAAGATCACAAGATGCAAAGAAGTATGGTGATATTAAGTCAAACCACAAGAAAATGTACGGTTATAATGCTATTATGCTACTATCTCTTAGTCTTGTGCTAGATGAATAGGAATTTGAAAAGGAGGACAAGTGGATATTAAAATTCCTACGGTTTTTCTTTCAAGAAGACTCTAAAGGAACCAATCCTATAGTTTTCCTTTGCTCCATTCCTTTGAACCAAATGCATGAATAGTAGTACCATAGGAAACTTTCCAATTCCTATGTTTTTCCTTCACTTTTCCTTTCAAGCACTGGCGATTCTAGCAGGCAGGCTTGAGCAAGAAAAAGCCTACACTCAAAAAATGTCTTTGTGCTACTTCTAGTACGTTGGACCAAGGCCACTGCCCTACTAGCTCAACTCTCAGGCCCATCGACAAATGCACAACCCAAACGCGTAGAGATAAATAATGATGGCGTTCAAGAGAGTCCATCACGGATAGCTAAGTTTCCTAGTACCTCACTACTTGTCATATAGTAGGAGAAACTAATCGTATTTCACGTTACTGCGTGTGCTCAGTGGACAATATATATAACATGTAGAGTAAAAAAGAGATGCAACAAGTGTACAACCTCTTTGGCGAAGCGATGTCGATCTCAGCGTGATTGGGTTGGTCGGTGAGGATGATCCGAATAACATGGCTGTCGGAGGAGGGGAAGATCTTAGGCATCTTGAGATGGAGCCCGGGGTACTGCTCCGCTGTGATGGAGGGTTTCTTCATTGGAGCAGCTCCGGTGAGTTGTACGACGCCGAGGCTGAAGCAGGATAGGAGAACAATGTTAACCTGAGTGGAATTCTAATAGCATCTCCAATAGATGACGTAAAATACATAACCAAAAAGTGCTAGATGTAAAATACATCAGCCGCTCATCTCTGAACTTAACTGTCGAAACTGAATTTAACTGTCGAAACTGAACTTAGCTGTCGAAACTGAATTTGTCAAAACTGAATTGTACTGTCGAAACTGAATGCACTAGTAGCCGAAAAGCAGTAGCAGTAGCGGCGGCGGCAGCGCGTGTGAGAGCCGGGGCAGCAGGTCGTGTAGCAGCATCAGGTGAGGCTACACATCAGTCGACTGACTTTTTCATCTCTGGTCAGTCGATTTTCTAGCCGTTGGATACAAAATCAAGGGCCTGCAGTTCATCTTCAACCTCCACCCCCCTGAGCTGCCAGCCACCACCGGTCAAAGAGCCGCCCCCGCCGCCCGCGGCCGGCAGTGCGCCGCCCCGCCCGCCCCAAAACCACTCCCCACGGCAGGTCCGCCGCTGCTCCACCCATCCCTCTAGGCCCCCCTTGCCGAGCTTTTTCTCCGGTGATCCCCACGCCACCGCCCCACCACCGCCGCCGACCATCGCTCCCACCCTGAACCCTAAGATAGATAGTGAGGAACCTCTCCGGTGAGCCCGCCTCCCCGCTGCGGCTGGTTCTTCCTTAACTCCAGTGAGCTCCCCACCCCCTGAAAATCGACTGACCCAAAAGTCAATTCAGTCGACTGAAGTGTAGCTAAATCGGAGCAGCGTCGCAAGCAAGAGCAAGAGCGAGAGCAGTGGCGCGATCAAGAGCAAGAGCAGACCAAGCAGGGGACCGAGAGCAAGAGCAGAGAAGAGCAACAGCGCGAGCGAGATCTAAAGCAGCAGCAGCTCCTACTAATGTGGACTTCGCAACCGAGGGAGCGCCGCCGTGGATGGAGTCGCGCCGTGTCGGCTCCGGACCGAGCGCTGGCAACACCGTGAGATTGAATCAAGAAGAAAATGCAGCGATTAGTGTACAACCTCTTTGGTGACACTAATTAGGCCTCAACATCATCCGAGGAAACGGTGATGATGCCCTTCCGGTGGTGCAGGTGAAGACAGCGGTGTGGGAATGCAGGTGGCGCAAAAGACGAGGGGAATGTCGGGGCAACTCCTTGGAGGTGGAGGACGGGGTGGCTGAACCGGCGGGACGACGAGATCGACGATGGATCCTCATCCGGTACGGTGGATGAGGGACGTCGAGGTGTTGCTGTGGACGACGTCATCGGGGAAGAGGCTCCGGCTGGGTGGCGGACTATGGGGACCCCGACTCATAAGTCGTGATCACCGAATGCACGTGTACAGTGATCCCAGAGATCAATGCTCACTGAACACACAAAAGCTGAATAACAAGAGTCTTACATCCATACATGTCGTATTACACAAGTAGGACCATTATGGTCGAGTCTTGAGTGTATCATCGCAGCAGAAATCTTCAATAACAACTGGGACCCATGCCATCTGCCTTAACCCTACAGGCATTCTGACTGGGAAGCGTCCTAGCTCGCATGTTCGTCACGAAGTATTCTTCATCATATCCTGTTCTTTCATGCCTGGCCAATAAAATAACCAGTGGCAAGCCAATGAGTACTTTGAATGTATTCGCAACCAACCCATGTTTTGGTTCAAGTACAACAATGCATGATATAGGTAAATTTTCGCGGAAAGCTAGTTTTGAGTGCAATGACATGTTCAACAACTTGTCAGACATGCATCAAGAGAATTCAATTAACCATGAGAACAGGTTACAGATATCAACATAAATAGAGTGGACACCAACCCAACTCAATCATGTCAAGTCCTTTGACTTGACTCAAGTAGTTCTTCCCACTTATCCAAACACACACACTGGTTTGTAACATGTGGACGTAGCCCAAGAGCGGTTACCCAACTGTCCTTGACCGTGGACACGGCTATTCGAATAGTTTTACACTCTGCAGAGGTTGCACACTTTACCCACAAGATCCGGGGAACTTCCGTGTCATCCAGGACCCGCGGTACCTCAAGTACCCGGGGTAAGCACCCGATCACTACCTTTCCCTAGACGACACTAACATGGAGTCCACTCGATTGGTAGTAACCCCCGTGCCCAACATTTCATAACTTAAAATTGTGGATCCTCGCTCCTATATTCATCACATACCACTGGCACGGGGTACCAACGGTGTGTCCGGTGCCCCATAAAAATGTTCTTGGCCGCCCTACCTGGCACGACCCCGTCCCGAGAGAGAGCACCAACTCTCCCCCGTCACTAGTAATGCGGGCTCCAAGCTAGTATCGGCCTAGGTAATCAATAATGCCCTTTCCCATATAAGGGTAGAGTGGTTGCGCATGTAAGGTTGGAATAACGGTCGCAACTAAAACCGATCCGTGTTTGAAAGCAACACACACACACTTGCCTTGGTACACCACTTCGTCATCAAGTGGTTACCCATCCCATTATCTCCCTCGGGCATAAGTGGCACCCGACGGGGTTTTCGAAAAGTCCTTTGAAAATACTTTGTCTCCATCACCATGCATATTCCCGTCCCTTTTTGCGTAGCAACTACTTTAGCATCCTATCTACTCCCACCGGCATAACCCTCATAAGGAGGTAGGGTCATGCATAATGCAAGTATCAACGAGGAAGTAACGAAGGCAACCCACCAAAGTGGTTACCATCTCATCATGATTTTGATACAAGCAATAAAAGTGCCATATGACATGCATAAAAAGGGTTTCATAGACATGGTCAAAGGGCTGCTTGCCTGTTTTAACAAAGTCTTCGAGGTCTTCAAATATCTCTGGTCCAACTCCAAGCATTTCGACTACTTCGTCAACTATCGTCGAAAGCAACCATAATAAGCAACACAACAAGGCAGGAAATAAAAGTGCTCTAAAAATGAGAGTTGGACTTTTCTAGGATACCTCTGGTCATATGAGGAATGACCAAGGTGATTTCATTGGAAGTGGATCAATGGATATTTCTAAACATTTTGATATGATGGAACCAAGGGGTTTATGGATTTGCAAGAAGTGTACAGAAACATATTTTTGAAAAATGATCAAAGGCACCCATTTAACAAAGGATGATTTTAGAAGCATCTAGGAATTGGTTTCACTGGATTTGGAGTTCAAATTGCACCCTGTGATAGAGAATGAATTTAGGAACTAGTAGAAATTTGAATCATCAAATTTGGGCATGAAATGAATGAACTATGGATTTTAGAAACTCACTGGAAAAGAATAAAAAGAAATATAAGGCATTACCCTTATCCTGCGCACTAGCGAGAGATAGCCGTGGGCCGGCCCAGCCGCTCGGCCGTGCGGGCGACAGGGGCAACGTCGAAGGCGGCTTTGTGCGGGTGCGCCTTCACGCAGGGGAGGCGGGTCCGGCCGAAGCCGTTTCCACTTAAACGGACGGGCCCGCCCACTGGGTCGCTGACGCGTGGGCCCCAGTTGCAGGTCGCCTTCAACCTCCCCCGCGCGCTCCGGCCGCGGGGAGGAGCGGCTCCCGCCGGCGATTGCCGGGGCTACAGAGCGTCTCCGGCGATGCTCCGACCACCGGTGTGCATAGGAGGCCACCCCGCACCCATCCATGTGCCGCACGCACGCCGTGGAGGGCTGCAGCAGCGATGGCTTGGGTGGCCGCGGAGGAGGCTGTCGGCCATCTTCGGCCACGAGTGCGTGGCGTTCCCGAGGATGAACGACGGTGATGGAGGGCCTCGAGGTGGTGGTATGAGAGTACTGGAGTGGCTAGGGAGAGAGGAGAGGCTCGGGATAGCCCGGATTTAGGCGGAGCCCGACGGCGGCGCTCTGGCCGTTGCGGTGAACGGAAGACACGGGGAGGGGTGTGGGTTTGTCCAGGGGTGCACGAGAGGGAGAGGGAGCCAAAGGAGTAGAGAGGGGGCTCAGGGGTGGCCTTAAATAGCCGACCCGTAGCTCACCGTGGACGTGGCGCACGGGTGGCCGCGGCAACGGCTCGGGAGGCCAGGAGGGAGGGAGAGGAGCTGTCTACGACGTTCGTGGGAGTCACCTAGGATGCCAGGAAGAGAGAGAGAGCGGGGCGAGGCCCTGATGCTCACGCGTGCGAGACCGGGCATTGGCCGAGCTGGGCGGCCCTGGGCGCGCATCGCAGGAGGTGAGAGAGAGGGGGAGACGAGGGGGCCTGCACGGTGGCATGTTGCGGACGTCGAGGCACCTCGACTGGCGAGAGGGGGAGGCTCGAGGTGGTCGGGGGACGCGGCGTCAACGGTCGGGAGCACGCTGACGTGCTCCAGAGCGCGCAAATGGCCGGCACCCGCGGCTTTTTCTCCCGTCCTCACGCGCCCACTTGTGTCTGGCAGCTGCAAGGGGGAGTAAACAATGTGGATATGGCATTGGATGCCCTGGGGATCCACTGGAGTGAGGAGGGAGGTGAGGAAGAGGGGTGCAGGGGATGTCCAGAGGGGTAAATGAGGTGGTTTCACCCCTCAATCATTGAGCTGAGATGCAACCATTGTTACTGGAGGTAGAGGGGGACTAGGAGGGGCTGTGGTAAAAAGTTGAGCTCAAGGAGAATAGTCTAAGTGGCCAAAATGGTGATTTTTGAAAAGTGATAGCAGGTGTTTGATGCAAATTTGGGCAAGAAAATTAACTCCACTTGACATGAGAATTAACAGGATGAAGTGTCACACATAATTGAGGTTGACCACCAAGTTTGAGTCCATTTGAAGAAAGTTGCCAATGTAACTTTGGTAAACCCTAGAAATTAGCAGAAATGGCTTTACCAAGATTTAGTCATATAAATCTATTCTCCTTGATGCACCACTTGGTGTAGTGTAATCATTTGAGGATTTGAACATGTCCACAAAAGTTGGGGTCAAGGAGAAAAAGTTGGCAGTACAAACTTGTTCAAATTTGATTCTGGTCAGAGAGGGTTTTGGGGTACTTTGATCAAGATAAAATTCTCTCCAACTTGTGCCATTTGGTCTAGATGCATTATTACACCATTTGAGAATGTGCACCAAGTTTGAGAGCATTTGGACATGTTTGACAGTGCAAAGCTGTTCAAACTTGAAAAAGGACAGAAGTGGTTTTGAGAGGGTTTCATGGGGTTATGCTGTTCACCATAACATGATACTTGTCAAGATCATCAAAAATGTCATATGTGACATGCTAGAATTTTCTTGGATTTTTATGGAAATATTTCCTGTAGAAATATTTCAAATCCTTGAAATGGGTAGAAATGGTTCTGGGAAGTTTTGTCCAATATTTTGATCATGACCATGTGTTGAAACTCATATATATGTAAAATATATGTCCATTGAGTTTCCCTGATTTTTTCAAATATTTTTAAAGCTTTAAAATAATTTTAACCTATTTAAGACCATTTCTGGCCTTAAGAAAAAGCCTTTAAATAAAATAGGAAAATAACTTTTAAAATTATATTTTTGTGTTTTCTGGGTATCCTATATCTAATAGGAGTCAAATAAATTTTTAAATAGATTTTTACTGCCCTTAATTAAGTACTTGCAGTGCAAACCTCAATCCAGGGGTTTTTGAAAAACTAATTTTTGAAAATACTATTTGGCCAAATTATTTTTGTAAGAAATTATTTTTATGTCCTATACACATGGCATGATCATTGGTTCAATAGTTTGGAGCAAGGAGATGAAGTATAGGAGTTGGAGGATTTATTTGATTTTTAGAGCACTTGCAACCAACACACAAAATCCAATCAAGGCAAGGTCCAAAACACTCAAAAGTTTTTGTCAAACCACATTTTATCATGATTTTTTTCGCTTAAGTATTGTGGCATGAAAATCAGGGTGTGACAGACCTACCCCCCTTACAAGAATCTCGTCCCCGAGATTCCCGGACTAGGCGCGGAAAGGAATATGGAAACTTGGATTTGGGGTAGTCTTCACGTCCTTATACTGCTTCTGCTTCCGTTTGGTGCTTCATTGAACCTTGAAGTACTTGATGATGTGGCTTCGTGTATGATGTTCTGCTTGATCCAGGTTGCTAAGGGGTTTCTCACGTAGCTCAGGTTGGGTTGGGGGTCGATGGCTCGGTGATCGATGTCCTTGTTAGTGATCGGGCTAGCTAGGAAGTCGAAAACACTTCCGGGGGTGCGTCGCGTGGAAAACGTTGTGCACAGTGGGTAACTCAGGCGGTAACTCCAGCTGGTAACTGTCTTCTCTTCGTCTTGTGGCGATCTCGGAGGGGTTTGTTGAACCTTGGAGTGATCTTGAAGAGGGCCGATGAATCTTGGTGTGGGTTTCCTTGTCATGAAAATGCTTGGTTCTCTTTGAGAGAAGTGGCTCGCAGATACACCTGGTCTTCGACGAGAAAGTTCAATTCTTGAGGATGGTGGTTGTTATAGTTCTTCCTCCTTGGCATGGCGGTCTTCAAATGTTCCTTGACCAGCTGAACGGTTCTTCTTCTGTCTTCGGGTACACAAGTAGGTCACCAAATGATGATGACAACTATCTTGTCTAAGTACTCCATGAAGACTTTGTTCATGAGGTACATAAAGTATAGGTTGGGGTATCGGTGGTGGTCATGGTTGGGTATTGGCCAAGGTTTCCTTGTCCTAGAGCCAAAGCCCATGGTTGTGATTCCTACGATATCATGGCTTGGTGGGGCTTAAGGGTTTCAAGGATTCTAGTGTGCGAGCGAACATTTGTCACCTTATCCTTAAGCACGGTTCCTGAGATGCCAATTGTTCTATCTAGTCCTTTAAACAAATAACCTTATACCACTGAAAGAATCAACTCTTGTGGGTCAGCTCCAATCATCACTCATGCTATTATTATCCTCATGACTCCCAAGGGGAGGTCTAATAAATCTATACATGTCTACGATCCCCAAACTCATATGTATGGCTACCCCTAAAAATCCATGGGTAGAGCATATAAGTTGCTAAGCTTGAATTTAATCACCACAATCCAAGTGCTCAGTCTATTGATCCAAGGTCCATGATAAAGCATCTCTATCCTAAGGAAACACGTCGTAAGCCACTCCAAGATCTTGTTTCCTTCCTATGAATCAACTCCAATAGCCCATTAACTTCCATTAATAGCTACATAATCCATTTATTCAACAAATCCAATGTCTATGGTGTCTCACACGAATCTTCTAACGTCCTATAGTCCCCAAATACTTGAAATGGCTACCTTACTGTAGTCAGTCCACCAATTTCCATTATCATGGTCAAGTAAACTCCAAGGTCAAGCTCATACAGATCCCTAAGTAAACCTCGACAATTAGTCCAATCTCCTAGTTTATTGTCCACCGAGAAACATGGTATCACGATCGAGGTCATCGGTCTAAATCCAATTCACTCCGAACCATGTAGACTTACTTAGCATCTATATTCAACTAGAATCACCTGCTTAAATCCAAGTCTCATGTCCAACGAGAATTCCTACATGCTTCCCCAAAGTCATTATCGTAATATCAACTATCTCTTATCAATATCCCCTGGCTAAGTCAAATCCTTATACTTCCAAGAATTTCATCTCGCGATTATAATTGTCCTAAAAAATCCAATTTACTCCTGGGGTAATGAAAGTTATGCTACTCTATCAACATGATCCCACCAAGTTCATCTACCAACATGAAAATCCTCATGATCCACCAAATAGTCTCAGATAATTCCTCAAGGTCTTTGACACAAACTCATCAAGTCACTTGTCCTCTATTCCTATATCCTCAAATTGGTCTTCCCTATGGCATCGTCAGTTTTGGTGCTATCTTAGGATGATAATGTGCTCGTTCACTATGTCCACTAGTTCCATAATGAACCCAGTTGATAAGCAAGGCTTACTGAGGCTTAACTGGTTCTCTTGCAAGTATGTGGGTTAAGCACATGGTTAAGGATTCGAGATGGGGTATCTCATGAAGTCTCGAAGGGTCTAGGAATGGGGTTCCAGTCATGAGGGATAAACATATCTCTATGGGGCTATACTTGGTTGAGGAGGCTGTAGAAAAGTTCTTCAGTGCTAGTTGGTTGTCGAAGTAGAATCCTTGGTGTACCTTGTCTTGCCGATCTTCAGTTAAGGAGAGAGATGAGAGGGAAAAGTAGCATAGAGGAGGGGAATGCCTAAAGGGGGTTCTATAGTGCAAGTGCACACAAACAAGTGCCAAAAGGGTCAAACAAAAGAAGCAAGGTAAGGAAGGTGATATAGTCGCGTACTTGTTGCCTAGGGCAAAAAGTGCGACCTATATCAAAACACAAACAAATAAAAGCAAGCAACACACAATCATGGTTCTATTCGAACCATCATACGGACTCCACTGCGCATAGGGGGTACACGACTCATCCTACCCTAGGGGTTCTCGGACTCAGTAGTCGTGCCTTGTGCCTCATGCAGTCTTCTGAGTTTTCCTCAGGTGTCGCTACGTCTATTATTTTGACAAAATGATCTGGGTTGAGCCTGAAGAATATTCAACAACTTCTCGCATGTTGAAGTGATGGGGTGAAGGTGGCTCCTCGTAGCAGGCATTGACTTGGTCTTCTGTTGTCTTCTTAGTCATGACGACCCTGTTTTGTCTTCTAAGGCGTCGATGGTACCAGGTAGGTAATCCTTTATGCAATGACATTAACAAGGTATACTAGAGGTCCAACATGTCGGTTACGTTGATGAAAACATCGACACCAAGAGCGGGGGATGAAGAGAACCGTTTACCTGCTCACTATAGTGAGGCGGACCAAATGGCTAGGTTCTCATCCACCGGTGGTTGCCGATGCAACAATGATAAGGACATGGTTGCTCTATTAGCGATGTATATCATGATCTTGCATTTCCTATGCCCTGGTCATCATAACCTAAGGTCGCATCATCTTGGGGCAGTGTCAAGGGTGTCACCATCTTCTGGGTCTTCATGTCCTCGTTCCTCGAGGATGTATCTTCTGTTAGTATCGCCTTGTTGTGGTGTCGCCAATCTTATGCTCAGAAGATGTGGGCGAATGTCTGAAGGCATCCTCTTTCTAGATTATCCACGAGGATTACAAGGAATCCCGTGGTCAGGGGCATAAGGATTCTAGCGACCATTTAAAATTTATTGAAGGAGAAGAGATCAATAAGGAAAGTATACCTTAGCTTTCGAAAAACTCAGAAGGGAAGAGAAGTATAGATAGTTTTGAAAACTAGTAGTAGTTTTGGAAATAGTTTTACCCTAACTAACGACCATGCTAACTAAGGCTTCCTACAGTCAGGATGGCTCTGATACCAGCTCTGTGGGGACCCCGACTCATAAGTCGTGATCACCTAATGCACGTGTATAGTGATCCCAGAGATCAATGCTCACTGAACACATAGAAGCTGAATAACAAGAGTCTTACATCCATACATACCGTATTACACAAGTAGGACCATTATGGTCGAGTCTTGAGTGTATCATCGCAGCGGAAATCTTCAATAACAACTGGGACCCATGCCATCTGCCTTAACCCTACAGGCATTCTGACTGGGAAGCGTCCTAGCTCGCATGTTCGTCACGAAGTATTCTTCATCATATCATGTTCTTTCATGCCTGGCCAATAAAATAACCAGTGGCAAGCCAATGAGTACTTTGAATGTACTCGCAAGCAACCCATGTTTTGGTTCAAGTACAACAATGCATGATATATGTAAATTTTCGCGGAAAGCTAGTTTTGAGTGCAATGACATGTTCAACAACTTGTTAGACATGCATCAGGAGAATTCAATTAACCATGAGAACAGGTTACAGATATCAACATAAATAGAGTGGACATCAACCCAACTCAATCATGTCAAGTCCTTTGACTTGACTCAAGTAGTTCTTCCCACTTATCCAAACACACACACTGGTTTGTAACATGTGGACGTAGCCCAAGAGCGGTTACCCAACTGTCCTTGACCATGGACATGGCTATTCGAATAGTTTTACACTCTGCAGAGGTTGCACACTTTACCCATAAGATCCGGGGAACTTCCGTGTCATCCAGGACCCGCGGTACCTCAAGTACCCGGGGTAAGCACCCGATCACTACGTTTCCGACACTAACATGGAGTCCACTCGATTGGTAGTAACCCCCGTGCCCAACATTTCATAACTTAAAATTGTGGAGCCTCGCTCCTATATTCATCACATACCACTGGCACGGGGTACCAACGGTGTGTCCGGTGCCCCATAAAAATGTTCTTGGCCGCCCTACCTGGCACGATCCCGTCCCGAAAGAGAGCACCAACTCTCCCCCGTCACTAGTAATGCGGGCTCCAAGCTAGTATCGGCCTAGGTAATCAATAATGCCCTTTCCCATATAAGGGTAGAGTGGTTGCGCATGTCAGGTTGGAATAACGGTCGCAACTTAAACCAATCCGTTTTTGAAAGCAACACACACACACTTGCCTCGGTACACCACTTCGTCATCAAGTGGTTATCCATCCCATTATCTCCCTCGGGCATAAGTGGCACCCGACGGGGTTTTCGAAAAGTCCTTTGAAAATACTTTGTCTCCATCACCATGCATATTCCCGTCCCTTTTTGCGCAGCAACTACTTTAGCATCCTATCTACTCCCACCAGCATAAATAACCCTCATAAGGAGGTAGGGTCATGCATAATGCAAGTATCAACGAGGAAGTAACGAAGGCAACCCACCAAAGTGGTTACCATCTCATCATGATTTCGATGCAAGCAATAAAAGTGCCATATGACATGCATAAAAAGGGTTTCATAGACATGGTCAAAGGGCTGCTTGCCTGTTTTAACAAAGTCTTCGAGGTCTTCAAATATCTCTGGTCCAACTCCAAACATTTCGTCTACTTCGTCAACTATCGTCGAAAGCAACCATAATAAGCAACACAACAAGGCAGGAAATAAAAGTGCTCTAAAAATGAGAGTTGGACTTTTCTAGGATACCTCTGGTCATATGAGGAATGACCAAGGTGATTTCATTGGAAGTGGATCAATGGATATTTCTAAACATTTTGATATGATGGAATCAAGGGGTTTATGGATTTGCAAGAAGTGTACAGAAACATATTTTTGAAAAATGATCAAAGGCACCCATTTAACAAAGGATGATTTTAGAAGCATCTAGGAATTGGTTTCACTGGATTTGGAGTTCAAATGAATTTACTATGAATTTGCAAAGTTGATAAATATGAAGAAATGGCTCATTAATTTATGTGGTACAGAAAGTATTAAGAAAAATGTTCATAAACTTAGTTATGAATTCTGAAACATCTAGGAATTTGAATCATGGCATTTGGATCAAATTTGAGCTCTCTGTGATTTTCTAAAGTTTATGACAGAAACGGAAAAGTAAGATTTCATAAACATTTGTGAAGGAAATGTTTTTGGAAAAATGTGCAAATTGCACGCTATGATAGAGAATGAATTTATGAACTAGTAGAAATTTGAATCATCAAATTTGGGCATGAAATGAATGAACTATGGATTTTAGAAACTCACTGGAAAAGAATAAAAAGAAATATAAGGTATTACCCTTATCCTGTGCACTGGCGAGAGATAGCCGTGGGCCGGCCCAGCCGCTCGGCCGCGCGGGCGACAGGGGCAACGTCGAAGGCGGCTTTGCACGGGTGCGCCTTCGCACAGGGGAGGCAGATCCGGCCGAAGCTGTTTCCACTTAAACGGACGGGCCCGCCCACTGGGTCGCTGACGCGCGGGCCCCAGTTGCAGGTCGCCTTCAACCTCCCGCGCGCGCTCCGGCCGCGGGGAGGAGCGGCTCCCGCCGGCGATTGCCGGGGCTACAGAGCGTCTCCGGCGACGCTCCGACCACCGGCGTGCTCAGGAGGCCACGCCGCAGCCATCCATGTGCTGCACGCACGCCGTGGAGGGCTGCAGCAGCGATGGCTTGGGTGGCCACGGAGGAGGCTGTCGGCCATCTTCGGCCACGAGTGCGTGGCGTTCCCGAGGATGAACGATGGTGATGGAGGGCCTCGAGGTGGTGGTATGAGAGTACTGGAGTGGCTAGGGAGAGAGGAGAGGCTCGGGATAGCCCGGATTTAGGCGGAGCCCGACGGCGGCGCTCCGGCCGTTGCGGTGAAGGGAAGACACAGGGAGTGGTGTGGGTTTGTCCAGGGGTGCATGAGAGGGAGAGGGAGCCAAAGGAGTAGAGAGGGGGCTCGGGGGTGGCCTTAAATAGCCGACCCGTAGCTCACCGTGGACGCGGCGCACAGGTGGCCGCGGCAACGGCTCGGGAGGCCAGGAGGGAGGGAGAGGAGCTGTCTACGGCGTTCGTGGGAGTCGCGTAGGGTGCCAAGAAGAGAGAGAGAGAGAGAGCAGGGCGAGGCCCTGGTGCTCGCGCGTGCGAGGCCGGGCATTGGCCGAGCTGGGAGGCCCTGGGCGCGCACCGCTGGAGGTGAGAGAGAGGGGGAGACGAGGGGGCCTGCACGGTGGCGTGTTGCGGACGTCGAGGCACCTCGACTGGCGCGAGGGGGAGGCTCGAGGTGGTCGGGGGACGCGGCGTCAACGGTCGGGAGCACGCTGACGTGCCCCAGAGCGCGCAAATGGCCGGCACCCGCGGCTTTTTCTCCCGTCCTCACGCGCCCACTTGTGTCTGGCAGCTGCAAGGGGGAGTAAACAATGTGGATATGGCATTGGATGCCCTGGGGATCCACTGGAGTGAGGAGGGAGGTGAGGAAGAGGGGTGCAGGGGCTGTCCAGAGGGGTAAATGAGGTGGTTTCACCCCTCAATCATTGAGCTGAGATGCAACCATTGTTACTGGAGGTAGAGGGGGACTAGGAGGGGCTGTGGTAAAAAGTTGAGCTCAAGGAGAATAGTCTAAGTGGCCAAAATGGTGATTTTTGAAAAGTGACAGCAGGTGTTTGATGCAAATTTGGCCAAGCAAATTAACTCCACTTGACATGAGAATTAACAGGATCAAGTGTCACACATAATTGAGGTTGACCACCAAGTTTGAGTCCATTTGAAGAAAGTTGCCAATGTAACTTTGGTAAACCCTAGAAATCAACAGAAATGGCTTTACCAATATTTAGTCATGCAAATCTATTCTCCTTGATGCACCACTTGGTGTAGTGTCATCATTTGAGGATTTGAACATGTCCACAGAAGTTGGGGTCAAGGAGAAAAAGTTGGCAGTACAAACTTGTTCAAATTTGATTCTGGTCAGAGAGGGTTTTGGGGTACTTTGATCAAGATAAAATTCTCTCCAACTTGTGCCATTTGGTCTAGATGCATTATTACACCATTTGAGAATGTGCACCAAGTTTGAGAGCATTTGGACATGTTTGACAGTGCAAAGCTGTTCAAACTTGAAAAAGGACAGAAGTGGTTTTGAGAGGGTTTCATGGGGTTATGCTGTTCACCATAACATGAGACTTGTCAAGATCATCAAAAATGTCATATGTGACATGCTAGAATTATCTTGGATTTTTATGAAAATATTTCCTGTAGAAATATTTCAAATCCTTGAAATGGGTAGAAATGGTCCTGGGAAGTTTTGTCCAATATTTTGATCATGACCATGTGTTGAAACTCATATATATGTAAAATATATGTCCATTGAGTTTCCCTGATTTTTCTCAAATATTTTTAAAGCTTTAAAATAATTTTAACCTATTTAAGACCATTTCTGGCCTGAAGATAAAGCCTTTAAATAAAATAGGAAAATAACTTTCAAAATTATATTTTTGTGTTTTCTGGGTATCCTATATCTAATAGGAGTCAAATACATTTTTGGAAAGATTTTTACTGCCCTTAATTAAGTACTTGCAGTGCAAACCTCAATCCAGGGGTTTTTGAAAAACTAATTTTTGAAAATACTATTTGGCCAAATTATTTTTGTAAGAAATTATTTTTATGTCCTATACACATGGCATGATCATTGGTTCAGGAGTTTGGAGCAAGGAGATGAAGTATAGGAGTTGGAGGATTTATTTGATTTTTAGAGCACTTGCAACCAACACACAAAATCCAATCAAGGCAAGGTCCAAAACACTCAAAAGTTTTTGTCAAACCACATTTTATCATGATTTTTTTTAGCTTAAGTATTGTGGCATGAAAATCAGGGCGTGACACGGACGGAGGAGGGCGTGGGGCTTCGCGGCTTTTTTCGGCCTCGGTGTACGAATGGGTGGGCGGATGAGATGTGAGTGGGGAACCATGGCTTAGGGACGCGCTTGTCCGATATGTGGGGTAAGTTACAAAAGTACCCCCACCGATTTGACCTAGGTGGTTCTTTCGGTTCAAGGGTATCACGAGCATTTCGCGTGTCGGGATTTCACAGGAGGTGGGAGTTTTCGCGCGTGTTGTAGTTTTGGAATAGCAAGGCACGGGTTGAGATGGAGGGAGTTATCGGAGCACAACGAGACAAAGATATATCTTAAATATTTCGGGATAACAAGGCGCGGGTTGAAATTTCTGGACAAGCCTAACGTACCAAATCAATTCGCACTTTCGTCGACGAAAAAAAAAGAAATCAATTCGCAGCACACAAGAGAGTCTAGTCCCGTGTACTATACCAAAGTAATTCACACTACAAATGTCATTCAAAACTTTGAATTCATGTTATGTTCAATTAAAATATTTCTCTACGTGTACAATGCATGCAACCTGCTACTCAAATGAACATTTTAGTGCATTCCAAACGTATATACTACCGCTTCAATATGAACTAAATTTGAATTCGTTTCTCTATTTGAATAAGATCTACAATAATGATTGTTGTGAAGTCAAACCATTTGAAATCGTTTCTCTATTTTAATAAGATCTACAATCATCATTATTGTCAAGTTAAACCATCGTTTGTGTATTATCTTCAGAACACACCACATGATTACTCTCGAGTTAGATATGAACTATGTGTACTATGTGAACTCGAACTCGATTTTTTGAATCCACTTTATGTTGTTTTCAAATCACGGTACATTTCAAGCTCTAGCTAGATCTTCATAATCTATACAATGTCTCATATGTATAATGTGTTTATCACATCCTATATACTTAAGAAGTTCACCCCCACTACTTGATTTATCTCAACATGCAGCATAGACACATTAGCGTCCCGCCACGTCACACCTCATGCAGTCCACATAGCCCACCTCCTCATGTCTCACCACATGCAGATTATCCACGTATTTGCCACCTCAGAAAAGTATTTAGTTTTCCTTTATGATAATCAACAATTACTTACTCACCCCTGGCTCCACGCGACCAACCATAATTTAGTCCCAGCGTTTCTGTGTCCCTATCTCTCCCTAATTTACTCCCCCACTAATTGATTTGCCGTGTCTCTCTTTATTGTTAAAACTAATTATGTAATTAGAGGTAAATCTCCCCTTGCCCAAACCGTCGTTGCGGTTTGTCCCGCAATCGACGCCTCCCTTCGATCTCCTAGAACCGACGCCCCCTCGAGGGATCGTCGTGTCTCTTCGGGACATATAAAAGGGGCCTGTAACCATCGATCAAGACAATCAATCACTTTCGATTCAAAACATTTATCTTCCACGGTAGGTCATCTTCATCATCTCCCCAATTAACTCTCCTGCCAATTGATTTTTCATGGATCTCTTTAACTTCTATGGCAGCCTATCTCCATCCTTCCACCAAACAAATACAGCATGAAGATGCGGACCTTGAGGCCCTGCGCCATGGAGAGGATGGTCAACATGGTTACTTGACGAAGTGGCCCTCCACAAGCTCAAACCTGAAGAACCAGCACAGGATGGCAGCGTCATCTCCATCTGCAGGTACGTCGAGTCCTTGCCTCGGCACAACCGCGACCCCGTCTGGGAGGCCATGAACTTGAACAACGTTGTGTTGCGGAACATGCAGTCATCGCCGATCCACTGCTCAAGCCAGAATCTTGATGTCTTGGGGCCCAGTCGTACTCCATCGCCCGTTGGAGTTGGGCAGTAATAATTCATCATCCAACGACACATATCTTGGTGTCGCCCGGGAAGACCTTTCCTTCGATGGCGCCATTGACCTCTCCTATGAGCCGGTAACTAATCGTTTACCTTAACCCCCAATTAAATATCTAAAGTTTATCTCACGGGGCTGTTAGTTTCACTTGCTGCATGAACGTTTCCTCTCATTCAAGTTAAAGTATTGGTCATAATTTCCTTATGTGCCTCCCACCCTCATGCCATCTGATTCGTGTCAGGTTGTTTCTGGTTGCTCCATTCATAATCCTTCTCTACTATCCTACTAACTGTGAGGTTATCCTACATGGTTTGCTGATTGTTTTGTGGCCAGGCACATAAATGAATGATTGTTTGTATTATTTGTTATCCTCACGATGCATGGCAATTGGTTGTTCTTCTTGATTGCTATCAAATTGTGCTATCTAATTTAGTACTCATGTTGCTTTGTAGGGAGGTTCTTACCAAATGACTCCACACAAGCTTTGTGGATCGGAACTAGGAGTGTAATTAGTTTTCTCTATTAAGCATTTGATAGTTCAGGTGGTCCTATAACCTATTTCTACTGGAATTTTTTATTTTTTGAAGGCACCGTTGCTGATTTTATTAATGCTTCCTGCTCAAGTAGCAAGTGATTGATATGTTGCTCTCAGCCTCTCACTTAGATCATCTATCTTGCAGGCACCTTCTTTCTTCTTGCAATTGCAATGTAAATTGGATCTCTCAATTGTGAAATGCCATCTTCTCTACTTGTCCTCTAGAGGCACAATTGTATTGTTACGTGACCAATCTCAGTATGCCATCTATTTGAATTTTGTATAGCTTGCATAGTCCCAGATTCATTAGCTCATTCCAATATTATTTTATAGCTTACATATTATCATTTGCATGACTAAGTATGCGGACACTATCATCGCTTCCTTCCAAGTATTGGCCACTACTATTTGCATTAGCTTTGCCCCAGAACGTATCCTTTATTGCACTTTGACAGAGCAAGTATGGAGTTCTCATTAATGATCATTTATAAGTTATTCTAGATGTCTTTGATTTACAAAGTCAGTGAACTCCTACTATTGATGCTTATCGAGCATCGTTTCTACCATTTGTTATCTCATATAATGTTGATGAGTAGATACAATTACCTGTCGTAAGTGTAACACCCATGTCCACACTTGCTGGTATTTACTTATGTAACACTGATACGTCTCCAACGTATCTATAATTTATGAAGTATTCATGCTATTATATTATCTGTTTTGGATGTTTATGGGCTTTATTAAACACTTTTATATTATTTTTTGGACTAACCTATTAACCCAGAGCCCAGAGCCAGTTTCTGTTTTTCCCCTTGTTTCAGTGTTTCGCAGAAAAGGAATATCAGACGGAGTCCAAACGGAATGAAACCTTCTGGAGCGTGATTTTTGGAACGAACATGGTCCAGGAGACTTGGAGTTGAAGTCAAGGAAGCTTCGAGGTGGCCACGAGGCAGGGAGGCGCGCCTGCCCCCTGGGCGCGCCCCCCACCCTCGTGGGCCCCTTGTGGCTCCCCTGATCGACTTCTTTCGCCTATATATATATATCCATATACCCTAAAAACATCGGGGAGTAGAATAGATCGGGAGTTCCGCCGCCGCAAGCCTCTGTAGCCACCGAAAACCAATCGGGACCCTGTTCGGCACCCTGCCAGAGGGGGGGATCCCTCACCGATGGCCATCTTCATCATCCCGGCGCTCTCCATGATGAGGAGGGAGTAGTTCACCCTCGGGGCTGAGGGTATGTACCAGTAGCTATGTGTTGGATCTCTCTCTCTCTCTTTCTCTCTCTCTCGTGTTCTTGATTTGGCATGATCTTGATGTATCACGAGCTTTGCTATTATAGTTGGATCTTATGATGTTTTCCCCCTCTACTCTCTTGTAATGGATTGAGTTTTCCCTTTGAAGTTATCTTATCGGATTGAGTCTTTAAAGATTTGAGAACACTTGATGTATGTCTTGCATGTGCTATCTGTGGTGACAATGGGATATTCACGTGATCTACTTGATGTATGTTTTGGTGATCAACTTGCGGGTTCAGTGACCTTGCGAACTTATGCATAGGGGTTGGCACACGTTTTCGTCTTGACTCTCCGGTAGAAACTTTGGGGCACTCTTTGAAGTTCTTTGTGTTGGTTGAATAGATGAATCTGAGATTGTGTGATGCATATTGTATAATCATACCCACGGATACTTGAGGTGACATTGGAGTATCTAGGTGACATTAGGGTTTTGGTTGATTTGTGTCTTAAGGTGTCATTCTAGTAGAACTCTAGGATAGATCAAACGGAAAGAATAACTTCGTGTTATTTTACTACGGACTCTTGAATAGATCGATCAGAAAGGATAACTTTGAGGTGGTTTCGTACCCTACAATAATCTCTTCATTTGTTCTCCGCTATTAGTGACTTTGGAGTGACTCTTTGTTGCATGTTGAGGGATAGTTATATGATCTAATTATGTTATTATTGTTGAGAGAACTTGCACTAGTGAAAGTATGAACCCTAGGCCTTGTTTCCTAGCATTGCAATACCCTTTACGCTCACTTTTATCATTAGTTACCTTGCTGTTTTTATATTTTCAGATTACAAAAACCTATATCTACCATCCATATTGCACTTGTATCACCATCTCTTCGCCGAACTAGTGCACCTATACAATTCACCATTGTATTGGGTGTGTTGGGGACACAAGAGACTCTTTGTTATTTGGTTGCAGGGTTGTTTGAGAGAGACCATCTTCATCCTACACCTCCCACGAATTGATAAAACTTAGGTCATCCACTTGAGGGAAATTTCCTACTGTCCTACAAACCTCTACACTTGGAGGCCCAACAACGTCTACAAGGATAAGGTTGCGTAGTAGACATCAAGCTCTTTTCGGGCGCCGTTGCCGGGGAGGTGAGTGCTTGAAGGTATATCTTTAGATCTTGTAATCTAATCTTTTAGTTTTTTGTTTTATCACTAGTTTAGTCTATAAAATAAAACTACAAAAAAATGGAATTGAGGGTGCCTCATATGCTTCATCTTTTTAGTGTATTCCGTGAAAATATGGATTTCGATAATTGTGCTCAATTGCTAGAGGAAGAATGCATTAGAATGTTTGGCTCTAAATTTTTGAATGATGAGCATGATTGCAATGTTGTTAGTATGAATTCCTTGAAAACCCATGATGCTAATGATATGCAAAGCCACAAGCTTGGGGAAGCTATGTTTGATGAAGATGGTATTTTTTGTCCCCCAAGTTTTGATGAGCAAATTTACTATGATGAAAGCATGCCTCCTATCTATGATGATTATTGTGATGACACGTATGCTATAAAGAATATTGATAACCATGAAACTTGTCATCTTGATCTTAATTTTCAATCACATGATAGTTGTTTTGTTGAGTTTGCTCCCACTACTATACATGAGAACAAATTTGCTTTTGTGGAGAGTAATAAAATTTCTATGCTTGTAGATCATGAAAAGAATGCTTTATGTGATAGTTACATTGTTGAATTCATTCATGATGCTACTGAAAATTATTATGAGGGAGGAATATATGCTTGTAGGAATTACAATAATATCAAGTTTCCTCTCTATGTGCTTAAAGTTTTGAAGTTATGCTTGTTTTGCCTTCCTATGCTAGTTGATTATTGTTCCCATAAGTTGTTTGCTCATAAAATCCCTATGCATAGGAAGTGGGTTAGATTTAAATGTTCTAGTCATATTCTTCATGATGCTCCCTTTATGTTTCAATTCTTATCCTTTATGTGAGCATCATTGAAATCATCATGCCTAGCTAGGGGCGTTAAACGTTAGCGCTTGTTGGGAGGCAACCCAATTTATTTTTGTTTCTTGCCTTTTGGTTCTGTTTAGTAATAAATTTTTGATCTAGCCTATGGTTATATATATTTTTATGTTTTAATTAGTGTTTGTGCCAAGTAAGACCTATAGGATCTTCTTGGATGATAGTTATTTGATCCTGCTGAAAATTCCAGAAACTTTCTGTTCACGAAAACAATTGTTAAAAATCACCAGAAAGTGATAAAATACTGATTCCAATTGCAGTAGATCAATAATAAAATTATCTTCCAGAAGTATACGTTTGATACAGATTACTACAGACTGTTCTATTTTTGACAGATTCTATTTCTATGTGTTGTTTGCTTATTTTGATGAATCTATGAGTAGTATCGGAGGGTATGAACCATAGAGAAGTTGGAATACAGTAGATATTACACCAATATGAATTTAGAATGAGTTCAAAACAGTACCTAAGTGGTGATTTATTTTCTTATACTAACGAAGCTTACGAGTTTTCTGTTAAGTTTTGTGTTGTGAAGTTTTCAAGTTTTGGGTAAAGATTCGATGGACTATGGAATAAGGAGTGGCAAGAGCCTAAGCTTGGGGATGCCCAAGGCACCCCAAGGTAATATCCAAGGACAACCAAGGGCCTAAGCTTGGGGATGCCCCGGATGGCATCCCCTCTTTCGTCTTCGTTCATCGATAACTTTACTTGGAGCTATATTTTTATTTACCACATGATATGTGTTTTGCTTGGAGCGTCATTTTATTTTGTTAGTATTTTCTTGCTGTTATTTAGAATAATGTTTTGCATCTATATTTTCAATAAAAATGTCAAGGTTAGCCTTTACCATGCTTATTTTACAAGTCTACATGTTGCTGTTTGAAAACAGAAAGTTTACCGCTGTTTCAAAAATTCCCTAGAAAAGTCAGAATGTGATAAAATGTTGAAACCTTTTGCATAATAAGCTCTGATAAATTTACTACAGTGGCAATTTTCTTTCATAATTTTTGGAGCTAGGGAAGTACTCCCTCTGTTCCAAAATAGATGACTCAACTTTGTATTAACTTTAGTACAAAGTTAGTACAAAGTTGAGTCATCTATTTTGGAACAGAGGGAGTATGGATCTTGCTGCATTCTTTACAGACTGTCCTGTTTAGGCAGATTTCTGTTATGCTTGCATTGTTTGCATATGTTTGCTTCTTTAATGATTCTATTTGAGGATATGACTATTAAATATGCAGAGGCATTTAGTATGCAATGTTGAATAATAATTTTAGTGATTTGCTATAGTATAGTATGATAAGGTTTTTGCATTGGTTTATACTAACTTATCTCACGAGTCCTTGTTGAGTTTTGCACTACAAAAAAATACACTTCCGTGATGATACGTGTTTGTTACAGTAGGTCACATTTTTTGTCATGCATGTACATCCATGACAATTTTATGATAGAATCAAGATAGTCATACCTGTGCCGTTGTAGAAGTGTTCCATGACATTACCACAATTATCATCACGGAAGTGTCCACTTCCATGACGATAAATCGCTCGTCACAGAAGTGCTTTCGTCAAGGGTGACCGACACGTGGCATCCACCGTAACGGAATGCCGTTAAGCTATCGGGTCTGGTTTTGGATCCGATAACCCGTTAACAGCCCCGACCAATGGGGATTTTCCACGTGTAAAATCATCATTGGCTGGAGGAAACACGTGTCAGCTCACCGTTGGGACATATGTCATCCACTCACTGGACACAAAGCGCCTATGATACGTTGACACGTGGCACGACCCAACAGTGGCCCATTCCTGTGAAAAGGCCGACCCGTTTGACTTGGTTAAAAGGTGGCGGGCCGGCCCATGGCAAGCCTGTTAACGGCCTGTTTGCATATAGCCCATTTACAACCCGCTAACCTAGGGCCCATTTACGACCTAACCGAATTAGGCCCAGTAGCGTCATATGGGCCGTCCAATATAATTCCAGCCCGTTTTAACTTCCGGCCCATGTATAGCCCATGACGTCTTTCGACCCATATGAGGCCCTTATTACTCTCGGCCCATTAATGGCCCGTGGTAAAACTGGCCCGTAATGAATAGTGTACCACTATATACCCATTAACGGCCCGTGGTGAAACTGGCCCTAATGAACAGTGTATCACTTTATACCCATTAACGGCCCATTATTCAGTTGGACCGTTTCCAGCCCATGTTATCTTTCGGCCTTCTCGGGGCCCATTTATTCTTGGGCTCATTTCCACATTCGTTTACTTACGGTCCGTTACTGTCATTTTCTGCTTGTGGGCCAAATTCAGCCCGTGGTTACAGTCGGCCCGTTTGTGGCCCGTTAATACGTTGGGCCGTTTTGATAGCGTAATCAAAATACGGCCGATTAACGACGACCCGTTATGGTCGGTCCATGAACGAACGATTTCAACTCTAGCCCATTTACGACCATAATGTGGTCTGTTATTGGCCCATGTTTGGCCAACCGATCATAAGCCCGTAGAAGGCCCATTGATGATACGGCCCATAGAAGGCCCATTGTGTCTACGACCCGTATAAGGCCCATTGTTTCTACACCACGTAGAAGGCCCATTGTTTCTACGGCCCGTAGGAGGCCCATGTAAACTACAGCCGGTGGGCATCAAAGTTCGCCACCAGTGCAAATATAGGGAACACCCTACACTATACAAAAATGGCTTGCTTTTCTCTTCAGCCGGTGGCTGCACGATAAGAACAAATTTTGTATCACACCAAAACAAATTACAACTATAAAACAAAAGGAAGGTTGGCATAAAAGTTAACAGTCTAGCAGATAAATGCACCACCAAAAGTTCAGAAGCTCAGTTCATTTGACTTGTCTGTTACGTTTTCATGTTGTATTGTCCGATGGAGCACCATAACCTTGGCCTTCAGTTCTCCTAGGCTCCTGAACAACATAGCAAATGTCTGATAGTCTGGTTTCAAAACCATGCATATCTTGACAACATTGAACAATGTCTCTACTTGTTTCACAAAGTGTCTCTGTTAGGGAATGGACTTGTGTCTGGAGCGCAGATACAACATTGTTTTGAGCTTGCATATCTTGATCATGAGGCAGTTTGGACGAGGTTGCCTTAACAACCAACCCAGTATTACGCAGGAACATGCTTTTGGCACTGTTAGTGGACAGGTACTGACCCACTGCAGCAAGAGATGACATTGCGGTTATAGTTGCCTCGCCACCTTCAGAAGGTGGCGGTTCCACCATTTTTTCCATAGCTCGCTGAAAAGTTGTGGTTTTACATTAGTAGTACCAAAAGAGAAGATATGAAGGAGGCAGCAAAACCAAACAAAATAGCTTTGGTCTATATAGAGAACTTATTCTGGTGAACCCATGTAAAATAATAGTTGTATTTTATTGCAAAGTACATAATAAAACCAGGTTCCAAACATATGACCATGTACCATCGATAATGTATTATCTATTTCTTCACATTGTATTAAGGGCTAAGGATAAGGAGACAAAGTTTATAATACGGTAAGCATAGTATGACATCATTCATATCACAAAACAACTGAGAACAGACAAACAGACAATTGTAACGTTGTGTGGGCAAGTCCAGCACGGAACTAGATTACAGGTCAAGATCAAAGGAACATCACTCCTCTCTTTTAAACCTTGTAAGGTGCAATGATACGCTAAGACAATTGTGTATAAAATTGAAAAAAGTAATAGAGATTGGCTGCAAACCATGCAGTTCAAGGCACAAGTCAGAGTAAGTAGTAGTTAAAAGGCATGAGGATTAAGGACTTACAACAGCGACTTTGACTGGTGTAGTCATGCCCTTCTTCTTGCTGGTGTGACAGTCCTTGAAGACTTCCACAACATTTGGTTCAGGTACTTTTTGGTCCTTGCGGGCTTTCCTCTGCATTTGGAACAAATCAATATAGATCTGATAATATGGTACAACGAAAAGAGTGAAACAACAGCTAATTACAAGAGCCTCGCGGTGTGCAATATAGCTACGAGATCTTGTTGTCTGTTGGAATTTCACTTTCTACGGTTGGCCTTGTTCTTTGAACAGTTCACATACAAGAAGATAGATTTGTGTGGCACATGCGTAAATAGGACTTCAACATGTGATCTGATCACATATATATATAATGTACCTGATACTTCGGATCGGACCAGTGTTTAACGAGGCCTCTCCAGTCTTCATCAGATATATTTTCCACTGGAGATGTTTGGGCAAGTTCACTGTTAGCCTTGCCTTCAAAGTGAGTTTTCCTCAAGTTATACCGATACTGTCGCAGAGCAGACTTGAAAACATGGGTGCAAGCTTGTCTGGTTGCATCATCTTGGCTATCCAACTTGAACCTCATCTGTTGAAAATTATGGGAGTCTCATTATCAGCAACCTAGAAAGTATTGGACACAGCAAGACGATATTACAAGTTTCCATACATAGCCATACTTATAGATAAATGGTCGAGGAAGGTGTTGGACTGGGTTTCGTCTTTGTCATTTATGTACTGAATCCGTCTTGGGAGGATACGTACATGACACCTAACAGCAACCGCTGCCTCTGATACTAACTTGGCTGACTCTGTAGCATCACGTGGCCTTTTTAAACCTGCCTCAAAACGGATCTCCATTCTACCTCCTCTAGATTTAGTTAACCTATCGAGCATTATCCCTGATGTTTGTTTCCTCTTGCGCCTAGGTCCTAGTCCAACAACAAACATAGGAAGTGTTAGTGTACATCAAACTGTGAGACTACATATAAAGAAGCATGCAACTGTAACTTGACTCTAGCAACTACCTTCTTGCCGTTGAAGCTCACAAAGTTCATCTGATCTTGCCAACTCATCTTGTGTCAAGAGTGCTTCATAAGTAGTGTCAGGTGGCAAGGGAGCTTAGGAACGTGCTGCTAGCTGAGTTGACGAACGAGTAAATCGTGCAGCTGGTGGTACTGTGGAAGGTGTTGCAACAACTAGGGTTGTCTCTGCTTGTTTGGTGGCAGCTATTTGTTTCTGTTTGGCTTGTTCCCAGCTCGTGTAGCATGGGATACCCTGTCGGTACAATTTTCTGCTGGACTTTGACCTTCTATTGCACCATCAGTACCAGCAGAATCTGCAGGATTGTTCCGCTTCCCTTTCCCTGTCGTTCTGTCTTGCTTCCTCTTTCTCTATGCCATGTTAAGTCAAGCCGACAAGAAAAACGAATAACAATTTAGTTCTTCAAAACAAATGTACTTTGATGTAAGAACATGGTGTGATAGACAGACATTGTATATTCTAGAAACAGGAACACGTGTCTTAGTCACAAGTATAATGTGTAAAGTAAGCAGATGCAATTCAACAAAATTAGAAGCAATACAAGCTAGACATCATACATAACATGCAACCACATATAACAGTGCCAAGTTAGAGGGAGCACCTGTGATGGTGCACTAGGAGAGACGTGCTCATCACCAACACAACTACGTTGAGTGTCTATGCATGTGTTGTCTTGGAAATCATCTTGGGGTGATGGAGGAGTAGAATATGTAGAGGCCCTCCATTTGGAAGGAGCACCTTCATCTGCTTCCTTGCTAACTTCCTTCCGCTTTATTGATTTTGAATTGTCAAGTAAAACCGACAAGAAAAAGCAATAAAATTCACTCTTCAAAACTCATTCGTGCATGATACTGACAATCACTACTTTGATGTAAGGCAAACACATGATTCCAGGATGGAATAATATGAAAAACAGGACTTGCATGGCATATTCACAACTGTTTGTGTAAACTAAGCAGAAACCATTTCACCAAATAAGAAGCAATGCAAGCTAGACACCACGTGAAAGATGCAACCAATATGACTCTGCCAAGTTAAAAGTGTCCCATCATAAATGGGATTTCAACAAATTAGAAGCAGCGCATGCTATAAATCATATCAAAGATGCAACTAATATCACACTGCATATACTGAAGGTGTCTCGTCATATTGATTTATGCGGGATACAAAAAAACAATAGTTTTATGTGAGGACATGCTTAATAGACAGATGTACTATGTACTAAATACAGGAAGGCATGTCACATTAACAGGTATAATGTATAAGCTAAGCAGAATAGCACATGCAGTTTAACCAGATTGGAAGAATTACAATCTAGACACCATATGCAACATGCAACCACATATCACACTGCCAAGTTAGAGCAAGCACATATGATGCTAGTGTAGGGGAAATGCGGTAATCAACTACAGAGATACGTTTACTATCTTCATCTAGCCTTGCTGTTTCTTGAGAATCATGTCGGGAGGCTGACGCTGCATTCTTTAAATGAGGAGTATTCCGCTTGCCTGACTGCCTCATCATAAGTGATTGATGAGGGATACACAAGAACATTAGTTTGATGTAAGAACATGGTTAATACACATATGTACTAGTATGTACCAAAAACTGAAAGGCATGTCATATTCAAAGGTATAATGTGTAAGCTTAGCAGATGCAATTTAATCAAACTGGAAGCAATACAAGCTAGACATCCGGCTAGAGTGGTAAGCATGATCATCTAGGACCTGAGAGCCTGGTGGGAGGCGGGATGCTTCGCCACCATCGCGGCTTTTTAGTTGGCTTCCAGGTGATGCCTTTCTTTGCTGGGCTTGTCACTGGCTTGGCCAGTGCCCTGACTAGCTATTTGTCTTCTGGTGCTCACGGGATGGTGGTTCATGTAAAAAATATCTTTCCTTATGTTAATAAAGACCGACTTCGGCCTTTCGAATACAAGCTAGACACCATATGGAACATGCAACCACATATGACACCGTGAAGTTAAAGCAAGCACCTGGGATGGTGGTTCATGGCGAGCGAGATCATCAACTCCAGAGCTACGTTCCCCGTCTCCATCTGCTGACACTACACCCTTTATAGTCTTGAAACATATCTGGTTTAGCCGCGTACCACGCAGGAGCGACTTCTCTCTTATCTTTTCTGCTTCTGTCAATGCAGGTTCTAAAATACCCTTGCATAAAAACACAGTAGTGAGAGTATGGGTGAAGTGTGTGCAGAACTAGTGCACTGTAAAAGTAGCAGATAGCAGGTGGCTGAAAAATAAATGACAGGAGACATATGATAGCTCTACAACATTGCATGGCAAACAAAATTAGATTCTACTCCGTATGATTTTCTAATATATGAGCACAGGAAATGCAGGTACTCCTCCAGCACACCACCATATGTGGTCATGTCAAGATAACAGTCGACTGAAAATAAATAGGTCAATCGATTTTTTTAGTGAACCGTCCGATCTATAAGGAACGAGCAGAGGGCCTTCGTCTACCTCCCGCCAGTCACTGTTGATGATCTTTCTCGAACCGCAAGCGACCACCAGCCCAGACCCCTGCCTCCGCCACACCGCCCTCCCCTCGACCTCACACCACCGTCGTGATTGGTAGCGCCCCCAGGCCATCCCTTTGATCCCGGCCGACCTCCAGATCGGGCGCCAGTAGCTCTAGGCCCCACACGCCCCTAAGATAAACACCGAGGCACTGCTTCCCCGGCGTAATAGGCGGACTAGCGCCTATTATGCCGGGGAATGCTTCCGTTAATTGGGACTCAACTGACCAGGAATTGAAATTCAGGGGGGCGACGGACCTCTAGCTAAGGTGAAGCATCGCGAGTTTCTAGGAACATCTAGTATCAAGAAGAAGCGGTCAACTAGTGTCTTCTTTGGGATGAATACCGTGCAAGCAGACACGTAAGATTTGCATGAAAGGAAAGAGGAGTACCCTTATCGGTTGCTAGTGTGGTCTCCTCCTTATGTCGCGGCGATATTATTTTTTCTCCAGGGGGAACCGATGTTTTGGAGAACCGTGGATTCTTGGACGAACCCATGGCCAAATTGTTGACTGTGTTGCCGTGGCTGTATGTCGGCGGAGGGGAAGCAGATCTGAGGCGGCGAAGGACGGCGTAGCAGGAACAGCTCCGGTGAAGTGGAGGGTGGCGAAGTTGGAGCGGCAACGGTGAGGTGCAAGACGACGTGGTTGAACTGGCTCGGGTACGGACGGTTCGGCCTCGGCTTCAACTACTAGCCGTGGAGGGTGTTGCGGTTGAGGTTGCGGTGGACGACGACGTCGGGATATCAGCTCCGGCGTGATGGAGGAGGGCGGCGGTTGATGGGTGGAATGGGGTGGCGGACGGAGGACGCCGGGGTTTTGCGGCTGGTGGAGAGGTAGTTTTTGCGCCCACGGAGTATGAATGGGGAATCAGACGGGTGGGTGGGGGGGAGGGGGGAGAACCATGTTTCGGTCTGGGACACACTTGTTTTTGGGTTTTTTGAACAGAAGATGGGACACACTTGTTTGAAATTTGGGGAAAGTACAAACTTTGCCCCCCTCTTAATCGGACCTACTGCGGGTCAGGGGTAGGATGGTAATCCCAGGTGTCCCAAATAGTGGGCGGGAGCGATTTCGGCCACGCGCATGTGTGCTTAGGAGGCCGTTGTGTATGAATGTTTTTCGGAGGCGGTTGCGTGGTGTCTAGATGAAGCTACAAACCTACCCCAGTTCCTTGTACTACCAAACATTGGTCTCACATGGTTTCGGGCGAGTAGAGGCTCATTTGGCACTTTGTTAGAAATTTTGAAACACAAGCATTCACGTTTAGAGTACTCTTGAACTATGAGGATTGACCTAAATAGACAACGTTAAACTTGACCTTGTCTTTTTGAAAACCTCATTAAATTATCCGCTTCTTTTTGAAATTTTGACACTTGAAAATCCTATAATTACGATTATTTTGGAATGGAGGAGCTAAATTAGAATCAATTTTGTACACGACTACATATGCTATTATGTACAAAATCAGAGCAAAGATTGGTGCCCACATAATTTAGGTATGATTTACAAACGCCATGATATCAAATTCAAATAATTGAATGGACTTCATGTTGAATTCGATTTTTTAAAACCACCTTAAGTTGAATTCAAATGTATGCTAGTTCATAGGTAGCTATTTATAATGTTCATTGTGTAACTTTTGTATGTATAATGTGCTTTACACACAACATGAACTATACTCACGTTTATATTCGATTGCTAAAGCGATGCATTGTCTGGAGTTCAAAATACTAACTATGTGGATCAATTGTGTCGAATAATAACATAGACATGCTCAAATTCGATAGAATCTAGATGTTTAATGGATCAATGACCGTTCCTTACGCGAATTGCAAATATCATGATCCCATCCTAATATTTGGATACAATTTATATCTTTAACCAATGTGTACAGCAGTCTTGTACGTGTAGTTTCACTCTCCACCGGTGGTGTCTCACACATGCTCACACACTATCCCCCGAGGTGTCTTTCTCGCACACGTGCTCTCGATATAACCCTCCCTCCCTCTCGTAACCATTTACGACTGTTTTCACTAACCTTTATCACAAGCACCCTTCCTCTCGCAAGCATACACACGCACAATCCCCAATCGACCCTTTCTATATACATAGACCTGCCTACGTGTCTCCTGTACGCACATTATCTTTAGGCATGTCTCTCACGCATTGTCTCACACCTCTCTTCCTAATCGACGAGTATGATTCTAGTAGAGCATTCTGTAGGATGCCCCTTAAAGTTAGATTGGATGAATAGTAATATCAGAGATAAAGGGGTTACCTTAGTCCGAGAACCCAGGGTTACAAATCCTAGCCGGCTTTGTTAGTGGACATAGAGTCCTTCACAATTATGCTATCTTTGTCTTGTACGACTAGTCATCCATGGGTCTCCCTAAATGCGTCACGGGCCGACCAATGTGGCGCGGGACGGAACCGAACGAAGGGCCTCACCTCGACCCACCGGACCTCACGTGGTGACACACCCTCTGCCCCCATGTCTCGTTATCTTCTCACACCCACACATACCAACACAGACACCACATACAAAAAGTATATTCTCCTGGTGCCTCTATCCACTCCCCCCTTGCATTACACACTCAAGGGAATCTCTCGCCCTGATGTCATATTCGTCTCTCTCTCTCTCTAGACCACTCTCATTTCTCGTGCTATCTCTCCCACGTCCCCTGTCAGCCCCTCTATCCATGCCTCTCTCGAATACGTAATACACACACATACCTCTCTAGGCCCTACCAAATGCATCAACTACACATTCACACATGTTACATCACGTACCCCATTGATCTAAAAAGCCCTCTCTTCACGTTTATTTCGCATACAACATTCCTTTTGAATAAAGTGTGGCCAAAAAAATATTTTAGAATTTCTACATATATACAACATTACAAAGTTATATGGAGGAGTATGAACGCTTGCATTACATGGTGCCCACAATGATATTTATTCCGCACTGTGAATTTGTATATTTTTATACTGTATATAAAGGTAGTCATAATAAAGAGAAAGGAAGAGCATCTCTCTCTCCATCGCATACCCCCCTCTACGCCCCTTTCAGGTACGCACACAAACTATCTCCAGGTCCTTTAAAAGTAAGCCCCCAGCACATCCACGCATGTTTCATCTTTCTCTCGCGATATATACAGTGACGATCATTGTATCTGAAGCGAAAGCACGATACGTACATTGGACTTCAGAATCCACTCATTACAGTCACCATTTACGTTTTGTGGTTATTATACAGTCACGGGCTCACCGTACAACTCTGTATTTGCTCAAGACACGACTAGTTGACCAGTTAAACGCTCCACGTTGCACCTCTAGTGTTGCATCACATTATCTCACTACCATCGGGCCCACCTGTCGGCTTGTATCTACTCTACATCTACACTCATAAAATACTAGCAAGATGCCCATGCGTTGCATGGAACATCAAGATGCATTTTTATGGGTAGTTTATCTTGTGGGAGAAAAGGATGAACAAGGGAAGGCCTATTTGCAAGTGTGGAGAGGGGTGTGGGTATCTTTTTGCAAAATTGCCATAGTTTCCTTCCTATCCGTCAGATATAGATTGGGCGGCCTATATTGCAGGATGGCAGGCACACGATCATCACCGACTATGCTTTTTATAAGAGTAGGGATAAAATACACTCTTATAAAAAACAGAGTTGTTGCCATCCTGCAATATAGGCCGTCCGATTTATATCTGACAGATAGGAAAGAAACTATGACAATTTTGCCTAAGATGTACCCACACACCTCTCCACATTTGCAAATAAGGCCTTCCCTCGTTCATCCTTTTCTCTCACAAGATAAACTAGTCATACAAATGCATCTTGATGTTACGTGCAACGCACGGGCATCTTGCTAGTAAGAATGAAAACAAGCGACAAAAAATATTGGACGGTGGTTCGAAGTCATGACCGCGGGCACAACGGACAAGGTGGCCTTGTATTAGTATGCTGAGCCGTCTGTTTTAACACACAGGAGCTGGTGTGGTGATTATACACACATGCACGCATGCACACGAACTGCATGCACGCAGCACTCACACGAACACATGCACCCACACACACACACTCAACACTCACATGTACACATGCAGCCACACACGCATGCAACACACACACACACACGCACGCATGCATGCACACACCAGTACACCACACAACCAACACACACTCTCACGCTCAAGTGCTCAACCTACACGTGCATGCGCACACATCAGGCCCTGACAGACACATACACAACCAGGTGATTCCCGCGCACGGGGTGGAGTCTTGTCGCGCCTGTGTAAATTTGTGTTTATCTGACCTTTTCCCTATGCAAACTCACAGGTGAGACCCACAAGGAACGTGGTCAATTTAACTAGTCAACATGGTGCCACGCAGACTATTTGGCCGGTCAACAGAGTGCAATCCGAGCTGAACCGTGAGCAAGTGACCGTATAAGCACCGCAAAATGTATATAGTGACCGTAATCAGCTTATTCTGAAGTTCGGTGAACGTATTATGCTTTTATCTCTGTAGGCCCTCCAAAACTACATCTCTACACGTTCTCGCATGTTACATCTAACAACTATGCAATACAACACTACTACTACACTCTAACATAATAAATCATATGTGTTTTTAGTTTTACAAGATATCATATTGTTACTTAATTATTCAGTTTGCATACATTAAAATTGCCTTTGAAATGTATGGCCAGTATCATACCCTTTCCTGTTTAATCGGGTTTGTATCGATGGATCGTGCGAAACGGCAAAACTATAGTACTATATACAGTACAAGTGACAGTTCACTGGGCCGTCGTGTCGTGTACTCCTCTGTCGTAAGAGTGGAGCGCTCGCTTTCATAAATCTTCTAGTCCCTTTCGCCGACATGTGGGGCATCAAGCTACCGGGTCCACGTGCCATACCGGAATACAGTGCAGAGCAGCCGGGGTGAAGCACCTAGTCATGGCGCCGGCGTAGTAATGAGCAATGAGGCATCGAATCACAAAGCTGCACCTTTCCCGCAGTTAAGTTGGAGGGATGAAGTAATAATGCTAAAAAAAGAAGTTGGAGGGACGAAGCAACCATCATTTTCACTCGTTGCTGAATCCGCTTCTCCCTCATCTTCTTCAAGTTAACCACGTGTTGCTTTTGCCGTTGTTCTGCCTCATGTGGGAAGCGGATCGGCTTGGTAAAGCACTGACACGTGGGACCGCATGTTAGCAAACCGCCAGGACAACGTCCTCTAAAAATAAGAAACCTCCCCGCCATCCACGCGGCAAAATCACCTCCTTTTTACTAATCTTGATTCTATAATTTTTTAGATCAATATAATTGAGATTTGTATAGATAGCACACAGGAGCAAAACCAAGTGGTACAGTTAAGGGCATCCACAATGTGTAGCCAAATGTGAAAATAGCTTTTGGCATCATGGGAACCATTGTGGACGGTGTTGCCAAAGCCAAAAGGATGGAACCGAAACTCCCTGATTGATTGATTTAAGGAATAGAAAAATGCAACGTCTCTCCTCTTTCTCCCGTGCTATGACGCATGTACAGTATAGAGGACAGAGTCTACTCCCCTGTCCCTTCTATCACAAATCAAAAAGCAGTGATGCATCAAATCACAAAGCACGAACGAAGCAACCATCATTTCACTCTTCGTTGACTCCGCTTCTCCATCGTCTTCTTCGAGAAACCATCTCACCGCACTAAGCTAGACGGACGACGCTATTGTGTACAAGTAGTACTAGTACATTTACGTGTCCTTTGGTTCAACGGACTTCCTGGATGCAAATAAGGCAGTTATCTCGGCTTGCAGGCGGCACTTGCGAACGACTTACCGTGGTCTCCCTCAATGGTGTTCTCTGTCGAACGCACTTCGCCAAACCACAACGTTCGAGATATCGTCGACGTCACCGCAATGGGGAAGGAAGTCAAATATAGTTACTACCTCCATCTTTTTTGTACACAAGGCCAGTATATCAAAATTACAATTTGCAAAAGGCCACTAACACTAATCGAGGCAAAATTGATGGGGTTTGCCTTGTACTAGCAACCAAGGACATTAATATCCCCTGCATGCATGCAGAAGTGAGAAGGTTGGTTTACATGGCGCTGCATTAATCAAGCGATGAGGAGTGAGATGGTTAGCTCTTTGGGCTTTGGAGAAAAAAATACGCATTAATTGACACGTGAAACGATGATTTGTATTGATTAATCCCGCGAAGGAAAACCCCGCCTTTCTTTTTTAACACTAGTACTCCTAGTACGTAGTACTACGTACTTATCCTGTTTGGGTCTAGGCCTTGCATTGCCATACTTCGCCATACATTTTTGCCAAGCTTGCCTAAAGTTTTCAAAATGAAAAGGAGGTACACTTGCGCACGGCTGTCGCGGTCGCACCGCACCCTCACACGATCGCTCCTGCACGCCGCGGTCGCATCGCACCCTCACATGCACAGTCGCTCCTGCACGCCGCAAACCCAACCAAGGGAACGCACCCTCACTGACACGTGCTGTCGCATGTGAACAAACCAAACTCAGCCATCCTACCACTGACACATAATTTTATTCATAGAGTATGTTTATCCAACCGCATGTTGGGAGTATCCGTACGGCCCGTGCGGTGGTCTGTTGGGGAAGAAGAAGAGGTGAGGAAGAAGCGTTAGGAGACGTAGGATATTCATCCAACCGCCTGAAATGGTAGACTGACCCAAGTCAGGCAACTAGCATAACAATATATTTTTTTACACAGCAAAAGATCCATCAAAACAACAACATAAAGAAAAACTATCACTGCTCGTGGAACGAGACAGCCTCGTCGTCTTTGGCTGCCGGCGCTAACCAGCCGTAACTGCCGACGTGTGTCTCCGCACCGTGGTTGTCCTCGGCCTGTAGCTACTCGTTCATGCGGAGCGTGCGGGCGCTCTGCACGGACGAGAGCACCGCCCGGTTCAAGTCGAGGACGTTCGGTTCCGCCTGCAGGAGGGCCTCGATGGCAGCGGCATCTGCGCGCTCCGCGTTGAGTCGAGCCTCCGCTGCCCGGTTCAAGTCCAGGACGTCTAGTTCCGCCTGCAGGAGGGCCTCGATGAGAGCGGCATCCGCGCGCTCCGCGTCAAGTTGAGCCTCTGCCGCCCAGTTCAAGTCCAGGACATCCGGTTCCGCCTGCAGGAGGGCCTCGATGGCAGCGGCATCCGTGCGCTCCGCCTCAAGTTGAGCCTCCGCCGCCCGGTTCACATCCACGACATCCGGTTCTGCCTGCATGAGATCCTCGATGGCAGCGGCATGCGCGCGCTCCGCGTCTAGTTGAGCCTCTGCCTCCCGGTCCTCCTTTAGTATAGCCAGGTTGAACCGCTGGTCCACCTGCACCATGGGGGACTCGGACGCCGGCACGAAGTCAACGTCCATCGTCTCATACCCATCGGGGGCCTTATGCACCGCGACCTCCGCCATGAACATTGGATCGGCTTCCTCCTCCTCGTAGCTTGGCTCCAGAGAACTCGGGGATTGGCCCGCCGCAAAGCGAGCTTGGGAACGGAGGTCTCTGGCGCTGACCGCCGCCGCGATTTCTGCGCAGCACTCCGGCGTCAGCATCTTGTAGTACGTGATCTTGCGGTGCACCATGGCTTTTCGGCGAACTAGGGGACGCTTGATGTGGGCTAGGGGATCGAAAGTTGGGGGAAGGGGCTGGAGATTAGGTGTGGTTTTAGGGCAGTGTCTGGCGTAGGCTGAGCAGCGAAGGTTCTGGTGTGAATAGTGGTTCCGGTGACGACCGGTCAATCGGTTTTGACTGTACATCGCTCTTGTCGCCTTCGCGTTGCAGCCCGGCATGCTGGACCCTCCACGTCGCTCACCGAATGGAACGCGCTTCATCTTGCATTTTCGCTCGCTTGTGGGACCGCAGTTGAGAGCAAACTGACGTCCTTCCCCCTCCCCCGCCCGCGTCATTTTATGCGGAGTAAATAAAAATAGAGGGAGTATACTACAGATGTGGATCCCCTGACGTGGCCGAACCCATTGAGTAACTGACATGCGGGGCCTAGCAAGCATGGGGTCCGCCAGTAAGTGACCGAAAGGGAGGGTAAGGTAGGGATACGTATGTGAAAGGAGCTTCCAATGATATAATTTTCACATTATACATCTCATGTACTATTAATCATGTCAATAGTCAAATGCGGTTTTGGAAAACACATTAGAGCATGGTTAATAATATAGCCAGTCGATGGCTATAAGGAACTGCCATGTCATCTATAGCCATCATCTATTATATGCACTCATACAGTAGTGTGGGCTATAAGGTTGGCTATTTCTCGCAAAAAAATTATAAGGTTGGCTATTGTATTAGTACCTTTTTCCATCTCTTTCTTCATATTTATTATACGTATTTAACTAGGAATGCATATATAGCTAGGCTCTTGCATGAGAGCTCACTCCCCTTACTTTTTCACATCTGTCTCCTCCACATAGGCCCTATATAAATGGAAGGAGGGAGTACAACTATGAGTACTGCATACTCTAGTACATATGTTGTCAGTACTCCACTAGTACTATTGGACAGGGAGCTTAAAAAAAGTTACTATTGGACTGGCTATACGTGGCGAAATCCTAGTAGGAAGAGCATGCACGAGAACAAGCACATTCATGTGGTTGAAAACAAATTGGAAACCATCTCGAGTACAAATCTAGGAGTACGTACAAATCTAACAATATTGATTGGGCGTTGTTGAATGTTGATACTTTTTTTTATCAAAGTAGAGATACTTTGACTACACATAGAACTTATATGTAAACTAGAAAGGATAGGAGGGAGTATATTGTACGTTCAAAAATGAAACAAACATTGAATACCCTTTATATATGATTTGCGGATGCTATGATCACCGGTTCAAAATTTTGAATCCGCCTTAGGTATCACACATGCCCCCACTCGTTCTCTCTCGGTTTCATCTCGGGGTCCGGAGATCGATTGAAAGAGGACTAGGATGGGTACAATACGTTGGTTTCACTTATGAACGTACAACATACTCCCTCTGATCCACATAGACCCCTCCCCCCCCCCCCGCGCGGGTCATTTCTATCATAGAAACAGACCAAACCTTTATCTCCTTGCACGACACACAATTGATCTCTGAACATCAATCGATCTCGTCAACATGTGTTGGGGCATGCATGAACCCGAATGGGATGCCAAAACTAAGACGCGAAGTGACACGTAGTGGAGGCAAAGTGAAACTTCAAACGAACCGTTTCTTTGTATGCATGACGGAAAAATTACAAATAAACATTGGAAATACAAGCATGGTCCAGGCCCACATGCGAATGATACTCAGCAGAATGTTCAAATGAGGCATGAGGGAGGATGAACTCGACCAGAGGGCGACATGATCGATGGAGAAGAGGGTTGGAGATGAATGAGAAATAAGCAAACACCACATGATTATACTTGACCGGCTCAAATAAACAATAAGTTGTCTCGCTTGGCCTACATAGAGAAAGGCCTAATGCGCAACGCGGAGCACTGACGCTTGAATATGGCCGGGAAAACAGGGAAACTGTCGTGGTTTTGTCATGACAGATGTCCTCATGAAAGGAATTAGTCGTGGAGCCATCGCTACGGGTTAGCTTAAAGGGGTTAAAGCGGACAAGGGACGCAAGAGAGTTTTATACTAGTTCGGCCCCTTACGATGAAGGTAAAAGCCTACGTCCTGTTGTGATGGAATTGATGGAGTTTCGATGACCAGGGAGCGAATACGCTTTGCCTGAGTCTCGAGTTGTTGTCTGTCGTCCTGAACCGCCGCTGAGTCGTCCCCTTATATACATGGGTGATGCCCGTCGGTTTACAGAGTCCTGAGACCGGCTCATAAACGTGTCTGGTTCGGTCTCCACTCTTTCTATTCTTACAATACAAGTTACATACCAATGCCGGTTCACGGCTACAGGCCTTAAACCGGTTCTGGGCCCTGGGCCTTTATATAACATCCTCATCTATCTTCATGGGCTTCAAGCATAATCAACTACTAATGAAGTTAACCCGGCCTCTCCTAGCCGGTTTACGCCCAGTAGTAATATCCCCAACATTAGGCCCCAGATTGATTTGAACAGGTTCATGTCAATCCTTAGAAAAAACTTCGTCTTCAACATCTTCTCATAATTTGGTAAACCGCCATGACGTCATCTTCTCAGATCGTGGTAAACCGTCGTGACGTCATCTGTTATTAAAAAACTGTGTATGCCACATCTTCATTAATGAGTCTCCGACAATCGAGGCAATAGCTCCGCCTCATTTCCAAATTTCTGGCCCCTCGATTTTCGCGCCTGACACTTATCCCCTTCCTTTATAAATAGGACCAAGAGGTCATTTTCACCTTTTCCCCCTAGCGCCTCTTCGCATCGTCTTCCTTGCGCCGCTCAGCCTCTGGAGCTCCGCCGCCACCATCAACCGTCGCCTCTGCTCCGACCCTGGCCGCTGCATCACCCTGAACGTACCAGAATACTGCGGCGCCCTTCCGCTTCCTCATCAACTCCGGTAAGTTCTCTGCTTTTTCTGCCATAGATCTGTTTTAGGGTTTCGACGTTCTTCGGCGTTCGTCAGCGTTCTTGTTCATAGATGATTCTTGACAAAATCCTAAATATCTGTTCTGCATGATGATAACCTTTAGCCTCTGTTTCCATTTATGCATCCCAAAATAGAAGATCTCATCGGAACCTTCACCCATTGGTTCGGTGCTGCTTCTTAGGCTTTGAATATATTTCCCTTTTCTGAACCTCCTCAGATCCAAATTTGCAACATCAACTTGTGAAACCTGTTTTCCTTCACTTACACATCTGCAGTCTTGACTCTTCAATGTTAGACTAGGCGGTTTAACTTTTTATAAAACCATGACAATCCGTATATACCATTAGTCCCCTTGTTGAACCACCAAAGCCTTTACTAGGGCACTGTCTCGTTTGTTAAACTCCGGTTTATAGATAGCTGACCCCGGTTTAGCAATATACTTATGTCTTTGTATCACCGTATAACTGTCCAACGTAATTCTTGAACCGGCAAGTATTATATTGTAGATATTTCTTGCCATGGCCAAAAAAGCGTATGAATGCAACTGGGTCCCTTCTCGAGTGACTGAAGATCAGTTGAACAATTTGGTCAAAACGGGCACTTTAAGTAAGAAAGACGCCATTCACTGGAGGGTCCCTGGCTCGGAATGTCCTCCTATGCCCAAAGACGGAGAAGTTTTTGTTTTTGCTGATCATTTAAGCCGGGGCTTCAACCCTCCCGGTTCAAAAATTTTCCGGGATGTCCTAGCCAACTTCCAACTGCGCCCACAAGATATCGGTCCTAACTCCATAACCAATATGTGTCACTTCCAAGTATTCTGTGAGGTTTACCTTCAGGAGGAACCTACAGTAGAGTTATTCCGGGATTGCTTTCACCTGAACCGTCGCACTAAAGTCAAAGACGGACCCAACACAGAACTGGGCGGCATGGCGATTCAAAAAAGGAAAGAAGTCACCTTCCCTCATGCCAATCTTCACAGCCATCCCAAGGAATGGAACCAGACCTGGTTTTATTGCAAGGATACCTCTCCATCTGAGGAAAATCCCCTGCCGGGTTACCGTCCGGAACGTCTGAGCAACACACACCCTTTTCCTCAGGGGCTAACTACTAAACAGAGAATCAAATATGCTCCTCAACTAACCAAGCTTAGGGCCTTTATGGCAAACGGGTTGACAGGGGTTGATTTTGTGCGCTGCTGGATATCCTGGAGCGTACTGCCCTTAAGCCAGCGCCCCGGTTTGATGTGTGAGTACACTGGAGATGTAAAGGATGTTCAGCGGCACATTGATATCCAGCTTACAAACGACGAAGTTAGTGAAGCTGTCAAAAAGATGTTGAATGAACCGGACGATGTCTGTGCTCAAACCGGCCTACTCCCTTTTTGCGCCATCAACAAAACGCCAGCTGTAAGAATCATACCATCTGCTTATCTGAAATTGCTTCTGTCCAAATATTCTCTGAAAATGTTATTATTTCTGACAGGGCGATGATCCGTTCTGGAACAAGAAACCTCCACAAGATAAACCGGCAAAGCCAACCCGCCAAAAGACCAAAGCTGTGAAGAAGCCTGCCAACAGGAAGAGAACCACTGCATCCTCCGATCCACTGGCTGACGATGATGTGGGCCCGGATTTTGAGGTAGAACTTGACTCACTTGGTTCATTTTTCATACGCCTTATTGATGATGATTATTGGCAGGAGGACGCTGAAGTCAGTCACGGCGACGCTGTAGAGGTAATCGTTCTTTCCTCCGATTCAAACCCTTTGCCTTCACTAAAAAACCGTCAGGCAAACCGGAAAGTTAAATTTTCTCATCCTCTTGCTTATTTGGACCCAAACTTTCTTGTGAAGACACAACAGCATGAGGCTCACCGCACAACCCGGCACAACGGCCAGGTAGTTACCTCTGCTGGTTTACCGAACAGTCCGGTTCGAAAACGCTGTTCAGAGGTCTCTAATTCTCTTGCCACTTCACGCCCTAAAGCGGGTTGTTTTCGTCAACCTCTTAATCCGTCTGATTCCAATTACCAGGGCACTTCTCATTCATCCTCTGGCGAGTCATCAGCCACCAAGCTTCCACCCCTCAAAATAGTGCTTGGGTAAGCCATATTCCGTCTTATATCTTTGACATATTACTTAACATATGCTGTACGGATCCTTTTTAATTTTTCTCAGAGCCAAGCCCAGGTCCAGCAAAAAGGCTCGTCTGAGTAAACCGAAAGAGGAAGACACAGCTGCTGAACCAGAGAGAACTGTAGATCCTGAAGAGGCCAACCTTGATGATATATTGAATGATCCACCACCTCAAGATCAGGACTTCGTTGTTGAGAAGGCAAAAATTGATGCCACTGGCCATGCTGATCAGCCAACAAGCCCCATCCGGACTGACAATCTGGTCAGTCCAGCAAAAAATACTGCCAAACCGGCGACTCTAGTACAAGCTCCTGAGGAGAAGGATGATGACGTTTTGATTACTGGCATTGGCCATACAGATCCTGGAAATCCTGTCGCTTTGTCAAGGCACACTTCTAAAGATGAATTCTCTGCAATTGGCGAAGGGAAGTGGAATGCCGATTTATCAACTTACGCCGCACTGAATGCTCAAGACCTTCATTCCGGCTATCTAAACCGTCTGTACACCAGCCGTGATTACGAAGCTGGCCTGGTCAATATGATGAAGGAAAAATATGAGGTAACTCCATATGTGCTTCTCTGTTGGTATTAATTTGTAGGTTATCAATTCCCGCAGTCCCCAAGTGACGGTTTAAGATACCGATCTAAACCGAGACTTTAGTAGGCACTTAATATGAGCCATAATGCACTTTTAACTTCACTGAAGTAGCCCCCAAGGGCCAGTTTAACTGTGTATAGATGAACCGGGACTTTGTAAAATTCTTTGACATAGAGCAAACATGCATTAGCCCCCAAGTGCCAAGTTGAATACTTGTATTATGCTTGGGACTTTGAAAAAATTTCTCACATAGAGCAAATATGCATTAGCCCCCAAGTACTAAGGGCATGACTTGTTATGTGCTTGGTACTTCAAATATGCACTGCCATTTCATCATATAACTGTCTCTGTGCAGGCTGAGTTGAGCAAGAGAGAAAGCCAAATTGCTGATTTGCAAGAGAACCTTAAGTCGCAACAGGATGAAACCTCCAAGGCGAAGGAAGAATTGACCAGTGCTTTGAGTGCTATGGAGAAACTTAAAGAGGGATTCAACAAAGCGCGGGAGACTGAGAATTCCGCTTTGGTGCAAAGGGCTGAAAAAGCAGAAGCCGCTCTTAAACCGGTGGTTGATGAATTGACCAGCGTGAAGCGGCAGGTCCATGCCATGACTGCAGCTGTGTTTGGTAAGCATCCTTGATTCCCAATTTGACCAGATCTTTTCATGTAGCTGTCGATTTACTAACCCTTGCAATGATACAGGAACTCGTATTGGCCACTTGGGATCGGATGTTTGGAAGAAGTTAAAAGCTGCCTACACTCTGATAGAGCAATTGTATGCCGGCGCGCAACGGATCATCTACACTGCTTCCCACAACAATCTGCCGCCTACTTTGATTAAGGATACCTTAGAAAGGTTATCCATGCTTCTTGCCCGGGTTGACGAACTAAAAAAATCCACTGCTAGGACGGGCGCTTTGGCTGCACTGACTCGGGAAAAGGCATGGGTTCCTGACTTTGATCCAATTGAAGCGGCCCAAGGCTATCCCAGCTTAAAGGAAGATGGAACCGAATTTGGCGAAGATGATCTCCGGAGCATAAACCGGGAAGTGCGCCCATTGGCTTGTCGATTGGCTGAAGAAGCATACCTGTCATATTATCAAGCCGGCTATGATGACAAGAACAAGCGGGTTGCCGCACCAATTCCTAAAGCTGAGAATCTTATCCCGCCAATCCGTAAGCACACTTACGCCCCTAACATTGAACTATCCCTGCTGATAAGTGATGAAGCTGTATTTCAAGACTTAACTGGGATCGACTGGGCAACTGTTGATTTCCAGCCACTGGGTAGGGAGGAAGAAGTTGAACCGGCGCGAGATGATCCGCAACCATCAGATCAAGTCGGTGACCAAGCGTGAACCGGAGGCCGGTTTAAACTACTACATGTTGTGACATGTATCTGATAAAAACAATGATCTTTTTGGGCACTGGAACGCTTTGTAATAGGCTAGTTCATATACTTGGTCTGGTATGCCTTCGTGCATATTTATCTGCAACTGATGCATGCTTGATTCATCGTACTTAAGATATGATATCCATATTCACTTGTCCAAGCTGTTTCTGCAGTCAAAAAAGCTTAAAGCACCCTGGCGGTTTACCATTAGGCGGGTCATGGTATTCATGTACATAGAACCAAATATGATAACTTAGGCTGTAACATATAACCAACTATGGAAATATATAATACCTGCCACCTTCAGGCATGATGTTGGCTGGCCAACCTTGTAGCGGGGCTTATAACCCAAACTTTGGAGGATAAAACATCTCCTGTTGATATGAAGCTGGTTTATAATGTAAACCGTTCTGGGCTTTGATAAACACCGGTTTACTCCTTAAATAAATTTTAACAGAAGATCAGACCGGGGGGATAGTCTCTGGTTTATGATTTGATCGTGTTTCGTCAATTTGTAATTGACAGTCGAACCGGATTATTAATGCCGGTTTGAGAAAGCAACAAAAACTCTTTATCAAAAAAGAGAACAGAACTCAAACAAAGGCAACATAAAACCATTGTAAGTGAGGCTTTGAGCTGATGAAGAGGTGTTACCAGGGTCAGACACGACCAAGCCCCCAAAAGGTGTAGCTATGGTTCGAGTCAGCCAGGTCCCCAAATGATGCTGTGGCATTACGCCAATCAAGAGGTGTAGCTATGGTTCGGGTTCGACCAAGGCCCCAAGTGATGCTGTGGCATAGCACCGATCAAGAGGTGTCGCTATGGTTCGGATACGACCAAGCCCCCAAGTGATGCTATGGCATTGCGCCTATGAAAAGGTGTTGCTATGGTTCAGACACGACCAAGCCCCCAAGTGATATAATATAAAGCTTTTGAGAAGCTAAATCAACGGGTAAACCGGACGCCGCTTTAAGAATAGAAGCTCCATGTAACCACTCATGATGTAAAAAATAACAGATACCCTGCTTTAGCTGAGGTTCCGATTTATTGTATTGATCATAATATATACGTTGTCATAATATGTACATAAGTAGAGCCTATAGCTGATGAGGACATGACTACCTTGGATACGACCAAAAATATTGCATACATGCATATTTGTCAGGTGATTTCTAGTGTCAACTATTCAATAATCTATTTATATTATCCAGAACAAAAATACTTCACACACTTTTGTGTTTTGTCTAATTGTAGGTGTATGGGACATTTGTACAATCCACATATGAAGATAGGGGAAAAGGAGAAGTTTAAGTTCTGTTCAGAAAGTCCTCTCACGTCACTTTTGGGCCAAGAGAAGATAGAGTCCAAGTCTCTCACGTTCTGGATTCAGATTCGGACTGCACAGACATACCTGACTCAAAACGCCAAGAACTTTTTCATACGGACTCCGAATTGGGTGATTCTTTTTTTGTTGGAAAGTAGATTTCATCCTATTTCCAAACCAATTGGAATCACCTTTAAATTCATCCAGAGCGCTGAGATATGGATGAAACAATCTGATGCTGCAGCAGAATCCGAGTCAAACAACAAGTCCAAATGTGTTGCATCACCACCACTTGGTCCCATGAGCCTTGTACGACCTAGGGTTGGTTTTAGGCTGCCTTGGGACGTCCTCCCACCTCCTTGGCCGCCACCCGTTGCTCCTATATAAGTAGATCCATCTAGTAGCTTTTTGCTTGGGATTTTTTAGTTAAAAGTTAGCCATTGCAACTTCGTGTACTTCGTCTGTGTCCAACGACCAGACCAAGACCGCTTACAGATCCCCACCTTTATCAATACTTCATATATACTCGCAATATTCAGATTGCTTTATCATATTCTTGCTTGTTCTTCGATTTCTTGCAGGAATATACCTTCGTGGTCAGGTTGATTGTGCTTCGGCGTGGTCAATAACCTCCCGGAGTTGGTTGATTGCTTGATAGAGGCGAGGGTGTCCTGATCTTTCGATGAGATGATAACTATCGATTTGGGGGAGTCGACTTTGACGATCCGACTACAAACGTGCACGACGTTGCACCTTAGCAATCGCTAAACCAACTCTGGGAGTGATAGAGGCAAAGGTGTCCCGATGTTTCGATGAGATGGTGGCTATCGTTTCTGTGGGAGTCGACCTTGACGATCCGACTACGAACGTGTGAGACGTCGCGCCTTAGCAATCGCTAAACCAACTTCCGAGGGTTATTGACCACGCCGGAGCACGATCAACCTGACCACGAGGGCCTGTTTCCTGCGAGCAAACGAAGAATAAGCAAGAAACTAAGATTGCAATCTGGATATTGCGAATATAAGAGGAAAGCTTTATTAATGAAGGTGGGGCTCTGTGACGCCTTGGTCTGGTCGTTGAACACAAACGAAGTACGCAAAGTTGCAGCTATGGCGAACTTTTGATCTAAACAAAACCCAAAGTCTAAACGACGCCCTAAGGGCTGTATATATGGAGGAAGAGGGGGGGAATTTCGTGGTCCTTGAGGAAGGGGTCCGAAACCAACCCTAACTCTTGTTTCCCCACACATACGGACTCTAAAAACAGCCTATACTTAAGTATTTCGAAATTACATGGGCCTGGCCCAATAATAAGGTGACGCAACACCTAGAATAGCCTCTGGACGAAATTTATGAAGTGGCATCTTGTATATTTCGTCCAAGGCTTCATTCACTCCTTATGGTGGCTTCAGAGTCCTGAAATCATCACTTGTAACTCCGTTCTTGTTCCCCTTGCGCATGCCATCAACTCCATGCTTGTTCTTGCTCCAATGTTCATCCTTCTCCAAGCTAGGACCTTCATTTGTAAGCAAAACAAATGTATCCAATTTAGGCAGCATCATATTCTCATGAACATTAGAATCATTACCAAGAAACGAAAGTACCTGGTAATTTAATTGGCGTGCGCGAGCTCTAGTAATTGGTCCATCATATGTAACAGTAGGGGCTGTGGGTGTAACAATGGTATTGATGTCCTCATCATCCTCCCCTTCTTGAAACGAAGTCGTCCTCGACGGAAGCTCATCTTCCTCACCCAAATAAGGCTTCAAATCTGCAATGTTAAAACAGGGACTAACCCCAAAATCTGCAGGCAACTCAAGTTTATATGCATTATCATTTATTTTTTCTAACACCTTAAAAGGACCATCAGCACGTGGCATTAGCTTTGATTTGCGCAAATTAGGAAATCTATCCTTATGCAAATGTAACCAAACAAGATCTCCAGGTGCAAACACAACATGTTTTCTACCCTTATCTCCGACAAGTTTATATTTAGCATTCATACGCTCAATGTTTTCCTTAGTTAACTCATGCATTTTTAAAATCAATTCAGCACGTTCTTTAGCATCAAAATTAACCTTCTCCGAAGATGGAAGAGGCAACAAATCAATAGGTGCACGAGGTAGGAAACCATACACAATTTCAAAAGTGCACATCTTAGTAGTAGAATGCAATGAACGATTATAAGCAAATTCAATATGAGGCAAGCATTCTTCCCACATTTTCTTATTATTCTTCAAAACAGCCCTAAGCATAGTAGACAATGTTCTATTGACTACTTCAGTTTGTCCATCAGTTTGGGGGTGACAAGTAGTACTAAAAAGCAATTTAGTCCCCAACTTAGCCCATAAACATCTCCAAAAGTGGCTAAGAAATTTAGTATCACGATCTGAAACAATAGTATTTGGCACACCATGCAAGCGAATAATTTCACGAAAGAACAAATCAGCAACATTAACAACATCATCGCTTTTATGACATGGTATAAAGTGTGCCATTTTTGAGAATCTATCCACGACAACAAATATGCTATCCCTCCCCTTCTTTGTTCGAGGTAAACCTAAAATAAAGTCCATAGATATATCCTCCCAAGGAACACTAGGCACAGGCAAAGGCATATATAAACCATGAGGATTGAGTCGTGACTTAGCTTTTTGACATGTAGTGCAGCGAGCAACAAAACGCTCAACATCTCGTCTCATCTTCGGCCAAAGGAAATGTGTAGCAAGTACGTCCTCCGTCTTCTTCACGCCAAAGTGTCCCATTAATCCTCCTCCATGCGCCTCCTGCAACAACAAAAGACGAACAGAGCTAGCAGGAACACATAGCTTGTTAGCGCGGAACACAAAACCATCATTAACAACGAACTTGTTCCATGTTCTTCCTTCTTTACAATTCTGCATTACTTCTTTAAAACCGGCATCATGCACATATTGATCTTTGATGGTCTCCAAACCAAATATTTTGAAGTCAAGTTGTGAAAGCATAGTATAGCGATGAGACAAAGCATCAGCAATAACATTTTCTTTACCCTTCTTGTGTTTGATGACATAAGGGAAAGTCTCAATGAATTCAACCCATTTAGCATGTCTACGATTCAGTTTAGCTTGACTTTTAATATGTTTCAAAGATTCATGATCAGAATGTATAACAAATTCTTTGGGCCATAAATAATGTTGCCATGTCTCTAAAGTCCGAACAAGAGCATATAATTCCTTATCATAAGTAGAATAGTTTAGACTAGGCCCACTCAATTTTTCAGAAAAGTATGCAACAGGTTTGCCATCTTGTAATAACACACCTCCTAATCCAATTCCACTAGCATCACATTCAAGCTCAAAAGTCTTATAAAAATCAGGAAGTTGGAGTAAAGGAGCATGTGTCAACTTATCTTTAAATACCGTGAAGGCTTCTTCCTGTGCGGTACCCAAACAAAAGGCACATCCTTCTTTGTAAGCTCATTGAGAGGTGCAACAATGGTGCTAAAGTCTCGCACAAAACGCCTATGGAAACCAGCGAGTCCAAGAAAACTCCTCACTTGTGTGACCGTTTTGGGCTGCGGCCAACTCTCAATAGCTTCAATCTTGGCTTTATCAACTTCAATTCCCCGTGGAGTAACAACATAGCCAAGAAAAGATACTCGGTCGGTGCAAAAGGTGCACTTCCCAAGGTTACCAAACAAACGTGCATCACGTAGAGCATTAAAAACAACACGTAAATGTTCCAAATGTTCTTCCAAAGATTTGCTATAAATCAGTATATCATCAAAATAGACTACCACAAATCGTCCACTGAAAGCACGTAAAACTTCGTTCATTAGTCTCATGAAAGTACTAGGTGCATTAGTTAACCCAAAAGGCATGACTAACCACTCATATAAAGCAAACTTAGTTTTAAAAGCTGTTTTCCATTCATCTCCCAATTTCATACGAATTTGATGGTATCCACTACGCAAATCAACTTTGGAGAATATTGTAGAGCCACTCAATTCATCAAGCATATCATCTAGCCTAGGAATAGGATGACGATAACGAATAGTAATATTATTAATGCCTCTACAATCAACACACATACGCCAGGTACCATCCTTTTTCGGCACTAGAATAATAGGAACAACACAAGGACTAAGGGATTCGCATATATAACCTTTGTCGAGTAGCTCTTGTACTTGACGCATAATCTCCTTCGTCTCCTCTGGATTGGTACGGTATGGTGCGCGGTTGGGTAATAATGCACCAGGAATTAAGTCAATTTGATGCTCAATCCCTCGAATAGGTGGCAATCCCGGTGGCACGTCTTGTGGAAAGACGTCAGCGAACTCCTGCAAAATGTTAGTAACAGCAGGAGGCAAAGAGGAAGGCACGTCCTCGAATGAAAATAATGCCTCTTTGCACACAAAAGCATAGCAAACAGATTTGCTAACATCTAGATCATCAATATCAGATTTGGTGGCAAATAAACATGCACTTTTCAATTTAATTTCAGAAGCAACACTAGATGGTTTATTATTAGGCTTCATTTGTTGCTCAAATTCTTTTGCCACAATCTGATTTTCACTCTTATTTTGCTCCTGTTTTGCTTTATTAGCTCGATTAATATCATCTTTCAAAATGGAATCAGGAGTCATAGGAAGCAAAGTAATATTTTTGTCCTTATGAACAAGAGTATACTGATTGTTTCTACCATGGTGTATAGATTTTTTATCAAATTGCCATGGTCTACCAAGTAATAAGGAACATGCTTGCATAGGTACCACATCACAATCATCATAATCAGCATATGTAGAGATACTAAAATGCACATGAACAGTACGTGTTACCTTAACCTTGCCGCTGTTGTTGAACCATTGGATGTAGTAAGGATGTGGATGTGGTCTTGTGGTGAGAGATAGCTTCTCTAGCACCTCCATGCTAGCCAAGTTCTTGCAGCTCCCTCCATCTATGATGACGCGAACAAAACGTTCCTTCACAACTCCCTTTGTATGGAACAAATTATGCCTCTGATTTTGCTCAGCTTGCGTGACCTGCACACTCAAAACACGTTGAGCAACTAAACATTCATACCTGTCAGCATCTTCAGCAGCCATGTATTGCGTCTCATTATCAGAATCATCTCCACCGTGTTCTTCATGTGTAAGAAGAGCCAAAGTCTCCTCATCATAGTCACTAGCGGACTCATACCCACCATCCTCAGTAGCAATCATCACACGCTGAGATGTGCATTCTCGCGCAAAATGTCCTCTTCCCTTACAACGACGACAAATAATATCACTTGTGTGCCCTGTAGACGCCATGGAAGAAACAGAGCTCTGTGCAGGCCCGACAGGTGTGCTCTTGGCAGATAGTGGTGGTTGTGCCTGCTTTCTTGTATCACGGTTGGAGGTGGCAGCTGACGGAGGTGCCGGTGTAGCAGAACGTGTGGAAGTAGATGATGCACGTGGTGTCCATGATGAAGGTCGACCTGCAGAAAAGTTAGTTCACGCCAATGCCTGTCGATCCTGCACTTCACGTTCAGCTTTACAAGCAAGATGGAATAAACGAGTGATATTATTATAATCCTTATAGTCTAGAATGGTCTGAATCTCTCTATTTAATCCACCCAGAAAACTTGCAAGCATAGCTTCATTCTCCTCAACGATACCACATCTAATCAAGCCAGTTTGTAATTCCTGATAATATTCTTCTACTGAATTCTTTCCTTGTCTTAAGCGCTGCAATTTTTGAAGTAATTCACGTTGATAATATGGTGGAACCCAACGAGTATGCATAGCAGTTTTCAAAGCAGCCCAAGTAGCTGGAACAAGATATAATCTACAATATTTAGACCACCAAACACATGCAAAGCTAGTGAAAGCACAAACAGCAGCAGGAACACGTCTCTCCTCAGGATATTGTAAACATGTAAATCGTTGTTCAGTTTCTAACTCCCAAGTAAGATATATATCAGGAACATATCTACCCTCAAATGGTGGAATATTCAATTTCAGTTTAGGGAGATGGTCATGATCTCGTACCTGAGGGGGAGCCCTAACATTGCCATTATTTGGATGTGGACGACCTGGTGGTTGTGGTGCTGGTGGTTGCACGTAGTTCTGATGTTGATCAACCTCATCCTCGTAATCTCCCACATAATCATCCTCCTCCACATCAGCAGCAGGAGCCACAGAAGTATCAACAGTAGCACCAGCAGCTTGGCCAGGCTGAAGAGGGACACGGGTCGCTCGGCGGAGGGCTGTGTCGTGATGTGGAGGTAGTCGTTGTTGCTGTTGTAGAGGTGCGTTAGGTGCAGCCGGTGGTGGTGGTGGTAGACGCGCGAGTAATTCATTAAACTTGTTATCGAGCTTTGTTTCGAACGCCTCCTCAATGCCATCTATCTTCTCCGTGGCCTCTTCAAATCTATTTAGCACATCTTCCACCTGTCCACTCATCATTTGCTGAAACTTATCATGTAACGCTTTGTTTGTCATGTTCTCCCAGTCAGTCTCGTCGGCTTGTGATCTTGCCATGGTTAGCAGCAATAGAAACACACAAGAATATGATTCTACAGACTACTAGGAAGTGGTGGTGGTGTGGTGGACAGTCACAAATCCGTCAAGAAAATCTCAAATTCTTACCAGTTCTTACCCAGCAGCAGGCGGTGATCGGCAACCGTCGTAGTCAAAACTCTCAAAGCTTGGATAGAGCGATTGCCACGGAGAGTCAAACGCACGACGTAGATGTATGTGGAGCTGGAAAGGCTTATAGTATGGTAGCAAAAAGGTCAGCAATAATCAATTCAGAGATGCAAAGTTGAATAAACGCTCAACGACGGTACTGTGCTGGTCCTAGGCTAGACCGTGCTAGAGACGCGAGCCTAGAACACTAACAAACTCACGGCGCTGCACGAAAACAAGGGAAAAGCACACTCTGGAATTTTTTTTCGCTCTTTTTTTTTTTGCTAAAAATCACTATAATGGCGAGTGTCTCAAAACTCTTCCCAGGTCAAACTGACAGGATAGACACGAATTTTTTGCGATTTTTTTTTTTCGACTGCCCGGACCCAAAAACTGGAAACGGCTCAAAAAAACTTTCAATAACGGCGACTGTCTCAAAAGGCTAAGAAACACCTAAAAATAGGATAGCCAGATTTTTTTTGTCAAGTGCGTTTTTGGAAAATTTTGGGCCTAAACGGAGGGTGGTTTCCGGACTCTTTTTTTTTTGGAAACCAACCTCTTCTACGGATGGCAAAAGATTGATGGAATCCCAAACCTACTCAAACAAGGAAACACGAAGCTGGCAACAGATGGATCTCGAAAACAAACCTAATATGAGATGGACTCGAAGTGATGGTGGTATATGGATACGGATCGGTGGTGGTATATGGACTCAGAGCGGTGGCGGATAAGCGGTGGTGGAAGATGGAAGGGACAATGATGATGGTGCGGCGGCGGCGTGACTAATATGACCAGAACTCGAAACTCTAAAAGACTAGACGCTAAGACCAGCAACTTGACACGACGATGCAACCGCAAATTCAACAAAGCAAATACAGAAAAGATTATGCAAAGGCTCAGATTGGTTCGGATAGGATGAACTAACCCTAATTTTTTTGGCTTTTTCGTGGACTATAGGTATGAAGAACAGACTCGATCTAAACTACGAAAAACTGTAAAATCTCACCGAGCAACCTGAGAATCTGATACCACTTGATAGAGGCAAAGGTGTCCCGATGTTTCGATGAGATGGTGGCTATCGTTTCTGTGGGAGTCGACCTTGACGATCCGACTACGAACGTGCGAGACGTCGCGCCTTAGCAATCGCTAAACCAACTTCCGAGGGTTATTGACCACGCCGGAGCACGATCAACCTGACCACGAGGGCCTGTTTCCTGCGAGCAAACGAAGAACAAGCAAGAAACTAAGATTGCAATTTGGATATTGAGAATATAAGAGGAAAGCTTTATTAATGAAGGTGGGGTTCTGTGACGCCTTGGTCTGGTCGTTGAACACAAACGAAGTACGCGAAGTTGCAGCTATGGCAAACTTTTGATCTAAACAAAACCCAAAGTCTAAACGACGCCCTAAGGGCTGTATATATGGAGGAAGAGGGGGGGGGGATTTCATGGCCCTTGAGGAAGGGGTCCGAAACCAACCCTAACTCTTGTTTCCCCACACATACGGACTCTAAAAACAGCCTATACTTAAGTATTTCAAAATTACATGGGCCTGGCCCAATAATAAGGTGACGCAGCACCTAGAATAGCCTCTGGACAAAATTTTTGAAGTGGCATCTTGTATATTTCGTCCAAGGCTTCATTCACGCCTTATGGTGGCTTCAGAGTCCTGAAATCATCACTTGTAACTCCGTTCTTGTTCCCCTTGCGCATGTCATCAACTCCATGCTTGTTCTTGCTCCAATGTTCATCCTTCTCCAAGCTAGGCCCTTCATTTGTAAGCAAAACAAATGTATCCAATTTAGGCAGCATCATATTCTCATGAACATTAGAATCATTACCAAGAAACGAAAGTACCTGGTAATTTAATTGGCGTGCGCGAGCTCTAGTAATTGGTCCATCATATGTAACAGTAGGGGCTGTGGGTGTAACAATGGTATTGATGTCCTCATCAGGGAGGTTATTGACCACGCCGGAGCACAATCAACCTGACCACGAAGGTCTATTCCTGCAAGCAATCGAAGAACAAGCAAGAATATGATAAAGCAATCTGAATATTGCGAGTATATATGAAGTATTGATAAAGGTGGGGATCTGTAGGCGGTCTTGGTCTGGTCGTTGGACACAAACGAAGTACACGAAGTTGCAATGGCTAACTTTTAACTAAAAAAATCCCAAGCAAAAAGCTACTAGATGGATCTACTTATATAGGAGCAAGGGGTGGAGGCCAAGGAGGTGGGAGGATGTCCCAAGGCAGCCTAAAACCAACCCTAGGTCGTACAAGGCTCATGGGCCCAAGTGGAGGTGATGCAACACCTTTGGACTTGTTGTTTGACTCGGATTCTGCTGCAGCGTCAGATTGTTTCATCCATATCTCAACGCTCCGGATGAATTTAAAGGTGATTCCAATTGGTTTGGAAAGAGGATGAAATCTACTTTCCAACAAAAAAAGAATCACCCAATTCTGAGTCCGTATGAACAAGTTCTTGGCGTTTTGAGTCAGGTATGTCTGTGCAGTCCGAATCTGAATCCAGAACGTGAGAGACTTGGACTCTATCTTCTCTTGGCCCAAAAGTGATGTGAGAGGACTTTTTGAACAAAACTTAAACTTCTCCTTTTCCCCTATCTTCATATATGTATTGTACAAATGTCCCATACACCTACAATTAGACAAAACACAAAAGTGTGTGAAGTATTTTTGTTCTGGATAATATAAATAGATTATTGAATAGTTGACACTAGAAATCACCTGACAAATATGCATGTATGCAATATTTTTGGTCGTATCCAAGGTAGTCATGTCCTCATCATCCTCCCCTTCTTGAAAATAAAGCCGTCCTCGGCGTTGCTTAATCTGAAATGTGGCTAACAAAAGAGACAAGGTGTACATGTTGTATATGTATATGTCATCCATTTTTCCCTTAGTTTTGCACATATGACACATGTATACATGAGTAACTTTCAAAGTTCATAAAATATAAAGACAAAATATTATCACAAGAAGTAGAAGGCATGAAAATATTGCAACTCGGTTTGCACGTATAAGTGAAATTCTTATTCATATCAGAAGATTGACAAAGTTCATCATTAAACCATCCCAACATTGATGAATAAACTTTAATAGTTTCAGAATTACATGCTACAACATGTTGTAATAAGCAAACATGCAATAAGTCATTCAACACAAAATCATTATCAAGATTAGAGGTCATATCAAAATGATTAAACATTGGCACAATTATTTTCAAACCTAGTTGATCCAATTTTGTTTTAGTGCCTGATTCACATGGTTCTTTCACATCAACGGTTAATTCAATTGGTGCACTCAAAATTCTTGATATTGCAGTTGTTTGATCACATGGCAAAGTCAAATCATCAGCATAATCATCTAAAATAGGTGGTGTGATCAATGTAGTGGCTAGAGCATCACATGGTGTATTTAAATCGACAAGGCATTCATCATTCGCATGCGAAGTTAGAAGATCAATACCTTTGTCATTACCTCGTGTTATCAACTCAGACGATGTTGGAACTCTCGGCAGTGACGGTGTCGGGGTGGACGGCGTCCCCCGCGAGCACCTATGGGGCCGGAGCCCCTTTCGTTGTCCGGTGAGGGGGGCGGAGGGAGCACGGAGAGCAGATCGAGGCGAGCACACGGGCGGTTTACCCAGGTTCGGGCCGCGATGGACGCGTAAAACCCTACTCCTGCTTGGTTGTATTGAACTGGGGAGCTCGGGAGCTTGGAGAGCTAGCTACACCGAGCGTATGGCTGTCCGGATTCCGAATCTCCGAACCCCCTCTACGTTGCACACGGGCCTCCTTTTATAGCGCAAAGGGGTCACCGACAGGTGTCAACGTAAGAGAAAGGGGTAAAAGTGTAAAAGGGGTGGAAGTTGTAACAGTGCGGGAACAGTGGCGCTACAGTGCGGCACAGTGTTATCATACCTACTTCTGACGGTAGGGGACAAGGGCATTAAATGCCCGTCACGGTCGCCTGGACAGCACCGAGGCGGACCGTTAGGTGCGCCACCGCTCGCCACGGTGGTGGCTGCATGCCACCGCATACCCCAGGCTGCGCGGTGCCCCGCCACGTGCCCTTGGGGGAAACCCCGGAGCGACGCGTGGGCGGGTGAGCTGGAGCGCAGTCCTGAGGTGGCGATTTGCCGCGGCAAGTGGCTTGCCGCGGGGGTCGTCTTCCTGTGCCTGATAGCTTGCCGGCTATCAGGCCTTGCCGGGGCGCATGGCGCGCCGTGGCGGGCTTCTCTTGTGGTGCCTGGGTTCGGCCTTCCCGACAAGCTCCTCTTGTCGGGGTCTCGATCTTCTGTCTCGTATACTTTGTTCTTGGATGGTATTACACGGGCTTAGTCGTCCCGGCAAGCTCCTCTTGCCGGGGTCTTGTCTTCTTGGCCCGGCAAGCTCCTCTTGCCGGGGGCCTTGTCTTGAATGCTTGGTCTTCTCTTGGCGCTTCCTGGGCGGGCCTCGCCGCAGGGTGCTACAACTGCCCGTGCACAAGTCTGGGGTACTAAGGTACCCCTACTTTAGTACACCGACAGGAGCCCCCGGGCCTGGGCCACGCACGGTGCCGAGAGTCGTTGGGGCAGGCCCTAACAGTGCACGGGCACGCGTGGCCTTGGTCGCGCTGCTCCTTAACTCCGCATCCGTCGCACCTTCCCCAGGCGGTGCGCGCTTATCGCGGCGTCGTGGGGGCGAAACGCCCGTTCCCTCTTTAAGTGGAGGGAGGTGCGGAGGCGCGGCTCGATAAATGAACGGGGGTGAGGCGCGGCTTTCGAGGCGTCCGTTCCCCATAATCACGGGATGGGGAGAGGTCGTCCCACCCGTCGCCTCGGTTCTGCGCGCCCACCACGTGGTCCTCATGCACTCGGAGTCGCGGCGGCGGAGATTATGAAAGGCCTCCTTATTCCTGACGGTGGTGGACGTGCCAAACTCCAGCGGCAATGAGCCCGAGGAGGAGCAGCTGTTCTGTAGGCTTGTGTCGCTCTACCGGGCCCGGCAGGCCAAAGTGGAGCGGCGAGAGGCCCTTGTCGCGAAGGCGGGTGCGGACATGGAGAAACGCGCCGCCGAGCTCCGGGAGCTCAACCAGCAGGCCGTCCAGTCCCTGGCGGAGGAGCGGAGGCAGCTTGACGAGGCGCGGACGGCCTTTATCCTTGAGAAGGCGGAGGCCGAGGAGCAGCAGAGGCTTGCCGCCGCGGAGTTATCCGCGCGGGAAGGCGAGCTGGTGCTGAAAACGGCCAGCCTCGCCAACCACGAGGAGGAGGTTGCCGCGCGCGAGCGGGCGCTCAGCGGAGACCTGAAGAAGGCGCAGGACGCTGCTGCAGCCGCTGAGGTCACCAAGAAGGGGCTGGAGGCGAGGGTGGCGCAGCTCGATTCCGACTTCAAGGCGAAGGACGAGGAGCTCGCCGCGCTCCGGCAGGAGCGCGAGAAGGGTGCGCTCACCCTCGGTGAGCTTCAGGGTCGCTTCGCCGAGAAGATCCAGGAGCTTGACGCCGCCAAGAACTCCAACTCCACTCTGGAACTGAAATTGGAGGCGCTCGGCAAGGCGCTGGACAACGCTAAGGAGCGGGAGGCGGCTTTACGGAAGGAGGTCGACGGCAACGAGGAGCTGCTGAGGCGCGCCGCCGTTTCCCAGAACACCTTCAGGGATACGGTGGAGCGGTGGACCGAGGGCCTCGTCGACATCGCCGCCACCATCGACAAGGAGCTGACGCTGCTGGGGATCGAGGGCCACCAGTCCCTCACCGACGAGGACGTCGTGCCCAGCGCCAAGCTCACTTCCTTCTTCCAGGGGGTGGTGCAGGCGCTCCAGCACCTCCGAACGTCGCTTCCGAAGGAGCTGGCCGACGAGACGCGGGAGGCCATCTCCGGGGCCCTCGAGAGGGTGCTGGTGAAGATCGTTTTCCGCAACCCCGACATCAGGCTTACTAACGTCCTCAGGCCCTTGCCGGAGAACGCAGACCTGACGGGGATCCAGGCCCTCATCGCCCCTATCGTCAAGAAGGCGGCCGGGGTCAAGAGGATCGAGGGCGACCGCGTGGACTAGGCCGCCTGCCCCTTTCTTTTATCTCCTTTCCCTGCCGCTGTTAAATATGCCATGGAAACGGCTGGTTAGAGCAGCAGTAAGGCATTTTGTAATATAACTTTTTATCTTAGGCAATGCATCGCACTGTTATCTCCTCTACTTGACCGGCGCCTTGTTTGTTTCCGCCCTACGTTTTCGGGGACTTGCCAGCGTAGGCCTCCGCCTTGCCACGGGCGCCGAGTGCGGGACGTCAGCGACCCGCTGGCGGGGCTACCACCGGCAAGAAACCTCGCCGCGGCTGGTTGCCGCTCACTCAGATTGTTGAGCAGGCTCAAGGCAAAGTAAGAGGTGCAACTGCGGTCGCAGCACGCTTAGGGTGCCGGGCGAGCTCGAAACAAAGTGAGGACGCTACTCGGGGTGTAGCACACTCAAGTCGTTGAGCGGACTCGAAACGAAATGAGGGCGCAACCAGCTCGTGCCGGTCCTTCGGCGCTCAGGCCTCTCAACCAAGGCTCGGTCGTTCGAGGGAGATAACTCTTAAAAATTGATGGGGCAATTGCTCGAGCTCCGGCAACTTATCTTTTCTTATCGCTTGCCGCCCGGTAGGGTAAAACCTCGTTGGGCAGCATCCAACCCATCCTGGGGGTAGGCAAAGGCGCAGGGCCTCACGACCCTCCGGAGCTAGGCGTAGCTATGCTTGGGGATCCGCGCCCCTCTCTGCGCCAAGGATCACATGCAACTGCGGCAAGACTTGGGCAGAGAGGATGGTTGGCGGAACGGGTTCCGGCAACCGCGCTGGCAAGATTCCTCCCACGGTCGGCGTCAACTCGTTCGGCACCCCGGCGGACGAGGCGCGCCGGGGAACGAGGTCGCCTTTCTCGTGACTTCTGGCGCTAACTTCTGCGGCTACGGGAGCGGCGCAGAGTTCGCTGGAGGCGAATCGTTCGCCCAGTGGCCAGAAGGCGGTCCTCCTCAAGGAGCAGCTGCTTCTTGCCCAGTCTCTGCGCGAGTGGATACTCGAGGAGGGCCGCACACGAGCCCGTGGGAAAGAATGCCTCCGCAGCACGCGCTCCATGGCCCCTACCTGGCGCGCCAAAGATGTCGGGGTGGACGGCGTCCCCCGCGAGCACCTATGGGGCCGGAGCCCCTTTCGTTGTCCGGTGAGGGGGGCGGAGGGAGCACGGAGAGCAGATCGAGGCGAGCACACGGGCGGTTTACCCAGGTTCGGGCCGCGATGGACGCGTAAAACCCTACTCCTGCTTGGTTGTATTGAACTGGGGAGCTCGGGAGCTTGGAGAGCTAGCTACACCGAGCGTATGGCTGTCCGGATTCCGAATCTCCGAACCCCCTCTACGTTGCACACGGGCCTCCTTTTATAGCGCAAAGGGGTCACCGACAGGTGTCAACGTAAGAGAAAGGGGTAAAAGTGTAAAAGGGGTGGAAGTTGTAACAGTGCGGGAACAGTGGCGCTACAGTGCGGCACAGTGTTATCATACCTACTTCTGACGGTAGGGGACAAGGGCATTAAATGCCCGTCACGGTCGCCTGGACAGCACCGAGGCGGACCGTTAGGTGCGCCACCGCTCGCCACGGTGGTGGCTGCATGCCACCGCATACCCCAGGCTGCGCGGTGCCCCGCCACGTGCCCTTGGGGGAAACCCCGGAGCGACGCGTGGGCGGGTGAGCTGGAGCGCAGTCCTGAGGTGGCGATTTGCCGCGGCAAGTGGCTTGCCGCGGGGGTCGTCTTCCTGTGCCTGATAGCTTGCCGGCTATCAGGCCTTGCCGGGGCGCATGGCGCGCCGTGGCGGGCTTCTCTTGTGGTGCCTGGGTTCGGCCTTCCCGACAAGCTCCTCTTGTCGGGGTCTCGATCTTCTGTCTCGTATACTTTGTTCTTGGATGGTATTACACGGGCTTAGTCGTCCCGGCAAGCTCCTCTTGCCGGGGTCTTGTCTTCTTGGCCCGGCAAGCTCCTCTTGCCGGGGGCCTTGTCTTGAATGCTTGGTCTTCTCTTGGCGCTTCCTGGGCGGGCCTCGCCGCAGGGTGCTACAACTGCCCGTGCACAAGTCTGGGGTACTAAGGTACCCCTACTTTAGTACACCGACAGACGGGTCATAATATGGAGCTGATGCAGTGCTCACAACAACGGATGTTGTTGTCATAGTAGGCGCAGTGGTAGAAGGAAGGACCGTCTCAACTCCTTGGATGTGCACCTTATGCTTGTTTGTCTTGTGGGCATCACGCCTCTTTATTTCCTGTTCAGCTTTGCAAGCAAGATGAAACAAATGGTCCATAGGATAACATTCTTCATGAATTAGTATCTCCTGAATATCACGGTTTAATCCTCCCCAAAATCTATCCATAAAATCTTCTTCACTTTCCTCTAAAAAGGAATGCAACAAGGTAGTTTGTAAATCATCATAATATTTTCTTACAGTGTCACTACCTTGTTTTAAATGTTGTAGTTTTTTAATCATGCCACGAGTATAATAAACATCGACGAATCTATATCTCATGACAAGTTTTAAATCATCCCAAGTAGTAGGTACATAATCAGGGTATAACCGACAATGTTCACTCCACCAAACAGTAGCAAAACTAGTGAAAGAACCAACCGCAAGCTTAACTTTTTTACGCTCCGAAAAATCATGGGAAGCAAATATAACATTTATTTCGAACTCCCATTCAATATATAAATCAGGCTTAAAACGACCATTAAAAGGTGGCATGGAAACAAAAACCTGATTGTGCTTATTCTTATGTCTTTGCACCTCTTGTGACGGTGGTTGTATTTTCAGAGCTGGTGGCACGTCTCCCATGATTGATGAAGCCCAACTGACTCTGGAACCTGCCATATTTAGTAGAAAAACAAGAAACAAAATCCGAGAATAATGTTCCTATGAACTACTAGGATGTGGTGGTAAAACGCTCACAGTATAGCAAATATCAAAGTCTTACAAGTTCTTACCATGCAACAGGTGGTGACCGGCAACCAGCGGTGTCAAATAACTCCGAAGATTGAGTAAAGCGATTGCCAGGTGAGTGTATGTATACACGGTGTAGAAATATGTGGAGCTTGGAAGGCCAAATATATGGTAGCAAAAGATCAACAATAATCAATTCAGAGATGCAATGTTGAATAAACGCTCAACGACGGTACTGTGCTGGACCTAGGCTAGACCGTGCTAGAGACGCGAGCCTAGAACACTAAAAAAATCACGGCGCGACGCGTAACAAAGGCGGAGCACACTCTGAATATTTTTTTCTCCTTTTTTCACGGAATTTTTTTCACTTTTTTTTCTCTTTTTTTCTTTTTTCTCACTTTTTCTTTTTTTTCTTTTTTTTCACAAACAAGCTAGATAAGATGCAGATTGGATCTAGTGATGACGCGAATGACCTCAAGTATGATTATGACAATGAATGATGGGGAGTACGTGGTGGAAATTGATGGATGGCGGTGGTGGACAGCGGATGCAATTATGACGCGGTGGTGGTATATGGCAACGACAATGAAGATGGTGCGGCGGTGGCGTGACAAACTGTGAACAGAACTCGAAACTCTAAAGTACTAGACACTAAGACCAGCAACTTGACACGACGATGTAACCGCAAATTCAACAAAGCAAAACACTAAAAAGATTATGCAAAGGCTCAGACTGGCTTGGACAAAGGATGAACAGATCTAACTTTTTTGTGTGGCTTTTTCTTGGACAATAGGTAAGAAATTAAATCTAATCTAGGGATAACTGGAAATTCTCACCGAGCAACCTGAAAACTGATACCACTTGATAGAGGCGAGGGTGTCCCGATCTTTCGATGAGATGATAACTATCGATTTGGTGGAGTCGACTTTGACGATCCGACTACAAACGTGCACGACGTTGCGCCTTAGCAATCGCTAAACCAACTCTGGGAGGTTATTGACCACGCCGGAGCACAATCAACCTGACCACGAAGGTCTATTCCTGCAAGCAATCAAAGAACAAGCAAGAATATGATAAAGCAATCTGAATATTGCGAGTATATATGAAGTATTGATAAAGGTGGGGATCTGTAAGCGTTCTTGGTCTGGTCGTTGGACACAAACGAAGTACACGAAGTTGCAATGGCTAACTTTTAACTAAAAAAATCCCAAGCAAAAAGCTACTAGATGGATCTACTTATATAGGAGCAAGGGGTGGCAGCCAAGGAGGTGGGAGGACGTCCCAAGGCAGCCTAAAACCAACCCTAGGTCGTACAAGGCTCATGGGCCCAAGTGGAGGTGATGCAACACCTTTGGACTTGTTGTTTGACTCGGATTCTGCTGCAGCGTCAGATTGTTTCATCCATATCTCAATGCTCCGGATGAATTTAAAGGTGATTCCAATTGGTTTGGAAAGAGGATGAAATCTACTTTCCAACAAAAAAAGAATCACCCAATTCGGAGTCCGTATGAAAAAGTTCTTGGCGTTTTGAGTCAGGTATGTCTGTGCAGTCCGAATCTGAATCCAGAACGTGAGAGACTTGGACTCTATCTTCTCTTGGCCCAAAAGTGACGTGAGAGGACTTTTTGAACAAAACTTAAACTTCTCCTTTTCCCCTATCTTCATATGTGGATTGTACAAATGTCCCATACACCTACAATTAGACAAAACACAAAAGTGTGTGAAGTATTTTTGTTCTGGATAATATAAATAGATTATTGAATAGTTGACACTAGAAATCACCTGACAAATATGCATGTATGCAATATTTTTGGTCGTATCCAAGGTAGTCATGTCCTCATCAATAGCTCAAGTATAGTAGGGCCGAAGATGAGCAATATTCCACGTCCGGTTGGTCTCCTCCTCCGATTTACGCGAGTCTTTGCGCTCTCAAACATCGATTAGGTAGTACGACCCATTGTGTAGATTCTTGCTGACCACAAAAGGTCCTTCCCAAGGTGGGGATAACTTGTGCCCGTCTGATCCTGGATGAGCCGAAGCACCAAATCTCCTTCTTGAAAGGTTCTGGTTCTAACCCGACGGCTGTGATAACGATGCAGATCTTGCTGATAAATCGCCGAACGGGCAGCCGCTATGTCACGCTCCTCATTTAACAGGTCAAGAGCTTCTTGCCATGCCTTCTTGTTGTCCGCTTCAACATATGCCGCTACACGAGGTGAGTTGTGACGGATGTCACTAGGAAGAACCGCCTCCGCTTCATAAACCATGAAGAACAGCGTGTATCCTATCGATCTGTTGGGTGTGGTGTTGATGCTCCATAGCACAGAAGGTAGCTCCTCAACCCAACAACCCGGCGTCCGCTGCAAAGGAACCATAAGCCGGGGTTTGATGCCTTGCAAGATCTCTTGATTAACCCTCTCCACTTGACCATTGGACTGCGGGTGAGCCACTGATGATACGTCAAGCCGGATGTGCTCACGTTGACAGAACTCCTTCATGGCACCCTTTGACAAATTGGTACCATTGTCAGTGATAATGCTATGTGGAAAGCCAAACCGGAAAATCACCTTTTTGATGAATTGAACCGCCGTGGCCGCATCACACTTGCTAACTGGTTCTTCCTCTACCCACTTTGTGAACTTGTCAACCGCCACCAAAAGGTGGGTCTTCTTGTCTTTGGACCTTTTGGAAGGCCCAACCATATCCAGCCCCCAAGTCGCAAACGGCCAAGTAATTGGAATCATCCTAAATTCTTGAGCCGGTACATGAGCGCGCCTTGAGAACTTCTGACAGCCATCACATCGTCTGACCAAATCCTCAGCATCAGCATGAGCAGTTAACCAATAGAAACCGTGACGAAACGCCTTGGCCACCAAAGATTTTGAACCAGCATGGTGACCACAATCTCCTTCGTGGATCTCGCACAAAATTTCACAGCCTTCCTCAGGAGATACACAACATTGAAACGCCCCTGTCACACTGCAATGATGCAACTCTCCATTGATAATAGTCATGGACTTGGACCGCTGGATTATCTGCCTGGCCAGAGTCTCATCCTCTGGTAACTCGCCCCGGTTCATGTATGCGAGATAAGGAACCTTCCAATCCAGGATAACATGAAGAGCTGCCACCAACTGAGCTTCCGGATTAGGAATTGCCAAATCCTCTTCACCAGGGATTTTAACGGACGGATTATGCAAAACATCCAAAAAGACATTAGGCGGAACCGGTTTATGCTGAGAGTCCAGGCGTCTTAAAGCGTCCGCCGCTTCGTTCTTTCGCCGGTCCACATGATCCACCTGATAACCTTTAAAGTGACCTGCAACAATATCCACCTCACAACGATATGCTGCCATGAGTGGATCCTTGGAGTCCCAAGTGCCAAACACTTGTTGAGCTACCAGGTCCGAGTCACCAAAGTACTTAACTCGGCTTAAGTTCATCTCCTTAGCCATCCGGAGACAATGGAGTAAGGCCTCATACTCAGCTGCATTATTAGTATAAGGGAACATTAAACGGAGAACATAACAAAACTTATCACCTCATGGGAAGTTAATACGACTCCAGCTCCCGAGCCCTCCAATTGCCTGGACCCATCAAAGTGAATAGTCCAATAAGTGTGATCCGGCTTCTCTTCAGGTGCTTGTAGTTCCGTCCAATCGTTGATGAAATCCACAAGTGCTTGAGACTTGATCGCTGTTCGGGGTATGTATTTCAACCCATGAGGCCCGAGCTCAATAGCCCACTTGGCAATCGGGCCTGTTGCTTCCCTGTTCTGGATTATATCTCCCAAAGGAGCAGAGCTGACCACTGTGATGGGATGACCTTGGAAATACTGCTTAAGCTTCCGGCTTGCCATGAAAACTCCATACACCAACTTCTGCCAATGCGGGTACCTTTGCTTGGACTCAATAAGTACCTCACTCATATAGTAAATCGGACGTTGAACCGGATATTCCTTGCCTGCCTCTTTGCGCTCCACCACAATAGCCACGCTGACTGCTCGAGCATTAGCTACCACATATAACAACAATGGTTCCTTGTCAACCGGAGCATCAAGAACCGGTGGATGAGCCAGCTGCCGCTTTAAGTCCTCAAATGCCTCATCTGCGGCAGAACTCCAGACGAAGTTATCCGTTTTCTTCAGCATCTGATACAAAGGAATCGCCTTCTCGCCGAGGCGGCTGATAAACCGACTCAACGCGGCAATCCGGCCCGCCAAGCGTTGAACGTCATTGATACACTTCGGTTTAGCCAAGGAGGTGATGGCCTTAATCTTTTCCGGATTAGCCTCAATCCCCCTGTTAGACACCAAAAATCCCAAGAGCTTGCCTGCCGGTACACCAAAAACGCACTTGGCCGGATTAAGCATCATCTTGTAAACCCGCAGGTTATCAAAGGTTTCCTTCAAATCACCAATCAGAGTTTCCTTCTTCCTTGACTTGACCACAATATCACCCACATAGGCATGAACATTACGGCCGATTTGCTTATGAAGGCAATTCTGCACACACCGTTGATAAGTTGCCTAGGCACTCTTGAGCCCAAAGGGCATAGACACATAGCGGAAGGCTCCAAAGGGAGTTATGAAGGCCATCTTCTCCTGGTTCTTAACTGCCATCTTGATCTGATGATAACCAGAATATGCATCCAAGAAGCTCAAATGCTTACAACCCGCCGTAGCATCAATAATTTGATAAATACGGGGGAGAGCGAAAGGATCCACTGGACAAGCCTTGTTGAGATCTGTGTAGTCCACACACATACACCAGGTGCCGTTCTTCTTAAGGACCAGCACCGGATTAGCCAACCATTCAGGATGGAAAACTTCAATGATAAATCCAGCCGTAAGAGCCTGGCCACTTCCTCTCCAATAGCCTTGTGTCTTTCTTCATTGAACTGGCGGAGAAACTGCTTCACCGGTTTATACTTAGGATCAACATTAAGAGTGTGCTCAGCGAGTTCTCTCGGTACACCTGGCATGTCAGAAGGCTTCCATGCAAAGATGTCTCGATTCTCACAGATGAACTCGATGAGCGCGCTTTCCTATTTCGAAACCAAGTTAGCGCTGATGCTGAACTGCTTGGATGAATCACCAGGCACGAAGTCAACAAGCTTAGTCTCATCAGCCGATTTAAACTTCAGGGCCGGATCATGCTCCGTAGTTGGCTTTTTCAACAGAGTCATGTCTGCCGGATCAACATTATCCTTGTAAAATTTTAACTCTTCCGTGGCACAAACCGACTCAGCATAAGCCGCATCACCTTCTTCACATTCCAGAGCAATCTTGCGGCTCCCATGGATGGTTATAGTTCCCTTGTGACCCGGCATTTTGAGCTGCAGATAGACATAGCAGGGTCGTGCCATAAATTTGGCATAAGCCGGCCGTCCAAACAGGGCGTGATACGGACTTTTGATTTTCACCACCTCAAAGGAATGTTTCTGATCTTGAGTCATGATCATCTCCAAAAGCCACCTCCAGAGCTATCTTGCCAACAGGATATGCTGACTTACCATGCACCACACCGTGGAACACCGTATTGGATGGTTTAAGATTTTTATCTGTTAACCCCATGTGATGGAGGCCACTTCCAACGCTATCTTCCCAACGGGGTATGCTGACTTGCCAGGTACCACACCATGAAAAACCGTATTCGAAGGCCAGAGTTCTTTATCTGTTAGCCCCATTCGACGGAAAGTCTCATAGTACAAGATGTTAATGCTGCTACCTCCATCCATGAGTACCTTGGTGAACTTATAACCTCCCACCTGAGGCGCCACCACCAATGCCAGATGACCCGGATTGTCAACCCGGGGAGGATGATCCTCTCTACTCCATACGATTGGCTGCTCAGACCAGCGTAAGTAACGGGGCACTGCCGGTTCAACGGAATTCACTGCCCTCTTATGAATTTTTTGGTCACGCTTGTCTAAGCTAGTGGTGAAGACATGATATTGCCCACTATTTAATTGCTTCAGGTTGCTCTGATAACCCAATTGCTGCTGTTGTTGATGATTGCCTTGTTGACTGTAGCCACCCTTATTTCCCTGACTACTTTGACCGTTGTGTCCTCCCTGATTACCATGGAAGCCTGAACCGGAATTTCCTCCACCATAACCCGGCCCATGAGATCCAAGGCCTGAACCGCCACCTGGTCCATGATCATACTGGAAAGCATTAGGATTTTTGAACTCCTGCATGATGTAGCAGTCCTTCCAGAGGTGTGTGGCCGGCATCTCCTTCGTCCCATGTTTTGGGCAGGGCTGGTTCAACAGGTAAGATAAGCGGTCCGGGTTAGGATTAGGCGCTCCGTTGCGCTGGGGCGGTTTACCCCTACATCGCTGGCCCTTGTCCTGCGCGCTGGTGTTAGCCACAAAGTCCAAGCTGTGATCCACTTTACGTTTGCCGACGTTTCCATGACCCATCGAGTTGTGGTTCTTCCCCTTGGCGTTGCTGCTCTTCTTTCCGTTCCCTATCTTGTCATCATCATACTCGGGATCCTTGGTACTATCAGAGTCAGCATACTTCACTAAAGCGGCCATGAGGGTTCCCATGTCATTGCAATGGCGTTTCAGCCGTCCCAACTCCAACTTCAGAGGTTCAAACCGGCAATTGCCTTCCAATGTTAGAACCACGGTGTCAGCGTTGATGCGATCCGATGAATGCAAAATTTCCGAGACCCGGCGCACCCACCGGGTTGTTGACTCTCCTTCCTCCTGGACACAGGCAGCTAAGTCCATGATCGACATGGGCTGCTTGCAGGTATCCTTGAAATTCTGGATAAACCGGGCTCTCAACTTGGCCCATGATCTGATAGAGTTAGCCGGTAGACTCTTTAACCAAGTATGAGCCATTCCTTCTAACATCATGGTGAAGTACTTTGCACAGGCTGCATCATCCACATCTAGCATCTCCATGGCCATCTTATAGCTTTCAACGCATATCTCTAGAGATAAATTGGCTGTGTAGTTTGGCACCTTGCGCGGGCCCTTGAAATCCTTGGGCAGACGCACGTTGCGCAATGCTGGAACGAGACACGGCACCCCCAAAGAACTAGAGGTAACTCCCGGTTCTATTGACGTAGTTGGTCAAACCGGAGTAAGCTGACGGGCTTCATGCTGCGCTGCTAACTCGGCCTCTCTGCGTGCACGAACCCGGTCCACCACTTCCTGAGCGTTGCCAACTCCCCCTGCCGGGTTGTTGCCACGGGCGGTTCACGGTTTCGCGCATTACTTGACATGGCCGGTTCGTCCATGCGCCTGCTATAACTTTGGCTTGGATGAGGGGTGGAATGAATTCGATCATGATTGTATGAATACGCTTCCTGTTGAACCAAGCCTGTCCAAAGAAGCTCCTTAACCCGGCGAGTCTCCACCGCTGCCGGAGAATCACCTTCAATTGGGATAGCCTCCAGTCGTGAAGCGGCAGCAACGAGATTGTCCATTTGGGTAGAATAATGACCCGGCGGCGTTGGGACGGGCTGAGACATAATGTTGTTCTGCCGAGGCGGATCCATCAATCGTGGCTAAACCGGCACCCCCGCTCCGGGTGCCTCCACCTGGTTTGCTACCGGCGGTTTACTGGTCCCCGCTCCTGGGGTGTGAAACAGGTTCCTAGCATCGTAAACCAGAGGTAGGCGAGACCGGTGCCTTCTCTTCAGGACTTCGTGCGATGCATTCTGATCCAGCATAAGCCGATAAGCCTGCGCGTCCAAAGCGGCCCGCTCCGCGGTCATCCTGGCATCCTCAGCTGCCAAATCGGCCTTGGCCTGGGTGATCTGATCCTTTATTTTTGCAATTTCCAAATTGTGGGCATCCTGATCCACCGGGTTAGCCTCCGCCATCAGCGTGGCCAACACATCAAAGAGATCAGATAAAACTTGAGCCGGCGGCCGCACAGGGCCTCCTGCCCCGGCTGCCGTCGCCTTTGCTGATCCGGGGATCATTGCTGCTGCGGTCGAAGAGTGGATCACCGGCTGTGTACCGGCCATGAATATTCCAACCCAGTTTGGCAGATCAGAGGGGTCCGGAATACTGTCGCCATCGGAACATCCCCCAATCCGGCCATCTTGTAGTTGATATAATGACTCGGTCTCTCCGGTCGACGACTCGTCGCCAGAATAAACGACGGTCTCGCCACTAGATTCTGATCTGTCCTCGTATTCCCCTCCATGGATGACTCCCACAAAGGCACGCTTCATGGCAGGCTTGACCCGGGCAGATCGCGCACGCTGAGCCGTTTCAACAAGGTCAGTGCAGATGTCTGGCTCAGGCCCCGGTTCGCCGATCTTGCCGATGAAGACGTGTATGCCACCAAAGGGGACCCGGTACCCGTACTTGATTGAGCCGGCCTCGGGGCCCCAGCCTGCATCATTGATGTAGAGCTTGCCGTGATGACTCTTGGCCATCCGGCCCACAGCATAACCCTTGAGTCCTTCGAAGTTGCCCTCCAAGAACTTGAAACCATCGTGCGATAGCCCCACGGTGGGCGCCAACTGTCGTGGTTTTGTCACGACAGATGTCCTCATGAAAGGACTTAGTCGTGGAGCCATCGCTACGGGTTAGCTTAAAGGGGTTAAAGCGGACAAGGGACGCAAGAGAGTTTTATACTAGTTCAGCCCCTTACGGTGAAGGTAAAAGCCTACGTCTAGTTATGATGGAATTGATGGTGTTTCGATGACCAGGGAGTGAATACGCTTTGCCTGAGTCTCGAGTTGTTGTCTGTCGTCCTGAACCGCCGCCGGGTCGTCCCCTTATATACATGGGTGGCACCCGTCGGTTTACAGAGTCCCAAGACCGGCTCATAAACATGTCCAGTTCGGTCTCCACTCTTTCTATTCTTACAATACAAGTTACATACCAATGCCGGTTCACGGCTACAGGCCTTAAACCGGTTCTGGGCCCTGGGCCTTTATATAACATCCTCATCTGTCTTCATGGGCTTCAAGCGTAATCAACTACTGATGAAGTTAACCCGGCCTCTCCTAGCCGATTTACGCCTAGTAGTAATATCCCCCATAGAAACCGACATGTGGGGCACACCTGTCAGGACGACGTAGCGCAAACTAGTCCAATGGAGGAGCTGGCCCACGACCTCCTCGCCACCGGCAACCGTTCATGTGGGTCGTGGGGGCCAACAACGTGGCACAACTCCAGCACCGCCTCTGGACACGGCGACCGCGGTGAGCGACACGCTCATCGTCGCTAGACACGATCGGTTTCAGTGTGCCGAGGGTGGCGTTAGTGCTGTGGCACGACCAAGAGCTAGTATGTTTGGTTTGTGCCCAAGATTGCCCCGTCAAAGCATTGGGTAGCCAAAATTTTGGTTGAGGTTTTGGTTGCCCATGATTTGGCCGACATCGGCAAGAAAAATGAACTAGAGTTCGCTAGAGTTCATTGGCATGCCAAAAAATGGCAACCATCCATTTTTGGGTCATGACCAAAACCTCAAAAAAAATGGCAACCATCCAAACAAAGACCAATCTTTGGGTCATGACCAAAATTTTGGTAAGGTGCACTTTGACCACAATCCAAACACACCCCAACACCCAGCTCGTCGAGGATGCACGAGGTGTCGGGACGCATCCGCGGTGGTGTAGCATGGCCAACTGCATCCTCAGGACCTGAGACCATGCCGGGTCGTCTTGCTTTTTCAATGACATGCGTCGATCGCATGTGAGCAAAGGGCATCTCCAACGTTGCAACGACCGCATCTGACTACCCTGGCACACCAAAAACCCTCGTCCCTCGCGCCGTCGCACGGTGCGTTCCCAGCCGGTGCCAGCTGCCCGCATTCATGCTGTCCGTCCGTATGCTGTCGTTAAGAGGCTCGGTGCCCGAGGAACCAACTCCAGCGACTTAATGACGCACCAGGACGCTTGGCCTCATCAGAATGCGCTACATAAAGCGGCAACGCCTAACTAACCTCCACACCATAGTGCATCATCCTCCTACCTGGCACCACATCTGCCATGACCGCAAGCACGAACGCTCTGCAGGAGAGCTTGTCTTCGGGGTTGGAGCTCGAGGCCTCCGCCCTTGCTCAAGTCGCCGCACAAGCGGTGGCCACGCTGGCGGCCGACGACGGGAGCACTGTCAGCCACGCGTCCTACTTGCTGCCGTCCAACGTCCGGCACCGCCGAGGTCGGGGACTCCTCCGAGGATGAGTAGGGCATGGGAGGCGGCAGGGCATGGTGTGCCAACTGGCCGGTCCGTCTCCCGTGTTCTACTTTTCATCGTCGGAGACCGCACCTTCACTTCATGGGTCTTGAACCCCGCCCCCGTACATGGAGATCACAGATGGAGGACGTCGATCGCCGCCGTAGAATAGGTTTAGGGTCGGGTTTATTTTATTTTTCTGTCCTATAAAAGTTCGAAATGTAATGAAAATCCGCCGTGTTTGCATTAATCTCGGCCAGTGTATATGAACTTTCACAATAATATGGTATATTGTAGGAGTACTAGCAAGATGCCCGTGCATTGCAGGGAAGATCAAGATCTTGTGGGAGAAAAGGATGAATGAGGGAAGGCCTTATCTGCAAATGCACATTCACGCATTTCACATTTTTCTACATCTACGTGAACCTACGAAAGGGTTAACGTAAATTGCCTCTCTCTCTCCTCCCCTGATTTTCATGGTGGTGGGCCCCTCCCTCCCCCCAATCTACAATCAACAGCTCACACGTTTCACATTATGTTAATTACGTAACTGGGACTACGTAGGTGTAGCATTACTCGTCCTAAAAAACCCAACTAAGCCAACCTCCCATGATATCGCCCGGGAAAAGACCTAGCTGCGCCGTTTTAGTCGGGATTACCAGATTACTAGTAGTAGTATCGATGGATCGCGCGAAGCAACAAGTTTTTTTTGAGGGGGCGAAGCACCTAGTTTAAAAGGAAAAAGGCGGTACACTCACAACACCCCTGTCGCGGTCGCATTGCACCCCACACACGTTCGGTCCTGCACACGGCTCACGCAAACGGAACGCGCTTCGGCTTGCCACTTCATTGACACATGGGACTGCACTTGGAGAAACCGACCATGCGCCAAACTCCCCCCGCCCACCGCGCGAAAATCCTCCCCCCCACCTAAAAATTCCCCCCAAATCCTAGATTTAACCGCCCTTTGGCCAACTAGCCAATAATATTCCCAAACCCCCTCCCCCCGCCCCTCCACTCCATTCGCTCCGCCAAAGCCGCCCTCCCCGCCATGCCGATACGTCGGCACCGCGGTTCATCGAGGGGACGCACGACGATCCTCTCGCTCCCACAGTACTCTCTCGTAGTCTGCCGTCCTCTAGCCGCACCGCCACCACTGGCGACGTTCTTGTGGAGGCTCACGGCGGTCAGCACCGCCACCGCCACCGCTGGCGACGTTCTTGTGGAGGCTCATGGCGGTCAGCGCCGCCACCACTGGCGACATTCGTGTGGAGACGCACGATGGTCAGCTTCTCCCACTATACGCGCATTCTAGACGGAGGCCCCGTGCATGTCGGTGTAGCGCTGAATGTTAGCTGATAGATGCTGTTAATCTCACTGTTTGCTGAAGTAGTTTATAGTCAATATGCTCTGCTTAAGAAGCTTCCTTGCCCTATTCTGCACTCAATCTGCTTAGCTGAGATGGCATGCCAAGGCCGATCAGTTGCTAAAATATCCTGCCATATATTTATTGTGACGTAGATTGCCATGGTCTAGTAGCCAATCTGTTAGGTGAAATAGCTCTACACCGTTTTATACTCGATCTTTGTTGCTGCGATGGCCTTCGATAGTTTGATGGCTGTGTGCTCGGCCTCATTGACTGCTGAAACAGCCTGCCATAATTTAGCACTCAAATATGTTTGCTGAATTAGCTTTACATATATTTCATTACTTAGATCTGCTCATCCAAATATCTTGCCATAGCTTTAGACATCGACCTAGGTATTTCTTCTGGACTTCATAAAAAATCATATATGTTTTTTCCTGTAATATCTAGTAGAAGAACTAATTTGTATGTCACTTGAATAACTTCTGCTTGAAGATTCTCCGCTGCATATGTCGAGGGGGTTGAAAACTTCATGAACTTTATCAGTGTTGAATACGGTGGTCCGAAATCAGATGTGCTCTGCCCGTGTAGTAGTTGTATGAATTCAGTTACAAGACCCCTGTCAACTGTGCAAAATCATCTACACTTGTATGGGATGTCGGTCACATATACTAGGTGGGTTCATCATGGTGAAGCTGTGAACGTCAATGTTATTGGCTACGTGGAAGCAGCAAATCACCATCTTGATCTGCCTAATGCTCAGGTGGAAGAGGAGGAGGAGGAGGAGGTGGTGGTGGCGGAGCCAGTGAGTTTGACCAACATTGAAACAATGCTACAAAATGCTCGTGCATTCTGTGAACTTTCACCTGCAGAAGAAAAACGGTGGGCCTGCATGTTGGAACAATGCAACGTGGCTGTCACCCCAGGAAATAAGCTGTCAGTATTCTCAGCTATGGTCACCTTTCTTTAGGTTAAGACATCTGAGCGGATGACCAACAAATTATTCGATGCGATGTTGGCTGCTTTCCGCAAAGCTTTCCCAGATGCATCTGAGCTGCCACACACCTACAGTAAAATGAAGAATTTCCTTCGTGTAGTTGGAATTGGATATGATATGATCCATGTTTGTAAGAATAATTGTGTTCTGTTCCGGAAGGATTATGCCAACTTAAGTGAATGCCCGAAATGCAAATCATCAAGATGGAAAGATGAAAGATGCTGTGAAGAGGATTCCTCATAATGTTCTGAGACATTTTACAATTACACCAAGATTGCAGAGGTTGTTTCATGATGCTGAAACAAGAGAGGATGTACTGTGGCATTCTAGAAACCAAGATTTCAGAGATCAGAATGTAATGAGCCATCCATCTCATGGTAGTGAGTGGAAAAGCTTCAATCAGAAGCACGAAACGTTTGTTGCTGACCCGAGAAACATTAGACTTGGCTTATCTTCAGATGGATTTAACCCAGTTGGCCACCAGAGCGCCACATATAGCACGTGGCCAGTGCTTGTTATCCCTTACAACATGCCTCCAAATGTCTGCACCAAAGAATCAAACTACATGATGGCCTTGCTCATCCCAGGTCCAAAAAGTCCTGGAAAGGATTTTGATTTGTTCATGGAGCCTCTTGTGGAGGAACTTCAACAGCTATGGAGGGCTGTTCTCACTCAAGACCTATATAGCAGCCCACCAGCTGATTTCTTTCTGCGTGCTATTATAATTTGGTGCATCATGATTATCCGGCTTTGGGCACTATGTCAGGGCGAACGACACATGGTTACAATGCATGTGTTTGCTGTGACAGGAATCCGCTATCATACGCAATACTTAGCAAGATCTGTTACATTGGACACCGCGTTTCCTTGCAAGGACAAGCCGCATCCTAGAAAATATCGAAGACATGTGTTCAATGCAAACCATGAAAACCATGATGCGCCAAAGAGGCTCACCGCCGATGAGTTGCAAGTGGAATTAGAGAAGGTCAGGCATATTACACCAGGAAACCATCCTGATAATGGTAGCGGGAAAAGGAAGCATGGCAGGGCAAAAGAGAGATTATTGTTTACCCGCAGGTCCACTTTGTGGGACTTGGAGTATTGGTAAGATTTGGATCTGCGGCATAATGTTGATGTGATGCACATCGAGAAAAATATATGTGACAACATTATCAGCACACTTCTTAATATTGAAGGCAAGACGAAAGATACCTTAAAATCTAGGATTGATTTGACACACCTGGGTATCAGAAAGGATTTGCAGGTGCGAGATGAAGGTAAACCACGGGGTATGGCACAAGCTGTGTATGTCTTGGACAAGGTAAAAAGAAAAGAATTCTGCAAGGTCCTGTCACGTGTGAGATTCCCACATGGATTGCTTCCAACCCTGAAAGGAGAGTCAGTGCAGATGGAGACAAGGTACAAGGGTTGAAAACTCATGACTGCCATGTCCTACTTCAAAGGGTTTTACCTGTTATCCTTAGAGGATTGGGTTGCCCTGACTTATACAGAGTAGTTGCAGAGTTGGGACAATTCTTCAGGGAACTCTGCAGTAGAAATATCAGGATAGATGCTTTGGAGCGTCTTAGGGACAAGATGCCAACTATCCTATGCGACCTTGAGAAGATATATCCTCCAGCCTTCTTTGATGTGATGGTGCATTTGGCTGTTCATCTACCTGATGAGGCACTACCTAGAGGTCCAGTACATTATGGCTGGATGTACCCTATTGAAAGGCGGCTAGGCACTTTCAAGGGCTATGTTAGGAACAGAGCTAGACCCGAGGGTTCCATTGCAGAGGCCTACATTGCTACAGAAGCGTTGACATTCTGTTGAAAATACATTGAAACAGCTGATCAGCTTAGCAAAGACGCGGATGAAGACAATCCCGGGCTCAATGTTTTTGATTATTCTGTTCGAGTTACAGCGAAGAGTCGACAAGATGACAAACCTAAAGATTTGGACAAAATTGTTTGGTATGTGTTGAATAACTGTCCTGAGATACTACCTTATATCAAGTAAGTGCCAAGTACTGCAGCTTATACATCGTAATCTACTAAACTTGCAGCACATTCTTATATATTTAGATGTTTTACGCGATCACTATGTTGTGTAGCATCTACAAAAAGGAGTTACTACCGCAAAATCTAAGAAACATTGAAAAACTGGTTATGGCAGGATTTGCGAAATGGTTCAAGAGCCATGTAAGCTTTTGAATTGCACTGTCAGCTTTTTTAATATATTGAGTACATAAGATGATCAACTTGTCTATTTTCTAACCATAGGTTAAGAAGATGCGGGAGGATGGGCAGGCAGTTGATGATGCCCTTTACTCACTAGCAATGGGTCCTGATACTCGGGTAAGACATTATGAATCTTGCGTTGTTGGAGATGTGCGCTACAACACCCTTGCACGAGACGAAGGCGGGAAGACATAAAACAGTGCCATCATGAGCACGGATATGTATGACAAAGAGACAACTGAAATGTATGCTAACATAACAGAAATTGTTCAGTTGCAGTATATCTCCAGTTTCGAGGATCATCGGTGTGTGGTTCTGTTGTGCTGTCGTTGGTATAACCTGTTTCCAGGATCGCAAAACCCAGAGCTGATGATTATTTCAAATCCATCAATGTCAAGGCGGCGTGCCAGACCAGCGAGCCTTTTATTTTGGCAAATCAAGCAACACAGATATTTTTCTTGGAAGACACATTTGCACATAGCGATGACTGGAGAGTAGTGCAAAGGTTTGAGCAGAGGAGTTCATTTAATGAAGTTGCACGACGAGATGATGCTTACACTGCTCCTGATGTACAACATAACACATATGTTCCTAATATCTTTGAGAACTATCACGTCAATGACGCCGGCGAAAAGATTGCATGTTGTGTTGTGGACATACAAGAGTTGATCAAGAAGAAGCCAACGTTCGAGGATGTTGAGGACGAAGAAGAAGATGACACCATGGGGAATTACGATTCAGACTGATACACATGGCGAAGATGTTGATGCTGCTGCTGCGGCTGATGATTACATTGCTTTTGTCGTATTTGCCTGTCAGAAGACGTCTTTTTAACTACTATGTGAAATTGTGTTTGCTGTGACAACTGAAACCTGATGAACATGTTGTTTAGTATTTTCCTATGAGAACATCACTTGTTATGTATGTTGATTTGTGTTTGGTGATTTATGACGACTAAAACATGATGACATTGTTGTTTAGTTGTACTCATATTTGGCTGTGAAACTTGAATTTGATGACATAGTTTGCTGTTGGACTACAATTTGCTCGACGTCTTCGAATGAGAACAAAGCTGACCCGACAGGTCCTCTGCTAATTTATTTATTTATTACCAAAAGGGCCTCTGCTATTTATTTATTTATGAGCAAAAGGGGATACCCCCTGATTTTCGTTAATAGAAATCATTAGATGTTCACAACACTACGCCCAGCCTGCTACACAAGTTTCATTCATTACTAGTTTCAGCAAAGTGCTCATGTCATAGCCACTGAATACATCACGAGTGCTACATACACTGCAAATAAAGAGACAATCATCCTACAGAGCACATCGATTTTTCCCATTATCTTCACAAGCTCTTTCATCTCCTCATTGCTGTCAAGGACGTTCAACAGCTGTTGCTTGGCCATGATCAGAGGAACTGCATCTTTAACCTTCTGCTCTGCATCTTCCTCTTCTGCCGTTCCTTCAGTTCTTGTCCAACACCCCAACATGCTGGTATTGGGATTCCTCGGCTAACCAAATAATCAGCGTAGTTGCACTCCCCCACATTAGCAACTTCCCAGAAATACAAATCACACGAATCTTCCCTTTTCAGCACGAATCAAATTGGAAGATCATCAACCAAACTATTAAAAAATCAGCAACTGAAAGCAGCAGAACAACACTTAAACATATTATTACCCCATGATTCAGGCATTTGTAGAAGACTCGGTCAGGGTTGAGGATTGTGCTTGAGACGCGATGGGTGACTGATAACCCACAAGTATAGGGGATCGCAACAGCTTCCGAGGGTAGAGTATTCAACCCAAATTTATTGATTCGACACAAGGGGAGCCAAAGAATATTCTCAAGTATTAGAAGCTGAGTTGTCAATTCAACCACACCTGGAAACTTAGTATCTGCAGCAAAGTGTTTAGTAGCACAGTAATATGATAGTGGTGGTAACGGTAACAAAAGAGTAGTGCAAGCAAAAGTAAATATTTTTGGTGTTTTGTAGTGATTGTAACAGTAGCAGCGGGAAAGTAAATAAGCGTAAACTAGTATATGGAAAACTCGTAGGCACCGGATCAGTGATGGATAATTATGCCGGATGCGGTTCATCATGTAACCGTCATAACATAGGGTGACACAGAACTAGCTCCAATTCATCAATGTAATGTAGGCATGTATTCCGTAAATAGTCGTACGTGCTTATGAAAAAGAACTTGCATGACATCTTTTGTCCTACCCTCCTGTGGCAGTGGGGTCCTATTGGAAACTAAGGGATATTAAGGCCTCCTTTTAATAGAGATCTGGAACAAAGCATTAGCACATAGTGAATACATGAACTCCTCAAACTATGGTCATCACTGGGAGTGGTCCCGATTATTGTCACTTCGGGGTTGCCGGATCATAACACATAGTAGGTGACTATAGACTTGCAAGATAGGATCAAGAACACACATATATTCATGAAAACATAATAGGTTCAGATCTGAAATCATGGCACTCGGGCCCTAGTGACAAGCATTAAGCATAGCAAAGTCATAGCAACATCAATCTCAGAACATAGTGGATACTAGGGATCAAACCCTAACAAAACTAACTCGATTACATGATAAATCTCATCCAACCCATCACCGTCCAGCAAGCCTACGATGGAATTACTCATGCACGGCGGTGAGCATCATGAAATTGGTGATGGAGGATGGTTGATGACGACGACGGCGACGAATCCCCCTCTCCGAGCCCCGAACGGACTCCAGATCAGCCCTCCCAAGAGGTTTTAGGGCTTGGCAGCGGCTCCGTATCGTAAAACGCGATGATTTCTTCTATCTGATTTTTTCTCTCCGAAAGCAGATATATAGAGTTGGAATTTGCGTCGGAGGGCATCCAGGGGGGCCACGAGGTAGGGGGCGCGCCCTAGAGGAGGGGGCGCCCCCACCCTCGTGGACAGGGTGTGGCCCCCCTGGTCTTCATCTTTGGCGAGGATTTTTTATTGTTTTTTATAAGATGTTCCGTGGAGTTTCAGGTCATTCCGAGAATATTTGTTTTCTGCACATAAAACAACATCATGGCAATTCTGCTGAAAACAACGTCAATCCGGGTTAGTTCCATTCAAATCACACAAGTTAGAGTCCAAAACAAGAGCAAAAGTGTTTGGAAAAGTAGATACGACGGAGACGTATCAACTTCCCCAAGCTTAAACCCTTGCTTGTCCTCAAGCAATTCAGTTGACAAACTGAAAGAAAGAAAGAAAAACTTTTACAAACTCTATTTGCTCTTGTTATTGTAACTATGTCAAGCCAGCATTCAAGTTTTCAGCAAAGATCATAACTAACCACATTTGCAATAATTCTCAGGTCTCATAATTACTCATATCAATAGCATAATCAACTAGCAAGCCATAATAATAAATCTCGGATGACAACACTTTCTCAAAACAACCATAATATGATATAACAAGATGGTATCTCGCTAGCCCTTTCTGAGACCGCAAAACATAAATGCAGAGCACCTTTAAAGATCAAGGACTGACTAGACATTGTAATTCATGGTAAAAGAGATCCAATCATAGTCACACCCAATATAGATTAACAGTAATGAATGCAAATGACAGCTACGCTCTCCAGCTAGTGCTTTTTAATAAGAGGGTGATAACTCAACATAAAAGTATATGGATAGTCCCTTCGCAGAGGGAAGCAGGGATTTGTAGAGGTGCCAGAGCTCGGTTTTGAAATAGAGATAAATTGCATTTTGAGCGGTATACTTTCATTGTCAACATAACAACTAAGAGATGGCGATATCTTCCATGCTAAACACATTATAGGCGGTTCCCAAATAGAATGGTAAAGTTTATACTCCCCTCCACCAACAAGCATCAATCCATGACTTGCTCGAAACAACGAGTGTCTCCAACATACATCAGGTCCCAGGGGGAGTTTTTTTTGCAATTAATTTTGATTTAGTTTGCATAAAGCATGGGACTGGGCATCCCCGTGACCAGCCACTTTCTCGTGAGTGAGGAGCGGAGTCCACTCCTCTTGAGAATAACCCGCCTAACACGGAAGATAAGGACAGCCTTGGTTGATACATGAGCTATTCGAGCATACAAAACAGAATGTTTATTTGAAGGTTTAGAGTTTGGCACATACAAATTTACTTGGAACGGCAGGTAAATACCGCATATAGGAAGGTATAGTGGACTCATCTGGAATAGCTTTGGGGTTTAAGGGATTGGATGCACAAGCAGTATTCCCGCTTAGTACAGGTGAAGGCTAGCAAAAGACTGGGAAGCGACCAACTAGACAGCGATAACAGCCATGTACATGCATTAAAATTAATAAACATTGGATGCAAGCATGAGTAGGATATAATCCACCGTGAACATAAATATCATGAAGGCTATGTTGATTTGTTTCAACTACATCCGTGAACATGTGCCAAGTCAAGTCACTTAAATCATTCAAAGGAGGATACCACCCCATCATACCACATCATAATCATCTCAATAGCATGTTGGAACACAAGGTAAACCATTATAACTCATAGCTAATCAAGCATGGCACAAGAAACTATGATCTCTAATTGTCATTGCAAACATGTTTATTCATAATAAGCTGAATCAAGAACGACGGGCTCATCATATTTACAAAAACAAAAGAGGTCGAGTTCATACCAGCTTTTCTCATCTCAGTCAGTCCATCATATATGTCATCATAATTGCCTTTCACTTGCATGACCGAATGGTGTGAATAATAATAAGAGCGCACGTGCATTGGACTAGGCTGGAATCTGCGAGCATTCAATAAACAGGAGAAGACAAGGCAATATGGGCTCTTTGGTTAATTCAACAATAATGGATATAAGAGCCACTACAACAATTTAATCATGGTCTTCTCCTATCGACCCCCAAGGAAAAGGAAAGAAAATAAAAACTATTCACACGGGAAAGCTCCCAACAAGCAAAAAGAAGGACGGGAAATATTTTTGGGTTTCCTTTTTAATTATTGCTACTACAACAGAAAAGTAAACTACTACTAATTTTTTTGTTTTTCTTAAGGTTTAACAAACACACAAGAAGAAAGCAGGAAAAAGAAAATAAACTACCATGGATATTACAGTGAAAGAGTATGAGCACCGACATCTAGAAATGAGTGTGTGTGAGCGTAAATGTAATGTCGGTGAGAAATACGTACTCCCCCAAGCTTAGGCTTTTGGCCTAAATTGGTCTATTGCCAGGAATAGCCTGGCGGATACCCGTAGGTGTAGCTGGGGTCGTACTGCGATGAGGAATAGTTGGGATCATACTGTGATGCAGCGGTTATCGCCCGCTGAGCTGCAGCATGGAGTCGAGCTGCCTCCGCTCTCCTCTCGTACTCATCTGCCTCCTCTCTGGTAATAGTATATCTTCCTTTTGTCTGTGAATCAAAAAGGGCAGGAGCAGGGAGAGTAATACGGACAACATGCCGTTTGTTAAAAATTAAACGATATAAAAGAGGTGATTCGGGCCTCTCGACAAAATGATGTGAAGCCATGGAGTCATAATCTAAATATGCAGGGGGCAACTCCGTATCACCCTCACGGATGTCTATCTCAAGAAAATTGGCTAAGCGGGTTTCATAAATTCCTCCAAGGAAATCTCCATTATGTCTATTATGATACAACCTACGAGCTACAATGGCTCCCATATGATAAGATTGGTCTCCAAACACAGCATTCCTAAGAATGCTGAGATCAAGGACACACATGTGACATGCTTCATCCTTAGCATTTATACATCTACCTATGAAAAGAGCAAAATAAGGTATAGCAAGAAAGTGAATGCTCCCTATGGTAGCTTGCGTCTAGATTCCCCTACAGTTACACTAGCAAGAAAGCTTCTAAATTCAGATTTAGGGGGATCCCTAGTACTGCCCCATAATGGAAGTTTGCAAGCAAGAGTGAAATCCTCTAAGTCCATGGTATAAGATTTGTCATAAAGATCAAACATGACTGAAGGAGAATTACGCGAAGATGGATACTCAAACCTCCTCACAAATGTACTTGTGAGATCATGATACTGGGGGCATTTGTTAGCCTCAAAATCCTCAAGACCGGCACTATGCAGATATGATTTAAATTCTTCTTTAACTCTCGCATGGTCCATAAAATTTTCCGACGGCCATTCGCAAGGCCGCACTAGAGCGTCCCTTGGTGGATCTTCATCAGCATCACGCATAGCAATCATGGGTCCTTGCTTCTTAGAATAACCACCTTGGAACATCTTCCTAAGCATTATTGTTTTTATCTGAAAAATCCCCGAAATTTTTAGTAAATTCAAACAAAAGTGAACCAACTTCAATAAAACTGATAGCAACTACTCCTACAAGTGCCTAGAGCCTATATCAAGCATTAGAACTACTTGGAACCATATAAATTTGACATGCAAGCTCAAGAACATGGTCACCTATGCAGCACAAATTTGCAAAGAATAAAGCACTAGAACAAAAAATAATTGGACCAATGGAGGAGTCACATACCAAGGAACAATCTCCCCAAGCAGTTTTGCCAGAGGTGCTTTGAGCAAGGAGATCGAAAATCACAGCAAAAGTGGCTGGAACTCGTGCTTGAGTTGGTTTTTCGGGTTTGTGTGAGACAGAGGAAGACGATGGGTGCTGGGATAAGTGGAGGAGGGCCACCGTGGGCCCACGAGATAGGGGGCGCGCCCTCCACCCTCGTGGCCAGGTGGCAGCTCCCCCCGTGGTAATTTTTGCACAGTAAATCCTCAAATATTCCCGAAAAAATCATATTAAATTGGCATGTCATTCCGAGGACTTTTATTTTCGGGATATTTTTATATTGCACGGATAAGTCAGGAAACAGACAGAAAAATACTATTTTTACTTTATTTCTACTAAATAACAGAAAGTATAGAAGGGGTACAGAAGTTTGCTTCTAGTTTCATCCATCTCATGCTCATAAAAAAGAATCCACTAACAAGGTTGATCAAGTCTTGTTAACAAACTCATTCCGATAATCATGAAACCGGAGAAATTTTGAATAACACTAAGTTACCTCAACGGGGATATGCACATCCCCTATAATAAGTATATCACATTTCTTTTTGATAGTAGGAAGAGGAAATTCAAAACCTCCAATTATAATTGATGGAATTTTTCCAATGGAGTTGATACTATGAACTTGAGGTTGTTTCCTCGGAAAGTGTACCGTATGCTCATTACCATTAACATGAAAAGTGGCATTGCCTTTGTTGCAATCAATAACAGCCCCTGCAGTATTAAGAAATGGTCTTCCAAGAATAATAGACATACTATCATCCTCGGGAATATCAAGAATAACAAAGTCCGTTAAAACAGTAACGTTTGCAACCACAACAGGCACATCCTCACAAATACCGACAGGTATAGCAGTTGATTTATCAGCCATTTGCAAAGATATTTCAGTAGGTGTCAACTTATTCAGGTCAAGTCTACGATATAAAGAGAGAGGCATAACACTAACACCGGCTCCAAGATCACATAAAGCAGTTTTAATATAATTTATTTTAATGGAGCAAGCTATAGTAGGTACTCCGGGATCTCCAAGTTTCTTTGGTATTCCACCCTTAAAAGTATAATCAGCTAGCATGGTGGAAATTTTAGCTTTCGGTATCTTTCTTTTATTAGTAATGATATCCTTCATATATGTAACATCCCAAATTTTCAATTTGGAATGTTATACAATAGATCATCATGCATATCATATTTTATTTGTTTTTGGTTTTGATCCAAGAAAATTCTACGCAACTCAAGGACCCACGGAGAGAGTTGAGAATTTCGTTATTTTCATATTTGAGTTTTCTCAAATTTTGAAAATAGGATCATTTGGTTTTATTTATTTTATCATCAATTATTTCTATTACAAAAATATGAGAGAGGGAATAAAATGACTTTCCCAAAATAAAGAAAATTTGAGGATTTAATAATAAAATCAAATAAGATTTATTTCGGAGTTTTTCGATATTTTTATTTGAATTTAGGAAAAATATGCGTTTTCCAAAATTGCATTTAGGGCCCAAATAAATGTTCACTTTGTCTGGCTTGATTTTAGAAGCCCGAGGAAATTTATTTCAGGATTTTTGGAGTCTGTTTAGTATTTCTTTTTATTTTTCTTCCGAACGTAATTATTTAAAAAAAACGAACCGACTCCGGGCCGTGCCCGAGCGGGACACCGCCCGAAGGCAGCCTTTAAATACCGGCGCCCCGAGCCGCCCCAGCCCATAACCGCCGCCGCCAGCCCACCCGCACCCAAACCCTAACCCTAACCCTACCGCCGTCGCCCGAGGTTCGCCGCCGCCTCGATTTCCGTGCCGGTTTAAATAAAAACCGATTGGTTTTCGTCAGTTTTATTTTTCGGTTTAGGTTAATTAGCGAACGTTCGTTCGTTAATCCGTTCGCCGTTTTTTTCTTTTTCTCGGATTTTCCGCGGTTATTTTCTGATCGCGATTTCTGATCCGAATTTTCGTTTTAGTATAACTTTTCGCTCGTTTATCGGAATCAGGCGTTTCAAGCACCTGGAGTTTCGTCTCGAAACCCTCTATCCGTTTAACCAAATTAAACAAGTTTTTGCTTCTGTAAAATTTCACTTAGATCCAGATTAGTAGAACGAAGTTGTTCTCTTTCGCCGTTTGATTTTCGTTGCTTCGTTCGATTTGATTCTTTTTGCCAACCGGAGTTCTTAAGTTGAACTTTCTGGTTAGATCTCTTATTTGAGTTTTACCTGTGCATTAGATGAGTACTTATTGTATGCTTGTTTGTTTGTCTGTGATAGAATTCCCGGAGTGCGTCGCCTGTTATTTCGAATCTCTAGGTTTCGTGGATCATCAGCAAGGCAAGTAACACTTTGATCATACCTCTTTTACTACCCAGTTTTATTGCATTAGATCAATCCTCAAACATTGCATGGTTAGGATCTAATTAAAATTGTGGGATGGGAAGTAGTTGAGGTAGTACCTATTACCTGTTTTATTATCAACCTTTGGGAGTTACTTCTACGTTTACTTATTATGCCATGCTATGCTAGTAGACGTGGATTGGGTGAGTGATATCCATGACAGATGTGAGTTTGATTAATTAATGGATTATCTAAGGTGGCAACTTAAACACACATCTGGGTGGATTGAGGTACCTGGGTATTCCAGGAATGCCTGTTGTTTTCTTATGGACCGCCACCCAGGCTCAGAGGGATCATGAGATTATTCATACTAGAAACTTCCGTGTGCAGCCACAAGCCATTATGGGCTCTGGCATAGTTGACTAAGTCGTGCGAACTCTTATAGTGGTAGACTAGCAGATGTAGGGGATGTAGGGGATGTAGGTTGGTACGGTCTATCACATCGTAAGGTGCTAGCGCTTCTGAAAGACTATGTCTCGGTCATCCGTTTCTCAAACACCATGTAGTGCGAGAATCCCAACGGAGGAGATTGAGTCTTGTGGGGAAAAGTGCGCAAACCTCTGCAGAGTGTACAAACTAATCATGGTTAGCCGTGTCCCCGGTTATGGACATTTTGAGTATCTAGTACTTGGATATCATGTGAATCTCATCATGTTACTTTAATTAACTTTGTTGGGTTTTAGTGATGATTATTTTAATGGGATTGAGGATGCTGTCAACCATTCTCAGTGTTTAACAACCACCATGATAGTTAAATAAATTTATTCCTTTGCAGTAGGGAAAAATTGGCTTTACGCAAAACTGTAACAATAGAGCTTTCCACCAGCCATATATGCATGTAGTATAGGCTTAATCTTTCATTACTCTCTATGTGTTACATTGCCAGCATATTCCATGTGCTGACCCGTTTTCGGGCTGCAACGTTTCATGTTGCAGACTTTTCAGACGACGAGTAAGGTGCCTTTTAGGTCGTGGTTCTATACTTAAGGATGCCGTTGGAGTTGATGGACTCGCTTATCTTCCAAGCCTTCCGCTGTTATCGTTATAAGATGGACTTAAGCCATATTTATTGTAATAAGTTCTCTTTGAGACATCGATGTATTAAGTGTGTGATTGCTACTCTGTTATAAATCCTTCAAAGTACTGTGTGGTGTCAGCATTACTGATCCAGGGATGACACCTGAGCACAGAGGTCAGACTGTTTGAGGTCTGGTCGCTACAATATACTTAGCATAAGGATTTGTTTTGAGCACATCAGTTAATCGCATACGCAAAAAGATAGGTCTAATCATTTCAGCAAAGCGCTCAAAATCCTCATCATCGTTTTTCTTGGATGGTTTGGGAGGAAAAGGCATGTGTTTCTGAACCCATGGTTCTCTTTCTTTACCATGTTTCCTAGCAACAAAGTCTCTTTTATCATAACGTTGATTCTTTGATTGTGGGTGATCAAGATCAACAGCAGGTTCAACTTCTACATCATTATTATTACTAGGTTGAGCACCATCGTGAACATCATCATTAATATTTTCACTAGGTTCATGTTCATTACCAGATTGTGTTTTAGCATCAGACATAGAGATATCATTTGGATTATCAGGTGGTTCAGCAATAGGTTCACTAGAAGTTTGAACAGTTCTATCATTTTTCTTTTTCTTCTTTTTAGAAGAACTAGGAGCATCAGTATTATTTCTCTGAGAATCTTGCTCAATTCTCCTAGGGTGGCCTTCAGGATACAAAGGTTCCTGAGTCATTCTACCAGTTCTAGTAGCCACTCTAACAGCATAATCATTTTTCTTACTATTCATTTCATCAAGCACTTCTTTTTGAGCTTTAAGTACTTGTTCTACTTGAGTGGTAACCATAGAAGCATGTTTGCTAACAAGTTTAAGTTCACCTCTAATATTAGCCATGTAATCACCCAAGCATCTAATCATATAAGCATTTTCTTTTAATTGTCTACCAAAATAAGCATTGAAGTCGTCTTGCTTAAACATAAAGCTATCAAACTCATCCAAGCATTGACTAGCAATTTTAGTAGGAGGGACTTCAGCTTTATCATATCTATAGAGAGAATTTACCTTTACTACCTGTGTCGGGATATCGGGATCAGGAGGTTCTTCAGTGAATAAGTGATCATGATCATATGTTTCTTCAACAGGCGGTGAATTAAGACCATGTATTTCTTCAATAGGAGGTAAATTCTTAACATCTTCAGCTTTAATACCTTTTTCTTTCATAGATTTCTTTGCCTCTTGCATATCTTCGGGGCTGAGAAATAGAACACCTCTCTTCTTCAGAGTTGGTTTAGGAATAGGCTCATTAATTGGAGCAGGAGCTGGCTCAGGAGGTGCCCAATTATTTTCATTTGTCAGCATATTGTTCAATAGAATTTCAGCTTCGTCCGGTGTTCTTTCCCTGAAAAGAGAACCAGCACAACTATCCAGATAATCTCTAGAAGCATCGGTTAGTCCATTATAAAAGATATCAAGTATTTCGGGTTTCTTGAGAGGATGATCAGGCAAAGCATTAAGTAACTTGAGAAGCCTCCCCCAAGCTTGTGGGAGACTCTCTTCTTTAATTTGCACAAAGTTGTATATTTCCCTCAAAGCAGCTTGTTTCTTATGAGCAGGGAAATATTTAGCAGAGAAGTAATAAATCATATCCTGGGGACTACGCACACAACCAGGATCAAGAGAATTAAACCATATCTTAGCATCACCCTTTAATGTGAACGGAAATATTTTAGGTATATAAAAGTAGCGCGATCTCTCATCATTAGTGAACAGGGCAGCTATATCATTTAACTTAATAAGATATGCCACAACAGTTTCAGATTCATAGCCATAAAAAGGATCAGATTCAACCAAAGTAATTATATCAGGATCAACAGAGAATTCATAATCCTTATCAGGAACATAGATAGGTGAAGTAGCAAAAGCAGGGTCAGGTTTCATTTTATCCCTAAGTGATTCTTTGTTCCATTTAACTAATAGCCTCTTGAGCTCATATCTATCTTTGCAAGCTAAAATAGCGGCAGAAGATTCCATATCAAAAAGATAACCCTCAGGAATAACAGGCATATTTTCATCATCACTTTCATCATCGTATTCAGATTCAATAATTTCTTTTTCTCTAGCCCTAGAAATTTGTTCATCAATAAATTCACTAAGGGGCACAGTAGTATCAGGCATAGAAGCAGTTTCATCATAAGTATCATGCATAGCAGAAGTGGCATCATAAATAACATGCGACATATCGGAACGAATAGAAGAAGCAGGTTTAGGTGTTGCAAGCTTACTCATAACAGAAGGTGAATCAAGTGCAAGGCTAGATGGCAGTTCCTTACCTCCCCTCGTAGTTAAGGGATAAATTGTTGTCTTAGCGTCTTTCAAGTTCTTCATAGTGTCCATCATATATAAATCCCAAGTGACTCAAAGAATAGAGCTATGCTCCCCAGCAACGGCGCCAGAAAAAAGTCTTGATAACCCACAAGTATAGGGGATCGCAACCGCTTTCGAGGGTAGAGTATTCAACCCAAATTTATTGATTCGACACAAGGGGAGCCAAAGAATATTCTCAAGTATTAGCAGCTGAGTTGTCAATTCAAACACACCTGGAAACTTAGTATCTGCGGCAAAGTGTTTAGTAGCACAGTAATATGATAGTGGTGGTAATGGTAACAAAAGAGTAGTGCAAGCAAAAGTAAATATTTTTGGTGTTTTGTAGTGATTGTAACAGTAGCAGCGGGAAAGTAAATAAGTGTAAACCAGTATATGGAAAACATGTAGGCACCGGATCAGTGATGGATAATTATGCCGGATGCGGTTCATCATGTAACAGTCATAACATAGGGTGACACAAAACTAGCTCCAATTCATCAATGTAATGTAGGCATGTATTCCGTAAATAGTCATAGGTGCTTATGGAAAAGAACTTGCATGGCATCTTTTGTCCTACCCTCCCGTGGCAGCGGGGTCCTATTGGAAACTAAGGGATATTAAGGCGTCCTTTTAATAGAGAACCGGAACAAAGCATTAGCACATAGTGAATACATGAACTCCTCAAACTATGGTCATCACCGGGAGTGGTCCCGATTATTGTCACTTCGGGGTTGCCGGATCATAACACATAGTAGGTGACTATAGACTTGCAAGATAGGATCAAGACCACACATATATTCATGAAAACATAATAGGTTCAGATCTGGAATCATGGCACTCGGGCCCTAGTGACAAGCATTAAGCATAGCAAAGTCATCGCAACATCAATCTCAGAACATAGTGGATACTAGGGATCAAACCCTAACAAAACTAACTCAATTACATGATAAATCTCATCCAACCCATCACCGTCCAACAAGCCTACGATGGAATTACTCACGCACGGCGGTGAGCATCATGAAATTGGTGATGGAGGATGGTTGATGATGACGACAACGACGAATCCCCCTCTCCGGAGCCCCGAAAAGACTCCAGATCAGCCCTCCCGAGAGGTTTTAGGGCTTGGCGGCGGCTCCGTATCGTAAAACGCGATGATTTCTTCTCTCTGATTTTTCTCTCTTTGAAAGTAGATATATAGAGTTGGAATTGGCGTCGGAGGGCATCTAGGGGGCCCACGAGGTAGGGGCGCGCCCAAGAGGGGGGGGGGGGCGCTCCCACCCCCGTGGACAGGGTGTGGGCCCCCTGGTCTTTATCTTTGGCGAGGATTTTTTATTGTTCTTCTAAGATGTTCCATGGAGTTTCAGTTCATTCCGAGAATATTTGTTTTCTGCACATAAAACAACATCATGGCAATTCTGCTGAAAACAGCGTCAGTCCGGGTTAGTTCCATTCAAATCACACAAGTTAGAGTCCAAAACAAGAGCAAAAGTGTTTGGAAAAGTAGATACGACGGAGACGTATCAGTGACTCTGCGTGATTTGCAGTAGTGGCACCACACCAACGGCAGCGGGTTGTGATGAGCAACCGGCTGCAGTGCGCGTGCCGGCGGGGGTGTGATGAGACCCACAGGCAATGGTACAGGTGGGGACTTGGCGCATATTTGGTTGTTGCCTGCTGAAGAGCAGGTGGACGAGCAGCCAGCGGACATGGCTGATGCGGCCAGAGCTTCTGATGCTAGGCAGAGTAAGTAGAGAAGAGGAGAAGCGAACATTGGATATGTCAGTTTCATTACTTGGAGAGTAGCATAGCACCATATATAGCCATAGTCTAGGTTTGGATTCCAACCAGCTATAGGAGCACGTCTCTCTTTTTTCTAAAACTCAGCAACGTCTCTTTACTGGTACACTAGCTTGTTCTGTACGCCTTCTCAAGTCTTTGATTCCTCCACCTGACATCTGGGACCCACCGGAAGGGTCTGTGTATTTCACGAAAAAAACGTGCCCCCCGCTGACAGGTCAGACCCACCAGCTATCTTCGCACGCAAGGAAGTGCCTCCTTATTACGCGCAAAAAAAATGAATACTCCCCTTGCCAGCTGGAACCCAGCATCGTGGGAGGCTGACTTGTAGGCCTACCAAGTTGACGGGGACGGAGGGCTTTGTCAACTTAGTCAATATGAACGATTCTAGCTCCAGTTACCGTACGATGTTCATCCAACAGCAGTAGTGCTTCTTCAATCTCTGGTCTTCTAGCTCCAGCCACCCAAACCAACGCCGGTCGTGCCGCGTGCTCCTGCCTCCCGTGGCCGGCTGTGATGTCACGGAGGCCTCACCGCCCCCTACTACTCCTACCGCTCGCCAGGTCATCCCTCTACTCACCCACACCCCCCTGTTATTCTGCGGCGACGGCAGCCTCACACCGCAGTCGAACCAGTGAACGCTGGTACTCCTCTCTGCCTGGGCATCCACTGCCATGTCTTCCCCGGCTCCGCGTCGTCCCCTTCCTAGGCCTCGCCGTCGTCCACCACCTTGGTGCTCTCAGTGCAGCGTGGTCAATGTGGTCAACGACCGACTTCTATCGGATGATTACTGTACGTGGAGAGGCTGACAGCTGGGTCCACGGCCGCAGCTGGGTCCATGGCCACAACCCAGTCTTTTTGTGATTTGCCAAGTAAGTTGCTTTGTCAGGCCTGTTGGCTGCAAATCTTTGAAGACGGGGAGAGCTTCATTTCGCTGGCCGAGAAAATGGCCTATCAGTAGTGAGAAATGGGCTGTACATTTTTAAAACACATCAAACCGACAATTAGTTTCAAATTTCTTTTTTTCATTTCGAGATTTTAAATTGCATTATTTTTTATGCATGGACAATTTGTTGGATTTTATATTGATATACATTTTTTTAAAATCAGTTTGAATGTGACTCGAAATTTTCGGATTAAAAACAGTTCAGACCGCACCGAAATATGCAAAATTTCGTATAATGTTTTAACCGTGGCCACAATATGGGCTGTAATACTAACAAAAAGAATATGGGCTCAAAAAAAAACCTTAAGAATTAGCAAAAGGGTTGTAAATTATTAGAAATAATGGCAGATGGGTTGTATGCTGTTTTCCACAGATTCGAGGCTTTCCTAAAAAAAGGTTGACGCACAAGTAGTGACTGTTGGATGTCCATCCAACGGCCGTCGTGCTTCTTCAATCTCTGCTCTTCCTGCTCCAGCCGCTCAAACTAGCATCGGCGGGACTGCCTGCTCCCTCCTCCCCGCGGCCGGCTGTGCTGCCGCGCAGGCCTCACCGCCCCACCGTACTTCCGTCGCTGGCCTAGCCATCCCTCTACTCACCCACACCTGCTGTTATTCTCCGGCGACGGCAAACAAACCAGTAAACCCTCGTACACTCGTACTCCCCTCCGCGTGGGAAACAACTGCTGAGTCTTCCCTACCTCTGTGTCGTTCCCTTCCAAGGCCTCGCCGTCGTCCACCGCCCTGGTGCTCTCGGCGCGGCGTGGTCAACGTGGTCAAGGAACGACTTCCATCGGAAGAGTACCACACGTGGAGAGGCTGACAGCTGGGTCCATGGCAGCCGTAAGGAAGTGCCTCCTTATTACGCGGAAAATAATTATTCGTCCACATGACAGCAGGGACCCACCGCACGGGCCACCGTATTTGGTGAAAAAAAATGTTTCCCCCCTGACTGCTGGGACCCACCAGACGGGCCAACGTATTTCACGAAAAACGTTCCCCCCGCTGTCAGCTCGGACCCACCGGAGGTGCCTCCTTATTACGCACAAAAAAAATGAATACTCCCCCTGCTAGTTGGGACACACCTTGGTGGGAGGCTGACTTGTGGGCCTACTAAGTTGATGGGGACGGAGTGATTTGTCAACTTAGTCAATATGAACGATTCTAGCTCTAGTGACCGTACGATGTCCATCCAACGGCCGTAGTGCTTCTTCAACCTCTGGTCTTGTTGCTCCAGCCGCCCAAAGTAGCGCCGGTCGTGCCACATGCTCCTACCTCCCGTGGCTGGCTGTGCTGTCGCGGAGGCCTCACCGCCCCCTACTATTCCCACCGCTGGCCAGGCCCTGCGACAACGGCAGCCTCACACCGCAGCCGAACCAGTGAACCCTCGTACTCCTCTCTGCGCGGGCTTCCACTGCCGCGTCTTCCCCGGCTCCGCGTCGTCCCCTTCCTAGGCCTCGCCGTCGTCCACTGCCCTGGTGCTCTCGGCGCGGCGTGGTCAACGTGGTCAAGGAATGGCTTCCATCGGACGTGGACTATACGTGGAGAGGCTGACAGCTGGGTCCACGGCCGCAGCAAGGAAGTGCCTCCTTATTAAGCGCAAAATAATTATGCCTCCACCTGACAGCGGGGACCCACCGGACGGGCCACCGTATTTCGTAAAAAACATTTCCCCCTGACTGTTGGGACCCACCAGCTACATCTTCGCACGCAAGGAAGTGCGTCCGGGCAAAAAAAAATACGATTTGCTCCCCTGACTGCTGGGATCCACCAGCTACATCTTCGCACGCAAGGAAGTGTCTGACAGTCGGGACCCACCTGGTCGAAGCGTACTTAGTGTTGTCATTATGGTCACGAACGTGTACGTACATACTGGTCGTTGTAGAGGTGCGCACGTGTCGTAGTAGAGGCGCGCACGTAGCATGTACACGTACGTACAGTGGCCAGGATGCAAGAAAGAAAATACGGCCATGTACGTACATACAGGCAGGGTCTCGAACGCCTACTCGCACATACGTACGGCCAGGGCTTGTGTACATGGCTGGGTCGGAACGGAGAAACATCGTCATCGTCGTGTTCATGGGGAGCCAACTGGCTGGGTCGGAAAGGAATGCGTTGTCGTGTTCATCGGGAGGGCTTGGACGGAACAGCCGATGGAAACGAGGCCTGGCGTACCACAGAATGGAGGAAACAGCCTTGTGTTCGACCGACCACGTTCGAAACGGGATCCTGTTCATCGGGAGGGGTCTGGCGTACCGCAAAATGGAGGAAACGGACCTCCTACGGTCGAAACGGGGGTCTTGTTGATCGGGAGGGGTGTGGCGTACCGCAAAACGGAGGAAACAGACTTGTGTTGGAGCGCTACGGTCGAAACGAGGGTCCTGTTCATCGGGAGGGGTGTGGCGTACCGCAAAACGGGACTCCACGGGATACTGTTCATCTCCACCGTCGACCCCCTCCAGCCTCCACGGGCTACTGTTCATCCACCGCCGACCTCCTCCAGCCTCCACTTGCAACTGTTCATCCATGGGCTCCTGTTCATCCAGCCTCCACCGCGCGCTACTCCACCGGCTACTATTCAACCAGCCCTCTCCACGGGCTCCTGTTCAACCACCCCTCCACGGGATACTGTTCATCTTGCCCTCCACCGTCTACTATTCATCCTGCCCTCCACGGGGTGGTCCTATTCATCCTGCCCTCCACTGGGTCCTGTTCATCCAGCCCCAACCGGCTCGAACGATCAAGGTCCTGTTCATCCACCCCCACCGGGAACTGTTCATCCAAACCCCCCAACAACGCTCACTGTTCATCCAGAGGCAACGCCACGGGGTCCTGTTCATCCACCCCCACCAGGAACGATTCATCCACCCCCCCCCCCCGCAACGCTCACTGTTCATGCAGAGGCAGCATCGATCGGCTTCAGTTAGCAATAGCGAAGGAATCGCTCGATCGGGTTCAGTTAACAACCATCGATCGATCGCCCGGGTTCAGTAATGCGTAGCCTCTAGTGCAATCGCTCGGGTTCAGTTAGAGCCCAACGCCTCGCACACACGCGCGTACGTACGAGAGAAACGAGCATCGCTCGGCCCCTGACCACCTACCGTAACCGGGGACTCCCCGATATTTTCCTCGCCCTTGCTTCTACCATGGTTTTTTCCGTCATGGACGGCCCAAAGAATGTCATGCAGCTACGTCTCCGGCCCGCCCAGGACAAAAAGCCCATTTTCTGTCATGATTTTTTGTCATAGAAGTAGGACCCCGCCACATCTATGATGATACCGGGTTTTGTCACAATTATCGTCATAGAAGTGTCATAAGTATGACGGAAAAGATTTTCGTTTGACCCAAAATGTCACGGATGTGTCTTTTTTTGTAGTGTTGTGTGGATGAAGCCTTTGAGATTTAGGAAGACCGGGATATGAGAGGAATTAAGGAGACACAAAAGCTCAAGCTTGGTGATGCCCAAGGCATCCCAAGATAATATTTCAAGAAGTCTCAAGCGTCTAAGCTTGGGGATGCCCCGGTTGGCATCCCACCTTTCTTCTTCGACAACTATCGGTTAGTATCGGTTGATCCTAAGTTTTTGCTTCTTCACATGATGTTTGCTATTGTTAGAATGTCATTTTATTTTGTTTTGCTTGCTGTTTGAATAAAATATCAAGTTCTGAAATTATTAAATGGGAGAGTCTTCACATAGCTAAATAATTATTTAACTACTCATTGATCTTCACTTATATCTTTTTGGAGTAGTTTGTCATTTACTCGTGTGCTTCACTTATATCCTATGAGTAAATGGTTGAATGAATTGAATATCATAAATCTGAAATCATACATGTTTCATATGCTTATCCCATGGGGAGTAATGACTTCACATATAAGAAGTAGAGGCGGTAAATTTATTGAAGGTTAAAAAACATTGTATTGGTCACTTGAACAATTCATGAAAGAATACTGAAGGAAGAGAGATTTCACATATAAATATATTATCTTGGACATCTTTTGTAATTGTGAGCACTCATTAAATATGACATGCTAAAATGTTGATGTTGGACAAGGAAGACAACGTAATGGGTTATGTTTTCTTATATCCGAAATAAAGTATATTGTCATGGATCGCCCAACACGTTGAGCTTGCCTTTCCCCCTCATGCTAGCCAAATTCTTTGCACCAAGTAGAGATACTACTTGTGCTTCTGAACATCCCTTAAACCAGTATTGCCTTGAGATTCCACCATACCTACCTATCGATTGAGTAAGATCCTTCAAGTAAGTTGTCACCGGTGCATGCAACAAAAATTGCTCTCTAAATATGTATGATCTTTTAGTGTGGAGAAAATAAGCTTTATACGATCTTGTGATATGGAAGCAATAAAAGCGACGGACTGCATAATGAAGGTCCCTATCACAAGTGGCAATATAAAGTGACGTTCCCTCGCATTAAGATTTTGTGCATCCAACTATAAAAGCGCATGGCAACCTCTGCTTCCCTCTGCGAAGGGCCTATCTTTTATTCTTGTCTTTTACCTTATGCAAGAGTCATGGTGATCTTCACCTTTCCCTTTTACATTTTATCCTTTGGCAAGCACATTGTGTTGGAAAGATTCTGATATATATATATATATCCAATTGGATGTAAGGCATCATGAGCTATTATTGTTGGCATTACCCTTGAGGTAAAAGGTTGGGAGGCGAATCTATAAGCCCCTATCTTTCTCTGTGTCTGATTAAAACTTTCAACCCACCAATATCGCGTGAGTGTTAGCAATTATGAAAGACTAAATGATAGTTGAGTATGTGGAGTTTGCTAAATCAAAGCTCTTACATAGACTCTTCCTGAAAATAAGATGAATTATAATTGTTTGATGACTGATAACATGGTTTGTCAGTTTTCAAGAAAGCTTATGATCTATACTTTAACATGTGAATATCTTGTAACTTGATCATGAGAAGCTTTATGAGATGAGCTACTGTTATGATATATAATGATGCTAGAAAAGGTGATTGAAATTATCATTGATCAAACTTGTGCACCCGCTAGCATTCACACTTCATAAATTATTTCTTTTATCATTTACCTACTCGAGGACGAGCAGGAATTAAGCTTGGGGATGCTGATACGTCTCCAACGTATCTATAATTTATGAAGTATGCATGCTATTATATTATCTGCTTTGGATGTTTATGGGCTTTATTAAACACTTCTATATTATTTTTTGGACTAACCTATTAACCCAGAGCCCAGTGCCAGTTTCTGTTTTTTCCATTGTTTCAGTGTTTCGCAGAAAAGGAATATCAAACGGAGTCCAAACGGAATGAAACCTTCGGGAGCGTGATTTTTGGAACGAACGTGATCCAGGAGACTTCGAGTTGAAGTCAAGGAAGCTTCGAGGTGGCCACGAGGAAGGGAGGCGCGCCTGCCCCCTGGGCGCGCCCCCACCCTCATGGCTCCCCTGACCGACTTCTTTCGCCTATATATATATATCCATATACCCGAAAAACATCGGGGAGCAGAATAGATCGGGAGTTCCGCCGCCGCAAGCCTCTGTAGCCACCGAAAACCAATCAGGACCCTGTCCCGGCACCCTGCCAGAGGGGGGATCCCTCACCGATGGCCATCTTCATCATCCCGGCGCTCTTCATGACGAGAAGGGAGTAGTTCACCCTTGGGGCTGAGGGTATGTACAAGTAGCTATGTGTTTGATCTCTCTCTCTCGTGTTCTTGATTTGGCACGATCTTGATGTATCACGAGCTTTGCTATTATAGTTGGATCTTATGATGTTTTCCCCCTCTACTCTCTTGTAATGGATTGAGTGTTTCCTTTGAAGTTATCTTATCGGATTGAGTCTTTAAGGATTTGAGAACACTTGATGTATGTATTGCATGTGCTTATCTGTGGTGACAATGGGATATTCACGTGATCTACTTGATGTATGTTTTGGTGATCAACTTGCGGGTTGTGAACTTATGCATAGGGGTTGACACACGTTTTCGTCTTGACTCTCCGGTAGAAACTTTGGGGCACTCTTTGAAGTTCTTTGTGTTGGTTGAATAGATGAATTTGAGATTGTGTGATGCATATCGTATAATCATACCCACGGATACTTGAGGTGACATTGGAGTATCTAGGTGACATTAGGGTTTTGGTTGATTTATGTCTTAAGGTGTTATTCTAGTACGAACTCTAGGATAGATCGAACGGAAAGAATAACTTCGTGTTACTTTACTACGGACTCTTGAATAGATCGATCAGAAAGGATAACTTTGAGGTGGTTTCGTACCCTACAATAATCTCTTCATTTGTTCTCCGCTATTAGTGACTTTGGAGTGACTCTTTGTTGCATGTTGAGGGATAGTTATATGATCTAATTATGTTATTATTGTTGAGAGAACTTGCACTAGTGAAAGTATGAACCCTAGGCCTTGTTTCCTAGCATTGCAATACCGTTTACGCTCACTTTTATCATTAGTTACCTTGCTGTTTTTATATTTTCAGATTACAAAAACCTATATATACCATCCATATTGCACTTGTATCACCATCTCTTCACCGAACTAGTGCACCTATACAATTTACCATTGTATTGGGTATGTTGGGGACACAAGAGAGTCTTTGTTATTTCGTTGCAGGGTTGTTTGAGACAGACCATCTTCATCCTACACCTCCCACGGATTGATAAACCTTAGGTCATCCACTTGAGGGAAATTTGCTACTGTCCTACAAACCTCTACACTTGGAGGCCCAACAACGTCTACAAGGAGAAGGTTGCGTAGTAGACATCAAACACCTACATGGCTATACGTCGTAGGACTTATGTACTAAAATGCAGAATATTGATTTACAACAAGAGTCACAAACAATACACAATAAGTATCTCAAAACTACAATTTGTAGATAACCTTTCATGTTGTCTCCATTTTAGAATATCCATTCTTAATTCGTATATATAGCATTGGTTTATATGTAAATCAGATGAGATAATTATGTCATGCCACTATATTTAATATAACATCTCATAATACACATTTTGCTATCTTTATAATTATACTCCAAGAACGGTGTTCATTTCAGTTATCTCACCTTAAGATCATATATCTACTATGCAAACAAAGTCATTTAATTTATGTATTATCACATGCATAGGACTAAGAGTTCCCGCATCAATGCGCGGGGCATTATCTAGTAATGTATGGTGCCCCGCCCCTACGCCTACAAGTATTTAGATGTGAGTTGGAAACACCACACATTACCACGAATTCAAATAAAATGTGAGATTGTTCGATATATAGTATTGTTTAGATTGTTCGATATTTAGTTGTAAGCTGCAAACGCCACACATTATCACAAATTCAAATAAAATGTGAGATTGTTCGATGTATAGTATGGTTTAGATTGTTCGACATTTAGCTGTGAGTTGCAAACGCCATGCATTATCACATTATGGTATAACATGTGCAAAACCACATCACGCATATCACTGCTATATTCATGCATGCATATGTTTATAACACTATGATCTCCTATTCAAATACGTGAATCCACTTTCATATCAAAATATGATCTTTGTTAGTCTCTTACACCCACACAATCCTCTAACCTTTGTAGCTAGCACTAACTTTCTCTCGTGCACGCACACGCCCTCCTCGCCCTCCCCCTCCCTCAGCATTCTATCCATCGCGCACATTCATTTTTCTTCTTCTTTAGGTCGTTCTCCCACAGTCTCCACAACTCCTTTCCGACACACACTGATCGATAAACCTCTCTAGCGATGTCTGCCTACAACATACACACGCACCTTCCATCTCCTCCTTCTGTGTCCATGCCTCGTGTCTCTCATACGGCCCCACACACGTGTAAACTCTCGCCCCTCTTTTCATCAGTCTCACAACCGCACACTCCTCCCCCTATCTAGCTAGTAGATCGGCCTCTCGCACCACCTCCTAGATCCATTCTCTTTGTCTATCTATCTCGCTGGGCCTTATTTGCCTCTAACAAATGGATGTACACCGACCGATCTCCCGCTATACATATAGCTAGCTAGGTCCTTATAACTCATTTTCCCCACGCGTCGATCGATCTACCTCATTAGTTATGTCTCTCCCTTCCTCCGACAAACAACAATTGATCTACTGATCTAGTTAGGTTTGCTCACCAAACACATGGTTCCTCTTCATCATCCATGCATGCGTCCTGACAGATCTATCACACACAGGCACACACAGAAACACATCGCCACTCTTACTGATAATATTGCAGTTCTACCCTCAGTTTGTCTAGTAGGCCTCTCCCACCATCTTCAAGAAGTAGCTCCATCACCCATCCAACACTCTACCCCTCTCCCTTCCTCCCTCTCTCTCTCTCTCTCTCTCTCTCTCTATCCCAACCTATTTCCTGTCCTTCAGTTATGTATGGATGTCGACCGCTCTCCCTCAAGACATAGCTGGGTCTCTCCTTCTCAACACATATACGAGTCATTCTACCTCTTTAGTTAGGCCTCTTCCTCCCCCCTCCCCCACCCCCCCACACACACTGATACATCGAGTGCTCTAGTCATGTCTCCCTGCCACACACAAACTTGCCCTGTGCCCTCTGACGTTCTGGTAGGTCACTCACCCTATATCTTTGACTTGCACACACACAATTTCGATGGCTCTCTTCATCGATCTCGCACCCACCCACTTGATCCTCTCTTCGACTCTATCGATACCTATGACCCCTCCCTCTCTTCTAGTGGTCGCCTCCTCTATATATGATATGGATAGGCCTCTATTTCACACACATTGCGTGCAAAAAATTGTTTGAGATGTCATCGACATGTAACAGCCTGGATTTTTGCCCTTTTATTTTTCCTTTGATTTTCTTGGATTTCTGATTTATATCTTCCTAGGTTCTGAAACTTGGGAAGATCATGTCTTCCTAGGTTTTATAGTGGCTTGTCACCCTCATCACCATCCCAAGATCATGTCATTTCCATCCTTGACCTAATCCCAATATTCTTTTGTTGGGAATATTCCTTTTCTGGTAAAGGAATAACCCTTTAAACCCTAGGTTGTGAAGCAACCTATATTTATATCTCTCCTAAAATTCCCAAATAATCCTCATAAATTGTTTGGGTTCTATCTTGCTGAAATATGGCAAAATATTTCATTGCCATGTTAAAAAATAATCCTCCAATAATTCTTTTCCTATTCTGCCCTAAGTGGCACTTTGCAAAGGAAATGCTATTTATATTTTCCTGATTGACCCAAAACTTCTTGGAAACCTTTTCCCGTCCATATCATTGGCTCATGTCAAAATTCAGCTCAATTTGCCTAGTAAATATTTTTCAGCAATTTTCCAAAGTTTCTGTCCAGGAAGGAACTTTGTGAAGGAGCTATATTCTAGGCATATCCAAATAGGTTGAAAATTTTCAAGGTCCTTTATATGTTCAAATAATGACTCTCCACTCTCATGTAACTCATCTATGTGAGCCCAGCCCCAAATCTTAGTTTCTGGCCAGATTTTCAGTTTGTGAAGCAACTATATTTTATATATCTTCAATTGAGGTGAAACTTTACCACGAAATGCTTCTACCTATATAAACTCCCTCCACCAAGTTTTAGCTCAATTAGTTAATCCAATTTCCCTGTGCAACTTTTCCAAGTTTCTGTCCAGAATAAAGCTTTGTGAAGCAAGTGCCACTTTGGTATTTCCAAATGGCATGAAATCTTTACAGCAGCTTCATACCATCATATAACCCCTCTCTGCCAAATTTCAGCTCATGAAAATAAAGTATGTGAGTGTATCATCCAAATCCCTAATTCTAGCCAGTTTTGCACTTTATATAGCAACCCTCATCTAAACTCCTCCTCTTAGTCTGAGTTTTGGTGATTGATACGTCCATTTTGCATCATGCTTTTATATCGATATTTATTGCATTATGGGCTGTTATTACACGTTATGTCACAATACTTATGCCTATTCTCTCTCATTTTACAAGGTTTACATCAGGAGGGAGAATGCCGGTAGCTGAATTCTGGGCTGGAAAAGGAGCAAATATTGGAGACCTATTCTGCACAACTCCTAAAGTCCTGAAACTCCACGAAAGTTATTTTTGGAAATAATAAAAAATACTGAGCGGAAGAAATACGTCAGGGGGGCCACCACCTGTCCACGAGGGTGGGGGGCGCGCCCCTGCCTCGTGGGCCCCCTATTGGTCCTCCGGTGGCCAGCGTCTGCTATAAAGTCTTTCGTCCAGGAAAAAAAATCATAAGCAACCTTTCGGGACTAGACTCCGCCGCCACAAGGCGGAACCTTGGCGGAACCAATCTAGGGCTCTGGAAGAGCTGTTCTGTCGGGGACACTTCCCTCCAGGAGGGGGAAATCATCGCCATCGTCATCACCAACGCTCCTCTCATCGGGAGAGGGCAATCTCCATCAACATCTTCACCAGCACCATCTCCTCTCAAAACCCTAGTTCATCTCTTGTATCCAATTCTTGTCTCCAAGTCCGGGATTGGTGCCTGTAGGTTGCTAGTAGTGTTGATTACTCCTTGTAGTTGATGCTAGTTGGTTTATTTGGTGGAAGATCATATGTTCCGATCCTTTATGCATATAATACCCCTCTGATTATGAACATGAATATTCTTTGTGAGTAGTTACGTTTGTTCCTAAGGACATTGGAGAAGTCTTGCTATTAGTAGTCATGTGAATTTGGCATTCGTTCGATATTTTGATGAGATGTATGTTTTCTATCCTCTAGTGGTGTTATGTGAACGTCGACTACATGACACTTCACCATTGTTGGGCCTAGAGGAAGGCATTGGTAAGTAATAAGTAGATGATGGGTTGCTAGAGTGACAGAAGCTTAAACCATAGTTTATGTGTTGCTTCGTAAGGGGCTGATTTGGATCCATATGTTTCATGCTATGGTTAGGTTTACCTTAATACTTTTTTTGTAGTTGCGGAAGCTTGCAATAGAGGTTAATCATAAGTGGGATGCTTGTTCAAGTAAGAACAACACCCAAGCACCGGTCCACCCACATATCAAATTATCAAAGTACCGAACGCGAATCATATGAACATGATGAAAACTAGCTTGACGATAATTCCCATGTGTCCTCGGGAGGGATTTTCTCTATATAAGAGTTTGTCCAGGCTTGTCCTTTGCTACAAAAAGGATTGGGACACCTTTCTGCACTTTATTTACTTTTGTTACTTGTTGCTCGTTACAAATTATCCTATCACAAAACTATCTGTTACCTATTATTTCAGTGCTTGCAGAGAATACCTTGCTGAAAACCGCTTATCATTTCCTTCCGCTCCTCGTTGGGTTCGACACTCTTACTTATCGAAAGGACTACGATAGATCCCCTATACTTGTGGGTCATCAAGACTCTTTTCTGGCGCCGTTGCCGGGGAGTGAAGCGCCTTTGGTAGGTGGAATTTGGTAAGGAAAAATTTATATAATGTGCTGAAATTTACTCTCACTTGTTACTATGGAAAGTAATCCTCTGAGGGGCTTGTTCGGGGTATCTTCACCCCGACCAGTAGAGCAAATAGTTGCTCCTCAACCTACTGAACCTACTGAAAATGAAAATGTTCACTTTGAGATTCCTTCGGGTATGTTAGAAAAACTGCTAGCTAATCCTTTTGCAGGAGATGGAACAAAGCATCCTGATGAGCGCCTAATATATGTGGATGAAGTTTGTGGATTATTTAAGCTTGCAGGTATACCCGGTGATGTTATTAAGAGGAAGGTCTTCCCTTTATCTTTTAAGGGAGATGCATCGACATGGTATAGGCTATGTGATGATACGGGGTTATGGAACTACAAACGATTGAAATTGGAATTTCATCAAAAAAATTATCCTATGCATCTTGTTCATCGTGATCGCAATTATATATATAATTTTTGGCCTCGCAAAGGAGAAAGCATCGCTCAAGCTTGGGGGAGGCTTAAATCAATGTTATATTCATGCCCCAATCATGAGCTCTCAAGAGAAATAATTATTCAAAGTTTTTATGCTCGGCTTTCTGATAACAATCGCACCATGCTCGATTCTTCTTGTGCTGGCTCTTTTATGATGAAGACTATTGAATTCAAATGAGATTTATTGGATAGAATTAAACGCAACTATTCAGATTGGGATCTCGACGAAGGTAAGGAGTCAGGTATGGCGCCTAAGTTTGATTGTGTTAAATCTTTTCTGGATACCGATGTTTTCCATAAGTTTAGCACCAAATATGGGCTTGGATCTGAGATAGTAGCTTCTTTCTGTGAATCTTTTGCTACTTATGTTGATATGCCCAAGGAGAAGTGGCTTAAATATCATCCTCCCATAGAAGTAAAAGTAGCTGCACCTATTAAAGTTGAAGAAAAGACTATCACTTATAATGATCCTATTGTTCCTACTTCTTATGTTGAGAAACCACCCTTCCCTGTTAGAATAAAGGATCATGCTAAAGCTTCAACTGTGGTCCGTAAAAGCAATATTAGAACTGATACACCTCCTGAGCAAATTAAAGTTGAACCTAATATTGCTATTGTTAAAGATCTCCTGTTTGATAATATCGATGGGCGTGTCATTTATTTCTGTGAGGAAACTGCTAGAATTGCCAAACCTTGTGCTAAAGATAAACATAGACCTGTGGTAGGCATGCCTGTTATTTCTATTAAAATAGGAGATCATTGTTATCATGGCTTATGTGATATGGGTGCTAGTGCTAGTGCAATACCCATTGACTTATACAAAGAAATAAAGCATGATATTGCACCTGCTGAGCTAGAAGGTATTGATGTCACAATTAAACTTGCCAATAGAGATACTATATCACCTATGGGAATTGTTAGAGATGTTGAAGTCTTGTGTGGAAAAACTAAATATCCTGCTGATTTTCTTGTTCTTGGTTCCCCACAAGATAGCTTTTGCCCCATTATATTCGGTAGACCCTTCTTGAACACTGTTAATGCTAAGATAGACTGCGAAAAGGATGTTGTTACTATTGGTCTAGGTGATATGTCTCATGAGTTTAACTTTTCTAAATTTCGTAGACAACACCGTGAAGAGGAATTGCCCAGTAAGGATGAAATTATTGGTCTTGCTTCTATTGTCGTGCCTCCTAGTGATCCCTTAGAACAATATTTGCTAGACCATGAAAATGTTATGTTTATGAATGAAAGAAGGGAAATAGATGAAGTATTCTTTAAACAGGAACCCATCCTAAAACACAATTTGCCTGTTGGAATCCTAGGGGATCCTCCTCCACCCAAGCGTGATCCCGTGTTTGAGCTTAAACCATTGCCTGATACTCTTAAATATGCTTATCTTGATGAGAAAAAGATATATCCTGTTATTATTAGTGCTAACCTTTCAGAGCATGAAGAAGAAAGATTATTGAAAACTCTGAAGAAGCACCGTGCTGCTATTGGATATACTCTTGATGATCTTAAGGGCATTAGTCCCACTCTATGTCAACATAAAATAAATTTGGAAGATGCCAAACCAGTTCATGATCATCAACGACGGCTGAATCCTAAGATGAAAGAAGTGGTAAGAAAAGAAATACTAAAGCTTCTTGAGGCAGGTATAATTTACCCCGTTGCTGGTAGTCAGTGGGTAAGTCCTATCCATTGTGTCCCTAAGAAGGGAGGTATTACCGTAGTTCCTAATGATAAAGATGAATTGATTTCGCAAAGAATTATTACAGTTTATAGGATGGTAATTGATTTCTGCAAATTAAATAAGGCTACTAAAAAGGATCATTACCCCTTACCTTTTATCGATCAAATGCTAGAAAGATTATCCAAACATACAAATTTTTGCTTTCTAGATGGTTATTCTGGTTTCTCTCAAATACCCGTGTCAGCCAATGATCAATCAAAGACTACTTTTACTTTCCCTTTTTGTTCTTTTGTTTATAGACGTATGCCTTTTTGGTTTATGTAATGCACCTGCTACCTTTCAAAGATGCATGATGGCTATATTCTCTGAGTTTTGTGAAAAGATTTGTGAGGTTTTCATGGATGACTTATCCGTCTATGGATCCTCTTTTGATGATTGCTTGAGCAACCTTGATCGAGTTTTGCAGAGATGTGAAGAAACTAATCTTGTCTTGAATTGGGAAAAGTGCCACTTTATGGTTAATGAAGGTATTGTCTTGGGGCATAAAGTTTCTGAAAGAGGTATTGAGGTTGATAAAGCCAAGGTTGATGCTATTGAAAAGATGCCATGTCCCAAGGACATCAAAGGTATAAGAAGTTTCCTTGGTCACGCCGGTTTTTATAGGAGGTTCATTAAGGACTTCTAAAAAATTTCTCGGACTCTGACTAATTTATTACAGAAAGATATACCATTTGTCTTTGATGATGATTGTGTAGAAGCATTTGAAATACTTAAGAAAGCATTGATTTCTGCACCGATTGTTCAGCCACCTGATTGGAATTTACCCTTTTAATTATGTGTGATGCTAGTGATTATGATGTAGGTGCTGTTCTAGGGCAAAGAGTTGATAAGAAATTAAATGTTATTCAATATGCTAGTAAAACTTTAGACAATGCTCAAAGAAATTATGCTACTACTGAAAAAGAATTCTTAGCAGTTGTATTTGCTTGTGATAAGTTCCGGCCTTATATTGTTGTTTCTAAAGTAACCATTCACACGGATCATGCTGCTATTAAATATCTTATGGAAAAGAAAGATGCTAAACCTAGGCTTATTAGATGGGTTCTCTTACTATAAGAATTTGATTTGCATTTTGTTGATAGAAAAGGAGCTGAGAACCCCATTGCAGACAAATTGTCTAAGCTAGAAAATGTTCTTGATGACCCACTACCTACTGATGATAGCTTTCCTGATGAGCAATTAAATGTCATAAATACTTCTCGTACTGCTCCATGGTATGTTGATTATGCTAATTACATCGTTGCTAAATTTATACCACCTAGTTTCACATACCAGCAAAAGAAAAAGTTTTTCTATGATTTGAGACATTACTTTTGGGATGACCCACATCTTTATAAAGAAGGAGTAGATGGTGTTATTAGACGTTGTGTACCTGAGCATGAACAGGAACAGATCCTACGCAAGTGTCACTCCGAAGCTTATGGAGGACACCATGCTGGAGATAGAACTGCACATAAGGTATTGCAATCCGGTTTTTATTGGCCTACTCTCTTCAAGTATGCCCGTAAGTTTGTCTTATCTTGTGATGAATGTCAAAGAATTGGTAACATTAGTAGACGTCAAGAAATGCCTATGAATTATTCACTCGTTATTGAACCATTTGATGTTTGGGTCTTTGATTATATGGGATCATTTCCTGCCTCTAATGGATACACACATATTTTAGTTGCTGTTGATTACATTACTAAGTGGGTAGAAGCTATTCCAACTAGCAGTGCTAATCATAACACTTCTATTAAGATGCTTAAGGAAGTTATTTTTCCGAGGTTTGGAGTCCCTAGATATTTAATGACTGATGGTGGTTCACATTTTATTCATGGTGCTTTCCGTAAAATGCTTGCTAAGTACGATGTTAATCATGGAATTGCATCTCCTTATCACGCACATTCTAGTGGTCAAGTAGAATTGAGTAATAGAGAGCTCAAATTAATTTTGCAAAAGACTGTCAATAGATCTAGAAAGAATTGGTCCAAGAAACTTGATGATGCATTATGGGCCTATAGAACTGCATATAAAAATCCTATGGGTATGTCTCCGTATAAAATGGTTTATGGAAAAGCACGTCACTTACCTCTCGAACTAGAACATAAGGCATATTGGGCTATTAAAGAGCTCAATTATGATTTCAAACTTGCCGGTGAGAGGAGGTTATTTGATATTAGCTCACTTGATGAATGGAGAACCCAAGCTTATGAAAATGCCAAGTTGTTTAAAGAAAAAGTTAAAAGATGGCATGACTAAAGAATACAAAAGCGTGAGTTTAATGTAGGTGATTATGTATTGCTATACAACTCTCGTTTAAGATTTTTTGCAGGAAAACTTCTCTCTAAATGGGAAGGCCCTTACATTATCGAGGAGGTCTATCATTCCGGTGCCATAAAAATCAACAACATGGAGGGCACAAATCCGAAGGTGGTGAACGGTCAAAGAATCAAACATTACATCTCAGGTAATCCTATAAATGTTGAAACCAATGTTATTGAAACCGTAACCCCGGAGGAATACATAAGGGACACTTTCCGGAACACTTCGGACTCGGAAAAGGAATAGGCATGTGGTACGGTAAGTAAACCGACTCCAAAACAGTTCTAATGGCAATATTTCCCCGTTTTGGAATATTTAGAAAAATAGAAAAATAAGAAGCAGTCCGGGAAGGACACGAGGGCCCCACGAGGGTGGAGGGCGCGCCCTACCCCCTAGGTGCGCCCCCTACCTCGTGGGCACCTCGTGTGCTCTTCGGACTCCGTTTTCTTGCACGTTACGTATTTTGGTCGGTAAAAATTCATTACATAATATCCCGAATGTTTTGACTCCTATATCACGCAAATATCCTCTATTCTCGTTTCGAGCTGTTGCTGCTGCAGATTAGAGCTAGATGTCTTCTGAAGAGTCAGTCGGAGAGAGTCAGGTGTCTCATCCGGCATCAAGACCAAGGATAAACAGCGATGCTGACCACTTTGGGCCAGCAACGTAGGAAGAGATGGAGGCTGATTTGATGAGGATAGATGCCATGGAGGATCAAGAAGTCACTTCTCACTTCCGAGCTGGGTTCACGATGGGGGAACTACAGAGCTCAGCTATTCCAAACTCGGTTATCCCTTCCAATGTTAGATTTCTTTCTTATGAAAATATGAAGAAGAGTGTCACTTTTACTCGCGCAGCTATGCAGCATCCTTGGGTGCAAGGAGCTTTAGCCGTTATAGGGAAGCTTCGTAAGGAGATAATGGATCTCAAGTAGCAACTCAATAAGCTCGAGGAAGAGAATCGTATCCTGAAGGGCATTATCGCCAAGAATTTCACATCACCATCCTCGAAGAAGGAGACATAATCACATGGGTATGGGCACTCCCCTTGGCAACTGCCAAGCTTGGGGGAGATGCCCCGGTATCGTATCACCATCACACTTTTATCTTTACCGTTTTTCTTAGTTCTATCCTATTAGTAGTATCTTGATCTAGTAGAATAAAGTTATGGCATGATCTAGTTTTGAGTTTTGCTTTATGATCTATCTATGTAATCGAGTCTGTGAGCTATATATAATAAAGATTAGTGTTGAGTCAAGGGCTTGATTATCTTGCTATTAAGTGAATAAAAGAAAAGAGAAAAAGAATAAAAAGAAATAAAAGATATCATATTGATCTTATTGAGAGTAATGACTTCACATAGAAAGAGTATGATGATTAAAAATTGTTGAGAGTTGATAAACATAGCTTTGGTCATCGTTGCAATTAATAGGAAGTAATAAAGAAAGAGAGGTTTCACATATAAATACACTATCTTGGACATCTTTTATGATTGGGAACACTCATGAAAATATGACATGCTAAAGAGTTGATGTTGGACAAGGAAGACAACGTAATGGGTTATGTTTTCTTATATCTGAGATAAATTATATTGTCATGGATCATCCAACGTGTTGAGCTTGCCTTTCCCCCTCTTTCTAGCCAAATTCTTTGCACCAAGTAGAGATACTACTTGTGCTTCCAAAAACCCTTAAACCAGTTTTGCCATGAGAGTCCACCATATCTACCTATGGATTGAGTAAGATCCTTCAAGTAAGTTGTTATCGGTGCAAGCAATAAAAATTGCTCTCTAAATATGTATGATTGATTGGTGTGGATGAAATAAGCTTTATACGATCTTGTGATATGGAAGAAATAAAAGCGACAGACCGCATATTAAAGGTTCATATCACAAGTGGCAATATAAAGTGACGTTCTTTCACATTAAGATTTTGTGCATCCAACCTTGAAAGCGCATGGCAACCTCTGCTTCCCTCTGCGAAGGGCCTATCTTTTATTATTATCTTCTACCTTATGCAAGAGTCATGGTGATCTTCACCTTTCCTTTTTACATTTTATCCTTTGGCAAGCACAGGATGTTGGAAAGATCCCGATATATATATATAGCATGAATTATTATTGTTGACATTACCCTTGAGGCAAAAGGTTGGGAGGCGAAACTATAAGCCCCTATCTTTCTTTGTGTCCTGTTAAAACTCTGTAACCACAAGTATTGCGTGAGTGCTAGGAATTATGAAAGACTAAATGATAGTTGAGTATGTGGACTTGATAGAAAGCTCCGACATAGACTCTTTCTGATGTTATGATAAATTGCAATTGCTTCAATGACTAAGATTATAGTTTGTTAATTCTCAATAAAGTTTCTGATTCATACTTTGCTTTGTGAATAGATTATTACTTGAGCATAAGAAATCATATGACAATATCCATATATGTTGCTGTTATGAGAATAATCATGATGCCCTCATGTTCGTATTTTATTTTATCGACACCTCTACCTCTAAACATGTGGACATATTTATCGTTATCGGCTTTCGCTTGAGGACAAGCGAGGTCTAAGCTTGGTGGAGTTGATACGTCCATTTTGCATCATGCTTTTATATCGATATTTATTGCATTATGGGCTGTTATTACACGTTATGTCACAATACTTATGCCTATTCTCTCTCATTTTACATGGTTTACATAAGGAGAGAGAATGCCGGCAGCGGGAATTCTGGGCTAGAAAAGGAGCAAATATTGGAGACCTATTCTGCACAACTCCAAAAGTCCTGAAACTCCACGAAAGTTATTTTTGGAAATAATAAAAAATACTGAGCGAAAGAAATACATCAGGGGGGCCACCACCTATCCCCGAGGGTGGGGGGTGTGCCCAACCCCCCAGGGCGCGCCCCTGCCTCATGGGCCCCCTGTTGGTCCTCCGGTGGAGATCTTCTACTATATGAAGTCTTTCGTCTAGGAAAAAAATCATAAGCAACCTTTCGGGACGAGACTCCGCCGCCACGAGGCGGAACCTTGGCGGAAGCAATCTAGGGCTCCGGCAGAGCTGTTCTGCCGGGGACACTTCCCTCCGAGAGGGGGAAATCATCGCCATCGTCATCACCAACGCTCCTCTCATCAGGAGAGGGCAATCTCCATCAACATCTTCACCAGCACCATCTCCTCTCAAAACCCTAGTTCATCTCTTGTATCCAATTCTTGTCTCCATGTCCGGATTGGTAGCTGTAGGTTGCTAGTAGTGTTGATTACTCCTTGTAGTTGATGCTAGTTGGTTTATTTGGTGGAAGATCATATGTTCAGATCCTTTATGCATATTAATACCCCTCTGATTATGAACATGAATATGCTTTGTGAGTAGTTACGTTTGTTCCTGAGGACATGGGAGAAGTCTTGCTATTAGTATTCATGTGAATTTGGTATTCGTTCGATATTTTTATGAGATGTATGTTGTCTATCCTCTAGTGGTGTTATGTGAACGTCAACTACATGACACTTCACCATTGTTTGGGCCTAGAGGAAGGCATTATGAAGTAATAAGTAGATGATGGGTTGCTAGACTGACAGAAGCTTAAACCCTAGTTTACGCGTTGCTTCATAAGGGGCTGATTTGGATCCATATGTTTCATGCTATGGTTAGGTTTACCTTAATACTTTTGTTGTAGTTGCGGAAGCTTGCAATAGAGGTTAATCATAAGTGGGATGCTTGTTCAAGTAAGAACAACACCCAAGCACCAGTCCACCCACATATCAAATTATCAAAGTACCAAACGCGAATCATATGAACGAGATGAAAACTAGCTTGACGATAATTCCCATGTGTACTCGAGAGCGATTTTATCTATATAAGAGTTTGTAGAGGCTATTCCTTTGCTACAAAAAGGATTGGGCCACCTTGCTGCATTTTATTTACTTTTGTTACTTGTTGCTCGTTACAAATTATCCTATCACAAAACTATCTGTTACCTATTATTTCAGTGCTTGCAGAGAATACCTTGCTGAAAACCGCTTATCATTTCCATCTGCTCCTCGTTGGGTTCGACACTCTTACTTATCGAAAGGACTACAATAGATCCCCTATACTTGTGGGTCATCAAGACTCTTTTCTGGCGCCGTTGCCGGGGAGTGAAGCGCCTTTGGTAGGTGGAATTTGGTATGGAAAAATTTATATAGTGTGCTGAAATTTACTGTCAGTTGTTACTATGGAAAGTAATCCTCTGAGGGGCTTGTTAGGGGTATATTCAGCCCGACGAGTCAAGCAAAGAGTTGCTCCTCAACCTACTGAACCTACTGAAAATGAAAATGTTCACTTTGAGATTCCTTCGGGTATGTTAGAAAAACTGCTAGCTAATCCTTTTGCAGGAGATGCAACAAAGTATCCTGATGAGAACCTAGTATATGTGGATGAAGTTTGTGGATTATTTAAGCTCGCCCGTGCTCGACTGCATCACCCTGCGTCGCTGCTTCGTCGTCATTCGCCTTAAATGCGCCGCTAGCACCATGCCCGTGCCGCGTCCAGCCTCTGCCCGCCATTAAAGCTCGGTCGGGAGCTCGCTCGTGAGCTCTAGAGCCCTCCCCTCGGATATATAAGCGTGCCCCGAGCCCTCCTACAGCTCATCCACTCCTCATTTGCCTCCCTAGCCTACCGGAGTCCTCGGCCCCCTCTTCTTTTCGCCGGATATCGCCATGGCCGCCTCGGTTCCTCCTTGGTTCCGGCGAACCTAGCCCCTCTCCTCTCCTCCTGAGTTGCCCACAAGCTTCCCCTCGTCCTCGCGGTTCGCCCCAACCCCTTGCCCCTCGCCGGAGAGCCTCGTGGCCACGTCTCCCAAGTCCGGCCGTCGCCTCCGCCGTTCGGCCACCTCATCGTCCGGCCGCTCTAGCCTCTTTCAGCCTCCCCCGACCTCACCACGGCCTCGCCCACCTCTCCACGGGCCGCCCCGCCCACTCATCTCTCATCGGAGCACCTTGCTTCGCCGAGCATCACCACCGGCCGCCCGCCTCTGCTCCTCTCTGCCGCTACTCACCGCCGTTGCTCCCAGTCGTCCCGTCGCTCCCTCTCTGTGATGATGGACACGGGAGGCTGAGCCGCGCCCGCCGGTGTCCTCTGCTTGGCCGGGCTTGGCCGAAGCAGCCCGCCCCGCCACCGGCAGCTGGCCCCCTCCTCTGTCTCCTCTGTCTCACTCAGGGGAGCAGCAAGGTAGAAGACGAGCAATGCCTGGCCCCTCCCCTGACGGCGTGGGACCCGCTTGTAAGTGGTCCAAGGCCCAGGTCCACATGGATAAGTGGAAGCGCCTTTGAGGTGAGTACGCTTTCAGTTCTTTGAAATCGTATTGCGCTTAGTACGCTTTCATTTGCCGTAAGCGTATTTCCTTCTTCTTTCCTTTAAAGTGCATTTTCCTATTCGGAAAGCGTATTTCTGAGTTTGCGCCTCTGCCTTATCCACTCAGGGACCTGTTTGCTGAAGAAATATTCATAGATTGGTCCTTCTTCTTCCACACCTTACAACTTTTCAACCGTAACTCCGATCAAGGTGAAACCAGCGCTCACTTCTTCGTCTCGTTGATCTCTATCTTTTGGTTACATTTTCACTAAGTGTTCACACTGTGAAAATGACCATTATGCCCTTGCCTCTAATCAGCCCCCTCTGAGAGAGAACCGTCCGAAGTTTCGTTCCGCGGCTTCACCGCACTTCTTCCTGGAGTATCCGTCACCCCTGGCAAGCCACAATACCCACTTGCATGATAGTCATGTAGTAGCCATGGTTTTCAACTTGAATATTTATTAAATGATTGCTTGTTTAAAATATGGTTATCGTTGTTTCGGTAATGCTTCTGGGTTAGTGCTTACTTGCTTGCTATGTTGTTATGCACCTGGTTATCATGTCCTACGAGTTGCTAGTATTCCTTTCATATGCTTATGCTTGTTAGTAGTACATGTTGGTGTTGGTGATGGTCTTCGGTGCACCACTGCCGTCTGTCCCGAGTACCGTTGTTATGCGTGTTCCATTGCATCTAGTTGGTTAAATGCTTGCATGATGGCATTGTTGAAATGTTCTTGCATGATATTTATTGTTGATGCTAGTGGTCATGCTATGTTTCAGAGAAGTATGTACTTGTGATGTTCATGCTAGTCAGTATGCCATGCTCAGTTGGATACGATTCATTGTTGATATGGTGGATAGTTATGTGGTACCCTCATGATTATGTTGATATCATGCTCATGCATTGTAATTGCATCATGTTATTTTATCATGGCTCAGCATATTTGCATTCAAGTTTAACCGGATTAAATTGAACTTGAACAACTATTGGACGAGTCATGGTGCCACCATATCAAGCTGACCAGTGCAACCACGCTTACCTTTATGGGAAGGTCCTAACTGGGTCTATTGTCGTGCCTCTCGCCGGTGCCCTCAACGAGGGAAGGTTATGGGCGTGCGGTATCCTGGCCCGGTAAGCAGACATAACCTTGTGTGCCCGTTGTTGTTGTATGGATCCTTGTCCCCGTTTGGGACCGTTTATGTTTTGCCACGACGGTGGCCGTTGGTGCCTTTGGTAGGCACGGGGCCACCCAGGACTTAGCCCAAAGGGGAGTTGGTCGGAGTGGCCGGGAGAGTGTCATGGCAGTAGGACAGTTTTGTCGGAATGTCATTGGTCCACCCGAATGGGAGTGCGATGCCATGGGTTCCGTGGTGTGGGTACAGTGTACTAACCTCTACAGAGTGTGTATTAAATCTATCGATAGCCGCGCCCGCGGATAAGGGCCCAGTTCGTGTCGGTCACACTATGGGTCAACAATATTAATAATAACTTGATTAATTAGAACCCCGGTTCGATGATGAGATAAGTTGGTTGTGATCGCCGGAAAGATCACCGTATGAGACCAAGTGTTGGTCATGGTTGTGATCGCCGAAAGATCACCGTTTGGTTACGAGGTAGCCCGTTTAACCTAGAGTGGTTCCGTTTGTGATCCGTGAATGATCACCGTGGTATCGAGGATACCGACTTGTTGTATATTCCGATGTTGTGCGAGAATCGTGGGTCAAAATCAAGCTCCTTGTGGTCATTTAATGATTACTACGGTATTGTTTATACCAACTTGATTTGATCCTGAGATGATCGTGTGATGTCCGAGGTTGGTAAGTGATGTATGTGATGGTTACGAAGTAACCCGAGCAGAATAAATAGTGCATATAGTGTCATCATGTTGCATGCTAGTATCGCCACATTTATGTGCTCATGCCATGATCATATTGTTCTAGCTGTATCATGTTCATATTGTTGATGCCATGTTATCCTGATGACCTCATGATAATTCCTGCTTAACCTGTAATTGCCATCCTGTTGTTTGTCTTGAATGATTCTGGTTATTGTGAGCTTGCAAGTACATTCAATGTACTGACCTAGCGTGTCATGCCAGTTTGTAGGTCATGCCTGGATTGCTTGCTTGTTTGGTGTTGTTCCTATATTCGTGAGCTAGGATAAACATTCCAGCCAGAGTTCCTGCGGATTGGAGTCCATCATTGCCGTTCGTTGTTCCGCTGCCGGTAGTTGTTCCGCTGCCCCAACTTGTTGTGCTGCTTGCATAGAGCAACTGAGGACGGCGTAGTGTCGCCGTGCCGATGTTATTCATTGTAATATCGGAGACCTTCTATTCATATTCGTTTAATAATAGAAAGCTGGTTTATTCTATGCTAAGCAATGCCATATTCCAAAAGACTTCTCCTCGATCTCTGGGCTGGAATACGAGGCGTTCCGCTTTATCTGAGCCGGGTTGCCACACGACACATATTCCCACAGATTCATTCACGAAATCACAACCCCCCTCCCCAAACAAAAAACACTCATGAATGCACACACCATCTGTCTAGGTTTGTATCTCTCTCACACACACCCACGTAGGTGGGGGACGTGCACGAAGAGAAGAGGTGCACGCACGGCGCACGTACTCCCGTTTCTTTCACAACCACACCCGCGCGGGTACACGTTGGAGCTCATTTCTGTACGAAAAGGCAGCCCAAGTGGTAATTTGACATGTGTACTGGTTGTCCACTTGATGGAGGATCGTCTACCACAGGTGGACAAACAAATTGTGACTTGATGGGTTATGTTAAAAAAGAGGCAAACCATGTGGGGCCTACCTTAGAGGCAAGGTTCTATACACTCGAGATGCTCTGTACGTATTACTTTTGGTGTGTCCCGTCAACGCGCAGAACGAGGAGACGCTTGCTTAGTACGCCGTCTCCCCCTCCCACGGGCGCGGTGGCTCGCAGGACGAGGTGAAGCTTGCTTACTACTACTCATTGTATATTGGTTTATTGGTCCCCATTGTATATTGTGTCAACTTTTGACTATAGATTGAACTAACAAAACGTTCGTGCATGTTAACAAAAATTATATCATTGAAAATTATGTTGAAATACGAATCCAACGATATAATTTTTGTTGACATGCATTAACATTTTGTTAGCTAAATATTTGGTAAAAATTTGGCACGAACTACAAAGGTGACCTATAAAACAGGACGGAGGTAGTAGTACTATGCCTACGCCCGCTCCCTCGCCCACGCCGCGGTGGCTCGCAGGACGAGGAGAAAATTTTACTACTCCCTCCGTTTACTCCTCGTCCCTACCTTGGTTAGAGAGTTTTTCATATTGTTTGGAATATATGTCCTTTAGTAGATTTCAATATGAACTACTAGTACATACTCCAAACACTGATGTATATAGACATATTTTAGAGTGTAGATTCACTCATTTTGCTCCATATGTAGTCCATATTGAAACATACGTAATAGTACGCACTCTCCCTCGCCCCTCGCCCCTCGCCCACGTGGTGGACGTGAAGCAATTCATTCGGTCTCATATAGCCAGAACGATATATACTGCAGTACTATTATTGCTCGACTTCCCAAAGAGGCGAAGAGCCAATCGCAAGGTTAATATTTTGGAGATGCCAAGCGCAAGGTTTATAGGAGAACGAGTAGTAGGTGTTGCGTCATTTATAAATATTTTTTTTCTTCAGTGGCACGTACGCAATATAAATAGGTTCATATGGAGAGAAAAGGAAACCACTCCACTATATACATAAGCAGGATGAGCCTACACGGTTGCTTGTTGGGGTTGCTCTCTTCACACTCTCTCGCACAAAACGACTGTGGCCACATCTCTAACATCCCGACGGATCACGTCCGCCGGGGGAAGGGGTGGATGCTTAGTGTAGATGCAGCCGCTGTCGCCGACGGCGAAAACCCACTGCCGGCACGTCCCGATCAGGGGTCCCCGCCGTTCTCTCTCACAAAGCTGGTGAGGTTGCCTTCATCCCTTGCTCACTTCCGCGATGTGGGCAGTTGCCGCCTCCGCCGCCCTCGTCTAGGTTGAGCTACGTCCCGACATCCCTCAAGTACAACTCCCTTTACAGCCGGCTTGCACCACTGCTCCAGCTGCCCACATCACTCCATGTGGATATTTCTCTACTTCTTTGCCCCGCACATACCTCTACTGGCTTCTACGTACTGTATTTGTGATGAGTTGTAGGATCGAAAGTATGTATAGAGGGGGGGGGGTGATTAGACTACTTGACCAAATAAAAATCTAGCCTTTTCCAATTTTAGTTCTTGGCAGATTTTAGCTATCTTAGCACAAGTCAAGCAATCTCCACACAATTCAAGCAAGCATGCAAAAGAGTATATGAGCAGCGGAAAGTAAAGCATGCAACTTGCAAGAATGTAAAGTGAAGGGTTTGGAGGATTCAAACGCAATTGGAGACACGGATGTTTTTGTCGTGGTTCCGATAGGTGGTGCTATCGTACATCCACGTTGATGGAGACTTCAACCCACGGAGGGTAACGGTTGCGCGAGTCCACGGAGGGCTCCACTCACGAAGGGTCCACGAAGAAGCAACCTTGTCTATTCCATCACGGCCGTCGCGCATGAAGAACTTGCCTCACTAGCGGTAGATCTTCACGAAGTAGGCGATCTCCTTGCCCTTACAAACTCCTTGGTTCAACTCCACAATCTTGTCGGAGGCTCCCAAGTGACACCTAGCCAATCTAGGAGACACCACTCTCCAAGAAGTAACAAATGGTGTGTTGATGATGAACTCCTTGCTCTTGTGCTTCAAATGATAGTCTCCCCAACACTCAACTCTCTCTCTCACAGGATTTGGATTTGGTGGAAAGAAGATTTGAGTGGAAAGCAGCTTGGGGAAGGCTAGAGATCAAGATTCATATGGTTGGAATGGAATATCTTGAGCTCAACACAAGTGTAGGTGGTTCTCTCTCAGAAAATGTGCATTGGAAGTGTAGGTATGTTCTGATGGCTCTTTCCACGAATGAAGAGTGGGTGGAGGGGTATATATAGCCTCCACACAAAATCTAACCGTTACACATGATTAGCCAAACTCGATGGGACCGAATAGTTAAACTCGGTCGGACCGATTCAGCAAACCTAGTGACCGTTAGTATTTTTGGTGGGACTGAGATGCAACTCGGTAGGACCGATATGGTTAGGGTTAGGGCATAACGTAATCTCGGTGTGACCGATTACACAGACTCGGTGGGACCGATTCTGGTAATAAGCTAACCAGAGAGTTGGTCAGGTAAACTCGGTGGGACCGATTCACTCATCTCGGTGAGACCGAAATGTTACAAAAGGGAAACAGAGAGTTTACATTGCAATCTCGGTGGGACCGATCGCTCATCTCGGTAAGACCAAAATGTTACGAAGGGAAACAGAGAGATTACAATCCCATCTCGGTGAGACCAAAATCCCTATCGGTGAGACCGATTTGCCTAGGGTTTGTGGCAGTGGCTATGACATTTGAAACTCGGTGGCGCCGAATAGAAAGAATCGGTGGGGCCGAGTTTGACTTTTGGTTTAGGTCATATATGGATGTGGGAAGGTAGTTGAGGGTTTTGGAGCATATCACTAAGCACTTTGAGCAAGCAAGCCATTAAGCAACACCTCATCCCTCCTTGATAGTATTGGCTTTTCCTATAGACTCAATGTGATCTTGGATCACTAAAATATAAAATTTAAAGTCTTGAGCTTCAAGCTTGAGCCAAAATTTTTGTCATCAGAATTTTGAGGGATCCACTTTCCTCATCCATGCCATGCCATTCATTGAGCTTTTCCTGAAATATTAATCTTGGAATAATGTTAGCTCAATGAGCTATATGTTGTTAGGAATTACCAAAACCACCCAGGGATAGTTGCACTTTCAATCTCCCCCTTTTTGGTAATTGATGACAACATATAGATCAAAGCTTCGACAAATGATAATAAAAGAAAAAATATTGTCGCTTTGAGAAGTATGTGAAAAGCAAGAGCTCCCCCTAAATTTGTGCATATCTTAAGATTTTCTTTGGACTGCAAATGCACAATGAGTTAGGATCATGGGTTACTCTTCCATGTCACATACATCTTGGTGGAGCGCTCAAAATGATAAGAATTAAATACATGCACTCATCACCAAGCAAAGTGAATGATCAAATAGGGATAAAATGATAGTATCATCCAACAAGCATTAATGTAGCATATGATCAAACACACATGATCATCCAAGTATTTCAAACAAGCAAATAAAGTTCAACCACCAAAGCAAGAGAAAATAAAAAGCAACACTCTCTCTCGAAGCCTATGATCTATACATTTTTCTCCCCCTTTCGCAACAAGTTACCAAAAAGTTCATAGAAAATGCATAGCACTAAAATGTCTCTCAAGCTTGGTCTTCAGGTGGTGATGTCCGGATAACTCCAAGAACGAAGGCTTCAGTCGAAGTAGATGGAGCCGTTGGGGTAGGTGCTGGAGCTGGTGGCACTGAAGCTGTAGCTGGTGCAGATGAAGTGGCTCTAGTGTCTGGTACTGGTACTGCAATTGACCTCTGAGCTCTAGGCACTCTGGCAAATGCCTTAGTTGTTGTCTTGCCCTTCCTCTCCTGCATGTCATCCTGAAGTTGCTCCACAACAAACTGGATCTCAGTTACCTTCACATCCATGTCATAGAACTTCTGCTCCATGATTCTTTCCAAGCTCTCCTGGTTTCGAGTCAGGGTGGCCAGTCCTTTCTCTATCCTTAGAGTGGATGCAATCAAGTAGCCAAGCTGATCTTGCTTGCTTTTTAGAAGATACTGAGATGCCTCCTCCTGGGTTGGCATCTTTGCTGCTTTTTCTGTCTTTGCCTTCTCTCTCTTGGCTTGTGCTTGTACTGAAGATGGCTCATCTTCATTCATAACCACTTGGTTGTCCTCGAAATCTGGATAGATGGCCAAGTGTTCCTTGTCCAACAAGTATGTGCCAGTGCCCATCTTTGAGGTAATCAACTCCTGGATCTGTGGGGCATACCCACAGCTTCTCTTCTGGTCTGCAGCAGTCCTCTTGATAGTTTCAACAATGAGACTCATAACCTTGAACTTCTGGGGCACATCAAATATATGTAGCAGATTTATCGAGTGAGCTCTGATCATCCGGTGATCACCTGACTTTGGCAAAAGAGTATGCCTTAGTATCCAATTGATAGTAGGCAGTCCTGACAGCAGATGTTTCACTGACCCAAACTGGTGAGTCTCAAGGTCTGCATCTGGAATTTCCTTGTACATGCTGGCCATGGAGTTGTGGTCCTTCTTCTTCTTGGCATAGACATCCAAGTCATCTTCTTGCTCTTCTGGGGCATTGATCAACTGAGCCCATTCTGCAACTGTAGACTGGTATCTAGTGCCTTCAGACATCCAGACAATTCTTCCATCTGGGTAGAAGTGAGCTGTGGAGTAGAACTGCATGATAAGCTCATCATTCCATTTAGTGAGCTTTTGAGCCACAAACTCATCTACTCCACAAGCCTTGAAACTGTCATACACACCAGGATAGTGTTCCTCATTCTCCTTCATGTAGGTCCAGTCGACCCACCTCATGTCACACACTATAGGTTTCTTGTCCAGCAGCACTGTCTCATAGAAATCCTGCCGTTCCTTGGTGTGGAACCTGTAATCCACAACAGTTCTTCTTCTGGTAGCATAAGGATCTGTCTCTCTCCATTTCCTCAGTCGTGAGTCTCTCCTGATCTTCATGTTCTCAGCCACAGGATGAGCATCATTGTGGTCTGGAATTTTTGGCTTCAATTTTCTCAGAACATGCTCTTCATCTCCTTCTTCTTCAACAACAGTCTCAGGCACTGGGGCCTTGATCTTCTCAGCAGCAGATATGTTTCTTGTATTCCTCTTTGGTGCAGTCTTGGGCTTGGAGGCAGCTTTGGGTGCTTCTTTGGGCTTTGATGATGCAGCCCCTGTCCTGATAGCATCACCCATAAGCTTCCGGGCCTTAGGTGCTGGTGCAGCAACCTCTTCTTCTTCAGAAAAAGAAGAATGCTTCTCAAATTCTGCTATTGGATCAACTTTCTTGCACCATCTGCCCCTCTTTCTTTCCTTCTTCTCTTTTGCAGCAGCCTCTTTGGGTTGAGATTCCAAAGATGCTTGAGAGGAGGCTCTGGCTTTAGACATAGGCTGTCTTCCTGCTGGCCTTTTGGTCTTCAGACCTGGCTTGGTGGCTGCAGCTGAGCCATATTCCTTTCTCAGCACTTTCTTCTTTGATGTGGCATCATCCTCAATGGCCACATAGTCTTCATCCTCAGACTCTGAAGTTTTCTTCTTCCTTGTTCTGGTGGCAGCTTTGGGTAAGTTGCTGGGAGTGCTCCTGCTTCCATCATCTGAGCTGCAAGAGGGACTAGTGCCCTCACTCATGTGAACCTGCTCCTCTGACTTGTTCTAACTGTCACTCTGATCAGATATGATGCAAACACTGACAGCTGACCCTGTGAATAGATTATAGATGAGGTAGAGTGGATAAGCATCACAAAATATAGAGGTTTTTGCAAAAGAATGAATCAAAAACTTAGTTTTAGTTTTCCTCAGAAAGCATTTCGGATCAACCGATTTGTAAACTCGGTGATACCGAAGCAGCTGTTGGACCTAAAACCAGTGAACTCGGTCAGACCGAGTCACAGTTCGGTGGCACCGAGACTGCTAGGGTTTCACAAAGTCCTGAACTTGGTCACACCGAGAATCTCATGTGCAATGGCCTGAGCCGAATCGGTGGTACCGAGTTCCACAACTCGGATGGTCCGAGATGGTTTCGGCGGAAACCTAACCCTAAATTTTCAATTCAACTCTAATCTACGGAGTGTTTTGACTGGATAAGATCGTTTCAATCGTGGCAAGATTCATGGCAAACACAATGTGCTAGGAATCGGATTGAGGATAGCACAGTGATCAAGTTCATACCCTAGTTCGGCGATGAACTTGCTACGGCGGCAACGACGGGAATGATTTCCGTTGACGGCGGCGGAGACCAGCGGCAGGAGGCAACTGGCAACGAGGAGGACGATCCGGAGACCCTGGAGGCAGAGCGGGCTAAGCGCGGGCGAAAAGACTTCGGAGAAATTTCCAAAATTTTGCCCGTGGGTATATATAGCCCGACTCTGTCGGTGTGACCGAGTGGAACAACTCGGTGGCACCGAGATTCATAACTGCAAGCAGTTACTGAAACTCGGTGTGACCGAAAGGTTCAAATCGGTTGCACCGAGATTGAAAACCTAGATCAACTTAGTGATCTCGATATGACCGAAAAGGATGAACCGGTCAGACCAAAACGCACAAACAAGTTTTGGAAGTTTAAGTCTATGACGAATCGGGGACTCCAAGTGCTCCTCACACAGAGTGGTTCAAATCTGACATGATCAAATTTTGTGATGTAGCATGAATAGAGTTTGAGACGAGAAAAGCATAGATAGCTAGAGAGGGTTCTTAGGTAGTCTTGTCCATCCACCTGGCAAAAGAAAAGAAAACCAATCAATCAAAACAACAAGTGGATGTCCTCGAATGAGTAAAATATGCAATCAACATGCTCACACAATAAAATGGTAATTGAAATATGTGGCAAAGCATGCACAACCAATTCTAGCATCTATCAAACAATTTGCGATGACTAGGTCATTTATATATGAGTATATTGACTTAGGAGTCAAATGAGAACATTTGATCATAGGTCATACTCATCATTTAAGCACAAGTGGGGTTACCACTTTTACATAAAGCATTGTTGTGTTCACACCATTAGAGTTGCTTTAGCTCAATTCTTAGAGTAAAGCTCCCCCTAGATGTGAGATCCCCCCTAAGAGGGATGAACTAACCTTGGGTTTTGTCGATGATGACTTCATGTAGATGTTGAAGATGTGGATGCTCAATGTTGATGTAGATCATTTGGAGCTATCCATTGGAGTGAGTTGCACTTTCAATACCTACACGGGTTAGTCCCACAAGGAACAAACAAGGATATCCGTAGACATAGAGTGATGCACACACAACATGATGTCTATGAAAGCTTTTAGGTTACCTTGTCCCTTGTCTTACCAACAAGAGGGTTTGTGACTCCTTGAACTAGTGCAAGATGTGGAAGTTGATTGCACTTGTTCTTGCCAAGATGATAAGAGTGAAGTATGTTGGCGGAGTCACCCTTAAGAACTCTCTAGTTCTTCTTCTTCGGGATCCACACCATCTTGATGGGAATCCTCGGAGTTTTAGTTGTACTTGATGAAGTGGAACTTGATGTAGTCTTGGGAACCCACTTTTCCAAGGCCTTAGGAGCTTCTTCAAATGCATCAATTTCCTCTTGAAGCTTGTCCTTGACTTTTTGCTTGTGGTCTTGTGGTGGAACATCATCTTGAGCTTGTGTCCCTTTGAAAGAAATAGGATCATACTTCTCTTGTTGAGGAACAAACTTCGTCTTGGGGTATTGATCTTCTTCCCACTCAACTCCATTGGCATTGAACTTTCGTTCAAAACCAACACCTTGATTCTTCCGGTGCCTTCCTTGCTTGCGTATAACTTCCTCGAATTGCTTACTTCCGGCAAGGCTCTTGTAAACACCTTTCTCTATAATTCCCTTCAATAAGCTATTTTCTTACTCAAGTGTAACTTGGCTAAGAGAATCATTAGTGGAATCAAGAGAACTACTAGAAGCAACAATATTGGATTTAGCATGATTATTGTTACTACTAGAGGAAGAATCTTTCTTGTTCTTGGTACTAGACTTGACTTGAGGCATGTAAGTGGATAAGAGTAAATGCTTGGCAATGTAAGAAGAACTTTTCTTACGAAGATCATCATTGGTTGCTTTTAAGAACTCAAGCTCTTGCTCAAGGTTGAGCTTTTCAAAGCGTAATTTCTCATGAGTCCTTAAAAGTTCTCGATGATCTCGTAAGATAGTTTCATCAGCTAACTTAAGAGTGTTTAGTTGTTTAGTTAGAGACTCAATCTTCTCCTTATCATTGTCATTCGTTTTATCTTGATTAGCATGATTAATTGACATTTCATCATAGTATTCGTCACTAGAGTTGTCAACAAGTAAATCATCATCACCTAACAAGTCATCTTCATCACTATTGAAATCAACATACTCGGGGTGTGATACCTTTGGGCCTTTAGCCATGAAGCATGTTCCAACTCCTTCATTTGGTGAGTCAAATATGTCGTAGGAGTTGTGAGGGAGTCCTGGATTAGGGGGTGTTCGGGTAGCCGGACTATACCTTCGCCGGACTCCAGGACTATGAAGATACAAGATTGAAGACTTCGTCCCGTGTCCGGAAGGGACTTTCCTTGGCGTGGAAGGAAAGCTAGGCGATGCGGATACTCAAGATCTCCTACCATTGTAACCGACTCTGTGTAACCCTAACCCTATCCGGTGTCTATATAAACCGGAGGGTTGTAGTCCGTAGGAGAGAACCATCATCATACACAATCATACCATAGGCTAGCTTCTAGGGTTTAGCCTCCTTGATCTCGTGGTAGATCTACTCTTGTACTACCCATATCATCAATATTAATCAAGCAGGAGTAGGGTATTACCTCCATCGAGAGGGACCGAACCTAGGTAAAAACATCGTGTCCCTTGTCTCCTGTTACCATCCGACCTTGACGCACAGTTCGGGACCCCCTACCCAAGATCCGCCAGTTTTGACACAGACATTGGTGCTTTCATTGAGAGTTCCTCTGTGCCGTCGCAACCAGGAAGGATGCCTCTTCCCGTCTTTAAATACGGCGCCATTACTAAGGGAGCCTTGGCTGTCGGCCAAACCCTCCGGCTAGGTGGTTTTCTCACGACCGCCTGTTCGGCCGTTGCGCCGACGGTGACCTCTCGGGTCATCGAAAGCAACCTTCACGTCAGCTCAGAACTCGCCGAGCAGCTGGATCCGATGGAGCTCTCTTCCATAAACGAGCTCTTGGATCGCATCACCGCACTGGGGGTCGCTACAAATTACGACCAGGTTGGGCTTAAACCCGATCTAAGAGAAATTAACTCTCCCCAAGTCACCCACCATGTTGCCGTGGTAGAGGCGCAGTGCGGCGACCCTTCATCTATTCTAAGGACTAGCTACGTCCAAATTCCCGAACCCTCCAGGCCGGATACCCGCGGAGGGGAGGATACAATCCAAGACCTGAGCTTAGAATCAGGCAACGGGCTAGAATCATTGGACAACATCCAAGACTCCGGACTTCAGAGTTCGGAAGCTCTTCGGCCTCCGAATCTTAAATGGGGTGAGGTCTCAGATTCAACGCCACCCGCCTGCCCGAACATAAACGATCTTTCCCGAATCACGCAGAAGCCCGAGGAAATAGTACATCACTACTGGGCCAGATTCCTCCTGGTTATGAACAGGACAAAGGACTGCCGCGAGGGAGACGCAATTTCAATCTTCTGCAGTAACTGCACGGACGAGGGAATACTTAACGCCATAAGTCGCCGTGATATTACACGCTTCGCTGACTTGGCGTCCATAGTACAAAAGTACTGTGCGATGGAAAGCGCTTGGAAAACCAAAATAAAATTTTGGGATAATCCGGCCCTGAATAGCAATCCCGTTCGAACTAAGAGGGTGCATCACAGTAAGACACCCAGATTAAATATCAAAAAGCCAAAACCCTCTACAGGGCATGGAACCGTACTGGAAAGGTGGCTTGATGGACCCTGTAGAATTCACAGTACAGAGGACGCCACACCAACTCACAACCTTAGAGCATGTTGGATACTCCGGCAAGTGGCCAAAATTGGCGAGGACCTCCTAGTTTCAAAGGCCGAAGAACGCCAGCCCGAGGACACCTGTACCGTTCTCACAGTCTTCGAGACTTTCGCATCAAATAATATGCGAAAAAGAACACTCCGCAGCCTCACCAAAGTCTATCAAGTAGCAACAATAAACCCATGGAGCGACACTGCCATCACCTTCAACTCGAGTGACGAACCTAAATTCCGAACAGCCCGAGCACCAGCCGCATTGGTCCTCAGTCCCATAGTGGACGGCTCTCGCCTCACAAAGGTACTCATGGATGGAGGTAGCGGATTGAACCTCATTTATGAGGAAACCCTCCAAAAGATGGAAATAGACTGGAACCGCATCGAGCGAAGCAGCACAACCTTTAGAGGAATAATCCCCAGTCGGGAAGCGCGCTACACAGGAAAGATCACACTAGATGTGGTATTCGGCATGCCGGATAATTACAGGTCCGAAGAAGTCACGTTCCAGGTGGCCCCGTTCAATAGCGGATACCACGCTATATTAGGACGGGAGGCATTCATAGTCTTCCAAGCCATACCCCATTACGGGTACATGAAGCTCAAGATGCCTGGGCCAAACAGAATTATCACTCTCGCAAGTGATCCAGACATAGCACTCCGCGCCGAAAACAAGACAGCCGCATTGGCCCTTGAGGCACTATCCGAAGCCTTAGCGGCCGAGGAACTGACTGCGCTGCGCTCCACGGTCAATAGGGATGATGTGATACTCGATAAGAGATCCAAATCCACATCCTTCAAACCAGCGGAGGAAATAGTCAAATTCCAGGTCCATCCAACGGACCCCAATAAAATAGCTTCCATCGGGGCACGACTGAACCCTGATGTAGACGCCGCACTGCGAGAGTTCCTACGAGAGAATTGGGACATTTTTGCTTGGCACCCTTCAGACATGCCAGGAATCCCACGCAGGCTGGCTGAACATAGCTTAAATATCCAGAAAGGATTCAAACCTGTCAAACAAGCCCTTCGGCGCTTTTCTGAACCGAGGAGACAGGCTATGGGAGAGGAGCTAGCCAAGTTATTGGAGGCCGGATTCATTAGAGACATAAAACATACGGACTGGCTAGCAAACCTGGTGATGGTACCAAAGAAGGACAAATCCTGGCGCCTGTGTGTCGATTTTAAAGACCTTAACAAGGCCTGCCCAAAGGATCCCTTCCCCCTCCCTCGTATCGATCAAATTATCGATGGCACTGCAGGACATGATTCGTTGTGTTTCCTCGACGCATACTCCGGTTGCCATCAAATCAAGATGGCAGAATCAGACCAAGCCGCAACAACATTCATCACACCATACGGCCCATTCTGCTTCAACACAATGCCCTTTGGGCTGAAAAACGCCGGTGCAACATATCAGCGCATGATACAAACATGTCTGGCCAACCAGATCGGCAAAACAGTGGAGGCGTATGTAGATGATGTGGTCGTCAAATCAAAACATGTTGAAACTCTAGTAGACGACTTAAGGCTTACATTCGATAACCTCCGAAAATACGACATCAAGCTCAATCCGGAGAAATGCGTCTTCGGCGTTCCAGCCGGAAAGCTCTTGGGCTTCATTGTATCCGGTAGAGGAATCGAAGCAAATCTAGCCAAGATCCGAGCTTTGTCACAATTGGATGTCCCAAAAGACCTCAAACAAATACAGAAATTAACCGGATGCGTGGCGGCTCTAAGCCGCTTCATCTCCCACTTGGGAGAAAAGGCGCAACCCCTTTACCGCCTCCTACGGCGCACTGAACACTTCGATTGGACGGATGCCGCCACAGCCGAACTCGATGAAATAAAAGCCATATTGGCAACAAACCCAGTCCTGGCCGCGCCAAACACGGGCGAGCCAATGCTATTGTACATTGCGGCAACCCATCAAGTTGTCAGCGCGGTGCTCATCATCGAGCGGGAAACGGACGGACACAAATTCCCCCTCCAAAGACCCGTCTACTACGTGTCCACTGTCCTCACTCCATGCAAATCACGGTACCCGCACTATCAGAAAATTGCATACGCGGTATTCATGGCATCCCGGAAGCTACGACACTACTTTCAAGAGTGTTTGATTACAGTGGCCTCGGAAGTACCACTCAATGACATTATCAATAACCGCGATGCAACGGGCCGGATCGCAAAATGGGCCATTGAGCTCCTCCCGTTCGACATAACCTACAAGCCACGACGAGCTATCAAATCGCAAGTGTTGGCCGACTTCGTCGCAAAATGAACAGAGGCCGAACTCCCTAAAAGTACGGCACATACTCAAACTAGATCATGCATTTCGACGGCTCCAAAATGTTGGCCGGACTGGGGGCTGGTGTCGTTTTGACGTCCCCCACAGGAGACACAGTACAATATGTACTCCAAATTATGCACACGGACTCCAACAATGCAGCCGAATATGAGGCCCTCCTACATGGTCTCCGGATGGCAGTATCCATGGGCATTCAATGCCTAGAGGTATGCGGGGATTCGAACCTCGCGATCTCCCAAATAAATGGCGACTTCGATGCCAAGGATCCAAAAATGGCAGCTTACCGCAATGCCGTCCTAAAAATGTCAGCTCGGTTCGAAGGGCTGGAGTTTCACCATATAGCCCACGAAAATAATCAAGCATCGGACGTCCTGGCACGCATCGGAGCAAAACGCGATGCAGTCCCCCCCCAACATCTTTTTGGAAAGATTGTTCAAGCCATCCGTAACATGGAAGGGAGAACCCACAATTAACAGCCTGGAGGCAGCCGCACCACTCGACGCCGAACAACCTGACATAGTTGGAGGTCCTGAAATTACACCTTCAGCCCACGCAATAATGGCGGTTATCGCCCCGTGGACAGAACCATTCCTAGCCTACCTTACTAGGCAGGAACTCCCAGAGGACCAAAACGAGGCCCGCTGCATAGTGCGGCAATCTAAAGCCTACAAAGTCCACGAGGGGGAGCTTTATAAGAAAAGCACTACCGGAGTCCTTCAAAGGTGCATCTCCGAAGAGGAAGGGCGGAATCTTCTGGCCGAAATTCACGCCGGACTCGGTGGTCATCACGCTGCTGCTCGGTCCCTTGTTAGCAAGGCTTTCCGTACATGCTTTTATTGGCCGACGGCCTGGGCAGACGCTCAGGACTTAGTCCAACGATGCGTTGGTTGCCAACTTTTTGCCAACCAAAGCCATATGCCACCCACCGCACTCCAAACTATACCCATCACCTGGCCCTTTGCGGTCTGGGGGCTTGACATGGTCGGACCCCTTAAAGGTGGAACCCATAAGAAAAAATACCTACTGGTCATGGTGGATAAGTTCACCAAATGGATAGAAGCCAAGCCTGTTAAAACGGCTGAATCCGGACCTGTGATAGACTTCATATCCGGGGTTGTACACCGTTATGGCGTCCCCCACAGCATCATAACCGATAACGGTACAAACGTTACAGCCGACCAGGTAAAACTCTGGTGCAAAAACATGGGCATCAAGCTCGATTATGCTTCAGTCTATCACCCACAAACCAATGGCCAGGTCAAACGTGCAAACGGTCTTATCATGAGAGGCATCAAACCCAGACTACTGCGGTCCCTCAAGGAATCTAACACGCACTGGGTAGAGGAGCTCGACTCCGTACTCTGGGGGCTGCGGACCACGCCAAATCGCACCACCGGATACACACCATTCTTTATGGTGTACGGCGCAGAGGCAGTTCTGCCCTGCGACATAATTCATGACTCACCTAGAGTGCGCATGTACGAAGAAAGAGAAGCCGAACTCGATCGGCAGGACAGCCTGGACGCCTTGGAGGAAGAGCGCGACGTGGCGAAAGCCCGTTCCGCATTTTATCAACAACAGGACCGAAGATATCAAAGTAGAGAAGTACGGGCCAAAAATTACAATGTTGGCGAACTAGTTCGACGCCTGCCGGATAAGAAAAAGGACAAACTCAAGCCCAAATGGGAAGGTCCATTTATAATCGACCAAGTCCTGACTGGTGGGGCGTACCGCCTGCGAGATGCGTCGGATAACCGACTCGAGCCAAACCCGTGGAACACCACACGTCTCTAAAGATTCTACGCCTAGCGCCGGACTCCGTGTTCGTCTCCTTCCCCTGTCCATTTTTTACATTTTTCTGTCTTATATTTCTCTCCTCCCCCTTTTTTCCTTTATAGCCCTTGAAAGGCTCACTACATGACGCGCCACTTGTGCTCATTTAACCTGGGGGCTTCTTTAACAGAAGCTTATTTATACGGGCTTCATGCCCCACACATGTGTCAAACTTCCGCATGTACCTTTTTCTTCACCATTATATGCATCGATATGACTTAAGTTTTGGCCAAGCTGGGTTGCCTGGCTCCTGTGCTTACCCCTACGTTCCCGATTGTTCGGCTAGGCGGTAAAGGGAGCACCTCTGCGATTGTTACTGCCGGGTCAGCCGGATGTGTACCTCAGACTGGGTGAAGCTGAAAGCTAGCGTTCTTAAGGGAATATTCGGTCGGTGAAATAAAAGATGATCTTTTTATTAGTTTTCATGCGCCCCCAGATGCTTTTTCTGCGTCTTTTTTACGCAGTTCGGACATGCACTTTAGGGCATGCCTCCCCTGCGAAAGGAACCCTTAACGGAACTATTCTCTCTGGAAGATGTTTCTTACTAACCATGTAATATAACATAACTAGTCGGGCACTTGTATGATAAAGCACTAATGACCCCTACGCCTGGTCTCCACGCATACCACGGTTCTTGTATAACCGCTATGGTATTTGGACACACTCCGGACCGTCAGGTCCCGAGGTCGAAGCGAAAAGGTCGGCAACGACAAACGATCTACAATCCGGCTAGAAGGCATTACATATGTCAATTCAAAAGTACATAGTCATTTCGACTGATTGTATTCCTCCTCTATACCATCTAACAGGCTATCTAATTTATAGTCCTGCTGGGAATACTTTGCGGCCAATTCTACTTGGCCGTACACTAAGCTTACAGGGATCTCCTTCCCATCAGGCCCCACCGGTCCGACCTCGGCCATGTGGTTTGGATCAGACTTTGTACAACGGGTCTTCACCATGGCCCAGGCCTCCCTTTCGCCTTGTCGGCAGGCTGATATCTTCCACAACCGGAAGCGCCGCCGAGCTTCCTTCAGCTTCTCCGCAAGCTCTCCAAGGCCCTCGGGCGTGGAGTGGGCAGGCCATAAGGCTTGGGCAACGCCTTGCATCGCCTGCCGAATTCGCTCGTGCAGTTGCAGGAGTTCGGGAAGAAGGTCGCCCGTAGAACCGGGCATCTCCTCTGCAGGACGACCTGTGAGATACCTACAAACAATACTCTGTTATTCGACTTCCTCGCCGAACTCATTTTTCAAAGTTCGTTTAAGCACTTACTAAATATGCCGCGTCGAAGCCGCTGATTCTCCTTTGTGGAGTCCGACAGCTGGCCACGAACGTCCTTAAGCTCAACGTCCAGCTTGGTGTTGGCATCCTAAAGATCATTCTTCTCTCGCCTCACCTTTGTCAACATACTCTCACCAGCCTTTAACCGACGTAAGAGTTGTTGCTTCTCCGGATCAAGTCCGGCGCCATCTGCAAACATGAACTGTCAGATTTGCACCCAAACCGCACAATACTAATCTTTCGAAGTGTATCTGACCTGAGGGGGTCCCTTTGGGCTCCCCTGCTGCGGCTAGTGCGGCCTCTAGTTGGGCCTGGCACTTTTCCAGCTCCTGGGACAGCACGGTGTTCTTCTCTGTAAGAACCTGCATGTTCTATGATCCTTAAATCAGTTACTTTAACTGTTTCAAGTCTCGGGGGCTACTGGTATATATATATAACCAAAATTTTCTTACCCGTATGTCTTTCACATACTGCTCCGCGGCTCTGGCTAAACCATCTTGAACGGCACGGAGATACGCATCTCCCGAATGAAAGGCATCTAAAGCCTCTCGGGAGAAACAAGCGTCGCGTAAAACTGTCTGGCGATGCCTGTGGTTCATGGCACTCTCCACTTCAGAATTTGTGGCAGACAGCCTGTCCGCATCCTCTGTCGGAGGAGCGCCCGGTGCACGCCTTGTGCTCGCCTCCGCTTCCTGGCCGGTCACTGGAACCTGGCTGGTGGAGGCGCGATTGGCAGCCTCTCCGGATATAGTCCGTCGAGGTCTCTTCGCCCTGAAGAAAGCACGAACGTTAATATCCCCTGACGGAATGACACCGCGAAAACGGAGGGTGCGTAATACCTTTGTGCCGGCATCTTGGTCCGGACTACCTTTCTTTTTTCCCCACGGGGCCCTGCGGCCCCTCGCTGGCTAGCCGCCGCTGGTTCGGCTTCCCGCCTCGGAAATCTCCCCTGTGAAACACGGTTGTTGTTAGAAACGCCGGAATACGTGAAAATGGAATCCCCCTCAAGGGAATAAAAACTCCGGTTTCTGTCACCTGGGAGGCCGGGATTAACTCGGGGTAATCAGCCACAATAGGGACCAAGGTGTTGTCCTTGCTTAGCTGATGAAACACCCCGTCGATAAGCTCCACCGATATGTCCGGATCCTCTTCAGAGTCCGGATCGAGGGACCGTTCTGGGTCCTCGGGTTGTGGAGGGCGGCTGCTTATATCTTTCACTTCCTGTCGCAGTTCCTGCATTAAAGTTGTTAGACTACGTATCTGACCATGGAGTATAAAATGAACGGGCAAGCGCAATTGTTCACTTACCCAACTTGGAGGTTCATACATAGTGAATCCGGCCCGCGGGTTAACGCGGAGGAACTCCTCTTTTTCTCCCTTGTACAAAGAGGACGGAATCTTTATTAGGGCGGCAGCTGAGGCCGGCCCCTTACGACCGTAACGCGTGGTGTCGTCATCCCCATTGAAATCCCACATAGGGTGGCCTCTGTATTGAAGCGGCTGCACCCCTCGCATAATGCATGCGGCCATGACTCCGATCATGGTTAGTCTGGAATGAGCCAACAGTCTTATCCGGCCCATCAGGTAAAGGACATCTCTGTCGCTTTCTCTCTGAGAGCTCGGTGGACGCCAGCTCAAGCGTTTCTTCAATGGAGCACTGTTGAACTCAGGGAGACACGCCCGGACAGGGTCCGGCAGCGGGACGTCGTCTATGTAAAACCATTCCAAAGGCCAATCCTCGGACGCCTTCTTCGGGGTTCCGGATAGGTATCCGGTCCCGGCGATGCGCCATACTTCGGCTCCGCCCACTTGGTATATAGACCCCTCTTGAGAACGGGGCGCCAGGCAGAATATCTTCTTCCACAGCGCGAAATGAGCCTCGACGCCTAAAAATAGCTCGCAAAGGGCAATGAAGCCCGCAATATGTAACACGGAGCCGGGCGTGAGATTGTGCAGCTGGAGGCCGTAGAACTCCAGAAGCCCGCGGAGAAATGGATGAATTGGAAATCCCAGTCCCCTCCTCAGATAGGGAACAAGGCACACCCGTTCTCCTTTAGAAGGATTGGGGGTGTTCTCCGCTTGTTTTCTGCCATTGTAGGTGGCGAGACCGGCTCGGACCGGGACCATGTATGCCTTAGGGAGAAATCCCTTGGCCTGAAGCGACACTAACTCGTTATGCGGAATGGTGCAACTCTCCCAGTCCCCGGGCTTAGGACCGGAGGGGCGAGGGGAGGAGCTGCGACGGCTGGCCATGTTGGAATGGACTTTAGCTAGGAAAGCTCTGATGATAACTCGCGGAGAGGAGAAGATGCGGTTTGGATCTAAATCCTCATCCCGTTAAATAGGCGGCTCGTTTATATGGCTAGGGGTGTGGATGTAAAAACGCCCCAGGCCTTTCGCATTCGTTCAACACGTGGAAGACAACCATTATTGGGCGCAAAAGCCGAGGAGCGCTGCATTACAAAAATCGGACATTATTCGTATAGGTACACAGAATTTGGGAAAGAACCCGCCTTGCAATGCCGAAGTCGATTTGCTCACCGGACTCGTCGTCATTGAAGCCTGGTTCGGGGGCTACTGAGGGAGTCCTGCATTAGGGGGTGTTCGGGTAGCTGGACTATACCTTCGCCGGACTCCAGGACTATGAAGATACAAGATTGAAGACTTCGTCTCGTGTCCGGAAGGGACTTTCCTTGGCGTGGAAGGCAAGCTAGGCGATGCGGATACTCAAGATCTCCTACCATTGTAGCCGACTCTGTGTAACCCTAACCCTATCCGGTGTCTATATAAACTGGAGGGTTGTAGTCCGTAGGAGAGAACCATCATCATACACAATCATACCATAGGCTAGCTTCTAGGGTTTAGCCTCCTTGATCTCGTGGTAGATCGACTCTTGTACTACCTATATCATCAATATTAATCAAGCAGGAGTAGGGTATTACCTCCATCGAGAGGGTCCGAACCTGGGTAAAAACATCGTGTCCCTTGTCTCCTGTTACCATCCGACCTTGACGCACAGTTCGGGACCCCCTACCCAAGATCCGCCGGTTTTGACACCGACAAGTTGGTTGTCACAAGTGCTAGACCGGCAACACCTTCATCTTGAGTATATTCGGAGTCGGAGTGATAGCTTCTCTTGGATTGGTTGTCGGAGTCGGAGCCGGATACCCATTCACCAACATGAGCTTGATGTCTTCGTTTTGTGTAGCTCCTTGATGACTTGTCCTTTCTTTCCGAATCCTTGCTTCTCCGTGAGGGTCTTTGTTCATAACGATCATCTCTATTCCTTCTTTCTCTAGATGGTGATTCTTCTCTTCTACTTCTTCTCTTGGGAGAATCTTCTCTTCTCTTGTAGGGGGCCGCACACTCATTGGAATAGTGTCTGGGCCTTCCACAATTGTAGTAGTTTCACTCTCAACTAGAAGATCTTTTGTCATTGTAGGACCTTGACTTGGAGCTTCTCTCTTTGCTTCTACTCTTAGAGAACTTGTTGAAGTTCTTCACCATTAAGCTCAATTTTTCATTGAAGGTTTGTTTCTCACTCGATGATGTGGGGGCTTCACATGAGGCTTTGTAAGCACCACTTGATTTGTTGTGAAGTTCCTCTTTATCCTTGAGTGACATCTCATGAGCAACAATTCCTCCGATGACTTCCGTTGGCTTGAGATCTTTGTAATTTGGCATCATTTGGATCAATGTGCACACGGTATCATATTTTCCATCCAAGGCTCTTAGGATCTTCTTGATGATGAATCTATCGGTCATCTCTTCACTCCCTAAGCCGACAATCTCATTTGTGATAAGACCAAGCCTAGAGTACATTTCAGCGACACCTTCACCATCCTTCATTTTGAACTTGTCAAGTTGACTTTGAAGCACATCCAATTTGGATTCCTTGACGGAGTCGGTACCTTCGTGCATATCAATCAAAGTATCCCAAATTTCCTTTGCATTCTCAAGACAGCTGATTTTGTTGAATTCTTCGGGGCACAATCCGTTGAAGAGGATATCACAAGCTTGAGCGTTGTATTGCAGCATCTTCAACTCTTCCACGGTAGCTTCACGGTTCGGTTCTTTCCCATCAAAGAATTCACCTTGCAAGCCAATACACACAATAGCCCAAACGGCGGGATTATGTCCAAGAATATGCATTTTCATCTTATGCTTCCAACTAGCAAAATTAGTACCATCAAAGTAATGACCTCTACGGTGATAATTTCCCTTGCTAGACGCCATACTCTCCTAGGTTGTGAAACCAAGGCTATGACCACCAAAAGCTATGGAAATCAAAGCAAATGGAGACCAAAGCACTGATACCACTTGTAGGATCGAAAGTATGTCTAGAGGGGGGGGGTGATTAGACTACTTGACCAAATAAAAATCTAGCCTTTTACCAATTTTAGTTCTTGGTAGATTTTAGCTATCTTAGCACAAGTCAAGCAATCTCCACACAATTCAAGCAAGCATGCAAAAGAGTATATGAGCAGCGGAAAGTAAAGCATGCAACTTGCAAGAATGTAAAGTGAAGGGTTTGGAGGATTCAAACGCAATTGGAGACACGGATGTTTTGTCGTGGTTCCGATAGGTGGTGCTATCGTACATCCACGTTGATGGAGACTTCAAACCACGGAGGGTAACGGTTGCGCGAGTCCACGGAGGGCTCCACTCACGAAGGGTCCACGAAGAAGCAACCTTGTCTATTCCATCACGGCCGTCGCGCATGAAGAACTTGCCTCACTAGCGGTAGATCTTCACGAAGTAGGCGATCTCCTTGCCCTTACAAACTCCTTGGTTCAACTCCACAATCTTGTCGGAGGCTCCCAAGTGACACCTAGCCAATCTAGGAGACACCACTCTCCAAGAAGTAACAAATGGTGTGTTGATGATGAACTCCTTGCTCTTGTGCTTCAAATGATAGTCTCCCAAACACTCAACTCTCTCTCTCTCTCACAGGATTTGGATTTGGTGGAAAGAAGATTTGAGTGGAAAGCAGCTTGGGGAAGGCTAGAGATCAAGATTCATATGGTTGGAATGGAATATCTTGAGCTCAACACAAGTGTAGGTGGTTCTCTCTTAGAAAATGTGTATTGGAAGTGTAGGTATGTTCTGATGGCTCTCTCCACGAATGAAGAGTGGGTGGAGGGGTATATATAGCCTCCACACAAAATCTAATCGTTACACACGATTAGCCAAACTCGGTGGGACCGAATAGTTAAACTCGGTCGGACCGATTCAGCAAACCTAGTGACCGTTAGGATTTTTGGTGGGACTGAGATGCAACTCGGTAGGAACGATATGGTTAGGGTTAGGGCATAACGTAATATCGGTGTGACCGATTACACAAACTCGGTGGGACCGATTTTGGTAATAAGCTAACCAGAGAGTTAGTCAGGTAAACTCGATGGTACTGATTCGCTCATCTCGGTGAGGCCGAAATGTTACAAAAGGGAAACAGAGAGTTTACATTGCAGTCTCGATGGGACCGATCGCTCATCTCGGTAAGACCGAAACGTTACGAAGGGAAACAAAGAGATTACAATCCCATCTCGGTGAGACCGAGATCCCTATCGGTGAGTCCGATTTGCCTAGGGTTTGTGGCAGTGGCTATGCCATTTGAAACTCGGTGGCGCCGGATAGAAAGAATCGGTGGGGCCGAGTTTGACTTTTGGTTTAGGTCATATGTGGATGTGGGAAGGTAGTTGAGGGTTTTGGAGCATATCACTAAGCACTTTGAGCAAGCAAGCCATTAAGCAACACCTCATCCCTCCTTGATAGTATTGGCTTTTCCTATAGACTCAATGTGATCTTGGATCACTAAAATATAAAATGTAGAGTCTTGAGCTTCAAGCTTGAGCCAAACTTTTTGTCCTTAGAATTTTGAGGGATCCACTTTCCTCATCCATGACATGCCATTCATTGAGCTTTTCCTGAAATATTAATCTTGGAATAATGTTAGCTCAATGAGCTATATGTTGTTAGGAATTACCAAAACCACCCAGGGATAGTTGCACTTTCATGAGTTTATGTCTCATCAACTAGTCCCAGTAATCTTATTCTAATCACGCTTCTTCAATTTCTTTGCCACAGGGATGCTCATCTCGGTTTTGGTGAAACTGCACAAAATGATCCGATGGTCAAAGGGTTGCAAACTTCATTTCTTCGGAAGCTCCAACGTTGCCAGCAAATTAAAGCCTGGTTAGGGTTTATGGTTCAAGGGCTAGGGATCGTTTTTTTCTTTAGGTATCTCTGTTCCAAAATAAGTGCCAACTTTAGTAGTAGTACAACTTTGTACTAAAGTTTGCATAAAGTTGAGACACTTATTTTGGAACTGAGGGAGTACATATTGGCTATGATTTGTCAATCATTGAGATGCAATAGCATGCATGTTAGTCTCCTTTGTATTTGATCAAATGTTGCAACGGGCAACCTTGGACACAAGATACATGAAATAGAAGCTGGAAGCTTCATAGCATTGTACAAATTTATCTCACTGATAAATTACAGTACGTACTATACTAGTAGTACTATGTAAAGAGTTAGGTGTTGTGCGGTGTCTAGAAAATATGGTGATAATGTGAGGTGGGCCATGTAATCACTGAGCCTGCGTGTTTTCACTACTCTCGCACTCCTCCGCTGTAAGAATGGAGAAAATTGTAATCTAGTAGTACCTCCTTTCGTCGAAAGCGTGGGACATCCAGCAGTCCTACCACCTCAATAATAATGACCAATGAGCCATCAAATCACTCAGAACCAGCAGTAAGTTGGACGGACGAAGCAACCATCACTCTTGAATCCACTTCTATCTTCAACGCAGGCGCCAGTCAGAGGTTGCGTCCGCTCTGCCCGGGCTTGAATGCGGCACCGATTCTTTGGAGCGGTGCTGACCGTTTCGGGCGGGAAGCGCGCACGGGCGATGGAGGGGCTTTGGGTGGGCCAGGCTGTCGGTGTACAAAAAGAGGGGTACACTTTTTGTACCCCTATAACTATGCACGAGCAGTCTGAGCCACGGGCACCACCACACCAAGCAAGGCAAGGGAGGTGAGCCAGGGTAAGACCGAAGCTCAAGGGAACTAGAACGACGCCAAGGCCAAGACCACGAAGAGCAAAAGGGACGAAGCGGACTCCCCCGGCAAGATCCTTGCCGGGAGACAGTTTTAGCGACCCGGCAAGACCCTTGCCGCGGCGACTCGCCCCACGCCTACGGAGAAAATTACCCTTGAGTTCACTGCCCCCAAGGGGCAAGGATTCGGGAGACATCCCCGTGGTGGCATGCAGATCTTTGTGAAGACATTCAAGATCATATACGCACTAAGAAGACAATGACCTTTGGCGAGATACCAGCCAGGGAAGACCACGAGACCTCCGGCAAGCGCCTTGCCGGGGATGACAGCAGGCGCCTCGGCACGACCCTTGCCGGGGCCCCGACAAGGCCCTTGACGAGGACATCCGCAGGGCCACCATCAGGCCCACGCCAACTAAACTTCCACCGCCGTACGCATGCAGCTGCCAACCCAACCAGCTGGGCCAGGCACCTGGGTGGCGGCATGCAGATCTTCGTGAAGACCCACCATTGCGCCACCTCAGCTGCCTGCCTACCTACGTGGCATCACAGGCATCGCTGCCCAGGGCGCGTGTCGACACAAGAAGGAGCGGCGACGGACGAGACGGATTTCTCCCCCGTCCCCGATAAAGCAAGGACACCTAAGCAGACACATTAAATGCGCCTTGTCATGTAATGCGAGGGATAAGCTCGCATCACTGTACCCTTTCCACCTCCTGTGTGCCACTGTGGTGACCCCTTTTTCTATAAAAGGAGGCCCGAGGCGACCAGGAGAAGGATTCGGCTTTTTGGAGCTCCTAACGCCCCAGAGCTAGCTCAAGAACAGGAATATACATCCACCAAAGCAGGAGTAGGGTTTTACGCATCCTCGCGGCCCGAACCTGGATAAACAAACTATGTACTATCTGTTTGGTCCGCTCTTCTCACGACCCCGCGCCCCGCTAACCGTAGTAGGGATTCTTGTGATCCCATAGGTGTCGTTCCCACCGACATCTTTGGCGCGCCAGGTAGGGGGCGCAGTTGTGAGAATCGGCTTTAGCAGTTAGTTCGACGTTTCTTCATCATCATGGCGCCCAAGAAGAAGACAACGATGGCGGTTGGCCAGTCGGAAGCCGGACAGCCCGTCCCGACGCGGGCGAGCAGCGGACCGGTCGCAGAAAGGACCCGGGGCGCTGCTCGCAAACACCAACACCATCCCAGCAGCCGGAGTTTGGGAGGCGGCGATGTTTGTGCGCCTGGTAACGGGCCACACATCGCCAAATCCAAAGGCGGAGCCAGGCCCTCCGCGGCTGGAGCGGGGCCTTCCAAGGTCATCGCCGCCCCACCCGAAGGCGACTCAAGGGCCTCCAAGACTCCCACGCCGGCGCCAACAGCGCGCTCCTCCCAGGCAGCGCGCGAGGAATGGCGTCATCACGCCGAAGATCCCGGGCGTCGCCGCGGGAAGAGGCCCGAGCGCCACTCCCGGGACGTAGAAGACCTGCCAAAGCGCTGGTGAAAACGGCATGTGACTGCGGGGTCGTGATAGAGCTCCTTCTGACATGGTCAGAAGTCGAAGCGCGTCGCGATCCGTGCAGGTTCCGTTGCCACCGACGCCGGCAGAGGCCCTGGCGCGCGCGCAGTTGCTCCTCGACTTTCCTCCCACTATGGGGAAACTCGACGAATGGAGAGCCACTATCCGAAACCTTGTTGCAGTGGCCAACAAAGACGAACCAAGTCCGGTGGGGCCCTCGGGTCGACGTTCCGATGGAGTCCCACGCACCAGTGGCGGAAAAGCCGGCGGCGCCGCGACCACGGTGCATTCACCTCTTCCCCATCCGGTACCACGGACGCCGGCTCGTCGCGACGCCACGGGCGACGATATCTCCATAGCATCGTCTGACCCACGGACCCACTGTGACCAGCGCCAAGTTCTTCGGGAACGAGCCCATGAAGACGCTCGAACCACTATCGAGCACCGGCGCGGAGCGCGCCACCAGTCAGACAGGCGAGCAGGGCCTGCTGCGAACCACCTGGCCCCGGAGAGCCCTGGAGACCTACCTTATGAGGTAGGCTGTCCGGCTTTTACCCGTGAGCTGCGGCAGTTCCAGTGGCCCACTCACCGCACCTTCAAACCTGACGTTGGCGAGAAGTACAACGGCAAGACCCACCCGTCTGAGTTCCTCAGCATCTACACCATCGCGATGCAAGCTGCCGGAGCCCGCGACGATAAGGTGCTTGTGAATTACTTTCCATTGGCTCTTAAACCCAACGCCATGTCATGGTTGATGCACTTGCCGGTAGACTCTATTTCCTCCTAGTCGGATTTGTGCCATGAGTTTGTTGGCGCCTTTACTGGAGGTCACCAAGCCCATGGCCAAGCAAGCGACCTGCACGTCATTCCCCAGAAGGGAGGCGAGAGTCTGCACAAGTATATACAGAGGTTCAGCCAGGTAAAGTACAATATCCCTGATGTTCACCCTGCCGCCATCATCAGCGCGTTCCATCAGAACGTGCGTAACCGCAAGATGCGCGAAGAGCTGGCAATGAACAAGGTGAAAGACGTGGAAGAACTCTATGTTCTTGCTGACAGATGTGCCCGGGCTGAAGAGGGAAGGAAGTACCCCAGCGAAGATGCCGGCGTGGAAACCGACTCCTCAGATGAGGATACTGCCACCCCGGCAAAGAAAGGCCGGCGCCGCAACAGGAAGTGCAAAGGTAAAGCCGTGCTTTCCATCGAGGGATCTGACAATGCCGGCTCTGCCAAGAAAACCAAGGCAGATGACCCCGGCAAGGAAATTGCCGGATGTGTCGCCTGTCAGGCCTTGGCGGCTACCGAGAAGCCAGGAAACTCCGACAAGCAATACTGCAAGATCCATCGCACCAAAGGCCATGATCTCCAGAACTGCCGACAGGTTGAGCTCCTTGCTGAGAAGCAGAGGGCTGAATATGAGAGGAGGGACAAGGAGAAAGGCCAGGACGGTGCTGAGGGGTCCGGCAAGAAGCGTGACGGCCAGGCGGGCCGTCGCGGCAAAGATAAACAGCAGGAGAGGCCCGCCTGGGGCCGTGACAAAAAGCCAGAAGACAATGATCACGAAGAGGACGATGAGTCTGGTGACCAAGAATTTCAGAAAGCTACAAAGGCCATGTGCGTCGATGGCGGCGCCTCGCTGCACACCTCTCACCGCCAGCTTAAACAGTGGGCGCGTGAGATTACAGCGGCAGAGCCGTCGTTTGATGCCCAAAGGCCACTGAAGTGGTCCAACACACCTATCATTTTTTACACTGAGGATCACCCTGATCGCACTACTGCAGTCGGGTGCTTGCCATTGTTGGTTTCACCAACAATACGCAACCTCAAGGTGACAAAGATGCTAGTCGATGGCGGGGCTGGTCTGAACTTAATCTCGCCTGCTGTGATCGAGAAACTGCAGATTCCTGATGAAGACCTCGAAGAGACGGGCACGTTTCAGGGGGTCAACCCGGGAAGAAGTCAACCAAAGGGAAAGGTCACATTGCCCGTGACTTTTGGGAGTGATCGAAACTACAGGACAGAAAGGATTGTGTTCGACGTTGCCAAGATCCCCTTGCCTTACAATGGGATCCTTGGCCGACCAGCGCTGGCCAAGTTCATGGAAGCGTCACATTACGCCTACAACACCCTGAAGATGCCGGGGCCTGTGACGATCATCACCGTCCCATTAGATAAGAAGGATGCGCTAATTTGCGCCGACCAACTCTACCAACAAGCAGTTGCAGCAGCCGCCACTGCTAAGGCGCTTGCTCCTGCCGCTGGAGCTCCGGGAAGGAAAAAGAAGAAGACCGGTGAGACCTCAGGCACCCACTCCGGCAAGCGCACCTCTTCGGAGTGTAGTGCTCCCATCGAGGACGTGCCAGAGAGCTCCACCGGCAGAAACAAGAAGTCCAGGGCCACACCGCCGGGAACCAAGAAGGTTTCTGTCAAGGAGGACGACACGGGAGGGGCTTTCACCATAAGCTCCGCCCTTGACGACAAATAGGAAGATGCGCTCGTCACCTTCCTGCGGGCGAATGTCGATGTGTTTGCATGGCAAGCATCTGACATCCCCGGCGTTCCCAGGGAGGTGATTGAGCACCACCTTGTTGTCTGTCCTCATGCGCGGCCCGTCAAGCAGAAGATTAGAAAGCAAGCCTTGGAACGACAAGAGTTCATCACAGAGGAGATCCGGAAACTGGAAGAAGCGGGTTTGGTAAGAGGAATGCTCCATCCAACGTGGTTGGCCAATCCAGTGGTAGTGCGCAAGGCAAATGGGAAGTGGAGGCTGTGTATTGATTACACAGATATCAATAAGGCTTGTCCCAAAGACCCCTTCCCGTTGCCGCGCATCGACCAGATTGTTGACTCCACGGCTGGGTGTGATCTGTTGTCATTCCTCGATGCCTACTCAGGCTACCACCAGATCTTCATGACAAGAGAAGACGAAGAGAAAACGGCATTCATCACCCCATGTGGTACGTATTGTTTCATACGGATGCCTTTCGGGTTGAAGAGTGTTGGTTCAACGTTTGCAAGGGCGGTCCAGATTGGTTTTGAACCCCAGCTCCATAGAAACATGGAAGCTTATATGGATGATATAGTGGTCAAAACCAAGAACAGGGCAACCCTCATACCGGATTTACAGGAAACATTTGCAAACCTACGCAAGATCAATCTCAAGCTGAACCCTGAGAAGTGCATCTTCGGCGTCCCGTCCGGCAAGCTTCTCGGGTTCTTTGTGTCGCAGCGCGGGATAGAGGCCAATCCGGACAAGATCAAAGCTATAGAGCAGATTGAAGCACCCAAGCGAGTCGATGATGTGCGTAGGCTTGCTGGTTGCGTTGCCGCCATGAGCAGGTTCATTTCCAAGTCCGCCGAGTGCGCCCTTCCCTTTTTCAAGATTTTGAAAAAGGCGGGCCCGATGGAGTGGACACCAGAAGCCGAAGCATCATTGCAAGATTTGAAGAGGTACCTCTCCTCCGCGCCAATACTAGTTGCGCCTAGGCCACAGGAACCGTTGCTGCTATACTTGGCGGCAACGAACCAGGTGGTCAGCGCCGCACTAGTGGCGCAGAGAGAAATTGATGATGAGGTAATAGCAGCGACAGAGCCCGATGCCACCGATGCAGAGACGATATAGCCAGTTGGAGTGCCGCCGAAGAAGAAAATGATGCAGCACCCGGTCTACTTTGTTAGTTCCCTCCTGCAGGGGGCTAGATCAAGGTACTCCGGTGTGCTGAAACTGCTCTTCGGCCTTCTTATGGCCTCGAGGAAGCTGCGTCACTACTTCCAGGCGCACGAAATCACTGTCGTCACTCGCCTCCCTCTGCAACGGATATTGCACAATCCAGACGCAACGGGAAGAATCGTAGAGTGGGCGCTGGAACTGTCCAGCTTTGGCCTCAAGTTTGAGAGTACCTCGACGATTCAAAGCCGAGTCCTGGCGGAGTTCGTTGCAAAATGGACCGCGACGCCTGACGAAGAAGCCCAAGAGACTGCTCTCCCTGGCAAGGAGGCAAGTTGCGACTGGATCATGTACTTTGATGGAGTTTTCTCGTTATAGGGCGCCGGGGCTGGCGTACTGCTTGTCGGCCCACCGGAGAGCACCTCAAGTACATGATCCAGATGCACTTCCCTAGGGAGGTGTCAACAAACAATACGGCTGAGTACGAAGGGCTGCTTGCTGGTCTTAGGATCGCGGCGGACCTCGGGATCAAGAAACTCGTCGTCAGGGGCGACTCGCAACTTGTCGTCAAGCAAGTCAACAAGGATTTCCAGAGCCCGTTGATGAAGGCCTACGTCGATGAAGTGAGAAAGCTGGAAGAGCGTTTTGACGGTATACAGGCAGAACATGTTCCCCGAGCGGAGAATGACATCGCTGATTACCTGTCAAAACACGCTGCCCTCAAGCTACCTGTGGAACCAGGTACCTTTGTGCTTCGGCTAACTCAGCCATCCGTTGATCCATCAACAGAGCAGAACAAGAGGAGAAAATCGGGGCCCGACAAGTACTTTCCCACCAAGCTCCCCGGAGCCGCCGGCAAGGATGTTGCCGAAGACACTGAGCCCGCCACAGGACGGCTAGCTCCGACGGAGCATCAAACTCTTGCCGTGGAGACAGCCGCTCCTATAGCGGAGGAAATGCCTTTAGTCCTCGCCGTCGAGCCCCAGGCTCCAGCGTGGGCACAGCATACCGTTTGATTCCTCCAAACAGGGGAACTTCCTGAGGAGCAGGAAGAAGCGGAAAAAGTAGCCCGTCGCTCTACAATGTACCAGTTCGTCGATGACGTCCTGTACAAAAAGAGGCCGAACGGTGTGAAATTGAAGTGTATCCCTCGAGAGGAAGGACTGGAGCTGTTGGCGGGGATACATGGAGGCATATGTGGTCCCACATAGGGTCGAGGGCCCTTGCCGGCAAAGCGTTTCGGCAAGGCTTCTTCTGGCCCACCTCCCTCCAGGATGCGACGACACTAGTCACCAGGTGTGAAGCGTGTCAGTTCCATTCAAAGAAGCTTCATCAGCCAGCTCAAGCCCTTCAAACCATTCCTCTCTCCTGGCCTTTCTCGGTCTGGGGGCTCGACATACTGGGCCCTTTCCCCCGTGCTGTCAGGGACTTTGAGTACTTGTATGTTGCAATCAACAAGTTCACAAAGTGGCCAGAAGTGGAAGTAGTGAGGAAGGTCACAGCACAGTCAGCCGTCAAGTTCTTCAAAGGACTGGTGTGCCGTTTTGGTGTACCCAATAGGGTCATCACCGACAACGGCACGCAGTTCACAAGCCACACCTTCATGCAATATATTCAAGACCTCGGCAGCAAGGTCTGTTTCGCTTCCGTTGCTCACCCACGAAGCAATGGTCAAGCTGAGAGGGCAAATGCTAAAGTACTGCGAGGCCTGAGGACAAAGACCTTTGACATACTGTACAAGAGTGGAAGGCGCTGGATTGATGAATTGTCGGCGGTTCTTTGGTCAATCAGAACGACACCAAATCGACCCACCGGCCAGACACCCTTTGCCCTGGTATACGGGGCAGAAGCAGTTCTCCCCACGGAACTCATATAAGGGTCACCTCGAGTACTCACTTATGACAAGCTTGGGCAAGAGCAATTGCGGCAAGTTGACGCAACACTCCTTGAGGAAGATCGTCTTCGGGCGGCTGTGAGAGCAGCGCGCTACCAGCAAGCCTTGCGCCGCTACCATAGCCGCAAGGTTCATGCCCGAAGCTTTGAGGAAGGCGACCTTGTTCTTCGGCGCGTTCAATCGGCCAAGAATTCCAACAAGTTGACGCCAAAGTGGGAAGGCCCTTATCGGGTAATATGAGTCACCAGGCCCGACGCAGTCCGCCTGGAGACCAAAGATGCCGTTCCGGTGAGTAACTCCTGGAACATTGAGCATCTTCGCAAGTTTTACCCGTGAGGCGCGGCTTGCCGGGCCCCCCGGCAAGCCACCTTTTGTACGACCCTTGCCGATGACGCATGTAACCCTTTGTAAAAAGCCAGGAGCAGACCCTGAGCATAAATAAATGAAGCGCTGGCGCCCTAAGTTATAGCATGCATGCTAGGTCGAGTCTCGTCCTTGGTTAGGGTTGATAGTGCTTAGCGGCGACTAACCCCTAGCTTAGAGGTCGAGTGTGCGTCTCTTTGTCTTTCTTTTGTCTTCTTTGGTTCACAGGACACACAGATATCCTTGCCAAACCACTTGGGGAGAAAAAAAGGAACAGACCAGCCTCTAGGCCCGGCAAGCCAGTATTGCCAGGGACTGCAAGAGCAAAGATTCACCCACGGCAAACCAGGATTGCCGGGGGTTGCAGCTTCAGATAAGTTCTTCATCCCTTATCATGCATTCCATTATGGACTAAGGTATGTGAAACCTCGTTTTTCCTTAAGCTACCGTGCTCCCCTAACTCTAGGCCCTAGGGCTTGTTCCTGGGACCAAGTTTGGTCATGGTCGCGACAGCGAAAGGATGAAACAAGGAGCCTGAACCCGCCTCATCCCTGCCTCCGCCAAAGGCGTGAGAAAGGTCGAGCGAGGTGGGGAGACGTCAAGGCCTGTTGCCGGGCGAGAAAATGTTTATCTTAGAGATATCAAGGATTTAATCCTTGTCGTGGGTTCCACCCGCAAACAAATGACCCGGCAAGCATCCCTTTTTCATTAAAAACATTCCACTCAGGTACAGTCCATAGGGAATGAAAAACATGAATGAAGGGATTACAAGTTTTGAATTCAACAAAGCCCGAAGGTTTACAAACTAAAAAGAGATAAGGTGCCCGTAATCCCTTTCTTGTCCCTCTACTCAGGAGGCAGGTCAAGGAGGCGAGAAGGGAAAAAGGAGCGCCTAGGCAAGCTACGGGTGGCAGAAGACACCAATAGAACATCTTGGTGGCCGTCCAAAGGCTGGATGGTGATGGCGGCGCTGGAAGAAGAGCTCGAAGACGAGGCGGCGGGACGTCAGTACGCGTCGAAGGCGTCGGTGCCCGCGTACTCCGACTTGACGGCCTTGCCGCCCGCCCTCTTCCTCTTCCGCAGCCTCCCAACGCCAGCCGCCCAAGGATACGACCCCGAGAAGTTCAAGGAGCCGGCGACACGGATGATGGGGTCGTCGGTGCCACACGGAACGGCACCCGACACCTAGTCGGACCCGTCATCCTGCCGCCTACCGCCCTCGTCGCCGCTGCCGCGGTCCTCCTCGTCACTCTCGCTCAAGGAGGAATCTTCACTATCAGAAGAACTCTCCACGCAGCACCTTGTACGAGTCCCAAAGTGTCCGAAGACCTTGACGGAGAGAAGGCCACCCTCCACCAGCTTAAAATGGAGAGTGAGCCCCTCCGTCAAGCTGTGGATATGAGCAAACGCCTTCCATCCCCGACGAAGATACATCACGTGAGGAGCAGGGAAGTCGACATGGACCCGCGTGCCACTGATCCCGCAGCCCCTCATGTGCAGCCGCAATGACTCTGGCGGATCCAACTCCATCTCCCGCGCAAATGGAGTCGGGAGACGAAGGCGACGGCGCGGCGGCCGGCGCAACCTGACGAAGAACTCACAAGGGTCATCCCCAACATGGCCCTCCATTGGAGGAGGAGCTGCTGGCGGGGGCGAGGCCGGCGCGCCACCCCGTCCTCCTCTTCCCCGAGCACCCCGGCCTCGCCCCCTCCCCCTTCCCCTCGCGGCTGGCTCTGCCACCTCAGGCGCAGGAGAAGGAGGGACGCGTTGTCGAGCGGCGACCCTCGCTGCCACCGTTGGAGGACCGGGATTTCCTCTCTCCATGATGGATGGAAGAGAGGAGCAGAAGCTGAAGGAAGAAGATGATGAAAGAATGCGGGACGCCATCCCCCCTCCCTCTCTTTATAAAGGAACGGGGTTGGGGCTCGGCCGCCCCGCTTGGCCAATCGAGATACGGAAGGCGCAGGGAGCCAGGACCGACCCGCTGCCCCAACCAGCGACGGCTCGGTTTCCCGCCTCCACCGTTTGCCACCCCAAGCGCATGGGAGACACGTGGCGGACGTGCAGAACCGAGGGGACGGGTGAGGCGACCTCTCCCCACCCCGTGATCGTGGGGAGTGGACGCCTTGAAGATCGCGCCTCGGCCCCATTCAGTAAATGGGCCGCGCCTCCACGCCTCCCTCCGTTTATGGGGAAGGCGCGAACTGCCCCTTTACTACGACGTGACGCATGCGTGCAGAGACCAACCCCACGCATGCTGCCCACGTCATGCCCACCTCCCCACGCCGAGCCACGCGCGCGAATCGTGGGAAGCGCAGCACGCGAAGAATCTTATCGCGGTAAAAACCGCACCGCCTGCCCGCACATCGTTTCTGGGCCTGGCGGTGTACAAAAAGAGGGGTACACTTTTTGTACCCCTATAACTGTGCATGGGCAGTCTGAGCCATGGGCACCACCACACCAAGCAAGGCAAGGGAGGTGAGCCAGGGTAAGACCAAACCTCAAGGGAACTAGAACGACGCCAAGGCCAAGACCACGAAGAGCAAAAGGGACGAAGCGGACTCCCCCGACAAGATCCTTGCCGGGAGACAGTTTTAGCAACCCCGGCAAGACCCTTGCCGCGGCGACTCGCCCCACGCCTACGGAGCAAATTACCCTTGAGTCCACTGCGCCCCAAGGGGCCAGGATTCGGGAGACATCCCCGTGGTGGCATGCAGATCTTTGTGAAGACATTCAAGATCAGATACGCACTAAGAAGACGACGACCTTTGGCGAGATACCAGCCAGGGAAGACCATGAGACCCCCGGCAAGCGCCTTTCCGGGGATGACAGCAGGCGCCTCGGCAAGACCCTTGCCGGGGCCCCGGCAAGGCCCTTGCCGAGGACATCCGCAGGGCCACCATCAGGCCCACGCCAACTAAACTTCCACCGCCGTACGCATGCAGCTGCCAACCCAACCAGCTGGGCAGGCACCTGCGTGACGGCATGCAGATCTTCATGCAGACCCACCACTGCGCCACCTCAGCTGCCTGCCTACCTACGTGGCATCACAGGCATCGATGCCCAGGGCGCGTGTCTACACAAGAAGGAGCGGTGACGGACGAGACGGATTTCTCCCCCGTCCCTGATAAAGCAAGGACACCTAAGCAGACGCATTAAATGCGCCTTGTCATGTAATGCGAGGGATAACCTCGCATCATTGTAACCTTTCCACCTCCTGTGTGCCACTGTGGCGACCCCTTTTTCTATAAAAGGAGGCCGAGGCGACCAGGAGAAGGATTCAGCTTTTTGGAGCTCCTAACGCCCAAAGCTAGCTCAAGAACAGGAATATACATTCACCAAAGCAGGAGTAGGGTTTTATGCATCCTCGCGGCCCGAACCTGGATAAACAAACTGTGTACTATCTGTTTGATCCGCTCTTCTCATGACCCCGCGCCCCGCTAACCGTAGTAGGGATTCTTGTGATCCCATAGGTGTCGTTCCCACCGACACAGGCTGGTCAGGAGCGGGCATGGCAGTGGTCCGCCTGTCCTGACCGGACGCCCGGAAGAGGATGCACTGACTCTCGCAACTAAATCATACACTATACACCATCTCTCTGTAGGAGTAGGTCGATGTGTCGCTCTCTCTAACACACACACGCTATTAAACACACATGCACACGCACACATAGGTTCATACAATAGGAATATCGTGCATGTTACTAATCCAAGTTACTCACCACTATGACCAGCCTAAGCAATGTAAAGGCTAGTCATAGTGGGGAGTAACTTAGACTAGTAACATGCATATGTTACTAGTCTATGTTACTACATTCATAGTGGGGAGTAACATATAGTTGGTATCATGAAAGCCATTATTTATTAAGATGTAGACTCATTTTGCCTTGGTATGTGTTATGTTATAGTAACATATTATGTTACTCCAACCATCTCTCTCCTCATTAACTACATGCCACCTAAGCAATTTTTTCTTGGGATGTGTTATGTTACTTGCTAAGTTACTCCCACTATGACCAGCCTAACCAAACGCTCCTTACTCTGCCTTGTTATTTCCCCCGGAAACCCAATGCATGGAGCGCAACTACGCGTTGATCAGTCAAGAAATCAAAGTCGGCTTGCATGCGAGTTAATACGTGGCCCTGCATGGTAGCTAAAACGGCATCTCTTAGTTGTTGGGATTAATTGTTGCGTTTAGAGACAGAAATCAGGGCTTTGGTTGGAGGAAGGACCAGTCAAGTTTCTCCTTCTCCTCCAATCTGCTTGCACCTTGGTCCCGTTGCACCTTCTGACATGACTTATTACACCTAGACGAAGGGAGTAGTACGAGATACGGTGGCACACTGACTTAGGTCGAATACAAGTGCCCAAAATTGTGTGCATGTTATAATAAGGATTGACTTAAAATAGTACGTGAGCGAATAGAGGGATCAATTGGACAGTGTTCACGAGGAGTAGCGAGATGTGTGAGGTAAGAAGACACATGACACGATTATGATTTAAATCCCAATGACTCGCACGCAAAAAGAAACACGGCATGCTTGTCACATGAATGCAGGAATGTATAAAAGGTTATTTTCCTCTCGTTGAACATAACGGGAGGGTGGCATAGCTGGTTAGCCTGTTCGCTCATTAAACTTGAGGTCTTGGGTTGGATAACTACACTTGAGCATAATTTTGTTTTTGTTCGACTTCTTTCTTCCACCCAATGACAGGTAGGCCCCACATGATAGAGAGAGAAAGTGATCTGGGGTGGTGCCAGGAGGATTCTTTGACTGGTCAAAATGGATGGATACGGAGCTATATGATCTCGTAGTGACCGTATAATCACCTCATCATGTATACGCTGCAGCCTCGGCACTTGTTTTCTAGGGTTTGCACTCTTCACACTCTCTCTCCAGTATATATATACATGCTCGAGCCTCAGTGCTTGTAGTTGCTCTCTTCACACTCTCTCACCCTCTCCAGAACTAAACAAGACTTCGTTGGCCTTTCTCTCCCCCCTCACTTCCAGGAAAAGAGCCGGCAGGATCCGTCCGCCGAGAAGGGAAGGAGGCTTAACGCTGTCGCCGTCAGCGAGGGAGGGAATCCACCACTGGCGCAACTGTTCTCTTTCACCCAGCGGCCGCGCGGGAGGGCCTCCGACCCCTTCTTCCTCGCCATCGTACGTAGTGTGGGCCGAACGGCCTCCAGTCTCCCACCAAACCACACCCCCAAGAACTTTAATGTAGAATTTACTTATTCCACATGCATTACTCTAGCTGCATGTGGGCTTTTTCCGCTTCTGCACTCGAATCTAGGTGTTGGGTCAAATAGGAAAGTAGTGGGGAAAGTTGTATAGCATGAATCTAGGATGTGGTTCAAAGAGGAAATGAATGGGGGAAAGTAGTGGGGAAAGTTGTATAGCATGAATCTAGGACGTGGTTCAAAAAGGAAAGGAAGGGGGGAAAGTTGTATAGCATGAATCTAAGACATGGTTCAAAGAGGAAAGGAATGGGGGAACATAGTGCGGAAAGTTGTATAGCATGAATCTAGGACATGGTTCAAAGAGGAAAGGAAGGGGGAAAGTACTAGTATAGACTGGCTATCTAGCACCTATGTTGGTCGAAAAGGGAAAACAATGACAAACGCAGTACACACATCTGTAACGAACTGATCTTTTTGTTTTGGGGGACAAGGCTATAGAGTTTGAGCATGACTAGATTTGTTGCCCTCACATAGGGAAAGGTGTCTAAAGATAACAAAACTGGGACCAACACAAATATGCTCCTTGGTTGTTTGTTCTTTGTTGCAACAGACTGTGCATCACCCCTTCATACATCGATAGATGTACATGGTGCTGGTGCATCCACTGTCTCGTGCAACTCTTTAGCTGTTGTTAATCTAAGTCCCTGTTTGGTTAAAAAGTCCCTAGTCCCTACATGATTGGTTCCAGGGACTAAACATGGACTAGAGGTTATTAAATAACATGCTAAAAGACCATGTTACCCCTAGTAATGAACTAATGGAGACAAGGTACGATGCGGGGCAGGGGCAACTGTTGGAAAAAGTCCCAAAAAGACCCTCCCTTTATTTCTTTAGTCCCAAATGCCCACTTTTAGTCCCTAAAAGTCCCTGTAAACAAACACCCTCTAATAATGCCGCTGGAAAATTGATGCAATGCCACAGTTAAAAGCAAATTACATGTTTAACGAATTTTATTGTTAATATAATCTCTCTGTTAATATTAATCAATGCCACCGTTTGAGAAATGCTACTGTCTTGCTTTCTTTCCCATTTAGATAAGTTAGATGCTTCTTTTTGTTGGCTTCTGTGTCATCCACAGTTATTGACCACTAGTTGTTTCCTTTGCACCTCTGTGTAAATGGGATTATCTACTTCACCTCGTTGCTATTGTGACCTTTTGTTGCACTGCACAAAACACTTTTGTTTTAAGAGTGTTTTGTGCAGTTCAACCAAAATGTCACATCGACAATGTTGCTTGATTGCTTGATCTTAGTGGAACTGCACAAGAGGAGATCTTACTTCCTATCTGTGTTGGCAAATTTGGTTCAGATCTTCTTCTTGTGAGTTGTTTGAATTCCGCGTCATGAGAGGTCAGTACTAGCCTTCTTGTGCAGTGTGCTTTCATATGTTGTGCTACTTGTATGGTAATGTTGCTTGATTTTAGTGAACTGCACAAATGGAGACAAGACTTCCAATCTGTATGTGCACCGTAATATCCCATTGAGGTAAGATAAGGATATTTCACAACTGTTGGCCTGTATTTTGCCACTTTCATCAGAAAATTAATGTCGTTATTTAGTGCTATACTTGTGCTCCCTAATTGACAGGCCAAATCTTACATTGAAGGCGAAGCTTGTCTGTTATTGAACCAAGTGATGAAGGGGAAGAACAAGCGGAAGAAAAACAAAAATCAACTCCCGGTGCTGTAATGAAGCACTGGAACTGTGATGACACAAGTAATGATATAGTTTTGCATCTTAAATTATTGCTATGGCTGGAACAAGCAATTGTTTTGCCACTGATTTGATGCCACTCTTCATGTAATATGTAATTATCTCTACTTGTGCAAACAGGGATCTTCTTTGAAGATACCATATATTTTAGTGGAACTGCACAAGAAGATGTTGGAAACATTAAACTAATCGAGGAGTATAGAGTAAGCATGGCAACCAGAGTAGATAACAACAGATGGTTCCGGAGAAGTGCTTGATCTGTATGCTCTACACAATAAGCCTCCTGACAAAGGTTGGTACTCGCCCACGGATTTCATCCATATGATTGAGCTTTGTCATCTCTATTGGTGTTGTGCTACTGTTTAGATACTATCATGAGAAAGTGGTATTGTCCTTGAAAAGTGCTTCATCTGTGTTGTTTTAAATATTTCCTTTCCTTTTTTCGAGCAAACAGAGATGCTAGCAATTAGTTGTCCTCTTGTCTTTGCACAACAGGATCATCCTCCTCTGAAGAAGAATATGGAGTACGTGAAGTGACTAGTTCCGATTATGCCAGGATGAAGAAGACCTGTCTATCTTCTCATCAGAAGGAGCAGTTGAAGGATGGTTACATTACTCCCCACAAGACCAAACTAACTTCAGCTTAGAAGGACTGACATATCTCCATATTTTTGCTGTGATGCGCAAGTACAATGTTGTTCTAGGATTCTTTCCGGTGAGTTCCATTTTTTAAAAGTGTGCTCTACATGGACCATGTAGGTACCTGTTTAAACTGTCAATTCATAGTACAGTTTGCTTTATACTAATCACTTTTTTTGTATTAGTGCAAACAGGGGTGCTCAGCTTGATTTCAATGGGAACTGCACAAAATGTTTATGAATACATCAAATCATTCATTTCCACCACAAGAACGGAGGTGCCGATATGTTCAAGGCGTTGCAACATATAAGGGCGAAATCATACAAGCTACGCGTGAATTTGGTTGATTTTGGTGGAACTGCACAAAAAGAACAGCTGGTTTATTTAGCACGAGGTGCCATGTCAATGTCCGAACTGATGGCAAACCCTGCCCATTCCACAATCATAGGCATTTGATATTTTGGAATGGGAAAACCTGGCCAAAGTTTGCTCATTGATGTACGTAAAACAACAAGCATTTGACATTTTGGAATGGGACAACCTTGTCGAATTTTGCTCATTGATGTTAGCAAGAAGACATGCACTTGATATTTTCGAATGGGACGCCCTTTGTTGTCAGCAGCGTCGGTCTATTTATCTTTATTCTTTAGTTGTGAAGTAAATATTGGCCCTGACATGTGAATCACTGAGATGCATAATCATCGATTGTTTTGAATGTTCTCTATGAATTGCCAGGCATGTGTGTTTGATTGCAATGTACAGGAACACTAAAAGGCTGCTCAAACTCTTTGTACTCCGGTCAAAGTAGAGATACTTTGACTGCAGACAAAACTTGTATGCAGACTAAAAAGGACCGGAGGGAGTACATGTGAAACTGCTACAAACGAGGTGGTCACCCTGGGAATAATGCTAGTACGTTTTGTTTTGCATGTTCATCCAATGCTAGTGATACAAGAATTCGAACTAATCGAACTAAATTCATTCATGCATGGTTGGATTTCATATAAACATGCCGGATTTCATTACATTTCATACATTCTTCAACTAAAAAGGGGTGCGCTAGAGGTATAATTAATTAACCGAAGCTACCCACCTGTGTCCGGCTGAGCCGAACATAAGCTTCTTCTCCAGCGAACTGAGCTTCAGTGACTTAATTGCAGGTGCAGTTGCGTAACTGACATGTGGCCCAGATGCTTGTTAGGCCCACGTGTCAGTGAGCCAACTGCACCAGCAGTTAAGTAGAAGCAGCGTCCTTCTCCAACATAACTCTTCGACTCCACGTCGCCGCCAAGAAGCTAATCCGCCGTCAATGGTCAACCCGCCTAGCTTGGCTTCAACCGGAGGGTAGCAGCGGTGGCCTTACTTGGACCCGAACGGCGGTGACCTACCATGTTCTACTCTTCCTTGGCGCAGCCTCGTTGGCAGCGGGGCGGGGCCTCGACGGAGCCGGTGATGTCCTCTGTCTCATTGCCGGCGGGGCGGCGCCTCGGTGGAGTGGGGGAAATCCTCCCCCTCGTTGCCGGCAGGGTGGGGCCTCGACTAAGACGGCGATGACCTCTGCCTCATTGTTGGCGGGGCGGGGCCTCAGCGGAGTAGGGCCTCCGCCTCGGTGCCGGCGGGTCGAGGCCTCGGCGGAGCCGGTGGTGTCCTCTGCCTCGTTGTTGGCGCCACAGGCCCTCGGCAGAGCAGGGCCTCATTGAGCCAACGGAGCAGGGACTCGTTGGAGTCGGCATTGTCCTCTGCCTCGTTCTCGGTCTCGCCAAACAGCGCCTCGCCCGCTTCATCGCCCTCTTTGTAGGCGGCCGCAGCCTTCGCCACACGCATGCGACCAGCGGTCGAGGCGGCCCTCGCGGGCGGACCAGTACGAGTCGAGCAGCGCCTCCTGCTCCGTCCGCTCCGTGGCGATCTGCTTCTCCGCCTGCAGGTGCTCCTGAAGGAGATGGTGGTTGTAGGCGGCGTCGGCCTGCGCCTCCCGGAACTGCTCCTCACGCTTCTGCCTCACCGTGTCCATGTATTGGGCACGGGCCTCGCCGATGGTCATGGTGCAATGCACCAGCGAGGATGGCGTGGAGGAGGGGGTTGGCACCGGATCGTCGACTACCATGTTTTCCATTGGGACGTCGTCGTCCTCCGGCTGCCTGCCGGCCAGGCAGTCGGCAGCAATGGCTGCCATCTCCTTGTAGTCCGTCATCCGCCCGTCTCGAAGAGCGCTGGAGCGCGAGGAAGCCATGGTGGGCAGTAGTGGTGTGGACAGGAGAAAGGGAACGGAGGTGGATGACTGCGGCTATGGCCGGCGCAACAGTTTATATAGCAATGGTGGGCGGCGGAGGGACGGATGTGTGGCGCCGGAGTAGCCGCCTCGGCAACCGCGTATCATTAATGTGGGCGGCAAACAGACAGACGGATGACACTTGTGTCGTTTGAAGGCAGAGCAATCGCATGCACCGGGAAGCGGGGCGGGCGGCGCTGACCGTTTCGGGCGGAAAGTGCGCGCGGACGAGGGAGGCGGTCTGGGTTGGCCAGGGTAGTCAGACTTGTGCTTGGCAGCGGGTTGGTCCAGCAGCCGGACATGCTGGCTCGCCAGCGAACTCGCCGATCTGAGCGACGACAATCAGACGATGGACGTAGCTTCCGACCAGGAGCCGGCGCCACTGTCCAAGCCGGTTCATGCCATGTGCACCATAGAGCAGGTGCGGCCGCACTTCGACGCCCTAATGGCGGAAGAGCTACCAGCGCAGGAGGACCTGTGCTGCAACCTCCATCTCGTCAACGAGCACCGTTGAACAAGTGAATGACAATGCCGTCGTGGACATGTGGCCCTATGATCCTGGCTTCCCGAATGAGCAGCGGGCGCTGTATCAAACCATCCGCAGGGCCCGCGAGGCCCTCTCCGTCATCCTTCGAGTTGTTGCGCTTGCCGTGGCGCTGCCGTCTCGCGTTGTCAACATGGTCAACAGACATGAGGAATGAGGAGATGACTTTATTTGGAGAGGATGACAGTGGGGACCCACCAGGGCCATAGCCGCACGTACGCAAGTGCCTCCTTATTATATACTACAACTGTAATTTTTTTGCTTCCTCCTGGTTTCCTAATATCACGGTCCCACACCATTGTCAACCTATGTAGTCAATAAACGATAGAATTGCGCAAGGAGCGGCAGACAACTGGGACCAAGCAGCTCGTGCTTCTTCTTCAATCTCAAATATTCTAGCTTCACCCGCCCAAAAAATGATTCCTCCCCCCACATCTGGGGCGCACCATTTCGGAGGCTGACCTGTGGGCCTACTAAGTTGACGCGTACCAAAGGCTTTGTCAACTTAGTCAATATAAACGATTCTAGATGCACTGACCGTACGATGTCCATCCAACGGCCGTCGTGCTTCTTCAACCTCTGGTCTTCTTGCTCCAGCCACCCAAAGCAGCGCCGGTCGTGCCGCCTACTCCTGCCTCCCGTGGCTGACTGTGCTGCCGCGGAGGCCTCACAGCCTCCTACTACTCCCACCGCTGGCCAGGCCCTACGGCGACGGCAGCCTCACACCGCAGCCGAACCAGTGAACCCTCGCACTCCTCTCCGCGTGGGCATCCACTGCCGTGTCTTCCCCGGCTCCATGTTGTTCCCTTCCTAGGCCTCGTCGTTGTCCACCGCCTTGGTGCTCTTGGCGCGGCGTGGTCAATGTGGTTCACGAATGACTTCCATCGAAAGAGTACTGTACGTTGAGAGGCTGACAGCTGGGTCCATGGCCGCAGCAAGGAAGTGCCTCCTTATTACGCACAAAATAATTATTCCTCCACCTGACAGCAGGGACCCACCGGACGGGCCACCGTATTTCACAAAAAATGTTTCCCCCTGACTGCTGGGACCCACCAACTACATCTTCGCACGCAAGGAACTGCGTCCATATTACGGGCAAACAAATGATTCGCCCCCTGACTACTGGGACCCACCAGCTACATCTTCGCACGCAAGGAAGTGCCTGACAATCGGGACCCACCCGATCGAAGCGTACGTAGTGTTGTCATTCTGGTCGCGAACGTGTACGTACATACTGGTCGATGTAGAGGCGTGCACGTGTTGTAGTAGAGGCACGCACGTAGTATGTACACGTACGTACAGCGGCCAGGGTGCAAGAAAGTAAATACGGCCACGTACGTACATACGGGTGGGGTCTCGAACGCCTACTCGTGCATACGTACAGCCAGGGCTCATGTACATGGCTGGGTCGGAACGCAGAAACTGCGTCATCGTCGTGTTCATGGGGAGGCAACCGGCTGGGTCGGAACGGAATGCGTCGTCGTGTTCATCGGGAGCCAACTGGCTTGGACGGAACAGCCGATGGAAACGAGGCATGGCGTACTGCCGAACGGAGGAAACGGCCTTGTGTTCGACCCACCATGGTCGAAACGGGATCCTGTTCATCGGGAGGGGTCTTGCGTACCGCAAAACGGAGGAAACGGACCTCCTATGGTGGAAATGGGGTCCTATTGATCGGGAGGGGTGTGGCATACTGCAAAACGGAGGAAACGGACTTGTGTTGGAGCGCTACGGTCGAAACGAGGGTCTTGTTCATCGGAAGGGGTGTGGCGTACCGCAAAACGAGACTCCACGGGATACTCTTCATATCCACCGTTGACTGCCTCCACGGGCTATTGTTCATCTCCACCGTCGACTGCCTCCACGGGCTCCTGTTCATCCACCGTCGACCTCCTCCAGCCTCCACCTGCGACTGTTCATCCACGGGCTCCTGTTCATCCAGCCTCCACTGCTCCTCCACCGGCTACTGTTCAACCAACCCTCTCCACGGGGTCCTGTTCAACCACCCCTCCACGGGATACTGTTCATCCAGCCCTCCACCAGCTATTGTTCAACCAGCCCACCACGGGGTCCTGTTCATCCAGCCCTCCACAGGGTCCTATTCATCCACCGGCTCGATCGATCGGGGTCCTGTTCATCCAGCAGCAATGGCCTCTACTACCACGGGGTCCTGTTCATCCAACCCCCCCGGGAACTGTTCATCCAAACCCCCCAACAACACTCACTGTTCATCAAGGGAAGGAGGCAGCAGTGTTCGATCAGCTTCAGTTAGCAGCAGTAGCGAAGGAATTGCTCGATCGGGTTCAGTTAACAGCCATCGTTCGATCGCTCGATTTTAGTAACGCGTAGCCTATAGTGCAATCACTCAGGTTCAGTAGGCGAACGCCTCACTCGGGTTCAGTTAGAGCCCAACGCCTTGCACCCACGTGCCTACGTGTACGAGAGAAACGTGCATCGCTCGGCCCTCGACCACCCACCGTAATCGGGAACTCCCCGATATTTTCCTCGCCCTCGCTTCTACCACGGTTTTTTCCGTCAGGCATGACCCAAAGAATGTCATGCAGTTGCGTCTCCGGCCCGCCCAGGACGAAAAGCCCATTTTCTGTCATGATTTTTTGTCATAGAAGTAGGAGCCCACCACATCTATGATGATACCGGGTTTTGTCACAATTATGGTCACAGAAGTGTCATAAGCATGACAGAAAAAAAATCGTTCGGCCCAAAATGTCACGGATGTGTCTTTTTATGTAGTGCAAGGTGTGGCAACAGGAGTGGTTCTACATCATCGAACCCCACAACGTCAAGTGGGTGGCCACTCCTGAGTTCAGATACGGACCCCCTATGCGGCTCGCGTCATGGACCAACAAGGGTCTGGACTGGGGATCCACAGCGGAAGTGTTGATGCTACAAAAGCGCATCTCAAACATAATAAGCAAGAACACCAGTCTGACCAATGTGATTCAGGTGATGCTCTTCCGACGGATTCTTCCCTGTCAACTCCGGCCCTCCCACATGTGGGAGTTCAATCCAGAAGATCCTCGGATCCTGAAGCACTTCTTCGGCACAATGCACGAAGATATCTGGAAGCTGCTTTTCAAGGCCCAGAAGATGTGGCCGAAGAAGACCGAAGACATCGGTCTTGACAGCGAGAATCTGGCCACACCGGTGAGTGTCTTATTCCCGAACATATATTCGATCAATAAGTTCCTAGGCATAATGAGTTTTCCGTCCCTTGTACAGGGCTGGATAGCAAAGGCGGAGTGGATCAAGTGTTCGACACCGCTACCTGAAGACCCAGCCGAGCCCCTGCCGACAAAGATGCTGGTCCCGGTGCCCTATCAGGCACTGTAGAAGAAGGCCAAAAATAAGAAGGGCAAGGAGGCCAAGGGCGACCTCCGCCGCAAGGGTCCTTCGGACGCTGTGTCCGGAGAGACTGAAATCCCCTCCTCCCACAAGGGAGATGAAGACGACAAGGAGGAGGAGGAGGAAAGCGACTGCCTTCTTAAGGGGAGGAAGAAGAAGAGGGCCGCCTCCACAGACCTGGAGGAGGAGGCGCCCAAGAGGGGGAAGATAGCCCTCTCGGATGGTTCAAATTCAGAAACCGAACCCATCCCCGAGAGACTCCCCAGGGTGAAGCCCCTGACTGCATCATAAGTATCAAAGGATTTATTGTATGTCTTCGGCCTTTATGTTTTTGTAGTATAACATATTACACCGTGTATCTTTCAGCCCTGCTCGCGACCACCCCAACCCTTCACTATCCGAGGGGAGTTCTCTACCACCCGAGATGGCAGAGAGCGAGACGCCTCCGCGAGCCTCTCCTCCAATCATCGCGGATGACACCGAGGTGTTGTCCTGAAGGGCCTCTCCAGGCCGTGGAGGGGTGGGCTGAAGGAAATATGCCCTAGAGGCAATAATAAAGTTATTATTTATTTCCTTATATCATGATAAAGGTTTATTATTCATGCTAGAATTGTATTAACCGGAAACATAATGCATGTGTGAATACATAGACAAACAGAGTGTCACTAGTATGCCTCTACTAGAGTTCGTTAATCAAAGATGGTTATGTTTCCTAACCATGAACAAAGAGTTGTTATTTGATTAACGAGGTCACATTATTGGTTGAATGATCTGATTGACATGACCCATTATATTAGCTTAGCACCCGATCGTTTAGTATGTTGCTATTGCTTTATTCATGACTTATACATGTTCCTATGACTATGATATTATGCAACTCCCGTTTGCCAGAGGAACACTTTGGGTACTACCAAACGTCACAACGTAACTGGGTGATTATAAAGGAGTATTACAGGTGACTCCAATGGTAGATGTTGGGTTGGCGTATTTCGAGATTAGGTTTTGTCACTCCGATTGTCGGAGAGGTATCTCTGGGCCCTCTCGGTAATGCACATCACTTAAAGCCTTGCAAGCATTGCAACTAATGAGTTAGTTGCGGGATGATGTATTACGGAACGAGTAAAGAGACTTGCCGGTAACGAAATTGAACTAAGTATTGGATACTGATGATCGAATCTCGGACAAGTAACATACCGATGACAAAGGGAACAACGTATGTTGTTATGCGGTCTGACCGATAAAGATCTTCGTAGAATATGTAGGAGCCAATATGGGCATCCAGGTCCCGCTATTGGTTATTGACCGGAGACGTGTCTCGGTCATGTCTACATTGTTCTCGAACCGTAGGGTCCGCACGCTTAACGTTACGATGACAGTTATTATGAGTTTATGCATTTTGATGTACCGAAGGTTGTTCGGAGTCTCGGATGTGATCACGGACATGACGAGGAGTCTCGAAATGGTTGAGACATAAAGATTGATATATTGGAAGCCTATGTTTGGACATCGGAAGTGTTCCAGGTGAAATCAGGATTTTACCGGAATACCGGGTGGGTTACCGGAACCCCCCGGGAGCGATATGGGCCTTAATGGGCCTTAGTGGAAAGGAGAAAGGGGCAGCCCTAGTGGCCGCGCGCCTCCCCCCTTCCCTAGTCCTATTAGGACTAGGAGAAGGTGGCCGCCCCCCTCTCTCTCTCTCCCCCCCTTGAGGAATCCTATTCCAACTAGGATTGGGGGGGGGGGGGGAATCCTACTCCCGGAGGGAGTAGGACTCCCTGGCGCGCCACCCCTTGGCCGGCCAGCCCCTCCCCCTTGGCTTCTTTATATACGGGTGCAGGGGAGCACCCTAGGACACACAAATTGATCTACGGATCGTTCCTTAGCCGTGTGCGGTGCCCCCTTCCACCAAATTCCACCTCGGTCATATCGTTGCAGTGCTTAGGCAAAGCCCTGCGCCGGTAACACATCAAGATCGTCAGCACGCCGTCGTGCTGACGGTACTCTTCCCCGACGCTTTGCTGGATCGGAGCCCGGGGATCGTCATCGAGCTGAACGTGTGCTAAGAACTCGGAGGTGCCGGAGTAACGGTGCTGTGATCGGTCGGATGGCGAGGAGAACGTACGACTACTTCCTCTAAGTTGAGTCAACGCTTCCGCTTCAGTCTACAAGGGTATGTAGACAAAACTCTCCCCTCTCGTTGCTATGCATCACCATGATCTTGCGTGTGCGTAGGAATTTTTTTGAAATTACTGCGTTCCCCAACAGTGGCATCCGAGCCTAGGTTTTTATGGTTTTATGTTATTTGCACGAGTAGAACACAAGTAAGTTGTGGACGATACAAGTCATACTGCCTACCAGCATGTCATACTTTGGTTCAGCGGTATTGTTGGACGAGACGATCCGGAACTCATCTTACCTACGCATCATACTGGTATGACATGCTGGTAGGCAGTATGACTTGTATCGTCCACAACTTACTTGTGTTCTACTCGTGCAAATAACATCAAACCATAAAACCTAGGCTCGGATGCCACTGTTGGGGAACGTAGTAATTTCAAAAATTTCCTACGTACACGCAAGATCATGGTGATGCATAGCAACGAGAGGGGAGAGTGTTGTCTACGTACCCTCGTAGACCGAAGCGGAAGCGTTGACACAACGTAGAGGAAGTAGTCGTACGTTCTCCTCGCGATCCAACCGATCACAGCACCGTTACTCCGGCACCTCCGAGTTCTTGGCACACGTTCAGCTCGATGACGATCCCCGGGCTCCGATCCAGCAAAGCGTCGGGGAAGAGTTCCGTCAGCACGACGGCGTGGTGACGATCTTGATGAGTTACCGGCGCAGGGCTTCGCCTAAGCACTGCAACGATATGACCGAGGTGGAATTTGGTGGAAGGGGGCACCGCACACGGCTAAGGAAAGATCTCAATGATCAATTGTGTGTCTATGGGGTGCCCCCTGCCCCTGTATATAAAGGATGGAGGAGGAGGAGGCCGGCCAAGGCAATGGTGCGGCCAGGATATGGATTCCTACTAGGACTCCAAGTCCTAGTAGGAGTCCACCAAAAGGGTAGGAAGGGAGAAGGAATAGGAGGAGAAGGAGAGGTGGCCGGCCCCCTTTTCCCTAGTCCAATTCGGACTAGAGGGGAGGGGGGCGCAGCAGCCTTTTTCCTCTTCCCACTAAAGCCCATCAAGGCCCATTACTTCTCCCATAATCCCGTAACTCCCCGATACTCCCGAAAATACCCGAATCACTCAGAACCTTTCCGATGTCCGAATATAGTCGTCCAATATATCGATCTTTACGTCTCGACCATTTCGAGACTCCTCGTCATGTCCCCGATCTCATCCGGGACTCCGAACTCCTTCGGTACATCAAAACTCATAAACTTATAATATAACTGTCATCGAAACCTTAAGCGTGCGGACCCTACGGTTCGAGAACAATGTAGACATGACCGAGACACGTCTCCGGTCAATAACCAATAGCGGGACCTGGATGCCCATATTGGCTCCTACATATTCTACGAAGATCTTTATCGGTCAGACCGCATAACAACATACGTCGTTCCCTTTGTCATCGGTATGTTACTTGCCCGAGATTCGATCATCGGTATCCAATACCTAGTTCAATCTCGTTACCGGCAAGTCTCTTTACTCGTTCCGTAATACATCATCTCACAACTAACACATTAGTTGCAATGCTTGCAAGGCTTATGTGATGTGCATTACCGAGAGGGCCCAGAGATACCTCTGCGACAATTGGAGTGACAAATCCTAATCTCGAAATACGCCAACCCAACATGTACCTTCGGAGACACCTGTAGAGCACCTTTATAATCACCCAGTTACGTTGTGACGTTTGGTAGCACACAAAGTGTTCCTACGGTAAACGGGAGTTGCATAATCTCATAGTTAAAGGAACATGTATAAGTCATGGATAAAAGCAATAGCAACATACTAAACGATCGGGTGCTATGCTAATGGAATGGGTCATGTCAATCAGATCATTCAACTAATGATGTGATCTCGTTAATCAAATAACAACTCTTTGTTCATGGTTAGGAAACATAACCATCTTTGATTAATGAGCTAGTCAAGTAGAGGCATACTAGTGACACTCTGTTTGTCTATGTATTCACACATGTATTATGTTTCCAGTTAATACAATTCTAGGATGAATAATAAACATTTATCATGATATAAGGAAATAAATAATAACTTTATTATTGCCTCTAGGGCATATTTCCTTCAGTCTCCCACTTGCACTAGAGTCAATAATCTAGATCACATCACCATGTGATTAACATCAATAGTTCACATCATCATGTGATTAACACCCATAGTTCACATCGTTATGTGACCGACACCCAAAGGGTTTACTAGATTCAGTAATCTAGTTTACATCGCTATGTAATTAACACCCAAAGAGTACTAAGGTGTGATCATGTTTTGCTTGTGAGAGAATCTTAGTCAACGGGTCTGCTACATTCAGATCCGTATGTACTTTGCAAATTTCTATGTCAACAATGCTCTGCATGGAGCTACTCTAGCTAATTGCTCCCACTTTCAATATGTATCCAGATTGAGACTTAGAGTCATCTGGATCAGTGTCAAAACTTGCATCGACGTAACTCTTTACGACGAACCTTTTTGTCACCTCCATAATCGAGAAACATATCCTTATTCCACTAATGATAATTTTGACCGATGTCCAGTGATCTACTTCCTAGATCACTATTGTACTCCCTTGCTTAACACAGTGTAGGGTATATAATAGATCTGGTACATAGCATGGCATACTTTATAGAATCTATGGCTGAGGCATAGGAAATGACTTTCATTCTCTTTCTATCATCTGCCGTGGTCGGGCTTTGAGTCTTACTCAATTTCACACCTTGTAATACAGGCAAGAACTCTTTCTTTTACTGTTCCATTTTGAACTACTTCAAAATCTTTTCAAGGTATGTACTTATTGAAAAACTTATCAAGCGTCTTGATCTATCTCTATAGATCTTGATGCTCAATATGTAAGCAGCTTCACCGAGGTCCTTCTTCGAAAAACTCCTTTCAAATACTCCTTTATGCTTCACAGAATAATTCTACATTATTTCAGATCAATAATATGTCATTTACATATACTTATCAGAAATGCTGTAGTGCTCCCACTCACTTTCTTGTAAATACAGGCTTCACCGCAAGTCTATATAAAACTATATGCTTTGATCAACTTATCAAAGCGTATATTCCAACTCCGAGATGCTTGCACCAGTCCATAGATGGATCGCTGGAGCTTGCATATTTTGTTAACACCTTCAGGATCGACAAAACCTTCTAGTTGCATCGTATACAACTCTTCTTTAATAAATCCATTAAGGAATGTAGTTTTGTTTATCCATTTGCCGGATTTCATAAAATGCGGCAATTGCTAACATGATTCAGACAGACTTAAGCATAGATACGAGTGAGAAACTCTCATCGTAGTCAACACCTTGAACTTGTGGAAAACCTTTTGCGACAATTCTAGCTTTGTAGATAGTAACACTACTATCAGCGTCCGTCTTCCTCTTCAAGATCCATTTATTTTCTTTGGCTTGCCGATCATCGGGCAAATCCATCAAAGTCCATACTTTGTTCTCATACATGGATCATATCTCAGATTTCATGGCCTCTAACCATTTCGCGGAATCTGGGCTCATCATCGCTTCCTCATAGTTCGCAAGTTCGTCATGGTCTAGTAACATGACTTCCAGAACAGGATTACCGTACCACACTGGTGCGGATCTCACTCTAGTTTACTTACGAGATTCGGTAGTAACTTGATCTTGAAGTTACATGATCATCATCATTAGCTTCCTTACTAATTGGTGTAGTAGTCACAAGAACAGATTTCTGTGATGAACTACTTTCCAATAAGGGAGAAGGTACAATTACCTTATCAAGTTTTCTACTTTCCTCCCACTCACTTCTTTCGAGAGAATCTCCTTCTCTAGAAAGGATCCATTCTCAGCAACGAATATCTTGCCTTCGGATCTGTGATAGAAGGTGTACCCAACAGTCTCCTTTGGGTACCTATGAAGACACATTTCTCCGATTTGGGTTTGAGCTTATCAGGATGAAACTTTTTCACATAAGCATCGTAACCCCAAACTTTAAGAAACAACAACTTTGGTTTCTTGCCAAACCACAGTTTATTTTGTGTCGTCTCAACGGACTTTAGATGGTGCCCCTTTTAACGTGAATGCAGCTGTCTCTAATGCATGATCCCAAAATGATATTGGTAAATCGGTAAGAAACATCATATATTGTACTATATCCAATAAAGTACGGTTATGACGTTCGGACACACCATTATGCTGTGGTGTTCCAGGTGGCATGAATTTGTGAAACTATTCCACATTGCTTTAATTGAATACCAAACTCGTAACTCAAATATTTGTCTCCGCGATCAGATCGTAGAAACCTTATTTTCTTGTCACGATGATTTTCACTTCACTCTAAAATTCTTCGAACTTTTCAAACGTTTCAGACTTACGTTTCATAAAGTAGATATACCCATATCTGCTCAAATCATCTGTGAAGGTTAGAAAATAATGATACTTGTCGCGAGCCTTAATATTCATCGGACCATATACATCAGTATGTATGATTTCCAACAAATCTGTTGCTTGCTCCATTGTTCCGGAGAACGGCGTTTTAGTCATCTTGCCCAAGAGGCATGGTTCGCAAACATCAAGTGATTCATAATCAAGTGATTCCAAAATCCCATCAGCATGGAGTTTCTTCATGCGCTTTACACCAATATGACCTAAACGGCAGTGCCACAAATAGGTTGCACTATCATTATTAACTTCGCATCTTTTTGGTTTCAATATTATGAATATGTGTATCATTACGATCGAGATCCAATGAACTATTTTCATTGGTGTGTATGACCATAGAAGGTTTTATTCATGTAAACAGAACAATAATTGTTCTCTAACTTAAATGAATAACTGTATTGCAATTAACATGATCAAATTATATTCATGCTCAACGCAAACACTAAATAACACTTATTTAGTTTCAACACTAATCCCGAAAGTATAGGGAGTGTGTGATGATGATCATATCAATCTTGGAACCACTTCCAACACACATCGTCACCTTGCCCTTTAACTAGTCTTTGTTCATTCTGCAACTCCCATTTCGAGTTACTAAATTTTAGCAACTGAACTAGTACCAAATACTGAGGGGTTGCTATGAACACTAGTAAAGTACACATCAATAACATGTATATCAAATATACTTATGTTCACTTTGCCATCCTTCTTATCCGCCAATCACTTGGGGTAGTTCCGCTTCCAGTGACCAGTCCCTTTGCAGTAGAAGCACTTAGTCTCAGGCTTAGGACCATACTTGGGCTTTTTCACTTGAGCAGCAACTTGCTTGCCGTTCTTCTTGAAGTTCCCCTTCTTTCCTTTTGCCCTTTTCTTGAAACTAGTGATCTTGTCAACCATCAACACTTGATGTTTTTCTTTGATTTCTACCTTCGCTGATTTTAGCATCGCGAAGAGCTTGGGAATATTTTCCGTTATCCCTTGCATATTATAGTTCATCACGAAGTTCTACTAACTTGGTGATGGTGACTAGAGAATTCTGTCAATCACTATCTTATCTGGAAGATTAACTCCACTTGATTCAAGCGATTGTAGTACCCAGACAATCTGAGCACATGCTCACTAGTTGAGCGATTCTCCTCCATCTTTTAGCTATAGAACTTGTTGGAGACTTCATATCTCTCAACTCGGGTATTTGCTTGAAATATTAACTTCAACTCCTAGAACATCTCATATGCTCCATGACGTTCAAAACGTCTTTGAAGTCCCGATTCTAAGCAGTTAAGCATGGTGCACTAAACTATTAAGTAGTCATCATATTGAGCTAGCAAAACGTTCATAATGTCTGCATCTGCTCCTGCAATAGGTCCGTCACCTTGCGGTGCATCAAGGACATAATTCTTCTGTGCAGCAATGAGGATAAACCTCAGATCACGGATCCAATCCGCATCATTGCTACTAACATTTTTCAACACAATTTTCTCTAGGAACATATCAAAATAAACACAGGGAAGCAACAACGCGAGCTATTGATCTACAACATAGATATGCTAATACTACCAGGACTAATGTTCATGATAATATTCAAGTTCAATTAATCATATTACTTAAGAACTCCCACTTAGATAGACATCCCTCTAATCTTCTAAGTGATCACGTGATCCAAATCAACTAAACCATGTCCGATCATCACGTGAGATGGAGTAGTTTCAATGGTGAACATCACTATGTTGATCATATCTACTATATGATTCACGCTCGACCTTTCGGTCTCCGTGTTCCGCGGCCATATCTGTTATATGCTAGGCTCGTCAAGTATAACCTGAGTATTCCGCGTGTGCAACTGTTTTGCACCCGTTGTATTTGAACGTAGAGCCTATCACACCCGATCATCACGTGGTGTCTCAGCACGAAGAACTTTCGCAACGGTGCATACTCAGGGAGAACACTTCTTGATAATTTAGTGAGAGATCATCTTATAATGCTACCGTCAATCAAAGCAAGATAAGATGCATAAAAAGATAAACATCACATGCAATCAATATAAGTGATATGATATGGTCATCATCATCTTGTGCTTGTGATCTCCATCTCCGAAGCACCGTCATGATCACCATTGTCACCGGCGCGACACCTTGATCTCCATCATAGCATCGTTGTCGTCTCGCCAATCTCATGCTTCCACGACTATCACTACCGCTTAGTAATAAAGTAAAGCATTACATCGCGATTGCATTGCATACAATAAAGCGACAACCATATGGCTCCTGCCAGTTGCCGATAACTCGGTTACAAAACATGATCATCTCATACAATAAAATTTAGCATCATGTCTTGACCATATCACATCACAACATGCCCTGCAAAAACAAGTTAGACGTCCTCTACTTTGTTGTTGCAAGTTTTACGTGGCTGCTACGGGCTTAAGCAAGAACTCATCTTACCTACGCATCAAAACCACAACGATAGTTTGTCAAATAGACTCCGTTTTAACCTGCTCAAGGACCGGGCGTAGCCACACTCGGTTCAACTAAAGTTGGAGAGACAGTCTTCCGCAAGCCATCTATGTGCAAAGCACGTCGAGGGAACCGGTCTCGCGTAAGCGTACGCGTAAGGTTGGTCCGGATCGTCTCGTCCAACAATACCGCTGAACCAAAGTATGACATGCTGGTAGGCAGTATGACTTGTATCGTCCACAACTTACTTGTGTTCTACTCGTGCAAATAACATCAAACCATAAAACCTAGGCTCGGATGCCACTGTTGGGGAACGTAGTAATTTCAAAAATTTCCTACGTACACGCAAGATCATGGTGATGCATAGCAACGAGAGGGGAGAGTGTTGTCTACGTACCCTCGTAGACCGAAGCGGAAGCGTTGACACAACGTAGAGGAAGTAGTCGTACGTTCTCCTCGCGATCCAACCGATCACAGCACCGTTACTCCGGCACCTCCGAGTTCTTGGCACACGTTCAGCTCGATGACGATCCCCGGGCTCCGATCCAGCAAAGCGTCGGGGAAGAGTTCCGTCAGCACGACGGCGTGGTGACGATCTTGATGAGTTACCGGCGCAGGGCTTCGCCTAAGCACTGCAACGATATGACCGAGGTGGAATTTGGTGGAAGGGGGCACCGCACACGGCTAAGGAAAGATCTCAATGATCAATTGTGTGTCTATGGGGTGCCCCCTGCCCCTGTATATAAAGGATGGAGGAGGAGGAGGCCGGCCAAGGCAATGGTGCGGCCAGGATATGGATTCCTACTAGGACTCCAAGTCCTAGTAGGAGTCCACCAAAAGGGGAGGAAGGGAGAAGGAATAGGAGGAGAAGGAGAGGTGGCCGGCCGCCTTTTCCCTAGTCCAATTCGGACTAGAGGGGAGGGGGGGCGCAGCAGCCTTTTTCCTCTTCCCACTAAAGCCCATCAAGGCCCATTACTTCTCCCGTAATCCCGTAACTCCCCGATACTCCCGAAAATACCCGAATCACTTAGAACCTTTCCGATGTCCGAATATAGTCGTCCAATATATCGATCTTTACGTCTCGACCATTTCGAGACTCCTCGTCATGTCCCCGATCTCATGCGGGACTCCGAACTCCTTCGGTACATCAAAACTCATAAACTTATAATATAACTGTCATCGAAACCTTAAGCGTGCGGACCCTACGGTTCGAGAACAATGTAGACATGACCGAGACACGTCTCCGGTCAATAACCAATAGCGGGACCTGGATGCCCATATTGGCTCCTACATATTCTACGAAGATCTTTATCGGTCAGACCGCATAACAACATACGTCGTTCCCTTTGTCATCGGTATGTTACTTGCCCGAGATTCGATCGTTGGTATCCAATACCTAGTTCAATCTCGTTACCGGCAAGTCTCTTTACTCGTTCCGTAATACATCATCTCACAACTAACACATTAGTTGCAATGCTTGCAAGGCTTATGTGATGTGCATTACCGAGAGGGCCCAAAGATACCTCTCCGACAATCGAAGTGACAAATCCTAATCTCGAAATACGCCAACCCAACATGTACCTTCGGAGACACCTGTAGAGCACCTTTATAATCACCCAGTTATGTTGTGACGTTTGGTAGCACACAAAGTGTTCCTACGGTAAACGGGAGTTGCATAATCTCATAGTTAAAGGAACATGTATAAGTCATGGATAAAAGCAATAGCAACATACTAAACGATCGGGTGCTATGCTAATGGAATGGGTCATGTCAATCAGATCATTCGACTAATGATGTGATCTCGTTAATCAAATAACAACTCTTTGTTCATGGTTAGGAAACATAACCATCTTTGATTAATGAGCTAGTCAAGTAGAGGCATACTAGTGACACTCTGTTTGTCTATGTATTCACACATGTATTATGTTTCCAGTTAATACAATTCTAGCATGAATAATAAACATTTATCATGATATAAGGAAATAAATAATAACTTTATTATTGCCTCTAGGGCACATTTCCTTCAAGATGAGTTCTTGCTTAAGCCCGTAGCAGCCACGTAAAACTTGCAACAACAAAGTAGAGGACGTCTAACTTGTTTTTGCAGGGCATGTTGTGATGTGATATGGTCAAGACATGATGCTAAATTTTATTGTATGAGATGATCATGTTTTGTAACCGAGTTATCGGCAACTGGCAGGAGCCATATGGTTGTCGCTTTATTGTATGCAATGCAATCGTGATGTAATGCTTTACTTTATTACTAAGCGGTAGTGATAGTCGTGGAAGCATAAGATTGGCGAGACGACAACGATGCTATGATGGAGATCAAGGTGTCGCGCCGGTGGCGATGGTGATCATGACGATGCTTCAGAGATGGAGATCACAAGCACAAGATGATGATGACCATATCATAATCACTTATATTGATTGCATGTGATGTTTATCTTTTTATGCATCTTATCTTGCTTTGATTGACGGTAGCATTATAAGATGATCTCTCACTAAATTATCAAGAAGTGTTCTCCCTGAGTATGCACCGTTGCAAAAGTTCTTCGTGCTGAGACACCACGTGATGATCGGGTGTGATAGGCTCTACGTTCAAATACAACGGGTGCAAAATAGTTGCACACGCGGAATACTCAGGTTATACTTAACGAGCTATGCATATAAGATATGACCTCGAAACACAGAGACCGAAAGGTCGAGCGTGAATCATATAGTAGATATGATCAACATAACGATGTTCACCATTGAAAACTAGTCCATATCACGTGATGATCGTTTATGGTTTAGTTGATTTGGATCACGTGATCACTTAGAGGATTAGAGGGATGTCTATCTAAGTGGGAGTTCTTAATTAATTTGATTAACTGAACTTAAACTTATCATGAACTTAGTATCTGATAGTATCTTGCTTGTTTATGTTGATTGTAGATAGATGGCTCGTGCTGTTGTTCCGTTAAATTTTAATGCATTCCTTGAGAAAGCAAAGTTGAAAGATGATGGTAGCAATTACACGGACTGGGTCCGTAACTTGAGGATTATCCTCATTGCTGCACAAAAGAATTACGTCCTGGAAGCACCGCTAGGTGCCAGGCCTGCTGCTAGAGCAACACCAGAAGTTATGAACGTTTGGCAGAGCAAAGATGATGACTACTCGATAGTTCAGTGTGTCATGCTTTACGGCTTAGAACCGGGACTTCAACAACGTTTTGAACTTCATGGAGCATATGAGATGTTCCAGGAGTTGAAGTTAATATTTCAAGCAAATGCCCGGATTGAGAGATATGAAGTCTCCAATAAGTTCTATAGCTGCAAGATGGAGGAGAACAGTTCTGTCAGTGAGCATATACTCAAAATGTCTGGGTATAATAATCACTTGATTCAATTGGGAGTTACTCTTCCAGATGATTGCGTCATTGACCGAATTCTCCAATCACTGCCACCAAGCTACAAGAGCTTCGTGATGAACTATAATATGCAAGGGATGATCAAGACTATTCCCGAGCTCTTCGCAATGCTAAAAGCTGCGGAGGTAGAAATCAAGAAGGAGCATCAAGTGTTGATGGTTAACAAAACCACTAGTTTCAAGAAAAAGGGCAAAGGGAAGAAAAAGGGGAACTTCAAGAAGAACGGCAAGCGAGTTGCTGCTCAAGAGAAGAAACCCAAGTCTGGACCTAAGCCTGAAACTGAGTGCTTCTACTGCAAGCAGACTGGTCACTGGAAGCGGAACTGCCCCAAGTATTTGGCGGATAAGAAGGATGGCAAGGTGAACAAAGGTATATGTGATATACATGTTATTGATGTGTACCTTACTAATGTTCGCAGTAGCACCTGGGTATTTGATACTGGTTCTGTTGCTAATATTTGCAACTCAAAACAGGGACTACAGAATAAGCGGACACTAGCAAAGGACGAGGTGACGATGCGCGTGGGAAATGGTTCCAAAGTCGATGTGATCGCAGTTGGCACGCTACCTCTACATCTACCTTCGGGATTAGTATTAGACCTAAATAATTGTTATTTGGTACCAGCGTTGAGCATGAACATTATATCTGGATCTTGTTTGATGCGAGACGGTTATTCATTTAAATCAGAGAATAATGGTTGTTCTATTTATATGAGTAATATCTTTTATGGTCATGCACCATTGAAGAGTGGTCTATTTTTGATGAATCTCGATAGTAGTAATACACATATTCATAATGTTGAAGCCAAAAGATGCAGAGTTGATAATGATAGTGCAACTTATTTGTGGCACTGCCGTTTAGGTCATATCGGTATAAAGCGCATAAAGAAACTCCATACTGATGGACTTTTGGAGTCACTTGATTATGAATCACTTGGCACTTGCGAACCGTGCCTCATGGGCAAGATGACTAAAACACCGTTCTCCGGAACTATGGAGAGAGCAACAGATTTGTTGGAAATCATACATACGGATGTATGTGGTCCGATGAATGTTGAGGCTCGTGGCGGATATCGTTATTTTCTCACCTTCACAGATGATTTGAGCAGATATGGGTATATCTACTTAATGAAACACAAGTCTGAAACATTTGAAAAGTTCAAAGAATTTCAGAGTGAAGTTGAAAATCATCGTAACAAGAAAATAAAGTTTCTACGATCAGATCATGGAGGAGAATATTTGAGTTACGAGTTTGGTGTACATTTGAAAAATTGTGGAATAGTTTCCCAACTCACGCCACCCGGAACACCACAGCGTAATGGTGTGTCCGAACGTCATAATCGTACTTTACTAGATATGGTGCGATCTATGATGTCTCTTACTGATTTACCGCTATCATTCTGGGGATACGCCCTAGAGACGGCCGCATTCACGTTAAATAGGGCACCATCTAAATCCGTTGAGACGACGCCTTATGAACTATGGTTTGGCAAGAAACCAAAGTTGTCGTTTCTTAAAGTTTGGGGCTGCGATGCTTATGTGAAAAAGCTTCAACCAGATAAGCTCGAACCCAAATCGGAGAAATGTGTCTTCATAGGATATCCAAAGGAAACTGTTGGATACACCTTCTATCACAGATCCGAAGGCAAGACTTTTGTTGCTAAGTTCGGAAACTTTCTAGAGAAGGAGTTTCTTTCGAAAGAAGTGAGCGGGAGGAAAGTAGAACTTGACGAGGTAACTGTACCTACTCCTTTATTGAGAAGTAGTACATCACAGAAAACTGTTTCTGCGACACCTACACCAATAAATGAGGAAGCTAATGATGATGATCATGAAACTTTAGATCAAGATACTACTGAACCTCGTAGATCAACCAGAGTGAGATCCGCACCAGAGTGGTACGGTAATCCTATTCTGGAAATCATGTTACTAGACCATGATAAACCTACGAACTATGAAGAAGCAATGGTGAGCCCAGATTCCGCAAAGTGGCTTGAAGCCATGAAATCTGAGATGGGATCCATGTATGAGAACAAAGTATGGACTTTGGTTGACTTGCCTGATGATCGGCAAGCAATTGAGAACAAATGGATCTTTAAGAAGAAGACTGACGCTGATGGTAATGTTACTGTCTAAAAAGCTCGACTTGTCGCAAAAGGTTTTCGACAAGTTCAAGGGATTGACTACGATGAGACTTTCTTACCTGTAGCGATGCTTAAGTCTGTCCGAATCATGTTAGCAATTGCCGCATTTTATGATTATGAAATTTGGCAGATGGATGTCAAAACTGCATTCCTGAATGGATTTCTGGAAGAAGAATTGTATATGATGCAACCGGAAGGTTTTGTCGATCCAAAGGGAGCTAACAAAGTGTGCAAGCTCCAGCGATCCATTTATGGACTGGTGCAAGCCTCTCGGAGTTGGAATAAACGCTTTGATAGTGTGATCAAAGCATTTGGTTTTATACAGACTTTCGGAGAAGCCTGTATTTACAAGAAAGTGAGTGGGAGCTCTGTAGCATTTCTAATATTATATGTGGATGACATATTATTGATTGGAAATGATATAGAATTTCTGGATAGCATAAAGGGATACTTGAATAAAAGTTTTTCAATGAAAGACCTCGGAGAAGCTGCTTACATATTAGGCATAAAGATCTATAGAGATAGATCAAGACGCTTAACTGTACTTTCACAAAGCACATACCTTGACAAGATTTTGAAGAAGTTCAAAATGGATCAAGCAAAGAAAGGGTTCTTGCCTGTGTTAAAAGGTGTGAGATTGAGTAAGACTCAAAGCCCGACCATAGGCTCTATCATGTATGCAATGCTATGTACCAGACCTGATGTGTGCCTTGCTATAAGTTTAGCAGGGAGGTACCAAAGTAATCCAGGAGTGGATCACTGGACAGCGGTCAAGAACATCCTGAAATACCTGAAAAGGACTAAGGATATGTTTCTCATATATGGAGGTGACAAAGAGCTCACCGTAAGAGGTTACGTTGATGCAAGCTTTGACACTGATCCGAACGATTCTAAATCGCAAACCGGATACGTGTTTACATTAAACGGTGGAGCTGTCAGTTGGTGCAGTTCTAAACAAAGCGTCGTAGCGGGATCTACATGTGAAGCGGAGTACATAGCTGCTTCGGAAGCAGCAAATGAAGGAGTCTGGATGAAGGAGTTCATATCCGATCTAGGTGTCATACCTAGTGCATGGGGTCCAATGAAAATCTTTTGTGACAATACTGGTGCAATTGCCTTGGCAAAGGAATCCAGATTTCACAAAAGGACCAAACACATCAAGAGACGCTTCAACTCCATCCGGGATCTAGTCCAGGTGGGAGGCATAGAGATTTGCAAGATACATACGGATCTGAATGTTGCAGACCCGTTGACTAAGCCTCTTCCAAGAGCAAAACATGATCAGCACCAAAACTCCATGGGTGTTAGGATCATTACAGTGTAATCTAGATTATTGACTCTAGTGCAAGTGGGAGACTGAAGGAAATATGCCCTAGAGGCAATAATAAAGTTATTATTTATTTCCTTATATCATGATAAAGGTTTATTATTCATGCTAGAATTGTATTAACCGGAAACATAATGCATGTGTGAATACATAGACAAACAGAGTGTCACTAGTATGCCTGTACTAGACTAGTTCGTTAATCAAAGATGGTTATGTTTCCTAACCATGAACAAAGAGTTGTTATTTGATTAACGAGGTCACATCATTGGTTGAATGATCTGATTGACATGACCCATTATATTAGCTTAGCACCCGATCGTTTAGTATGTTGCTATTGCTTTATTCATGACTTATACATGTTCCTATGACTATGAGATTATGCAACTCCCGTTTGCCAGAGGAACACTTTGGGTACTACCAAACGTCACAACGTAACTGGGTGATTATAAAGGAGTATTACAGGTGTCTCCAATGGTAGATGTTGGGTTGGCGTATTTCGAGATTAGGATTTGTCATTCCGATTGTCGGAGAGGTATCTCTGGGCCCTCTCTGTAATGCACATCACTTAAAGCCTTGCAAGCATTGCAACTAATGAGTTAGTTGCGGGATGATGTATTACGGAACGAGTAAAGAGACTTGCCGGTAACGAGATTGAACTAAGTATTGGATACTGACGATCGAATCTCGGACAAGTAACATACCGATGACAATGGGAACAACGTATGTTGTTATGCGGTCTGACCGATAAAGATCTTCGTAGAATATGTAGGAGCCAATATGGGCATCCAGGTCCCGCTATTAGTTATTGACCGGAGACGTGTCTCGGTCATGTCTACATTGTTCTCGAACCATAGGGTCCGCACGCTTAACGTTACGATGACAGTTATTATGAGTTTATGCATTTTGATGTACCGAGGGTTGTTCGGAGTCCCGGATGTGATCACGGACATGACGAGGAGTCTCGAAATGGTCGAGACATAAATATTGATATATTGGAAGCCTATGTTTGGACATCGGAAGTGTTCCAGGTGAAATCAGGATTTTACCGGAATACCGGGTGGGTTACCGGAACCCCCCGGGAGCGATATGGGCCTTAATGGGCCTTAGTGGAAAGGAGAAAGGGGCAGCCCTAGTGTCCGCGCGCCTCCCCCCTTCCCTAGTCCTATTAGGACTAGGAGAAGGTGGCCGGCCCCCCTCTCTCTCTTTCCCCCCCTTGAGGAATCCTATTCCAACTAGGATTGGGGGGGGGGGGAATCCTACTCCCGGAGGGAGTAGGACTCCCTGGCGCGCCACCCCTTGGCCGGCCAGTCCCTCCCCCTTGGCTCCTTTATATACGGGGGCAGGGGAGCACCCTAGGACACACAAATTGATCTACGGATCGTTCCTTAGCCGTGTGCGGTGCCCCCTTCCACCAAATTCCACCTCGGTCATATCGTTGCAGTGCTTAGGCGAAGCCCTGCACCGGTAACACATCAAGATCGTCACCACGCCGTCGTGCTGACGGTACTCTTCCCTGACGCTTTGCTGGATCGGAGCCCGGGGATCGTCATCGAGCTGAACGTGTGCTAAGAACTCGGAGGTGCCGGAGTAACGGTGCTGTGATCGGTCGGATCGCGAGGAGAACGTACGACTACTTCCTCTACATTGAGTCAACGCTTCCGCTTCAGTCTACAAGGGTATGTAGACAACACTCTCCCCTCTCGTTGCTATGCATCACCATGATCTTGCGTGTGCGTAGGAATTTTTTTGAAATTACTGCGTTCCCCAACATGGGCGAGGCTACCAAAACGGCACCCGAGGGTAATACCTCGGCTGCCGAAGACATGGGGGGTGCAATCGCCATGGCGACCGACGATGGGCGCCCATGTGGATATCATTCCAGAGACCCATGTGGCTCCGGAATCGGTTGAGAAGCCCCCTCTGAAGGACGTGGAGCATCAGCTATGACGGCAACCCCCACCAATTCGGAGGCACCGAATGCTCTTGTGGAAGCACTACGGCGTGCTTCCATCATGGAGGAGCACCGCACCCTGATGGGTGCGGTGGTTGAGAAAGTTCGGTCCGCCAAGAGCGGGCTGAACGAAGCCTTCACCAGCCTGCTAACAGGCTTCGAGGTATGCGACGTAATACTCTAGACGTTTTTCATATGACAGAAATATACCTGGGTATAGATAGTAGCCCCTGAGACTCTGTTTGGTTTTTGAAAAAAGTCGAACAGAGAATCACATAGTATTCGGAAGAGGTGACGTATTGTTCTATTTGATAACAGGCTTCCCTGCTGGCGGCAACCGACCAGGCCGCTGAACATTCTGAACTCAATCAAAAACTGAAGCTGGCCGATGATGAGATCGACCGCGTTAACAAGCGATTCGATGAGGCGCAAGGTATGCATGTTCTTTTAAAATAGTTTGATTATATATCTGAAGTGACATGCAATTTCAGAGTGTAGCTCATGTACTGCTGTGATTATGAGAGCAGGTAGAACGGCCGAGGTCGAGACCCTCAAGAGCGCCCTTGCCCAAGCCAAGGAGGAGGCGAGGGCGAGCAAAGCGGCCGCTGACAAAGCGGCTGCGGAATTAAAGGCCGAACAAGTCCCCCGCCGCCAGGATGAAGAGAGGGTGACCGAAGTGGAGCAAGAGCTGAAGGACGCCATCGACAAATGCAAGGCTTTGGAGGGGAAGAATACGGCCCCAGCGGCCGAATTTGCCAAAGCCCTCAATGAGGCCAAGGAGGCACGGACTGCGTCCCAGAGTGCTCGTGAAGAGATCCGGCAGGCCGAACAAATAGCGGCTGGTAAGCCCTTTCTTTTGTAGAGTATATTTGGGGGTCAAAGATATGCCTTGCTCACTCGACTGTGGAGTTCTCCAGATGCCTTTGCGGATCTTTCGAAGAGTGCTGCCGGCGCCGCGCAGTTCTTCTGAGCCTAGGAGGGGAACACGACAGAGAAGCTCTTCTGGTCACAGTTCCTGGCGCCAGAGCGTCCGGCCCTATTGAACTACCAGATGATGCAACTGGCGGAGCTACATAGGATGTCCAGCCTGGCCATGAAGGACATCATAGTCCGGCTTTGGCTAGCCGAACCCATTCCTAGTAGCTACTTCGGCTTGGTGAGGCAACTTGTCGATGCGCTGCCCCGAGTTGAAGCTGTGACGCGCTCGGCGTGCATAGAGGGTGCGCGGATGGCCTTTGCCCGTGTCAAAATGCACTGGGCGAAGATGAAGGCCGCCGTTGTGGCAACCGAAGGCCTTCCTGAAGGCAAGGACCATCGCAAGCCGGATAGGTACTTTGACGATGTCCTGGAGGGTGCCCGAATAGTAGAGGGCCAATGCTCAAAGGATGTCATGTTTGAGTGAATGTATCAGGGTTGTCCAGACTTTGTTTTATGAACCAAGGCTTGTAATATATTTATGCCTTTATCTGAAATTATTTTCCTCCTATGCGGCTGTTTCAATTCTGAAAGTTTGCCAGTCGTCGGCTTTAGCCCCCACGTAGATGCGACGGGGGTGTTCGGGGTAGCGCACGATCACACTTGACCCAACGTCATTGTCCGGAAAGGACGTATCTGCACAGTGAAACAGGCAATCAGACTGTGCAGCTTTACTACTTTCACTTAGCCATATGAGTTTGACAGTGGGGCTAAGTACTAGCCCCTAGTGCGTATGCGGCCATTCGAACTAGGATGCCTTAGGCGCATGACTGAGCGAAGGCGAGCCCTTCGTATAATATGGAGTAAATCGCAAAAGATTTGTAGCAAGTCATCGAATCCCCGACCAGCTCTCGCCATATCATGACAGTCAGTTTTTGGCTTTCTCTACTGAGGTGTTTATCCGGACGAACCAGAAACACAATCGCAGTAGTTCTCCCATTACTACCTTAGCCGAACTAGCGAAACATAAGGTGGTAATCATAGGAGCTGGGCAACCCAACTATTGACCAAAGACATGATTCATAGCTGATGCATACAACGCAATATTCGGGATGCCGAACTAGACCCTAGAAGTGTTCGGACTTTTGAAAATATATGTGGCCGAATAGAGCCCCCGGCATTTAGGCCAGGCCAAAGTATATCTGGCAATCTGAAGCAAGGAGGGAATACAGATGGTAAAATAAACCAATACCGAACAGGGGCGATAAACTGCTTCCTTTATACTCTGATTAATACGTTAGGACATGCTATTATAGACCTACTAATAAAATAAATAGGTATTCTTAGTCCACCATGCTATTTTTATAGAAAACCTCTTAATGTTTCTGACATTAAACCCATAGTACATATCAAATGTTTTTTAAAATACTCATATTTTCTAAACCGTAACTTCAAATTTAACATGCTATATATGGAATTTGATTGATTAGAAAAATATATAGATTTTGAATATAATGTTATTTTACCTGTTAACCATTTAAAAAAATACTATCTAGGGTGCAATCTTAATCAACAATGCGTTATCCGTCTTTCTTCCATATACATATTAAATCTACATGCAAGCCTTGTTTAAATAGAAGACATGTGGAATCTTGAACTTGTGCTTTTGTAGGCAAAAACCATCTTTGTTCGGGCCGTAGCTACAAATACTCAGATTATAGACCATTTTTTTCGTAAATTAAGAGCGTGTGGTATTCTTTTCCCCGTTGCAATGCACGGGCCCTTTTGCTAGTTATAGATAATGCCATAAACGTCTAGGCTATTTTACATGCCAAGAATTTGCACACAAGGGGAAGCTATATACAGGGCTTAAGAGAAAAGGTAGTCTTGAAGATCCCATTGACGCCCTGCCGCACGTCCGCGTCGTTTCTCCTTGGTAAAAAAATTCCTTTGAGAGGAGTAGTCAACGATCGTTTATACAAAAAGGGGCTCGGAAAGAGCCCTTGCATGGCCGTAGGGTAGGTAGGTTTTAATGAACCTGTAGTATGAGGGACAAAAGAGGGGAAGTTAAGGTCAAATAGGGTCAAGCCACACTATAGACCTTATCCGCCGTGTGCCTCCGTCATTGCCCATGGTATTTTGAGTGCGTAGTTATGCACACGTGGTACATATGACGCGATTGTGTGGGGCGATTAGCGGAGGCGAAACTGCTAGTTTAGCTCTGGATCCACCGAGCTGTCATTCTGCAGGGTAGGCCGGACTCGCTTAGCAGTGTCCGGAGTCTTTATGGCCGATGAAGTGTTCGGCTTGATGAGGCCGCTCTGCACCTCGGCTGCCAGGGCATCGGTGTGCTCCTCACTACGGAGGGAGCGCTCCATGTTTCCATTGACTGTGATAACGCCACATGGACAAGGAATTTTGAGCTTTAAGTAAACATAGTGCGGGACTGCGTTGAAATGGGCGAAGGCAGTTCGTCTGAGCAGTGCGTGATAACCACTGCGAAAGGGGACAATGTCGAAGATCAAGTCTTCGCTTCGAAAGTTATCCGTCGAGCCGAAGACTACTTCCAATGTTAACGAACCCATGCAGCGGGCCTCTATGCTGGGTATCACCCCTTTAAAGGTGGTGTTACTAGGTTTGATTCTTGATGGGTCAATACCCATTTTACGAACAGTGTCTTGATATATTAGGTTAAGACTACTGCCACTGTCCATAAGGACTCGAGTGAGATGGTATCCATCAATGATTGGATCGAGTACCAGGGCTGCCGAACCTCCATGACAGATACTGGTCGGATGGTCCCTGCGATCGAAGGTGATCGGGCAAGCCGACCATGGGTTGAATTTTGGGGCGACAGGCTCTACGGCGTAGACGTCCCTTAGTGCGCACTTGCGCTCCCTCTTGGGGATATGCGTGACATATATAATATTCACTGTTTTCACCTCAGGGGGAAATTTCTTCTGTCCTCCTGTGTTCGGTGTGCGGGGCTCGTCATCGTCCTCGCTTGGCTGCCCTTTCCTCTTCTGTTCGGTATTTATCTTACCGGCCTGTTTAAAAACACAACAATTTCTGTTGGAGTGGTTGGCAGGCTTGTCAGGGGTGCCATGAATCTGGCAAGGCCGGTCGAGTATTTTTTTTCAAATTAGATAGACCGTCCCTATTTCCTTTGAATGGCTTCTTCCGCTGACCGGGTTTAGAGCCATGGAATCTAGTGTTGACTATTGTATCCTCATTTTCTTCATTATTGTTCTGACTCTTATGTTTGTTATGTCCTGGCCGTCCGTTGCCACCCTGGCTTCGGAGGTGCCAGGGTCGCTGGTACTGTTGCTTCTATGAGCTAGCCAGCTATTCTCTCCAGCGCAGAAGCGGGTCATGAGTGCGGTAAGAGCTTCCATAGACTTCAGCTTTTCTTGACCGAGGTGTGGGGCAAGCCATTCATCGCGGACGCTATATTTAAAGGCCGCTAGGGCTTCGGCGTCCGGACAGTCAACAATTTGGTTCTTTTTTATTAAGAACCGAGTCCAGAGTTTGCGGGCTGACTCTCCAGGTTGCTGGACTATGTGACTAAGGTCATCGGCGTCCAGTGGCAGGACATAAGTACCTTGGAAGTTGTCTCGAAAGGCATCCTCCAAATCTTCCCTGCTGCCAATAGAGTTCTCTGGGAGGCTGTTTAACCAGTGTTGTGCTGGTCCCTTTAGTTTTAGGGGGAGGTATTTGGTGGCGTGGAGATCATGACGGCGAGCCATGTGAATGTGGAGAAGAAAGTCTTCAATCCATATAGCGGGACTGTCATTCCATCGTATACTTCAATGTTTATGGGTTTAAACCCTTCTGGAAACTGGTGCTGCATTACCTCATCGGTAAAGCACAAGGGGTGTGCGACGCCTCTGTATCGGGCAACATCACGATGGAGTTCAGATGACATACGTGTTCGGTTTTCAGCCCAAGTTTGGTTATGCTTGTCTCGCCAAGCTTGATGGTCGTGGTCTCTTGTTGGAGCGCGTCCCCTTGATCCATAGATTGATCTAGTCTGGCCGGCTCTATTGTCCAGATCCTGACATAAGTCGTAGGTGTAGCCCGGAGCCGCTATCTCTTTGCCTCGACGATGAGGTGGCGTGACCTGGTGTTTGGCATAAGCAGCCGATCTGTCTTATCCACGTGGTGGTCGGTCTGGTTCGTCAGCGTGATTATATCTTGACGGTATTGGCTCAAGGGCCTCGTCATCAAATTGTGGTAGTAGCCGATGCCTCGGATAACTCTTTGTTGGGCACTCGAGGCTGTATTCTTCGACAGCCAGGACCATGGTCCATCTGTTGTTGAGTGTATCATGTTCGGCTTGAAGCTATTGTCGTTTCTTTTTAAGGCTCCTCGCAGTGGTGATTAGCTGTCGCTTGAAGCGCTCTTGCTCGAGGGGTTCCTCTGGCATGATGAAATCTTCGTTGCCGAGGCTGACATCCTCCTCAGAGACCAGTGGATAGTTACTATCTTCTGAATCCTCATTCCCGACAGGTTCGTCGGGGTTGACTTGTCCCTCCTCCCATTCATCCTGCTCGGATGCAGGTTCAACGGGGTCTTCGGGGGTGTTCGGCGTCATCCGGAGTGTTATTGTCTCCGGTGCCGCTTTTGCTCTCCTTTTCGCGATGTGATTTAGAGCAGCGCCGCTAACGTCGGCGCTTTGATGGTGCTTCGACAGGTTTGTCCTCAATTGGGTCTTGCCTGTCGTCATCGTCCTTTTTAGGTGTATCTACCATATACACATTGTAAGTGGAAGTGGCCGTCCAGCGCCCGGTGAATGGTGGGTTTTGGCCTGGTTCGGCTCCGGCATCGTCGTCCATGCCGTCGATGTCTTCGGAGGCGTAATCTAGTATGTCGGTCAAGTCCTCGACGGTGGCTATTAAGTGGGTGGTGGGTGGGACACAACATTCCCCACTCTCAGCCCCTAGTTCGAGCAGGGCGTAGTTCGAAGGTGACACTTCCGTAATGGCGAGGGATCACATTAAGTCCAGAGCCTCGTTTAGGGGTGAAGGCTGGATGGGAAACTGAGGACCTGCGGAGCCGGGCATGGTAAACGCCACCTGACTGTGCTCAATGGACGCAGACCTCGAGAGTTCGGAGTTAGCATCCAAAGGTGAGTTCGGGTTGCCGACGATAGGAAGAGTCCTGTTTGATTTCAGGTCCGCCGATAACATGGCTGCCTCTGGGTCTCCGGCAGGGAACGCCATAGCAGGAGAGGGTCCGGTGGGCTTCAAACTCCCATCTTCGGATGAGGTGGTCTGCTCTGGATCTAAGGCCAGGGTGGGGATGACAGTTAATTCTTGAGCGGAGCCTGATGGTGGATCCGACAGGTTTCCTTCTTATGGATGAGGAGCGGTCGGGGACGAGAACCCTTCGAAGATCAAGTCTCCTCGGATTTCAGTGACGTAATTCAGGCTTCCGAACCTGATCTGATGAACAGGGGCGTAGCTGTCAATCTGTCCAAGGTGGCCAGTTGAGTTGGCACGCAGAGCGAAGCCGCCAAACACAAAATGTTGACCAAGGAGGAAAGTTTCCCCGGAAACAACATTGTTGTTGATGATCGAATGAGCCACCGAACCTTCTTCCGACGACACAGTGGAACTCTCAATGAAAGCACCAATGTCGGTGTCAAAACCTGCCGATCTCGGGTACAGGGTCCCGAACTGTGCGTCTGAGGATCGGAGGTAACAGGAGACAAGGGGGACATGGTGTTTACCCAAGTTTGGGCCCTCTTAATGGAGGTAAAACCCTACTTCCTGCTTGATTGTCTTTGATGAGTATAGGGGTTACAAGACTTGATCTACCTCGAGATTGTAATGGCTAAACCCTAGTTGTCTAGCCTATGTCAATTCTGATTGCCTCTACGGACTAAACCCACCGGTTTATATATACACCGGAGGGGCCTAGGGTTGTACAGAGTCGGTTCACAGAGGAAGGAAATTACATATTCGGACACCAATCTTGCCATCCACGCATAGGAGAGTCCTATCCGGACACGGGGGGAAGGTCTTCTGCCTTGTATCTTCATGGCCCATCAGTCTGGCCCATATCACATACCCTGGACACCCGAGGACCCCCTAATCCAGGACTCCCTCAGTGACCTCTCGGCAGCCGCCGGTTCAATGCAGGTTCCTGTCAGATTCAGGGTTCCGCAGACCCTAGAGAGGTTCGAACACTGGGGTGCGTGCGAAGAACTCCTCTCCCCCAGTCTGCTGCTCAACGATTCCACGGCCTAGCTTGACGAACCCAAGGGACAAGAGTATCCTGGTTCAGGCCACCTTGCGGTGTAATACCCTACTCCAGCTTTGTGGTGGATTGCCTCGAGGGGCTGGATGAACTAGTAAAGTGGTGGAACAGCCTCAGGAGGTGAGGTGTTCTTATGCTCGATGAGCTCGTGAGCTGGTCAGGGTGGAATGGATCCCTCCCCTCTATGGTGGTGGTTAAGTCCTATTTATAGTGGCATTGGTCTTCTTCCCAAATGTAGGCGGGAAGGGATCCAACAATGGCCAAGTTCAAAGGGAGACAACTAGTACAAGTTATCATGACAAAAGTGGTCTTCGCCTACAAAAGCCTCTGGTGGTGACGCTGCGGTGGGCTCCACGATGACCTCCATCCTGCCGTCCTGGCGGTCTTGGTCTTGTTGTACCGGAATGGAAACCTTTGCTTGATTCATCGAGACCCCGCACCTGCGCTTGCCTCCTTAGCACCAAAGAGGAAACTGGTACACTGCGAACGCTGGCGCCTGCCTGGCATTGGTCGTCACGGCTCATGTCATGTGAACCTCGCGAGGTGCAGCTTGCATTGATGTCTTTGCTCCTCGGGAGCCAGCCTGGGGAGGCCACCCCTCGTGGAGGTCTTGGTGTCATCCGCCTCACGAGGCTTGGCCCCTGACGAGGATCTTGAGTTGTTGCTGTCGAAGCTGGGCCATACCGGGCCGTCGATAGAGCCGCACCGTGGGCCGCGGGCTGGCAAGTCTGGGCACCCCCGGTCCCAGGACGCCAACAGTTCTCGAGGAACCAACTCCAGCCGCTGCGCCGCATTGAGTGATTGACCGACCCTTCGCCTGGCCTAGGCGTGACTATTTAAGCCGTGCACCGGTGCCGGTGTGGAACAACTATCTATGGGGTGATCTAGCCCCTTTGTGGTTCAGCGAGGGGAATGCACAGAACGCAAAGAGCAGGTACAACAGAAGGCGCAAGGATTTTACTCAAGTTCGGGCCACCTTTGGGGTGTAACACCCTACTCCTACTTTGGTGTATTGGGAATGTGAGAACACAAGTACAAGGACGTACTCCTACTTTGGTGTATTGGGAATGTGAGAAAACAAGTACAAGGAGGGCTCTCCTCTGGCAAGATGCTAGGGGAAGGCAGCTACACGAGCAAGTGTGTGTTTGGGGTTTGAATGGGTTCGAACCATTGTAAAGGTTGCCCTGGCCCACCTTTTATAGATCAAGGGGTTACCATAGTGGCAAAAAGGTAACTACATAATGATTGGATAGCAAACAGAGCTATCATACCTAACTTTGCTAGTTAGGACAAAGAGCATTTAATGCATCGCTAGGTGTCATGAGGAGGAGAAGCCCCGACAAGGATGTTGCACCGCTACTTAGCTAACTCCTATTATTTTGACATGCTACTTGGACAAGTGTCGATAAAGGTAACTTTCCTTCCAGCAAGCTAACACGTGTCGGCGAACCCCACCTAATTGCCTACAGGCTCGACACCTCACCGATCAGCGACCAGTTGGCTAGTGAGGTGGAGCGCTGGTAGTTGGCGGGGGTTTGCCGGCTACGGAGCTTGCCGGGCCTTCGCCTCGGCGGCTCGGCCTTGCCGACAAGGATTGCTTTCGTGGTTGATCTTGAGGTTTGTCTGGAACCTTGGTCTTCTTGATGCGCTCCTTGATCTCCCAAAGAGATGTTTCTTTGATTTGGAAATCTACATTGAGACTTTAGTTTGGCGGCGGAGATGCTACTCATCTGTGCATAAGTCAGGGTAAGAAACACCCATGTTTAATACACCGACAAGAGCCCCAGGGCCTAGGCCACACGTGCTGCCAGGCATCGTTGGGCTAGGCCCAAACAATGCACAGACAAGCAATGTTGATCCTATCGGACATCTGCTTTGCTTCTTCATTAATCTGAATTCGAGCTAGCCCCCAGCCTTCCTCTGGCATCCGTGTCATCTAGTTGGCGTTCACTGCTTGTGTCAGAAACCAGGGGCGCGTATGTTTGTAGGTTGCCACCAGGTTCAGCCTGGGCAGGCCCATGATCCCGCGTGGCTTGAGGTAACTGCCATCTCTGTCATCACTCCCTCTTACTGCGGCCCCCACGACATGGATTGGGTGTGAGACGTGGGATTGGTGCAGAAGGGTGGTCGTGGAGGTAGTGCTTCGATCAGGGAAGCCAGGACATCGGGTTGGCGAAACTGGGCGGTTGATGCAGTAATGCGTTTGTCAGAAATGCAGGGCATGGGATTGGTGGAGCGGGGCAGTTACCTTAGGATAGTGGAGAGCCAGCCCCCGCGCCTCTCCCTATAAAAGAAGGGGGTTGCGGGAGGCGATGCTCATCCACCTCTCCCTTCTCCATTCTTCCTGCATCTGCCACCACCATGGCGAGAAGGAGAGGCCGGGCTCATGCTTCCGTCGTTGCAGCAAGAGCTTCTCCTCAGCAGCACAACCTTGCCTCGGCCGCGGCTACCGAGGCCGGCTCTAGTGCGCGGGGCGGGGCCGTTGGTCGAGGTCATGGACGACGTGTCGCTCGTGGCCGGGAAGGCCGAAGCAGGCCCCTCGCCGTTCCACCTCCACCTGCTCCACCCCCAGCAGAAGGCCATACGGAGGACACGACGCTCGAGTTCATCGTAGAGTTCTACGACCCACTGCGAAGTCGGCTGTGGCTCCCTCGTCCCTTCGCCAGGGTAATGGATATTAACCAGTCGCTCAGCCTGTGGCTATGCGTGAACGTCTGCTGCAATGACGCCATATGGGTGAACATTGAGTTCCACGCAAATGACGTCATGTATCTCACGCGTGGGTGGAAATCCTTCGCTCGTGTCCACTATCTGGTGGAGGGGCACGGAGGGAGCCCTAGATTAGGGGGTCCTCGGGTGTCAGGTCTATTTGATATGGGCCGGACTGATGGGCCATGAAGATAAAGCAAAAGACTATCCCCCCTGTCTGGGTAGGACTCCTGTATGCGTGGACGACAAGTTTGGTGTCCGGATGTACTATTTCTTTTCTTTGTAAACTGACTTTGTACAACCCTGGGCCCCTCCGATGTGCATATAAACCGGAGGGTTTAGTCTGTAGAGGCCATCAGAATAATCATAGGCTAGACAGCTAGGGTTTAGCCATTACAATCTCGAGGTAGATCAACTCTTGTAAACCCTATACTCATCGAATACAATCAAGCAGGACATAGGGTTTTACCTCCATTAAGAGGGCCCGAACCTGGTAAATATCGTGTTCCCATTTTCCATGTTACCATTGATCCTTAGACTCACGGTTTGGCCCCCCTACCCGAGATCTACCAGTTTTGACACCCACATTGGTGTTTTCATTGAGAGCTCCGCTATGAAGTCACGAGAAGCGACATATGGCTCGCCTTGTCATCAATGACGATATCACCTCTGGAAGGAGCCTAACTTCAGGATAGGTCCTCCAGCTCAGCAGTTTCACCATGGGTGCTAGCATGGCCATCAAGCCAACAACGACCCCCGTGATCGTCAAACATCACCCCCGCATCGGCCCCAAACACTTCGAAAATATGGATCCGGCGGACGTCTCGTCCTTAAACGAGCTGCTACATCACATCGCCGCCCTGGGGCTTTCAACGGACTATAATTGGATCGGGCTCAAACCCGACCAGAGGGAAATTAATTCCCCGCCGATCACCCACCTGGTAGCGGTCGTCGAGGAACGAGCCGAAAACACTTCTTCCCCTAAATTAAAGACCAGCTATGTTCGGGTCTTTGAACCTCTTGAGTCAAACACCCTCCCTTTGGATGAGACTCTGCGTCCCCCGAACTCAGGGTCGGACATTGGGTCCGGGGAGCACTTGGATCTCCCTGGAACCGAACTGGTGACTTCAGAGATTTTACAGGCTCCGAATACAATCTTGTGTCGGGATTCGAGTTTTTGCCCACCCACCCACCACAATCAATACTCTCCAAGTAATTCAGGCCCTCCAAACATATGTGACCTAATGTATGTACGGCAGCAACCTCGGGAAACGGTCCATCACTTCTGGGCTAGATTCCTACTTGTCAAAAACAAGATTAAAGATTGTTGCGACGACGATGCAGTCTCGCTCTTTCATCGCAATTGTACCAACGAGGGAATTCAGAATGCCCTCAACTGTCGTCGCATACAGAGTTTCATAGAGCTATCACACATAGTACGGAAGTATTGCATGATGGAAAGCACTTTGAAGGCACAGAAAACCCGATTGGAACCTGTTGCCTTCAAACAGTGCACTGCCCGGGCAAAATGGATACACCCTCATGAGGCATCCGACCATAAGCCCGTCAGCAAGAAAAACAAACCCTCTATGGGATATAGGTCCGTTCTTGACGAACTCCTTGACAAGCCCTGTCTGGTACATATGACGCTGAGCACTGACTCAACTCACAGCCTTCGAGCATGTTGGGTACTCCGGCAGGTAGCTAAAAGTTGCGAGGCCATCCTCACCACCGCCACTCCAGAGAAGCATTCTTCGGAGGATGACGATTTTAACATACTTATGATCGTCGAGACTTTATCTTCAAATAATCGGCGTAAGAGGGCACTCCGCGACCTTGCCGAAGTCCACCAAGTAACCGCAGTGAGCCCATGGAACGATGCGGCAATAACCTTCACTGCTGACAACGAACCAAGGGCCCGATCAGTCCGAGCACCCGCCACTTTAGTTCTAAACCCAATTGTGGACGGCTTTCGACTTATCGAAGTGCTCATGGATGGCGGCAACGGGCTTAACCTCATCTACGAGGACACGCTCGATAAAATGCAGATCGATAGAACACGCATCGAGCAAAGCAGTACCACCTTTGAAGGTATCATCCCCAGTCGAGAAGCACGATGTTCCGGGAAAATTAAACTTGACGTAGTATTCCGCATGCCTGAAAATTACAGGTCAGAGGAGCTGCTCTTTCACATCGCTCCTTTTAATAGCGGCTACCACGCCCTTCTAGGGCGGGGTGCTTTTTTACGCTTCCAAGTCGTACCCCGTTATGGGTACATGAATCTTAAAATGCCGGGGGCCAATGGAATAGTCACAGTTACAAGTGATCCAGCTACAGCAGCCCGCGCCAAAAACAAAACCGCATCCTTGGCCCTTGAAGCACTCTCTGAAGCCCTTGCAGCCGAAGAATTAACCACCCTATGATCCACGATGGACAAGGATGACGTGATTCTCGATAAGAGACCCAGATCCACCTCTTTCAAGCCAATAGATGAAATAGTTAAATTTCAAGTGCACCCAACGGATCCTAATAAAACAGCGTCCATCGGAGCACAGCTAGATCCGACGGTAGATGCCTTGTTACGCACGTTCCTATGTGAAAATTGGGATATCTTCGCTTGGCACCCTTCGGACATGCTCGGTATCCCACGTAGACTGGACGAACACACCCTCAACATAATTAAGGGGTTCAAACCAGTCAAGCAAACGCTACGATGATTTTTTGAACCCAAACGACAAGCTATGGGGGAGGAGCTAGCCAAACTACTCGAGGCCGTGTTCATCAGAGATATCAAACACCCGGATTGGCTAGCCAACTTGGTCATGGCGCCAAAGAAGGATAAATCTTGGTGCCTTTGTGCCGATTTCAAAGACCTCAATAAGGCTTTCCCTAAAGACCCTTTCCCATTGCCCCGCATTGATCAGATCATTGATGCGACCGCGGGACACGACTCATTGTGTTTCCTTGATGCTTACTGCGGACACCATCCGATTAAAATGAAGGAGTCCAACCATGCCGCAACGGCGTTCATCACCCCGTATGGGCCTTTGTGTTTCAACACTATGCCTTTTGGGCTTAAAAACGCCGGTGCCACTTACCAACGCATGATTCAAACATGCCTGAAAAAACAAATCGGCAAGACAGTAGAAGCATATGTGGACGACGTGGTCATCAAGACCAAACACATCGAATCATTAGTGGACAATCTCCACCTCACATTTGACAACCTCCGAACATATGACATACGGCTGAATCCGGAAAAATGCGTCTTCGGCGTTCCAGCCGGAAAGCTATTAGGGTTCATTGTCTCCCATAGAGGAATTGAAGCAAACCCAGCTAAAATCCGAGCCTTGTCGCAATTGGCTACTCCAACAGACCTAAAACAGGTCCAAAAGCTAGCAGGGTGCGTAGCGGCCTTGAGCCGCTTTATCTCCGGATTAGGAAAAAAAAGCATTACCACTTTATAGACTGCTCAGGTGCACCGACAACTTTGAATGGACGGAAGCGGCCATAGCCAGATTAGAATAAATAAAAACCTTATTAGCAGGCAATGCAATCCTAGCCGCCCCAAGTGTTGGCGAGCCTATGCTGCTTTATATCTCCGCAGCTCACCTGGTAGTGAGCGCCATACTCGTCATCGAGCAAGGGGAAGAGGGACATAAATTCCCCATCCAAAAGCCAGTGTATTACGTATCGGAGGTCCTTACACCCTGCAAATCCCGATACCCTCACTACCAAAAGATAGCTTACGCGGTCTTTATGGCATCCCGTATCAAGAGTGTTCGATCACGGTGGCATCCAAAGTACCACTTAATGACATTATAAATAACAGGATGCCACCGGCCGCATAGCTAAATGGGCGATTGATCTCTTACCGTTTTAAATAACATACAAGCCATGCCGAGCTATTAAATCTCAGGTGCTGGTCGACTTAGTCGCAGAGTGGACGGAAGCCGAGCTCCCCAAAGAGTACAGTTCCTACTCCAACTAGATCATGTACTTTGACGGCTCTAAATTGCCAGCCAGACTGGGGGTTGGGGTCATCTTTACATCCCCTACAGGGGACACAGTCCGCTACGTGTTGCAAATCATGTATACAGACTCCAATAATGCAGCTGAATATTGTCGGCGTCCTGGGAACGGGGGTCCCCAAACTTGCCTGCCTGCGGCCCACGGCGTGGCTCTCCCAGCGGGCCCGTACAACCCATCTTGGCAAACCAACACTCAAGACCCTCGCGAGGGGCCAAGCCTTGCGAGGCGGACGACACAAGACCTCTTGGGGGCGGCCTCACCAGGCTGGCTCGTGAGGGGCCGAGAGATCAAGGCAAGGAACACCTCATGAGGTTCAAGTGACGCAAGCCATGACGACTAGAGCCAGGCGGGCGCCAGCGCGCGCAGTGTCCTCGCTTCCTCTTTGGTGCTAAGGAGGCAAGCGCAGGCGAGGAGTCCCTAGGCATCAGGTAAAGGTTTCCATATCGGTGCAACGAGACCAAGACCACCAGGACGGCAGGACGGAGGTCACCGTGGCGCCCAAGACGGTGTCACCGTCAGAGCCTTTGGCAGGCGAAGACTACTTTTGTCAGGATAGCTTGTACTAGTTGTCCCCCTTCAAACTGGCCGTTGTGTCATCCCTTCTTGCTCAATAGGAAGAGGACCAAGGCCTCCATAAATAGGACTACCCACCACCATTGGAGTCAACTCATCTTGGACGGGATCCACTCCATCCTCACACCCACTAAGCACAAGAACACCTCTCCTCAGGAGGCTGTTCTTCCCCTTGTACTGTTCATCATCAGCCCAAGAGGCAATCCACCACCACCACACTGGAGTAGGGTATTACACCACATCGGTGGCCCGAACGAGTATAAATCTTGTGTCTCTTGTGTTGCGAGTTCGTCTAGCTAACCTTTGAGATCGCGGTGAGGGTGAGGGCGTGATTAGGTAGAGGGAGATCTTCGCGCGCACCTCAGTGTTCGAACCTCAAGGGTTTTGCCAGAACCCGAAATCCGACTTTTGGCGTGCCAGGTAGGGGGTGCGCCGGAGCTTTCCTTCCGCCAATTGATCCGCCGACACTCCACGACTCCGATGCCCGGCGACCCAAGGACCAACGCCGACCGCTGGATAGGCTGGCCAGCCCGAGCGGCGTCGTCTGCCCAAGAAGACCTCAACCCTGTGCCCCAAGCAACCCACGCACCACCAAATGCCGCGGGGCGCGGGCGGCGTGGTCACACGCTGTCCGCCCTTACCCCACGACAAGCACAGGCAGCCGCAAGGGCCTCAAGCCACGCCACGGCCACGACGCCGCACACCCGACGGGAGCAAGCAAACATGAGGGCCGCACTCATGGTGGCTCGGGATCTGCTGCGATGCCAGCTAATGGAGAGTGGCTGGGATGCGTTTCTAGAGCACGTCGTCGAGCTCCTGGACGCCACAGCTTCGGGAGCACCGCCCTTCTGCTCCCTGCTTACACCTCAGGCCGCGATCGGATCGCACGGCGAGCCTCGCCGCGCCCGCGTGCCCCCAGGCGCGCCCCTAGGCTTCATCGACACCGGCGCAACCAACGGCACCGAACGCTCGCTCGCACCCATGCCACCACCGACAAGCGCGGGCACGAGCATCGCCGCCTACGACCCCGACGGGCCGCCTCCCTACCATCTTCAAGGCGGCGCACTAGGTCGGGCAACATGGAGCGTGGGGCACTACGGCGAGGTCTTTTAGGCGACGGCCTTGGAAGCCTACGTGCCCCGCATGGTGGACCAGGGATACGCATAGGAAGATGACCCCAGCTCGTTCCTCGAGCCGGGCTGGGAGGAGGAGGCGCTAGAAGTTGAGACTTTTCAGGAGCCTCCCGGGAGCCTCACCAACCGCGCTGGCAACAACAGTTACAGGGTACCACTAGTTTCTCAGGAGCAAGCTTACGCTAACCATGGGTCGCAGGAGGGTCAGGTCACAGCAGCGGATGGCGGCCCCAGCTCGACAGCCTCCCTTCCACCAGGAGGAGCGCACTGGGGGCTGCAGGTGAGGGGCCGGGAGCAAGGCCCGTCCCCGCGACGCACAGAGCAGTGCATCCCCCGGAGGTAGGCCCTCTGCCGGGGAGGCGCTGGAGAGCCTTCCCCCCGGCAGAGGACCCGTGGTCACCGAGGGCGCCGCTGGCGTCCCCTTTGCCCCTTGGCGACGTCCTGGTTTCCGGACACCCTCAACGATGGTCGAGGGTGGCGTAAGGTGGGGCCCTCGTCTGGCGATATGAAGTAAGGCTCGCGCCTGTGAAGGTCTCCGCTCGTGACACTCTCATGTAATAATGAGTGGGGTTGTACACGCCCTGGAGTCTCAGGAGCGCCGCCCTCGGGCCTCTGGGGCTTCCTCCCACGTCCTAGTGGCAACACTTAGCTCCCCGCTGGTGAGAAGACAGAAGACTAGACTAGGTGCCGGACGCGGCCATTTGCTTATAACCTATTTTCTGTAGCCCTACTTTCTGGCCTTGGATTTAAGTTTGAAGTTGAGTTTTCATTGGAATGTGCGGGGGGTATCTTTTCTTGTTCGTGCGATTTCTTGCAATCTGGTTCCTCACCTTAATTTGAAAGTCGTGCTTGTTGCCTCCCTTCGCGAGCCCCTCGCGAGCGGGGGCTGGACGAGGCACACGCGCGCCACGCGCGCATCCTGCCACGGCTGGCGCTTGCTCCTCGTGAGGCCACTCAGGCGGATCGGCAAAAGTTCACAGCCTCACGAGCCAGTGTGGAACTCGTCCTGAGTAAGGTAAATTACAACGGTAAGGTTGCGGCAGGACTCACGGTTTCGCAAAAGTGCATCCCCAGCTCGGCCCAAGGAATAGAAGCAACAATCTATTTACACGAGGGGCTTCCCCTCCCAAAATGCCCTCACAGCTTCTAGGGCCGCGCCCGAGCTTTTGCGTGCAGGATAAACAGCAGGGAAGCACTGGTTCAATCAGACATGTCGCTTACTGCGTCCCCCGGGTCGCCTTCAGACGCGTCGCTAGTGTCGCTGTCACCGTCGCTAGAATCACCATCACCTTCGCCGGCGCTGCCCTCGCCGTCGTTGACCACGTCGCCTTCATCCGCCGCGACCACCACCGTGTCGTCATCAAAAGCAAAGGCCCTGACCAGCGCGTCCATGTTGTCTTCCACCCATCGCGCCAGGTCGCCCCAGATGGCCGCGGGTACGGGAGCAATGGCGACGTCAAAATCGAAGTCCGGGTAGGTGTTCTGGAGATGGCTGAAGACGCGGGAGAATGCACGCCCGAGCAGCCGTGGCTCCTCTCTTCAACAAGCTGGCGAGCCCTCTCGGAACGATTCTCCAGGCGTGTCAGCATGTTAGTGAAGTAGCGGAGGTGGCTGGCGTAGTCATTCACGTGGGGATGAGGAGCGTTTTCGTCGCAGATGAAGCCCAGTGCCGTGTTGGCCCTGTTCCTGAGGTCTTGGAATATGTGGGCGTGCACGCGCTCCAGCATCCACCGTTGAAGCACTTCCTCCCTTCTCTGCTGCGCAATGGACTCGACATTGGCGACTCGCTGCTGAAGAGAAAGCAGCTCGGCGCGGGCGGAGGCCAGCTCAGCCTGTGTTGAGGTCAGGGCGGCCTTCTCGCGTTTCTCCACCTCATCCAACTCTGTCCTGAGGGCAGTAGTCCGGCCCACGGCTTCGGCCTCCACAAGCCCCAGCTTCAGGTCGTACCTACCGACAAGATCCGCGCACGCCTTGGCCACCCTGCTGTCGACCTCCTTCTGGATCCTCGCCTCGCGCGCATTAGCGGCATCCTCCGCTTGGACAACCTGGCGCTCCCTCATCTCCAACCTCACAAGCTCAAGGCTACGCTCCATGGCTTCCAGTGCCATCGCTTCCTCGCGCTTCAGGATCTCTTCCTCCTCGGCAGGCGTCCCCCTCATCGACGCAAGGGCGGCTTGGCGCGCCTCCACCTGCTGCTCCAAGGAGGCGCTCCAGGCTTGGAGCTCCCACACGTGTTTCTCTGTGATCTCGCGGCGGCGGTCAGCTTCCCGGTCTTCTTTCAAGGCTCGGGAGCAGGCCTTGCACGAGGTCGCGAGGGATGCCTCGGCCTTCGCATTGTCAAGCTCGCGCTGGTGGCACCCGAGGTTGATGGCAACCTTCAGTTTTTGACGCTCCTCCACTAGCCGAAGGCCCACGGCCTCGAGGCGCGCATCTACTCCCACAAGCTCTCCGCCGAGCCAGCTCATCGCGTCCATCGCCTCCTGAAAAAGCTCATGGCGGACGACACTCCGTTCGTGCGCTAATTTAAGCATGCTGCCAACCTCGTCCTCCGCCGCGGGGGCTGCCGACAGGGTCTGAAGCGGCTCACCCCCTCTCAGCGGGAGGCTGGGGGCTGGCCCCCGGTCGCCGGCCAGACCTCGCGAGGGACCCGGATGGGCAAAAACCTGCTGCTTGAAGGAGAGCCCAGGACCGAAGCGAACCAGCCGCCGTCCACAATCAGTGGAGGAGCCCTTGGCATGCTGGCCGCACCCCAAGCAAGGCCGTGAAGGAGAGATGGCAAGGGCACGGGCTCGAGGCGCCTTGCAGGCAGGCTTGCTTCTCCAGCCGACCCCATGCCAGGCGCGACGTACAGGCTTGTGGCGCTCGAGGCTAGCGTGGGAGAGGAGGCGAGAGGAGGTTGCTTCTCGGGAGACTCCACGGCCTTGGCAGAAGGGATCCTAAAGAGCCATCGTCATGAAGGGAAGCAACACTGAAGGAATTGCAAAGATAAGGTACTTAATCATCTATGGCGATGTACTTCCTATGTTTCAATGGCCGGATAGTGCCACAGCTGCAGCTTGGAGACTCCTTCCTCTTACGGAGCGCCGTGAAGTCCACACGAAACCGGCCCAAGCGCTGGGCGTGGCGACCAGCGCGGGGTGCGATTGGAAGGGCACCCAAGGAGACGACCTCAGGGGCGCAAAGCTGGGGAGGGCAATCGAGCTCCGCCTCCCGGCGACCTGCCGAGGCCTCAAGAGCTTCGACCTCAGGAGCAGCGGACTGCGTCACCCCCTCAGCTGCCGCCCCAGGGCGAGGATCACGGTTTCCCGAGGATGACGCCTCGGGAGCCTCAGGCAGCGTCGACACCTCGGCACTCGCGCCTCCTGTCTCCAGCGGTGCTTGCCTCCCTGCGTCCACTCTTGGCCAAGCCGGTGGCGGGGAGCGGAACCACGATGACGGGGTTCTCATGGGGCCCCACAAGGCCAACTGGACGCAGCCCCCATTCATCGAAGGAGGGCATCTGCCCCACGAACTCCACCCTGTTCGAGTAGCTGTATAAGCAACAACCCTCCTGCGACAAATCACCTGGCGAAGGGTAACCGGCCAGGACTCCAAGCACCATTCTTCATGCCTCGGCCGGAAGCCCCGACGCCTGAAGCCTCATACGATCCTGGTCGCCGGTCAGGGCCCACATCGACTGGGAATGGCGCTGGAGTAGGGCTATGCAGCGTCGGAGGAACTCCTTCATCACCTTGGGCGTGGTCACACCAATATCCTTCAGCCTCCTCAGCCGGAGCCAGACGAAAGAAAGACGGGAGCTCACGAGCTCCTCGTGACCCCAGTCGGAGCTGGGGACGGCAGATGACGACGGAGGCGAGAGCAGGGGGCTGAGTACACCGACATCAACATACACCCACCGCATCCGAAACTCGCTCATAGATGGCGGGAGATCAAAGTCAATCCCCGAGCCGGCTGTCGCCGCCACGGCCTGGAAGCTCAGGCACCCCGAGCATTGCCGGGGGTTGGTCAGGTGCAGCGAGAAGAAATGGCGCAAGAGGGCCACGGAAGGAGCAATGCCGCCATGGCCTCACAGACAAAGGCGAAGACGGCGAGAAGGGCGACAAACTGGGGATCAAGGTGCAGCATATGGATCTGGTAATGGGAAAGCACAACATCGAAGAAGGTGGAGAAGGGAGGAACCAGGCCAGCCCACAGGGCGTAAACAAAGAACTGGACCTCGGTGGCCGTCCTATCGATGGTGGATCAGGACGCAGCCCAGGCCACCGTCCCTCCCCATTCGTTGAAGCTGGTAGCGAGCACTGGGCGGACCTTATCCATGGCCTCTTGGTTGAGCACCCGCGATCGGCCGACGGCGGGCTGGATGACGACAGGGGCTTCTTCCCTTTCTCCGTTCGGTTCGGGGCCATGGCAATGGAGAGGACTAAGCTCGAGTCGGATTGGAAGAGGAAGCTAGGGTCCGAGGAAGCGAAGAAGTTGGGAAATGCGTTTCCAGCAATGGGGAAATAACTGTGTAGGATGACGTGGCCGCCTAGCCAGGCGGATTTCACACCTGCGTGGGGAAGCGGGACCGCCCACGTCCAATCAGTCGCCACGCGTCAACCAAGGCCGCAGGCTGTTGGGGCCCGCGGTGCTCCGCACTTGCCCTTTGGCTTCGCCTTGAAGCCAAGTCCGAGTGCGCCTTGGGCCCGGGGGCTACTGTCGGCGTCCTGGGAACAGGGGTCCCCAGACTTGCCTGCCTGCGGCCCACGACGTGTGAGGGAGTCCTGGATTAGGGGGTGTTCGGATAGCCAGACTATACCTTCAGCCGGACTCCAGGACTATGAAGATACAAGATTGAAGACTCCGTCCCGTGTCCGGAAGGATCTTTCCTTGGCGTGGAAGGCAAGCCAGGCGTGCGGATATTCAAGATCTCCTACCATTATAACCGACTCTGTGTAACCCTAACCCTATCCGGTGTCTATATAAACCGGAGGGTTGTAGTCCGTAGGACAACCATCATCATACACAATCATACCATAGACTAGCTTCTAGGGTTTAGCCTCTTTGATCTCGTGGTAGATCTACTCTTGTACTACCCATATCATCAATATTAATCTAGCAGGAGTAGGGTTTTACCTCCATCGAGAGGGCCCGAACCTGGGTAAAATAAAGTGTCCCTTGTCTCCTGTTACCATTCGACCTTGACGCACAGTTCGGGACCCCCTACCCGAGATCCGCCGGTTTTGACACCGACATTGGTGCTTTCATTGAGAGCTCCTCTGTGTCGTCGGTTTTAGGCCCGATGGCTCCTTTGATCATCAACAACGATGAGGTCCGGGGTGAGACCTTCCTCCCCGGACAAATCTTCGTCTTCGGCGGCTTCGCTCTGCGGGCCAATTCGCTTGGTCGTCTGGAGCAGACCGAAAGCTACGCCCCTGGCCATCAAGCCAGGTTTGGAAGCTTAAACTACACGGCAGATATCCGCGGAGACTTGATCTTCGACGGGTTCGAGCCACAGCCATGCGCGCCGCACTACCTCGAGGGGCATGATATAGCTCTGCCTCCGAATAGTGCCCTAGAGGCCGCACACGCACCGGCCCCGATCCTCGACTCGGAGCCTTCTGCGTTCTTTGAGGATGAACGGTTGGACGTCACCTCGGGGGCTACGATCTTGAAGGCGATCGAGCTGAAAGCCAGCCCCGCACTCCGCACGGCCCATGACTCCGAGGAATCGGATTCTTCTCCGAACTCCGGGCCTCCCGTGCCCCTGCCGATCGAATCCGATTGGGCGCCTATAATGGAGTTCACCGTCGCGGACATCTTTCAGCACTCACCTTTCGGTGATATCCTGAATTCTCTCAAGTTTCTATCTTTATCAGGAGAGCCCAGGCCAGATTACGGTCTGCGAGGTTGGGATTCAGACGACGAAGAAATTCAAAGCCCACCCACCACCCACTTAATAGCCACTGTCGATGATTTAACCGACATACTTGACTTCGGATCCGAAGACTTCGACGGTATGGACGACGAAGATGGAGACGAACAGGAACCAGCACCTATAGGGCGCTGGACCGCCACCCCATCTCACGATGTATTGATGGTGGATACCCCCTAAAGGAAACGACAACGAGGAAAAAGGGGACGAAAAAAGGGATAAACCCTCCGAAAAGCAATCAAAGCGGCGACGAAAACGCCGAGCCAAGCCCCGCCTCGATCAAGACCCAGCCATAGAGCAGGATGAACCGGTAGACGACGAGCATGCCTCAGAGCAACCGTCCGAACAGGGCAACACGAATAGAGAAGACTGACAGCCCTCCCCCGGCCATAACAGAACTTCGGACGATCTCACGCCGGATAAAACCACGGAGCAGAAGAATCTCCATGAAAGGCTCGTTGCCGCAGCACGCAGCCTGAAAAAGCAGAAGCGGAAGCTAAAGACGGCGGAAGATGCACTCAGAATAAGATGGAGCAAGGTAATCAAGACCGTAGACAAATACGGCGGCAGCCGCCGCACTAAAAGCTATCCGACGAGAAAACTACTGCCCGAATTCGACCAAGAGGCCCTAGAGCCATCGCATTCAAAAAATAAAAAACCACACGGTCGGATAGACGACCCCACGGCCACCATAAAACGGCAAGCGGCGTCGCACTCAATGTGGCATGCGACCCAATTAAAGACTCGCATCATGGCCCAGCCAGGTCCATTTATGGGCCAAGAAAGCAAGCTCTCACAAGCAATGCAACAAAGCCATCATCAGAATCTGGCACACCCAAATACAGGGGCGCCGCACACCCCCTATGTTTCACCGATGAGGTCCTGGAATATGAATTTCCAGAGGGATTCAAACCCGTCAACATAGAGGCGTATGATGGAACAACAGACCCCGGAGTCTGGATCGAGGATTATATCCTCCACAACATATGGCTAGAGGAGATGATCTCCACGCCATCAAATATTTACCCCTTAAGCTTAAAGGGCCAGCCCGGCACTGGCTTAAAAGCCTTCCCGAAAACACAATTGGAAGTTGGGAAGAGCTCGAGGATGCTTTCCGAGCAAATTTTCAAGGGACCTATGTCCGCCCCCCGGACGCACACGATCTCAGTCACATAACTCAACAGCCCGAGGAATCAGCTCGGCAGTTCTGGAACAGATTCCTTACTAAAAAGAATCAGATAGTGGATTGTCCGGATGCCGAAGCCTTAGCAGCTTTTAGGCATAATGTCCGAGATGAATGGCTCGCCAGACACCTCGGCCAGGAAAAGCCAAGAACAATGGCCGCACTCACAAGCCTCATGACCCGCTTTTGCGCAGGAGAGGACAGCTGGTTGGCAAGATGCAGCCCCAGCGACCCAAGAACATCCGAAATCAGGGATGGAAACGGAAAACCGCGAGGAAATAAGGACCGTCGCCGAACCATAGAAAAAAGTCCGTAGAGCACAGCAGTCAATGCCGGATTCAAAGGCTCACGGCAAAATCAGATAAAACCACTCCTTCAGGACAATAGGGACGATCCGTCCAGCTTAAACAGAATCCTGGACAGAATATGTCAGATACACGGTACTCCTGGGAAGCCTGCTAATCACACCCACAGAGACTGTTGGGTTTTTAAACAATCCGGAAGGCTTAACGCCGAACACAAGGGGCTCGATACACCAAGCGAAGACGAGGACGAACCCCAGAAGCAGAACACCAGGAAACAAAAGAACTTCCCACAAGAAGTTAAAACAGTGAACTCACTTCACATAACAAAACGTGTGGCATCCATAAAGGTACGCACAATAAAACCTATCCCTCAGGGGTCCCGCCACTGGTTATTAAAACCAATCATTTTTGATCAGCGAGATTATTCTAGAAATATCAAAAATGCAGGCCGGATTACCCTGATACTTGATCCAATAATTGACGGATTCCAGTTTACCAATGTCCTTATGGACGGCGGCAGTGGACTAAACCTGATATATCAGGATACAATCCACCGCATGGGCATAAACCCAGCAAGAATCCGCCACAGCAAAACCTCCTTTCAAGGGGTAGCACCGGGCCCGGACACCCATTGTATGGGTTTTCTCCGGCTTGAAGTCATATTTGGCTCTGCCAATAACTTCCGTCAAGAAAAGCTAACCTTCCATGTCGTCTCGTTTTCAAGTCGCTATCAAGCACTAATGGGACGCGGAGCTTTCGCTCGCTTTAACGCAATACCGCACTATGCATCTCTCATGCTTAAAGATGCCCGGTCCACGAGGCATCATCTCTTTAAAGGGAGCGTACTAAAATACGCCTCCTCCAAACGGAGGATTGCGCGGCCGCTCAAATAGCCGCACAATAAAGTGGCCTCGCCAGCCAAAAGAGTTTTTCGATATAAGTCATTAAAGGCCACGGACCCGGACTAAATGAGTTCGGCACAAGTCCATCATCAACGCAGGCTTAAACGCCATATACCCCTGTACCGGGGGCTATACGCAGAGACAATAAAGCTCAACTTTATATATTTTTTTACTTTATATTTTGTTTATTATCTTTTTGTTCCGCATGACCCATTTTCAATTCAGTTCCTCTCTTTTACAAATGAATGTCGTGCGGCGCCCGTCCAGGACACGGCACAACGGAGACACAGGCGCATACGTGCAGTAGGGACCCGTCCTAAGGATTCTTTTTAGATTAAGACCCTGCGTAAACCTTTTTTACCGTCTCTTGCTGCTATACATCCCTTGGTTTTTTCTACTATAACCAAGGAGGAGGCTGGCGTTTTGGCATGTGGCCACGCCAGAATTTTTGCTCGTACCTAGACACTAGGGGCTCTTTTTTTTAAGGGTGTTGTTTCACCCGCACTCATAAAGACCGAACACCTTAGGGAGTGTTCGGCGTCGCGAGTTTTGGCACTATATGCATCAGCTCCGAATCATGTCTTTGGTCAAATGTTGGGTTGCCCGGCTCCTGAGTTCGGCTACCTTACGTTCCGCTCTATCGGCTAAGGTAGCACCAGGAGAACTACTGCGATTGTGCCCCCGGTTCGGCCGGGCGAGCACCTCAGTAGAGAAAGCCGAAAACTGACTGTCATGATGTAGCGCGAGACTGGTCGCCACTCGATGACTTATAGGAATTTATCGGATTCCTCCGCTTTGACGAAGGTCCGTTTCCCGGTCAGGCACGTATGCGCCCCGAATTCGGGCAAGCGCAGTCACCACTAAGGGGCTACCTAAAGACTCCCACTGTCAAGCTCCTATGGCTAAGTGAAAGTGTTAAAGCATTATAGTCTGGTTGCGTAGCCCGCTGCGCTATCACCTCCTTTGTAGGACCAAGACGTTGGGTTAAGTGTGAAAATGCGTCTTCTGCGCGCACTATGTGCGTGGGGGCTGAAGCCAACGACTGCAATCTTTCAGAATTTATATATTAAAACGGCCGCACATGAGGTGTTCTTCATACTTGAAGGCACAAGTCTAAAAATGCCACTACAATTTATCAAAATACTGTTTTATGATTACATATGCTATCATAATATAGCATCCTTCGAGCACTGCGTCTCTATTACGTGAGCGCCCTCTATGCACGCTGACCTCTTCATAGCATCGACATGTGGCACCACGTCTAGAAATTGCTGCACCAAGCCGAAATAACTCTTCCGCTTCGATCTCCCCGGACACAGATGATCCATGACGTACTTCATGGTGAGTCCGAACAACCTATTCAGTTCGGCCCATTGGGCCAGGCGATCGTCCACTGCAGTGGACGCTCTGGATTGAGGAATTGCGACCAAAAGAGCTTCTCCACTTCATGATCCTTTTTATCTCGAAAGTGTTCGGTCGCATCAGCAGCACTAGCCGCCAAATCCAGATAGGTGTCCTCTACACTCCACATCCGGTCTAACGGGGCAAACTTCGGATCACAAAATTTTCTCCGCAGCGAGAAGGGCTTTCCATCCGCAATTTGTCCGGCTTGACGCAGCTCTTCCCTTGCCGCTCTCATTATAGAGCGGGCATCCTTGGCGTCAGCAACAGCCTTCTCTAAGCTCGTTTGCCTCGCCCGACCCTCTTCTTCAAGAAGCTTGCAACGGTCAGTAGCACTCTTTAACTTTACGGCCATATCAGCCATCTCCTCCTTGCTTCGGCAATGGGCAGCCTATTCGGCTTTCAGCTCTTCAAGGGCTTTCACGGCAGCCGCATCGCTTTTCCTGGCTTGTTCCTTCGCTCGGGCGAGTTCGGCCCTAAGACCCTCCACGGCGGCCGCACCATCTGCGTCAAGCATACACACTGTAAGATATTGACATAAATCTCCTCTTACTAACCATCGCCCGATGATTTCAATACCTTGAGCATCATCAAGCCGCTTGTTAACAAGCACGATGTCGGCTTCTGCCTCATCAAGTTGTCGCTTCAGTTCGGCAAATTCACCAGTCCGGCTTGACTCCGGACAATCCGCCACCTACATATAAAGGTGCCACTTAAAGGACCTGGGATTAAGATCCTCTGCGCGCCGTCAATTTTGACGACGCATAGAGTCTCAGGGGCTACTATCTACACAGGGCGCACCTTATTTATGCGCAACTAACACAAGTGTACGTTATTTAAAACGTACCTCAAGGCCCGTCAGTAAACTTTTGACGGCCTCGTGCAATCCGCTTTCTACGGATGAAATCTTTTCAATCACCGTGCTCATCAACGCACGATGCTCCTCTGAGACAAAGGCTCACCCCAGCAGAATCTTTAGCTCCCCCGGCTGAACACCAGATGGTGCCGGACTCGTCCCATGGCCTCCCTCAAAGGCCGGACGCGGAGAACCTCGGGGGGCCACATGGCCACCTTCCGCCTTGTCGGATCCGGAGAAATCCTCCGCGATGACACTTCAGTGTCGCCCGCCTTGCTAGGCGATACAGAAGGAGGAGGCGTTCCGCTCTCCATCATCTCCGAAAGAAGATCCCCCGAGGACGAGTTCTGCTGAGAAGGGCTGAGCTCCGAACTACAAAGTAAGGTTTCGGTTAAAACTTCTCAGATATAAATCAAGGATTTCTCTTAAAAGAAAAACTCTTCTTCTACTTACGGCTCGCTGGAGAGCTGGTCCCTTTGAGGGTTTAGTTCAGCCGAGGGGCTCCCCAGCGTCGGGCCCTCTGACAAGGATTCTTTCCCCCGCTTCGAGGCTACGGTCTCCGGGTCGTCAGAGGCGGCCCTTTTCTTTCCCTTAGGAGAGGAATTGTCGATTCCCCCCTTCGGAATGGCCTCTTTCGAGGAGGCCATGGTTTCCTTGTCCTCCCCCTTATTTCCCTCCAAAGGCACTACCTCCAGCATCCTGATTAGCACGGGATCCAACCTGGTTTCGGGAAGGGGAGCCGGACACCTGATCAGCTTCGCCTTCGCTATCCACTCCTGCTTAAAAGGAGAAGCGCTGTTAAGAGCAAGTCAATTATGCGGATAGAAGGTCCGGGAACAAGGTCACTTACTTGAGTATCCGGGCGATTGCGGCTTAAACCCACATCCTTGGTCAAATCCGGACTCACTTCTTGTGATCCGAAGAATAGTTTATACATCTCCGCGGGCGTCATGCCCATAAAATCCCGGAGAACTCGCGGTCCCTCTCGATTGAACTCCCACAGGCGAAGGGGGCGACGTTGGCTGGGCAGTTTCCGGTGAATCAGCATGACTTGTGTCACCTTGACCAGGTTGAGGTCTCCTTCCAAGAGATCCTTAATGCGGCCCTGCAGCAGAGGTACGTCTTTGGGCAAGCCCCGGTCTAACCCTGTGTTGATCCACGACGCTAACCGCGGTGGGGGACCCGAGCGAAAGGCAGGAGGCGCCACCCATGCGGTGCCCCGAGGAGCGGTGATATAGAACCACTCCTATTGCCATAAGCCAAGCTCCTCTTGAAAAGCGCCCTCGGGCCATGGAGCATCGGCATTTCTTTTTATAGCAGCGCCTCTGCACTCTGCGTGGCGCCCCTCGATCATCTTCGGTTCTACTTTGAAGGTCTTGAGCCATAATCCGAAGTGAGGGGTAACATGGAGGAACGCTTCGCACACAACAACGAACGAGGAGATATGGAGGATCATCTTCCATCCCATAATAAAACATCAGCCCCCTTACAAAGGGATCCATTGGGAAGCCTAATCCCCGAAGGAAGTGGGATACGAATACCACACTCTCACCGGGCTGAGGGCTAGGGATCACCTGTCCTTGAATAGGCAACCTGTGCGAAATCTCGCCGGTCAGGAATTTAGCTTCCCTCAACCTTAATACGTCCTCCTCCGTGACGGTGGAGGGCATCCATCGGCCTTGGAGGTCCGAACTGGACATTGTCGAAGGTCCGGTGCGCCTGGAATCTGGAAGCCTAGGGTGTTGGAACTCGAGGCGACGGGCGAGCTCGTTTTGAGAATAGAAGAGGGGAACAGGGTCTTGGTCTCTTTATAAGAGGCAGAATACTAAGAGCCCTCCCCATAACCGTCTTGGACTAGCCTTTAATTAAGGCAAAACGTGCTAACGGGCACGATTGGGTTACCCACGTCCGTATCGATGAGAATCCCGTTAAAGGGGCACACGCTCTCTGCTTTGACAAGACGTGCCAAGGAAACCGCCTCGCTAAACACGCTGAGGTGGAACAATGAAAACAATTTATATAAAGAGCTTGGCCGCAGTGTTATGACGCACTGCGGAATACGTCAGCAGATTTGATTTGTGTTAATATTATTCTCTATATGGCAATATGTGGAAACTTATTTTGCAGAGCCGGACACTATTTTTGGTGTTTACAATCTTCTTGAAGAACTTGGAGGAGGAACCCGCCTTGCAATGCCAAAGACAATCTGCGCGCCGGACTCGTCGTCATTGAAGCCTGGTTCAGGGGCTACTGAGGGAGTCCTGGATTAGGGGGTGTTCGGATGGCCAGACTATACCTTCAGCCGGACTCCAGGACTATGAAGATACAAGATTGAAGACTCCGTCCCATGTCCGGAAGGATCTTTCCGTGGAAGGCAAGCTAGGCGTGCGGATATTCAAGATCTCCTACCATTATAACCGACTCTGTGTAACCCTAACCCTATCCGGTGTCTATATAAACCAGAGGGTTGTAGTCTGTAGGACAACCATCATCATACACAATCATACCATAGGCTAGCTTCTAGGGTTTAGCCTCTTTGATCTCGTGGTAGATCTACTCTTGTACTACCCATATCATCAATATTAATCTAGCAGGAGTAGGGTTTTACCTCCATCGAGAGGGCCCGAACCTAGGTAAAATAAAGTGTCCCTTGTCTCCTGTTACCATCCGACCTTGACGCACAGTTTGGGACCCCCTACCCGAGATCCGCCGGTTTTGACACCGACAACGTGGCTCTCCCAGCGGGCCCATACGGCCCATCTTCACCAACCAACACTCAAGACCCTCGCGAGGGGCCAAGCCTCGTGAGGCGGATGACACAAGACCTCCTCGGGAGCGGCCTCACCAGGCTGGCTCGCGAGGGGCGGAGAGATCAAGGCAAGGAACACCTCACGAGGTTCAAGTGACGCAAGCCATGACGACTGGAGCCAGGAGGGTGCCAGCGCGCATAGTGTCCTCAATTCCTCTTTGGTACTAAGGGGGCAAGCGCGGGCGAGGAGTCCCGAGGCAGCATGCAAAGGTTTCCATATCGGTGCAACGAGACCAAGACCAACAAGACGGCAGGACGGAGGTCACCATGGAGCCCAAGACGGCGTCACCACCAGAGCGTTTGGCAGGCGAAGACTACTTTTGTCAGGATAGCTTGTACTAGTTGTCCCCCTTCAAACTGGCCGTTGTGGCATCCCTTCCCGCTCAATATTTGGGAAGAGGACCAAGCCCTCCATAAATAGGAGTAGCCATCACCATAGGAGGCAACTCATCTTGGATGGGATCCACTCCATCCTCACACCCACTAAGCACAAGAACACCTCTCCTCAGGAGGCTGTTCTTCCCCTTGTACTGTTCATCATCAGCCCAAGAGGCAACCCACCACCACCACAGTGGAGTAGGGTATTACACCACATCGGTGGCCCAAACCAGTATAAATCTTGTGTCTCTTGTGTTGCGAGTTCGTCTAGCTAACCTTTCAGATCGCGGTGAGGGTGAGGGCGTGATTAGGTAGGGGGAGATCTTCACGCGCACCCCAGTGTTCGAACCTCAAGGGTTTTGCCTGAACCCGAAATCCGACAAATACGAGGCACTTCTACATGGTCTCCACATGGCTGTCTCCATGGGCATACAACGCCTAGAGGTGCGCAGCAATTCGAACCTCGCAATATCTCAGGTAAATGGAGAGTTCGATGCAAAAGATCCAAAAATGGTGGCATATGAAAACACCGAATTAAAAATATCGGCTCGGTTCAAGGGGCTCCAATTTCATCATGTCGCTAGAGACAATAACCAGGCAGCGGATATACTCGCTCGCATGGGCGCCAAGCGCGACCCCGTCCCGCCTAATACCTTTGTGGAAAGGCTCTTCAAGCTATCCGTGGTATGGCAGGACAAGAGCGGAAACGCAAGTATGGACCTGATCACACCCCCATCAGCCGAACATGATACAGGTATCATCGGGGGTTCGGATACCGAAATAACACCCTCTGCTCATGAGATCATGGCCGTTATCACTCCATGGACTGAACCCTTCCGAGCCTACCTTAATAGGCATGAGCTTCCTGATGATCAAAATGAGGCCCGTCGCATAGTTTAGTGTTCTAAAGCCTACAAAGTTCACGAAGGTGAACTCTACAAGAAAATCACTACCGGAGTTCTCCAAAGGTGTATCTCCGAAGAGGGGGGATGGCAACTCTTGGCTGAAATACATGCTGGTCTGGGCGGCCATAATGCTGCAGCACGAGCCCTCGTAAGCAAAGCTTTCCGGACATGTTTTTTTTGGCCAACGCCCGAGCAGACGCACAAGCCCTTGTCCAACGTTGTGTGGGATGTCAGCTTTTCGTCAATCAAAGTCATATGCCTCCCACCGCCTTAAGAACAAGCCCCATTACTTGGCCCTTCGCGGTCTGGGGGCTCGATATGGTCGGACCCCTTCAAGGGGGAAGCCACAAAAAGAAATATTTACTGGTTATGGTGGATAAATTCACTAAGTGGATAGAGGCCAAACCAGTAAAAATGGCTGAAGTAGGACCAATGATTGACTTTATATCCGGCATGGCACACCGCTATGGTGTCTCGCACAGTATCATCACTGACAATGGCTCCAATTTTACAGCTGGTGAGGTGAAAACTGGTGTGCTAAATTGGGCATTAAACTCGACTATGCATCCGTCTACCACCCTCAAACAAACGGTCAGGTTGAACGGGCCAATGGCCTAATAATGAGCGGCATCAAACCCCGACTGGTGCGCTCCCTACGGGAGTTAGATAAGCACCGGGTCGAGGAACTCGATTCCGTGCTCTGGGGACTGTAGACTACACCTAACCGGACAACCAGATATACACCTTTTTTCATGGTGTATTGCGCGAAAGCTGTCCTGCCCTGCGACATTATTCGTGACTCACCTCGAGTGCGCATGTACGAAGAGCGAGAAGGCGAGCTCGATCGGAAGGATGACCTAGACGGTCTCGAAGAGGAGCGTGACATTGCACAAGCCCATTCCGCACTTTATCAACAACAGGCCAGGCGATACCAAAGCAGAGAAGTGCGGGCCAAGACTTATAACGTAGGCAAACTCGTCTTGCGTCTCGTGGAGAAGAAGAAGCATAAGCTCAAACCAAGATGGGAGGGCCCCTTCATCATAGATGAAGTTCTCACAGGAGGAGCCTATCAACTTCGTAATGCATCGAATAATCGCCTTGAGCCAAATCCATGGAACGCTGCCCGGCTCCGATGATTCTACGGATAGTTTGGTGACATCCTTTTTTATTTTATTTTTTGATTAGGTTCCTTTTTTCTCCTCTTATTTTTTATTTTTTCCTTCTTCTATCCTAGGGTATGTTCGGATCTACTGAACTGTTAGGGGTACACATCTTTAAATGTATACACCCCACCATAACTGGGGGCTTCTTTGACGAAGCTTATTACTGAAAGCTTGTTGCTTACATTGTTTACGTCATTTGTTCTATACATCTTTTGCCATTATATGCACCACTATGACTTAAGTTTTTGCCAAGCTGGGTTGCCTTGCTCCTGTGTTTATACCCTACGTTCCCGATTGTTCGGCTAGGGTGTAAAGGGAGCACCTCTACGATTGTTACAACCGGGTACTCCGGATCTGTACCTCAGATGGGTGAAGCCGAAAGATAGCATTCTTAAGGGAATAATTGGACGGCAAGCAACGACAGGTTATTTATGTTTGTGTAATTCTTTTTAACAAATACGGGATAGGCTGCCCATAATTCGGATAAAAGCCTAGGCATGCATACTTGAGCATGCCAACCCAAGGAAAGGAACCCTTAACGGAACTATTTTCCCTGGAAGATGTTTCTTACGTTAAATAGTAATATAACAAAACTCCCCGAACAAATTTTGTCTGTTCGAGCAACATGATTGGATTGCCTGGTTTCCGGACATGATGAATGTTTATTACATTCTAACATGGTATCCGGAAACACTCCAACTTCTTGGTTTGGAGGTTGAAGCCGAAGGCCTGCGATGACAACTTTTGACAAGTTCGGCTGGAGATAAGTTCGATGATAAAGTACATTGATATATTGAATCGAATGGCTACTCTTTATCTATGTCATCTATAAGACTGTTTAAGCTACAGTCTTCTTGCGAATATTTCGCAGCTATCATCACTTGGTCATATACCAAGTTCACGGGAATCTCTTTTCTGCCCGGTCCATGCGGTCCAACTCGGGCCATACAATTTGGATCGAGCCCGGTGTAGCGCGTCTTCACCATTGCCCATGCCTCTCGTGCACCTTCCCGGCATGCTGATGTCTTCCATAGCTCAAAATGGCGTCGGGCACCTTTGAACAGGTTTGCCAACCCCTCCATACTTTCTGGAGGGGCATCGGATGGCCATAAGGCCTTGGCCATAATTCTCATGGCTTTCCGAGCCCGCTCATGCACTACGGACGGCTCTTTTAAAACGTCGCCTTGGAATCCGGATACTTCTTCTTCATGACGCCCGGTTACAGACCTGCAAGAGCAGCATTATAGCACTCCGAATTACGGGATAATATGAGTAACTTGGATGGTTCAAAGTTCATACTAAATATGTCGCCTTTCAACTTTTTATTCTCTTTTTGAGTGTCTGACAATTGAGCCTTTAAGCTCTTTATCTCTTCGGCTTGCTTATCATTTTCCTCCTCCAGTTTGTTCTTTTGATCAACGGTCATCGTGACCTTCTTCAGTTCTTCTAGCTCTGTGGTGGCGGCATTTAGCTTTGTTAGGCTCGTTTCAAGCTCCTCGGACAATGCGTTGTTCTTCTCTTTGAGGACCTGCGGTCATAACGATCCTTAAATCGGTAGGCCTAAACCGCTTCAAGTCTAGGGGGCTACTGGCGTACATCTATTTAATACAAACCATTACCTGCATATCTTTTGAAAACAGGTGGGCAGCTCTAGCAAGTCTGTCCTGGGCGGCTCGAATATATGCATCCACGGTGCTGAGAGCAGTAAATTCCTGCTCCGTAAAAACTGGAGTGCGCATGGTCTCTTTTAGTCGTCGATGATTCATCATGCTCTCCACTTCGGATTATGTGACGGATACTGATGACCCACAAGTACAGGGGATCTATCGTAGTCCTTTTGATAAGAAAGAGTGTCGAACCCAACGAGGAGCAGAAGGAAATGATAAACGGTTTTCAGCAAGGTATTCTCTGCAAGTACTGAAATAAGTGGTAACAGATAGTTTTGTGATAAGATAATTTGTAACGAGCAACAAGTAACAAAAGTAAATAAAGTGCAGCAAGATGGCCCAATCCTTTTTGTAGCAACGAACAAGCCTGGACAAACTCTTATATAGCGAAAATCGCTCCCGAGGACACATGGGAATTATCGTCAAGCTAGTTTTCATCATGTTCATATGATTCGCGTTCGGTACTTTGATAATTTGATATGTGGGTGGACCGGTGCTTGGGTGCTGTTCTTACTTGAACAAGCATCCCACTTATGATTAACCTCTATTGCAAGCATCCGCAACTACAACAAAAGTATTAAGGTAAAGCTAACCATAGCGTGAAGCATATGGATACAAATCAGCGCCTTACGAAGCAACACATAAACTAGGGTTTAAGCTTCTGTCACTCTAGCAACCCATCATATACTTATTACTTCCCAATGCCTTCCTCTAGGCCCAAATAATGGTGAAGTGTTATGTAGTCGACGTTCACATAACACCACTAGAGGATAGACAACATACATCTCATCAAAATATCGAACGAATACCAAATTCACATGACTACTAATAGCAAGACTTCTCCCATGTCCTAAGGAACAAACGTAATTACTCACAAAGCATATTCATGTTCATAATCAAAGGGGTGTTAATATGCATAAAGGATCTGAACATATGATCTTCCACCAAATAAACCAACTAGCATCAACTACAAGGAGTAATCAACACTACTAGCAACCTACTAGTACCAACCCCGGACTTGGAGACAAGAATTGGATACAAGAGATGAACTAGGGTTTTGAGAGGAGATGGTGCTGGTGAAGATGTTGATGGAGATTGCTCTCTCCTGATGAGAGGAGCGTTGGTGATGACGATGGCGATGATTTCCCCCTCCCGGAGGGAAGTGTCCTCGGCAGAACAGCTCTGCTAGAGCCCTAGATTGGTTCCGCCAAGGTTCCGCCTCATGGCCGCAGAGTCTCGTCCTGAAAGGTTGCTTATGATTTTTTCCTCGACGAAAGACCTCATATAGCAGAAGATGGCTACCGGAGAGCCAACACGGGGCCCACGAGGCAGGGGGGTGCGCCCTGGGGGGTAGGGCGCGCCCCCCACCCGCGTGGACAGGTGGTGCCCCCTGACGTATTTCTTCCACTCAGTATTTTTTATTATTTCCAAAAATAATTTTCGTGGAGTTTCAGGACTTTTGGAGTTGTGCAGAATAGGTCTCTAATATTTGCTCCTTTTCCAGGCCAGAATTCCAGCTGCCGGCATTCTCCCTCCTTATGTAAACCTTGTAAAATAAGAGAGAATAGGCATAAGTATTGTGACATAACGTATAATAACAACCCATAATGCAATAAATATCGATATAAAAGCATGATGCAAAATGGACGTATCAACTCCCCCAAGCTTAGACCTCGCTTGTCCTCAAGCGTAAGCCGATAACGATAAATATGTCCACATGTTTAGAGGTAGAGGTGTCGATAAAATAAAATACGGACATGAGGGCATCATGATTATTCTCATAACAGCAACACATATGGATATTGTTATATGATTCCTTATCCTCAAGTAATAATCTATTCACAATGCAAAGTATGAATCACAAACTTTATTGAGAACTAACAAACTATAATATCAGTCATTGAGGCAATTGCAATTTATCATAACATCAGAAAGAGTCTATGTCAGAGCTTTCTAGCAAGTCCACATACTCAACTATCATTTAGTCTTTCATAATTGCTAACACTCACGCAATACTTGTAGTTACAGAGTTTTAATCGGACACAGAGAAAGATAGGGGCTTATAGTTTCGCCTCCCAACCTTTTACCTCAAGGGTAATGTCAACAATAATAATTCATGCTAACTTACATCCAATTTAGATATATATATATATATATATATATATATATATATGTATATATATCAGGATCTTTCCAACACCCTGTGCTTGCCAAAAGATAAAATGTAAAAAGGAAAGGTGAAGATCACCATGACTCTTGCATAAGGTAGAAGATAATAGTAAAAGATAGGCCCTTCGCAGAGGGAAGCAGAGGTTGCCATGGGCTTTCAGGGTTGGATGCACAAAATCTTAATGCGAAAGAATGACACTTTATATTGCCACTTGTGATATGAACCTTTATTATGCAGTCTGTCGCTTTTATTTCTTCCACATCACAAGATCGTATAAAGCTTATTTCCTCCACACCAATCAATTATACATATTTAGAGAGCAATTTTTATTGCTTGCACCGATGACAACTTACTTGAAGGATGTTACTCAATCCATAGGTAGGTATGGTGGACTCTCATGGCAAAAATGGTTTAAGGGTTTTTGGAAGCACAAGTAGTATCTCTACTTGGTGCGAAGAATTTGGCTAGCATGAGGGGGAAAGGCAAGCTCAACATGTTGGATGATCCATGACAACATACTTTATCTGAGATATAAGAAAACATAACCCATTACGTTGTCTTCCTTGTCCAACATCAACTCTTTAGCATGTCATATTTTAATGAGTGCTCCCAATCATAAAAGATGTCCAATATAGTATATTTATATGTGAAACCTCTCTTTCCTTATTACTTCCTATTAATTGCAACGATGAACAAAGCTATGTTCGCCAATTCTCAACAATTTTTAATCATCATACTCTTTCTATGTGAAGTCATTACTCTCAATAAGATCAATGACTGCGGTGTGAGGCTGCTGTCGCCGCAGAATAACAGGGGGTGTGGGTGAGTAGAGGGATGGCCTGGCCAGCGATGGGAGTAGTAGGGGCGGTGAGTCCTCCGCGACATCACAGCCGGCCACAGGAGGCAGGAGCACGCGGCACGACCGGCGCTGGTTTGGGCGGCTGGAGAAAGAAGACCAGAGGTTGAAGAAGCACTACGGCCGTTGGATGAACATCGTACGGTAATAAGAGCAAGAATCGTTCATATTGACTAAGTTAACAAATCCCTCCGTCCCCGTCAACTTGGTAGGCCCACAAGTCAGCCTCCCACTATGCTGGGTTCCAGCTGGCAGGGGGAATATTCTTTTTTTGTGCGTAATAAGGAGGCACTTCCTTGCGTGCGAAGATAGCTGGTGGGTCCGATATGTCAGCGGGGGGCACGTTATTTTTGCGAAATACAGAGGTCCTTCCGGTGGGTCCCAGATGTCAGTTGGAGGAATCATTATTTTGCGCGTAATAAGGAGGCATTTCCTTGTGTGCGGCCGTGGACCCAGCTGTCAGCCTCTCCACGCACAGTGTACTTCTGATGTTGTCGTTCATTGACCATGTTAACCACGCCGTGCCGAGCGCATCCAAGGTGGTGGACGACGGCGAGGCCACGGACAAGAACGAGCCGGAGATGGGAAGATGCGGGAGTAGAGTCGCAGACGGAGAGGTGTCCGAGGGTTAACTGGTTCTAGTGCGGTGTGGTTCGGCAGTCGGTGGAGAAGAACAAGAGGTGTGGAGGTGTGGAGGGATGGCCTGGCCAACGGTGGAGTAGCGCTTCATAGCGAAGCGTGCTAAGCAGAGCTACTAGCAGCAGGAGGCGGGAGGTGGTCCCGGCGGCGCTGGAGGAAGAAGACGAGAGATTTAAGATGGATGCCGGTCGTTGGATGTAAATCCAACGAATAACATGTCAGAATCATTTGTTGACTACATTGACAGCGACTTGCGTTGGCTTCGACCTATTGGCCCACATTTCAGCCTCCAAAAATGTGGCATGTATTCAACCCACTTTTTCAGAATTTACAATCATTTTTTTGCGCGGTAGAATTTACAGTCAATTTGATCTTTTTTTTGAATTACAGCCATTAGCTGGGCTGGGTGAACAAATAATGTAGCGTCTATGCGGCCCATTTATTTTATTTCCTAAAAAATTACAGGACATTTTCACTTTCTCGAAATACACGATTTTGCTGGGGTGATTCTAATTATAATGTTGGGTTGGGCCAGCAATGTTATCAAAAAATAAAAAGGGAGTGAGCATTTTGTTATCGATATATTTAAATAATAAGTGATATTATTACATTCGTCCTTAAATCTTACCAAGATTTTGTACACAATCACTAGGATTTTCGTGCCAAAACAATCCAGGATTTTATTTGTTAAGAAACTATTTTTATAAGTTAATAAGATGTGGGATATTGTTTTCTTACATATGTAAGTGTCTTTTAAACATATGATGACAATAAAAATAATATATAATAACATATAAAATAATTTAAATATATATAATATAGTTAGAAGGGAAACATAAGTTGGACCCGGTGTTCCTATTCTTATATAGAAAAATAGAACAAACCTCTGCATTTTCTTAAAAAAACATAAATTGGGCTGCCAAAAATAAAACCTAGGATGGGAGGTCCATAGGCCGGTCGATACATGACGGCCCTAAGAAAATACAAACAGGTCTATGGACCTCCCACCCGAGGTCGTGGGCTACGCATGTTAAAAATGAAAGCCTAGAAGGGGCAGCCCAAAACCACATCCAACACTTGCCAAAATTTCGTCACTCGTTTTCTCTGTGTTTCGCACACTCGACATTGTGTGGGAATTTTGACTGTGCATCATATGAAGATGTGCTATCCATGAATGTTGATCAGCATGATGTTAACTGGCTGGTAGTTCCATTTTCGACCATGAATAAAACTTCCAACATGATGTTAACCCTGTTTGAAAAGGCCGTGGTAATATAAATGCTCTGCCTCTGAAAGTTGCAGTTTCTTATCTGAAACTGAACTTACAGTTTCTTATCTGAAACTGAAACTTGCAGTTTCTTCTCTGAGAATCACATTGTCTGCACTTTTATACTCCTATGAAACTACATTTTTTTAAGTGCTAAAAATAGATCTCTAGAATTCATAAAATACTTCATATGCTCAATACTGCAAATCTGAAATTCAAAAGACAATCATATCTGAAAGTACTCTCAAAATACACAACATAAAACACAATTCACAACCTGCAAATACTGACAACCCTAAGCTCCTCCTGACAGTTCACAACATGCCCGACTATTGGGCTGGGGGGCAGCCCCCTCCTATTCCTCGGCGGCAGACAGCCGCCTCGTGAGACGATGTGAACGGCGAGGGAGACGATGGCGGGGAAGCGTCGTCGGGCCAACTGCTTTTCTCCTCTTGCAGTTGGGTTCGGTCGACGAAGACTCCATCGGCTCGCTCTGACAGGACACCCTCACAAACGGCACCCTATAGATGCTCAATCCTTTAATCTCTGGTGGATGCTCCATCTAGGATCGATAATCCCACCACCGCTCCCTCACGATCGGATTCGGCAAATCTGTTTGCTCCATGGCCCAGAGGAGTAGCTCTATGTACTCCGGCGCGACTCCCTCTAGGAGTATCGCCGCCTTTTTCCTCTGTTGTAGATATTTGGCCATGGATGTCGCCGTCGCCGCTAGTTGGTCCTTGTTGTCAAACCAATACTGTATCGCCAACATCCTAGCTAGCTTCACAGGGTCGCCGTCTGTGATCCTCACGTATCGGTTGTACGCCTCCATCGATCTACTTCTCCACAACACCTTCACTCGCCGGCGGTGGTTTTTGAATGGAAGAGGAGAGGAGCAATGCTGGTTTTGGATTAGAACGGGAGAGGAGCGACGCCAGTTTTTTGACTGGAATAGGAGAGGAGGGGCGGTGGTTTTGAAATGGAAGAGGAGAGGAGCGGCGCTGCATTTAGATTGGAACGGCAGAAGAGCGACGGTGGTTTAAGAGGAGAAGAGCGGAAGAGCGGCGCTGGTCTTGGAAGTATTTTTTGTTGTTTTGCATATTTTGGGTCAAAGTTTGACCACGTACTATATTTGACAAGCAAAATGTGAATGCATGTCACAAAAAATTGTATCGCTTGGTTCGTATCTGAATGTACTTTCAAATTATATTATTTTTGCAACGTATAACATATATTTTATGTGCAAAAATCATGGTCAATTATGACCCAGAATAAGAGGGAGACTATTTAATGTGGGGTCGCTTTCTTAATTGAAGGGTAAATTGATTTTGATTTTGATCCAGTCACAGCGCGCCGGCCCTCTCGTCCAATCCTAAATCGCTGCCGCATGCTCCTCTCCCTCTTCTCCATTGCAAAACCACCTCCTCTCCTCTCCATCATCTCCATTCCAAAACCACCATCTCGCCTCTCCCTCTTCTGATCTTCTCCATTGCAAAATAACCTCCTCTCCTCTCCACCATCTCCATTCAAAAGCCACCGTCTCGCCTCTCCCTCTTCTGATCTTCTCCATTGAAAAACCAACTCCTCTCCTCTCCATCATCTCCATTCCAAAACCACCGTCTCGCCTCTCCCTCTTCTCTATTGCAAGACCACCGTCTCTCCTCCCATCTTCCAAAGCTAGCACCGGACCACTCAGAAGGACATCTATGGAGAGGATGCAGCAGCGAATAAGGCAGATCGACGACGGCGACCAGGCAAAGTTAGCCAGGTTTAAGGAGATCCTTAGTTGGTTTGACAATGAGTGGGAGATTTCGAGGACGGTGCAGGCCATGTGGCAATGTATGCAAAAGAGCGAGACGGCAGCGATGAGGGCGGCGATGTACATGTACTCCTCGGCGCAGTCACGCCACAGTCCTCCGAGTTTATCAAGTATCTCCTCTGGGCGATGGAGCAGACAGATTCACCCGAGGCGACAGTCAGGCGAAGGTGGTGGGCATACAGGTCGAATGTCGAGCACCCAGAGGATAACAAATCGATTGAGTATGGTGTGCCATTCGTGAGGGTGCAGAGCCAGCCGGAGCCACAAGAGTATTCGTTCTCCCACCACAAGAGGAGGCCGGATGGCGCGACGTCGCTTCCCCGCCCTTCTCCACGGTTCCCTCGACGATCGCCTCGTTTCAACGGCGGCGGTAGGGTTTAAGGTAAGCTTTGCACTAACCTAATCTTCCACCTGCTCATGCTTACAATCAGTGTGACAGCTAATGAAAATCATGCTTACAATCAATCTCCGAGTACTACGCCAATCACCCTAAAATAACTCTGGACCTTTGGGTCAAAGTTGTGACACAGTGTACAAATAAAGAAAAATAGATTGGTGCTTCTTTCAGAAAAGGGTACTCCCTAGAAAACTGCCAATATAAGCTACTAGTATTTGGTTAGATGATTTGCTGCCGAGAAAGATCCCTCCATAGAGAGCGCCACACATCCCATTGGTGGTGGTGGATGCCAATGCGTGCATGCACCATGGTTGGTGTTGGTAATTTTTTTGCTTGGCACACCTTGCACTCTGCATATATGCCGGTTCCATACGTACATTTGTGCAGTTCCACCAAAATGCAGCCGAATAACCCTGTTTGCACAGATAATGAAAAAGTGTGATTACATTATAGTGGCACTAGTTGATGAAACACACAAAATAAATAGAAGAAAATATTGCGATAGTATCATAGTATGCCATGCTGCGAGGGTGAGATGGGCCCTGTGATGCCTCATACGGTATGCCTCATACTGGACATCGTCCCAAGTCTCCCAGATGCACCTTCTGCCAGTGATGAACATCAGTGTACAGCGGTAGTACAAGGAGGCGCCTTGAGACATTCAAATCTCTATTTTTGTACATATCAACTAAAATTAAGCACCCCAGTTTGCAGAAATGCTTAAACATTAACAATGGGACTAGTTGATGAAACATACATTAACAAAGAGAAGCACTTTCTTTATCTACATTCGAAATGAAATGATAGAGATGACACTCGCTCTATTTTAACTGTATTATTACTTCATTTTATCAGTGACACTAGGGTCGAGCAGGTGGCAAACGAGGTCTACCGTGCGTCACAAGGATGGAGGCCGGGGGTGCTTAGACTGGGATGCTGAAGCTGGCTCTTTCAGTCACCAACATGGATGATTCAATTCATGGGACCTTTTGGTGCAGTTCACCTAAAATTAAGCAATGTCCCGTGATCTAGCAGCTTCTTCTTCAATTTTTTAAGAAAAGGGCTCCAGCCCCGGTTCCATTTCCATCAGAAAACGAAACCCAGAGAGCTTCTTCTTCATTAGTTGCAATAAAATTGAGCAACATCAAGGTTGGTTGTGAAGCTCCTGGAATTCTCAACTATAATTTGGATATCATTTGTGTAGTTCAACTAAGATTGAGCGTGAATTGTATATCTCTGTTTGCACAAAAAAGGTGGAAAGGAGGGTGACTAACAAGTGATGAAACATGCATCAAATGAAAAGAAGCATGTTCCTTATCTGAATGGCAAACCTACAAGGACAGTAGCAATTTCTAAAGCACTGGCATTGCTAGATATTAGTGTGGGCATTAGGATTAACTATGACAACCGTTTAATACGACATTACTTTGGGCACGGGAGAGTAGGCGGACCAGGACAGTTGCATTTCTAATGAAAAGAATCAACTTATCTTAATGGGAAATTTTAGCAGGACATGTAAAGAAGTGCCATTGATTCATATTACTGGAGGCATTACATTGAAAACAACATTGGTTTAATGTGTCCTAACTTTTAGCAGTGCGACTGCTATATTTTACCAATGGCATTACATAAGAGTGGCTCGGGGCAACAAACATCAGAACAGGATATCTGCATTGGTCCCATTTTTGTTCGGTATAGCCACCTTATGTTGTGTGAGGCTAGCAAATCTAGTGCTGAACTTAGTCTATTGACTTGTCCCCTAGTCCCCACTTTCTTTCCTTTTTCAACCAATAGATCGGGTTTATATTGAGTTTGTACTGCGTTTCCCTTTATTTCCCTATTAGACCTAGAGACCAGTTGGATAGCCAGTCTCTGCTACTTTCCGCCCCCATTATTTCCTCTTTCGACCAAGTCCTAGATTCAGGTAACAAATTCTCCCCCACCCCCACCCCCTTTCTTCCTTGTTTGAACCAAGTAGTACTATATTCGAGTGCATGAACTAGTTTTACCTCTTAAACGTATTAGGTGGTTTTCGAACAGCCGATCGATCCTATCTACGAGGGGGGCTGAGAAATAGTAAAAGATACAAATGCAGCGACGTCAGGAGCTCGGGAAGTAGAGCAAGGCCGGTTTCGAAGGAAGTTATACCTGATGGTCGCCGGGATGTCGCTAGGTGGGCGGCGGGAGGCCGGATCTGCCCACACTACGGCAGCGAGGAAGAAGGGGTCGGAGGCCCTCCCTCGCCAGCGGTGCTTGGGAGAGAATGGCAGGGCAGGCTGATCGGGACGCGCCTAGCAGTGGGTAGGAGCCATCGCCGAGGACGAACGCATGAACGTTGCACCTTCTCACCTTCCCCGGCGGACAGGATCCAGCTGGATCTGTGACCAGCTGTGAGCAGAGAGAGAGAGTGTGTGGCCACCGCTATCTTGTTTAGATCTGGAGAGGCCGAGACAGTGTGAAGAGAGCAACACTAGCAAGCAAGCACGGAGGCTCCTGCCTATATAGTGGAGTAGTACTAGTTTTCTTTTGTCTACCGGAGCCGGCTTGACCTCGTCAATGACTGTCGAGAAGTCTTCATGCACGTGGCCCGGAGGCGCAGTTGTCGTCATTTTGATCTGAAGCGCCGGATTATAACATATAACACGAAAAAATGCCACATGACAAGAAATCATAACCTCACTGCCCAAAGGAGACAACATGAATCCCGACGGACAAACTAGATGAGGAACAAAGCTCAAATTAAAGATAAACTCGTAGAAAAGGGGTCCGCCGATAGATGTCCTAATTAACATAGCCGGCTTGACCTAGATGGCAGCCGAGTAGTCACTGTTCGTGCATGTGCCCCCAATGACTAGCCCAACTCAGTTGTCGCTGTTTAACCCTCGCAGTGATCCGAAGCACATGACACCTAAATTTGCGAGATGACAAGAAACCTTTTTTTAGGTTTCTCACCACAACTAAAGTTGCAGGACCTTGAAGTAGATGTGTCTAGAGGGGGGGGGTGAATAGACACTTAGTGCTAAAGTTGCAGTTTTTAAACTATTTTAGTTTGAGTGGAGTTTTAGGCACAATTTCAACATACACAATACATATCAAGCAAGCATGCAAAGAGTAAATGAGCAGCGGAAAGTAAAGCATGCAACTTGCAAGAATGTAAAGGGAAAGGTTTGGAGAATTCAAATGCAATTGGAGACACGGATGTTTTTCCCGTGGTTCGGATAGGTGGTGCTATCCTACATCCACGTTGATGGAGACTGAAACCCACGAAGGGTAACGGTTGCGGGAGTCCACGGAGGGCTCCACCCACGAAGGGTCCATGAAGAAGCAACCTTGTCTATCCCACCATGGCCATCGCCCACGAAGGACTTGCCTCACTAGTGGTAGATCTTCACGAAGTAGGCGATCTCCTTGCCCTTACAAACTCCTTGGTTCAACTCCACAATCTTGTCGGAGGCTCCCAAGTGACACCTAGCCAATCTAGGAGACACCACTCTCCAAGAAGTAACAAATGGTGTTGATGATGAACTCCTTGCTCTTGTGCTTCAAATGATAGTCTCCCCAACACTCAACTCTCTCTCACAGGATTTGGATTTGGTGGAAAGAAGATTTGCGTGGAAAGCAACTTGGGGAAGGCTAGAGATCAAGATTCATATGGTAGGAATGGAATATCTTGGTCTCAACACATGAGTAGGTGGTTCTCTCTCAGAACATATGAGTTGGAAGTGTAGATGTGTTCTGATGGCTCTCTCCACGAGTGAAGAGGAGGTGGAGGGGTATATATAGCCTCCACACAAAATCCAACCGTTACACACAATTTACCAATCTCGGTGGGACCGAATCAACAAAATCGGTCGAACCGAAATAGTAAACCTAGTGACCGTTAGAGATTTTCGGTGGGACTGATATGCAACTCGGTAGGACCGATATGGTTAGGGTTAGGGCATAACGTAATCTCGGTGAGACCGATTACACAAACTCGGTGAGACCGATTTGGTAATTAGCTAACCAGAGAATTGGTCAGGCAAACTCGGTGGGACCGATTACTAAACTCAGTTGGACCGATTTTGGTAATAAGTTAACCAAAGAGTTTGCATTGTAATCTCGGTAGTACCGATTACCTAAACTCGGTGAGACCGATTTTGGTAATGGACATACACAGTGAGATTACAATCCCATCTCGGTGAGACCGAGATCCCTATCGGTGAAACCGATTTGCTTAGGGTTTGGCAGTGGCTATGACAAGTGAAACTCGGTGGCGCCGGATAGAAAGAATCGGTAGGTCCGAGTTTGGCTTTGGGTTTAGGTCATATGTGGAAGTGGGAAAGTAGCTGAGGGTTTTGGAGCATATCATTAAGCACACCAAGCAAAAGGCTCATTAAGCAACACCTCATCCCTCCTTGATAGTATTGGCTTTTCCTATGGACTCAATGTGATCTTGGATCACTAAAATGTAAAATGAAGAGTCTTGAGCTTGAAGCTTTAGCCAATCCTTTGTCCTTAGCATCTTGAAGGAGATCCCACATCCTTTAGTCCATGCCACTCCATTGTTGAACTTATCTGAAACATGCTAGATAGAAACGTTAGTCCAACAAGAGATATGTTGACATTAATTACCAAAACCACCTGGGGAGCACTTGTGCTTTCAATCTCCCCCTTTTTGGTAATTGATGGCAACATACATCTAAGCTTTAGATAAAGATATAAAGAATAGCAAGTAAAGCTTTGGAAGAGCATGTAACAAACATAGGCTCTCCCTACATGTATGCAATCATGTGAATATAAAATATAGAGGCATGTGAGAGCATAATCATGACAGAGTAGGCAATCTGTTACATGTATCTTGGCCATATGCATCAGAGCAAAAGATTATTAAGAAGAATACCTTCATGCTCATGAGTCCTTCTTGCAAACAGTATGTACATAAGCAAGAATTCCTCATACTCATGATTCTGATGCATATACTTACCTTGTAGTCTTGAGTTGGCTTAGGATGGAATGAACCTGCACAAACAAGGTTAGATAACACAGGTACATCCACTAGCCAGAGCAAACCAAAAGAAACCACAAGAATACCAAGACTGGGATGACATGTAGAAAGTGAGTACAAGGTACCGAATTGGATTAGACATGTCCCCAAGAGTAAAGATATGCAATGAATTTGAATGATTTCTTTCCCTTAGATGTCTTGCTCCCCCTGAATCTGACATGGGATATTGGGAGAAGATAGGGAAACAGAAAATCAGAGCTGAAAGATATAAATGGATAGAACTTAATGCAAATAAGCACATATGAACATGTCTTTTCCCCAAAGAGACATGTGGCATCTCTCCTCTTGAACATCAAGCATCTGGGATCCTTGAGTACTCTTTCTCCCCCTTAATACTCTCTCCCTTGTAGGTGATAAGCTTTGATGTGATCTCTCTCTCCCCCTTTGACACCAATTTCCAAGAAGGGCTTTCTGGAATCTGTCGAATGGGTTTGGTCCTTGAGACTCAGCACAAAGCAATGGATAAAAATGTGATGCTTGTAGAGGACAAGATTCATTGAGTGGAGCTGGATCAGAAGAAATATGGAACAAGTGGCAAACTGTTTTTCCTGTTGTGAAATCGGTGGTACCGAGTGGCATGTTTCGGTGGTACCGAAAGGATTCGGTTGGACCGAAAACTACACTTCGGTGAAACCGAGTTCATCACACAGAAAAACACTTGTCACCTTATCTCACTAGTTAAATAAGATCTCACAAAGATTTGCAATGAATTAACTGAATTATTTGCAAGGAATTAGATGCAGAAATATGCAGAACAAGAAGCAAAAAGAAAAGAATGAAGGTTCTAGATGAAGTTTTTTTTTGTTTTTTTGTTGTTGTTTGAAAAAGAGGGAAACAAATATGCAAGGGACAAATGCAATAACATAGAAAAGAACACAAGATAGCTTCATCTAGAGTTGGGCGGTGACATAGTCACCTATGTTAGAGTATATTGACTTAGGAGTCAAGTGAGAACACTTGATCATAGGTCATACTCATCATTTAAGCTCAAAATGGGGTTACCATTTTTCGTTTAAGCATCTTGATGTATTCACATCTTGTTGAGTTGCTTTGACTCATGACTTGGAGTAAAGCTTCTCTAAGATGGAATATCATACCTTGGGTGGTGGTGTGGGTCTTGCTCATGTAGTTGAACTTGTGTGGGTGCTCAAAGTTGATGTAGCTCATCAAGAGTTGGGAGCACCACTTGGAATTTGAGTTCATCTACCTACATGGGTTAGTTCTTGCAAGGAACAGCACTTGTATATCCAAAAATGACAATCATGAAGCTCAACATAGAGTTTGTCAAAGGATATGTTTGAATGGTTTTGTGCTTCCTTGTCGTCAACCACCATTGTGTAGAGACTTGGTGATGTAGAGATTGCTCAAGATGTGAGTTAGTTGCAATCTCATAGAATTAGATTCAACCAAGTACCTACATGGGTTAGATAACATGCAAGGTACAAATATATCCAAGACATAAGATAGTCATCATAAGAGATATATCATGGATTAGTCATAAGCTCATGTCTTGCATGTATCAAATGGAGTTCCTACTCCAAGTTTGAAGCATCAATGATGTTCAATTCTCCTCTCAACCTGCAAAACACTTTGTCATCAAGTGGTTTAGTGAATATATCCGCTAATTGCTTATCGGTGCGAACATGCTTAAGATCAATGTCACCCTTAGCAACATGATCTCGAATGAAATGATGACGAACTTAAATGTGCTTAGTTCGAGAATGTTGTACAGGATTATGACCAATTTTTATAGCACTTTCATTGTCACAAAGCAATGGAACTTGTTTCACATAGATCCCATAATCTTTAAGAGTTTGGGTCATCCAAAGTAATTGAGCACAACATGAACCAACGGCAATGTATTCCGCTTCGGCGGTGGATAAGGATACTGAGTTTTGTTTCTTGGAAGACCAAGACACAAGAGATCTACCAAGAAATTGACAAGTACCCGAAGTGGACTTTCTATAACCCTTTTCTCCGGCATAATCCGAGTCGGAATAGCCAACAAGATCAAAAGAGGTCCTCTTAGGATACCAAATGCCAAAATTTGGTGTATGGATTAAGTATCTCACTGTCCTTTTGACGGCCTTAAGATGAAATTCTTTAGGAGCAGCTTGATATCATGCACACATGCACACACTTAGCATAATATCGGGACGTGAAGCACATAGGTATAACAATGAACCAATCATAGAGCGATAAACCTTTTGATCAACCGGTTCACCATCTTTGGTCAAATCATTATGTCCACTAGTAGGCATGGGTGTAGGCATACCTTTGCATTCTTGCATATTGAACTTCTTGAATAAGTCCTTGGTGTACTTTGTTTGAGATACAAATGTACCTTCCTTAGTTTGCTTGATTTGCAAACCGAGAAAGAATTTGAGTTCACTCATCATAGACATCTCAAATTTCTTCGACATTAGCTTTCCAAACTTTTCACTAAAAAGAGGGTTAGTTGAACCAAATATGATATCATCAACATAAATTTGGCATACAAATAGTTCTCCAATAACTCTTTTAGTAAAAAGTGTGGAATCAATTTTTCCAATTTCAAAACCACTTGCAATAAGGAACTTGGTCAAGCATTTATACCATGCTCTAGGAGCTTGTTTAAGACCATAAAGAGCTTTATGAAGTTTGTAAACATGATTTGGCTTCTTAGGATTGACAAAGCCGGGAGGTTGTTTGACATAAACTTCCTCCTCTATTTCACCATTTAGAAAAGCACTTTTAATGTCCATTTGGTACAAGGTGATATTATGGTGATTAGCATAGGCAAGTAAGATGCGAATGGACTCAAGTCTAGCAACGGGAGCATATGTCTCACCATAGTCCATACCTTCGACTTGTGTGTACCCTTGGGCGACGAGACGTGCTTTGTTGCGAACCACTTGTCCATCTTCATCTTGCTTGTTGCGAAACACCCATTTGGTACCAATGATGTTGTGGTTGTTGTCGGGCTTCTCAACCAATGTCCAAACATGGTTTCTCTCAAAGTTGTGTAGCTCTTCATGCATAGCGTTTATCCAATCCGGATCTTCCAATGCTTCTTCAACCTTCATAGGTTCAATGCTAGAGATGAATGAATAGTTTTCACAAAAGTTAGCTAAACGAGTTTTAGAGCGAGTGATTCTCCCGGTTTGAATATCATTGTAGATTTGCTCGACGGGATGATCTTTGGCAATTCTTGCTCGAACTCGTGAGAGCTTTTGCTTGGGTCTTCGTTGAACATCTTCTTCATCTTGTTCTTCTTCTTGGCCTTCTTCATTGTTGACGTTGTCGTTCTCTTGTCGTGGTGGAGAAGGAGGTTGTTGATGTTCGTCTTGATGCATTTCCTCGTCTTCTTCTTGGTGTGTCCCACTTGTGGATGCTTCCGTATCAATTCTTGGTTCACCTTGTCGTGAAGTAGAAGCTTCCACTTGGACGGATGAAGTACTCTCCTTCACCTCCGTTGGACGAACGTTGCCAATGGACAAGTCTTGGATTGCTTCTGAAGGGTCTTTGTCTCCTACATCAATTGGCAATTGCTCTACTTGCGAGCCGTTAGATTCATCAAACTTCACATCTACCGTCTCTTCAACCTTTCGGGTGAAGTTGTTGTAGACACGGTAAGTGTGAGAGTTTGAGCCATAACCAAGTAGGAAACCTTCATGAGATTTAGGAGCAAACTTTGAACGACGATGCTTATCAAGAATGTAGCACTTTGAGCCGAATACTCGAAAGTATCCAACTTGGGGTTTGTTACCGGTGAGGAGCTTGTATGTCGTCTTGCCGAGTAGCTTGTGAAGATACAAGCGATTTGTTGCATGACAAGCTGTCTCAACCGCTTCTGCCCAAAAGTGCTTTGGCATCTTGTACTCATCAAGCATTGTTCTCGCCATTTCGATGAGTGTCCGATTCTTCCTCTCAACAACTCCATTTTCTTGAGGTGTGTACGTAGCCGAGAACTCGTGTGAAATCCCTTCTTCGTCAAGAAAGGTGTCCACATTTGCGTTCTTGAACTCCGTTCCGTTGTCACTCTGAACCTTCTTGATCTTCACGTCAAACTGATTTTGGGCCTTCCTAGCGAAGTTTTTGAAGATCTTTTGAACCTGCGATTTATCATCAAGAAATAACACCCACGTAAATCTTGAAGAATCATCAACTATAACTAGACCAAAAGAATTTCCACCGAGACTCTTGTAGGCGTTGGGACCAAAAAGATCCATATGAAGTAGATCGAGTGGCCTCCTTGTGGTCATGATGTTCTTCACGGGATGCCTTCCTCCAACCTGTTTACCTACTTGACAAGCACTGCAAAGTCTATCCTTATCAAATATGACATCGTTAACTCCAAGGATATGATTTCCTTTAAGCTTGTCAAGGTTTCTCATGCCAACATGACCTAGTCGTCTATGCCACAACCAACCTTTTGAGGATTTAGCAATAAAGCAAGTTTTATGTTGAGCCTTTTTAGAGAAATCGACAATGTAAAGATCACCTCTACGTATACCGGTAAAGACCATTTTATGATTGTCTCGACGAAACACTTGGCAATCTACCTCAGTAAATAGGACATTCAAACCGAAATCAGCAAGTCTAGATACTGAAAGTAAGTTGTAGCCGAGAGATTCAACGAGCATGACATTTTGAATGGAGCTATCGTGTGAGATGGACACCTTACCAAGGCCAACCACCTTACCCTTTGAATTATCACCAAAGGTGACATATTTTCGAGGGCCGTCATTTTCAGCAAGCTCACGGAACATCTCTTCATCTCCGGTCATATGATCAGTACATCCACTGTCGAGAACCCATTCCTTTCCTCCTGACACATATCCCCGAAGATTTTCCATGAGACCAAAATGTCTCATTGCATCATCAAGATCGAAGTCACTATCATCATCCTCATCATAGTATCCATGTTCAACATGATCTTGTGACTCATCATTTCCTAGAGAGAGTAATTCGTTAGATAAATGATCATCAAAGTGGTCACTTTTATGAATTCTTATAGCTTCAAATATAATATCACTAATGATTCCAACATTTCCTAAGCTCAAATAGACAATCACCAAAACTAGGATCACTAGAGTTCATCTTACTCAAGGCAATAGATTTATGGAGAATTTCATCTAGATTTTTCAAGGAATAATCGGGAAATCGTTCCTCAAGAAATTTCCATATAGTCTAGGCACAATTAAGAGTAGGTAAACTAGCAATCAAGTTTTTGGGCAATCCTCTAATGATGAGCTCAACGGTTCTAAGATTGCGAATCATGTCAATATCTTCATCTAGGGTGGGATGCATAGGATCAACATGAGGTGCACAAGGACTAGCAATATACTTGTTCAAATGATATTGATTGAAAATTACAAGCATCTCATTTTTCCACTCATGAAAATACTCTCCATCAAGAATAGGCACTCTATGTCTAAGACTCCCTAAAGTAGACACATCCATCTTCCTCCAATGGTGATTAAACCAAGGCAATGGAGACTAATGCTCTGATACCACTTGTAGGACCTTGAAGTAGATGTGTCTAGAGGGGGGTGATTAGACACTTAGTGCTAAAGTTGCAGTTTTTAAACTATGTTAGTTTGAGTGGAGTTTTAGGCACAATTTCAACATACACAATACATATCGAGCAAGCATGCAAAGAGTAAATGAGCAGCGGAAAGTAAAGCATGCAACTTGCAAGAATGTAAAGGGAAAGGTTTGGAGAATTCAAATGCAATTGGAGACACGGATATTTTTCCCGCGGTTCGGATAGGTGATGCTATCCTACATCCACGTTGATGGAGACTGAAACCCACGAAGGGTAACGGTTGCGCGAGTCCACGGAGGGCTATACCCACGAAGGGTCCACAAAGAAGCAACCTTGTCTGTCCCACCATGGCTATCACCCACGAAGGACTTGCCTCACTAGCGGTAGACCTTCACGAAGTAGGCGATCTCCTTGCCCTTACAAACTCCTTGGTTCAACTCCACAATCTTGTCGGAGGCTCCCAAGTGACACCTAGCCAATCTAGGAGACACCACTCTCCAAGAAGTAACAAATGGTGTGTTGATGATGAACTCCTTGCTCTTGTGCTTCAAATGATAGTCTCCCCAACACTCAACTCTCTCTCACAGGATTTGGATTTGGTGGAAAGAAGATTTGAGTGGAAAGCAACTTGGGGAAGGCTAGAGATCAAGATTCATATGGTAGGAATGAAATATCTTGGTCTCAACACATGAGTAGGTGGTTCTCTCTCAGAACATATGAGTTGGAAGTGTAGATGTGTTCTGATGGCTCTCTCCACGAGTGAAGAGGAGGTGGAGGGGTATATATAGCCTCCACACAAAATCCAACGTTACACACAATTTACCAATCTCGGTGGGACCGAATCAACAAACTCGGTCGGACCGAAATAGTAAACCTAGTGACCGTTAGAGATTTTCGGTGGGACTGATATGCAAATCGGTAGGACCGATATGGTTAGGGTTAGGGCATAACGTAATCTCGGTGAGACCGATTACACAAACTCGGTGAGACCGATTTGGTAATTAGCTAACCAGAGAGTTCGTCAGGCAAACTCGATGGGACTGATTACTAAACTCAGTTGGACTGATTTTGTTAATAAGTTAACCAAAGAGTTTGCATTGTAATCTCAGTAGTACCGATTACCTAAACTCGGTGAGACCAATTTTGGTAATGGACATACACAGTGAGATTACAATCCCATCTCGGTGAGACGAGATCCCTATCGGTGAAACCGATTTGCTTAGGGTTTGGCAGTGGCTATGTCAAGTGAAACTCGGTGGCGCCGGATAGAAAGAATCGGTAGGCCCGAGTTTGGCTTTGGGTTTAGGTCATATGTGGAAGTGGGAAAGTAGCTGAGGGTTTTGGAGCATATCATTAAGCACGCCAAGAAAAAGGCTCATTAAGCAACACCTCATCCCTCCTTGATAGTATTGGCTTTTCCTATGGACTCAATGTGATCTTGGATCACTAAAATGTAAAATGAAGAGTCTTGAGCTTGAAGCTTTAGCCAATCCTTTGTCCTTAGCATCTTGAAGGAGTTCCCACATCCTTTAGTCCAGGCCAATCCATTGTTGAACTTATCTGAAACATGCTAGATAGAAACGATAGTCCAACAAGAGATATGTTGACATTAATTACCAAAACCACCTGGGGAGCACTTGTGCTTTCACATGTACAACACAGCCTGCACGATATGTAGACGATAGCCAATCCAGGCGTGTCTGCTGGAGTCTGGTGACATGCATGGACGAACTAATCTTCCGTGTCTTGCAGGGATCGTCCAGGCACCAACATAGTACAACACTTCTCTAGTACTATCGCTCGTCTCCGTCTTCTATTAAGTCACCCGACTTGCGAGGCCGGGGAGTGTGCCTATGGTCGGTTCTCAATTGCCGTCCCACATGTGTGTGCAAACGCAATATGACGCGTGTTCCATTCGGAGAGCAGCGTGCCATAGCCAATCCAGGCGTGTCTGCTGGAGTCTGGTGACATGCATGGACGAACTGATCTTTCGTGTCTTGCAGGGATCGTCCAGGCACCAACGTAGTACAACACTTCTCTAGTACTATCGCTCGTCTCCCTCTTCTATTAAGTCACCCGACTTGCGAGGCGGGGAGTGTGCCTATGGTCGGTTCTCAATTGCCATCCCACATGTGTGTGCAAACGCAATATGACGCGTGTTCCATTCGGAGAGCAGCGTGCCAGACCGACCGACCGTTTGGGGTGCGACACGAACGTGATGGGCGTGTTGTATACTCCGTACATGTGTACCGCCATTTTCTAGATGCTTTTCTCCATGGCGCGGGCGCAATCCATGGATACAAAATTAGTATATTGTATACTATTTAAAAGTTGAGGGCGGGGCTTTTCCTGCGCGGTAGGCGGCGGGGCAGTTCTGCCTAGTCGTTTCGACAAAGATGCGAGAAGACGAGGGAGTAGACTGCTGCAAACGTAGGGCTGTGTGATTTGACAGCGAGTTACTGCTGGATAGGTGGGGCCCCGTGATTTAACTTGCCATTATCATTTTAACTGCGGCGCTACGACCGCCGTGAGTCTCCCGATTCCTGACCACCTCCATACAGGTGCCTCTCCCAATGCTCCACCATGTAGTAGAGGCTGGCTCTTGCATGAGAGTCCACTTCTCCACTTTTTCCTTGCCAGTTAAGTTCAGAGATGAGCGGCTGATGTATTTTACATATAGCACTTTGCGGTTATGTATTTTATGTTATGTATTGGAGATGCTATTAGAATTCCACTCAGGTTAACGTTGTTCGTTGTCTCTCTTGTCCTGCTTCAGCCTCGGCGTCGCACAACTCACCGGAGCTGCTCCAACGACGAAACCCTCCATCGCAGCGGAGCAGTACCTCGGGCTCCATCTCCAGACGCCTAAGATCTTCTTCCCCTCCTCCGATAACCAAGTCAGCCGGAGCATCCTCACCGGCCAACCCAATCACGCTGAGATCAACATGGCTTCGCCAAAGAGGTTGTACACTTGTTGCATCTCTTTTTTACTCTACATGTTATATATGTTGTCCACTGAGCACTCGTAGTAATGGGAAATACGATTATTTTATCCTACGATATGACAAGCAATAAGGTACCAGGAAACTTAGCTATCCGTGATGGACTCTCTTGAAAGCCATCATTATTTATCTCTGTGTGCATTTGTCGATGGGCCTGGGAGTTGAGCTAGTATGGCAGTGGCCTGGGTCCAAAGTAATAGAAGTAGCACAAAAACATTTTTTTAGTGTAGGATTTTCCTTGCTCAAGCCTGCCTACTAGAATCGCCAGTGCTTGAAAGGAAAAGTGAATGAAAAACATCAGAATTGGAACGTTTCCTATGGTACTACTTTTCATGAATTTGGTGCAAAGGAATGGAGCAAAGGAAAACTGTAGGATTTGTTCCTTTAGTGTCTCCTTGAAAGAAAAATCGTGGGAATTCTAATTTCCACTTCTCCTCCTTTTCATATTCCTATTCATCAAGCACAAGACTAAGAGATAGTAGCATAATAGCATTATAACCGTACATTTTCTTGTGGTTTGACTTAATCTCACCATGCTTTTTTGCATCCTGTGATCTTCCAATTGTTGTGAATCAAACACCCAGATTGGCAGAAATCCTGTGTTTTTAAATTCTCTGTTTTGCACGTGCATTCCTATCCTATTCCTGTCTATTTCCTATCCCTGCATTATTAGAATCCTCAAATTCAAACAAGTCCTTACTCAATTATTTCTGTTACAGATATGTGTCAAAGAAAACCTTGTGTCGTTTGTCCTGCTCCTGCGGCGCTGTGTTCCACCCAAGCTCAGCTACTCCAACGACAGAAGGGTTCACCACAGCAAGGATCCGCTCTCCGAACTGTCTTTCGCCGCCTCAGATCTTCTTCCCCCCCGCCGACAGCCACGACAACTGCATTACCATCATCAACTGAGCAGATGACCTTGAGGACTACACGGGTCCGCAAGAGAGGTCGCACTCTTCCGTGTCTGCTTACATTATGCGTCGCTTAATATGATGACATGCTACTTTATCGTCATGTTCACCTATTAGACTCCGAGTCAGGTCCAAACTAATGTTGAAACTTGAGTTTTTAAATGGTTGTGGGGTACATATTGGGGCAGCAATCAGTACTATCTGTCTACTATCTGGTTAATCTCCGGTGTCTACTATGAGTTTCATGTTGGGTGTAAACAAACATTAAAGGAGCCATTATCTGTATTTTTTAACTAAAGCTATTATCTGCCTGCTATCATTGGTTTTGGGTCTATCCACAGTTTGCTACCATCACTCTGGATTTATGCATGCACTCCTTACATAATCTCACTATGTTTTATTCCTATGCATGCCAGTTATTGTACACAATGGAACTGATCATGTAGAGCAAAAGAGACGAGCCTTGCGTGGCAATAAAATTTCATGCAGACGTCGTTCCATGGTGGGCGCAAAGGCAGCCCCCCTCCACCCATTTCGGATCGTAATCAAGAGGAAGATAACTGTTCCGAGGGGGATTCAGAAGGAGAAGACCACTCCTATTTACCCCATGAGGTCTTCGCTCTAACTTGGCATGCTGATGTTGGTAATATCATGCATATGGTGCCTTGCATTGCTTACTGTATACATTAAAGATGTCATCTGCTTAGTTTAGACATGCTTTGTGTCAATGCCATCTGTTTAGTTTCTTTATCGTATATGTGAATCATGCAATGCCATCTTGTCTAGCCAGGCATCATATATGTGAATTTTGCAATGCCACTCTGGTTAGCCAGTCATCTTATATGTGAATTATATCATGCCATCATTTTTTTATTACGTGTTAAATTTGTTAACAATTTTAGTACATTCAATTACTCTTCCTGTGCATCAGCCATTCGGCACGGTCATGGAAAAATCTGGAGTGGAAACATGGTCTTCAGAGCAGACAATGCTATATGACGAAGCGCATATCTTGCTGGTTACCGATAGCTCCTCAGAGGAGGATTCAAAGACAGATGACCAGTCATATTTCCCCCCCGAGGTGCATGCCCTAACTTGGCAGGGTTATGTTGCTCATATCGTGCATATGGTATCTTGCATTTCTATGTCATTTGCTTAGTTTATACATGCTTTGTGTTAATGCCACCTGTTTAGTGTCTAATTACCTTATATGTGAATTATGCAATGCCATCTTGTTGCAAGACATTATATATGTGAATTATGCAATGTTATCTTGTTGCAAGGCATTATGTATGTGAATTATGCAATGCCATGTTGTTTAGGCAAGCGTCATATATGTGAATTATATCATGCCGTCCTTTTTTTGTATTTCCCATTGCTTTTGTCAACAATGTTTGTATATTCAACTGCTCTTCCTGTGCATCAGCTAGTTGAATTGGTGATGGAGAAATCTGGAGTGAAAACAAGGTCTTCAGAGCAGACAATGCTACCTGCTGAAGCAGATATCTTGCTGGTTACATATAGCTCTTTAGAGGAGGATTCAGAGGCAGATGACCAGTCCTATTATCCCCCTGAGGTGTATGCTCAAACTTGGCAGGGTTATATTACTCATATAATGCATATGTTGTATTGCAATGCTTAGTTTTTACATCATATACACAATATTGAATGCCATCTCCTTAGTTGACACATCATATATGCGATTGCCCTCTGCTCACTTCCTTAGTATATAAATCTTATATTTGAATTATGTCATGCCATGATGTTTACATAGACAACATGTATCTGAATTATGGCATGCCAACCTATTTTCTAAAGACATAATAGAGTTATATCATGTCATCCTATTTACATAGTCATCATATTTTAAATTATGTCATTCTATCCGTGAATTATATCATGACATCATGTTTCCATCAACGGCATGTTTGTGATTTATCGCATGCCAACCACTTTAATAGACACATCGTATGGTATATCATGTCATCCTGTTTACATAGTCATCATATTTTGAAGTATGTCATTCTATCCTGTTTAGTTAGCCATCATACATGTGAAATTGTGTCATGCTATCCTGTTTAATTAGCCATCATATATGTGAAATTATGTCCTACTATTCTGTTTGGTTAGACAACATAAATGTGAATTATTTCATGTCCTGTTTTCTTCCCTACTATCCATTGCACCTGTCTATCTTACAATGTATGTACATTCAATTAATTTTCTTGTTTATCAGCCATTTCAATTGGAGGGAGTGATGGCAGTATCTATGGGAGTAAAAACACGGTCTTCGAAAAAGATCGTGCTACCTGTCGATGCAGATAGAACCACGGTTGTACTTGCCCAAGAACCAGCCCCACCACACATAACCCACACTCATGCAGATTCTACCCCTACCCAGTTGGACAGAGAACCAGCTACACCCCTTCTAACCCCAACCCCAGCATATAGACACCCAGTTCCCGTTGACACGGCACCGTCTCCACCACAGAGCACCCAAACACGAGCAGTTAGTAAGGCAACTCAAGTGCCCAAATCACGAGGACCACCACTCCGAACCCGAAGTCAACACTTAAAGTAGAAGAAGAATTGTTCTCAGGTCAGGTTCCATAGCTATGGTTCCTACTACTTTGCTCTTGCATCACTGTATTTACTGATACCAACTAATTTCAAATTTGAAGGATGCAATTGAAACTCCAATGGCGCAACAGGTATGTTTTAAAAATGTTTGGCCGTTTGCTGTTGTAACTTGCTCTATGTTGATTTTAGTTTCAATTGAATAAACAGTTATGTTCTCATGCCATGCACATTACAAGTGTTGTTATTGCTGTGTAGTTTCCCACACTTATATTCTGTCTATGCTGCTTTGTCTTAAATAGATATGATTCGAACTGTATCTATCTTGATTTGGCAACATAAACTAGAATGATATAGACCATACAGTGACCATACTACATAGATATATGTTTGTTTCATGTTGTTATCCTGTCCACCTTACTACTGAACTGGTTTACCAAAATGAGTTTCATATACTACATTGTAAACCTGAGATGTGTTTGTTTGTTTCTCCTTTAGAACGCGGATAAAATATTGGAGAAGAGTACCCTGTTATCAATGGTAAAGGAAGTAATGCAGATAAGGTTCAAGATAGTGAGACATCCCTGTTGGTCTCCAAGAAAGCTGATAAAAACTATAGTGAAGACACTGAGACAACCCCAAAGTCCTGTCTTGATGTAGTGTTCGAGCTACTGGCTACCACTGCTGGCACCAGCTCTTCGAACTCGTTGCCTGAATCAGTTCAACTTCTTGAGTCTCAACTTCAAGTTGAAAGACATCGATCAGATGTGATGCGACAGGAAGCTGAAGGACTGAGGAAGTCCCTGCAGAATTCAGAAGCATACTTTCTGGTGCAATAGCAAGCGCTGGAGGACTTAAGCGCCAAACAAGAGAAAGTTAATAAGATTGCTAAGCATCTTGCCAGCATTATGGTTACCCAGGATATTGTTTCTTGAGCTCTTCTGAAGTGGTTTCAGTTCTGGACTTGTTTTGCTGCGGCGTTTATATGCTGTTGTGTTCCCTATATTTGCACTGGTGGCGAACTTTGATGCCCAGTGGATGTAATATGTGTAATAGCCGTGATAGCCTAGTGTAAGTTGCTTGCTTATTTATTTCCTTGTTGTCTTGTTTATTTGTTTGCTTGTAGTCAGTGCAGTTCTTTTTCTGCGGTTTGTTAGTGGCTGCAATAACCTATTTTTTAAAACTAGGCCACAATAACCATGGGCTAATATTTACTGTAGTGACACTGGGCCTCCTGCGGGCCATAGAAACAGTGGGCCTTCTACGGGCCGTATAAACAGTGGGCCTTCTATGGGCAATAGAAACAGTGGGCCTTCTACGGGCCGTAGAAACAATGGGCCTTCTACGGGCCGTATCATCAATGGGCCTTATACGGGCCGTATGATCGATTGGCCAAACGTGGGCCAAACAGACCGCATTCTGGCCGTAAACGGTCTAGAGTTGGAATCGTCCGTTCATGGGACGACCATAACGGGCCATCGTTAATAGGCCGTATTTGATGACGCTATGAAAACGGCCCAACGTATTAACGGACCACAAACGGGCCGACTGTAACCACGGGTTGAATTTGGCCCACAAGCAGAAAATGACAGTAACGGGCCATAAGTAAACGAATGCTGGAAAATAGCCCAAGAATAAATGGGCTCTGAGAAGGCCGAAAGATAACATGCGCTGGAAACGGCCCAACGGAATAACAGGCCGTTAATGGGTATAAAGTGATACACTGTTCATTACGGGCCAGTTTCACCACGGGCCGTTAATGGGTGTAAAGTGATACACTGTTCATTACGGGCCAGTTTCACCACGGGCGTTAATAGGCCAAGAGTTACATAGGGCCTCATATAGGCCGAAAGACGTCATGGGCCATACATGGGCCAGAAGTGAAAACGGGCTAGAATCATATTGGATGGCCCAGATGACGCTACTGGGCCTAATTCGAATAGGGCGTAACGGGCCTTGGGTTAGCGGGCTGTAAATGGGCTATATGTGAACAGGCCGTTAACAGGCTTTCCATGGGCCGGCCCGCCACCTTTTGACCAAGTCAAATGGGCCGGCCTTTTCACAGGAATGGGCCTCTGTTGGGCCGTGCCACGTGTCGACATATCATAGGCGCCTTCTGTCCAATGAGTGGATGACATCTGTCCCAGCGATGAGCCGACACGTGTTTCCTCCAGCCAATGATGATTTTACACGTGGAAAATCCCCATTGGTTGGGGTTGTTAGCGGGTTATCGGATCCAAAACCCGACCCGATAGCTTAACGACGTTCCGTTACGGTGGATGCCACGTGTCGGTCACCCTTGATGAAAGCACTTCTGTGACGCGCAATTTATCGTCATGGAAGTGGACACTTCCGTGATGATAATTTTGGTAATGTCTTGGAACACTTCTACGACAGCACAGGTATGACTATCTTGATTCTGTCATAAAATCGTCATGGATATACATGCATGACAGAAAACGCGACCTACTGTGACAAACACGTATCATCACGAAAGTGTATTTTTTTGTAGTGGAGGTAGAAGTTTGGACTTGCGTTCGTTGGGGAAGCAGTCCTTGCGAAGGTGTAGCCACACGAGATCTCCAATGTTTAATATCATGGGTTGCTTGCTGAAGTTGAGCTTGGCCACGAGTCGTTGCACTTGACGCTCGATGGTGTGCCTTGTATCTTCATGCATCTTCTTGAGGTAGTTGACTCGGGCACTCGCGTCCATGTTAATGCGCTCTTGTAGTGGTAGAGGAAGAATGTCCAATGGGGACAACGGGTTGAAACCATAGACGACCTCGAAAGGGGACTTGCCAGTAGTCGAGTGTCTTGTGCGGTTGTAGGCGTACTCGGCGATGGTAGGCACTCTTCCCACTCCTTGATGTTCTTCTTGATCAACATGCGTAGTATGTGACCTCCGTTTGGCCGTCGGTTTGGGGATGGTATGCCGAAGAGAATAAGAGCTTGATTCCAAGCTTGGCGCATAAGGTCTTCCAAAAGTAACTCAAGAACTTGACATCGCGGTCCGAGACAATCGTCTTTGGCACTCCGTGTAGGCGCAAGATTTCCCTACAAAAGAGATTTGTAACATGTGAAGCATTGTCTATCTTGTTGCATGGTATGAAATGTGCCATTTTAGAGAATCGGTCCACAACAACAAACAAGGAATCCTTTCCATTTCTAGTTCGAGGCAAACCAAGCACAAAATCCATGCTAATATCCTCCCACGGGTGATATGGAATTGGAAGGGGCATATAAAGACCATGAAATTGAGCTTTAGACTTAGCTTTGCAACATGTATAGCATCGGTTGGTGAAGCGTGAGATGTCGCGAAACATCTTGGGCCAAAAATAGTTCTTTGAGAGTGTAGCGAATTTCTTGTCACGTCCAAAGTGTCCCATTAGTCCTCCTCCATGAGATTCTTGCAAAAGTAACAAACGAAGAGAAGACTCGGGGATGCAAAGTTTGTTAGCTCTCATAAAATAATCATCTTCGATGTAATAGCTTTCCCAAGATGTATGCGTCAAACACTTGGCATAAGGAATAGCAAAAATAGGATCATGCGCATAAAAGTCATTTATGTGCTCAAAGCCAATGGCATTCAATTCAAGTTTAGTAACAAGCATGCATTTGCGGGAAAGCGCATCCGCCACAACATTTTCCTTACCTTTGATATACTTGATGACATAAGGAAATGACTCAATGAATTCACTCCACTTAGCATGGCGCTTGTTCAACTTAGTTTGACCCTTAAGGTACTTGAGCGTTTCATGGTCGGTATGAATGATAAATTCATGAGGGCGAAGATAATGTTCCCACTCATGCAAAACTCGCACTAAAGCATATAGCTCTTTGTCATAGATGGGATAATTAAGTTGCGCTCCATAGAGTTTCTCACTAAAGTATGCTATGGGGCGCTTCTCTTGCGTTAACACACCTCTTATGCCATTACTGCTAGCATCGCAATGAACTTCAAAAGGTTTTTCAAAGTTGGGTAATGCAAGCACGGGAGCATGCGTAAGCAAATTCTTAAGTTCATTAAATGCGGTGTCTTGGGATGGTCCCCAAACAAAGGGTGCATTTTTCTTACTCAAAGCATGCAAAGGGATGCAATGGTGCTAAAATCCTTCACAAATCTATGATAGAAACCGGCTAAACCAAGAAAACTACGCACTTGTTGCAAGTTGGTTGGTTGGGGCCAAGTTTTAATAGCATTGATCTTAGATTCATCTACATGAACACCCTTAGAAGACACAACGAAACCCAAGAAAATAAGCTTATCAACACCAAAAAGGGATTTGTTCATATTAGCATAAAGGCACTCTTTTCTAAGAGTTTGCAACACGGTTCTAAGATGGGTGACATGATCTTTGAGAGATTTGCTAAAGACAAGAATATCGTCAAAATAGACCACACCAAATACTCCAATGTAGGGGCGAAGAACAAAATGCATGACTCTCATGAAAGTACCGGGTGCTTCGGATAAACCCATTGGCATAACAAGCCATTCATATAAGCTAAATTTGGTCTTAGATGCGGTTTTCCATTCATCACCTTCTTGGATGCGTATTTGATAGTATCCACTCTTAAGATCAATCTTAGAGAAAGTGGTGGCTCCGCTAAGCTCATCTATCATATCATCTAGGCGTGGAATGGGGTAACGATAACGCACGGTAATAGCATTGATAGGACGACAATCGGAACACATGTGATATGTACCATCTTTCTTGGGAACAAGGATTACCAGGACGACACAAGGGCTCAAACTTTCTCGTACATGGCCATTGTCGATGAGTTGTTGTACTTGCCGTTGGATCTCCTTTGTTTCCTCGGGGTTGACGTGGTAGGGAGCCTTGTTAGGAAGGGGTGCTCCGGGGATGAGGTCGATTCGGTGTTCGATGCCTCATAGAGGAAGTAGGCCCGGAGGTAGCTCGTCGAAGAATACATCTTGGAATTCCTGCAATAGAGAAAATAACACTAGAGGTAGATTGTGAGAGGTCTTAGATATGTGTGCCTCGTCCTTGCACAAAAGGACATAGTGCATGACACTTGATGGGTTCTCACACACTTCTATTATCTCACATTTGGTGGCAAATAGGACTAAGTTCTTCTTGTCGCTCATCGTGGAGGCACTCAATTTGGGCTTGTCGCGCTCACTCTCTTTTTGGTGGTTCGCTCTCTCACAATTTTCTTCACGATGGGTGGCTTGCTTGTCGGCGATCACTTGGCTAGGAGACATAGGTCGTAGCACGTACTCCTTTCCTTTCATCTTGAAGCTATAGTGGTTTGTTCGCCCGTTGTGGATGGCACCTCGGTCAAATTGCCATGGTCGTCCAAGAAGGAGGTGGCAAACGGACATCGGTACTACATCACACTCCAAAGTGTCTTCGTATGCTTTGATCTTGAAGGAAACTTGCACCATATGCTTGACTTGGATAGTGCCAGAGTCGCCATTGAACCTTATAGGGATGTGGGTGCTTCATCTTGACCAATTGGAGCTTGGATCATAGTTCTTCACTTGCTAAGTTATGACAACTCCATCGATGATGACCTTGACGAACTTCCATTGATGCCGGCCTTGGTGTGGAAGATATGGCATCTTTGCTCTTCGCCTTGTTGATGTTGAAGTGTCAAGACCTTGGAGACAACGAGAGCGGGGCTTGAATCTTCGTCACAAAAGACTTGATTATCTTCATCTTCGTTCACTTATCGGTGCATGGACACTTGCTCAAGGGCTTCCATTTCCTCTTCACTCATGGAGTCATAGGTTCCGTTGTCGTTGAGGAACATGGTGCGCTTTTCGGTACACTCGAAGGACTTGTGGCCTCGGCCGCCGCATGTGAAGCATTTGAAGGAACTTGTCTTGATGGTCTCATCAGTTGGAGTAGCTGATGATGAAGCTCTTGGCTTGAAGTTGCTTGTAGTAGGAGGACGACTTGAGGTTGTCGAAGTTTTCTTGTGACTTGACTTGTCGCCGTTGCTTGTAGATGGCTTGGTTGAGGTAGAAGGTGTTTGAGTCGTTGAAGCTTGGTTGTTGGAGAAGACGTAGCTCTTGGAAGAGTACTTGGCATTCTTGAAGTCATCTTGCACTTGTCGTTCCGCCTTGGTTGCTTGATGCACTAGCTCGATGAGGTTTGAGTATGGTTGGAAGTCAGCGATCTTCTTGATTGGATGATTAAGTCCATTCAAGAAATGTGCCATAGTTTGCTCATCATCTTCCAAGGCATTGGCTCGTATCATGGCAATATCCATTTCCTTGTAGTACTCTTCAACACTCTTGGTTCCTTGATTGAGGAGTTGGAGTTTTTTGAAGAGATCGCGGTTGTATTAGGTTGGTAGGAAGCGTGCTCTCATGACATCCTTCATTTGATCCCAAGTGGTGATGGGTAGTTCACCTCTTGCTTCTCGTCGCTCAATGACTTGTTCCCACCATATGAGGACATAGTCTTGGAACTCAACGGATGCCATGGCGATCTTCCTCTCTTCCTCATAGTTGTGCAAATGAAAGATCTTGTCGACCTTCAATGCCCATGAAAGTTATTCTTAGGGATCATTACTTCCGGTGAACTTGAGCTTGCTGTAGCGTTGCTCTTCATTGTGTTGGGGTCAGGGATGATGACGCCCTTGTCGTGGAGGATTGTCGACCTCATGTTGCTCTTGTCGTGGAGGATTTCCATTATCTTCATGCTCTTGGTGAACTTGAGGTTCTTGTCGAGCTTGTGGATGATCTTGTCTACCTTGTGGAGGATCTTGAGGAACTTGATGATGCACTCGTGATTGATAAATCCTCTCTTGAACTTCATCGCGAAGTGCTTCTTGTTGCTCGCTCCTATGGCGGTTGTGTTCGGCAACGGTGCGACTTGTGTCGTGGAGTGCACATTGCGCCTCTAGTGCTTGTGCTTCTCGTCGTAGTTGTTCTTGACGTTGTGCCTCGGCATCTTGCTCGTCTTGGTGTTGTCGCGCTCGTTCTTCCTCTTTTTGGCGTAGAAGTTGCCGTTCGTGTGCTTGCGTGAGTGTAGCTTGGTTTTGGTGATGTCGATGCTCTTGTGCTCGAAGCTGCTCTTGAGAATCGGTTCCGTGTAGAGGATTGCGGTTTGCTTGACGGTCTTGGAGCGCGGCTCGTCGATGAGTGTTTGATGTCGGAGTACATGAGCCGGAGATGGTGTCATCGCAGTGTCGAATCGAGCGGCTCCGTCTTGAGTAGGACGAAGAGGTAGAAGAACTGTTGACCAACAAGGCACGAATCTTGTCCATTCTTGCATTGCTTTCTTGTTTTTGTTCGTCGAGCTTGTTGTCAAAGTAGTCTCTTGTATGTTGCTCAGAGAGTCACAAGTCGGTGGCGAGATGGTCGATGCGGTCGCTCATTGCTTGTTGTTCTTGATGCAAAGCTCGTTGTGCACCGAAGAGGTTGTTCTTGGTGACGTAGGAATGTTGGGGAACATAGTAATTTCAAAAAGTTTCCTACGCACACACATGATCATGGTGATGCATAGCAACGAGAGGGGAGAGTGTTGTCCACGTACCCTCATAGACCGAAAGCGGAAGTGTTAGCACAACGCGGTTGATGTAGTCGTACGTCTTCATGATCCGACCGATCCAAGTACCGAACGTACGACACCTCCGAGTTCAGCACACGTTCAGCTCGATGACGTCCCTCGTACTCCGATATAGCCGAGCTTTGAGGGAGAGTTCCGTCAGTACGACAGCGTGGTGACGATGATGATGTTCTACCGACGCAGGGCTTCGCCTAAGCACTGCTACGATATTATCGAGGTGGACTATGGTGGAGGGGGCACCGCACACGGCTAAGAGATCAATGATCAATTGTTGTGTCTATGGGGTGCTCCCCTGCCCCCGTATATAAAGGAGCAAGGTGAAGAGGTGGCCGGCCAGGGAGAGGCGCGCCAAGGGGGAGTCCTACTCACACTAGGACTAGGACTCCTCCTATTCCTAGTAGGAGTAGGAGATGGGGAAGGAAAGGGAGAGGAGGAGAAGGAAAGAGGGGGCCAGCCCCCTTGCCCTAAACCAATTCGGTTTGGGACTTGGGGAGCGCGCCCCACACTCCCCTTGCTGCCGTCTATTTCCACTAAGGCCCATGTAGGCCCATTAAGCCCCCGGGGGGGTTCCGGTAACCCCCGGTACTCTGGTAAAATCCCGATTTCACCCGGAACACTTCCGATATACAAATATAGGCTTCCAATATATCAATCTTTATGTCTCGACCATTTCGAGACTCCTCGTCATGTCCGTGATCACATCCGGGACTCCAAACTATCTTCGGTACATCAAAACTCATAAACTCATTATATAACTGTCATCGAAACCTTAAGCGTGCGGACCCTACGGTTCGAGAACAATGTAGACATGACCGAGACACGTCTCCGGTCAATAACCAATAGCGGGACCTGGATGCCCATATTGGCTCCTACATATTCTACGAAGATCTTTATCGGTCAGACCGCATAACAACATACGTTGTTCCCTTTGTCATCGGTATGTTACTTGCCCGAGATTCGATCGTCGGTATCTCAATACCTAGTTCAATCTCGTTACCGGCAGGTCTATTTACTTATTCCGTAATACATCATACTGCAACTAACTCATTAGTTGCAATGCTTGCAAGGCTTATAGTGATGTGCATTACCGAGTGGGACCAGAGATACCTCTCCGACAATCGGAGTGACAAATCCTAATCTCGAAATACGCCAACCCAACAAGTACCTTTGGAGACACCTTTAGAGCACCTTTATAATCACCCAGTTACGTTATGACGTTTGGTAGCACACAAAGTGTTCCTCCGGTAAATGGGAGTTGCATAATCTCATAGTTATAGGAACATGTATAAGTCATGAAGAAAGCAATAGCAGAATACTAAACGATCGTGTGCTAAGCTAACAGAATGGGTCAAGTCAATCACATCATTCTCCTAATGATGTGATCCCGTTAATCAAATGAAACTCATGTCTATGGTTAGGAAACATAACCATCTTTGATCAACGAGCTAGTCAAGTAGAGGCATACTAGTGACACTCTGTTTGTCTATGTATTCACACAAGTATTATGTTTCCGGTTAATACAATTCTAGCATGAATAATAAACATTTATCATGATATAAGGAAATAAATAATAACTTTATTATTGCCTCTAGGGCATATTTCCTTCAGTCTCCCACTTGCACTAGAGTCAATAATCTAGATTACACAGTAATGAATCTAACACCCATGGAGCCTTGGTGCTGATCATGTTTTGCTCGTGGAAGAGGCTTAGTCAACGGGTCTGCAACATTCAGATTCGTATGTATCTTGCAAATTTCTATGTCTCCCACCTGGACTAGATCCCAGATGGAGTTGAAGCGTCTCTTGATGTGCTTGGTTATCTTGTGAAATCTGGATTCCTTTGCCAAGGCAATTGCACCAGTATTGTCACAAAAGATTTTCATTGGACCCGATGCACTAGGTATGACACCTAGATCGGATATGAACTCCTTCATCCAGACTCCTTCATTTGCTACTTCCGAAGCAGCTATGTACTCCGCTTCACACTTAGATCCCGCGACGATGCTTTGTTTAGAGGTGCACCAACTGACAGCTCCACCATTCAATGTAAACACGTATCCGGTTTGCGATTTAGAATCATCTGGATCAGTGTCAAAGCTTGCATCGACGTAACCATTTACGACTGGCTCTTTGTCACCTCATAAACGAGAAACATATCCTTAGTCCTTTTCAGGTATTTCAGGATGTTCTTGACCACTGTCCAGTGATCCACTCCTAGATTACTTTGGTACCTCCCTGCTAAACTTATAGCAAGGCACACATCAGGTCTGGTACACAGCATTGCATACATGATAGAGCCTATGGCTGAAGCATAGGGAACATCTTTCATCTTCTCTCTATCTTCTACAGTGGTGGGGCATTGAGTCTTACTCAACTTCACACCTTGTAACACAGGCAAGAACCCTTTCTTTGCTCGTTCCATTTTGAACTTCTTCAAAACTTTGTCAAGGTATGTGAGGGAGTCCTCGATTAGGGGGTGTTCGGGTAGCCGAACTATACCTTCGCCGGACTCCTGGACTATGAAGATACAAGATTGAAGACTTCGTCCCGTGTCCGGATAGGACTTTCCTTGGCGTGGAAGGCAAGCTTGGCGATGCGGATATTCACGATCTCCTACCATTGTAACCGACTCTGTGTAACCCTAACCCTATCCGGTGTCTATATAAACCGGAGGGTTGTAGTCCATAGGACAATCAACTCCATACACAACAATCATACCATAGGCTAGCTTCTAGGGTTTAGCCTCCTTGATCTCGTGGTAGATCTACTCTTGTACTACCCATATCATCAATATTAATCAAGCAAGAGTAGGGTATTACCTCCATCGAGAGGGCCCGAACCTGGGTAAAAACATCGTGTCCCTTGTCTCCTGTTACCATCCGGCCTTGACGCACAGTACGGGACCCCCTACCCGAGATCCGCCGGTTTTGACACTGACATTGGTGCTTTCATTGAGAGTTCCTCTGTGTCGTCGCCTTTAGGCCCGATGGCTCCCTTGATCATCAACAACGATGAGGTCCAGGGTGAGACTTTTCTCCCCGGACAGATCTTCGTCTTCTGCGGCTTCGCTCTGCGGGCCAGTTCGCTTGGCCATCTGGAGCAGATCGAAAGCTACTCCTGGCCATCAAGTCAGGTTTGTAAGCTTAAACTACACGGCTGACATCCGCGGAGACTTGATCTTCGACGGGTTCGAGCCACGGCCAAGCGCGCCGCACTATCTCGAGGGGTATGATCTAGCTCTACCTCCGAACAGTGTCCTGGAGGCCGGACCAGCACCGGTTCCGACCCTTAACTCGGAGCCTATTGCGCCGATCGAGGATGAGCGGTTGGACATCACCTTGGTGGCGGCGATCTCAAAGGCGATCGAGCCGAACGCCAGCCCCGCACTCTGCATGACCCGTGGCTCCGCGGGTCCGGACTTCTTCCCGGATTCCGAACCCCCTGCGCCCCTGCCAATCGAACCCGATTGGGCGCCAATAATGGAGTTCACCGCCGCGGACATCTTTCAGCACTCGCCTTTTGGCGATATCCTGAACTCTCTCAAGTCTCTCTCTTTATCAGGAGAGCCCTGGCCGAACTGCGGTCAGCAAGGATGGGATACGGACGATGAAGAAATTCAAAGCCCACCCACCACCCACTTGGTAGCCACTGTCGACAACCTAAACGACGTGCTCAACTTCGACTCCGTAGACATCGAAAGCATGGATGACGATGCAGGAGATACCAATGAACCAACGCCCATAGGGCATTGGACAGCCACCTCATCTCACGATGTGTACATGGTAGATACCCCTAAAGGAAGTGACAACGAGGAAAAAGGGGATGGAACGAGAGATCGACCCCCCGGAAAGAAATCAAAGCGTCAGCATAAACACCGACCCAAGCCCCGCCTCGATAAAAACCCAGCCATAGAGCAGGACAAGCCGGTAGACGACGAGCAGGCCTTAGAGCAGCCGTCCGAACAGGGCAACACGAATAGAGAAACCGAACCGCCCTCCCCCGGCGAAAACGGCACTCCGGACGACCTTATGCCGGATAAATCCATGGAGCAGAAGAGTCTCCACAAGAGGCTCGTTGCAACTGCACGCAGCCTGAAAAAGCAGAAGCGGAAGCTAAAAACAGCGGAAGATGCACTCCGGATTAGATGGAGTAAAGTAATCAACACCGCAGATAAATATGGCGACGGTCGCCGAACTAAAAGCTATCCGAAAAGAAAGCTACTGCTCGAATTCGACGAAGAGGCCCTAGAGTCCTCGCATTCAAAAAATAAGAAAGCCACACGGTCGGATAGACGACCCCATAAAGCGGCAAGTGGCGCCGCACTTAAATCAGTATGCGACCCACCTAAGGATTCGCATCATGGCCCAGTTCGGTCCATCTATGGGCCAAGAAAGCAAGCTCTCGCAAGCAATGCAATAAAGCCATCGTCAGAATCCGGCACACCCAAATACAGGGGCGCCGGACATCCTCTATGTTTCACCGATGAGGTTTTGGACTATGAATTTCCAGAGGGATTCAAACCCGTAAACATAGAGGCATATGATGGAACAACAGACCCTGGAGTCTGGATCGAGGATTATATCCTCCACATACATATGGCCAGAGGAGATGATCTCCACGCCATCAAATATTTACCCCTTAAGCTTAAAGGGCCAGCCCAGCATTGGCTTAAAAGCCTTCCCGAAAACACAATTGGAAGTTGGGAAGAGCTCGAGGATGCTTTCCGAGCAAATTTTCACGGGACCTATGTCCGCCCTCCGGATGCAGACGATCTTAGTCACATAACTCAACAGCCCGGAGAATCAGCTCGGCAGTTCTGGAATAGATTCCTCACCAAAAAGAATCAGATAGTCGACTGTCCGGACGCCGAAGCCTTAGCAGCTTTCAGGCATAATGTCCGAGACGAATGGCTCGCCAGACACCTCGGCCAAGAAAAGCCAAGAACAATGGCCGCACTAACAAGCCTCATGACCCGCTTTTGCGCAGGAGAGGACAGCTGGTTGGCAAGGTGCAGCCCCAGCAACCCAAATACATCCGAAACCAGGGATGGAAACGGAAAACCACGACGCAACAAGGATCGTCGCCGGACTAAGGAAAAAAGTCCGAAGAGCACGACAGTCAATGCCGGATTCAAAGGCTCACGTCAAAATCAGACAAAACCACCCCTCCAGGATAACAGGGATGATCCATCCAATTTAAATCAAATCCTGGACAGGATATGTCAGATACACAGTACTCCCGGGAAGCCTACTAACCATACCCACAGAGATTGTTGGGTTTTCAAACAATCCGGCAGACTCAATGCCAAACACAAGCGGCTTGACACAGCAAGCGAAGACGAGGACGAACCCCAAAAGCATAGCACCAGGAAACAAAAGAACTTCCCACAAGAAGTAAAAATAGTGAACTTACTTCACATAACAAAACGTACGGCGCCCATAAAGGCACGCATCACACGACCTATCCCCAAAGGGTCTCGCCACTGGTTGTCAAAACCAATCATCTTCAATCAGCTAGATTATTCTAGAAGTATCAAGAATGCAGGCTGGACTGCCTTGATACTCGATCCAATCATTGGCGGACTCCAGTTTTCAAATGTCCTTATGGACGGCGGTAGTGGACTAAACCTGATATATCAGGATACAATCCATCACATGGGGATAAACCCAGCAAGAATCCGCCGCAGCAAAACCTCCTTTCAAGGGGTAACACCTGGTCCGGACACCCATTGTATGGGTTTTCTCCGGCTCGAAGTTATATTCGGCGCTGCCGATAACTTCCGCTGCGAAAAGCTGACTTTCCATATCGTCACGTTCTCAAGTCGCTATCAAGCACTACTGGGACGCGAAGCTTTTGCTCGCTTTAACGCGATACCGCATTATGCATCCCTCACGCTTAAGACGCCCGGTCCACGGGGCATCATCTCTTTAAAGGGGAAGCACTAAAGCGCGCCTCCCCCAAGCGGAGGACTGTGCGGCCGCCTTGACAGCCCCACAGTAAAATGGCCTCACCGGCCAAACAACTTTGAAATGGGTCATTAAAAACCACGAACGCGGATAGACGAGTTCAGTACAAAATCATCATTAAAGCAGGCTTCGTGGCCATATACCCCCGAACTAGGGGCTACATGCAGAGACAATAAAGCTCAATTATATATATTATACTTTATACTTTGTTTATTTTAAACTTTTGTTCGGCACGACCCATTTTCAACTTAGTTCCTCTCTTTTACAGATGAACGTCGTGCGGCGCCCGTCCAGGATACGGCACAACGGAGACACTGGCGCAGACGTGTAGTAGGGACCCGTCCTAAAGGATTCTTTTTAGATTAAGACCCTGCGTAAACCTTTTTTACTGTCTCTTGTTGCTACACATCCCCTTGTTTTTTCTGATATAACCAAGGAGGAGGCTGGCGTCTTGGCATGTGGCCACGTCAGAATTTTTGCACGTACCTGGACACTAGGGGATTTTTTAAAAAAGGGTGTTGTTTCGCCCGCAGTCATAAAGACTGAACACCTTAGGGAGTGTTCGGCGTCGCGAGTTTTGGCATTATATGCATCGGCTCCGAATCACGTCTTTGGTCAAATGTTGGGTTACCCGGCTCCTGAGTTCGGCTACCTTACGTGACGCTCTATCGGCTAAGGTAGCACCAGGAGAACTACTGCGATTGTGCCCCCGGTTCGGCCGGGCGAGCACCTCAGTAGAGAAAGCCGAAAACTGACTGTCATGATGTAGCGCGAGACTGGTCGCCACTTGATGACTTATAGGAATTTATCGGATTCCTCCGCTTTGACGAAGGTCCGTTTCCCGGTCAGGCACGTATGCGCCCCGAATTCGGGCAAGCGCAGTCGCCACTAAGGGGCTACCTAAAGAGTCCCACTGTCAAGCTCCTATGGCTAAGTGAAAGTGTTAAAGCATTATAGTCTGGTTGCCTAGCCCGCTGCGCTATCACCTCCTTTGTAGGACCAAGACGTTGGGTTAAGTGTGAAAATGCGTCTTCTGCGCGCACTATGTGCGTGGGGGCTGAAGCCAACGACTGCAATCTTTCAGAATTTATATATTAAAACGGCCGCACATGAGGTGTTCTTCATACTTGAAGGCACAAGTCTAAAAATGCCACTACAATTTATCAAAATACTGTTTTATGATTACTTTATATTTTGTTTATTATCTTTTTGTTCCGCACGACCCATTTTCAATTCAGTTCCTCTCTTTTACAAATGAACGTCGTGCGGCGCCCGTCCAGGACACGGCACAACGGAGACACATGCGCATACGTGCAGTAGGGACCCGTCCTAAGGATTCTTTTTAGATTAAGACCCTGCGTAAACCTTTTTTACCGTCTCTTGCTGCTATACATCCCTTGGTTTTTTCTACTATAACCAAGGAGGAGGCTGGCATTTTGGCATGTGGCCACGCCAGAATTTTTGCTCGTACCTGGACACTAGGGGCTCTTTTTTTTAAGGGTGTTGTTTCACCCGCACTCATAAAGACCGAACACCTTAGGGAGTGTTCGGCGTCGCGAGTTTTGGCACTATATGCATCAGCTCCGAATCATGTCTTTGGTCAAATGTTGGGTTGCCCGGCTCCTGAGTTCGGCTACCATACGTTCCGCTCTATCGGCTAAGGTAGCACCAGGAGAACTACTGCGATTGTGCCCCGGTTCGGCCGGGCGAGCACCTCAGTAGAGAAAGCCGAAAACTGACTGTCATGATGTAGCGTGGGACTGGTTAGCCACTCGATGACCTATTGAAATCTATCAGATTCCTCCGCTTTAACGAAGGGCCGCTTCCCGGTCAGGCACATACGCGCCCCGAACTCGGGCGAGCGCAGTCGCCACTAAGGGGCTACCTAAATAGTCCCACTGTCAAGCTCCTATTGCTAAGTGAAAGTGTTAAAGCATTATAGTCCGATTGCCTGGCCCGCTGTGCTATCACCTCCTTTGTAGGACCAAGACGTTGGGTTAAGTGTGAAAATGCGTCTTCTGCGAGCACCCCCGCACTATGTGCGTGGGGGGTGAAGCCAACGACTGCCATCTTTCAGATTTTGTATATCTTAAAATGGCCGCACAGGAGGTGTTCTAATACTTGAAGGCACAAGTATAAAAAGGCCACTACAGTTTATCAAAATATTACTTTATCATTACATATGCTATAATAACATAGCATCTTTCGAGCACTGCGTCTCTATTACACGAGCGCCTTCAAGGGCTTCCTGAAAATAGTGCTCGGAGGACACTCGACTTTTGTCCGAATCTCGGGACGCAACAACGGTGGTCTCCATCTCTGCCTAGTATGTCTTGACACGGGCAAGAGCCATCCTTGCGCCCTCTATGCATGCTGACCTCTTCATTGCATTTATGCAAGGCACCGCATCAAGGAATTGCTACACTAAGCTGAAATAACTCTTCGGCTCCGATCTCCCAGGCCATAGATGACCCATGACGTACTTCATGGCGAGTCCGGACAACCTATTCAGTTCGGCCCATTGAGCCAAACGATCGTCCACCGCAAGGGGACGCTCTGGATTGTGAAACTACGACCAGAAAAGCTTTTCCACTTCGCGATCTTTTTTATCTCGAAAGTGTTCGGTCGCATCAGCAGCACTCGCTGCCAAATCTAGATAGGTATCCTCCACACTCCACATCCGGTCCAACGGAGCAAACTTCGGATCGCAAAATTTTCTTCGCAGCATAAAGGGCTTTCCAGCCGCAATCTGCTCGGCCTGATGCAGCTCCTCCTTCGCAGCTCTCATCGCAGAGCGCGCATCCTTGGCATCGGCAACGGCCTTCTCTAGGTCCGTCTGTTTCGCCTGGTTTTCTTTATCAAGAAGCCTACAATGGTCTGCAGCGCTCTTTAGCTTTTCGGCCATCTCGGCCATCTCTTCCTTGCTTCGGCAATGAGCAGCCTGTTCGGCTCTCAGCTCTTCAAGGGCTTTCTTGGCAGCCGCATCACTTTCTCTGGCTTGTTCTTTAGCTCGGGCAAGTTCTGCCCTGAGACTCTCCACGGCGGCCGCACCATCTGCGTCAAGCACACACATCGTAAGATACTGGCATAAAAATCTTCTTACCTAATGCCGCCCGAGGAATTACATACCTTTAGCCTCATCAAGCCACTTGTTGACAAGCGCGATGTCGACATCTGCCACGTCCAGTTGCCGCTTTAGTTCGGCAAAACCATTAGTTCGGCTTGATTCCGGACAACCTGCCGCCTACATTCAAAGGCGACATCTTAGGCCTGGGATTATGATCCTCCGCGTGCCGTCATTTCTTGACGACGCGCAAAGTCTCAGGGGCTACTATCTACACAGGGCGCATCTTATTTATCCGCAAGTGACAAAAGTGTACATTATCTAATGTACCTCAAAACCCGTTAGTAAACTTTTGACGGCCTCATGCAATCTAATCTCTGCGGATGAGATCCTTTTAATCACCGTGCCCATCAATGCACGGTGTTCCATCGAGATAGAAGCTCACCCCAGCAGAATCTTTAACTCCTCCGGCCGAGCACCATACGGTGCCAGACTCGTCCTACAGCCTCTTTTGAAGGCCTGACGCAGAGAACCTCGGGGGGCCGCATAGCCATCTTCCGCCCCTGCCGGACTCGGAGAAACCCTTCACGACGACACCTCAGGGTCGCCCGCCTCGCTAGGCGGCACGGCAGGGGGAGGCGCCCCGCTCTCCATCATCTCCGGAAGGAGGTCCCCTGAAAATGAGCTCCGCTGGGAAGGGCTGAGATCCGAGCTACAAGGTAAAATTTCGGTTAATCTTCTCAGATATAAAATCAAGGATTTCTCTCATCCCTCAAAAGGAAAATCTTTCTCTACTTACGGCTCGCTGGAGGGCTGATCCCTTTGAGGGCGCAGTTCGGCCAAGGAACTCCCCGGCGCCGGACCCTCTGACAAGGATTTTTTCCCCCCGCTTCGAGGCTATGGTCTCCGGGTCATCAGAGGCGGCCCTCTTCTTCCCCTTAGGAGAGGAATCGTCGGCTCCTCCCTTCAGAACAGTCTCCTTCGAGGAGGCCATTGTTTCCTTGTCCTCCCCCTTACTTCCCTCCAAAGGCATTATTTTCAACATCCTGACAAGCACAGGATCCGGCCTGGTTTCGGGAAGGGGGGCCGGACACCTGATCAGGTTTGCCTTCGCTATCCACTCCTGCTTAAAAGGACAGCTCTTTTAGGGGCAAGTTTATAACAATTATACGGATAGAAGGTCCGGGCACAAGGTTACTTACTTGAGTATCCGGGCGATTGCAACTTAGGCCTGCGTCCTTGGTTAAATCCGTACACGCTTCTTGTGATCCGAAGAACAGTTTATACATCTCCACGGGCATTGCGCCCATGAAATTCTGGAGAGCTCGCGGTCCCTCTGGATTAAACTCCCACAGGCGAAGGGAGCGACGTTTGCCGAGCAATATTCGGCGAATCGACATGACCTGCGTATCCTTGACCAGGCTGAGGTCTCCTTCCAAGAGATCCTTAATCCGGCCCTGCAACAAAGGCACGTCTTTGGGCAAACCCCAATCTAACCCTCTGTTGACCCATGACGCTAGCCGTGGTGGGGGACCCGAGCGAAAGGCAGGAGGCGCCACCCACTTGGAGCCCCGGGGAGCGGTAATATAAAACCACTCTAGTTGCCACAAGCCTAGCTCCTCTTGAAAAGAGCCCTCGGGCCATGGAGCATCGGCATTTTTGTTTATAACAGCGCCTCCGCACTCTGCGTGCCGTCCCTCAATCATCTTCGGCCCCACTTTGAAGGTCTTGAGCCATAGTCTGAAGTGAGGGGTAACACGGAGGAACGCTTCACACACGACAATAAACGAGGAGATGTGGAGGATGGACTCCGGAGCTAAGTCATGGAATTAGAGCCCGTAATAAAACAACAGTCCCCTCACAAAGGGATCCATTGGGAAGCCCAACCCCCGAAGGAAGTGAGACATGAACACCACGCTCTCACCGGGCTGGGGACTGGGAATGACCTGCCCTTGAGCAGGTAACCTATGCGAAATTTCGCCGGTCTGGAACTTAGCCTCCCTCAACTTTAGTACGTCCTCCGGCGTCCATCGGCCTTGAAGGTCAGAACCGGACATTGTCGAAGGCCCGAAGCGCCTGGAATCTGGAGCCTAGGGTGTTGGAACTCGAAGCGACGGGCGGACTTGCTTGAGATTGAAAAAAAGAAGTAAGGCCTTGGTCTCTTTATAAGAGGTCGAATACCAAGAGCCCTCCCCGTAACCGTTTGGGAATCGCCTTAAATCAAGGAAACATGCTAACGGGCACGATTGGGTTACCCATGTCCGTATTGATGAGAATCCCGTAAAAAGGGCACACGATCTCTGCTTTGACAAGACGTGCCAAGGAAACCGCCTCGCAAAACGTGCTGAGGTGGAAAAGAAAAAACGATTTGTAAAGGACTTGGCCGTAGTGTGATGATGCACTACGGAATGCGTCAGCAGATTTGATTTGTGTTAATATTATTCTCTCTATGGCAATATGTGGAAATTTATTTTGCAGAGCCGGACACTATCCTTGGTATTTACAATCTTCTATGAAGGACTTGGAGGAGGAACCCGCCTTGCAATGCCGAAGACAATCTGCGCGCCGGACTCGTCGTCATTGAAGCCTGGTTCAGGGGCTACTGAGGGAGTCCTGGATTAGGGGGTGTTCGGGTAGCCGGACTATACCTTCGCCGGGCTCCTGGACTATGAAGATACAAGATTGAAGACTTCGTCCCGTGTTCGGATGGGACTTTCCTTGGCGTGGAAGGCAATCTTGGTGATGCGGATATTGAAGATCTCCTACCGGTGTAACCGACTCTGTGTAACCCTAACCCTATCCGGTGTTTATATAAACCGGAGGGTTGTAGTCCGTAGGACAATCAACTCCATACACAACAATCATACCATAGGCTAGCTTCTAGGGTTTAGCCTCCTTGATCTCGTGGTAGATCTACTCTTGTACTACCCATATCATCAATATTAATCTAGCAGGAGTAGGGTATTACCTCCATCGAGAGGGCCCGAACCTGGGTAAAAACATCATGTCCCTTGTCTCCTGTTACCATCCAGCCTTGACGCACAATGCGGGACCCCCTACCCAAGATCCGCCGGTTTTGACACCGACAGTATGTGCTTTGTGAAAGTCCAATTAAGCGTCTTGATCTATCTCTATAGATCTTGATGCCCAATATATAAGCAGCTTCACCGAGGTCCTTCATTGAAAAACTCTTATTCAAGTATCCCTTTATGCTATCCAGAAATTATATATCATTTCCAATCAGCAATATGTCATCCACATATAATATCAGAAATGCTACAGAGCTCCCACTCACTTTCTTGTAAATACAGGCTTCCCCAAAAGTCTGTATAAAACCAAATGCTTTGATCACACTTTCAAAGCGTTTATTCCAACTCCGAGAGTCTTGCACCAGTCCATAAATGGATCGCTGGAGCTTGCACACTTTGTTAGCTCCCTTTGGATCGACAAAACCTTCCGGCTGCATCATATACAACTCTTCTTCCAGAAATCCATTCAGGAATGCAGTTTTGACATTCAGTTGCCAAATTTCATAATCATAAAATGCAGCAATTGCTAACATGATTTGGACAGACTTAAGCATCGCTACGGGTGAGAAAGTCTATTCAAAGTCAATCCCTTGAACTTGTTGAAAACCTTTTGCAACAAGTCGAGCTTTATAGACAGTAACATTACCGTCAGTGTCAGTCTTCTTCTTGAAGATCCATTTATTCTCAATGGCTTGCCGGTCATCAGGCAAGTCAACCAAAGTCCACACTTTGTTCTCATACATGGATCACATCTCAGATTTCATGGCCTCAAGCCATTTTGCGGAATCTGGGCTCACCATTGCTTCTTCATAGTTCGTAGGTTCGTCATGGTCTAGTAACATAACCTCCAGAACAGGATTACTGTACCACTCTGGTGCGGATCTTACTCTGGTTGACCTATGAGGTTCAGTAACAACTTGGTCTAAAGTTTCATGATCATCATCATTAACTTCCTCACTAATTGGTGTAGGTGTCACAGGAACTGGTTTCTGTGATGAACTACTTTCCAATAAGGGAGCAGGTACAGTTGCCTCATCAAGTTCTACTTTCCTCCCACTCACTTCTTTCGAGAGAAACTCCTTCTCTAGAAAGGATCCAAATTTAGCAACAAAAGTCTTGCCTTCAGATCTTTGATAGAAGGTGTACCCATTAGTTTCCTTTGGGTATCCTATGAAGACACATTTCTCCGATTTGGGTTCGAGCTTATCAGGTTGAAGCTTTTTCACATAAGCATCACAGCCCCAAACTTTAAGAAACGACAACTTTGGTTTCTTTCCAAACCACAGTTCATAAGGCGTCGTCTCAACGGATTTTGAAGGTGCCCTATTTAACGTGAATGCAGCTGTCTCTAAAGCATAACCCCTAAACGATAGCAGTAAATTAGTAAGAGACATCATAGATCACACCATATCTAGTAAAGTATGATTACGACGTTCGGACACACCATTACGCTGTGGTGTTCCGGGTGGCGTGAGTTGCGAAACTATTCCGCATTGTTTCAAATGAAGACCAAACTCGTAACTCAAATATTCTCCTCCACAATCAGATCGTAGAAACTTTATTTTCTTGTTACGATGATTTTCAACTTCACTCTAAAATTCTTTGAACTTTTCAAATGTTTCAGACTTATGTTTCATTGAGTAGATATACCCATATCTGCTTAAATCATCTGGTAAGGTGAGAAAATAATGATACCCGCTGCGAGCCTCAACATTCCTTGGACCACATACATCTGTATGTATGATTTCCAACAAATCTGTTGCTCGCTCCATAGTTCCGGAGAACGGCGTTTTAGTCATCTTGCCCATGAGGCACGGTTCGTAGGTACCAAGTGATTCATAATCAAGTGGTTCCAAAAGTCCATAAGTATGGAGTTTCTTCGTGCGCTTTACACCAATATGACCTAAACGGCAGTGCCACAAATAAGTTGCACTATCATTATCAACTCTGCATCTTTTGGCTTCAATATTATGAATATGTGTATCACTAATATCGAGGTTCAACAAAAATAGACCACTCTTCAAGGGTGCATGACCATAAAAGATATTACTCATATAAATAGAACAACCATTATTCTCTCATTTAAATGAATAACCGTCTCGCATCAAACAAGATCCAGATATAATGTTCATGCTCAGCGCTGGCACCAAATAACAATTATTCAGGTCTAAAACTAATCCCGAAGGAGATGTAGAGGTAGCGTGCCGACCGCGATCACATCGACTTTGGAACCATTTCCCACGCGCATCGTCACCTCGTCCTTAGCCAATCTTCGCTTAATCCGTAGTCCCTGTTTCGAGTTGCAAATATTAGCAACAGAACCAGTATCAAATACCCAGGTGCTACTGCGAGCATTAGTAAGGTACACATCAATAACATGTATATCACATATACCTTTTTTCACCTTGCCATCCTTCTTATCCGCCAAATACTTGGGGCAGTTCCGCTTCCAGTGACCAGTCTGTTTGCAGTAGAAGCACTCAGTCTTAGGCTTAGGTCCAGACTTGGGGTTCTTCTCCTGAGCAGCAACTTGTTTGTTGTTCTTCTTGAAGTTCCCCTTCTTCTTCCCTTTGCCCCTTTTCTTGAAACTGGTGGTCTTGTTAACCATCAACACTTGATGCTCCTTTTTGATTTCTACCTCCGCAGCCTTTAGCATTGCAAAGAGCTCGAGAATCGTCTTATCCATCCCTTGCATGTTATAGTTCATCACGAAGCTCTTGTAGCTTGGTGGCAGTGATTGAAGAATTCTGTCAATGACGCTATCATCCGGAAGATTAACTCCCAGTTGAATCAAGTGATTGTCATACCCAGACATTCTGAGTATATGCTCACTGACAGAACTATTCTCCTCCATCTTACAGCTGTAGAACTTATTGGAGACTTCATATCTCTCAATCCGGTCATTTGCTTGAAATATTAACTTCAACTCCTGGAACATCTCATATGCTCCATGACATTCAAAATGTCGTTGAAGTCCCGGTTCTAAGCCGTAAAGCATGGCACACTGAACTATCGAGTAGTCATCAGCTTTACTCTGCCAGACGTTCATAACATCTGGTGTTGCTCCTACAGCAGGTCTGGCACCTAGTGGTGCTTCCAGGACGTAATTCTTCTATGCAGCAATGAGGATAATCCTCAAGTTACGGACCCAGTCCATGTAATTGCTACCATCATCTTTCAACTTTGCTTTCTCAAGGAGCGCATTAAAATTCAATGGAACAACAACACGGGCCATCTATCTACAATCACCATAGACAAGCAAAATACTATCAGGTACTAAGTAATTTAAGTTCAATTAATCATATTACTTAAGAACTCTCACTTAGGTAGACATCCCTCTAATCCTCTAAGTGATCACGTGATCCAAATCAACTAAACCATGTCCGATCATCACGTGAGATGGAGTAGTTTCAATGGTGAACATCACTATGTTGATCATATCTACTATATGATTCACGCTCGACCTTTCGGTCTTAGTCTTCTGAGGCCATATCTGCATATGCTAAGCTCGTCAAGTTTAACCTGAGTATTCCGTGTGTGCAACTGTTTTGCACCCGTTGTATTTGAACGTAGAGCCTATCACACCCGATCATCACGTGGTGTCTCAGCACGAAGAACTTTCGCAACGGTGCATACTCAGGGAGAACACTTATACCTTGATAATTTAGTGAGAGATCATCTTATAATGCTACCGTCAATCAAAGCAAGGTAAGATGCATAAAAGATAAACATCACATGCAATCAATATAAGTGATATGATATGGCCATCATCATCTTGTGCTTGTGATCTCCATCTCTGAAGCACCGTCATGATCACCATCGTCACCGGCACGACACCTTGATCTCCATCGTAGCATTGTTGTCGTCTCGCCAACTTATAATTCTACGACTATCGCTACCGCTTAGTGATAAAGTAAAGCATTACAGGGCGATTGCATTGCATACAATAAAGCGACAACCATATGGCTCCTGCCAGTTGCCGATGACTCGGTTACAAAACGTGATCATCTCATACAATAAAATATAGCATCATGCCTTGACCATATCACATCACAACATGCCCTGCAAAAACAAGTTAGACGTCCTCTACTTTGTTGTTGCAAGTTTTACGTGGCTGCTACGGGCTGAGCAAGAACCGTTCTTACCTATGCATCAAAACCACAACGATAGTTTATCAAGTTAGTGATGTTTTGACCTTCTCAAGGACCGGGCATAGCCACACTCGGTTCAACTAAAGTTGGAGAAACTGACACCCGCCAGCCACCTGTGTGCAAAGCACGTCGGTAGAACGAGTCTCGCGTAAACGTACGCGTATTGTTGGTCTCGGCCGCTTCATCCAACAATACCGCCGAACCAAAGTATGACATGCTGGTAAGCAGTATGACTTATATAGCCCACAACTCACTTGTGTTCTACTCGTGCATATAACATCTATGCATAAAACCTGGCTCGGATGCCACTATTGGGGAACGTAGTAATTTCAAAAAAAATTCCTGCGCACACACAGGATCATGGTGATGCATAGCAACGAGAGTGGAGAGTAATTTCAAAAAAAATCCTACGCACACCGAAAGCGCAAGCATTAGCACAACGCGGTTGATGTAGTCGTACGTCTTCATGATCGGACCGATCCAAGTACCGAACGTACGTACCTCCGAGTTCAGCACACGTTCAGCTCGATGACGTCCCTCGAACTCCGATCCAGCCGAGCTTTGAGGGAGAGTTCCGTCAGCACGACGGCGTGGTGACGATGATGATGTTCTACCGACGCAGGGCTTCGCCTAAGCACTGCTACGATATTGTCGAGGTGGACTATGGTGGAGGGGGGCACCGCACACGGCTAAGAGATCAATGATCAATTGTTGTATCTATGGGGTGCCCCCCTGCCGCCGTATATAAAGGAGCAAGGGGAGGAGGTGGCCGGCCAGGGAGAGGCGCGGCAAGGGGGAGTCCTACTCCCACTAGGAGTAGGACTCCTCCTATTCCTAGTAGGAGTAGGAGAGGGGGAAGGAAAGGGAGAGGAGGAGAAGGAAAGAGGGGCCGGCCCCCTTGCCCTAAACCAATTCGGTTTGGGCCTTGGGTGGGCGCGCCCCACACTCCCCTTTCTGCCCTCTATTTCCACTAAGGCCCATGTAGGCCCATTAAGCCCCCGGGGGGTTCCGATAACCCCCGTTACTCCGGTAAAATCCCGATTTCACCCGGAACACTTCCGATATCCAAATATAGGCTTCCAATATATCAATCTTTATGTCTCGACCATTTTGAGACTCCTTGTCATGTCCGTGATCACATTCGGGACTCCGAACTATCTTCGGTACATCAAAACACATAAAATCATAATATAACCGTCATCAAACTTTAAGCGTGCGAGCCCTACGGGTTTGAGAACTATGTAGACATGGCCGAGACACGTCTCCGGTCAATAACCAATAGAGGAATCTGGATGCTCATATTGGCTCCCACAAATTCTACGAAGATCTGTATCGGTAAGACCGCATAACAACATACGTTGTTCCCTTTGTCATTGGTATGTTACTTGCCCGAGATTCGATCGTCGATATCTCAATACCTAGTTCAATCTCGTTACCGGCAAGTCTCTTTACTCGTTCCGTAATACATCATACCGCAACTAACTCATTAGTTGCAATGCTTGCAAGGCTTATAGTTATGTGCATTATCGAGTGGCCCAGAGATACCTCTCCGACAATCGGAGTGACAAATCCTAATCTTGAAATATGCCAACCCAACTAGTACCTTTGGAGACTCCTGTAGACCACCTTTATAATCACCCAGTTACGTTGTGATGTTCGGTAGACACAAAGTGTTCCTCCGGTAAACGGGAGTTGCATAATCTCATAGTTATAGGAACATGTATAAGTCATGAAGAAAGCAATAGCAGAATACTAAACGATCATGTGCTAAGCTAACGGAATGGGTCAAGTCAATCACATCATTCTCCTAATGATGTGATCCCGTTAATCAAATGACAACTCATGTTTATGGTTAGGAAACATAACCATCTTTGATCAACGAGCTAGTCAAGTAGGGTCATACTAGTGACACTTTGTTTGTCTATGTATTCACACAAGTATTATGTTTCCGGTTAATACAATTCTAGCATGAATAATAAACATTTATCATGATATAAGGAAATAAATAATAACTTTATTATTGCCTCTAGGGCATATTTCCTTCAAGGCAGTCATGTCGTCCTCTTGCTCGATGAAGAGTGGGTTGGTAGAAGTACTTGGCCTATCCATTATTCCAAGCAAATATGTGAGTGGGAGAAAGAGAAGAACTTATACCAAATATACCTTGACCTATGTTGAAGATGGATCAATGATCACTCAAATGTGTAACAAGGAAATAGTACAACTGGTACCAATTCTTGTTGGTTCTCACACCTACACAAATAAAAGCTTATGGTGGAGCTCAGTTAGGATGGTGGCACAAAATTTGATGCAATTGTTAGTGAGCCTCAATAATGTTGGAAAAGATTCACAAATTTGCAAATGCGACAAGGAGACCAATAGCAAGATATGGTACATGGAAACACACACACGGATAGATAAATGGGGTCGTGCAACCAAGGAATGAGCCAAAGTGTGGAATCCACAAAAATGCTCTTGTTGCACAACACTAGAGAGATGCTAGCACGATTGCACAATAGGCGGATACGGAACTTGTGCACAACCTACTAAGCAAAAATGCAATGACTTCTATTCCAAGTATGCTATATGTATGGCGTTCCATTGTTATGATCCAAGATGATTGAGTATGACAAATTAATGTAGTATGATGCTATGGTTCTTTCTTAAAAGCTCTTTGTTTATCATTCCTTTTTGCTTAAAAGCTTGTTTGGCTCTTTCTCTTTTGAGCTCTTGTCTCATGCAAAACTTCACGAACCAACATAGCAATTGTGTATGCTTATGACAACCTTGTGACACAAGAGATGATACCAAGATATGCACCACGATGATATGGTATGTATGCTATGGGAAGTATGATCACTAATGCGGACAAGTAACATTGCCGGCAATACTCAAAGGCGCAAGGTACGCAAAATGGCTATGGGGTTATCAATGCAGTGGCAAGAATGTACTATGATGGGATACCATGATACTGAGATGATGTGGAAGTTACCGTTTGTGGTATGTCAAATGTAAGCAAGAAACGGATGATGGTGAAGTGGTTGTTGTTGATGATGAGTCTGTGTCGAAGATGAGCGGCGGTGATGTCGGTGTCGAACCGTTCTTAGTTAGCCGAAACACCCAAGGAAACAATGAACCACAACTCAACTTCTCAAAACCAAATGTGACAAAATTGTCGTAGTGTGTAACGAGTAAGCAATGGTGGTTGCGGAAAGCGAAATGGCTATCGGAGTGCGTATGCAGAAGTGGGAATGGGTTGCGTATGCGGAAGTGTAGGTGGAAAAGTGGTGGTGGCCGAACTGAAATTTTTCAGTTTTGTCAGGGATCGTCGGACGTCCGGTGCTGGTCGGACGACCGGTACTCGTCAGACGTCCAGAGACGGTCAGATGTCCGGTGCCTGGGCGATTTCGGGCACGGGATGAACTCGGGTTTTTGAGGTGGAGGTGGCAAAATTGGTCAAATTCGAGCCATTTTGTGGATGGAAATTGTGGAGATGATGGGGGAAAGCTAGATCCACTCGTGGCAAAGCAAATCCATGGATCAAATCCAACAAAACTTCATCATACCAACAAATCAAAAAAAATGGGGCTATTTTTGGTCGGTTTTTCAACATTGGGAAACAACACAACAAAATCAAGCTAGAAAATAAGGTTTAGGGGCTCCAAATCCGTTATCAATGTGGCTATTGATACCAAGATGATGTAGGGCAGAACCCTAGATGCCCGATCTTTCACGAAATGGAGGGGATCCTACGAAGAACACGAGGAGAAAAGCATGAGAGAAATGACTCAACCAACAAGATTCGGTCACACATATGCTAGATCCTCGAAACACAATGGCAAACACGGTCCGAATCCAACAAGGGACGACAAGAGGTAACTATTTCATATCCGTGAGGAGGCCTTGAGGGTCATCCCATGAATGGGGTCTTGAATCCAAGATGGATCTTCTCTGTAGAGGCCGCGGTCTCTCTCGGTGGAGTAGATCCGTATGGATGAGCAAATCTCTATCTCAAGTATGAGCTAAACCAGTGCTAACCCTAGGAAGAGGGAGGAGGAGGAGTATATATAGTCTAAGGGGGAGAAGGGGTACATGGGCTTCGGCCCAACACGAAGTCAACACACACGCGTCGGACGTCCGATGGCTTTCGGTCGTCCGATGGCTCGCGAGGGTCCGGACATCCGGTGCGCGTCGGAAGTCCGATGTTTTGGCTCGGGTGTGCTTTGGTCAGACGTCCGGTCGGGATCGGATGTCCGAGGCGTCAGTCGTCCGGTGATCTCCATACTTCCAATGTTTTGATACTGGCCTGGTGGTGTCGATCGTCCGGGCGCTGGGAGGTTTCGGTCGTCCGGCCACAGTAGCGTTCACTGCCTGGGACTTTTATGGCTAGCTGGAGCTTCAGGCGTCTGTCGTCTGGTCGTGGTCGGTCGTCCAACGGCGGAAGACTTCCAGGCTGCTTTCCTTCTCGTTCCTTGTACTTGGTGTCCTCGCCGTCTTGTCCGTTGGGTGTAGGTGCTCCATGGCCTTCCTCCAAGTACCTAATCACACATAGGGTCTCCGCTTGAGGTAGTAGCCATGTCTCATATGTAGAAAGTGGAAGTTCGGAGAGGAGCAAGTTCACCTTATCTTCGATAGCCTTTGCTCGAGCTCTTCTCATTGGTCCAAGTGGTGTCGTGGGAGACGTAGGTAGGTCCATGGGGATGACCTTGGGATGCTCCGCATCAGCGCGCTCAGCTGATTTTGAAATGAACCTACTCAAAGCAACAACACAGCCGGCAAGAAGTCGCATATCATTCGCAGTCTTGGGTGCTTGAATTTGTTCAATAGCCTTAATCTTGTCAGGGTTTGCTTCGATTCCTCATTGAGACACAAAGAACCCGAGAAGTTTGCCGGATGGGATGCCAGACACCCACTTCTCAGGGTTGGGCTTCATGTTGATTTTGCGCAAATTCATGAATGTTTCTTCTAAATCTTGGATGAGGGTCAATTTATCCCTAGTTTCGACCACTATATCATCCATATAAGCCTCTATGTTTATGTGCAACTGTGGTTCAGAACCAATTTGGACTACTCTTGCAAACGTCGAACCAGCACTCTTTAGTCCAGAAGGCATACGGACGAAGCAGTACGTGCCACATGGAGTAATGAATGTGGTTTTCTCGTCATCCTCCTTGGCCATGAATATCTGATGGTATCCCAAATATGCATCAAGGAACAAGAGCAACTCAGAGCCAACAGTGGAGTCTACGATTTGATCAATGTGCGGCAAGGGGAAGGATCCTTTGGACATGCTTTATTGAGGTCAGTGTAGTCAATACAAAGTCTCCACTTTCCATTTGCCTTGCACACTACCACTGAATTTGCCAACCAAGTTGGATGTAGAACTCCCCTGACCAGACCCAATGCTTCAAGTGTGTTGATTTCTTCAGCAATAAACTATTGCCATTCCAAAGCTTGCTTCCCGACCTTTTGCTTGATGGGCCGAGCATGGGGACAGATAGCAAGGTGGTGCTCAATTACCTCCCTGGAAATGCCGGGGATACAGATGGTAGCCATGAAAACACATCTACATTTACCCGCAGGAAGGCAGTGAGTGTGCTTTCCTTTTTACTGTCAAGAGTGGCACTGATGGTGATAGTACCGCCAGTGCCGTCCTCATTTGCTGGCACCTTCTTTGTCGCAGGTGGAGTGGGGTGGTTTTAGATCTGTTTCCTGTAGAGCTCTCCGGCAAGTTGTCAACGGGTGCGTGCTACATCTTGAGCTTGCGTTGGTTTTTCCCTTGAAGAGGAAAGGGCGATGCAGCAAAGTAGCGTATGTCGGATTTCGGGTTCCGGCAAAACCCTTGAGGTTCAAACTCCGGGGTGCGCATGAAGATCTCTCCCCCCTAGCTCACGCTCTCACCACGATCTCAAAGCTCAGCATGTCGAACTCACAGAACAAGGGACACAGGGTTTATACTGGTTCGGTCCACCGATGTGGTGTAATACCCTCCTCCAGTGTGGTATGGTGGATTGCCTCTTAGGCTGAGGATGAACAAGTGCAAAGGAAGAACAGCCTCCTGAGGAGAGGTGTTCTTGGGCTCGATGAGCTTGTGTGGATGAGGATGATCTGAATCTAGATCAGTTGCCTCCTACTGTGGTTGCTAGTCCTATTTAGAGAGGCCCTAGTCCTCTTCCCAAATGTAGGCGGGAAGGGATCCAACAACGGCCAAATTTGAAGGGAGACAACCAGTATAAGTTATCCTGACTAAAGGTGGTCTTCACCTGCCAAAGGCTCTGGTGGTGATGCCGTCTTGGGCTCCACGGTGATCTCCGTCCTGCCGTCCTGCTGGTCTTGGTCTTGTTGCACCGATATGGAAACCTTTGCCTGATGCCTCGGGACTCCTCACCTGCACGTGCCTCTTTAGCACCAAAGAGGAAACGAGTACAATGCGCGCGCTGGCGCCCGCCTGGCCTTGCTCCTCATGGCTTGCATCACAGGAACCTTGCGAGGTGCCCCTCGCCTTGATCTCTCTGCCCCTCGCAAGCCAGCCTGGCGAGGCCGCCCCTGAGAAGGTCTTGTGTCGTCTGCCTCGCAAGGCTTGGCCCCTCGCAAGGGTCTTGAGCGTTTGCTGATGAAGATGGGTCGTACAGGGCCGCTGGTGGAGCCACGCCGTCGGCCGCAGGCAGGTAAGTCTGCGGACCCCCATTTCCAGGACGCCGACAGTAGCCCCCGGGCCCAAGGCGCGCTCGGACTTGGCTTCGAGGCGAAGCCAAGGGGCAAGTGTGGAGCGCCGCTGGCCCCAACAGCCTGCGGCCTTGGTTGACGCATGGCGATTGACGGGACGTGGGCGGCCCTGCTTCCCCATGCAGCCTTGATATCCGCCTGGCTAGGCGGCCACCATGACCTACAAAGTTATTCCCCCATTGCTGACGACGCACTCCTCCAACTCTTCCGCCTTCCCGAAACAATAACCTCCTCTCCCAATCCGACCTGAGCTCGGCCCTCCCCATCGCCATGGCGCCGAGACGAATGAAGAAGGGAAAGAAGAAGTCCCAGTCTTCAGCTGAACCACCTCGGCCATTGAACCTGTCGTGGGTCGGTCGTTGGTGCTCAACCAGGAAGCCATGGACAAGGTCCGCCCAGCGCTCGCCACCGGCTTCAACGAATGGGGAGAGATGGTGGCCTCGCCTGCATCCCGCGCCTCTGTCGATATGACAGCCGCCGAAGTTCAATTCTTCATTAACGCCCTGTGGGCCGGCCTAATTCCTCCTTTCTCCACCTTCTTCAATGACGCGCTTTCCCACTATCAGATCCATATGCTGCACCTAGATCCCCAATCCATCGCCCTTCTTGCCGTCTTCGCCTTTGTCTACGAGGCCATGGTGGGCATTGCTCCTTCCGGGGCCCTACTATGCCATTTCTTCTCGCTGCACCTGACTGATCCTCGGCAAAGCTCGGGATGCTTGAGCTTCCAGGCCGTGGCTACGACGGCCGGCTTGGGGATTGACTTTGAGCTCCCACCGTCTGTGAGCGGGTTTTGGACACGGTGGGTGTTTATGGACGCCAGCGTGCTCAGCCCCCTCCTCTCGCCTCCGTTGGTGCCCGCCGTCCCCAGCTCCGGCTGGGGCCATGAGAGGCTCGCTGACCCACGCCTTGCCTTCGTTTGGCTCCGGTTGAAGAGGCTGAAAGATCTTGGCGTGACCGTGCCCATGGTGATGAAGGAGTTCCTCCGAAGCTGCATCGCTCCACTCCAGCGCCATTCTCGACCGATGTGGGCCTTGTCCAGCAGCAAGGATCGTATGAGGCTCCATGAGTCTGGGCTTCCCCTCGAGGCGCGACGAACGGTGCTTGAGGTCCTGACGGGCGACCCTTCGCCAACCGACATGCCGTAGGAGGGTTGTCTTTTGTACTGCTGCTCGAACAGGGTGGAGTTCGCAAGGCAGATGCCCCCTTTCGATGAGTGGGGGCTGCATCCCGCCAGCCTTGAAGGGCCTCGCGAGAACCCTGTCTTTGTGTTTCCCCTCCTTGCCGCCAGCGCTGAGCTCACCCCAAGAGTGGGCGCAGGAGGGCCAGCGCTCCCGAGGGCTGGAGATGCGACTGTTGCAGTGCCAACACCGCTCGAGGCTCCCGAGGCGCCATCTCCTGGGGCTCATGACCTCCACCCCGAGGTGACGGTTGAGGGGGCGACACGATCCGCCGCTCCTGAGGCCGAAGCCCCTGAAGCCCCGATGGGTCACCATGAGGTGGAGCCCGAGGGCTCCCCTTAGCCCAGCACTCCCGAGGTCGTCCCCTCAGGAGCCTCACCAGCCGTGCCCAGCGCTGGTGGCCGCGTCCAAGGCTTCGGCCAGCTCCGACTGGACTTCAATGCGCTCCGCAAGAGGAAGGGGTCTCCAAGCTGCAGCGGTGATGCCTTCCGGCCATTGAAGCAGAGGAAGTATATTGCCATGGACGAGTGAGTAACTTATCCTTGTAATTTCTTGGGTGCCATCTTCCCTCCCGATCGTGGTTTCTTAGGCCCCACTTCGCCAGGATGACAAAAGTTCCTGAAGAGCAACCTCCTCCTACCTCGCACCCTCCCTTGACTCTAAGTGCCTCGCGCCAGCCCGCCGTGCTCGGCGCGAGATCGGTGGGAGAGATGGGCGTGCCGGCCTGGCGCCTTGATCCTGCGCTCCCGCTGCCCTTCCTTCGTGGCCAGTTCCAGGGTGCGGGAGGTGTGCCGAGGGCTCCACCCCTGGTCATGGATGGTTGCTGGATGGCCTCGATCCTGGCTTCTTCTTCGAGCAATGAGCCCCCACCCATCCCGGCCCCCGCCGAGGCCCAGACGGCAACCGGGGAAGCGGCGGCCTCCAGCCCCGTACTGGGAAGGAGCGACCTGCTTTGGATCCCTTCGGCAACCCCCGTTGGGGTGATGGACCTAGTCGCACGCTCAAGTTTGGCACGAGCGGGGTGTCGTCCGCCACGAGCTCTTCCAGGAGGCGATGGGCGCGCTGAGCCAGCTCGGTGGAGAACTCGTGGATGTTGATGCTCGCCTTGAAGCCGAGGGTCTTCGGCTGGTGGAGGAGTGGCATCAACTAAAGGTGGCTATCAACCTCGTGCTGCTCTAGAGTGAGAACGCCAATGCGAAGGCCGAGGCATCCCTGGCAACCTCGCACGAGGCCAGCTCCCGAGCCTTGGAGGAGGCCAGGGAGGCAGACCATCACCGCGCGACCGCCGAGGAGCGCAGGCGGGAGCTCCAGGCCTTGAACGCCTCCCTGGAGCAGCAGGTGGAGGCACACAGAGCTGCCTTGGTGTCGATGAAGGGTGCACCGTCCGACAAAGAGGAGATCTCAAGGCATGAGGATGCACTATTGCTGGAGTCCACGAAGCGCAGCCTCGAGCTTGAGCGGTTGGAGACGAGGGAGCGCCAAGTCGCCCAAGCAGAGGACGTTGTCGGCGTGCGTGAGGCCAGGGCCCAGGAGGAGGTCGACCGCAGGGTGGCCGAGGCTCGCGCGGACCTTGCTGGCAGGCACGACCTGAAGCTGAAGCTCGTGGAAGCCGAAGTTGTGGGCAGGACCGCTACCCTCAGGTCGAGGCTGGCTGAGGCGGAACAGCGCGAGAAAGCCGCCGTAGCCGCCCTGATCTCAGTGTAGGCCGAGCTGGCCTCCGCCCGTGCCGAGCTGCTCTCGCTCCAGCAGCGGGTTGCCAGTGACGAGTCCTTCGCGCAGCAGAGCCGAGAAGAGGCGCTTCACCGGCAGACGCTGCTGGGCGAGCATGATCCCATGCTTCGGGACCTCAGGATGAGGGCCAATCAAGCGCTTGGTACCATCTGCAATGAGCACGCTCCCCACCCACACGACGGGGACTACGCCGGCCATCTCCGCTTCTTCACCGACGTCGTGACATGCCTGGAGAACCGAGATGATAGGGCTCGTGAGCTTGTGGAGAAAAGAGTCGGGGCCTCCTTGGGCGCGCTTTCTCCCGCGTCTTCAGCCATCTCGTGAACACCAATCCCTACTTCAATTTTGACACCGCCATTGCCCCAGTGCGTGAGGTTGATGACCCACAAGTATAGGGGATCTATCGTAGTCCTTTCGATAAGCAAGAGTGTCGAACCCAACGAGGAGCAGAAGGAAATGATAAGCGGTTTTCAGCAAGGTATTCTCTGCAAGTACAGAAATGAGTGGTAACAGATAGTTTTGTGACAAGATAAATTGTAACGAGCAACAAGTAACAAAAGTAAATAAGGTGCAGCAAGTTGGCCCAATCCTTTTTGTAGCAAAGGACAAGCCGTAACAAACTCTTATAATAGGAAAAGCGCTCCCGAGGACACATGGGAATATCGTCAAGCTAGTTTTCATCACGTTCATATGCTTCGTGTTCGGTACTTTGATAATTTGATATGTGGGTGGACCAATGCTTGGGTGCTCTTCTTACTTGAACAAGCATCCCACTTATGATTAACCTCTATTGCAAGCATCCGCAACTACAACAAAAGTATTAAGGTAAACCTAACCATAGCATGAAACAAGTGGATCCAAATCAGCCCCTTACGAAGCAACGCATAAACTAGGGTTAAAGCTTCTGTCACTCTAGCAACCCATCACCTACTTATTACTTCCCAATGCCTTCCTCTAGGACCAAATAAAGGTGAAGTGTTATGTAGTCGACGTTCACATAACACCACTAGAGGCTAGACAACATACATCTTATCAAAATATCAAACGAATATAAAATTCACATGACTACTAATAGCAAGACTTCTCCCTTGTCCTCAGGAACAAACGTAACTACTCACAAAGCATATTCATGTTCATAATCAGGGGGTAATAATATGCATATAGGATCTGAACATATGATCTTCCACCAAATAAACCAACTAGCGTCAACTACAAAGAGTAATCAACACTACTAGCACCAATCCCGGACTTAGAGACAAGAATTGGATACAAGAGATGAACTAGGGTTTTGAGATGAGATGGTGCTGGTGAAGATGTTGATGGAGATTGCCCTCTCCCGACTAGAGGAGCGTTGGTGATGACGATGGTGATGATTTCCCCCTCCCGGAGGGAAGTATCACCTGCAGAATAACACTGCCGGAGCTCTAGATTGGTTCTGCCAAGGTTCCGCCTTGTGGCGGCAGAGTCTCGTCCCGAAAGGTTGCTTATGATTATTTTCTCATCGAAAGACTTCATATAGGAGAAGATGGACGTTGGAGACCCACCAGGGGGCCCATGAGGTAGGGGGCGCGCCCTAGGAGGGGGGTGCGCCCCCACCCTCGTGAGCAGGGTGTGGGCCCCCTGGACTTCATCTTTGGCGAGGATTTTTCTTTATTTATGTTAAGATATTCTGTGGAGTTTCAGGACTTTTGGATTTGCGCAGAATAGGCCTCTAATATTTGCTCCTTTTCCAGCCCAGAATTCCAGCTGCCGGCATTCTCCCTCTTTATGTAAACCTTGTAAAATAAGAGAGAATAGCCATAAGTATTGTGACATAAAGTGAAATAACAGACCATAATGCAATAAATATTGATATAAAAGCATGATGCAAAATGGACGTATCAACTCCCCCAAGCTTAGACCTCGCTTGTCCTCAAGCGAAAAGCCGATAACAATAAATATGTCCTCATGTTTAGAGGTAGAGGTGTCGATAAAAATAAAATACGGACATGAAGGCATCATCATTATTCTCATAACAGCAACATATATAGATTTTGTCACATGATTACTTATGTTCAAGTGATGATCAATTCACAAAGCAAAAGTATGAATCAGAAACCTTATTGAGCACCAACAAACTATAACCTCAGTCATTGAAGCAATTGCAATTTATCATAACATCGGAAAGAGTCTATGTCAGAGCTAGAAAGCAAGTCCACATACTCAACTATCATCTAGTCCTTCATAATTGCTAACACTCATGCGATACTTGTGGTTACGGAGTTTTAATCAGACACAGAAAGATAGGGGCTTATAATTTTGCCCCACAACCTTTTACCTCAAGGGTAATGTCAACAATAATGGTTCATGCTCCCCTACATCCAATTTTATATATATATATATATATATATATATATATATATATATATATATATATATATATATATCATGTTCTTTCCAACATGCTAAGCTTGCCAAAGGATAAAATGAAAAATAAAAGGTGAAGATCACCGTGACTCTGGCATAAGGTAGAAGATAATAATAAGGATAGGCCCTTTGCAGAGGGAAGCAGAGGTTGCCATGTGCTTTTATGGTTAAATGCATAAAATCTCAATGCGAAAGAACGTCACTTTATATTGCCCCTTGTGATATGAACCTTTATTATGCAGTTCGTCGCTTTTATTACTTTCACATCACAAGATCGTATAAAGCTTGTTTCTCCCACACCAATCAATCATACATATTTAGAGCAATTTTATTGCTTTGCACCGATGACAACTTACTTGAAGGATCTTACTCAATCCATAGGTAGATATGGTGGACTCTCATGGCAAAACTGGTTTAAGGATATTTGGAAGCACAAGTAGTATCTCTACTTGGTGCTGAGAATTTGGCTATCATGAGGGGGAAAGGCAAGCTCAACAAGTTAGAGGATCCATGACAACATACTTTATCTCAGATATAAGAAAGACATAACTCATTACATCGTCTTCCTTGTCCAACATCAACTCTTTTAGCATGTCATATTTTAATGATTGCTTCCAATCATAAAAGATGTCAATGATAATATATCTATATGTGAAACCTCTCTTTCCTTATTACTTCCTATTAATTGCAACGATAACCAAAGCTATGTCTGCCAACTACCAACAACTTTTAATCATCATACTCTTTCTAAGTGAAGTCCTTACTCTCAATAAGATCAACATGAACTTTTTTGTTTCCCCCTTTTTTATTCTTTTTCTTCTTTTCTTTTATTCACCCAAGATCATGGCAAAATAATCAAGCCCTTGAGTCAACACTAATCTTTATTATATATAGCTCACGGACTCGATTACAAAGAGAGATCATAAAGCAAAACTCAAAACTAGATCATGCCATAAACTTTATTCTACTAGATCAAGATACTACTAATAGGATCGAGCTAAGAAAAACGGTAAAGATAGGAGTTGTGATTGTGATACGATACCGGGGCACCTCCCCCAAGCTTGGCAGTTGCCAAGGGGAGTGCCCATACCCATGTGATTATGTCTCCTTTGTTGTTGAAGAGGAAGGTGGTGGTGTTGTTGAGTTAGTTGATGGCATAGCTTTCTCCCTTAATTTGCTTTTGAGGACAGCATTTTGATCCCTCAGATCATCAATCTCCCACTCCAGAGTTAATATGTTTTTGCATAGGTCCTGCTTATTCTCCTGCAAAAGACGAAAAGGGATAAACTCGAACTTTGGTTTGTTTACCCTATGAGGGAGGCTTGACTTTTTGAACTCCACGTGCATGTCCCCAGGTTGAGGTAATGGGGCTTCATTTTCATCGGAGCTCGTCTCCTCCTTCCCCTTGGGTTCATAGTCCTCTTCCTCTTCCTTGGTCCAACCATCGTGCTCCACATCTCCATAGACCTTAGGATTGGCTAAGTAATCATACACATAGTTTCTCCTTCCGAATCTTGAGAAGACATGTTGATCTAATCTGCAACAGGACAGCTCGAAGCGAAAACAGAGGAGATTTGCGTGATACTAGAGTCAAAACCTTCGGGAGGTTATATAATGAATTTTTATCGACCGAAATACGTATTGTGCAAGAAAACAGAGTCCGGAGGGCACACGAGGTGCTCATGAGGTAGGGGGCGCGCCCAGGGGGTAGGGCGCGCCCACCACCCTCGTGGGCCCTCATGTCCTTCCCGGACTGCTACCTATTTTTCTATTTTTCTAAATATTCCAAAACCGAGAAATATGGCATTAAAAATTGTTTTGGAGTCGGTTTACTTACCGTACCACATACCTATTCCTTTTTGGAGTCTGAAATGTTCCGGAAAGTGTCCCTTATGTATTCCTCCGGGGTTACGGTTTCAATAATATTGGTTTCAACTTTTATGGGATTACCTGAGATATAATGTTTGATTCTCTGACCGTTTACCACCTTCGGATTTGTGCCTTCGAAGTTGTTGATTTTTATGGCACCCGAACGATAGACCTCCTCGATAACATAGGGGCCTTCCCATTTAGAGAGAAGTTTTCCTGCAAAAAATCTTAAACGAGAGTTGTATAACAATACATAATCACCTACATTAAACTCACGCTTTTGTATCCTTTTATCATGCCATCTTTTAACTTTTTGTTTAAACAACTTGGCATTTTCATAAGCTTGGGTTCTCCATTCATCAAGTGAGCTAATATCAAATAACCTCTTCTCACCGGCAAGTTTGAAATCGTAGTTGAGCTCTTTAATAGCCCAATATGCCTTATGTTCTAGTTCGAGAGGTAAGTGACATGCTTTTCCATAAACCATTTTATATGGAGACATACCCATAGGATTTTTATATGCAGTTCTGTAAGCCCATAATGCATCATCAAGTTTCTTGGACCAATTCTTTCTAGACCTATTACCAGTCTTTTGCAAAATTAATTTGAGCTCTCTATTGCTCAACTCTACTTGACCACTAGACTGAGGGTGATAAGGAGATGCAATTCTATGATTAACATCATATTTAGCAAGCATTTTACGGAAAGCACCATGAATAAAATGTGAACCACCATCAGTCATTAAATATCTAGGGACTCCAAACCTCGGAAAAATAACTTCCTTAAGCATCTTAATAGAAGTGTTATGATCAGCACTACTAGTTGGAATAGCTTCTACCCACTTAGTAACGTAATCAACAGTAACTAAAATATGAGTGTATCCATTAGAGGCAGGAAAAGGTCCCATATAATCAAAGCCCCAAACATCAAATGGTTCAATAACAAGTGAATAATTCATAGGCATTTCTTGACGTCTACTGATATTACCAATTCTTTGACATTCATCACAAGACAAGACAAACTTACGGGCATCCCTGAAGAGAGTAGGCCAATAAAAACCAGATTGCAATACCTTATGTGCAGTTCTATCTCCAGCGTGGTGTCCTCCATAATCTTCGGAGTGGCACTTGCGTAGGATCTGTTCCTGTTCATGCTCAGGTACACAACGTCTAATAACACCATCTACTCCTTCTTTATAAAGATGTGGGTCATCCCAAAAGTAATGTCTCAAGTCATAGAAAAACTTTTTCTTTTGTTGGTATGTGAAGCTAGGTGGTATAAACTTAGCAACAATATAATTAGCATAATCAGCATACCATGGAGTACTATGAGAAGTACTTATAACATTTAATTGTTCATCAGGAAAGCTATCCTTAATAGGTAGTGGGTCATCAAGAACATTCTCTAACCTAGACAAGTTGTGTGCAACGGGGTTCTCAGCTCCTTTTCTATCAACCATATGCAAATCAAATTCTTGCAGCAGGAGAACCCACCTAATAAGTCTAGGTTTAGCATCTTTCTTTTTCATAAGATATTTAATAGCAGCACGATGAGTGTGAATAGTTACTTTAGAATCAACAATATAGGGTCTAAAATTTTCACAAGCAAATACGACTGCTAAAAGTTCTTTTTCAGTAGTAGCATAATTTCTTTGAGCATTGTATAGAGTATTACTAGCATAATGAATAACATTTAATTTCTTATCAACTCTTTGCCCTAGAATAGGACCTACATCATAATCACTAGCATCACACATAATTTCAAAGGGTAAATTCCAATCAGGTGGCTGAACAACAGGTGCAGAGACTAATGCTTTCTTAAGTATTTCAAATGCTTCTACACAATCATCATCAAAGACAAATGGTATATCTTTTTGCAATAAATTAGTCAAAGGCCGAGAAATTTTTGAGAAGTCCTTAATGAACCTCCTGTAGAATCCGGCGTGACCAAGGAAACTTCTTATACCTTTGATGTCCTTGGGACATGGCATCTTTTCAATAGCATCCACTTTGGCTTTATCAACTTCAATACCTCTTTCGGAAACTTTGTGCCCCAAAACAATACCTTCATTAACCATAAAGTGGCACTATTCCCAATTCAAGACAAGATTAGTTTCTTCACATCTGTGCAAAACTCGATCAAGATTTCTCAAGCAATCATCAAAAGAGGAACCATAGACGGAAAAGTCGTCCATGAAAACCTCACAAATCTTTTCACAAAAGTCAGAGAATATAGCCATCATGCATCTTTGAAAGGTAGCAGGTGCGTTACATAAACCAAAAGGCATACGTCTATAAGCAAAAGTACCAAAAGGGCATGTAAAAGTAGTCGTTGATTGATCTCTAGCCGACACATGTATTTCAGAGAAACCAGAATAACCATCTAGAAAGCAATAATGTGTATGTTTGCATAATCTTTCTAGCATTTGATCAATAAAAGGTAAGGGGTAATGATCTTTCTTAGTAGCTTTATTTAATTTGCGGAAATCAATTATCATCCTATAACCTGTGATAATTCTTTGTGGAATCAATTCATCTTTATCATTAGGAACAACAGTAATACCTCCCTTCTTAGGGACACAATGGACAGGACTTACCCACTGACTATCAGCAACGGGATAAATTATACCTGCCTCTAGAAGCTTGAGTATTTCTTTTCTTACCACTTCTTTCATTTTAGGATTCAGACGTCGTTGAGGATCACGAACTGGTTTGGCATCTGCTTCCAAATTTATTTTATGTTGACATAGAGTGGGACTAATGCCCTTAAGATCATCAAGAGTATATCCAATAGCAGCACAATGCTTCTTCAGAGTTTTCAATAATCTTTCTTCTTCATGCTCTGAAAGGTTAGCACTAATAATAACAGGATATATCTTCTTTTCATCAAGATAAGCATATTTAAGATTATCAGGCAAAGGTTTAAGCTCAAACACTGGATCACCCTTGGGTGGAGGGGGGTCCCCTAAAATCTCAACAGGTAAATTGTGTTGAGGAATAGGTTCTTGTTTAAAGAATACTTCATCTATTTCCCTTCTTTCATTCATGAACATATCATTTTCATGGTCTAACAAATAGTGTTCTAAAGGATCACTAGGAGGTACGACAATAGAAGCAAGACCAATAATATCATCCTTACTAGGCAATTCTTCCTCACGATGTTGTTTACTAAATTTAGAGAAATTAAACTCATGAACCATATCATCCATTCCAATAGTAACAACATTCTTTTCGCAATCTATCTTAGCATTAACAGTGTTCAAGAAGGGTCTACCAAATATAATGGGACAAAAGCTATCTCGCGGAGAAGTAAGAACAAGAAAATCAGCAGGATATTTAGTTTTCCCACACAAGACGTCAACATCCCTAACAATTCCCATCGCTGAAATAGTATCTCTATTGGCAAGTTTAATCGTGACATCAATATCTTCTAACTCAGCAGGTGCAATTTCATGCTTGATTTCTTTATACAAGTCATAAGGTATAACACTAGCACTAGCACCCATATCACATAAGCCATGATAACAATGATCTCCAATTTTAACAGAAATAACAGTACGCCTACCACAAGTCTATGTTTATCTTTATCACAAGGCTTGGCAATTCTAGCAGTTTCACCATTGAACTGAATAACATGCCCATCAATATTATCAGACAAGAGATCTTTAACAATAGCAATATTAGGTTCTACTTTAACTTGCTTAGGGGGTACATAAGTTCTGATATTGCTTTTACGAACAACAGTTGAAGCTTTAGCATGATCCTTTACTCTAATAGGGAAAGGTGGTTTCTCAACATAAGAAGTAGGAAAAATAGGATCATTATAAGTGAAAGTATTTTCTTCAACTTTAATAGGTGCATATACTTTTACTTCTATGGGAGGATGATATTTAAACCACTTCTCCTTAGGGAGATCAACATAGGTAGCAAAAGATTCATAGAAAGAAGCTACTATCTCAGAGTCAAGTCCATATTTAGTGCTAAACTTACGGAAAATATCGGTGTCCATAAAAGATTTAACACAATCAAACTTAGGTGTCATACCTGACTCCTTACCTTCGTCAAGGTCCCAATCTTCAGAGTTGTGTTTAATTCTATCCAATAAATTCCATCTGAATTCAATAGTCTTCATCATAAAAGAGCCAGCACAAGAAGTATCAAGCATGGTGCGATTGTTTTCAGAAAGCCGAGCATAAAAACTTTGCATAATTATTTCTCTCGAGAGCTCATGATTGGGGCATGAATATAACATTGATTTAATCCTCCCCCAAGCTTGAGCGATGCTTTCTCCTTCGCGAGGCCAGAAATTATATATATAACTGCGATCACGATGAACAAGATGCATAGGGTAATACTTTTGATGAAATTCCAATTTCAATCTTTTATAGTCCCACGATCTCGTATCACATAGCCTATACCATATCAATGTGTCTTCCTTCAAAGATAAAGGGAAGATCTTCTTCTTAGCAACATCATCAGGTACACCTGCAAGCTTAAATAATCCACAAACTTCATCCACATACAATAAGTGCTCATCAGGATGCTTTGTTCCATCTCCTGTAAAAGGGTTAGCTAGCAGTCTTTCAATCATACCCGAAGGAACTTCAAAAGGAGTTTCATTTTCAATAGGTTCAGTAGGTTGAGGAGCAACTCTTTTCTCTATTGGACGGGGCGAAGATACCCCGAACAAGCCCCTCAGAGAATTACTTTCCATAGTAACAAGTGACAGTAAATTTCAGCACACTATATAAAAATTTTCCTTACCAAATTCCACCTACCAAAGGCGCTACACTCCCCGGCAACTGCGCCAGAAAAGAGTCTTGATGACCCACAAGTATAGGGGATCTATCGTAGTCCTTTCGATAAGTAAGAGTGTCGAACCCAACAAGGAGCAGAAGGAAATGATAAGTGGTTTTCAGCAAGGTATTCTCTGCAAGTACTGAAATGAGTGGTAACAGATAGTTTTGTGACAAGATAAATTGTAACAAGCAACAAGTAAAAAAAGTAAATAAGGTGCAGCAAGGTGGCCCAATCCTTTTTGTGGCAAAGGACAAGCCGGAACAAACTCTTATAATAGGAAAAGCGCTCCCGAGGACACATGGGAATATCGTCAAGCTAGTTTTCATCACGTTCATATGGTTCGCGTTCGGTACTTTGATAATTTGATATGTGGGTGGACCGGTGCTTGGGTGCTGTTCTTACTTGAACAAGCATCCCACTTATGATTAACCTCTATTGCAAGCATCCGCAACTACAACAAAAGTATTAAGGTAAACCTAACCATAGCATGAAACAAGTGGATCCAAATCAGCCCCTTATGAAGCAACGCATAAACTAGGGTTTTAGCTTCTGTCACTCTAGCAACCCATCATCTACTTATTACTTCCCAATGCCTTCCTCTAGGCCCAAATAATGGTGAAGTGTTATGTAGTCGACGTTCACATAACACTACTAGAGGCTAGACAACATACATCTTATCAAAATATCAAACGAATACCAAATTCACATGACTACTAATAGCAAGACTTCTCCCTTGTCCTCAGGAACAAACGTAACTACTCATAAAGCATATTCATGTTCATAATCAGAGGGGTAATAATATGCATATAGGATCTGAACATATGATCTTCCACCAAATAAACCAACTAGCATCAACTACAAAGAGTAATCAACACTACTAGCACCAATCCCGGACTTAGAGACAAGAATTGGATACAAGAGATGAACTAGGGTCTTGAGATGAGATGGTGCTGGTGAAGATGTTGATGGAGATTGCCCTCTCCCGACGAGAGGAGCGTTGGTGATGACGATGGTGATGATTTCCCCCTCCCGGAGGGAAGTATCCCTCGCAGAACAGCTCTGCCGGAGCTCTAGATTGGTTTCGCCAAGGTTCTGCCTCGTGGCAGCGGAGTCTCGACCCAAAAGGTTGCTTCTGATTTTTTCTCATCGAAAGACTACATATAGGAGAAGATGGACATCGGAGACCAACCAGGGGGCCCACGAGGTAGGGGGCGTGCCCTAGGAGGGGGGTGCGCCCCCACCCTCGTGAGCAGGGTGTGGCCCCCCTGGACTTCATCTTTGGCGAGGATTTTTCTTTATTTATTTTAAGATATTCCGTGGAGTTTCAGGACTTTTGGAGTTGCGCAGAATAGGACTCTAATATTTGCTCCTTTTCCAACCCAAAATTCCAGCTGTCGGCATTCTCCCTCTTTATGTAAACCTTGTAAAATAAGAGAGAATAGCCATAAGTATTGTGACATAAAGTGAAATAACAGTCCATAATGCAATAAATATCGATATAAAAGCATGATGCAAAATGGACGTATCAGAGGTCATCTCGGACAACCTAGCGCGCTGGGTGGACAACAATGTGGATGCTGTGGTTAGGGCCTTTGCTTCCAATGATGACGCGGTGGTGGTTGCGGTGGATGAGGGTGACGTGGTTGATGGCGGTGAAGACAACGCCAGCGACGGCGCCAGCAGCCTGTCCAGAAGCGACTCGGGAGACGAGGCGAGCGACATGTCCGACTGAGCCTGCGCTCCTTTATTTTGAACCTGCATGCAAAAGCTTGGGTACGGCCCCTCACAATGTAAGAGCATTTTGGGGAGGGGGAGCCCCTCATGTAAATAGACTACCACTTTATTCCCTAGGCTAGGCTTAAAGTGCACTTTTGTGTGCTTGCGAGCCCCCTTGCGGGCTTGCTGCCGTAACTTACTTTGGTTCAGTCGGGCTTCAAACTGATTTGGCAGCTGCGGATGTGCATTCCTTCTGAAGAGAGGCCCTCACGAGCTCGCGAGGTTTTGGTTTCCTGAGGGGTCTGCCGGTCCACCCGAGAGGGCCTCGCGAGATACGAGCGCCAGTAATGGCGTGGTGCGCACGTAGTGCGTGTACGCCGCTGCCAGCCCCCACTCGCGAGGTGCTCGGAAGGGGGGAGATAGAGGATGCAAATCTCAAACAAAACACGAATCCAGAAACTCACGAAATCAACACGAACGAGAAAGAATGCCCCCTATGATTGCCAATGGAAATACAACTTCAAATTCAAGATCAAAGGCTGCAAATCTGAGCTACAGAAAAGAGGTCAAAAGCAAATGGCTGCGTTCGGCACCTAGCTAGTCTTCTTGTCTTCCCACTAGCACGGAGCTAAGTGCTTTCACTGGCTATGAGCATAGTCATTCGGGGACAGTGCCGACGGCCAGCGCGGAGCATGGTGCTTCCACTAGGACGTGGGCGGGAGCCTCCGAGGCCCGAGGGCGGCACTCCGGAGACTCCGGGGCGTGTACATCCCCACTCATTATTACGTGAGAGTGTCACGGGCAGAGACCTTCACAGGCGTGAGCCTTGCTTCATATCGCCAGACGAGGGGCCCACCTTGAGCCGCCCTCGACCACCGTTGGGGCATCCAGAAACCAGGATGATGCCAAGGGGCAAAGGGGACGCTAGCGGCACCCTCGGCGACCACGGGCCCTCTGCCGGGGGGGAAGGCTCGCTAGTGCCTCCCCGGCAGAGGACCTACCTCCGAGCGACGCCTTGCTCCGCGCGGTGCGGGGAGGGGCCTTGCTCCCGGCTCCTCCCACGCAACCCCTAGTGCGCTTCCCCTGGTGGAAGGGGGGTTGCCGTGCTGGGGCCGTCATCCACCGCTGCTACCTGATTCACTTGCGACTCATGGTTAGCGTAAGCCTGCTCCTGAGAGTTTAGTGGTACCCTGCAGCTGTTATCGCCGGCGGGGTCGGTGAGGCTCCCGGGTGGCTCCTGGAAGGCCTCAACTTCCAGCGCCTCCTCTTCCCAACCCGGCTCGAGGAATGAGCCGGGGTCATCTTCCAGCATGTACTCCTGGTCCACCATGCGGGGCACATAGGCCTCCGGAGCCGTTTCCCCATAAACCCCGCCGAAGTGCCCCGCGCTCCACGTCATCGGGCCCAACACGCAGCCCCGAGGATGGAAGGCCGGCATCTTGCTAGGGCCGTAGGGGGCAACACTCACGACTGTGCCCACCGGGGGAGGCATACATGCGGCTGGGTACCCGGCTCCACTTGCTGCGTCGCTGCTAATGAGCCCTCCTGGTGCGACTGGGAGCGTGCGGGCGCGGTGAGGCCCACCGTGTGATATGGCCACAGCTTGAGGCATAGGTACGTAGCAGAAAGGCGGCGTACCCCTGGTCGCGATGTCCAGCAGCTTGGCGACGCGTTCCAGCAACGCATCGCATCCACTCTCTGCTAGTCGGCACTGCAGCAGCTCCCGCACCACTATGAGTGCGGCCCTCATGTTTGCTTGCTCCCGTCGGGTGTGCGGCACCGTCGCTGCGGCATAGCTTGAGGCCCTTGCGGCAGCCCACGTGCGCCGCGTGGTATGGGTGGAAGGCGTCGGACCACACCGCCCGCGCCCCGCGGCGTTTGGCGGTGCGTGTGTCGGCTGGAGCGTGGAGTTGAGGTCTTCTTGGGCGGACAATGCCGGCCGGGCAGGCCAAGCCGCCCAGTGGTCGGCGTTGGCCCCCGGGTCGCCGGACATCGGCGCTGCAGAGTGCTGGCGGGTCTGCTGATGGAAGAGGGGCTTCGCCGCAACCCCTACCTGGCACGCCAAATGTTGGATTTCGGGTTCCGGCAAAACCTTGAGGTTCGAACTCTAGGGTGCGCATGAAGATCTCTCCCCCTAGCTCACGCTCTCACCACAATCTCAAAGCTCAGCACGTCGAACTCGCAGAACAAGGGACACATGGTTTATATTGGTTCGGGCCACCGATGTGGTGTAATACCCTCCTCTAGTATGGTATGGTGGATTGCCTCTTGGGCTGAGGATGAACAAGTACAAAGGAAGAACAACCTCCTGAGGAGAGGTGTTCTTGGACTCGATGAGCTTGTGTGGATGAGGATGATCTGAATCTGGGTCAGTTGCCTCCTACTGTGGTGGCTAGTCCTATTTATAGAGGCCCTGGTCCTCTTCCCAAATGTAGGCGGGAAGGGATCCAACAACGGCCAAATTTGAAGGGAGACAACTAGTACAAGTTATCCTGACTAAAGGTGGTCTTCGCCTGCCAAAGGCTCTGGTGGTGACGCCATCTTGGGCTCCATGGTGACCTCCTCCTGTCGCCCTGCTGGTCTTGGTCTTGTTGCACTGATATGGAAACCTTTGCCTGATGCCTCGAGACTCCTCGCTTGCGCCTGCCTCTTTAGCACCAAAGAGGAAACAAATACACTACGCGCCCTGGCGCCCGCCTGGCCTTGGTCCTCATGGCTTGTGTCACAGGAACCTACCGAGGTGCCCCTCTCCTTGATCTCTCCGCCCCTCGTGAGCCAGCCTAGCGAGGCAGCCCCCGAGGAGGTCTTGCGTCATCCGCCTCGCGAGGGTCTTGAGCGTTTGCTGATGAAGATGGGCCGTATAGGGCCGCTGGTGGAGCCACGCCGTGGGCTGCAGGGAGGCAACTCTGGGGACCCCCATTCCCAGGACGCCGACAGCGTAAGTAATTCCCTCAATTTTGAGAACAAAGGTATCAATCCAGTAGGAGAAAATGCACAAGCCACCGAATACCTGCACAAACAAACACCAACTTGCAACTAACGCGACAAAGGGGTTGTCAATCCCTTCACGGTTATTCGCAAAGTGAGATCTGATAGGGATAGATAAACAGTAAAGTAATTTTTTTGGTTTTTTTGGTTTATGGAACAGAAAGTAAAGATTGCAAAATAAAGGAACGGCGACAGAGATTGTAAAGTTGACGGAAAACTAATATTATGTAAAATAGACCCGGGGGCCATAGGTTTCACTAGAGGCTTCTCTCAAGATAGAATTTATTACGGTGGGTGAACAAATTACTGCCGAGTAATTGATAGAAAAGCGCAAAGTTATGACGATATCTAAGGCAATGATCATGAATATAGGCATCATGTCCGTTTCAAGTAGACCAAAACGATTTTGCATCTACTACTATTACTCCATACATCAACCCCTATCCAGCATGCATCTGGAGTATTAAGTTCATAAAGAACGGAGTAACGCTTTAAGCAAGATGACATGATATAGAGGAATTAACTCAAGCAATATGATGAAAACCCCATCCTTGTATCCTCAATGGCAACATTACAATACGTGCCTTGTTGCCCCTACTGTCACTGGGAAAGGACACCGCAAGATTGAATCCAAAGCTAAGCACTTCTCCCATTGCAAGAAAAACCAATCTAGTTGGCTAAACCAAATCGATAGTTCGAAGAGACTTGCAAAGATATCAAATCATGAATATAATAATTTAGAGGAGATTCAAATAATATTCATAGAGAAGCTGATCATAAATCCCCAATTCATCGGATCTCGGCAAACACACCGCAAAGGAGTATTACATCGAATAGATCTCCAAGAACATCGAGGAGAACTTTGTATTGATAATCAAAGAGAGAGAAGAAGCCATCTAGCTACTAGCTGTGGACCCGTAGGTCTGAAGTAAACTACTCACGCTTCATCGGAGAGGCAATGGTGTTGATGTAGAAGCCCTCCTTGATCGAATCCCCCTCCGGCAGGATGCCGGAAAAGGCCCCAAGATGGGATCTCAAGGGTACAGAAGGTTGCGGCGGTGGAAAAGTGGTTTCGTGGCTCCCCTGGATGTTTTTAGGGTATAAGAGTATATATAGGAGGAAGATCTAGGTCAAGGGGTCTACGAGGGGGCCACAAGGTCGGGGGCGCGCCCTTCACCCTTGTGGCCACCTTGTGGCTCTTCTCACTTGCACTCCAAGTCTCATGGGTGTCTTCTGGTCCAAGAAAACTCACCACGAAAGTTTTATTCTGTTTGGACTCCGTTTGGTATTCCTTTTCTGCGAAACTCTAAAACAAGGAAAAAACAGAAACTGGCACTAGGCTTCGGGTTAATAGCTTAGTCAGAAAAATCATATAAAATAGCATATTAATGCATATAAAACATCCAAAACAGATAATATAATAGCATGGAACACTCAAAAATTATAGATACGTTGGAGACGTATCAAGCATCTCCAAGCTTAATTCCTGGCCGTCCTCGAGTAGGTAAATGATAAACATAGAATCTTTGATGTGGAATGCCACCTAACATATTTATCCATGTAATTCTCTTTATTGTGGCATGAGTGGTCAGATTCGTAAGATTCAAAACAAAAGTTTGTATTGACATAAAAACAATAATACTTCAAGCATACTAACAAAATAATTATGTCTTCTCAAAATAACATGGACAAAGAAAGCTTATCCCTACAAAATCATATAGTCTGGCTATGCTCCATCTTCATCACACAAATATTTAAATCATGCACAACCTTGATGACAAGCCAAGCAATTGTTTCATACTTTTGACGTTCTCAAACTTTTTCAACTTGCACGCAATACATGAGCGTGAGCCATGGACATAGCACGATAGGTGGAATAGACAGTGGTTGTGAAGAAGACAAAAAGAAGGAGATAGTCTCACATCAACTAGGCGTATCAAAGGGCTATGGAGATGCCCATTAATAGATATCAATGTGAGTGAGTAGGGATTGCCATGCAACGGATGCACTAGATCTATAAGTTTATGAAAGCTCAAAAAAGACACTAAGTGAGTGTGCATCCAACTCGCTTGCTCACGAAGACCTAGGGCAATTTGAGGAAGCCCATCATTGGAATATACAAGCCAAGTTCTATAATGAAAAATCCCACTAGTATATGAAAGTGATATCATAAGAGACTCTCTATCATGAAGATCATGGTGCTACTTTGAAGCACAAGTGTGGTAAAAAGAATAGTACCATTGTCCCTTCTCTCTTTTTCTCTCATTTTATTTATTTGGGCCTTCTCTCATTTATTGGCCTCTTTTTTTTGTCCGGAGTCTCATCCCGACTTGTGGGGGAATCATAGTCTCCATCATCCTTTCCTCACATGGGACAATGATCTAATAATGAAGATCATCACACTTCTATTTACTTACAACTCAAGAATTACAACTAGATACTTAGAACAAAATATGAATCCATGTGAATGCCTCCGGCGGTGTACCGGGATGTGCAATGAATCAAGAGCGACATGTATGAAAAATGATGAACGGTGGCTTTGCCACAAATACGATGTCAACTACATGATCATGCAAAGCAATATGACAATGATGGAGAGTGTCATAATAGACAGAACGGTGAAAGGTTGCATGGCAATATATCTCGGAATGGCTATGGAAATGCCATAATAGGTAGGTATGGTGGCTGTTTTGAGGAATGATATGTGGTGGGTTTATGGTACTGGTAAAAGTTGCGCGGTACTAGAGAGGCTAGCAATGGCGGAAAGGTGAGAGTGCGTATAATCCATGGACTCAACATTAGTCATAAAGAACTCACATACTTATTGCAAAAATCTATTAGTCATCAAAACGAAGTACTACGCGCATGCCCCTAGGGGGATAGATTGGTAGCAAAAGACCATCGCTCGTCCCCGACCGTCACTCATAAGGAAGACAATCAAAAAATAAATCGTGCTCCGACTTCATCACATAACGGTTCACCATACGTGCATTCTAAGGGACTCACAAACTTTAACACAAGTATTTCTCAAATTCAAAACTACTTACTAGCATGACTCTAATATCACCATCTTCATATCTCAAAGCAATCATAAGGAATCAAACTTCTCATAGTATTCAATGCACTTAATATGAAAGTTTTTATTATATCCTTCTTGGATGCCTATCATATTAGGACTAATTTCATAACCAAAGAAAATTACCATGCTGTTTAGAGACTCTCAAAATAATATAAGTGAAGAACGAGAGTTCATCAATTTCTATAAAATAAAATCACCGCCGTGTTCTAAAAAGATATAAGTGAAGCACTAGAGCAAATTTTGCCTAGCTCAAAAGATATAAGTGAAGCGCATAGAGCATTCTAATAAATCACGATTCATGCATGTCTCTCTCAAAAGGTGTGTACAGAAAGGATGATTGTGGCAAACTAAAAAGGAAAGACTCAAATCATACAAGATGCTCCAAGCAAAACACATATTATGTGGTGAATAAAAATATAGCATCAAGTTAAGTTACCGATAGACGAAGACGAAAGAGGGGATGCCTTCCCGGGGCATCCCCAAGCTTAGGCTTTTTGACATCCTTGAATATTACCTTGGGTGGCCTTGGGCATCCCCAAGCTTAGGCTCTTGCCACTCTTTATTCCATACTCCATCAAATCCTTACCCGAAACTTGAAAACTTCACAACACAAAACTGCAATCGAAAATCTCATAAGCTCCGTTAGTATAAGAAAATAAATCACCAGTTTTGGTAATGTTGTGAACTCATTCTTTATTTATATTGGTGTAATATCTACTGTATTCCAACTTTTCCAAGGTTCATACCCCTGATACTAGCCATAGATGCATCAAAATAAGCAAACAACACGCGAAAAACAGAATCTGTCAAAAACAGAATAGTCTATAGAAATCTGAATATTTCGAATACTTCTGTAACTCCAACAAACCTGAGAAAATAGCCAATCCTGGATAATTTGTTTATTAATCTTCTGGAAAAAGAATGAGTATTTTATCACGTTCCTGCTAAGAATAAGAATTGTTTTCATGAGCGCAAAAGTTTCTGTTTTTCAGCAAGATCAAATTAAGTATCATCGTAGGCTATCCCATAGGTCTTACTTGGCACAAACACTAATTAAAACACAAAACCACATATAACCAGAGGCTAGATGATTTATTCAAAGCAAAAAAGGACCTAAAAAGCAAGAACAAAAATAAAATTGGGTTGCCTCCCAAGAAGCGCTATTGTTTAACGCCCTTAGCTAGGCATACAAACATGAATAGATCTTAGTATTCTCATCTTCGGTATTCAATTCTTTTCTCATCAAGTCTTCCAAAACTCTTCTAAGTAATTATATTATTTCTTTTATCTCCCTCCTAGTAGATGAACTTAGATCATGAAAGGGACTTTGATTGGTAATCTTAACATTCATAAACCCATAATCGGGATCATCCCCGTAAATATCATCATATAAAATACGTAGCTTGTTTCTAACGGGTTCCTTCATCACTTTATTCAACCAATCCCTATTAAATCCTACACAAATCCCTATAGTTATCCAATCAAATTCTTCAAAAGTTTCAAGATACAAAGCTTGAGAGATCTCAGAATGGGGAACCCTTTTCCTAAGATTTTCACTATAAGTTTGATAATCCCTAGATTCCAAACTTCGAATAATTTATTTATCATGAAGGATGTCAATAATTGGAGGGTGTTCAACATACTTTTTATAGAAGGCAAAAATATCCCTAGCTTCTTGGATAATAAAATCAAATTCACACATAAGGACAACAGTAGCAATCTTTTTATCTATAGGGTGATTGATTTTAGGGAGTTCATAAAACACTGTTTGCAAAGCAGGACGAAGATGCACAAATTTTCTTTCTAATTTCTCAACAAGCATCACAGTGGCATCAACATAACAATTTGTCTCAAGAAGAATAGTTCTTTTATTAATAGGCAAGGATCCGGTACAATCAAAGAATTCTTGAATATACTTTTCCCTATGATATTGCCACCTCCTATACGAAAGATTTTAGTGTTTTAATTAGGAGGCTTTTCAGCTCCGGGATCCCAAGAGCAAGTTTCAAGATTCTCCTCGAGATTTTCAGTGATAACATCCCCAATTTCAGACATGGTGGCGAAAAAGGAGCAAGCTGAAAAGATGAACGAAAGAGGAGTGAAGAAAAGGCAAATCTTTTCGAATTTTTTTTAGAAGTGGGGCAGAGGAAAATGAGAGGCGAATGGCGAATAATGTAATGTGAGAGATGAGATTTTATGATGGGTACTTGGTATGTCTTGTCTTGGTGTAGATCTCCCCGACAACAGCACCAGAAATCCTTCTTGCTACCTCTTGAGCTTGTGTTGGTTTTTCACTTGAAGAGGAAAGGGTGATGCAGCAAAGTAGCGTAAGTATTTCGCTTAGTTTTGAGAACCAAGGTATCAATCCAGTAGGATACAACACACAAGCCACTAAATACGTGCACAAGCAAACACAGAATTTCAACCAACATGACAAAGGGGTTGTCAATCCCTTCACGGTTATTCGCAAAGTGAGATCTGATAAAGATAGATACACGGTAAAGTAATATTATTGGTATTTTTGGTTTATGGAACAGAAAGTAAAGATTGCAAAATAAAGGAACGGCGACAGAGATTGGAAAGTTGAGGGAAAACTAATATGATGTAAAATAGACTTGGGGGCCATAGGTTTCACTAGAGGCTTCTCTCAAGATAGAACTTATTACGGTGTGTTAAAAATATACTGCCAAGCAATTGATAGAAAAGCGCAAAGTTATGACGATATCTAAGGCAATGATCATGAATATAGGCATCACGTCCGTGTCAAGTAGACCGAAATGATTCTGCATCTACTACTATTACTCCACACATCGTCCGCTATCCAGCATGCATCTAGAGTATTAAGTTCATAAAGAACGGAGTAACGCTTTAAGCAAGATGACATGATGTAGAGGAATTAACTCAAGAAATATGATAAAAACCCCATCCTTTTATCCTTGATGGCAACAATACAGTATGTGCCTTGCTACCCCTACTACCGCAAGATTGAACCCAAAGCTAAGCACTTCTCCCATTGCTAGAAAAACCAATCTAGTTGGCCAAACCAAATCGATAGTCTGAAGAGACTTGCAAAGATATCGAATCATGCATATAAGAATTCAGAGGAGATTCAAAAATATTCATAGATAAGCTGATCATAAATCCACAATTCATCGGATCTCGGCAAACACACCGCAAAAGAGTATTACGTCGAATAGATCTCCCAGAACATCAAGGAGAACTTTGTATTGAGAATCAAAGAGAGAGAGAACAAGCCATCTAGCTACTAGCTATGGACCTGTAGGTCTGAAGTAAACTACTCATGCTTCATCGGAGAGGCAATGGTGTTGATGTATAAGCCCTCCGTGATTGAATCCCCCTCCGACAGGATGGTGGAAAAGGCCCCAAGATGGGATCTCACGGGTACAAAAGGTTACAGCGATGGAAAAGGGGTTTTGTGGCTCCCCTGGATGTCTTTAGGGTATAAGAGTATATATAGGAGGAAGATCTAGGTCAGGGGTTCTACGAGGGGCCCACAAGGTCGAGGGGCGCGCCCTACCCCCCTGGGCGTGCCCTCAACCCTTGTGGCCGCCTCGTGGGTCTTCTAACTTGCACTCCAAGTCTCCTGGGTGTCTTCTGGTCCAAGAAAAATCATCGCAAAAGTTTTATTCCGTTTGGTATTCCTTTTCTGCGAAACTCTAAAACGAGGAAAAAAACAAAAATTGGCACTAGGCTCTAGGTTAATAGGTTAGTCCCAAAATCATATAAAATAGCATATTAATTCATATTAAACATCCAAAACAGATAATATAATAGCATGGAACAATCAAAAATTATAGATACGTTGGAGACGTATCAGTGCGTAGCACTCTGAAGAGGCGTGCTTCCTGGAATTCCTGCTAGATATCTTATCGGGCTTCTTACTCTTCTTTTCCTTGGCGGGAGCTGTGGCCTTGATGGTCTCCGTTGCAACCACATCTCTGTAAAGCTTGTCAACACATATGACTGCATCTTTCTTGTCGGAGTTGATGGAAATGACACTCATTGGCCCTAGCATCTTCAATGTGTTATACGCATAGTGGGATGTTGCCATCAATTTAGCCAATGCAGGGCGACCAAGAATTCCATTGAATGGCAAGGGGATCTTAACAACATCAAACACTATTTTCTCTGTTCTATAGTTCCGTTCCCTGCCAAACGTCACTGGTAGCGTGATCTTCCCCTTGAGTTGGCTCCTTCCCGGTTTATTTCCTTGAATGTCTCGGTTTCTTGAGCTCTTCCTCAGGGATCTGCAGCCTCTCGATCACTTTGGGAGAGATCAAGTTCAAGCAAGCCCCACTGTCAACTAACACTTTCGTGACCTTGAGGTTGCAGATCGTTGGTGAAACTAACAACGGCAAGCACCCGACCACTGTGGTGTGATCAGGGTGGTCCTTGGCATAAAAAATGATATGCGTGTGGGACCACTTAAGGGGCTTCTCATCATGTGCTGTCGGCTCCGCCGCATTGACTTCGCGTGCCCACTGTTTAAGCTGGCGGTGAGAGGAATGCAAAGATGCACCCCATGTTGGAAATATGCCCTAGAGGCAATAATATTGTATTATTATACTTCCATATTCATAGTTAAGAGTTTATATTCCATGCTATAACTGCTATGATCCTGGAATATACGATTCAGTGGAAAACTCATATGCACATGTGGAATGATAAATGATAACAATAGGTTCCCAGTCTTGCCTCTAAGACTGGCTCAAGTGTTGTTGGTGATCATGTTTTCCGGATCTTAGGATATCGTCAAGTGTAACAATAGTCCTAAGACAAGATTGAGGGTATGACGTTAGAAGAACAATCATATTGAATCGACCCAATGCTTGTTTGTTATACTTTGTGATTATATCGTCTAAAATGATCTGTTATAACACAGAGTGTTAGCATGTGTTTTAGTTACTCAGACCATGAGAGTATCTCGGTGTCGGTGCAACAAACCCCAGGTATGTTGCCCAACTATGCATAGGCACAAGATCAAGATTGAAGCACCAGAACAAGCCAGAGATTGAAGAACCAAGAGATTTGAAGAACCAACATGCAGCTCACAGAGACCGAGATCAAGCCAAAGGAACATGATATCAGCAAGAGAAGGGCCTCCCTTGCTGGGCAGGCGAGCCCGGCAAGGGGCGAGGCCACCACCAGAACCAAGCAACCTAGACTCCCTGCCAGAGCTTGCCGGGTCTCGCGGGGGCTGAACCACCCCGCTAACCACTCAAGCATGACCCCGTCGTCAATCAGTGCGGTGTCAAGCCGTAAGATCATTAAGTGCAGCCATTCGCCACATGGCAGCCATCTCCTACAGAAGCAACTCACAAATGACACCCGTCCTGCGATGTGTCGAGAGAACAGATGCGGAGCTAGCGAGATAGCCTGGCAGGCCTTGCCGAGCAGCCAGTGATGTGACACTAAGCGGTGCATTCAATGCACCCTGTCAGGCTGTAGAGTTAGGTATGATAGCACTGTTTGCTATCATATCAGTGGATAATGACCACTTTGCCATTGTGGTGACCCCTTTAATCTATCAAATGAGGCCCATGGCACTCGTAGGAGGGTTAGAGGGTTAGAAAGTTGACAAGCCCAAGCCACTACACGCGTATAGTCGCTGCAGCCCCGAGGCAACCCTTGCCGGGAAAGTGTACTATGCACCACCACATCCATTTCATCATCAATCCACCAAAGCAGGAGTAGGGTCTTACGCCTCCTGGCGCCCCGAACCTGGGTAAACTGTTCGTGTGCTTCCTGATGTGCTGTTGTGCGCTGATCTGCTCTTTGTGCAACGCGACGTCCCCCCGCCGAACCAGCAAGGGGCCACCCGGTCCCATAGGTGGACGTGGATATCCCGCCACACTCGGTCGCTTCCTACCAGATGGTGGGCTTTGGGTTGCTCAAACGTCATCTGTAACGAGGTCATCATAACGACAACTTTCAGGTTCACCAGAAAGTTTGACAAGTGAAAAGATAGCTCAAGAGTGGGATTTGCTCCTCTGACGATGGAGAGATATTCTGAGGGCCCTCTTGGTGTGACGGCATCCATCATCGTCTGGCCAGATGATACGTCTCCAACGTATCTATAACTTTTGATTGCTTCATGATATATTATCTACTATTTTGGACCATATTGGGCTTTATTTGCCACTTTTATATTACTTTTGGGACTAACCTATTAACCGGAGACCCAGCCTAGAATTGCGATTTTTTTGCCTATTTCAGTGTTTCAAAGAAACGGAATATCAAACGGAGTCCAAACGGAATGAAACCTTCGGGAACGTGATTTTCTCAACAAATATGATCCAGGAGACTTGGACCCTCCGTCAAGAAAGGAGGGAGGTGGCCATGAGGGTGGAGGGCATGCCCCCCCTAGGGCGCGCCCCCTGCCTTGTGGGCCCCCCTTTGCTCCACCGACGTACTCCTTCCTCCTATATATACCTACGTACCCCCTAACGATCAGAACAGGAGCCAAAAACCTAATTCCACCGTCGCAACCTTCTGTACCCACGAGATCCCATCTTGAGGCCTGTTCCGGAGCTCCGCCGGAGGGGGCATCCACCACGGAGGACTACATCATCATAGCCCCTCCGATGAAGTGTGAGTAGTTTACCTCAGACCTTCGGGTCCATAGTTAGTAGCTATATGGCTTCTTCTCTCTTTTTGGATCTCAATACAATGTTCTCCCCCTCTCTCGTGGAGATCTATTTGATGTTATCTTCTTTGTGCGGTGTGTTTGTTGAGACCGATGAATTGTGGGTTTATGATCAAGTTTATCTATGAACAATATTTGAATCTTCTCTAAATTCTTTTATGTATGATTGGTTATCTTTGCAAGTCTCTTCGAATTATCAGTTTGGTTTGGCCTACTAGATTGGTTCTTCTTGCAATTGGAGAAGTGCTTAGCTTTGGGTTCAATCTTGCGGTGTCCTTTCCCAGTGACAGTAGGGGCAGCAGGGCACGTATTGTATTTTTGCCATCGAGGATAACAAGATGGGGTTTCTATCATATTGCATGAATTTATCCCTCTACATCATGTCATCTTGCTTAAGGCGTTACTCTGTTTCTTGAACTTAATACTCTAGATGCATGCTGGATAGCGGTCGATGAGTGGAGTAATAGTAGTAGATGCAGGCAGGAGTCGGTCTACTTGTGTCGGACGTGATGCCTATATACATGATCATACCTAGATATTGTCATAACTATGCTCAATTTTGTCAATTGCTCAACAGTAATTTGTTCACCCACCGTAGAATACTTATGCTCTTGAGATAAGCCACTAGTGAAATCTATGGCCCCCGGGTCTATTCTCATCATATCAATCTTCCATCACTTTATTATCGCTTTACTTTTTTACTTTGCCCTTTTATTTTACTTTGCATCTTTAGACCAAAAATACCAAAAATATTATCTATCATCTCTATCAGATCTCACTCTCGTAAGTGACCATGAAGGGATTGACAACCCCTAATCGCGTTGGTTGCATTGAGCTATTTGTTTTGTGTAGGTACGAAGGACTCGCGCGTAGCCTCCTACTGGATTGATACCTTGGTTCTCAAAAACTGAGGGAAATACTTAGTCTACTCTGCTGCATCACCCTTTCCTCTTCAAGGAAATCCAACGCAGTGCTCAAGAGGTAGTAGGAAGATTTCTGGCGCCATTACCGGGGAGGTCTATGCAAAAGTCAACATACCAAGTACCCATCACAACCCCTTATCTCTCGCAGTACATTATTTGCCATTTGCCTCTCGTTTTCCTCTCCCCCACTTCACCCTTTCCATTTTATTCGCCCTCTCTTTTCCGTTTGCCTTTTTCTCGCTTGCTTTTTGTTTGCTCGTGTGTTGGATTGCTTGTTTGTCACGATGGCTCAAGATAATACCAAATTGTGTGACTTTGCCAATACCAACAATAATGATTTCCTTAGCACTCCGATTGCTCCTCTTACCAATACTGAATCTTGTGAGATCAATACTGTTTTGTTGAATCTTGTTATGAAAGATCAATTCGCCGGCCTTCCTAGTGAAGATGCCGCTACTCATCTAAATAGCTTCGTTGATTTATGTGATATGCAAAAGGAGAAAGATGTCGATAATGATATCGTTAAATTGAAGCTATTTCCTTTTTCTCTTAGAGATTGTGCTAAAGCTTGGTTTTCGTCTTTGCCTAAAAATAGTATTGATTCTTGGAACAAGTGCAAAGATGCTTTTATCTCTAAGTATTTTCCTCCCGCTAAGATCATCTCTCTTAGAAACTATATTATGAATTTTAAGCAACTTGATCATGAACATGTTTCACAAGCTTGGGAGAGAATGAAATTAATGATTCGTAATTGTCCTACTCATGGTTTGAATTTGTGGATGATTATACAAAAAATTTATGCCGGATTGAATTTTGCTTCTAGAAATCTTTTAGATTCGGCCCCGGGAGGCACTTTTATGGAAATGACTTTAGGAGATGCTACTAAACTCCTAGATAATATAATGGTTAATTATTCTCAATGGCACACCGAAATATCTATTAATAAAAAAGTGCATGCGATAGAAGAAATCAATATTTTGAGTGGAAATATGAATGAACTTATGAAATTATTTGCTACTAAGAGTGTTTCTTCTGATCCTAATGATATGCCTTTGTCTACTTTGATTGAGAATAATAATGAATCTATGGATGTGAATTTTGTTGGTAGGAATAATTTTGGTAACAACGCGTATAGAGGGAATTTTTATCCTAGGCCTTATCCTAGTAATCCTTCTAATAATTATGGAAATTCCTACAACAACTCTGATGGAAATTTTTAATAAGATGCCCTCTGAATTTGAGACTAGTGTTAAAGAGTTTATGAATTCGCAAAAGAATTTCAATGATTTGCTTGAAGAGAAATTGCTTAAAGTTGATGAATTGGCTAGGAACGTTGATAGAATTTCTCTTGATGTTGATTCTTTAAAGCTTAGATCTATTACTCCTAAGCATGATATCAATGAGTCTCTCAAAGCCATGAGAATTTCCATTGATGAGTGCAAGGAAAGAACCGCTAGGATGCGTGCTACGAAAGATGCCTTTATTAAAGCGTGTTCTTCCAATTCCTATGCAATCAAGATGAAGATCTAAAAGTTATTGATGTGTCTCCTATCAAATCTTTGTTTTGCAATATGAATCTTGATGAGACTGAATATGATCCACCTTTACCTAGAAGGCGTTCCAAAAATTCGGAGTTTTTAGATCTTGATGATGAAATTGATAAAAGTGGGATTGAAAGGGATAAAACCCTAGAAGTTGCTAAACCCACTATTTTGGACTTCAAGGAATTTAATTATGAAAGTTTCTCTTTAATTGATTGTATTTCCTTGTTGCAATCTGTGCTAAATTCTCCACATGCTTATAGTCAAAATAAAGCGTTTACCAAACATATCGTTGATGCCTTGATGCAATCTTATGAAGAAAAACTTGAGTTGGACGTTTCTATCCCTAGAAAACATTATGATGAGTGGGAACCAACTAGTAAAATTAAGATTAAGGATCATGAATTTTATGCTTTATGTGATTTGGGTGCTAGTGTTTCCACTATTCCCAAAACTTTGTGTGATTTGCTAGATTTCCTCGATTTTGATGATTGCTCTCTAAACTTGCACCTTGCGGATTCCACTATTAAGAAACCTATGGGAAGAATTAATGATGTTCTTATTCTTGCAAATAGGAATTATGTGCCCGCAGATTTTATCGTTCTTGATATAGATTGCAATCCTTCTTGTCCTATTATTCTTGGTAGACCTTTCCTTAAACGAGTGGTGCAATTATTGATATGAAGGAAGGGAATATTAGATTCCAATTTCCATTAAAGAAAGGAATGGAACACTTCCCTAGGAAGAAAATAAAATTACCGTATGAATCTATCATGAGAGCCACTTATGGATTGCCTCCAAAGATGGCAATACCTAGATCTATCCTTGCTTTATGCCTAGCTAAGGGCGTTAAACGATAGCGCTTGTTGGGAGGCAACCCAATTTTATTTTAGTTTTTTGCTTTTTGTTTCTGTTTAGGAATAAATAATCCATCTACATTATGTTTAGATGTGGTTTTATGTTTTAATTAGTGTTTGTTCCAAGTTAAACCTATAGGATCTTCTTGGATGATAGTTATTTGATCTTGCTGTAATTTCCAGAAACTTTCTGTTCACGAAAACAATTGTTAAAAATCACCAGAACGTGATAAAATAGTGATTAAAATTTCTGCTGATAAATAAACAAATTTCCTAGGTCTTCCTATTTTGGATGATTTTTTTGAGTTCCAGAAGTTTGCGTTAGTTACAGATTACTACAGACTGTTCTGTTTTTGACAGATTCTGTTTTTCGTGTGTTGTTTGCTTATTTTGATGAGTCTATGGCTAGTAAAATAGTTTATAAACCATTGAGAAGTTGGAATACAGTAGGTTTAGCACCAATATAAATAAAGAATGAGTTCATTACAGTACCTTGAAGTGGTGTTTTGTTTTCTTTCGCTAACGGATCTTACGAGATTTCTGTTAAGTTTTGTGTTGTGAAGTTTTCAAGTTTTGGGTGAAATATTTTGATGGATTATGGAACAAGGAGTGGCAAGAGCCTAAGCTTGGGGATGCCCATGGCACCCCAAATATAATCCAAGGACACCAAAAATTCAAAGCTTGGGGATGCCCCGGAAGGCATCCCCTCTTTTCGTCTACTTCCATCGGTAACTTTACTTGGAGCTATCTTTTTATTCACCACATGATATGTGTGTTTGCTTGGAGTGTCTTGTATGATTTGAGTCTTTGTTTTGTAGTTTACCACAATCATCCTTGCTGTACACACCTTTTGAGAGAGCCATACATGAATTGGAATTTGATAGAATACTCTTTGTGCTTCACTTATATCTTTTGAGCTTTATAGTTTTGCTCTAGTGCTTCACTTATATCTTTTAGAGCACGGTGCCGGATTTGTTTTATAGAAACTATTGATCTCTCATGCTTCACTTAGATTATTTTGAGAGTCATAAATAGCATGGTAATTTGCTTAATAATAATAATAATATGCTTGGTATTCAAGATTTGTAAAACTTTCTTTTGAGTGTGTTGAATACTAAGAAAAGTTTGACGCTTGATAATTGTTTTGAGATATGAAGATGGTGATATTAGAGTCATGCTAGTTGAGTAGTTGTGAATTTGAGAAATACTTGCGTTAAAGTTTGTGATTCCCGTAGCATGCACGTATGGTGAACCGTTATGTGATGAAGTCGGAGCATGATTTATTTATTGATTGTCTTCCTTATGAGTGGCGGTCGGGGATGAGCGATGGTCTTTTCCTACCAATCTATCCCCCTAGGAGCATGCGTGTAATACTTTGCTTCGATAACTTCTAGATTTTTGCAATAAGTATATGAGTTCTTTATGACTAATGTTGAGTCCATGGATTATATGCATTTTCCCCATCCTTCCACCATTGCTAGCCTCTCTAATACTGCGCACTTTTCGTCGGTATCATAAACCCACCATATACCTTCCTCAAAACAGCAACCATACCTACCTATCATGGCATTTCCATAGCCATTCCGAGATATATTGCCATGCAACTTTCCACCGTTCCGTTTATTATGACACGCTCCATCATTGTCATATTGCTAGCATGATCATGTAGTTGACATTGTATTTGTGGCAAAGCCACCATTCATAATTCTTTCATACATGTCACTCTTGATTCATTGCATATCCCGGTACACCGCCGGAGGCATTCATATAGAGTCATATTTTGTTCTAAGTATCAAGTTTTAAATGTTGAGTTGTAAGAAAAATAGAAGTGGGATGATCATCATTTTTAGAGCATTGTCCCAAGTGAGGAAAGGATGATGGAGACTATGATTCCCCCACAAGTCGGGATGATACTCCGGACGAAAAATAAAAAAAAGAAAAAAAGAGGCCATAAAAAAAGAGAGAAAAGGCCAAAATGAAAAAAATGAGAGAAAAAAAGAGAAGGACAATGTTACTATCCTTTTACCACACTCATGCTTCAAAGTAGAACCATGATCTTCATGATAGAGAGTCTCTCATTTTGTCACTTTCATATACTAGTGGGAATTTTTCATTATAGAACTTGGCTTGTATATTCCAATGATGGGCTTCCTCAAAATGCCCTAGGTCTTCGTGAGCAAGCGAGTTGGATGCACACCCACTTACTTTCTTTTGTTGAGCTTTCATATACTTACAGCTCTAGTGCATCCGTGGCATGGCAATCCCTACTCACTCACATTGATATCTATTGATGGGCATCTCCATAGCCCGTTGATACGCCTAGTTGATGTCAGACTATCTTTCCCTCTTTTTGTCTTCTCCACAACCACCATTCTATTCCACATATAGTGCTATATCCATGGCTGATGCTCATGTATTGCGTGAAGATTGAAAAAGTTTTGAGAATGTCAAAAGTATGAAACAATTGCTTGGCTTGTTATCGGGGTTGTGCATGATTTTAATACTTTGTGTGGTGAAGATAGAGCATAGCCAGACTATATGATTTTTGTAGGGATAACTTTCTTTGGCCATGTTATTTTGAGAAGACATAATTGCTTTGTTAGTATGCTTGAAGTATTATTATTTTTATGTCAATATGAACTTTTGTCTTGAATCTTTCGGATCTGAATATTCATACCACAATTAAGAAGAGTTACATTGAAATTATGCCAAGTAGCACTCCGCATCAAAAATTCTTTTTTTATCATTTACCTACTCGAGGACGAGCAGGAATTAAGCTTGGGGATGCCTGATACGTCTCCAACGTATCTATAATTTTTGATTGCTCCATGCTATATTATCTACTGTTTTGGACCATATTGGGCTTTATTTTCCACTTTTATATTACTTTTGGGACTAACCTATTAACCGGAGACCCAGCCTAGAATTGCGGTTTTTTGCCTATTTTAGTGTTTCAAAGAAACGGAATATCAAACGGAGTCCAAACGGAATGAAACCTTCGGGAACGTGATTTTCTCAACAAATATGATCCAGGAGACTTGGACCCTCCGTCAAGAAAGGGGGGAGGTGGCCACAAGGGTGGAGGGCGTGCCCCCCTAGGGCGCGCCCCCTGCCTCGGGGGCCCCCCTTTGCTCCACCGACGTACTCCTTCCTCCTATATATACCTACGTACCCCCTAACGATCAGAACAGGAGCCAAAAACCTAATTCCACCGTCACAACCTTCTGTACCCACGAGGTCCCATCTTGAGGCCTGTTCCGGAGCTCCGCCGGAGGGGGCATCCACCATGGAGGACTTCTACATCATCATAGTCCCTCTGATGTAGTTTACCTCAGACTCTCGGGTCCATAGTTAGTAGCTAGATGGCTTGTTCTCTCTTTTTGGATCTCAATACAATGTTCTCCCCCTCTCTCGTGGATATCTATTTGATGTAATCTTCTTTTTGCAGTGTGTTTGTTGAGACCGATGAATTGTGGGTTTATGATCAAGTTTATCTATGAAAAATATTTGAATCTTCTCTGAATTCTTTTATGTATGATTGGTTATCTTTGCAAGTCTCTTCGAATTATCAGTTTTGTTTGGCCTACTAGATTGATTCTTCTTGCATTGGGAGAAGTGCTTAGCTTTGGGTTCAATCTTGCGGTGTCCTTTCCCAGTGACAGTAGGGGCAGAAAGGCACGTATTGTATATCGACGATAACAAGATGGGGTTTTTATCATATTGCATGAATTTATCCCTCTACATCATGTCATCTTGCTTAAGGCGTTACTCTGTTTTCTTGAACTTAATACTCTAGATGCATGATGGATAGCGGTCGATGAGTGGAGTAATAGTAGTAGATACAGGCAGGAGTCGATCTACTTGTCTCGGACGTGATGCCTATATACATGATCATACCTAGATATTCTCATAACTATGCTCAATTCTATCAATTGCTCAACAGTAATTTGTTCACCCACCGTAGAATACTTATGCTCTTGAGAGAAGCCACTAGTGAAATCTATGGCCCCGGGGTCTATTCTCATCATATCAATCTTCCATCACTTTATTATCGCTTTACTTTTTACTTTGCCCTTTTATTTTACTTTGCATCTTTATACCAAAAATACCAAAAATATTATCTATCATCTCTATCAGATCTCACTCTCGTAAGTGACCTTGAAGGGATTGACAACCCCTAATCGCGTTGGTTGCGTTGAGCTATTTGTTTTGTGTAGGTACGAGGGACTCGCGCATAGCCTCCTACTGGATTGATACCTTGGTTCTCAAAAACTGAGGAAAATACTTACTCTACTCTGTTGCATCACCCTTTCCTCTTCAAGGAAATCCAATGAGGTGCTCAAGAGGTAGAACCATACATAGGTGACTACGTCACAGGGATGCTGGAACACGTCAACGAGAAAGAAGAACAAAACTGGTAACGGGATCAACGGTATAGTGAGCATGGTGATGACTCTGGAGGATAACGATGCACACCGAGTTTTGTAATGTATCGCGAAGCAAATGGGAAAATCACATGATAACCTAAGCTTCACTCGAATATCATTTGTGTAATCATAGGGACCGATACGGATGTCCACGGTTCTGTTATCGGTCATTGAACGAAGGGATTTCGTTCATGTCTATGGTTTACGGAACCTACGGGATCACGAGCTTAAGGAATCACAATCTGCTAAGTGTTAGTGAGATAGGAGTGATGAGAATATATTTGTGGAATTGTTTCATCAATATCTGGAATAGTTCCGAGAGGTTCCGGAAGCGTTTCGGGGTCACCGGAAGGGTTTTGATGAGTATCGGGTAATACCGGACCGATTAATTATATATAGGTGGAAAATGTTGTCAGGGTAATTAAATTATATATATAATGGTCTATAAGTGTTTAGAAAATTTTATATTTAATTTAAATATCAACGGCCTTAAAAGGCCAAGAGATGGAAGGATACTTCGGCCACAACGACCTAAGAGGAGTTGGCGCCCCCCTTTCCATGTGTTTGTGTGGGGTGGGGGAGAACTGGGCTAGGGGAGGGAGTCCTACTCCCTCTCCCTAGGCTAGTGCCCCAAAGGGGACTCCCCCCTTGGTGGCTGCCCTCTCCCTCCCCTCTAACATATATATACTAGAGGATTTCCACCTTATGGATACATAAGTTTTGGAGCCTCCTCTAGTTGATATAGTGCATGTTCTAGTTGGTCCTGGTTGACTAATTAGAGTGAGCCATAGCCACCTCTAATCCTCATAATAAGAATACCCATGTGGTTCTAAACTCCTCCCTCTAATTCTCCATCGACGATTAGCTCTCAACGGCGAAGCACTGCCGGATTGTGAAGACCGTATGCTTGCACCCAAGTAGAGAGGTCATTATTTTGGTCTTCTGTTCGAGGGATCATTCAAGGCTGGTTCACGGGATCATTATCGATGTTTGAGGGACTCCAAGTATGATCTACAATGACTCGTCTACTTCCACTGCACTCCCAGAGTCGGTAACGATCGTCGATCACAACCTATTATGCATCTTCATATTGTTCCTGGGTGATTGTAGGGCGAATTTTTTGTTTTCTACTACGTTTCCCAACAGTGGCATCATGAGCGGTTCTATGAGTAGATGCAAGTTGCGATCTAGATCACATGTGGATGTGAGGGCGATGTTCTTGATATGCTTCCCTCGAGTGTTCCTTCGATTCAGTTCATTGACAGCACGGTGTCGCTTTTCACAAGGTTCTGACAATCGCTTGGCTCTGGCTGTCGATGATCTGCTAACAGTTCCTTGGGCTTCATCATAGTCAAGAATAGTGAACTGTCACTTACACAAGAGGGTGATGAATATGGAAGATCTTCCAGGGAGTCACGCGTATTAGACGAAGTTTAGTGTGGGGGACGAGATTTTAATTAAGTCTCTTCTTTCACACACCCCGAAAGTTAATCTAGCAACAAGGATTATCACTTTATGGTGTGCACGTAGGTAGCTAGGTTTATCCGGAAACCCTAGAATCCATGTAATTAAAATTTGCCAAACCGATTAGAGAATGTCTAACTTGGTTTGGTAGGGTTTGCATCTGATGTGGTATAGCCTTCATCATGATAATGTGTTTATGTATGAGATGGCCATATGTTGTACTATTAAGTGGCCTATGTGTCACGACATGATGGCTGGAGCCACGAGATTGCCACCTTAATGTAAATATCATAGAGATAGGTTATAGGTGATGGTGGCCAGACGTACACAGAGGACCCCAACAAGGAGAAGGTGTACCAAGGCGTGGGAGGAGGAGCTATATTTTCATGCCACGACAGAATTTCAGATTTTGGTGCCACGGCAATGATTTTGAAACCATCGCCACGGCAACGTTTTTGAAATGGTTGCCACGGCAATGAAATATTGGCCGTCACGTCACTTCAACTGGAGATTGAAGACGGCCATGGAGAACTCTCGGCGCCCAGGGCTATACCATATCATGCTATTATGTATTGCCTAAGATGTTTATCCATTTGTTGTTTGCACCCTTTGATTGCGCAGTAGTCAATTATTAGAGTGAGCTCTCACAGTAAATATCAAGTTAAAAGGTGCTCTTCCCAATGTTGCAACCGTCTATAACACATAGCATTACGGAGTGCGCCGTGTCCACATGAGTACAAACGGGATGTGAGGTGTAAGACGGAGATGGTCAGACCATGTATGAGGATAGCACTCGATTGTCTTAAAGTTCTGACAGAATTGTTCTGAGGTCGGAGCACAAAGCATCAAAAGATGAACAAGAGTCATAAGGAGATATGATCAGCAAAAGTTTGCCTACTGGTCAAAATTATCGTTATCAGTGATGTCCACATCAATGGCTGAGAACTAGATTTGGATCTTGAACCACTCCCTATCAATTATGAGAGATATTGATTTGAGTGGGAGCACAATTATGTATTAATTAAGTTTAATAACTAGTGCAACTTAATTATGAACAACGTCTATGTGTAGTTTGCATTATAGTTGTGGAATTATGGCTCATAGTTCCACCTTTATTGTTGAAATTGATTGTCTGTTATTTATCTGGTTGCAACATTATGTTTGAGAGGATCGTCCTCTAAAAGTGTCAAGAAGGATTTTTTTTCATACTGCATGTTTACAATACTCTCTTGCTGATGCTGTGGATGATGAGACTCACGTCCTTCGATCCAAAAGCTAGAATTGCATTACGGTCTGCTTGCTTCTGAGAAAACCGAACTTCATAATGTTTGGGATAGTTATGTGAGATTCTTGGAACTGAAATTTGTTTTCAGAAACAAACAAAGGCTAAAAAGATATGTGATATCTAAGAAAGTGTTTTGTTTGCAAATTCTAGTGGAGTCTTTAACTATGTTTAAGACTGAAATGCATATGATCCCGAAGAAAGCCAGTCATGTGTTGACGGTGAAAAACTTGTAGAGATAGAATAAAATCAAAGGATGTAATAAGACTTACACGCCTAGGGAAGTTCAGGGCTCAAGCCACTCTTAAAATTGTTTTTTCTTCTGAGAGTAAGAGAAATATTGAAGTAAAACTATAAGAAGTAAAAGGCAGAAAGAAAAGAAGACTGGAATGTCCAGCTCGAGTATGAATGTCATACAAGTTATGAGATGTGGAGGTGGTTGGTCAAGGAAGGGGAGCAACATTATAGTGAGCATGGTGATGACTCTTGAGGATACCGATGCACACCGGGTTTTGTAAAGTATCATTAAGCAAAAAGAAAATCACATGATAACCAAAGGTTCACTCGAATATCATTCCGGTAATCATAGGGACCGATATGGATGTCCATGGTTCTGCTATCGGTCATTGAACGAAGGGGTTTCATTCATGTCTCTGGTTTACCGAACCTACAGGGTGACAAGCTTTAGGTAATCACAACCTGCTGAGTGTTAGTGGGACAGGAGTGATGAGAATATATTTGTGGAATTGTTTCATCAATATCCGGAATAGTTCCGAGAGGTTCCGAAAGCATTTCGGGGTCACCGGAAGCATTTCGGGGTCACCAGAAGGGTTTCGGTGAATATCAGGTAATACCAGATATTACCGATTAATCATATACATGTGGAAAATGTTTTCGGAGATGTTAAATTATATATATATAATGGTCTATAAGTGTTTAGAACATTTTATATTTAATTTAAATATCACCGGGCCTTAAAAGGCCAAGAGGTGCAAGGATACTTGGGCCATAAGGGCCCAAGGGGAGTTGGCGCCCCCCACCTTTCCATGTGGGGGTGGGGGCCGAATTGGACTAGGGGAGGGAGTCCTACTCCCTCTCCCTGGGCCGGCACCCCGAAGGGGATTCCCCCCCTTGGTGGCTGCCCTCTCCCTCCCCTCTAACCTATATATACTAGAGGATTTCCACCCTATGGATACATAAGTTTTGGAGCCTCCTCTAGTTGATCTAGTGCATGTTCTAGTTGATCCTAGTTGACTAATTAGAGTGAGTAGTAGCCACCTCTAATCCTCATAATTAGAAGCCCCATGTGGTTCTAAACTCCTCCCTCTAATTCTCCAACGATGATTAGCTCTGGAAGGCGAAGCGCTGCCGGATCGTGAAGACCGTATGCTTGTAACCAAGTAGAGAGGTCGTTCTTTTGGTCTTCCATTCGAGGGTGGTTTGCAGGATCGTCATCGACGTTCGAGGGACTCCAAGTACAATCTACACCAACCCGTCTACTTCCGCTGCACTCCCGGAGTCGGTAATGATTATTGATCACAACCTGTTATGCATCTTCATATTGTTCCTGGGTGATCGTAGGGCGATTTTTTGTTTGTTTTCTACTACGTTTCCTAACACCCCCGTCAATGCACATGGCTTCCGTTACCTTCTAGAATTCATGCTCACTAGATTCGTCGCCGTCTTCCTCTTCACTCTCTTCATCTCCGTCTTTCTTTTCCCTGCCTCTAGCAGGCTTCTCTTTTTGCTGATTGGCTTTGCCGCGGCGCCCTCCTCGGCCGCCTTGACCCTTCTTACTGGACCCACCCATACCATACCGACCCTTCTCCTTGTCCCGCTTCTCATACTCAACCTTTTGTTTCTCAACCAGCTGTTCGACTTGACGGCACTCTTGGAAGTCGTGACGCTTGGTATGGTGAATCTTGTAGTACGGCCCATCAGATTTGCCGGCGTTCGCCCTCCGCAGCTACTTGACAATCAGCGCATGTGGCAGCTTCCTTGTTGGAGCTCTCTTTCTTTGTTTTTTTGGCGGGACTAGAATTGCATGAGCCTTCTATGACCATAATTGTCTTGCCTTTGCGCTTCCTATTGCGCCTCCGGCCTTTCTTCTTCGGGGTGCTGGCGTCATCCTCCACAGAATCGACTTTGGTGCCGACATCTTCCCAAAGGAGCCTTCTTCCCTCCTCGGCATGTGTGCATTTATCCGCCAATGTATAGAGCTCATTGACGGTCTTGGGCAACCGCATGTTCATCTTCTCCCACATCTTGGGATTGCGTACATTTATTCTTGTACATATTACTCTTGGGAGCTGTGCACTCTCTAGATGGATTGGTGTTGGCTCGAGTGTTTAAGAGTTGTTGTCTTCACTGAGCTAGATCTTCAGCGACCAAGAGTGATTGTGGTTTGTGAAGGTCGACCGAAGGTTTGGAGATCGCCGACAAGTATCTACCTCAAGTGAAATCAACTAGAGTCTGATCAGCTCTGGGTTGAAGGAGAATAGGGCAAAGAGAGTTTATCTTCTGTGTTAAATCACAAGCCCTCCAACCAGACATAGTCCTTTGGCAGAAGGGCGAACTGGTCTACCAAATCCATCTGTCGCCATCGAGCACCACTGGTTCACTCTACTTTACTACATTACCTTCAACAATTTTCGTTCCTGCTCTATGACGACAATTTATCTCATCAATCTTTGCTGCTTGCATTTCATTCGTTTCTGTCATCACTTTCATTCCGTCCATTGTTGTTCATTGCTTACCATGTTGCGTTATCGCCATTCAGTTTAGTTGTTCCAGTCATTTCTATATCTTACCTCCTATAATATTTAGACTGACGTGTTTGTCCTGTGATTACTTTCTGTGGCCTCGTCCTTGTTATGTCTCGTGCTTTCTGTTTGTAGCTCGTGCCTTATCTTCTTTCATGATACTGTATCTGTTAGCATATTGCATTGCCATTGTCATTTTCAAACCTGTGGTATCCTATGCTCGATCTATTGTTGCTCGCTACCTCGATAGAAATGATCCTAGATATCAAGTTTGATTAAGTTCTTTTCTACCGAACCTTATTTCCGCTGCTGTGTTTGGGTTCAATTCCAAACATTCACAAGAATTTTTGAATCGCCCATTCACCCCCACTCTGGTCGATATACTCTCGGTCCTAACAATTGGTATCAGAGTATGTCGGTGTACTAAAGTAGGGGTACCTTAGTCCCCCGAACTTGTGCACGGGCAGTCGTAGCACCCCGCGGCAAGGCTTGCCAGGCGATCGCCAAAACTCTCCGTGGTCCCTTTTTGGGCCATCCAAGAACAAAGTATTTGAGCCAAGGCCCCGGCAGGAGGAGCTTGCCGGGAAGGCCACCCGAAGAGAGCAAGGCCCCGGCAAGAGGAGCTTGCCGGGACGCCCGCTCGAAGCACAAGGCCCCGGCAAGAGGAGCTTGCTGGGAAGGCCGACCGAGGCACGACAAGATACTTGATGCGACGCGCCCCGCGTCCCGGCAAGGACCGGTGAGCGGCAAGCTCCCGGGTGCGACAAGGCACCAACCGCGGCAAGGCGTTTGTCGCGGCAAGTTACCACCCCGCGCCTGCGCTCCAGCTCATCCACCCACGCGTCGCTCTAGGGCCATTCCAGGCGTACGTGGCGAGAGGCTGGGCAGCCAGGGGCATGCGGTGGCAAAGCAACGCTGATAGAGTAGCCATCGTGGCAAACGGTGGCGCTCCAGACGACCCCTTTCCTGCACCGTCTAGGCGACGCGGACGGGCATTTAATGCCCTTGTCCCCTGCCGTCAGAGTTAGGTATGATAGCACTGTGCAAACAGCTGTACCCAACACAGCGTTTCCAGTTTTACCCCCGCCTACGTTGCCACCTGTGGGTAACCCCTTGCACATATAAAAGGAGGCCCCATGCGCAACGGAGGAGGAAGGGGGCCATTCACGCTCGGTCTCGCCAGCAGCTCACGTGTACTGTAGCACCACACGCTCTCGAGCAAGAACACAATACCAAACCACAAAGCAGCAGTAGGGTTTTACGCATCCGTGCGGCCCGAAGCTGGGTAAACCCCTCGTGTGCACCGCCTCGATCCGCTCTTCGTGCGACCTCCGCCCCCCGCCGAACCAAGAAAGGGGCTCGGTCCCCATAGGTGTTGGTGGAGGCAAAATTCCCACCGACATCTTTGGCGCGCCAGGTAGGGGGCGTCGAAGTTGTGCGAACCTGATCCGGCGTCTGCACATGCTAGATCTCCATCATCTTCATCGACATGCCACCGAAGAAGAAGGCTCCGGAGGTGGCTGGTCCGTTCGCGTCGAACCCACCGCCCCTGGAACAAACGGGTGGTGGGGACGGCACCGGCGGCGGAACGGGTGCCACCGAGCCAGCTCATGGTGCCACGGCATCCGAACATACGCCGACACCTCTCGGCGCAGGTAAGCCCTGGTATGACCAGGCAGCCTCTCGCCCCATTCCATGGAGCGGGGACAGTTAGCCCCACGGATCTCGCATACGGGCCACCTCGAGTGCTCGCTCACGCTGAGCTCGAGCGAGAGCAGCTGCGACGAGATGGCGCGCTGCTCCTCGAGGAGGACCGTCTTCAGGCCGCTGTGCGAGCTGCTCGCTACCAGCGAGCTTTGCGCTGCTTTTATAGCCGCAAAGTTAGTGCCAGAAGTTCCGAGGAAGTGGGAAGGCCCTTACCGGGTGAAACGAGTCGCTAGGCCTAGCGCTGTCCGCCTTGAGACCGAAGATACCACTCCGGTGAGCAACTCCTGGAACGTCGGGCATCTTCGTAAGTTTCGCCCGTAAGGCGCGGTTGTCGGACCCCGTCCGGCAACCACCCTTCTATACAAAGTCTTGCCGCTGTTGCATGTGACCCTTTGTACAGAGCCAGACGCAGACCCTGTGCGCAGATTGAGTTCATGTGCTCCGCGCACCTTGTCGATCTCATGCTCTTTATCCTTTGCATGCATTATCTGACACTCTGTGCAGCACTGACCCCCGGTAAGCAATGGCGAGCCCCATGTTTCGCCTTGCCGGAAAGCGACCTTGTCGGGCAGCGAGCCATGGAAAAGCTAAGTTGCCAAAGTTTGAGCAATCGAGTTTTTAAAATTTTGAGGTTATTCTCCTCGAACGACCGTACTTTGCATGGAAAACCTGTGCGCGGAGGGACCGGCTCATGGCTAGTTGCGCCCTTACTTCGTTTCGAGTCCGCTCAACGACTTAAGTGTGCTACAACCAGAGTGGCATCCTTACTTTGTTTCGAGCTCGCTCGGCAGCTTAAGTGTGCTGCGACTGCAGTCGCAACACTTACTTTGTTTTGAGCCTGCTCAACAATTTAAGTGAGCTGCAGCTAGCCGCGGCAAGGTTTCTTGCCGGTAATGGCGCCGCTGGCGGGCTGCTGATGTCCCGCACTCAGAGCCTACGGCAAGGCGGAGGCCTATGCCGGCAAGTCCCCAAAAGCGCAGCGCAAAAACATACAAAGCACGGAATCAAGTAGAGGAGATATCAGTGCAATCACTACCTAAGATAAAGTTATATTACAAGATAACTTGTCGCAGCTCTAATGAATTGTTTTCATAACTCGACCAGCGGCGACAAGAAAAGAAAAGGGCAGGCGGCCTAATCCACGCGGTCACCCTCGATCCTCTTGATCCCGGCCACCCTTTCCACGATGGGCGCGACGAGGGCCCTGATCTCCTCGAGGTCAGCGTCTGCCGGCAGGGATTTAAGGACGTTGGTGAGCCTGATGCCGGGGTTGCGGAAGGCGATCTTCACCAACACCTTCTCGAGGGCTCCGGCGATGGCATCGCGCGTCTCGCCGGCCAGCTGCTCTGGGATCGCGTTCCGGAGATGCTGAAGGGCCGCCGTCACGCCTTTGAAGAACGAAGTAAGCTTGGCGCTGGGTGGGAGATTCGCGTCGGAGGGATACTCGTGACCCTCCATCCCCAGCAGCGACAGATCCTTGTCGATGGAGGCGGCGATGTCCACCAGACCCTCCGTCCACTGCTCCACCATTGCCCTGAATTCGTTCTGGGTGACTGCGGCGCTCTCCAACAGCGCCTCGTTGTCCGCGACCTCCTTCCGCAAGGTCACCTCTTGCTCCTTGGCGCTGTCCAGCGCCTTGGACAAGGTGTCCAGCTTCAGCTCGAGATCAGCGTTGGAGTCCTTGGCGGCATCAAGCTCCTTGATCTTCTCGGCGAAGCGGCCCTGCAGCTCGCCGAGGGTGTGGACACCCTTCTCGCCCTCCTGTTTGAGCGCGGCGAGCTCCTCACCGCTCGCCTTCAGATTAGTGTCGAGCTGCGCCACCTTCGCCTCCAGCGCCTTCTTGGCAGCCTCGGCGGCCGCGACAGCATCTTGCGCCTCCTTGAGGGCTCCGCCGAGCGCTTGCTCGCGTGCGGCGACTTCCTCCTCGTGGCTGGCAAGGCTGGCTTTCTGCTGTGCCAGCTCGCCCTCCCGCGCGGCTAGCCCCGTGGCGGCAAGCCTTTGCTACTCTTCGGCCTCTGCCTTCTCGAGGATGAAGGCCGTCCGCGCCACGTCGAGCTGCCTTCGCTCCTCCGCCAAGGATCGGAGGGCCTCCTGGTTGAGCTCCCGGAGCTCCCCGGCGCGCTTCTCCATGTCTACTCCCGCCTTCGCGACAAGCGCTTCCCGGCGTTCCACCTGGGCTTGTCGGGCGCGGTAGAGTGACACCAGCTTCCGGAGCAGCTGCTCCTCCTCAGGCTCGCCGCCACTGCTACCTGGCGCATCAACCAGCGTCAGCCCGGCGGAGGTGAGCACCTCTCCATCCAAGGTCTCACCCTCGACCGGCGCCCTGAAAGTCGACTCCCAGGGGAGCTTGATGAAGATATCATCGCCGGCCTTTAGGTAGGCGCCTGGCTGGGGCTCCTCGGGGCCCGACGCTGCTGCGGAGGAGGGATCGGCGGTCGGCGCAGCGCCTGGCGCTCCTGCGGCCCTAGGGCCGTCAGTACGATCACCGACCCCCTCGCCCGCGGCTGCTGCGGCAGCCTTGGCGGCCTCCTCGCCGGCCGGATCTTCAGCACCGTCCGCCGCTCCGGTGGCGGCCACGCCGTCGGTACGGCCGCGCACGTCCTCCTCGACGACGACCTCGGTCTCCATCGGGTCCGTGGCGGGCGGGTCTAAAGGCCGAAAGAGGGGGAGAAGTCAAGCAACTATCCGAAGAAGAAGGACCCCAGGGGAGTTTCGAGGCAAGAAGGTTACCTTGGCCAGGGTCTGCAGTCACGGCCTCCGCCGCCAAGGGGTCGCCGGTGCCGTCCCTCGCCGGAGACTGCTCCCTTGCCGGGGACCGCTCCCTCGTCGGAGACTGCTCCCTCGCCGGAGACTGCTCCCTTGCCAGGGATTGCTCCCTTGCCGGAGATTCCTCCCTCGCCGGGGAACCCCCCCCCCTTGGCGGTGTGGTTGTAGCGGGTGGCGCATCAGGGCGGTCTCCGGACGCTCCTGGTGGGGCTGCTCTGCTCCTACGCAAGTCGTCAGCCAGATGTCAAGAAAAACGAAGGGTACCCGGGCGCGCCCAACGGCAGAAAGCAAGCCATATGCTTACGCTGGGGGCTGTGCTGGGGGCTGCTCAGAGGATCAGTTGGCGGCTCCGACAAGGTCATCTCAGGCGCACCCCCTGCCGTCACGGTGGGCTCGTCGTCAAGGATGACCACCGAGACCTTGGCTCTCTTTGCCGCCCTCTGAGCCAGAGTCCTGAAAAGGGGCAAATTCAGAGGAAAGCAAATGAGATGCGAGAAACAACTACAAGAATTGAAGAAACACAAGGACAGCGGGGATCTTACTCCTCTCCCTCTTCCTCGTCGGAGCTAAGCGCGGAGAAGTCGAAGACTGGCCCGCTTCTGGCGCGAGGAGGCGGAGGAGTAGGCTCCCTCTTCCGCTTGGCGGAGGCAGTGGTGGCGCCAGCCCGAGATGGCTTTGCCCCAGCCGCCGCCGTGGCGCGAGGGGCGGCAGGAGCAGAAGCAGCAGCCTGCGAAGACCCCGCTCCTGCTGAAACAGCGGAGCGCGTCACGCGACGCTGCGGCTGTTGGCTCGCTTGCCGTACCACCTCTCCGGCCTTGCGGAGACGCCTCCGTGGTTGAGCCGGGGGCTCCGCTTGCGACGAGCTGCCCGAAGGTCGGGAGGAAGAGGCGTCAGCCTCAGGCAAGCCGCTCGTGCCCTCGGTGGACTCGTCCGCCCCTGCGCCGTGCCCGGCAAGCTCTTCCTCGCCGGCAAACTCCGCTCGGTCGACAAGGCTTTCCGCCTTCGCTGCGTCCGCCTCCGCCAATGTGAAGCCAAACTCGCCCGCGGCCGCGGCTGCCGCCGCCTCTTCCATCCTGGAGGCGATGCGCGCCAACTCCGCGTCGGTGGTGTCTCGGGTGAGGCCCTTCTGCTCGTCGGTGTCGACTGGCCTCTCCACCAAGTCATCGAAGAACGCCCGCACGACATCGTCCGCGGGCTCCTGCCAAGTGGAGTCGATCCCATGCGAGTCGCACAACGGCATCATTGCAAGGATGCGGCTGAGCAACGAATTGTTGCACAGCGGGACGACGCCTCGCGGCAGCTTGAACCATTCGGGGTGCTCGGGGTCGTGCTTGAACAGCTCCCTGAGCGTCCCATCAAGCTCCAAGACAGTGAAATTGAAGTTGAGGCCAGGGCGCTGCCTCATGATGTCCGCCGCATTCTAGAACTCCCAGGCGGGTCTCCCTTTCTCCTACAGGGGAGCAATGCGGCGGCGGAGGAAATCTGCGCCAACTGCGCCAACGGTGAGCCCGGCACGCCTGAGCCACAGGATCCGGGTGACGGCAATCTGCAGCTTGTCGTCGTCCGGGGCCACGTCGCTCCAATCCCTGCCGCGCACCACAGGAGTTTGGCGCACGGCAATGAATGGCTGCGGGTACTCCTCGACGATCAGGCACCAGTTTGCTCTCCATTCCTCCCATTTGCTGCGGAGCTCTCCCTCCAGATAAGCATCCTTCTTGCCGAGCTTCGAGATCCAGGCGATCCCGCCGGAGAGGGGCTCTCCTCTCTCTACTCGAGGCGTGAAGAAGTGGCGGAAGAGAGCTACGTTTGGAAAGACTCCGATGAAATTTTCGCAAAGATGTGCGAAAATTGCCATGGTCAGGACAGCATTGGGGGTGAAATCAAGGGGATGGAACCCATAGGTGTTCATGATGTCGCAGAAAAATTCAGAGAAGGGCGGGCAGAGCCCGCAATAGAAGAACAGAGCAAAGAAGGGATACCCGGTCGGATACTCCTTCTGGGCGGCGGCGGGAAGAACCCTCGTGCGCGGGTGCGCCCGCATCCCCGTCGACCAGAAAAGGTAGTATTCCTCCCTCGGGACCAACGCGTCGAGCTCAGGAGGGAAGGTCGCCTGCTCCTTGCGCAGCGCCTCAAGCCGCAGCGCCTCGGCCGACTTCACGGCCTTCCCTTTCCCCTTGTCGCCCTTCGGGGCCATCGCGGAAAGAGAGAGGGAGGTCGACGGCGTTGGTAGCACTGGTGGCGACGGAAGGGGCGGAGCGCTGCTTCTCTTGGGAAGTGGCGGAGGTTTTCGAGGAATCGCAACTGGAGGGTGGGTGGACTGCCCCTGTTTCCCCTGCTTATAAGGGGGAAGGGAGGGGGCGTTCCGCCTTTCCAAATAAACAAATCACCTGCGACGTGATGCACGCCCGCGGGGCTCAGCCCCGCGCATGCCGCCCACGTCACGCACGCCTCTCCCCACGATGCCGCGTTCGACGCGTGCCGTTCGGGGAGGACGTGGTGGATGCAGAAGCAGATGCAGCGTGACCCAGGCCACGCGTGCCCGTGCACTGTTTTGGGCCTGGCCCAACAGCGCTCGGCACCGTGTATGGCGCAAGCCCGGGGGCTCCTGTCGGTGTACTAAAGTAGGGGTACCTTAGTCCCCCGAACTTGTGCACGGGCAGTCGTAGCACCCCGCGGCAAGGCTTGCCAAGCGATCGCCAAAACTCTCCGTGGTCCCTTTTTGGGCCATCCAAGAACAAAGTATTTGAGCCAAGGCCCCGGCAGGAGGAGCTTGCCGAGAAGGCCACCCGAAGAGAGCAAGGCCCCGGCAAGAGGAGCTTGCCGGGACGCCCGCTCGAAGCACAAGGCCCCAGCAAGAGGAGCTTGCTGGGAAGGCCGACCGAGGCACGACAAGATACTTGCTGCGACGCGCCCCGCGTCCCGGCAAGGACCGGTGAGCGGCAAGCTCCCGGGCGCGACAAGGCACCAACCGCTGCAAGGCATTTGCCGTGGCAAGTCACCACCCCGCGCCTGCGCTCCATCTCATCCACCCACGCGTCGCTCTGGGGCCATTCCAGGCGTACGTGGCGAGAGGCTGGGCAGCCAGGGGCATGCGGTGGCAAAGCAACGCTGACAGAGTAGCCATCGTGGCAAACGGTGGCGCTCCAGACGGCCCCTTTCCTGCACCGTCTGGGCGACGCGGACGGGCATTTAATGCCCTTGTCCCCTGCCGTCAGAGTTAGGTATGATAGCACTATGCAAACAGCTGTACCCAACACAGCGTTTCCAATTTTACCCCCGCCTACGTTGCCACCTGTGGGTAACCCCTTGCACATATAAAAGGAGGCCCCATGCGCAACGGAGGAGGAAGGGGGCCATTCACGCTCGGTCTCGCCAGCAGCTCGCGTGTACTGTAGCACCACACGCTCTCGAGCAAGAACACAATACCAAACCACAAAGCAGCAGTAGGGTTTTACGCATTCGTGCGGCCCGAAGCTGGGTAAACCCCTCGTGTGCACCGCCTCGATCCGCTCTTCGTGCGACCTCCGCCCCCCGCCGAACCAAGAAAGGGGCTCGGTCCCCATAGGTGTTGGTGGAGGCAGATTTCCCACAGACAGAGTAGGTACTCCTTGTCTCTATTTGTTAAAGCTCTAATAGCCTTGGAGGTTTGAGTATGTCATATGCAGGTAGATCCTCGCACTCTGAAAGATTTCTTATCTTCGATGGAAATAACTATCTCTACTGGAAAGAGAGAATGAGAATCAGACTTCAAGCCATCAACCTAGAACTGTGGCAGATTGTGGAAAATGGGTACACCATTCAGCACCCTGATACTCCAACCTCTGATGACAAAGCTATACTATGGTTGAATACAAAAGCAAAAGATATCATCTGTGAAAGTATCTGAATATACATTTTCATTAGGTTCCGAAAGCTTGACACATCAAAGCAACTCTGGGATGCCATCAAAGATGGTCATGAAGAATTCATTGCTAGAATAGATCCTCACACTTAAATGCTTCGTGCCATGTTTGCTGGTTTCAGAAGCCTTCACAAGGAAAGTGCTATGGAACTTACTAATCGGTTGACTAATATTGTTGAAAGACTTCATCAACAAGGAGTAATAGATATCACCAATAGAGATGTGGTCAACAAGCTATTGAGTTCTCTTGACTCAACCTTCGATCCAATCATAGATGAAATTAAGCAAAGACTAGACTATGAAGAACTTCACTATGTAGAGGTCATGACGCTGTTGTCTATTCATGAAGAAAAGATGGAACTTGAAAATGCAAATCAAGAATCTTCTTCGGAAAGTGAAGGAGAAATTCTCTCACACTATGGCAGTTCTCAAGAAGAAGAAGATGTCGAGAATCAACACACTATCACAAGGGAATTGGAAATGCTCACAGAAAGGCTAAGTGACCTCAGAAGACAGAATTTGTGTCTCACAAATGATGACGAATTTGACTTGCCTAAATCTTCAAGAAAGTTGCCTCCGAAAGAAATGAAGTGCTTCAAGTGCAAACAGTTCGGTCACCTCATAGCAGACTGTCCGTGCTGGGATGCAAAACCTAGCAATAGATGGATGCATTTTCACGGAAATGGATTCACTCGAATGGATCTTCACACTAAGCTCTCGAAGAAAAATGAATCTTCCTCATCCTCTTCGACGAGACCAGTCACTGGCATGAAAACCAGAGCAACAGTTGAATTTAACATGAAGAAAATATTGTAGCTTAATAGAGCTTGTGCTGATATGAACTTGGAATCAGAAGATGAGACATCTGAATCAGAATCTGAAGATGAAGAGCTTCACAGAAGGCTAGGAAGAAGCAACGCCTTCATTGCCTAGGGATCATCTGAGAAATCACTCAAACTAGACACTGATGACTATGCTTCAAGTGATGATGAGCCCATTGCATTCTGTCTCATGGCAAAAACCTCTAAGGATCAGGTACCAGCAAAACACCGAAAATCTATGAATGAATATCCTCCTGAATATGTTGCCTATGCTAAGCTGGTTAAGATTGCTAAATCTCAAAAGATGAGCTTGAAAAACTTGAGAACAATATTAGGAAAACCGAAGGATTACTGGTCGAAGAGATGGATAAGAATCAAAAGTTGATCGAAGAGCATGATGCTATTTCTTCAACTATTGATGATCTTTCTAATGATATGATTCCCTTACAGTCGACTACAAGAGTTTACCAAATGAACTCCTTAATAGGAATCAAGAACTCGAGTCACTGAAAGAGTCTCATAACAAGCTTGTGAAAGAAAAGCTTATCTCTTTGCCGAGCAATCTAAACAACTTCCTGATGGTTTTGTGCCTCCTTGCCTAAAATGCCTAGAACGTTGCAATGTTGATTCTAATGCAAAAACATCTACTGTTTTCATCGATAATATTGCACTACTATGAATGATATTTCTAACCCCTCTCCTGAGGAAATTGTTGCTCTCTTTGATGAAAATGGCAGATTAAAGAGCTTGCTTGAGACGGGAATGCTTAAGAGCCTCAAAGGGCATCAAACTCTCTGCGATGTGCTCAAGAAGTCTATACTGCACAAAAACCCTCGAAATGAAGGCTTGGGTTTTGAAAGAAAACTCAACGTTGATGGAACCTACTAGACTCCTGAGAAATATCCTCGAACAAGTTGGGTTCTTGCTAAAAGTAAAACTCTCAACCCTGCAATTCTGTCTGGATATGACTCTCCCATTTCTGTTATTTCTAACGAGTTTGATAACTCAAACTACTAATTCTTCAAACAATAGAATGGTAAGGTCTTTGCTTGGTATGTTGGAACTAACTGCAGGTCCGGTTCACCCAAGAAGAAAATCTGGGTGAAGAAGTGCATTATTGAAAATATATCTGTCACTGCTAACTTGAATATGCAGAGTGATTCTCTTCGAGGAAATGGTTACCATTCGCAGATTGGCACTGAAACTTCCTCGAATGGATATGGATCAAACCTTTGACAGAAGGGGTACATGTGTACCTCCTCAAATCATTATACTCATATCTCTGGAAACAGTTTCAATGCCAATTCATATGATTACTCTCGAAATGCACAGGTGAACTACAGATCACACCAGAGGAATGTTCCTGCTCAGACTAAGCAAAAGAGATGCTCACTTCCCACACAAGTGTGGGTTGTGAAAAAGAACTAACCCTTCTTACAGGAACTTTCTCAGGGTTTCCACTTGTTTATTCTTAGCCCTGAGATGTATACTGTTGGTGCTCTTTCCTTGTGTTTATTTGCTTTTGTTCGTGTGTCTGTCTTTGCTTATCAGTGTTTGTGTTTCGTCTGATAAGCAACTCACCCATAACTCCGTGTTTATGTGTTTTCTTCTCATCTGACTGAGTGTTTTGTTTTGGACCCTTTTATCCCTCTATTCTTGCTCATCCAATCTATGTTGTCTGTCATAAGAATGCAATTTGATCTAAAGGAAATTTCTATCCGACGTCCTTGGTCGCGAAAGAAATCAACTTCGAACTTTTATCCACCTTTGGCGTTTGCCCTTCCTCAAATCTTTCGGTCTCCCACTCTTCCCGAGTTTCTCGTAGAGAACGGTTGCCACGTGCCCACGATCTCCACAATCGCGATCGTGTCCGTCGAATGTAGAACGTCCCACGTGTGAGGGTCGTAGCTTTTGGTGAGGTGGTTCAGCTCGGTAGCTATAAATACCTCCCCGGTGTCTTCTTCCTCCTTGCTCCTCAAACCATCATCCAACTCTCTTGAGCCCGTGCTCGAAGCAACTACACCGAGGAGCTCCGTCGTGCAACTATCGTGAAACCTCGACGCCTTTGATCACGCCAGTGCGGTAATCTTCCCTCCCGCACTATCGTAGTTGACCTAAGGTGCCAAGTTAGGGTGCTTAGATCCAAAACTGCCCCTTTCCATGTTTCTGTTCTTGGGGCAGTTCTTTTCGATGCTATTTCTCATGATTTATTTCATTGTTGTAGATCTTTAGGAATCTCTAATATTTAACTGGTACAGTCTGTAGATTTTCCTCGTACTAGTTCCCCTCGATCTAGGGTTCATGTGTACTTATCCGAAAGATTAGATAGTCTTTAAGTAAGTCTTGAATTCATTATGACTAGGTTAAAATCTATCAAATATATCTTCCCTAAGTATACCATGGATTCCTATGCTCCTTCCGAAAAACATTATTTTTCGTTCAAAAACACCTTCTGTGCATGTTTATGACCCTACCCCAATTTCCCTCGTATCTATTCCTTTCACAAGTTGGTCATGGCACAGAGTTCGTAAGAGACTCAGAGTCTGAAGGAGAATTGTCCCAGCCACCACCAAGGTCAGACCGAATGAGATTGGCAGGAGGAGGAAATTCTTCAAAGCCTCCCAAGACACCGAAGGAGAAATATGAGTCTGAATCCGAAGGAGATGATGAAGAAATTCCCTCTACTCACATTCAGCCCGAGGATGAATTGGAAACTGATGCCCTTACCATGTTCTCTGATGGAAATCCTAAAAAGGGTGGTCATGGCAGAGAAAACAATACTACAGGAGAGATGTGTGAACCAGATGGCTACAAAACTCCACCTTGAGTTGAAACAATGGTTCAACTATGAAAATGTTCGTGAGAAGTATCAACTACCGTTTGCATTCAAACCTCTATGGAATTATTGCATTGCTTAAAACTGCATTGGGCTAGATGATGAAAAAGTCAGGCCTCCACAGCCTTCAACTGCTCATCCTGACTCCCTCAAAACCATCTCTAATTTTCCTGATGAAGTGGCTAAGAGGGTGAAGGCCAAAGCCAAGTGATACGTCTCCAACGTATCTATAATTTTTGATTGCTCCATACTATATTATCTACTGTTTTGGGCAATATTGGGCTTTATTATCCACTTTTATATTATTTTTCGGACTAACCTATTAACCGGAGGCGCAGCCTAGATTTGCTGTCTTTTGCCTATTTCAGTGTTTCGAAGAAAAGGAATATCGAACGGAGTTGAAACGGAACGAAATCAACTGGAGAAGTTATTTTTGGAAGGAAACCTATTGGATAGACTTGGACCCTACGTCAGAAGATGAAGGAGGTGCTCACGAGGGTAGGGGCACACCCACCCCCTGGGGCGCGCCTCCCTGCCTCGTGGCCCCCCTTCGGTCCACCGACGTACTCCTTTCACCCATATATACCCACGTATCCTAAAACTTCTAGAACAGAGATTAGATCAGGAGTTCCGCCGCCGCAAGCCTCTGTAGCCACCGAAAGTCAATCGGGATCCTGTTCCGGCACCCTGCCGGAGGTGGGAACCCTCACCGGTGGCCATCTTCATCATCCCGGCGCTCTCCATGACGAGGAGGGAGTAGTTCACCCTCGGGGCTGAGGGTATGTACCAGTAGCTGTGTGTTTGATCTCTCTCTCTCGTGTTCTTGATTTGGCACGATCTTGATGTATCGCGAGCTTTGCTATTATAGTTGGATCTTATGTTTCTTCTCCCCCTCTTATCTCTTGTAATGGATTGAGTTTTCCCCTTGAAGTAATCTTATCGGATTGAGTCTTTAAAGATTTGAGAACACTTGATGTATGTCTTGCCGTGCGTATCCGTTGTGACAATGGGATATCACGTGATTCATCTTGATGTATGTTTTGGTGATCAACTTGCGGGTTCCGCCCATGAACCAATGCATAGGGGTTGGCACACGTTTTCGTCGTGATTCTCTGGTAGAAACTTAGGGGCACTCTTTGAGGTTCTATGTGTTGGTTTGAATAGATGAATTGAGATTGTGTGATGCATATCCTATAATCATGCCCACGGATACTTGAGGTGACATTGGAGTATCTAGGTGACATTAGGGTTTTGGTTGATTTGTATCTTAAGGTGTTATTCTACTACAAACTCTAGGGCTGTTTGTGACACTTATAGGAATAGCCCAACGGATTGATTGGAAAGAATAACTTTGAGGTGGTTTCGTACCCTACCATAATCTCTTCGTTTGTTTGCCGCTATTAGTGACTTTGGAGTGACTCTTTGTTGCATGTTGAGGGATAGTTATGTGATCCACTTATGTTATTATTGTTGAGAGAACTTGCACTAGTGAAAGTATGAACCCTAGGCCTTGTTTCCTAGCATTGCAATACCGTTTACACTCACTTTTACCGCTTGCTACATTGTTGTTTTTTATATTTTCAGTTTACAAAAACCTATATCTACCATCCATATTGCACTTGTATCACCTTCTCTTCATCGAACTAGTGCACCTATACAATTTACCAATGTATTGGGTGTGTTGGGGACACAAGAGACTCTTTGTTATTTGGTTGCAGGGTTGTTTGAGAGAGACCATCTTCATCCTACGCCTCCCACGGATTGATAAACCTTAGGTCATCCACTTGAGGGAAATTTGCAACTGTCCTACAAACATCTGCACTTGGAGGCCCAACAACGTCTACAATAAGAAGGTTGTGTAGTAGACATCAAGCTCTTTTCTGGCGCCGTTGCTGGGGAGGCTAGGTAATTGAAGGTATATCTTTAGATCTTGCAATCGAATCTTTTTGTTTCTTGTTTTAGCACTAGTCTAGTTTATAAAAGTAAACTACAAAAAATGGAATTGAGTTTGTCTCATACGCTTCATCTTTTTAATATCTTTCCTGAGTATGATGGAAAGGATAATTGTGCTCAAGTGCTAGAAGAAGAAATCTCTAAAAAAAATTGGCACTAAATATTTGAATGATGAGCATGATTGCAATGGTGTTAGTACGAATTCTATGAATATCCATGATGCTAATAATGATTGCACTAGTTATGATGAAAATGCCTCCTATAAACATGTCAATTTTTGTGGAGTGCATTGGGTTTGTAAGTACACACCAAATAGGGAAGATAGATATTGCAAGAGGCATAAGTACTTAGAAACCAAATAGTTGCAAGAAGAGCTAGATGAATGTGCTGAAAATTTATCTTTTCTTAGTCCTACTTGTGAACTTTGCAATGAACGTGATCATTTTAGTACCCAATGCAAATTGTTTCATGAGCGTATCATGTCCAAAAATTGTGATGACTTGATTTCCCTTGCACATCATAATGAACTTAGTTTGCTCTTGGGTTATGAAGAAATTAAACGTAGAACTAAGGATATTCCAAACTTTGTCCTTGAATTCTTAATTTTAATCTAGAAGAAATTTATATGATTGTGCGGTGAATTGCATTGAAAATCCTTATATTGCCAACTACATAAAGAAAATAAAACAAATAGAGGATGAAGAGAATACTAATGAAAGGGAAGAGACTTCCCAATATCCTCCTATTATTTCTTATGATGAATCAGGTAACGAGGAGGAGCTTTCTACTCAACCAATCTCATTAATAAGGACCTCCAAAAAGAGGATTGAACCCACACATGATGTGAAGAAGAAGAAAATAAAAAGGAAGAGAGGTAAAAAGGTATCTCTCCCAAATAAAGTTGCTCCTATTATTGTTGTGCCTCATGAAAATGAAGATGATACACTTGATGATGATCTCATTATGCCTATTGCTTGTTGTGATGATTATGATTGGGAAGATAATGATACTTCTTATGATCTTGAAAATCTTTTTGGCACTTGCTTGGAAGAATATGATAATAATGTTTGCTATACTATTGGTGCTATCCATACTATTAATGATGAGAGTAATTATGCTTATGATATGAAAAGGCCCAAGCTTTGGGAAGCTATGTTTGATGAGGATGAAATATTTGAGAATATATTTGCTGCAATTAATGTCTGTCCCAAGCTTGGGGATGCTATGTTTAATAATGATGATATTTTTAGCCTCTCAAGTTTTGATATGCAAAGTAGTTATGATGATAGCATGCCTTTTACCTATGATGATTATATTTATGAAAGTGGGTTTGGAAGAGTGTCAACTTTAGGAAGTAGTGATCCCACTATTTTGGAGGATGTTGAATCTTATAATATTTATGAAAGTAGATTTGGAGAGGTCATGACTTTATTTAGTGATGTATCCACTATTTCGGAAGAGGTTGCAATCGATTATGATGAGAACAAAGTTGCTACTTATGATGAGTATTGTGATGAAACTTATGCTATAAAGAGTAGTGATGATTATATTTATAAAACTTGTCATGATTATGAGTACCCTTTCTCTGAACATTACTCTTTTAATGTGGAAACAATTTATAGTATTCAATTCTCTTATGATACTCCCACTATTCCGAATGAGAAGAATTTTGCTTATGTGGAGAGTAATAAAATTTCTATGCTAGTAGATCATGAAAAGAATGCTTTAGGGGCTGGTTATATTGTTGAATTCATTCATGATGCTACTGAAAACTATTATGAGGGTGTCGGGGGAAAATCTGCCTCCACGAACACCTATGGGGACCGAGCCCCTTTCTGGTTCGACGGGGGGCAGAGGTCGCGCGAAGAGCGGATCGAGGCGATGCACACAAGGGGTTTACCCAGCTTCGGGCCGCACGGATGCGTAAAACCCTACTGCTCCTTTGTGGTTTGTATTGTGTTCCTGTTCGGGAGCGCTGAGTGATACAGTACACTCAGGCAACTAATCAGACCGAGAATGAGTGGCCTCCTTCCTCCTCCCTCCCTCACGTTGCGCATGGGGCCTCCTTTTATATGCGCAAGGGGTTACCCACAGGTGGCAACGTAGGCGGGGGCAAAACTGGAAAACGCTGTGTTGGGTACAGCTGTTTGCACAGTGCTATCATACCTAACTCTGACGGCAGGGGACAAGGGCATTAAATGCCTGTCTAGGTCGCCCAAACAATGCAGAAAAGGGACCGTCAGGGGCGCCACCGTTTGCCACGACGGCTACCCTGTCAGTGTTGCTTCGCCACCACATGCCCCTGGCTGTGCAGCCTCTCGCCACGTACGCCTGGAACGGCCCCAGAGCGACGCGTGGGTAGATGAGCTGGAACGCAGGCGCGGGGTGGTGACTTGCCGTGGCAAGCGCCTTGCCGCGGCTGATGCCTTGTCACGCCCGGGAGCTTGTTGCTCACCGGTCATTGCCGGGACGCGTGGCGCGTCACAGCAAGTCTCTTGTCGTGCCCTGGTCGGCCTTCCCGGCAAGCTCCTCTTGCCGGGGCCTTGTGCTTCGAGCGGCCGTCCCGGCAAGCTCCTCTTGCCGGGGCCTTTCTCTCTTCGGGTGGCCTTCCCGGCAAGCTCCTCCTGCCGGGGCCTTGGCTCAAATACTTTGTTCTTGGATGGCCCAAAAAAGGGACCATGGAGAGTTTTGGCGATCGCCTGGCAAGCCTTGCCGCGGGGTGCTACGACTGCCCGTGCACAAGTTCTGGGTACTAAGGTACCCCTACTTTAGTACACCGACAGGAGCCCCCGGGCCTGGGCCATACATGGTGCCGAGCGCTATTGGGCTAGGCCCAAAACAGTGCACGGGCACGCGCGGCCTGGGTCACGCTGCATCTTTTTCTGCATCCACCACGCCCTCCCCGAACGGCATGCGTCGAACGCGGCATCGTGGGGAGAGGTGTGCGTGACGTGGGCGGCGTGCGCGGGGCGGAGCCCTGTAGGCATGCGTCATGTCGCAATAAAGGGGGACGGTTCGCGCCATCTCCATAAGTGGAGGGAGGCGTGGAGGCGTGGCTCGTTTGCTGGACGGGGCCGAGGCACGGTTTCCGAGGTGCCCGCTCCCCACGGTCACGGGGTAAGGGGAGGTCGCCTCATCCGTCGCCTCGGTCCTGCATGCCAGCCACGCGGCTTCCATGCACCTGGAGTCGCGGACGGTGGAGGCAGGAAACCGGGCCGTCGCGGGTCAAGGCAGCAGGCCGGTGCCAGTCGCCTGCTCTTCCTGCGTCTTGATTGGCTGAGCGGGGCGGCCGAGCCCCCACCCTGCTCCTTTATAAAGAGCAAGAGGGGGCGACGGAAACCCACACTCCTTCATCTTTGCTTCCCTTTAGCTTCTAATCCCCTCTCTCCATTCGCCATGGAGAAAGGGAACCCTGGTCCTTCATCGGTGGCGGCGAGGGTCGCCGCTAGGCAGCGCGCCCCTCCTCCCCTTGCACCCGCGGTGGCAGAGCCAACCGTAAGGGGAAGGGGGAGGGGGCGAGGTCGTGTACAAGGCCGAGGCGCTCGGGGACGAGGCGGACGGGGCGACGCGCCGGCCTCGCCTCCGCCAGCGGCTCCTCTTCTCCCGGCAGTCCACATCGGGGACGACCCTTGCGAGTTCTTCGTCAAGCTGCGCCGGGCGCCTCGTCGTCGCCTCCGTCTCCCGGCTCCCTTCGCAAGTGTGATGGAGATGGAACAACCCGAGACGCTGAGACTGCGCATGAGGGGCTGCGGGATCAGCGGCACGCGGGTCCACGTTGAGTCCCCAGCCCCCAGCGTGATGTATCTTGGTCGAGGGTGGAAGACGTTCGCCCGTATCCACAGCTTGATGGAGGGGTTCACCCTCCATTTTAAGTTGATGGAGGGCGATCTCCTCTCCGTCAAGGTCTTCGGGTGCTACGGGACCCGGGCCTGGTGCTGCGTGGATAGCTCCTCCGACAGCGAAGGCTCCTCCTCAAGCGAGAGTGACGAGGAGGGGAGCGACAGCGACAACGAGGGTAGCGGTCGTCGGGATGACGGGTCCGACTAGGCATCGGTCGCGGCTCCGCGCGGCACCGGCGACCCCATCATCTGTGTCGCCGGCTCCTTGAGCTTCCCGGGGTCGTCTCCTTGGCGGCTGGCGTAGGGAGGCTGCGGAAGAGGAAGAGGGCGGGCGGCAAGGCCGTCAACTCGGAGTACGAGGGCACGGCGCCCTCGACAGCGTGCTGACGTCCTACCGCCTCGTCGAGCCCTGCTTCCGGCGCCGCCGTCACCGTCCAGCTTTCAGACGGCCCCCGGGGTGTTCTCTTGGTGTCTTCTGCCACCCGTAGCTCGTCTAGGCGCCCCTTTTGCCCTTTTCGCCTCCTTGTCCTACCTCCTGAGGAGAGAGAGAAGAAAGGGATTACGGGCACCTTATCTCTTTTTAACTTGTAAGCCTTCGGGCTTTAGTTGCATTTAAAGCTTGTAATCCCATCTCTCATGTTTTTCATTCTCTCCGGACTGTACCTGAGCGGAATGTTTTTTTTAATGAAAAGGGGATGTTTGCCGGGCCATTTGTCTCGCGGGTAAAACCCACGCCAAGGAGCAAATCCTTTATATCGTTAAGATAGACACTTCTTTGCCCGGCAACAGGCCCTGTCGTCTTCCCGCGCCACTCGACCTTTCTCACGCCTTTGGCGGAGGCAGGGATGAGGCGGGTTCGGGCTCCTCACTCCGTCCCTTTGCCGCAGCGGCTACTACCAGAACTGGCCCCAGGAACACGCTCTGGAGCCTAGAGTTAAGGGAGCATGGCAGCTTTTTAGGAAGGAACAAGGTTTTCGCATTCCTCAGTCCATAAGAGAATGCATGACAAGGGATGAAAAACTTATCTGGGATTGCAGCCCCCGGCAACTTTGGCTTGCCGCGGGCGAATCTTTGTACTTGCAGCCCCCGGCAACACTGGTTTGCCGGGGACTAGATGCTGGTCTGCCCTTCTTCTCTTCTTCGTCCTTAAGCGGTCTAGCCAGGATATGCAAAACCCTGTGAACCAAGGGAAACGAAAGAACAGGAAAAAAGGACGCAGACCCGACCTCTAAGCTAGGGGTTAGCAGCTGTTAGGCACTATCAACCCTAACCAAGGACGAGACTTGACTCAGCATGCATGCTAAAACTTAGGGCGCCAGTGCTTCATTTACTGCTGCTCAGGGTCTGCGCCTAGCTTTGTACAAAGGATTACATGCAACAGTGGCAAGACTTGTACAAAAGGGTGGTTGCCGGACGGGGTCCGACAACCGCGCCTTACGGGTAAAACTTACGAAGATGCTCAATATTCCAGGAGTTGCTCACCGGAGTGCCATCTTCGGTCTCAAGGCGGACAACGCCGGGCCTCGTGACTCGTCTCACCCGGTAAGGGCCTTCCCACTTTGGCGTCAACTTGTTATGATTCTTGGCGGACGGAGCGCGCCGAAGAACAAGGTCGCCTTCCTCGAAGCTTCTGGCTTTAACTTTGCGGCTATGGTAGCGACGCAAAGCTTGCTGGTAGCGAGAGGCTCGCACAGCAGCCTGAAGACGATCTTCCTCAAGGAGCAGCGCGTCATCTTCACGCAGCCGCTCTTGCTCAAGCTCAACATAAGCGAGCACTCGAGGTGACCCGTATACGAGTTCCGTGGGGGTAACTGCTTCTGCTCCATAGACTAGAGCAAATGGTGTCTGGCCAGTGGCTCGATTTGGCGTCGTTCTGATCGACCAAAGAGCCACCGGCAGCTCCTCGATCCAGTTTCTTCCGCACTTGTGCAACCGTTGTCGGTGATGATCCTGTTGGGGATCCCGAAGCGGCAAACAATCGACCTGAAGAACTTGACTGCTGACTGTGCTGTCACCTTCCTCACTGGTTCCACTTCCGGCCACTTTGTGAACTTGTCGATTGCGACGTACAAGTACTCAAAGCCCCCGACAGCTCGGGGGAAGGGGCCGACGATGTCGAGCCCCCAGACCGAAAATGGCCAGGATAAAGGGATCGTCTGGAGAGCTTGAGCTGGCTGGTGTATCTGCTTGGAATGGAACTGGCACGCTTCACACTTGGTTACTTGTGCAGTTGCATCCTGGAGGGCTGTCGGCCAGAAGAAACCTTGCCGGAACGCTTTGCCATCAAGTGCTCTTGCGCCAATGTGGTGACCACATATGCCTCCATGTATCTCTGCCAACAGCTTTTGTCCGTCTTCCCGAGAAATACACTTCAATTTCACACTGTTGCGCCCTCTTCTGTACAGCGTGTTGTCGATGAAATGGTACATACTCGAGCGCCGGGCTACTCTTTCCGCTTCTTCTTGTTCTTCGGGAAGTTCTCCGTTCTGGAGGAAATGGACAGTCTGCTGCGCCCATGCTGGAGCCTGTGGCTCGACAACAAGGACTGAAGGCACGTCTGCTGCTGCGGGAACGTCCGCTTCTACGGCAAGGATCTGGGGCTCAGCCGGAGCTTGATTTTCCCCAGCAAGCTTGCCGGAGCAAAACTTGTTGGGAGCGCCTGCTTCTACGGAACAAACCCTGGGGTTTGCCGGAGCAGACGGCTCCTCAGCGCTCTTGGCGTCGATCTTGGGGACCTTCTTGGCGGCGGCTCCGGGGAGCTCTGCCGGAAGATAGTCGCCGGAGACCAACTTCCTCTTCTTGCTCTGTCCGGTTGATGGTGTTATGGATGGCTGAGTCAGCTTGAGCACAAAGGTTCCTGGTTCCACAGGTAACTTAAGTGCTGCGCACTTTGACAGGCCATCAGCAATGTCGTTCTCAGCTCTTGGAACGTGTTCCATTTGCAGGCCGTCAAAGCGCTCTTCTAGCTTCCTCACTTCATCAACGTACGCTTCCATCAACGGACTCTGGTAATCTTTGTTCACTTGGCGGACGACAAGCTGCGAGTCACCCCTGACAATAAGCTTGTTGATCCCAAGTTCTACCGCGATCCTGAGACCGGCGAGCAAACCTTCATACTCTGCAGTATTGTTGGTTGCTTGCTCCTTGGGGAAGTGCATCTGTACTATGTACTTGAGATGCTCTCCGGTGGGCGCGATAAGCAATGCGCCAGCACCGGCGCCTTGCAGCGAGAAAGCACCATCAACATACATCAGCCACTCTTTGCTTGCTTCTTTGACGGGGATGCTCGTCTCTGGGATCTCTTCGTCTGGTGTCGGTGTCCACTCTGCTATGAACTCCGCCAATGCTCTGCTTTGGATTGTTGAAGTGCTCTCGAATTTGAGACCGAAGCTTGCCAGTTCCAGTGCCCACTCGACAATCCTGCATGTTGCTTCTGGATTCTGCAGTATCCTCTTCAGCGGAAAGCGGGTGACAACTGTAATGTCATGTGCTTGGAAGTAATGGCGCAGCTTTCTCGAGGCCATGAGAAGGCCGAAAAGCAATTTCTGCACACCAGAGTACCTTGACCTAGCCCCCTGCAGAAGGGAGCTGACAAAGTAAACTGGGCGCTGCACCATTCTCTTCTTCTGCACCTCCACTCGCTCCTGTGCAGATTCATCCTTGCCGGGGCCAGAGCTTGTCGGGGAAGCCTCCTGCTTGTCGCCGGACGCGCTTGCCGCGGTTGCTAGCTCATCATCTGCCTCCCTCTCCGCTACTAACGCAGCACTAACCACTTGATTGGTTGTCGCCAGGTACAGCAGCAACTTCTCTTTTGGTTTAGGCGCGACAAGTATTGGAGCGGAGGACAGGTATTTCTTTAAGTCTTGCAGCGCAGCCTCCGCTTCCGGAGTCCATTTCACTGGACCCGCCTTTTTCAAAACTTTGAAAAGTGGCAGGGCGCGTTCTGCAGACTTGGAAATAAACCTGCTGAGAGCCGCGACGCAGCCGGCAAGCCTTCGTACATCCTTGACGCGTGTTGGTGCTTCAATCTACTCGATGGCCTTGATTTTGTCTGGATTGGCTTCGATTCCTCGCTGAGACACGAAGAACCCGAGAAGCTTGCCGGAAGGGACTCCAAACACGCACTTCTCGGGGTTGAGCTTGAGGCTATCTAACAAATCTTTTTCAAGATTGTGTGTGATAGGAAATACCTCAGACACTATCGAGTGCATTGAAAGAGACCATGAAGAGATTTCATGTCAATGTCACTCATACGAAGATTTATCTCACTACCTTCCGGTTTATCTCCGATGCATACCTTCAGGGGGAGCGTGTTTTATCTTCGTATTTATCTCTTGACTTTCATTATCCTTCGCATTCCATTTCATTCCATTATCTATCTTTCAATGTGTTCTATTTTGTCAACAATCATCCAAAAAGGGGGAGATTATTGGTGCAATATTTTCCCTCTTATGTTTTGGAGATTGTTGACAGAAACAGACATGGACTGATTTGTTTGCTAGTGCACACAGAGAGAGAATGCTATCTCCGGTGCCAAGTTTCAGGAACTTCACCGAAGAATATCTGTGTTGCAGAGGAGAATGAGCTACATCCGTTGAAGACATGTAGACGCAAAGATTGATGTGAAGGAGTTAACCCCTCAAAAATTTATTGCTGAGGCAAAGCAATTGGTTTGAAGCTGTTGTCCGAAGAAAATTGGCTGCAGCGAATGGAAGTTGAAGAAAAAGTGAAGAGGTAGTATTCATTTCATTGTTCTTCTTTCGTCCAATTAAGTCATTGGACCTCTATACTATTAAGAGGGGTATAGGTTCTCGAAGCTTAGATCTGCTGTGATGCTTAGCCCAAAACCTATGCGATACTGAGAGAAATCTCCTTATGCTTCAAATGATTGCCTGGCAGAAGTAGACGTTGTTCTTTGTGCTACAGGAGATATCCTTAAAACTGAGGAGTTAGCATTACTTGCTACGCAAGGAATGTTACCGTTGTGCTCAATTTCTGACCGTTGGACTCGTGTCGTTCGGCCATTGGCTGCTCCACGTGTCCAATTTGGTCATTTCCCTACATGGAAGGCTACGGTTATAAATAGCCACCCCACTCCAATGTTGCCCGTTGGCTGCTCCGCTTAAGATTTCTGAGAAGATTGTCTAAGAACCCCCTCTCCGAGTGATTTGAGTTTAAGATCCACTGAGAGAAAAATCAAGAGCCCAAACTTAGACAGTGGCTGAGCATCACAGTAGCTCTGAATTAGAGCTCTTCTACCTATTACTCTTGGGAGATGCGCACTCTCTAGACAGATAGGTGTCGGCTGAAGTGTTGAAGGGTTGTTGTCTTCACCGAGCTAGATCTTCAGCAACCAAGAGTGATTGTGGTTTGCGAAGGTCGACTGAAGGTTTGGTGATCACCAACAAGTATCTACCTCGAGCGAAATCAACTAGAGTCTGATCAGCTCTGAGTTGAAGGAGAGTAGGGCGAAGAGAGTTATCTTATGTGTTAAATCACAATCACTCCAACCAGACGCACTCGTTTGGCAGAAGGGCGAACTGGTCTACCAAATCCAACTGTCGCCATCGAGCACCACTTGTTCACTCTACTTTACTGCATTACCTTCAGCAGTTTTCATTCATGCTCTGTGACGATAGTTTATCTGTTCAATCTTTGCTTGTTGCATTTCATTCGTTTCCGTCATCACTGTCGTTCCATCAATTATTGTACGTTGCTGACCCTGTTGCATTATCATCATTCAGTTTAGTTGTTCCAGTCATTTCTATATCTTAGCTTTGATCATATTTAGACTGGCGTGTTTGTCCTGTGATTACTTTTTCTTGCCTCATCCATGTTCTCTCTCGTGCTTTCTATTCGTAGCTCATACCTTGTCTTCTCTCACGATTCAGTATCTGTTAGCATATTGCATTACCATTTTCATTGTCAAACATGTGGTAGCCTATGCTCGATCTATTGTAGCTCACTACCTCGATAGAAATGATCCTTCGATATCAAGTTTAATTAAGTTCTTTTCTATTGAACCTTATTTCCGCTGTTGTGTGTGGTTTCAGTTCAAAACATTTGCAATAATTTTTGAATCTCCCATTCACCCCCCTCTAGTCGATATACTCTCAGTCCTAACACTATGGGTCTGTAGGTAGTAGCTAGATGGCTTCTTCTCTCTTTTTGATCTTCAATATAATGTTCTTCGCGATGTTCTTGGAGATCTATTTGATGTAATGACTTCTTGTGATGTGTTTGTTGGGATCCGATGAATTGTGAGTTTATGATCAAATGTATCCATGAATATTATTTGAGTCCTTGTTGAACCCTCTGATGCATGATTTTTATAGCCTTGAAATTTTGGTTTGGTTTGGCCAACTAGATTTATTTTTCTTGCCATGGGAAGAGCTGGTTTATGATGGGTTCGATCTTGCAGTGCTCAGTCTCAGTGACAGAAGGAGACATGACATGCATGTATCGTTGCCATTAAGGATAAAAATATGGGGTCTATTCCTACATGAATAGATCTTGTCTACATCATGTCATCGTTCTTATTACATTACTCTGTTTTTCCATGAATTGAATACACTAGATGCATTCTGGATAGTGGTTGATGTGTGGAGTAATAGTAGTAGATGCAGGCAGGAGTCGGTCTACTAATCTTGGACGTGATGCCGATATACATGATCATTGCCTTGGATATCGTCATAATTATTTGCTCCTCTGTCAATTTCCCAACAGTAATTTGTTTACCACTGTATGCTATTTTCTCGAGAGAAGCCTCTAGTGAAATCTACGGCCCCCGGTTCTATTTCCTATTAATTTAGTTTTAGATCTATTAATCCAAAGATCCAAAAATACCTTGCTACACTTTTTCTTTACTTATTTTATTTTGTGTTTTTGCTAGATCTATTTATCCAATCTTATACAATTTAATCTATCTCAATACCGAGGAGGGATTGACAACCCCTCTTACGCGTTGGGTTGCAAGTTTTTGTTGTTTGTGTGCAGGTGCTATTTACATAGTGTTGTTTGGTTCTCCTACTGGATTGATAACCTTGGTTTCATAACCGAGGGAAATACTTACCGTTGTTGTGCTGCATTATCCTCTCCTCTTCGGGGAATTACCAACACAGATACAAGCAACCAGGAAGAATTTTTGGCATCGTTTCCGGGGATACATCATCAACATCTATCAGGTTCCTACGCACAAACTCTCATCTCCTTGCAATTACTTAATTTTCTATTTTCCTCCTGTTTCATCTCCCCCAGTTCTAAAACATTTTTGCAAAAATACAAAAATATTTTTCGTTTGCCTTTTTTTCGTTCGTTCTTTTGTTTGCTTGTGTTCTTGTTTGCTTAGTCATGGTGTCTCAATAAAATACCAAATTGTGTGATTTTTCCAATACTAATAATAATGATTTTATTAGTACTCTGATTGCTCCTCCCGCCGCTAGTGCAAACTCTTATGATATTAATGCCACTTTGTTGAATCTTGTTACGAAAGAGCAATTTCCGGTAATCCTAATGAGGATGCCGCGTCCCATCTAAACACTTTCGTAGAATTGTGTGATATGCAAAAAAAAGAAGATGTGGACAATGATATTGTGAAATTAAAATTATTTCCTTATTCTTTGCGAGATCGTGCAAAAATTTGGTTTTCGTCTTTGCCATGAAATAGTATTGATTCTTGGGATAAGTGCGAAGATGCTTTTGTTACTAAGTATTTTCCTCCCGTGAAAAATATTTCCCTTAGAAATCAAATCATGAATTTTAAGCAACTTGAGAATGAACATGTTGTGCAATCTTGGGAAAGAATAAAACTAATGCTAAGAAATTGTCCTACTCATGGTTTAAATCTATGGATGATTATACAAAAAAATTATGCGGGATTGAACTTCGTTTCTGGAAATCTTTTAGATTCCATCGCGAGTGGTACTTTTATGGTAATTACTTTGGGTGAAGCTGCTAAATTGCTTGATAATATTATGGCTAATTATTCATAATGGCATACTGAAAGAGCTTCGGCTAGTAAAAAAGTGAATTCTGTTGAAGAAATTAGTACTTTGAGTGAAAAAGTTGATGCTCTTATGAAATTGGTTGTTAGTAAAAATGCTCCTGTTGATCTTAATGATGTACCTTTGTCCACTTTTGTTGAGAAAAATAGTGGTCCCGTAGATGTGAATTTTGTCTTGCGAAACAATTTTAATAACAATGCTTATGGAGGTAATTTTAATCCTAGGCCTTTTCTTGGAAATTCCTCTAATACTTATGGCACTTCCTATGGTAATTCTTCTAATAATAGGATGCCCTCTGATCTTGAGAGTAATATTAAATTATTTATCATTGCGCAAAAAGTTTTCAACACTACGATAGAAGAAAAAACTCAAGATTATTACTCATGATGTAATTAATATTAAAGAATTGATGATATGTCTAGAAGCATTGATAGAATTACTCACGATGTAGAAAATCTCAAGATTAATATTAAAGAATTGATGATATGTCTAGAAGCATTGATAGAATTACTCATGATGTAGAAAATCTCAATATAAAGATTTTCCACCCAAAGTTGATATTAATGAATCAATTAAAGCTTTATATGTTTCCATGGATGAAATTAAGGAAAGAACCGCTACGCTTAGAGCTAAAAGATTTTTTTAGAAAGAGCATTTTCGCCCGATTGCTTCCACCATAATGATGAAGATCTTAAAATGATTGGTGTTTCTTATATTGGTTCTTTGTTTAGTAATATTAAACTTGATGATAAGGGGACCGAGGAAGAGTCAATTTTAGCTAGAAGGCATCCCGTAATTTGGAGGGTGGAAATCTTGTTGAAAAAATTGATAAAAGTGGGTTTGGAGAGGTAAAAACTTTAGCTAGCGATGTGCCCACTCTTTTGGATTACAAAGACTTCAATTATGATAATTGTTCTTTGATTGAATTTATTTATTTGTTGAAATCCATGATAAATTCACCCAATGCTTATGAACAAAACAAAGCTTTTACTAAACATATTGTAGAAGCGACGATGAAAGCTTTAGAATAAAAGCTAGAACTAGAGATTTCAATTCCTAGAAAATTATATGATGAATGGGAACCCACCATTAAATTCAACATTAAAAATTATGAGTGCTATGCTTTATGTGATTTGGGTGCTAGTGTTTCCACAATTCCAGAATCTCTAGGTGATGTGCTTTGTTTTACCAATATTGAAGAATGCTCTCATAATTTGCACTTGGTGGATTCTACTATTAAAAAGCCTTTGGGAAGAATTATGATGTTCTTATTCTTGCAAATAGGAACAATGTTCCCATATACTTTATTGTTCTTGATATTGATTGCAATCCGTCTTGTCCTATAATACTTGGTAGACCGTTTTTACGAACTATAGGTATCGTGATTGATATGAAAGAAGGGAATATTAAATTTCAGTTTCCATTAAGAAAGGGTATGGAACACTTCTCTTGAACTATAATTAAGCCACCATATGAATCCATCATGAGGGCAACCTACGGAGCAAAAACTAAAGATGACAATACTTGAATCTATGCATTATGCCTAGCTAGGGGCATAAAACCATAGCGCTTGTTGGGAGGCAATCAATGAATAAAATATGTTTTCTCTTTTTCTTTATGTTTTTGTGTGTTGACACAAATATTCTACTTTTATGATTGTGTTTTTATGTTTTAATTATTGTCTGTGCCAAGTAGAGCCTTTAGGATCATGTTGGGTGATAGTTGATTTGATCTTGTTGGAAAACAGAAACTTTTGCGCCTAGTAGCAGAATTGTTAAAAATCACAGAAGCGTGATAAAATTCTGAATTTTTTACACACTATTGATATACGAATTGCCTAAGTTTTCCTAAATTTTCAGAATTGTTTGAGTTACAGAAGTATGGTCAAAGTCCATATTACTACAAACTATTCTGTTTTTTGATAGATTCTCTTTTCGTTGCATTGTGTGCTTATTTTGATGAATCTATGGATTGTATCAGAGGGTATAAGCCATGGTGAAGTTATAATACAGTAGGTATAATGCAATAGTAAAATATGAATGGGTTTGCAATAGTACTTAAAGTGGTGATTTGCTTTATTATACTAATGGATCTCATGAAGGTTTTTGTTAAGTTTTGTGTGATTAAAGTTTTCAAGTTTTGGGTGAGATCACGATGGATGAACGAATAAGGAGTGGAAAGAGCCTAAGCTTGGGGATGCGCATGGCACCCCAAGGTAATATTCAAGGAGAACCAAGCAACTAAGCTTGGGGATGCCCCGGAAGGCGTCCCCTCTTTCTTCTAATGACCATCGGTAATTTTACTTGGAGCTATATTTTTATTCGTCACATATCATGAGTTTTGCCTGGAGCGTCTTGTATTATATGAGTCTTTGCTTGTTTTGATTTTTATTTTGTCACAATCATCCTTGTTGGACATACCTATTTGAGAGAGCCCTAATGATGCCATGATTTGTTAGAATTGCTCTAAGTGCTTCATCTAAATTTTTTGAGTTATGGAATTGCTCTCATGCTTCACTTAGATTATTTTGAGGGTTAGTATAATTTTGAAGAAATATCCTCTCATGCTTCACTTATATTATATTGAGAGATGAATTTTTTTAAAGAAATATGTATGCTCTTGTTCTTCACTTAAATTTGTTTTAGAGCTTGTTATAAGCCATGGTAATATATGAAACTAGTCCTAAAGTGATAGATATTTAAGAGCGATAATAAAAACTATAATTAAGATCATTGGATATTAAAACTTGATTCCTTGCAATAGTTTTGCGATATGGAGATAGTAATATGTGAGTAATGTTGGTGAGTAATTGTGCTTTAGTAAGAATATTAGTGTTAAGGTTGGTGATTCCCTATGCAAGCATGAAAGTCAATAGTTATATAATGAAGTTACATACTACTTGTGGTGCATTATTTGGTGTTAGTTATGTTTAATGCTCGCTTATGATCATTTTCGTTTCTTGGTTGGTTGCTTCTCAATCAATTTTCTAGCCTTCCCTTGTACTAAGCGGGAATACTGCTTGTGCATCCAAACTCCTTAAACTAAGTTGTGCCAAATGAGTCCACCATACCTACCTATATGAGGTATTTCCATGTCGTTCCAAGTAAATTTGTATGTGCCAACTCTAATTTTCATAATGAATTTCCTTTTTGTGTGCCTGTACCGCTCATGAAGCGGCAGGGGGTGGTCAATATTTTTCCATGCTAGATGTGTTATTCTCAAGATGAGTGTTTATTCACTTGTCATTGCACGAGAGTGTGGCCGGTAATAGGGATGCCCAGTCCCAAAATGAAAAGGAAATTTACTTTATGTTGTCAACAATAAATTCCTTAAAGAGTGTTGGTATGGAAGGCACCCGTGGATACGGCTAGCCATGGGTTGTGAAATAATGGTGGAAAAAGGAATAAGCTTTATTTTATGTTTGGGAACCGCCTATGAATGTGTCTAGCACGAAAAGTATTGGGAATTCTCGGTCGTTTTTGTTGACGGGAAAAGCATGCCTCTCAAAACAATTTTATCTCTCAACTTAAGCTTTGAGCTCTGGCCCTCTACAAATCTCTACTTCCCTCTGTGTAGGTCCTATCTATTTACTTTTATGCAATTTTTATTTTTATTGAGTCTCCATCTTCTCTTATGAAAGCACCAACTAGGGAGCACTATTATCATACTTGTGCATTGGATGTAGCTAATATTTGAGTGTGTTTCATGAATGGATCAATGACTGAGCATAATGGGCTAGGGATATCTTTCTTTAGTGTTGAGACTTTGAAAGACATGGTTGCTTGTTGATATGCTTGAGTATTGAGGTCTTCATGTCAAATTATAGACTATTGCTTTGAATCATCTAAAGTCCAAATGTCCATGCTACAAAGGAAAAGAACATGTGATAAATATGATGGGTAGCATTCCACATCAAAAATTCTATTTTTATCATTTACCTACTCGAGGACGAGCATGAATTAAGCTTGGGGATGCTGATACGTCTACAATGTATCTATAATTTTTTATTGTTCCATGATATTAAAGTATCATTCTTGGATGTTTGATACTTATTTACTAGCAACTTTATATCATTTTTTGAGACTAACCTATTGACATAGTGCCCAGTGCGAGTTGCTGCTTTTTTGCTTGTTTTTTACTTCGCAGAATACAAATACCAAACGAAGTCCAAATGCCACGAAACTTTTTGGAGATTTTTTCTGCCCAGAAGACACTCAGGAGGCCCAAGAAGTGCACCAGAGGGGGCTGTGGGGCCCACTAGGTACCAGGGCGTGCCAGGGCCCCCAGGCGCGCGCTGGTGGGTAGTGGGCCCACCTGCACCCCCTTCACCGACCTCTGGCTCTATAAATACTCTAAAATCCAAAATCCCTAGGGGAGTCGACGAAACACAATTACAGCCTCCATAAGTTCCAAAACCACGATATCCAATCTAGAGGCCTTCTCCAGCACTCTGCCGGAGGGGTCAACGATCACGGAGGGGTTCTTCATCATCACCCTTGCTCCTCCAATGATGCATGAGTAGTTCACCACAGACCTATGGGTCTGTAGGCAGTAGCTAGATGGCTTCTTCTCTCTTTTTGATCTTCAATACAATGTTCTCCTCGATGTTCTTGGAGATCTATCTGATGTAATGACTTTTTGCGGTGTGTTTGTTGGGATCCAATGAATTGTGAGTTTATGATCAGATCTATCCATGAATATTATTTGAGTCCTTGTTGAACTCTCTTATGCATGATTGTTATAGTCTCGTATTTCTTCTCTGAAACTTTGGTTTGGTTTGGCCAACTAGATTGATTTTTCTTGCCATGGAAATAGGTGCTTTGTGATGGGTTCGATCTTGTGGTGCTCAATCTCAGTGATAGAAGGAGACATGGCACGCATGTACCGTTGCCATTAAGGATAAAAAGATGGGGTCTATTCCTACATGAATAGATCTTGTCTACATCATGTCATTGTCCTTATGGCATTACTCCATTTTCCCATGAACTTAATACACTAGATGCATGCTGGATAGCGGTCGATGTGTGATGCATGCTGGATAGCGGTCGATGTGTGGAGTAATAGTAGTAGATGCAGGCAGGAGTCGGTATACTAATATTGGACATGATGCATATATACATGATCATTGTCTTGGATATCGTCATAATTATTTGCTCTTCTGTCAATTTCCCAACAATAATTTGTTTACCCACCGTAGCTATTTTCTCGAGAGAAGCCTTTAGTGAAATCTACGGCCCCCGGATCTATTTCCTATCATTTTATTTTTAGATCTATTAATCCAAAAATACCTTGCTGCACTTTTTCTTTACTTATTTTATTTTGTGTTTTTGCTAGATCTATTTATCCAATCTTATACAATTTAATCTATCTCAATACCGAGGAGGGATTGACAACCCCTCTTACGCGTTAGGTTGCAAGTTTTTGTTGTTTGTGTGCAAGTGTTGTTTACATAGTGTTGCTTGGTTCTCCTACTGGATTGATCACCTTGGTTCCATAACTGAGAGAAATACTTATATTGCTGTGCTGCATCATCCTCTCATCTTCAAGGAATTACCAACGCGGATACAAGCAATCATGGATCTGTTGCATGATGTTTATCGGCAAGCGAGTGTTGTCTTGCCTATCATCGAGCTTGACCCATATGCGCTGCAAGGCCTGTTCTTTGAACGAAAGCTGGTGCACTTGGTGCCCTTTTTTCGCCAGCTTGCCGAGGAGCTCACCCGTATCCGTGTTGAGATGAAAGGCGCACTAGAGAAGGAGGGTGTGTGGGTCGTCATTGCCATCGTTGCACTCATCTTCTCGAGCCTCTATCATCGCGACCCCTACTTCCCGATGGAGGCCATACTTGAAGACCTTACCCAGGCAGAGCATGGACGGTAGATGCGGGCGTTGGTGCATTACATCAGCACGGTGGTTTGCTTGAAGAAATCGAATGACTTCGGTGACACTTAGATGCTTCTCCCAAGTGGCCGTCATGGTACTTCCTAATTTTTCTTTATCCTTTAGTTGTCCCTTTTGCCCGGGGACAGAAGAAACTGACACGGGGTGCCGTAGGTTAGAAAGTGTTGTAATAGTTTGTAAGCACCGTTTATTTTTGCGACTTTTGAGGCTCTGCCTCGTTTAGTCATATTAATATATTATTGTTATTCTCGTCTCGCTCTATAAGCTCTGTGATTTTCAGGTGCCCCCTGTTTTATTAGCGTTCCTGGGTGGAAACTTCAGTATCGGTACTCCCATCGTAGGACACCGGGGCCAGCTGGACACGCGTCTATGAGATGTAGTGTTCTTTGGGTTCCCTTGTCGTCTCCAGGAACATGTGCTCCATCACGAAGCCCCCCTGGAAAGATAGGGTTTGTACGGGAACTTTGCTTCCCGATGACATCCCCTTCATGCATAGGTAGCGCAGAACCACAAAGATTATAGTTTAAGGGTACACCGCTCAATGTAACAGATGAAAGAATTTTTTAACCGCGGGTATTTATCTGCTCATAGCTTCAGTCACAGTCGAGAAGGATCACTACGCTTGCTAGCAAAGGTCATGGAAGCTCATCCGTGTGCTTTGCTCCCACCAACACAATTGCCAAGACCCTCCTACAACTCAGCCACCAATAGTTATAGGGTGGTCGTAAAGAAGAAAACCAGTTTTGAAAACACTAGTTTCACTGTGCATCGCATGTGTGTAAACTAATGTCAAATTGGTTTGAGGGTTGCGAAAAGCGTACCATCCAGGCACTTATGTGGTACTTGCATGGGACCAACCCGTTTAAGCACTGTTTCCCGCCAACAAGCATGGGATTATATGGTGGTAACAAGGCACTATGGTAGGCCCCGGCTCGTGAACATATTTTACCATAATTCTCACACCTACTGCGCATGGGGCATAAGAAAGATTCAAGTTGCATAATGTTGTCGAAGCAACTTAAACTTTACTTATCCTACCTGGGATCTGAGACTAGTTTTTCATGGGAGTGTTGACGAAACGGATCCGAAAACACTTCACATGAGGGTGTTATCAGAGTGGATCTGAAAATGACTTGCGCCTTAAGGGTAGAACTTGTGAGGATGGTATATGGATATGCACGATGTTCAGGAATTCTTCACAAGAATTTCATCTTCTAGTCTTTAGGCGGACTGAGCCGGCCGTAGTAACTTGGACTATTCAGAAAGGGCCTTCCCACTTTGGTGACAACTTTGTTAGTTCTCTTTCCGGGTTGAATCCGGCGAAGGGCATGGTTACCTTCCTCAAGCCCCCAGGAATGGACGTGGCAGTTGTGATAATGCCGAGATCCTTGCTGGTAACACATTGCACATACAGTGACTCGGGTACGGATTTCCTTCGACAGGTTGACATCGTCATGTCTTCCCTACTCTTGGTCAGCTTTATTGTAAGCTTGCACCCGAAGGAAATCGTAGGCGAGCTTCGTGTGTGTGTGTGGGGGGGGTGTAGCTTCTACCCCATAAACGAGAGCGAAAGGGGTTTCTGGTGTGTCTATAACGAGTACCACGTGCCGTGCTGGAGCAAGTGCATTGTTCTTATCAACAGTAGGTTTCTTGGGGATACCTGATGAAAAATCCCTTGGGAAAGCTTTGACTCCCGTGAAGAGATTTCTCTCACGGGATAGTGGATTTGACATATCTCGCCCATCCAACAAAATAAGCCTGGTTGTGCAGGAATTTCTCTGTTCTCATCTTCTCTTGATGCGTTCCTGCCAATTCCTCTAGTACAGTTGTTTCGCGGCAAAGCCTGCAACCTCAATCTAAAAGTTTAGTGCGCTAAGGCTAGCAAGGAAAGCTTGCCACTACAAATTTTCCCTAATAATTGGGGTTACTTGATTAGGCCAAGGAACGAACAGAGAAAGCATCCAAGCAATCTTTAAACCCTTGTGGTGCATGGGGCGAACCTGGTGACTGTTTAGTTTTGAGGTGTAGGATTTTTGTAGTGTCAGGGAGGACCATAAACACAGTGCATGGGCGGACCATGAGCACTATCACCATGCTAGCCTCTGAGTTACTTCATGCATCGATATGAACATTCATGGCAACAAAAGTCTCTTGCTAGAAAACAGAACAAGCATGAATATTTACATAACATAGATAGATCAACTTAACTTTTATTTATGATACATACGCGGGATCTGAGCCTAGATACATAGGGTGTTGTTGGAATAGATCTAACAACAACACGCATCCCAAGGATACAAATTCCAAAAGGCAACATGTTGGTGCAATTCTTTCCCTCTTGTGTTTTGGAGATTGTTGGCAGAAACAGGCGTGTACTCATTTGTCCATGCAGAACCGAAGAAGAATGTCATCTTTGGTGTCAAGTTCGAGGAACTTCATCGAAGGATATTTGAGATGCAAAGAAGACATTTCATATCTCTCGAGGCCGTCCTAGCAAGAAGATTGATGTGTAGAAGTTAGCCCCTTAAAATCTATTGCTATTGTGAAGAAATGGGTTCGGAGGTCGTCCGAATGAAATTGACTGAGAAGACCGAAGGCGAAGCGAAGACTTAGAATTCAGCTCATTGTTCTTCTTCTCTTTCTTGAGTCTTAGGACCTTCGTACTTTTAGGAGGGGTATAGGCTCTCGAATCTTAGATCCGTTGTGATGCTTAGCCCAAACCTATGAAAGTATGAGAGAAATCTCTTTATGCTCTAAATGATTACCTATTAGCCTAAGACGTAGTTCTTTGGTGATGTAGGAGATATCTTTCGAGCCGAGGAGTAAGCATTTCTTGCTCCGCAAGGAGTGTTATAGTTGTGCTCAATTTATGACCGTTGGACTCGTGTCGTTCAGCCATTTTGGTTGACCCATATGTCCATTTTGGTCATTTCCCATCAGGGAAGGTTGTGGCTATAAATAGCAACCCCGCTCCAATGTTGTCCGTTGGCTGCTCTGCTTAAGGTTTCTGAGAATATTGATTGAGCCTCCCCTCTCTAAGTGATTTGATTTTAAAATCCACTGAGAGAAAACCAAGAACCAAAACTTAGACAGTGGTTGAGCATCACAGTAGTTCTGAGTTAGAGTTCTTGTACCTATTACTCTTGAGAGTTGCGCAATCTCTAGACGGATAGGTGTCACTCGAGTGTTGAAGAGTTGTTGTCTTCACTAAGCAAGATCTTCAGCCACCAAGAGTAATTGTGGTTTGCAAAGGAAGCCTGTCGAAGGTTTGGAGATCACCGATAAGCATCTACCATGCATGAAACAATTGGAGTCTGCTCAGCTCCTAGTTGAAAGAGAATAAGACGGAGAGAGATTCTGCTCCTGTGTTCAATCACAAGTCCCTCCAACCAGACGTAGTCCTTTGGCAGAAGGGCAAACTGGTCTACCAAATACTTGTCACCATCGAGCACCACTATTCCTTTCTACTCGCCTTGTATTCCATTAAAGATTTATCCATCGTCCTTAGGGACGATCATGTATTTCCCTGTGATTTGATCTTTCATCCTTAGTGTGTAATCTACTGCATATCTCTCTTATATTTTGTGCAGTGCTCTAGTGCAATCACATCTGACTGAATTTACCTTGCGGTTAGCATCTAGTCAATCATGTGTCTGCAGTTGTTTGTTTCTTGATTACCATCATGATATTCAAACCCGTTATCTACTATGCTCGAGCAATCATTGCTTCTTATCTCGAAGATTTTGTTTCTCAATAGGATACCTGCTTAAGTTTCATTTTTTTCTAACTCTTTCCGCTGTTGTGTCTGGGCTAGATGCAAAACATTCGAAAGAATTTTTGAATCTCCCATTCACCCCCTCTGGTTGATATACTCTTGGTCCCTACAATTGGTATTAGAGCAGGTACTCCTTGTATCTGCTTATTAAAGGTCTAACAACCTTGAAGTTTTGAGTATGTTGTTCACAGGTAGATCCTCTCACTTTGATAAGTTTCCTATCTTCGATGGAAATGACTATGTTTATTGGCAAGGAAGAATGAGAATCAGGCTCAAAGCTATCAGTACTAAGCTATGGCAGATGATGGAGAATGGGTACACAATTCAACATCCAGAAACACCCACTCCCGAAGATGAAGCTAACATCTGTCTGAATGCACAAGCAAAGGATATCATATGCGACAACATTTCCAGAGGGTTATTCATTTGGTTCAAAGACATTGAAACTGCTAAGCTACTCTAGGATGCTATCAGAAATGTTCACGAAGAAATAATCCTTCAAACAGAATCTCATACTGATATGCTTCGTGCAATGTTCGCCAATTTCATAAGTCTTCAAAAGGAAAGTGCTATGGAACTCATTGACCGACTCACAAACATGGTTGAAAGGTTACATCAAAGAAGAGTTACTGATAGAGATGTGTTCAACAAGCTATTGAGCGCTCTTGATGTTTCCTTTGGTCCAATCATTGTTGAAATTAAGCAAAGACCCAACTTTGAAGATCTTCACTATGTCGAGGTCATGACGCTATTGATGATTCACGAAGAAAAGATGGAATTTGAAAATGGTCAACCAGAAACTTCTTCGGAAATGGAAGCAGAAGTTCTCTCTCAGTATGGTACGTCTCAAGATGAAGAAGATGATGCTGAAAATCAACACTCGATCACAAGGGAACTTGAAATACTAATGGAAAGACTGAATAACCTCTGAAGCAAAATCTCACTCTAAAAAACGAATATGAAGGAGAATCATCCAAGCCTTCAAAAAAATGCCTCCGAAGGAAATGAAGTGCTTCAAGTGCAAGCAATATGGTCATTTCATAGCAGGCTACCCTAGTTGGGAAATGTGACGCCCGGATAACTAGGCTACAGTAATCCCATGTTAATGATGACACGTCACCTCAGTTACTGCTCGTAATCTCACGTTAGTTCGAAGCGGATTCAAATTCAAATTTGAATTGAAGTTAAAACAATTAAAGTTTTCAAAAGTCAGAACTAAAATGTTCAATGTGTTGGAAATATTCCCTAACTATTTGTCATGTAGAAACCATGTTTTTTTATAAGGCCTATATATTTAAAATGAGAAAAAATAGAAAATAAATAAAAATAAAAAGAGAAAGAAAAAAAACAGATAAAAAACAAATGAGGGGCAACCCACCGGCCCAACTGGGCCACGGCCCAGCAGGCCACCAGGCCGCCAGGCCGGCCCACCTCACTCCCCTTATCCACCCCACCGAAACCCTAGCCACCACTGACCGCACCAAATCCCCCCCACTCGTCCCACTTCCCCCTTCTACGGTGCCTCCCAGATCCAGATCGGGATCGGAGGCACCCGCCCCCCGCCCCGCTCGGTCACCATGGCGCCACCCTCCCGGTCTCCTCCCCCCCTCCAACACCGCGCCGTCCTCCCCGACGCCGCTGCTCGACCACCGCGCGACCCGCCGCCGTCGCGCCCTACCCCGACGCAAGCGCCCATCCCCAACGCCCCAGGACCGCCTCGCCGTTGAAGTCACCGCCCCGTCGCACGCCGTCCTCTCCGTCGCCGGTGCCGCCTCGCCGGACGTCCCCGAGCCCGCTGCCTTAGTCCCTGCGCCCTGCCGTGAGCATCGCACCTTCCCCTCTCTTCCTCCCCCGCGCACGCGCTTTCCCCTGTGCCACGCACCGCGCGCCCGACGCCGTGTCTGGCCACGCTCACCGCCGCTACTCGCTCGCGCGCGGCCGCACTAGGCCTCGCCACGACCACAACGTCGCTCCACCGCACCCACCCACGCGCCGCTGGCCACGCCCGCTTGCCTCCCCTCGCGCCTGGCTGGCCATGGCCGCGCCCGGGCCCTCTTCCCCTATCGCGTGGTCGGCTCGGCCCCGCCGCTCGCCGGAGCTGGCCGGCCCTTCCCCCTACCTTGCCGGCCTCTGGCGCCCCGCCGCGCCCCGGTGACCTCCGCCTGCGCCCCGGGTTCCCATACGGGCGCCCACGCCCAGCGCCCGCACGCCCCAGCGCCTGCAACACCCACACGCCCGCTAAGGCTCCCACAGGGTCAATGACCAATGGGGCCCGCCCCAGAAACGAAAAAGAAAAAGATGGAAAACATATATAATTAATTAATTAAGGTTAATTAACTCAAATTTAATTAAGCTAATAACTAATTAAACTAATTAAATATTGTTAATTAACTTAACTAATCTTTTAACTATACTAATTAATGTGGTTAATTAGTTTATAGGCAATGACATGCGGGACCCACCGTCAGATTGACCCAGTCAACACATGTTGACTGCTGACGTCAGCATGACATCATGCTGATGTCATAAATCCCATTTCGAATTAAAATAATTAAATAAATCCAAAAATTGATTTAAATCTTTTAAAATTAATGTAAAATAAACCGTAACCCGGATGAAAATACTTTCTACATGAAAGTTGCTCAAAACGACGTGACGAACCCAGATACGCAGCCCGTTCGTCCGCCACACATTCCAAACATATCAAACTCGCAAACTTTCCCCTCTGGCTCCTCTGCCCGAAGACGCGAAACACCGGGGATACTTTTCCGGATGTTTCCCCCCTTCACCGGTATCACCTCATACCGCGTTAGGGCACCCCTAGCACCGTTACTTGTCATGTCATGCATCGCTATGCATCTGTTTGCTTAAATATTTATTGTTTCTTCCCCCTCTTCTCTCACTAGACACCGAGACCAACGCTGCTGCTGCCCCGTTCGACTACGGAGTTGACGACCCCTCTCTCTTGCCAGAGCAACCAGGCAAGCCCCCCCCCCCTTGATCACCAGATATCGCCTATTCTTCTCTACTGCTTGCATTAGAGTAGTGTAGCATGTTACTGCTTTCAGTTAATCCTATACTGCTGCATAGCCTGTCCTTGCTACTACTGTTGTTACCTTTACCTGCTATCCTACTGCTTAGTATAGGATGCTAGTGTTCCATCAGTGGCCCTACACTCTTGTCCATCTACTATGCTATACTACTGGGCTGTGATCACTTCGGGAAGTGATCACGGGCATATACTATATACTTTACACTGTTACCTTACATGTGATACTGTTCGGAGATGGGGGCTGAAGGGGCAGGTGGCTCCATCCCGGTAGAGGTGGGCCTGGGTTCCTGACGGCCCCCGACTGTTACTTTGTGGCGGAGCGACAGGGCAGGTTCAGACCACCTAGGCGAGAGGTGGGCCTGGCCCTGGTCGGCGTTCGCGGATACTTAACACGCTTAACGAGATCCGGGTATTTGATCTGAGTCTGGCCATTTGGTCTATACGCACTAACCATCTACGCGGGAGTAGTTATGGGTATCCTGACGTCGTGGTATCAGCCGAAGCCTTCGTGACGTCAGCGACTGAGTGGCGCGTGCTGGATTGGAACGTAAGCCTACTCTTGTATAAAGGGGGATAGTTCTGCCTCCGGCCGCGTTCGCAACATGCAGGTGTGCTATGGGCGATGGGCCCAGACCCCTGTGCGCTTAGGATTAGACCGGCGTAATGACTTATTTATGTTTTAGAGTTGTGTTGTGATATCTTCCCGTGAGTCCCTGATCTTGATCGTACACATTTGCGTGCATGATTAGTGTACGATTGAATCGGGGGCGTCACAAGTTGGTATCAGAGCCGACTGCCTATAGGAATCCCCCTTTCCAACTCCTTGGCCAAAGTCGAGTCTAGGCATTGCAAAACTTTTACTAACTTGGTTGTGTGTCTTACGGGCACACGTCGCCATCGGGTGGTAGTAGGATCTTTTACTCCTTGATCTATACTCTGGGACTCTGACATCTCTTCTATTCGGGTTAAATGATTTTGCTAAAATCTAACTCTAGGTTCTCGTTACCACTTCATGCCGGAGAGCCCTTTAATACGGATGATCGACTGCTTCAATGGAAGATTCTGACAATACTCTCGGATGTTCCCTCGATACTTTGTGCCATCCCTCTTGCAATTCCCCTTCCACCGTAAACCCTTAAGGATAACTACTTACAATTGTTATTCTTACATTCATCCCCAGTTGGTCTTGTTATTACAAGATACCCCGAAACACTCGTCGTTGTTTCGATAATCCTTTGAGCTTACTGCCTTGCAGTTCTTGACACATGAATATCCCTACGGATAATTTCTCACACTTACCGAGTATCCACTCATCCCCAGCTGATTCATGTATGTCATCAATCTTCAAAATACCATTCGATCTTCCAAAAATCCTCAGGAGCCTATTGCTCTTGAAATTCTTGCTTGCTTACATTTTGGTTAATCCCATAAGTCTAGTAATCTTATTGGCATCCTTTGTCACTATCATTTAAGTCCGTTGATTCTATATGTGTGCGAATGCACGCAATCATCAGTTGATCCTTATAAATTATCTTTCCGCTCAGACGTCTTTCGAACATGAGCTGGTTCTCGGCCAATCAGATTGCCATCGATGGTACCCCTAAGTCTATTCAACTTATCCATCCTTGATCAGAGCGTTGCTCCTGATCCCTTGATTTAAAAATCATAATTCCTTTGCTATTTAAACGTTGTATTATTCAGATGTCCTATAAACCGATGCATATGCATTCTTTCTTCCTCTGATTGGGTATCGATACTCACATCAGCTCCATTGTGGATCGCCATATCCACTGTTGGATTATTGTTCGACAGTGTCCTTCATAATTAATCACCTTGTGAGTTCTTTCTCCGATACATAATGCCTTTCGTAAATTGTATCCTCTCCTTTTGCCAACCATGCTCTGCTTTCGAGCTGGTGATATCTACTCTTGAATATTGTGGTATATGTTTCCACGATACCCTAACGAGTTGATCCGACGCCTTCCTTTATATGTGTGAACTCGGAAGTTTTCACGAGTCATACTCATCTGGTATTTCACCAGGTAAAACTTTCAACACTAATGCCTTTATCAAAGCGAGGAGTGAATGGAAGGTTATACATTGAAGAAGTGGGAGTTGACCTTGAACTTTCTGTTCATGCCCATGGACACGATGTAGATCCTATCCTGGAAGCTTCTTGTAATAATAGCTATTTCCTTGATATAATATCCTTTGGTTTCGTCGAATTGATCCTTTGCAATCATGGTTCCGACCATGTTCTCCTTTAAATACCATTTATCGTGCAAGTTTAAGCACTTGTCTTCTCTAGAGCAATACCCCAGTCCAACCTCTACTTTGATCTGTCGTCGAGTATTACCCCCTGGTATCTCGAGATTATAATGGAACTGCATAACTTCTTATGAGTTCTTCATCAAGTGCTACATTCTCACTGATTCCAATTTTTCACGGGCTTCGAGTTATTAAATACTCGAAGACCCCGATAGCTGAACCGAGTCCGTGTTACGGTTCAACAACTCCTACTGATATTCTTTACTTACGAGTTTGTACCCGATCATGTCGCTCCTATCCTGATCGGCTATATCAATGTCGTGCTAATTTTGACCGCGCCACCTGGTCCTTATTCCCGAAGCACCACTTTCGACGACGAGCTAAGATTACGTCGATTTTCCTCGTCATACCCTTTCACCTTAAACAACAAACTTGACCTCGAGTTTGTGCCGTGACTGTGGTTCCAATAACCTCTTACCTCATCATTCCTTTGACTTGATGTCATCGCTGATCGAATACATCTTCATGAGATCCCTCGACAAATGTGTCGTGATCATCATCAACCTTATGAACTCTTCTAGGATATCAACCGGATTCATGAAGAGAAATACCATCCTTGCCCTCGATGATTTATATTATCATCGACCACTTTATTGCCTCCGTTCAACACAAACTTGTTCGTGTTTTGTGTTATACCTTGAGATTCTTGCTATCCAGCATTTGTTCTTCTTTACCTTGGAGTATTACCATCTTTTATGTCAAGAATGTCGTGAGAATTTCACAACCTCTTAAGAATTCTTGATATAGGTGATACTTCTTGCCATATCCGTTCATTCCTTGGTCCCCGTGTTGTTCCTAACCGGAAAACCGACAATTGAACTATGGTGTGCGACTTCAAAACTTCTAGCAACCCTATTACTTTGAAGTTAATGGTCGATATTTCATTCTTAGACCATTGGTTATCAAATCACCATTCTAACATTGATCATGCTACCTAAGCCCATATTCCGGGTGCGCCTTTCAACCGATGTTTAACTTTGTATGTTTTCCTCGAGCATACATCATTATATCGTTTGATCTGACTAATGTTATCTCCTTGTTCACATAACTGTGGAAATCCATCTTGTTAGAGATCTTGATGAATTATCGTTGAGTCCCTCAGCCACCTCCTCATCCTCTCTTTGGTCTAATGATGAAACTCTTGTTTCAAAACTTGCTTCCATAGTTCGTTCCCCGAAAATCTTGCAACGTCATCTCGTCAATTTGTGTTGCACCTCTTCTTCTCAGGCATCCTGAGTCTGAGATATCCTGACACCAATCAAATCTGAAACTCGGTCAGATATGATGGCTTGAACATATTTCCAAGAGTTATAACATTGTTCTTTATATATGACCCGGTAAGATGATGTCATGCCTAGCACACCTGACCGGAGGACCTATTGTTATAATTTTCCTTTTAGCAATGCTATGCATTCTTCCATGTGGAAATTGTAAGACTTATTCTATAAGTTGTTCCTAATGGATCCTTTGTGTATCCAAAGTCTGATCTTTACCCAGTGACCATGTCAATGCTATCTCGAAGCATGTATGTGGTAATCCGATTTTCAACAAGAACATTTGAAGCCCAATGCTAAATGTTTCTCGCTCGATTATCCAAACACCGTTGTATGGGTAAGGTCATGAAATTTCTCTCACCTTACCTAAAAGGATTTCTACATTATATCCTGTCATGGATATCATGCTCTGTTTGTTCTTGGGAAGGGTATACCCCTGGTATATGTGTCAAACACATTATCCTTTCCATTGTTCTGTTTGATCTGATGATCACATTTTCCTTCCATTGATTTGTTTAACCTTCCTTGTGGTCCACATGATCTAAGCAGTAATATTCTTCTGCTTATGTAAACACCTTGGTGTACAATTCTGTCAGTAAGACCCAATTGCTTTTGTTGATGACATTCCGGTAACCACCGATGGACGAGAACCTCGCCTATTGGTCCGCCTCGTTCAACAAGCAGGGAAATGGTTCTCTTCATCCCCTGCCCTTGGTACCAACGTTGTTGCCGATAGAATCGACAGGCTACCCTCTGACATGCCTTGCTATCATGACCATGCAAGATGTCACCACTCCTCCTACTTTTATCCCACATGGTGGGCCCATAACCCACAGTTCCACAGGATCAAAACCTGACACTCCTGTACACCACCTGTTCCCATGGTTGTTCCTCGCGCTTGACTTCGTATGTAATTCACGGACCACCTGCATAGTGATCTATTATGCTATCAGACGCAATACTTATTCCCATTGCTCTGAACCCTCTTTCACACTTCTTTTTAGGCAACAAATGTTTTCCTAAGCGTTTGAAACTTCCATATTGCACCTCCTTACTTTGCTCTCGATAATTTCTTAAGTTTCAATTCGGGAGTTACTATCCGTCACCCTCCCTGATGTTCTCTACCAGATACGTGACCCTGTAGAGCTTAGTTTTTTCTGAAGATACCCCTTATCATTTTTCATAAGTACGATGAGACCCCGAAGAAAGGATGAAGACTTCGTCATGATGACTTGAAGCAGTGAAATGAAGACAACAATGTAATGGATTGACCTCTTCGAGAAGAACAACCAAGACCGAGAAGATTCGTTAGAATTTCGTAACCAAACCTTTCCCCCTTAGACGCCCTCTTAAATCTCGGGACGAGATTTCTTGTAGTGGAGGAGAATTGTGACGCCCGGATAACTAGGCTACAGTAATCCCATGTTAATGATGACACGTCACCTCAGTTACTGCTCGTAATCTCACGTTAGTTCGAAGCGGATTCAAATTCAAATTTGAATTAAAGTTAAAATAATTAAAGTTTTCAAAAGTCAGAACCGAAATGTTCAATGTGTTGGAAATATTCCCTAACTATTTGTCATGTAGAAACCATGTTTTTTTATAAGGCCTATATATTTAAAATGAGCAAAAATAGAAAAGAAATAAAAATAAAAAGAGAAAGAAAAAAAACAGATAAAAAACAAATGAGGGGCAACCCCCCCAGCCCAACTGGGCCACGGCCCAGCAGGCCACCAGGCCGCCAGGCCGAACCACCTCACTCCCCTTATCCACCCCACCGAAACCCTAGCCACCACTGACCACACCCAATCCCCCCACTCGTCCCACTTCCCCCTTCTACGGTGCCTCCCCGATCCAGATCGGGATCGGAGGCACCCGCCCCCCCCCGCCCCGCTCGGTCACCACGGCGCCACCCTCCCGGTCTCCTTCCTCCCCCTCCAACACCGCGCCGTCCTCCCCGACGCCGCTGCTCGACCACCGCGCGACCCGCCGCCGTCGCACCCGACCCCGACGCAAGCGCCCATCCCCAACACCCCAGGACGGCCTCGCCGTCGAAGTCGTCGCCCGGTCGCACGCCGTCCTCTCCGTCGCCGGTGCCGCCTTGCCGGACGTCCCCGAGCCCACTGCCTTAGTCCCTGCGCCCCGCCGTGAGCATCGCACCTTCCCCTCTCTTCCTCCCCACGCACGCGCTTTCCCCTGTGCCACGCACCGCGCGCCCGACGCCGCGTCTGGCCGCGCTCACCGCCGCTACTCGCTCGCGTGCGCCCGCACTAGGCCTCGCCACGACCACAGCGTCGCTCCACCGCACCCACCCACACGCCGCTGGCCGCGCCCGCTTGCCCCCCCCCCTCGCGCCTGGATGGCCATGGCCGCGCCCGGGGCCTCTTCCCCTGTCAAGTGGTCGGCTCGGCCCCGCCGCTCGCCGGAGCTGGCCGGCCCTTCCCCCTACCTTGCCGGCCTCTGGTGCCCCGCCGCGCCCCGGTGGCCTCCGCCTGCGCCCCGGGTTCCCATACGGGCGCCCGCGCCCAGCGCCCGCACGCCCCAGTGCCTGCAACGCCCACACGCCCGCTAAGGCTCCCACAGGGTCAATGACCAGTGGGGCCCGCCCCAGAAACGAAAAAGAAAAAGATGGAAAACATATATAATTAATTAATTAAGGTTAATTAACTCAAATTTAATTAACCTAATAACTAATTAAACTAATTAAGTACTGTTAATTAACTTAACTAATCTGTTAACTATACTAATTAATCTGGTTAATTAGTTTATAGGCAATGACATGCGGGACCCACCGTCAGATTGACCCAGTCAACACATGTTGACTACTGACGTCAGCATGACATCATGCTGATGTCATAAATCCCATTTCGAATTAAAATAATTAAATAAATCCAAAAATTGATTTAAATCTTTTAAAATTAATAGAAAATAAACCGTAACCCGGATGAAAATACTTTCTACATGAAAGTTGATCAGAACGACGTGACGAACCCGGATACGCAGCCCATTCGTCCGCCACACATTCCTAACATATCAAACTCACAAACTTTCCCCTCCGGCTCCTTTGCCCGAAGACGCGAAACACCGGGGATACTTTTCCGGATGTTTCCCCCCCTTCACCGGTATCACCTCATACCGCGTTAGGGCACCCCTAGCACCGTTACTTGTCATGTCATGCATCGCTATGCATCTGTTTGCTTAAATATTTATTGTTTCTTCCCCCTCTTCTCTCGCTAGACACCGAGACCGACGATGCTGCTGCCCCGTTTGACTACGGAGTTGACGACCCCTCTCTCTTGCCAGAGCAACCAGGCAAGCCCCCCCCCCCTTGATCACCAGATATCGCCTATTCTTCTCTACTGCTTGCATTAGAGTAGTGTAGCATGTTACTGCTTTCAGTTAATCCTATACTGCTGCATAGCCTGCCTTGCTACTACTGTTGTTACCTTTACCTGCTATCCTACTGCTTAGTATAGGATGCTAGTGTTCCATCAGTGGCCCTACACTCTTGTCCATCTACTATGCTATACTACTGGGCTGTGATCACTTCGGGAAGTGATCACGGGCATATACTATATACTTTACACTGTTACCTTACATGTGATACTGTTCGGAGATGGGGGCTGAAGGGGCAGGTGGCTCCATCCCGGTAGAGGTGGGCCTGGGTTCCTGACGGCCCCCGACTGTTACTTTGTGGCGGAGCGACAGGGCAGGTTCAGACCACCTAGGCGAGAGGTGGGCCTGGCCCTGGTCGGCGTTCGCGGATACTTAACACGCTTAACGAGATCCGGGTATTTGATCTGAGTCTGGCCATTTGGTCTATACACACTAACCATCTACGCGGGAGTAGTTATGGGTATTCTGACGTCGTGGTATCAGCCGAAGCCTTCGTGACGTCAGCGACTGAGTGGCGCGCGCTGGATTGGAACGTAAGCCTGCTCTTGTATAAAGGGGGATAGTTCTGCTTCCGGCCGCGTTCGCAACATGCAGGTGTGCTATGGGCGATGGGCCCAGACCCCTGTGTGCTTAGGATTAGACCGGCGTGCTGACCTCTCTGTTGTGCCTAGGTGGGGCTGCGACGTGTTGATCCTCCGAGGCCAGGCATGACCCAGAAAAGTGTGTCCGGCCAAATGGGATCAAGCGTGTTGGGCTATGTGGTGCACCCCTGCAGGGAAGTTTATCTATTCGAATAGCCGTGTCCCTCGGTAAAAGGACGACCCGGAGTTGTACCTTGACCTTATGACAACTAGAACCGGATACTTAATAAAACACACCCTTCCAAGTGCCAGATACAACCCGGTGGTCGCTCTCTAACAGGTCATCGAGGAGGGGATCGCCGGGTAGGATTATGCTATGCGATGCTACTTGGAGTACTTCAGTCTACTATCTTCTATATGCTGCAAGACGGAGGCTGCCAGAAGCGTAGTCTTCGACAGGATTAGCTATCCCCCTCTTATTCTGGCATTCTGCAGTTCAGTCCACTGATATGGCCCTTTACACATATATCCATGCATATGTAGTGTAGCTCCTTGCTTGCGAGTACTTTGGATGAGTACTCACGGTTGCCTTGTTTCCCCTTTTCCCCATCTCTCTACTCGATTGCCGCAACCAGACGATGGAGCCCAGGATCCAGACGCCACCGTCGACGACGACTCCTTCTACACTGGAGGTGCCTACTACTACGTGCAGCCCGCTGACGACGACTAGGAGTAGTTAGGAGGATCCCAGGCAGGAGGCCTGCGCCTCTTTCGATCTGTATCCCAGTTTGTGCTAGCCTTCTTAAGGCAAACTTGTTTAACTTATGTCTGTACTCAGATATTGTTGCTTCCGCTGACTCGTCTATGATCGAGCACTTGTATTCGAGCCCTCGAGGCCCCTGGCTTGTATTATGATGCTTGTATGACTTATTTATGTTTTAGAGTTGTGTTGTGATATCTTCCCGTGAGTCCCTAATCTTGATCGTACACATTTGCGTGCATGATTAGTGTATGATTGTATCGGGGGCGTCACAGGAAAAGAGCCAAAAAACCAAGCAACAGATGGCTTTCCCTTCACTATTCAGGATTCACTCGAATGAATCATCACACTAAGCTTCAAAAGAATGAAGAATCTTCTTCCTCATCTTCCAGGAGACCGGTCACTGACACACAAAGAGGTCAAACATGAAGAGAATGTCACAATGGGCTAGCACGTGTGCCATAATGACTATGGACTCCGAAGATGAATCATCACAGTATGAGTCAGATACAGAAAGATTCTACAGAGGTCTGGATGGGGAAATGCTTACATATCCTCCAAATATTATTTCTTGATAGATACTTATCATGATGCATCAAGTGATGACGTACCTTCACATCTCTGCCTCATGGCAAAAACTTCGAAGGAACAAGTATCATCTAAACATCGGAGGTCTGGAAATGAATTTTCGTCGGATAACATAGCTTATGCCAAACTTGTTAAAATCATTAAATCTAAATAAGATGAACTTGAGAAACTTGAGAAAAGTCTAAGGAAATCCTAAGGATTATTGGTCGAAGAAATGGAGAAAAATCAAGAGTTAACCGAAGAGCATGACGCTCTGATGCGGAGCATCCTACGATCATCCCCATGGACCTACCTACGTCTCCCCAAGTGCCAAGTGGACCGATGATGCGAGCACGTGCAAGAGCTCTCAAGACTGAGGTGACATCTATCATTAGTGATATTTCGTATGACCCGTGCGAGACATGGCTACTACCTAAAGCCGGAATGCTATGTGTGATTAGGTATGAAGAACACCCTCTAGGAGATGCTCTTGATGATGTACAAGTCCCCAAGTGCATGGAAGAAGAGGACCGATGAAAGGAACCGAAGAAGTCCCTAGTACCAGGACATCCGGCCCCTGGGAACTACAATAGTAGTAGCCGCGCAACAGCCAAAGCTATAGGGCACGAACATCCGGCCTGGCCCCGTACATCCGGCGCCAGCCCGGAAATCCGGCCCTCCTTTACATAACGCCACCGAAATTGGCCGAGGCCAGCCCGGACATCCGACTCCCTAGCTCGGACATCCAGCCCGATGGGAAGGCCCGGACATCCGGCCCAACACCGGGACATCTGGCCCCTTCTATCTGCGCATAGTAGCGGGCTGAGGCCCATGTACCTCCTTCACCCCCTAGACTTTATATATGCTCCCCCTCTACCTACGTTTTAGGGTTAGCATTGTGATAGCTCATATTGGAGATAGAGCTTTGCTCATCCACTTGTACCCCTACTCCATTGGAGACCAAGGCCTCCTCGGAGAAGATCCGCCAAGTGGATTCAAGACCCCCTTGTGGGAAGATCCCCTAGTGGATTCAAGACCTCTTTCCTCACGGATTGGGAAGAACTGGCTACTGTGTATCCCCCTTTGTTGGATTTGGACCTTTGTTACCTCTTTTTGTGTCTGGATCTAGCACATGTGTGATTGGATCAAGTCTATTTAAGTGTTTCCTCTCGTTTTGTCTCTTGTATGTTCATTGTGTCCTTTGGGAATTCTCCTCCAATTCATGAAAGATCGGTCCTTAGGGTTCCAAGCTACATCATCTTGGTATCTTAAGCCATGGTTGATCACGAATTTGGAGTCCCTACCCCCGTTTTCTAGCCTAACTTTGCTTTTTTTGTCCAATTTCGAAAATCCCCACAAAATTAGCCCTACCAATTTTTTTGTGATTTTTTGGTGTGATGATGTTTTATTGCATTTGATCCATGGATTTTGTAGCGACCCGACCCGAATGGGACAAGTCTCTGTGCTTACGTGTCATCCCTGGATCGGTATGCTAACACACACAGTACTCGAAGGATTTATAACAGAGGTAAATCACATGTATAAAGTAACGTAAATACTATTACCTCAATCCAATATAGCGGAAGCAACAAGGTTGTGGGTTCCCATCAACACCAACGGCAAAGTTGAGTGTAGAAATCATAACCCTAACGTATCACTTACTCGTCGTAAGAAAACCTGCAACATGAGATGTTGCAGCCCGAAACGGGTCAGTACATTGGATGTACTGGCAAATTCACACCATAGAGATAATGATGAACAATGGCTATCACTACATGCATATATGGCTGGTGGAAAAGCTCTATGGTTATATTGTTTTTGCGAAAAGCCAATTTTTCCTTACTGCAAAGGAATAAATTTTATTTAACTATCATGGTGGTTGTTTAAACATTGAGAATGCTTGACAGCATTCTCAATCCCAATTAAGTGAACAATTAAAACCCAACAATATTAATTAGAAGTAACATCATGAGATTCACATGATATTCAAGTACTAGATACTCAAAATGTCCATAACCGGGGACACGGCTAATCATGATTAGTTTGTACACTCTGCAGAGGTTTGCGCACTTTTCCCCACGAGACTCGATCGCCTCCGTTTGATTTCTCGCACTACATGATGTTTGAGAAACGGATGACCGAGACATAGTCTTTCAGAAGAGCTAGCACCTTACGTTGGATAGACCGGTACACCGACTTCCCCCCTACATCTGTTAGTCTACCCTGTAAGAGTTCGCACGAGTTAATCAACTATGCCAGAGCCCATAATGGCTTGTGGCTGCACACGGAAGTTTCTAGTATGAATAATCTCATGATCCCTTTGAGCCTGGGTGGCGGTCCAAAAGAAAAACAGGCAAGTCCTAATAGAAACCAGGTGCCTCAATCCACCCAGATGTGTGTTTAAGTTGCCACCTTAGATAAACCGTTAATCAACAATACTCACATCTGTCATGGATATCACTCACCCAATCCACGTCTACTAGCATAGCATGGCATAATAAGCAAACGTAGAAGTAACTCCCAAAGGTTTCATAAGTAAAACAGGTATTAGGTACTACCTCAACTAGTTCCCATCCCACAATTTAAATTAGATCCTAATCATGCAATGTTTGAGGATTGTAACTAATGCATAAAAACTGGGTAATGAGGAGTATGATCAAAGTGTGAACTTGCCTGCAATGTTGATGAAGATGATTCGCACTCAACACACTTGATAGATCTACTCGTCACACTCCGGTCAATCTATCGTAAGCAAGCAATAGAACCACACATAAGCAATCACTCAAAAGATCAGAAAGATCGAAGAAAGCGATTCGGTAGACATCAAAACCAAGCGAATAACTCTTGCAAGATAAAACAATTTCTAACAGTACCAAAATTATATGAATTTGGCCTTATCAGAAAGTTTAGGTCAAGAGCTTCGATTTGCAAAAAGAATCAACTAAATCGGAGTTACGAAACTCAAGTTATGATCAAACGAAGTTTGAATTCAAATCTGGTCAAATTCAAATTTTGAAACTTTCAAAAATATGTTTGAGTTGGATTACTGGATAGAGGTATTCATAATGAAGACGTGGGCGTTGGTTTCGTTGAATTTGGATTAACAAGTAAAAGTTACGGTCGTTTGAAAACCAGGGACTAAACTGTAAGAAAGATAATTACGTATAGGTCCCTCGCGTAAATCAACAGAAAACGAAACGACTAAATAACGAACGTTCGTTTATAAGGTCCAAACAGCGGACGTTCGCTGTTTAATAAAACCTAAAAAAAATAGATCTAGTCTAGGGTTTTTTAAAAAAAAATCGAACTTAAAGAAAAAGACCGAGGTCGGTTTATACCGGTTCGTGGTTTACCGGTTCAGAGAAAAAGACCGGCGGCGGCGGCGATGAACTCCGGCGAGGGCGGAGTGGCTGGGCGGGGCGACGCTGCGGGAGGGGCGGCGCGGCGCGGGCAGATAGGCGGGGAGGGGGGGAGGGGCGGGCGACGGCAGCGAGCGGCGCGGGCGGCGGCGCAGGCGAGCAGCGGCGCGGGCGGCGAAGCAAAGCGGCGGCGGCGGCGCGGATCGGACGCGGTCGGCAGAGCGAGGCGCGGCGGCGCGGCAAGGAGAAGAGGAGAGGAGGCGGGGCCAGGGGCGGATTTATAGGGAGGGGAGGCGGAGGCGTGGAGTAGGGGGCAAGGCGACGCGGGGGGTGGCCGGGTCGGCCACGGCGGCGGCGGACGGCATGCTCGCTCGGGACTCTGTCCCGAGCTCGGGGACGAGCGGGGCGGCGCGCTGGGCTGGGCCATGGCCTGGCAGGAGCTGGGCCGGCCCAGTCGGCGACGGAGCGTTTTTTTTAAAACATTTCCAGACAAAAAAGATAATAAAACAAAATAAATAAAAATATTATATAGGCATATAATATATCAAAATTTTCAGAAAAAGATTTTCTACGACATGAACATTTTTGTAACTTCAAATAAAATACACACAAATTCAGATAATTGAAACAGTGATACTGCCCTATGAAAATCCAATTAAAAACATTTTTAAAATACCAAAATGACTTCAAATTTATTTATCTCCAATTTTTTGTTGTAGGGAATCATGTTACCCTAATTTCCATGTATTTTATTTTTGGAGAAAAATAATTTGAATAAAACTCAAATAACTCCAAATTAAAAAAAATCAAAAGAACTTTGAATTTAACTCTTTGAAACTCCCAACTCATATTTCATATATTTTGAAGAAGTCATATTATCTTCTCTCGTGAAAATCATTGAGTTGCATAAAGTTTCAATTTGGAAATATTTTCAATTGGAATTCAAATATTTTTCAAACACCCTTTTCATTTTTTTAAATGGAAGAAGTCATGTCATCTTCTCTCTAGGGTTTGGTATTTGATAATAATTTGAATTCACGAAGATCATAGAAGCAAAAATGAAAGTTTGGGAAAGTCCTTTTATTCCCTCTCATTTAACTTTTCAAAAAGTTTCGAATTTCACTCAATCAATCACACAATAAATCAAACAGTCGGTCAAATCTATCTATTTATTATAACATTCCAAAATTTAGAATTTTGGGATGTTACAGATTTGTTTTGCCATGAGTGGATCTATATTTTCCCCACTTCCATCCACGAAATTCCACGAGTTTTGCCCCGAAATATTTGATTCTCCACTTGTTCTTTGAGTTCGTCTAGGATTTGGCGCCTCGGAGATCCGGCCCGTGGCCCCTAGACATCCAGCGCCTGGCAAACAAACACACCTCCACCACTTCCCATTTCACCCAATTTTGCCAATTTTGACCGGGTTTCGACCATTACTTCCGCATCCACCACCGCTTATCCGCCACCTTCTCCAACAATTTTCACTTGTTTGTTTTGAGAATTTGAGTTGTGGTTTTCCGTTTCCTAACGTGTTTCGGCTACTTAGGGGCGGTTCGACAATGACATCACCACCACTCATATTTGCCACAGTTTCGTCATCGACAATAACCACTTCACCATTTTGACACTGTCAACCATAAGCAAGGGCGGTAACCTCAATGACACTCTCGTATATTCTCCCTTGCCATTGCATTGCTAACCCCGAACACATTTTGCGTTGCTTTCCTATCGAGACTAGCCATTTGAATATTGTCGGGCAACATTCACTACTGCAGGATGCTGATAACGCGACACTACAATCAGAGACCCTTCGAGAAACAGTGTGCGATGCCATAATCCCAAACGGTGCTGTATGAAAACCGTCATAAATGTGTAAAACGTTTGCGATGACGGATGCATCAAACACGATTCAGATTTTAGTTGCGTGTGTGATGAAAGGCATACGGTTCAGTTCAAAGAACTGTTTGCGAGGAGGAGGAACAAAAGAAATGGGCAGCCAGATGGAGGCGTGTGCGATACACATCACATGGTTCACTCGGATGAACTATTTGTGATTAGGCAACACAAAAGAAACGGTCAGCCAGATCAAAGGTGTGTGCGATATATGGCATGCGGTTCACTCGGATGAACTGTTTGCGTTGAGACATGAGAACAAAAATGGTTCAACTTAATAAGATGTGTGTGATATGCGGCAAACAGGTCTGTAATCAGAAATGTGTCTGAAGACTGATAAGAACACATACGGTTGCTGCTAATAAGACGTGTGTGTTGTGAGCAAACAATTGCTGGTATACAATTGTGAGTGATTGATGAAAACATCACCGACGGGTTCCATTGTTTAGGCCGTGTGCGATGTGATTTTCTTTGTCTGCACACCATCTACGCTCTATCTACAGAGCATCAACATATATACTTGAAAAGACAACATTGCATAACCAAACTAAGCATACAATTACACAAGTGATTACACACATAACATTTGCACACACCAAAGTAAGCAATTACATGCATACTAAAGTAGGAGAAACAAGGATCTAATCATCTACTTATTGTTGCGATGACGCTTGCCATTGCTCTGCTTCCGGTTGGATCCCTGGCCGTTTTGGGGAAGGAGGGACTTCCTCATGTCAACGATCCGCCGGTACATGTCGTAGCTCGTGTACGCCTCCTTGGCCACATACACGACGTGAACTTTGTCGAGTTTCTCCATCCAGGCCGAGCGCCAGGCACGCTTGTCCTTGTTGCACGAATCCTTAATGTCTCTGTAGTAGGGGTTGATGATGGCCTCGGCGAGGTGAACTAGTGAGTCCTTCTCATGCTCCTTGCTGCCCCAGATCTTGTATTGGCCCTGGATGTCGACAAGATTCTGGCAGACGATGCCCAAACTCTCGAGCGGCTTTACATCGTTGGTGATGTCCACCGTAGTGAACATGTAGTAGGTGTTCTTGACAAACCTGGTGAAAGGCTTGCAAGACCTTGTGGCCAGGCAGTAGTGGTAGATGAGGACGTGGTGGCGCATGCACATCTGGGTGACGACGACCTTGGGACGAGACCTGGCACGAGCGCGAGTGTACTTGAGGTCGAACCCGACCACCTTGTACTTCCCCTCGGCAAGCAACAGCTCCATGATGTGGATGGAGTGCTCTGCCCAGACCGGGTCATTGGTGTACACCACTGAGAGGTCCATGAACCTTCTGTGGGTATCCACCACGGCACGCATGGTGAACTGCTGCTCGTCATTGGCAGCCGCTCGGAGCGCCATTGGAGTCGCGCAGGATACCCTCTAAGAATTTCTTGTGGTGGGTGTGCTTCTTGCAATGGTGGGGCGTGATCGAAACGTTGAAGAGACACAAGGGTAGGTTAAATGGCTGTTGTAATAACAAATGAGGGCCGACCAGCCTGTAATCGTCACGTCTTGTCACAGCGTTCATAGCGGAGGATTCCAGAATCCAGTGCACGCTTGACAACACCGCACCCCAGGCGTGGACACTCGAGTGTGATAATTAATTATGCGCTCTACAATGCACACGGTGGAAGAAACCAACTGTGTACAATAATGTCGAAGATCACAGTCAAGTTAGCTATACATATCGTGTGCTGTGAGATCGACAAGGTAAACTGATTCGAGAATGGTTAATAAAATATAAGACCATTGCATATTAAGGTAAAAATAGTGCTAGCAATATATGAGTCTCATACGATGCCATTTCAATGATTGTACCACAAAAGCTCGAAATGTTACAAGGTTCAAATTCCAGAGTTATATGGCTCAAATTCGAAGATTACAAGGTTCAAACTGATATTAGAAATGAAATTCAGCTCATCAGCTGCAAACGCTCGCGCTGATGCGCTGAACATGGATATCAGAGAGGTTCAAACTAATATCACCGCTTCTAAGTCTGGCTTCGAAACCTCACAATTTTTGCAATGGGGTCAGCCACTGAGGAGTCATGTATGGGGTTGACCCGATGACTTCCGATTACTCTGTCATCTGAAGTTCCAAAATGAAATTTAGCATTTTTGGAGCCCACTCCATTCTGCCGCAGGCGCTGGCGCTAATCAACGGACCATTCATTTTTGTAAAATAAATGTAGGGCAAACCTCATTTCCTTCAGCACCCTTGCTCTGAGAACACAGAACCTGGCGAATATAATCTCCGGTAAGGTCCCTCAGTAGGAGTTCAAAGTAATTTCTGAGAGATGCAGATCTAGGCATTCGACGTGATTGTTATATTGTATCACATTGTCCACCACTGGGCCTAATCTTATCCGCAAAAGAAGAAAACATGTTAGTGCCTACATGCAGTTTTGAACATTACTACAGGACTAGCTATTTGGTTTGCAGGATTTGTAAAATGTACTCACATGCCATCTTCGATCTTAAATGATTAACATGGGCATTTGATTACATTCTAGAAAAATGTAGCCTTCTTCACAAGAGGTTGGAGTGGATGAAAAGTTCCCTAAGAAAGCTAGTACAGATGAATCCAATGGAGAAATGCTTATTGATTGTAACCATATGGATCAAGCAACCAATATGGGTGGGGGCATGTATGTACTGATATCCTCCAAAAGAACCTTCAGAAATCGTAGTACATTGTCATTGTAAACTTGGAAAAAGGTGTCACAAATTGAACTCCCTTATGGTTAACATTTAACAAGAAAGGAACATCACCTCGATATATAGATTCTCCAGGCACGGAAAGCACCTTAGGAAACTGACAACTTGCTCTAGGTCATGCCCGATAGATTATAGTGCCAAGACCTTCACTGTGCGTGTATCGAGTTCAAGCTTGTTGGAATGATTTTCTGAATGACAGACGAACAAACATCTTCAAAATTAGAAATAATGTTAGTTTGTAGAAGGAGAGGTAGAAGGCAGTTGTTGTACCTGAACGGGTGTGGATCCAATAACAAGTTCGGAGTATTTGTCAGACGAGTAGCCCACCACTGCCAATTTCGGCGCAGAAATGACATTGATTCTTGTTGGACCTTCTTGATCAACTACAAGTAATGTCTCAAGTGCAGGTGTGTCCTGGATGACCATACCGTGGTCCATCATTTGTGATGTCTTCCTGCCGCACCAACAACACACATAAATAGTCCGAAGAGTCATGGAGGTGATGTGGAAGGTACTCAACCCATTGATTGCCTGAAGGCGAAGGTACTCGAGTGCAGTACAGCCACGGAGCAGGCGCTCCATGTCACCCTTTGAGAGGCAGACGGCGACAAGCTCGAGGTGATTCAGTCATGGTAGAATAAGAGCGGGCGCGTCATTAAGGGGCGGGAAATGGCAGTTCCTGAACTTGGCGACGTGCAGCGTGGGCGCGAGGCGGAGTGCAGACCATCATCAAAAGTGAGCTCCTCGAGCTGATCTATGGCGGGGGATCAGAACTAGTCGTCAAACTTGGCTCGGTCCTTGCCGTTGGAACGGATCTTGCCCATTCTAAGTCCTTTGGTTGGGCCAAGGTGACTGTCGAGGATCTTGGAGAACGCATCCAAGCTTTTGCGATAGCCATGGCAGAGCTCGTGGGTGTCGATGAGGTCGAGAGGGCTGGAGTTCCATAGGGGGCTCCACCGCCGAGAAATGAGGGTTGTCTGCGCCCCATATTTGATTGGGAGGAGGGAGATGATGACTCTCAACATATCATCGAGGAGGCTGCTGATTAAGTCTATGCCTACTGGAGTCGCTTGCGGTTCTAGCTCGCCCCGCCTCCACTTGTTGGCAGCCCAGTTCTCCACCTCCGGAGTCTCCTTGTCAGCGGCGCTTTCTGATAGAAATGGGAGTACATGGAATATTTAGTTAAAATAGGGCAATGGAAAAATGTATTGGTAACTAGAAGTTATTAGGTAGGAATATAGTAAGATAAGGGAATAACAATTGGTTGCTTAAATACTATACAATTCATTTGACATTGCTGGGTAAGCCAACATATGCAGATAGTTGAAAAGAAAACTTACTTCGAACAAAGTCTGGACGGATGATTTTGTCGGGGAAGTTAGCATATATCTCATGACCAGGCCCTTCTATGTGCAGTGCAATTTTAGTGCCAACTTTTAGTACATAAAACTTTGCAATTTCATTCCAAAAGGTAGTGCCAAAATAGGAGTCACCATGTTCATCAAGTCTTACAGTAGTAATGATTGTAAATCCATGGTTTGTGCGCAGTATGACATTCATGGAGCCTTGATGTATGTAAAGGGAAAAATTGTGCACTACATAATCTGTTGCATAGCGACGGATGTCCTACAGAAAATGGTAGGGTTGTTAAAGAAAATATGGTAACATGCAAATATGGGTCCAAATTGAAAGAACTGTACAGCAGTTGAAATCGAAGGACAAAGGTCTATAATTAAACGGATAGGGTAAACATGATGTCATAGAAATGTGAGAGTAATCGAAAGAACAATACATCATTAATTTGCCTAATATAGAAAGAAGAGGGGGGGCAAATACCCTTTGACGTATATGGTGCATGTGGCACCTTTAATCCAAATTTAGCAATATTTAGAATATGTTCAGGAAAGTAGGCCATGCCAACCGATTTAGGGTGAGATTGAACATACCGCGCGCGGCCTCAAGTTATCTGGTACGATGAGATGGAATCTCTGGTGGCGGTCGCCAAGTCCTGAAGTATCGGCGCACTGTACATTCTATGAATGAAAGAAAACCCTCAAATCAGCTCGAATAAAAATGAATTCACGGTGATTTTCGCCGGGTGATTAAAGGAGGCAGATGAACTGTGATAAGAGATGAGATAATATCTCGTTAAATTAGTTACCTTGTCGTCCATGAGAAAGAACCCTCAGTTCGACAGATTCCACAACTGAGCGGAGCTGGGTCGACCGCGAGCAGCGTCGAGAAAGTCGGTGGCGATAGGCCGCGGCAAGCAGAAGTGGCGAAATGCGGTGGGCTTTGCCGGCAGCCTGGCGGCGGCAGGCGTCGAGGTAAGTGTTTACTGCCGTGATAGGCGGTGCCATGGCATAGACGCAGAGGAGCTTGTGCAGGTATGAATGGGGAACATACCGGAGGGGCCGAGGTGGGTGGCGGGCGGGGTGAGGGGTTTTGTGACGTTGGGATGGTGAGGGTTTTCTTTTTTTTCTTTTTTGAATTGGGTAGTGGGGGTTTTCTGTCCACAAAGAATTTTGGGGGCGACGGTTTGCTAGAGCGAATCGTGTGCGATTGACGCAGCAGGAAAAATGATAGTCATTGCACACGGTTCCAATTTTGGGAACCGTGTGTGATTGACGTACTACCTCCGTCCTGGTTTATTGGTCCCCCATTGTAATTTTTACCAAAATTTGGCGAAATATTTAACATACTCTAACATAGATAATAAGCGTACACGTACATAAGCATAGTTCAACCGTAAGTACATAGTTCAACCGTCATTAAGCATACTCAAGCGTACATAGTTCGATCCATCCCACATCTCATCTCACATGCGTTCGGCACGATCCTGAATCTTCTCCAGGTACTCGGCGTACGCGTCGTGCGCCACCCTGCGAGAATACTTCTACTTGAAGGAGCCAACGGCCCGTCCTCTTGCATGCGCAAGAACACTTAAATACATGTCATGAATCTTGTGGTTGCAAAATGGGCATCCATAGCCGTCGTTCCAGGTCCTAATACACCTGTTATGCATTCCCGCATAAGGCTCCCTCAAGATTCGCCTCTTGTACCTCCTCTGGGCATCTTCATCCTCGTTGTCCACATCGTCAGACAACACCTATACATATAGTAAAACTAATTTGGCATCAGATCACTGATTACATGCTGTGAAGTAGGATTAGGAATTTATGGCTATTTATTTATACATATTCACAGATTATGGTTTGATTTTTAAGCACACTCGTCTATGTACAAACCAATCTTGAAGAAAATAATTGCACAAACATATGTAGGTCATTCAAAATCAATTGTCAAATCCTGGCTACGAATTATTAGCACGAACACTAACCCTAGTTGGATTACTAGCAGAAATCATTTGCACAGATGAAACAACTAATCACTTTCACCTGTACCATTCAAACAAGGGCCATTTGCATTTCTGCCCCTAACTCGAACCACCTACTCAGATTTGCCCCTAATTTCAAAGCATGCTCAAATTTGCCCCTCTGCTGTTAAGTCACTACTCAGAAATGCCCTTCCGTCCAGTCAAAGGCCTTTGACCGTCAAAGGCCCATGTGTAATGTAGCAGACGGAAAGTGCTACAGTATTGGACGGAATGTGCTACAGTACTGTACGGAAGGGCATTTCTGAGTAGTGACTTAACAACGGAGGGGCAAATTTGAGCATGCTTCAAAATTAGGGGCAAATATGAGTAGTGGGTTCAAGTTAGGGGCACAGATGTAAATGTCCCTTCAAACAATCAATACACTACATGGATCTAACGAAACTTACTCAGATTTCATGGATTGGGAGGACATAACCACAAGATTTCTATTCCAAAAAGGGGGAGGCAGGAGTAACCAGAGAAACCCTATGATCTATTTGACACATAAATGGGTATAGATGACTAACCAGTTGTCCATCGTTGTCGGAGTCGTCGCCGGAGTGGTCGTCGGAGTCGGTGTGGAACTCCGCCTCCGGCTGTGGAAGCTCGACGCCGTCGACGACGTCAGGGTGCAGCGATAACTCGCCGGCGGTGACGGCAACCTCTGTCTCCATCGCCACGCCATGCTCCGGTGCTTTAGCAGCCCCGGCATCGCCACTCCCTCCGATGGGGCGCTTCGGCGGCATCCTCATACACTGACGGCTTTGAGGACTGAGAGCGGCGTCGAGGTTGCAAGCGGAGAGAGAAGATTGTGTTGCGTAGCGAGGATGGGGGTGCGGCGGCTCAGGCGCACCATTAATATGGAGTAGTGGGAGTTGTGGGAGAGAGGCGGGCGGTGGTCAAACCGATGGCTCGCCTCCCGGTGAGCCCGCGCACCGGACTGCTGGCATGCAGACCAAAGTTTCACACAGCTACTCGCACGCCTCCCGATGACACTGCGCAGCGAGCACGCCTCCGTCAATTCACACACCTGCACGCACGCCTCCCCGTCTGCCTGCATGGCGGACTTCTCGCATGTGTCCCGTCAACTCACGCCTGCTCGCACGCCACACGGGACGCGCGGCGGCACGTATATTGTTTTTCTATTTGGATGATTAATGTTGCCGCTTTATTGCTTAACCGAAGCATGGCACGTATCCATTGTTGGTCTAACGCTCACGCTTCGAATAAATAATCCGTTTGGGATATTGGTTCCCAATTATTAATAATCTCCCGTCTGTAATTAGATAAAGATTACATCAAAACTGGTCTCAAATTTGACAAAAAAGTACAATGCCACTTTGTATTGGTGTCCATATGACAACACGATAAGTTTCATGAACTTCAAATAGGTTTTGGATGTACTAGAATTTAAAAATCAAGATTCTCAATGTTTGAATTTGTTGCACGGGGAGTAAACATGCACCCAGTGAGACACATGTGTTTTTGCAACCCATTTAGGTGCACTGTCACGTGTGCATGTAGCTCAAATTTGATTTTTGCACATTATACCCATAGAAAATCAATCAATCAATGTACTAAAACGTCTTAATGTCCGGCAATGAGGTTAATTTGACCAGCAAGGTATAATATTTTTTGTTTGTGTTATGGTGGTATATAGTACGCGTCGAAGAGGTGGGAGGGGACTAGCATATATACTATACGTATGCGTCCGTGAACAAGTACACCTCACTCAGTGTCGGGACTTTTTGGTTACCGAGGCACGTGCCACATCAAAATTGTGAAATTGGTTATTCAAACATCACACAACACCTTTTTGGGCCACATGCATATATATCCTAGCTAGGACACTCACGTGTGACACTTCCATCTGTGGGCCCACGAGGCCATCGTTGATGCATGCATGCATCACTTTGACCTACATTGGGAGAGGTTAACTAATTTCACCATCGATGAGGATTCTTTTGGGTTGTACATATATTACAGCATGAGCATATAGTATGCGGTGAAGAGGGGGGAAGGGGATCATCATATGTAGTACGCTTGATATGAACCTCGCTCTCTGTGGGTGCATGGTTTACGGTTTTTGAGGCATGTGGCACATCAAAGTTGTGCATTTTAGGTATTCAACATTTATATGTTTGGCCCACATGCAAAGTGGTGGTGGTTGTCCTCTCGCACCCACTTAAGCGGTTATCAGCGATATCAATGCTTTTCATCTGTTGGCCCGCTTGGTCCATCACTTCTTTTTGCCTGACAACAAGAGAGGTTAATTTGACTTAGGAGGGGATTATTATTTTTGCTCTGGGCTGACATGCATGATACACTTTGAGCACACACATATGCATGTGTACACATGAATCCCTCCCATCGAGTCGAAGTGGCTAGTACAACGACACCATCATGAACCGATCTCGCTCTGTGCGGGGAGCTAGTGTACGATTTTTGACACACACGCCAGATCAATGTTGTGTATTCAAACATGCATGCACGCATCACCTCCATACATATGCATGTAGTGGTTGCCTTCGAACAATACACTCCCTCACGTGGTTATCGATGACAAGCCTATATATTCGTGGGCCCGCGTGGACATCCATGATCACCTTGACCAACAACAAGATAGGTTACCATGGTGGATTCTTCATTTGGTTAGTGTTATCGTAGTATAGGTCATGGTGAGATTCAGACCTAATTAAGTTTGAGCGCATATACTATGAACGCATGCATGCATATATGAATCCCCGTCGTTGGCTTGAAGTGTGGTGTAACATACATGTGCATCGTCAACCTAACCCTCACTTATTGTGGGGATTTCTAGTTCAAAATCACGGTGGCACATCAAATTTGTTCATTGTTACTCAAAAACACACCTCTCCATACATATGTTTGGGCCACACGCATGCAGTGGTTGTCATCAGGGACTTGCTACTTGCGTGATTATTAACGAGCTAGCCCATCTTCGGGATCGCATGGACGGACATCACTTTGACCAACAACAAGAGAGAGGTTGTACGACCAAGGTGGATTATTCTTGGTCCGTTTTACGATCCATCTTGGTGAGATATATGCCTCTCTGGCCCGCCGACTGAAAGTGTGTGGGGGGGGGGGGGTTGCTACATCACACTTTGTTAGGCGAACCTCAGTTGAGGGGCATGCATTCATAGCTTAATTAGGATTCCCTTCGTGGCGACACGAGGGGGGTGGGGGGCTGCTAGCTACTTCGCACTTTGCTAGGTGAACCTCAATTGGGGGGAGGGGGCATGCTCATAGTTTAGGATTCCCTTCGTGCTGACACGAGGGGGGCTGCTAGCTACTTCGCACTTTGCTAGGTGAACCTCAGTTGGGGGGGCATGTTCATTCATATCTTAGGATTCCCTTCGTGCCGACACGAGGAAGGGGTGGCTGCTAGCTACTTCGCACTTTGCTAGGGTGAACCTTGGTTGGGGGGAGGGCATGCATTCATAGCTTAGCTAGGATTCCCTTCATGCCGACACGAGGGAGGGGGGCTGCTAGCTACTTCGCACTTCGCTAGGTGAACCTCGGTTGAGAGGGAGGGGGCATGTATTCATATATAGCTTAGGATTCCCTTCGTGCCGACACGAGGGAGGAGGGGGGCTGCTAGCTACTTCGCACTTTGCTAGGTGAACCTCGGTTGAGGGGGAGGGGGCATGCATTCATAGCTTAGGATTCCCTTCATGCCGACACGAGAGGGTGGGAGCAAGCAATACCGTGCGCTTTGCGAGAGAGGTGCCACATCGAAGTTGCATTTGCTATTTGAAAATCAAACCACCCTTTTGATACATAAATTTGGTCCACATGCAAGTGTATTTGTGTTCTGACCCTCTCCCCCGTCATTTTTTGCCAAATTTATGAACATTAGACAAGTCGGATGACGCAACAGACACGGTTCACTCAAACTAACCGTGTGCCACGCCGGTGCACCTGTCACACACACATCCGCACAGTACATTGGGCTCCACGAGGCTCCCCCTCTAAAAAATATCTGCCCGCTTCGAGGGTTTTTCTGTTTCATAACACACGGTTGTTATATCCGGACAGTGTGCGATGTTTCTTGTTCCCAATCCCGCCTGCATCGAAAATGTCTGCCCGCCTCGAGGGTTTTTCTTTTTCATAACACACGGTTGTTATCTCCGGGCCGTGTGCGATGCACTATCATCAAAATTTTCAATAGCCCGGCATTTCACTCCCGCATTTGACTCCCGTGTAGTAAAATTTTCAGTACTCGCGTCATTTCCTCAAACACCCCGCCCCCCTCCACACACACACACACACACACACACGCACACACCAAAACCTCCTCGGGCGTGCACGCGCGCGCACACACACACCCCCTCCCTCGCTCGAAACCCTAGCAAAGTCCCCGCCGCTGCCGCAAGGCCTCCATTGTCTACATCTGCCAGTTTTCCTGTGCAGCTTACTCACCGATCTCCATACCCAGGCCGCCCTGAGTTTCTTAGATGACCCCTGCCAAACACCCCCTTTCCCACAGATCCCCATCCCCATCCCCCACTCCAGAGCGTCGTAGCCTAAGCCCGGCTACGCTTCTCGTGGATCTCGAGGAGCGACTGGCCCAAAAGAGGTGTATAGCGGTCTCTTCGCCCGACGTCGCCGAGGAAGCTGACGACCATTACTGGCGGCAGGCACTCAAGCAGCGGGCTAGAGTATGTGGGCATGTCTCGTAGGCCAGCTACGACATCGAGGTCATCGACAGTGACGCCCTGAGGTGGGCTGTGTCACAGGTTAAGTGGCCCACCCGCAACCCCTCGGGTTCAACCACCGTCGATCTCATCCATGGCCCCGCCGCTGATCTCCTCTAGCTCGCTATCAACAATTTGCCATTCTACATCGCCATCGAGCCCCTTTTGTCATTTCTGGAGGACACGTTCTGCGAAGCTGGCTTGGGATCCACAGCTTCCAAGTCATACCTCATCGACAGCGACCACGAGGAGGGCACCCTCTCCGGCTCTTCCAAGGGGAAAGAGCCCATCTTCTCTTCCAAAGGGAAAGCGCCCATCTGTGACATTAGGGAGGGCACCCTACAGTCGTGCTCTTCCAAGGGGAAGGAGCCCATCTGCGACAACATGGAGCGCATCCAGGGTCCGTGTTCTTCCCACAGGAACGAGCCCATCTGTGACAAGTGAGGAAACCCATGATTTGTTTATTTCAGTTGTTCACAATGTGATGCTCTATATGTGCAATTATTTACTATGCAGTACATTTCATCAATCCAGTTTTAAACATACCGATAGGAATGCATATATTTGCTTGCTGTTAATCCTGTTATAGCTAGCATATGCCTCTTTTAAAGTGTTTTGATTGTTCGGTTGTTTGTAGTTAGCATATGTTCAGTTTCAAATGCTATCTTTGGTTGTTTGTAGTATGCCTTGTTTATTCCAGTTATTCACAACATGATGTTCTATATGTGCAAGTACGAACTGTGCAGTTCAGTTTCATCAGTACTAGTTTCAACAATACCACTATGAATGACTACATTTGGTTGCTGCATCTTGTAGTTAACACGCCTTTCCATTTTTGTTTAACCATAACTAGTGTACTTAGACCGGCACAATACCAGTTTGAATGACCATGTTTGCTTGTTGTTAAATGTTAGGCTTGTTGCAGTTAGCACACCTTTCCACTTGTTTTGCTTTACTAGCCTGCTTAAACCTGCACACTGAAGCTATCTTTTGGAGATTATTTTGTCTGCCATGTGTAATTTTGGTTGATGTTTAGCCTGTTGTGCTTAACATGCTTCTTGATGTACCTACACAGGACAATCTTGGGAACAACTGCTATTTTCTATCGAGGTTAGTTTCATCCCATGGCTTATATCTGCTCACTATTCAGGATATCCGTAGCTGGTACCATATAGGCTCGCGGCTGATAAGGGACTAATCGGTGAATCAGACTTTTAACTGAATATATCTATAACCCATTTTTCCTTAGGTTAACTAGGGCCATATGTAATATATCTGAGGCTACATAGCAACATGCACTATACTTAATGTCTAAATGTGCAATCCTAGGCTACATAGCAACAAGGAAGAGTGTTACATTAATGTTCTAATGATGTCTAGATGTACGTAGAAGAGCAGCAGCAATAGCAATAACAGAGCCCTGTTTGGATACTCAACTTAGCTAGAGGTTAGTGTTAGTTTCTAGCTCATTACTAACCCTGAACTAACTCCGTCCAAAGAGTTGCTTGGATGGCAGGGTTAGATTGACAATAAATGCACTAGGAGAACTAGCTCCAATTAGCACCTCTTGGGTTGGATACTAGTTTTTTTGGGTGGATTATAGATGCAACTATCTCAAACTAGCCCTCATGTTTAGATATACTTTAGGGCTATTTGAGCCCGAACTAGCTCAAACTAACTGTAACCCGTGGATACAACAACAGATAATTTTTAAGAACGAACTAAACTCCTTCCGGCCCATAATATAAGATGTTAATTCATCTAATATGTGAGTATATTGGATGTTATAAGATACTCCTTCCATTCCTAAATATTTGTCTTTTTAGAGATTTCAAATGGACTACCACATACGGATGTATATAGACATATTATAAAAGAGTGTTGCACTACATCATTGTGCCATTGTTGTTTAGCTTCTAATATTAACTTGGTGCTTTTAGGTACATATGTCATTGGTAAAGATCCGTGTTTTGACCTTTCTGCATATGGGGCAATGAGATATCGATGAACCAGCATCAAGTGAGGAAGTTGATTAAGATTGTTAGTAAAATGGGTCCAAAGATGGCAATTAAACTATTTGTTTACACTTTATCCAAGACAACAACGAACTGCAGGATGGTAAGTAAGAACTCTGCAGCCTTCTTTTTACTGCCCATAATGATTTGTGTTAGATTACAATGTCTAAAATCTTATTACTTTGTAGTGGTTGCCAAAGAAGTGTACTCAAGATTACCTCTCAAACTACATGATTGGTGGGCATGCAAAGGTTAAAGTATTTCTAGCAGAACACGATGATTATCTAGATGTTTTCATGAAGACCGCGGAGGATGGGCAGTCGGCCATTGTAACATCCAAAAATTCTAAATTTTGGAATGTTATAATAAATAGATAGATTAGATTGTTTGTTTGATTGTTGTGTGATTGATTGAGTGAAATTCAAAACTTTTTGAAAGTTAAATGAGAGGGAATAAAAGGACTTTCCCAAACTTTCATTTTTGCTTTTATGATCTCCATGAATTCAAAATCTTTTCATCACAAAACCCTGGAGAGAAGATGACATGACTTCTTCCATTTATTTAAATGAAAAGGGGTGTTAAAAATATTTGAATTTCACTTGGAAATATTTCCAATTCTGAAACTTTATGCAACTCAATGATTTTCATGAGAGAAGATAAAATGACTTCTTCAAATTATGAAATATGAGTTGGGACTTTCAAGGATCAAATTTAAAGTTCTTTTGAATTTATTTTCAATTTGGAGTTATTTGAGTTTTATTCAAATTATTTTTCTCCAAAAATAAAATATATGGAAAATAGGGTAACATGATTCCCTACAACAGAAAATTGGAGATAAATAAATTTGAAGTCATTTTGGTATTTTTAAAATGATTCTTATTGGATTTTATTAGAGCAGTAGCACTCTTTGCATTATTAGAATTAGTGTGTATTTTATTTAATGCTATAAAAATGTCCACGTTGTAGAAAATATTTTTCTGCAAATTTTGATATATTATATGCCTATATAATTTTTTTTATTTATTTTGTTTTTATTATTTTAGTTCTCTGAAAAAAAATGTTTATAAAAAAAATCCCCTCGCCGACCGGGCCGGCCCAGCCAAACCGGGCCAGGCCGCAGCCCAGCGCCCCGCCGCCTCCGCCTTCGTCCCCGACCGGGAGTCCTCCCGAGTCCGCCGCCGTGCCATGCTCGTCGTGCGCCGCCCGGCCTCTTTCTGCCCCCTCGCCCAAGCCGTCGTCCGCCCCCTTGCCTTTAAATACCGGAGCCCCGGGCCCCGTTCCTCCTCCTCGCGCCGCTGCCGCCGCCTCGTAGATCGCCGCCGCCGTCGCTCTACTCGCCGCCACCGCCTGCGCCGCTCTGCCGCCTGCTCGCCGCCGCCCCGCACCGCTAGCAGACGCCGCCTGCGCCGCTCGCCTTGCCCGCGCGCCGCCGTGGCCGCTCGCCGTCGCCTCGCCTCGCCTCGCCGGAAAACATCGCCATGGCCGTTGCCGTTGACCCGCCGTGGACCGGTAAAAACCCGCCCGGTCCGATCCGGTTTATTTTTCAGTTTAGTTTTTTTTCGTTAAACCGGTTTTTTTATTAACCTAGTTATTTAGTGGATGTTCACTAGGTTAGATCTGTTAGTGAACGTTTTCATTCATTAGTACTCGATAGCGAGCGTTTGCTCGATAGTTTTTTCTTTTTCTTTTTATTTTCGGCCAGGGACCTATCTGTGATGATTTTCTTTACAGTTTAGCCCCTATTCTTCAAACGCTCATAACTTTTTACTCGTTAGTCCAAATCCAACGAAACCAACGCCAAATTCTTCGTTATGATCCCCTCTATCCAGTAATCCAACTCAAACATGTTTTTGAAAGTTTTAAAATTTGAATTCAAACAGATTTGTATTTGAACTTCGTTTGACCGTAACTTGAGTTTTATAACTCCGATTTAGTTGATTCTTTTTGCAAATTGAAGCTCTTGAACTAAACTTCCTGATAAGGCCAAATTCACATAATTTTGTCACTATTAGAAATAGTTTTAAGTTGCAAGAGTTATTTGCTTGATTTTGCTGTTTTCCGAATCGTTCTACGATCTTTTGAGTGATTGCTTATGTGTGGTTACTATTGCTTGCTTACGATAGATTGACCGGAGTGTGACGAGTAGATCTGTCAAGAGTTTTGAGTGTGAATCATCTTCATCAACATTGCAGGAAAGTTCACACTTTGATCATATCCCTTTTCATACCCAGTTTTATGCATTAGTTTCAACCCTCCAACATTGCATGAGTAGGATTGCTAACGTGTGGGTATTGGGAAGTAGTTGATGAGGTAGGAACCTATTGCCCTACATTAAAACCTTGGGAGTTACTATTACGTTATGCTTATACTGCTATGCTATGCTCGTAGACGTGGATTGGGTTTTGAGAGTATTCATGGCAGATGTGAGATTGTTAATTAATGGTTTACTTAAGGTGGCAACTTAAACACACATCTGGGTGGATTGAGGTACCTAGTTATTCTAGGATTGCCTTTCTAGGCACCTAGGTAGACCAGGATTGCCTGTTTTTTATGGACCGCCACCCAGGCTCAAAGGGATCATGAGATTATTCATACTAGAAACTTCCGTGTGCAGCCACAAGCCATTATGGGCTCTTGCATAGTTGATTATGTCGTGCGAACTCTTATAGTGGTAGACTAGCAAATGTAGGGGATGTAGGTGTACCGGTCTACCCATCGTAAGGTGCTAGCGCTTCTGAAAGACTATGTCTCGGTTATCCATTTCTCAAACATCATGCAGTGCGAGAAAGCCAACGGAGGCGATCGAGTCTTGTGGGGAAAAGTGCGCAAACCTCTTCAGAGTGTACAAACTAATCATTATTAGCCGTGTCCCCGGTTATGGACATCTTGAGTATCTAGTTCTTGGATTATCCTGTTGATCTCATCATGTTACTTTAATTAATTTTGTTGGGTTTTAATGATGATGCTTAATTGGGATTGAGAATGCTGTCAACCATTCTCAATGTTTAACAACCACCATGATAGTCAAATAAGTTTTATTCCTTTGCAGTAGGGAAAAATTGGCTTTTCGCAAAAACATTATAACCATAGAGCTTTTCCACCAGCCATATATGCATGTAGAGATAGCCATTGTTCATCATTTTCTCTATGGTGTGAATTTGCCAGTACATTCAATGTACTGACCCGTTTCGGGCTGCAACGTCTCATGTTGCAGGTTTCTTACGATGAGTAAGTGATACGTTAGGGTTACGATTTCTACACTCAACTTTGTCGTTGGTGTTGATGGGAATCCACAACCTTGTTGCTTCTGCTATATGGATTGAGGTAATAGTATTTATGTTACTTTATACATGTGATTTACCTCTGTTATAAATCGTTCGAGTACTGTGTGTGTCAGCATACCGATCCAGGGATGACACTTAAGCACAGAGACTTGATCCATTCGGGTCAAGTCGCTACAAGATGGTATTAGAGCACATGTTGACTGTAGGACGTGACCCTAGAAACTGGCAAGCCCATAGGAAAGATTTTCTCTACAATTTTCTTTTCAAAAGATCTTTTACCTCTCTTCTCTTTTGAGTTTATTCAAATATTCCCTTTTAGTGAGACCATACCCCTTTTCCCATTTGACCACTCGAAGATTTGACTGATGAGACCACTCCAAGAAGTACAAGATATCAGACAACCACGACCACTACGGAATGAAGAGGATTTTACCAAGCATTAGAATAATGGAAACTACAACAGTTGAAGACTCCGAAGACTAGGAGAATTTAAAGGCTCTGAAGAATTCCCAGATTTTTTATGAAGGCTACCTTATGGAACTTGGCAGACTAAGGAAGCTGTCAATACCCGAGATCAAGGTGTGTTAGAGAAAGACCAGAACATGGAGCATAGAACTCAAAGTTCTGTCAAGGAAAACCCTAAGGCAGGAGAATATCAACTATGAAGAGATAGCTCATGGAAATGACAAGGGCAGAAAGACGACTATCCATGATGTTATCGCCCGCTTATGCTATTATCACCGTGCTGAGTTAAGCATACATATGCATGGAAGGATTGGATGGTAGAAGGCTGATGAAGCACCTATCAGCAAGATGAAGTTTTAACTTTAGCCGGTGTAGCACCAGGATCTGGAGTGTTACATCAGGAGTTTTAAGATGGACCTTCAGGAAGCTATAATTGACAAAGAAGTATTTCATGAAGAACTCAGGACCCAGAAGCTGAACGTAGCCAAACTGAAGGAGCAGAACCATGAGATACCGGAGATTCGTCAGGAACTGAAGTACAGTAGGATCATGGTTCATGTCGAGGTTGTTGAAACTCAGAAGTTTGGAACGCAACTACAGAATAGTAAAGGATGTCATGAGAGACTTCGCGTCAACAGAGATGATCTGGCAAAAGAACTTGAGAATGACAAGCATGATCGGAAGAAGCCATTGAAGGCATGAACAAGACTTGAGGAGTTTGATGACTTTGAAGATTTATTGACCATTAGAAGCCCAAACCCCTATTATATACCTACATTAGATGCAACGTTTGTGAGCTGTCAATTGTTTGATGTTTTTTCCGATAGCCACAATAAAAATCTATCTTTTCAAAACCATTGTTTGTATTGTGTGCATCCCTCCCGATCTCTCCTATCCCACCCCAAACCCATGGACCCATTAGAGGATGAATGGAGATCAGCTTGTATTTTCTGGACCAATAAGTCAATTGGAGACAGACTGATGGATTCAGAACATGGAGGATCATATGGAGAATAACACTAAAGTTGGAAAGGATATGACCCAACATGCTCTTAAGTGTTTTGAAAGAGGTGTTGCTACTTGGTGGAGGATGTACCAAACGATCAATGGATGGCAAAGAGTAACCACTTTTAAGTTGACTTTGCTAATGTCTCGGTTTGTGTCCTAGAAATTGAAGCCTTCGGGAAAGGATATGAAGAAACCCTGTGCATGCAAGCTTTGTGGAGAAATAGGACACAACCATAAAGAACACAAGGATGAATGCCCTAATTGTGAAGGAAGTCACCCAGCTAAAGAATGCCCAACTAGGCAGATCACTTGTTTCTTGTGTGAAGGGACTACCCACTCCCCTGCTAAGTGTCACATTTACCCCTTGGTATAAAGAACCATCCAGCAGAAGAAAGAAGCAATGAAAGGAGCCCTAATGGAAATTTTAAAAGAACCTGCGATGAAGGAAGAGGTGGAGGACACACCCAAAGAAGAACCAATTAAACCCTACACCAAGTCTTGCTATTCATGTGGAGAAGAAGGACACATCTCCCAGAATTGTATGAATGGGGATCTAGTAGAATTCCCGACAGAGGAAGTAGAGTATGACCCACAGGAAATAGAAGCCCTGATTGGAATGGAAAAGTCCAGGAAGAGAAGTAGATTGGATTCCAGGAAGGATCTGAGTCATATCACCTGTTATAGGTGCAAGGAGACAGGGCACTACCTCAGCAATTGCCCAAAAAGGAAGCCAAGGACCCAAGGAGGCTATATAATCACAAGGAAACCTCAAAACTTGTCAGAAGTAATATGTTTCCGTTGTAATGAAGTAGGGCACTTTGCCAGAGATTGTCCAAAGGAGAAGGAGACTTGTGATAGATAGTTGAGTTTGTAACAGAAGGAATATAGTAGTACTAGTGAGAACATTTTCCTTTATATTGAGGTGTTGAGTTGAGGCATGTAATGGAAAAACATGAGATTGTAATAATTTGAGAATCAATAAAGTTAGCAGCGTTGGTACTGATTTGGATTTTATGAGTTACTCTATGAGGAAAGATGTTGACCATTTTCGAGGATATGAGAAATATGGTCTATGGAATATTGGAGCATTTTAAGGGTGGTCGTACCCTGTAAGAACCGTTGACCCCTGGAAAAGATAAGGATACTCCACTGAGTGGATTTCGGACGAAATGAATACGATTTTGTCTCGATATGTGTGATACCCCAAGAGTGTGTGGGATGAAGTTGGAGATCGTTAGTTGTTTGGACCAAATGTGATCAAGGAGTCAGAAGAAAATGTTAAGTTGATACAAGATAGACTGAAAGTATCTCAGTCCTGACAGAAGAGTTATGCAGACTCAAAAACGCAAGGAGGTAGTCTATGAAATTGGAGACAGAGCATGTCTTCGTGTGTCCCCTCTGCGAGCAGTTAAACGATTTGGAGTTAAGGGTAAGTTAGCCCCGAGATTTGTAGGACCATACCGAGTTTTGGAGCGTATGAGAGAAGTGGCCTACAAGTTGGAGTTACCCGAAGGACTGTCAGGAGTTCATGATGTGTTTCATGTTTCCCAGTTAAAGAAGTGCCATGCAGAGATGGCCAATATTCCCCTGTAAGGACGCTTGACCCTGGAAAGGATAGTGATATTCCACGAAGTGGAGTATGGACTTCATACGTATAAGTTTTTATCTCGGTATGTGGGATATCCCACGAGGATGAAGAGATGAATTACTATTGGATATAAATGAGGCATGATGATAGTAATATGGAGAAATTATGACTCTAGGATGAGTCTAAGTAATCACGTCTTGGTTTGGTGCCAATAGAAGGAAGAAAGACAATACAATTGGACGAATTTAAGAATACTAGGAAGTTGGAAGTTGGAATAACGATCAGTTACCCGATGATAATTTCAAGGACTACAAGTGATGAGATGGACCATAACCCACAGGCCCCAGGACCTGCCAAGAAGCAAGCACATTCATGCTGAAGGGAAAACCCCTGGAAGAAGTTACGATTTTTATCGATAGACGATCTTATAGGAGTAAGGCAAAACCTGAGGGTTGGGAAGGAACGATAGATGTTTGTTTGGCTTGCAGAATCAATGGATTTATCCGAACTTGGTTCGTCGGCAAGAGAAATTCTGCAATGCTTGTGAGGATGACCGAGTGTTAGAATGCGAGATTCGCTAAACCATGTACATGGTAATGATTTGGGTGCGGGATGGATTGATCACCATACCGACTTACTCTTATTATTCGCCTTGCTATATGGGATGGTAAATCTGAGTGACTTACCTATAGTAGAGCGACGACGATGAAAACCTTGTTTAAACCTTCGAATGGTATAAGTATTTTCCCTTGTACACGGCAGTTGTTGCCAACCGTAGGTTATATAGTGAGGTTCAACCCAGACCCATTTCCTGCAGGAGAAACCATAAATTGTTGACCACCATGAGATATCGATAGTTGTTTAGTATTGGCGCCAGACCCGTCAGCTAAGAAGACCCAATCTTGGAATAACCTTACCAAGATGAAAGGACATAAGAATTACGGTAAAGGTTATGCCACTACCGGAAGAGCCCAGAGACAGAATTTTCCCGAGATCTGAGAAGACCGACACTGTCAAGAATAAAGATGGAGTATATGAGTTTTGATGGAACCGTAACCATGTTTCTAAGGGTGGTAGCACCCGAGACCCCGGAGCTGATCGATGGATTTTGAGAAGACCCCCAAACCTAACCTATTTCTTTCTAACCTCTCTGAATCTCGAGGACGAGATTCATTTTAAGGGTGGTAGGTTTGTAACATCCCAAAATTCTAAATTTTGGAATGTTATAATAAATAGATAGATTAGATTGTTTGTTTGATTGTTGTGTGATTGATTGAGTGAAATTCAAAAAAATTTGAAAGTTAAATGAGAGGGAATAAAAGGACTTTCTCAAACTTTCATTTTTGCTTTTATGATCTCCATGAATTCAAAATCTTTTCATCACAAAACCATGGAGAGAAGATGACATGACTTCTTCCATTTATTTAAATGAAAAGGGGTGTTAAAAATATTTGAATTTCACTTGGAAATATTTCCAATTCTGAAACTTTATGCAACTCAATGATTTTCATGAGAGAAGATAAAACGACTTCTTCAAATTATGAAATATGAGTCGGGAGTTTCAAGGATCAAATTTAAAGTTCTTTTGAATTTATTTTCAATTTGGAGTTATTTGAGTTTTATTCAAATTATTTTTCTCCAAAAATAAAATATATGGAAAATAGGGTAACATGATTCCCTACAACAGAAAATTGGAGATAAATAAATTTGAAGTCATTTTAGTATTTTTAAAATGATTCTTATTGGATTTTATTAGAGCAGTAGCACTCTTTGCATTATTAGAATTAGTGTGTATTTTATTTAATGCTATAAAAATGTCCATGTTGTAGAAAATCTTTTTCTGCAAATTTTGATATATTATATGCCTATATAATATTTTTTATTTATTTTGTTTTTATTATTTTAGTTCTTTGAAAAAAAATGTTTATAAAAAAATCCCCTCGCCGACTGGGCCGGCCCAGCCAAACCGGGCCAGGCCGCAGCCCAGCGCCCTGCCGCCTCCGCCTCCGTCCCCAACCGGGAGTCCTCCAGAGTCCGCCGCCGCGCCATGCTCGCCGTGCGCCACCTGGCCTCTTTCTGCCGCCTCGCCCAAGCCGTCGTCCGCCCCCTTGCCTTTAAATACCGGAGCCCCGGGCCCCGTTCCTCCTCCTCGCGCCGCTGCCGCCGCCTCGTAGATCGCCGCCGCCGTCGCTCCACTCGCCGCCACCGCCTGCGCTGCTCTGCCGCCTGCTGCTCGCCGCCGCCCCGCACCGCTAGCAGACGCCGCCTGCGTCGCTCGCCTTGCCCGCGCGCCACCGTGGCCGCTCGCCGTCGCCTCGCCTCGCCTTGCCGGAAACCGCCGCCATCGCCGTTGCCGTTGACCCACCATGGACCGGTAAAAAACCGCCCGGTCCGATCCGGTTTATTTTTCAGTTTAGTTTTTTCGTTAAACCCGGTTTTGTTTTATTAACCTAGATATTTAGTGGATGTTCGCTAGGTTAGATCTGTTAGTGAACGTTTTCGTTCAATAGGACTCGGTAGCGAGCGTTCGCTCGATAGTTTTTTCTTTTTCTTTTTATTTTCGCCCAGGGACCTATCTGTGATGATTTTCTTTACAGTTTAGCCCCTGTTCTTCAAACGCTCATAACTTTTTACTTGTTAGTCCAAATCCAACGAAACCAACGCCAAATTCTTCGTTATGATCCCCTCTATCCAGTAATCCAACTCAAACATGTTTTTGAAAGTTTTAAAATTTGAATTCAAACAGATTTGTATTTGAACTTCGTTTGACCGTAACTTGGGTTTTATAACTCCGATTTAGTTGATTCTTTTTGCAAATTGAAGCTCTTGAACTAAACTTCCTGATAAGGCCAAATTCACATAATTTTGTCACTATTAGAAATAGTTTTAAGTTGCAAGAGTTATTTGCTTGATTTTGCTGTTTTCCGAATCGTTCTACGATCTTTTGAGTGATTGCTTATGTGTGGTTACTATTGCTTGCTTACGATAGATTGACCGGAGTGTGACGAGTAGATCTGTCAAGAGTTTTGAATGCGAATCATCTTCATCAACATTGCAGGCAAGTTCACACTTTGATCATATCCCTTTTCATACACAGTTTTATGCATTAGTTTCAACCCTCAAACATTGCATGAGTAAGATTGATAACATGTGGGTATTGGAAAGTAGTTGATGAGGTAGGAACCTATTACCCTACATTAAAACCTTGGGAGTTACTATTACGTTATGCTTATAATGCTATGCTATGCTCGTAGACATGGATTGGGTTTTGAGAGTATTCATGACAGATGTGAGATTATTAATTAATGGTTTACTTAAGGTGGCAACTTAAACACACATCTGGGTGGATTGAGGTACCTAGTTATTCTAGGATTGCCTGTCTAGGCACCTAGGTAGACCAGGATTGCCTGTTTTTTATGGACCGCCACCCAGGCTCAAAGGGATCATGAGATTATTCATACTAGAAACTTCCGTGTGCAGCCATAAGCCATTATGGGCTCTGGCATAGTTGATTATGTCATGCGAACTCTTACAGTGGTAGACTAGCTGATGTAGGGGATGTAGGTGTACCGGTCTACCCATCGTAAGGTGCTAGCGCTTCTGAAAGACTATGTCTCGGTCATCCGTTTCTCAAACATCATGCGGTGCGAGAAAGCCAACGGAGGCGATCGAGTCTTGTGGGGAAAAGTGTGCAAACCTCTTCAGAGTGTACAAACTAATCATGATTAGCCGTGTCCCCGGTTATGGACATCTTGAGTATCTAGTTCTTGGATTATCCTGTTGATCTCATCATGTTACTTTAATTAATTTTGTTGGGTTTTAATGATGATGCTTAATTGGGATTGAGAATGCTGTCAACCATTCTCAATGTTTAACAACCACCATGATAGTTAAATAAATTTTATTCCTTTGCAGTAGGGAAAAATTGGCTTTTCGCAAAAACATTATAACCATAGAGCTTTTCCACCAGCCATATATGCATGTAGAGATAGCCATTGTTCATCATTTTCTCTATGGTGTGAATTTGCCAGTACATTCAATGTACTGACCCGTTTTGGGCTGCAACGTCTCATGTTGCAGGTTTCTTACGACGAGTAAGTGATACGTTAGGGTTACGATTTCTACACTCAACTTTGCCGTTGGTGTTGATGGGAATCCACAACCTTGTTGCTTCCGCTATATGGATTGTGGTAATCGTATTTACGTTACTTTATACATGTGATTTACCTATGTTATAAATCCTTCGAGTACTATGTGTGTCAGCATACCGATCCAGGGATGACACTTAAGCACAGAGACTTGATCCATTCGGGTCAGGTCGCTACAGCCATCACAAGGGGTTGGACTAGAGTCGTGCGTCCCTTCTGCATGGAGGAGGGCACAATATGGGCATTCCGCTTCACCTTGTTCAGCAACCAGAATATATTTCACCTCTTTCTTTACCGTCTTTAATAGTACAAGTATACAACTGTGGTTCATCATTCTTTATTTGGTTCTTATGTAATTCTTGAACATATGTACCTATGAATCGAATAATGCATTGGTTGTTTGAACCTGATGGATATGAATAAAGTTGTAGCATACATTCAAATTCAAATCCAAATCTGGTACAATTTGGAAAAGCAGCAATTAAATTACGGTGAAATTACGCTCTCTGGGTTGTTACGGCACACACGGTTGGTAAAACACAAACGTTTGCGATATGCACCAAATCCAAGACGGTTCACGGAGAGGAAACGTGTACAAGCATGCACACAGTTGCCGTTTGCAAAGCGTGTGCGATGTCATACAATATCACAAACGGTGTGGGCAAACAATGTTTGTGTTAGTTGCCTTATCGTACACGTTTCGCAACCATGAACTATTTCTGATGAAGTATGCATCGTAAACGTTGCACCATAGAATAGAGTGTGCGATAGTTTTCGTGTAAGACATGTTACGACGGTCCGACATTTCGTAATCCTGTCCGACACTCGTACGACGATTAGCTAATCTTCTTAACGGTGAACCATTTGTGATGGGCCGCGCATCATACACGTTCTATAATAGTGAACCGTTTGTGATGGGTCGTGCATCGTAAACATAGCACCACAGAATACCGACAACGATGGCAATGCGAGCAGAAACGAGTAGGAGTACTATAGGGGCCCTATCCCCGACGGTTTCTGGGTCATGTGGGAAGGACCCCCCTATCGCCCACACTCACTTGGCGACGGTTCCAAATGCCATCGCGGAAAGGGGTTTTAAACCATTTGTTTAGGACCGACGCACACGAGAGATTACTTGTGCACATTAGTGACCATCATTTACATTGCATACATACCTCATCTTTGGTATCATCTTACTATCACTAGTGTCATACTTTGTTCCTCGATACACAATTGTTATCTTGGTTCGAGCATTTTGCAAAAGTGGCCAAAGAAATAAATCAAACAAGAAAGAGACAAAAGGCATTTAAGCAAAAGAGATCAAAGAGCTTGTAAGCAAGAGCCATAGCATCATACCGTATTGCATATAAAATTTCCACACTCGATCATCTTGGATCATTGTGAGAAAACTCACCGGAACATCATACATAATAGCATACTTGGGATAGAAGTCGTTGCATTTTTGCTTGATAGGTGGTGCACAAGTAACATATCTCGCCTATTGAGAAATCGTGCTAGCGTCTCTTTAGTGTTGTGCAACAAGAGCATTTTCCGTCGATTCCACTTTTTGAGCTCATTCCTTGGTTGCACGACCCCATCAACCAAGCAGTGCTTGTGTTTTCGTGTGCCATATATAGCTATTGGTCTACTTGTTTCACGTGCATATTTGTGAATCTTTTGCAACATTATTTGAATCTCATTAACAATTGCATAAATTTTGTGCCACCATCCTCACCAAGCTACTCCAAAAGCTTTACTTGTGTAGGTGTGAGAATTGACAAGATCTGGTACCAATTTTGTTATTTCCATAATACATTATTGAGTGATCATTGATCCATCTTCAAGATTGGATAAGGTACAATTGGTCTAGGTCTTTCCTTTCTTCCACTCAAATATTTCTTGAGATGATGGATAGGCCAACTACTTATACCAACCCACTCTTCATCGAGCAAGAAGAGGAGCCCGACCACTATGTTACCAAGACTCAACTATCTAGTGTGCATAGAGCTTTGAACCAAGCAAATGAAGCATTGGGAGACTGCATTGGTCAACTCGCCACCGACATGCGACAATCCGAAGAACGAACAAGAGACTACTTCAACACATCAATGGCAACTCTCAAGGACTAATGTCGCTTGAAACTGCGTCGGTATTTCCCCAAAGACGAAGGGATGATGAAGTACAACTACAGTAGGTATTTCACTCAGTTGTGAAACCAAGGTATCAATCCAGTAGGTGAACCAAGCAACACTATGTAAATGGTACTTGCACACAAAGAACAAATACTTGCAACCCCACGCTTATGAGGGGTTGTCAATCCCTCTTCGGGTAACGGCGCCAGAAATTGTCAAGTTGACGGGAATAAATTTGTGATAGATTAGATAAATAAATCTCAATAAAACACAAAATAAAATAAGTAATGAAAAAAGTGCAGCAAGGTATTTTGGGGTTTTGGGGATAATAGATCTAAAAACAAAAGTGAATAAAAATATATCTCAAAGCAAATATGTTAAAGAACAGACCCCAGGGCCGTAAATTTCACTAGTGGCTTCTCTCAGAAATAGCACACGGTGGGTAAACAAATTACTGTTGGGCAATTGATAGAAAATTGAATAGTTATGATGATATCCAAGGCAATGATCAATATATAGGCATCACTTCCAAGATTGGCAGACCGACTCCTGCCTGCATCTACTACTATTACTCCACACATCGACCGCTATCCAGCATGCATCTAGTGTATTAAGTTCATGGAGAAATGGAGTAATGCAACAAGAACAATGACATGATGTAGACGAGATCTATTCATGTAGGAATATCCCCCATCTTGTTATCCTTAATAGCAATGATACATGTGTGTCTTGCTGCCCCTTCTATCCCTTGGAAAGAACACCGCAAGATCGAACCCATCACAAAGCACCTCTTCCCATGGCAAGAAAAGTCGATCTAGTCGGCCTAACTAAACCAATGATTCGAAGAAGAAATATGAGGCTATAAATAATCATGCATATAAGAGATCAAAATAAGACTCAAATAATATTCATGGATATAGATCTTATCACAAACTCAAAGTTCATCGGATCCCAACAAACACACCGCAAAAAGAGTTACATCAAATAGATCTCCAAGAGACCATTGTACTAAGAATCAAAAGAGAGAGAGGAAGCCATCTAGCTACTGCCTACGGACCCGTAGGTCTATGGTGAACTACTCACGCATCATCGGAGAGGCACCAATGAGGATGATGAACCCCTCCGTGATGGTGTCTAGATTGGATCTCGTGGTTCTGGAACTTGCGGCGGCTGGAATTGTGTTTCATCGACTCCCCTATGGTTTCTGCACTATTTGTGTATTAATAGGATGAATAGGCGGTGCGGGAGGCCACCGAGGTGGGCACAACCCATCTGGGCAAGCCTGGGCCTCCAAGTGCGCCCTGGTGGGTTGTGCCGCCCTCGGGGCTCCCCTTTGATACTTCTTTGGACCAGTGGATGTCCTCTGGTCCAAAAAATCTCCCAAAATCTTCGCTACGTTTGGACTCCATTTGGTATTGATTTTCTGCGAAGTAAAATACAAGCAAAAAACAACAACTGGCACTGGGCACTATGTCAATAGGTTAGTCCTGAAAAATGATATAAAGTTGTTGTAAAATGATTGTAAAACATCCAGGAATGATAGTATAACAGCATGGAACGATCAAAAAATTATAGATACGTTGGAGATGTATCAGCATCCCCAAGCTTAATTCCTGCTCATCCTCGAGAAGGTAAATGATAAAAATAGAATTTCTGATGTGGAATGCTGCCTAACATGTTCATCACATATTCTTTTCTTTTGTAGCATGGACATTCGGACTTTTATATGGTTCAAAGTAATAGTCTAGTTTCAAAATGAAGACTTCAATACTCAAGCATATCAACAAGCAACCATGTCTTTCAAAACATCAACACTAAAGAAACTTATCCCTATCCCATCATGCTCAATCATAGATCCATTCATGAAACACACTCGCATATTAGCTACATCCAATGCTCAACTATGATCATAGTGCTCCCTAGTTGGTGCCTTATAAGAGAAGATGGAGACTCAAGTAAAAATAAAAATTGCATAAAGTAAATAGATAGGCCCTTCGCAGAGGGAAGTAGGGATTTGTAGAGGTGCCAAAGCTCAAAGCAAAAATTGAGAGATAATTTTCTTTTGAGAGGCATACTTTTCCCGTCAACGAAAATGACTGAGTAATTCCCAACACTTTCCATGCTAGATATATCATCAGCGGTTCCCAAACAAAAAAAATAAATTTTATTCCTTTTTCCACCATTCTTTCACAATCCATGGCTAGCCGTATCCACGGGTGCCTTCCATACTAACACTTTACAAGGAATTTATTATTTAACAATATGAAGTCAATTTCTTTTTCATTTCGGGACTGGGCATCCCTATTACCACCGTACTCTCGTGCAATGACAAGTGAATAAACACTCATCTTGAGAATAACACATCTAGCATGGAAAATATTGGCCACCCCCTACCGCTTCATGAGCGGTATGAGCACACAAAAAGGAAACTCATATTGAAAATTAGAGATGGCACATACAAATTTTCTTAGAATGGCACGGAAATACCGCATATAAGTAGGTATAGTGGACTCATATGGCAAAAATGGGATTAAAGATTTTGGATGCACACGTAGTATTCCTACTTAGTACAATTGGAGGCTAGCAAATAGATTGAGAAGCAACCAACCAAGAAACGAAAAATCACATAAGCGACCATTGAGCAAAACTAACACCGAATAATGCACCATAAGTAGGATGTAATTTCATTGCATAACTATTGACTTTCACCTTGCATAGGGTATCACAAACCTTAACACCAATATTCTTACTAAAGTGTAATTACTCACCAACATGACTCACATATCACTATCATCATATCTCGAAACTATTACAAGGAATCAAGTTTATTTTGTCCAATGATCTTTATGAAAGTTTTTAGTATATCCCTCTTGAATATCTATCACTTTGGGACTAGTTTCATATGTTGCTTTTGATAAGCTCAAACAAATTTAAGTAAAGAACATGAGCATAAAAATTTTCTTCTCTCAAAATAATATAAGTGAAGCATGAGAGAATTTCTTCAAACATTTACTAACTCTCGAATAAATCTAAGTGAAGCATGAGAGAATTTCTTCAAAAATATTAAAGCACACTGTGCTCAAAAAGATATAAGTAAAGCACTAGAGCGATTCCATAGCTCAAAAAATTTAAGTGAAGCATATAGAGCAATTCTAACAAATCATAGCATAATTTTGGCTCTCTCAAATAGGTGTGTCCAGCAAGGATAGATGACACAAACTAAAAAGGAAAACAAGCAAAGACTCATATAATACAAGATGCTCCAAGAAAAACTCATGATATGTGAAGAATAAAAATATAGCTCCAAGTAAAATACCTATGGTCATTAGAAGAAAGAGGGGATGCCTTCCGGGGCATCCCCAAGCTTAGTTGCTTAGTTATCCTTGAATAATAACTTGGGGTGCCATGGAGCATCCCCAAGCTTAGACTCTTTTCACTCCTTATTCCTCCATCCATCATGATCTCACCCAAAACTTGAAAACTTCAATCACACAAAACTCAACAAGACCTTCGTGAGATCCGTTAGTATGACAAAGCAAATCACCATTCTAAGTACTGTTGCAAACCCATTCATATTTTATTTTTGCATTATATCTACCGTATTATAACTTTACCGTGGCTTATACCCCCCCCCCCAAGATACAATCCATAGATTCATCAAAATAAGCACACAGCACAAAGAAAACAGAATCTGTCAAAAATAGAACAGTCTATAGTAATATGAAAACTTCGAATACTTCTGTACCTCCAAAATTTTGAAAAATCAGTACAACATAGGCAATTTGTATATCAATCTTGTGTAAAAAATTCTGAATTATATCATGCTTCTGTTATTTTAAACAATTCTGCTACTAGCGTACAAAGTTTCTGTTTTTCAACAAGATCAAATCAACTATCACCCGACATGATCCCAAAGGCTTTACTTGGCACAAACACGAATTAAAACATAAAAACACAATCATGATAGTAGCATAATTGTGCAAACACTCAATAACAGAAATAAAAAGGAAAAACAAATATTTATTCATTGGGTTGCCTCCCAACAAGCGTTATCGTTTTACGCCCCTATCTAGGCATAATGCATAGATTCAAGTATTGTAATCTTTCTTCTTATTTTCCATGGATGTGTTCTTGTCAGGAGGTTTTGCAAAAATAACTTGAAACACATTATCCATAGAAATTTTAGCATTATCAAGTTGCCCATCTATGTATCCCCTTTGATTTCCGGCCACAATCCAAGAATAGTGTTGATTAACATCATTGAAAACTTTTTTGATTATATCTAAAATGGGGATTTCCTTTTTAAGGTTCTCATAAAAAATTGGTTATTTCCAAGCAAATGTCTCAACATATAATCACTATTATAAAGGACCCCATCAATCATCGGTTTTTCACGGCTCATAACATAAAAATCAAAATTTTCCCGAGCTTCCCATACTGTGTAATCAAATTCATTCATAAGAACAAGAGTAGCTAACTTTTTAGCTTTAGGATCCTTTATAATGGGTAGGTCATAAAACAATCTTTTCAAAGTAGAATGGGTATGGATAAATCTATTTTAAAGTTTCATAACTAGTGCTAAAATAGCTTCCGCATTAGATTTAGTTCTTTTAAGTATAGGAACATCATCAAGAGTCAAATTTCCAACACAATTGAAAAATTCTTGGATATGTTCTTTTCCCATAACATAACCTTGACCCAAAACAAAAGTTTTAGCATTCAGATTGCCAGATTGTCCAATTTTAGGAGTTAGGCCATCATCTGTTTCTACCATACTAAAATTACTCATAGTGACAAGTTCAAGCTAATAAGAGATCTGACGAGAAAATGGTGAATGAAAAAGTGGATGAATAAAACGGCAATTTTTTGTGAAGTGGGGGAGATGAAAATGAGGGGCAAATGGAAAATAATGTAAATTGCAAAGAGATGATATTTGTGATTAGGAACCTGATAAATGGTGATGACGTCTCCCCGGCAACGGCACCAGAAATTCTTTTTGATGTCGCTCTAAACTGTGTCGGTGTTTCCCCAAAGAGGAAGGGATGATGCAGTACAACTACGGTAGGTATTTCCCTCAGTTGCGAAACCAAGGTATCAATCCAGTAGGAGAACCAAGGAACACTATGTAAACGGTGCTTGCACACAAAGAACAAATACTTGCAACCCGACGCGTATGAGGGGCTGTCAATCCCGCTTCGGGTAACGGCGCCAGAAATTGTCAACTTGATGGGATAAAATTTGTGATAGATTGGATAAATAGATCTCGATAAAATGCAAAATAAAATAAGTAATAAAAAATTGTAGCGAGGTATTTTTGGGTTTTTGGGATAATAGATCTGAAAACAAAAGCGAATACAAATAGATCTCACAGCAAATATGATAAAGAATAGACCCGAGGGCCGTAGATTTCACTAGTGGCTTCTCTCAAGAAATAGCACACAGTGGGTAAACAAATTATTGTTGGGCAATTGATAGAAAATCGAATAATAATGATGATATCCAAGGCAATGATTGATATGTAGGCATCACGTTCAAGATTAGTAGACTGACTCCAACCTGCATCTACTACTATAACTCCACACATCGACCGCTCTTCATAATGCATCTAGTGTATTAAGTTTATGGAGAAGCGGAGTAATGCAATAAGAATGATGACATGATGTAAACGAGATCTCTTCATGTTGGAATAGCCCCCATCTTGTTATCCTTAATAGCAACGATACATGCGTGTCTTGCTGCGCCTTCTGTCACTGGGAAAGAACACCGCAAGATCGAACCCATCACAAAGCACCTCTTCCCATGGCAAGAAAAATCGATCTAGTCGGCCTAACTAAACCAATGATTGGAAGAAGAAATATGAGGGTATAAATAATCATGCATATAAGAGATCAAAATAAGACTCAAATAATATTCACGGATATAGATCTGATCATAAACTCAAAGTTCATCGGATCCCAACAAACACACCGCAAAAAGAGTTACATCAAATAGATCTCCAAGAGACCATTGTACTAAGAATCAAAAGAGAGAGAGAGAGAGAGAGAGAGAGAGAGAGAGAGAGAGAGAGGAAGCCATCTAGCTACTGTCTACGGACCCGTAGGTCTATGGTGAACTACTCATGCATCATCGGAGAGGCACTAATGAGGATGATGAACCCCTCTATGATGGTGTCTAGATTGGATCTCGTGGTTCTGGAACTTGCGGCAGTTGGAATTGTGTTTCGTCGACTCCCCTAGGGTTTCTAAAATATTCCGGTATTTATAGGCCGAAGAGGTAGTGCGGGTGGCCACCGAGGTGGGCATAACCCATCTGGACGCGCCTGGACCTCCAGGCGTGCCCTGGTGGGTTGTGTCCCCTCGGGGCTCCCCTCTGGTACTTATTTGGCCCATTGGATGTCTTATGGTCCAAAAAATCTCCAAAAAGTTTCGGTGTGTTTGGACTCCGTTTGGTATTGACTTTCTATGAAGTAAAAACAAGCAAAAAACAGCATGGAACAATAAAAAAATTATAGATACGTTGGAGATGTATAAAGGATGAGATTTGAGCCATGATGGCCACCCACTCATGTACAACGTCTTCACCATCAAGACGGCGACACTCAAGCCGACACTCTTCGGACATATTTTCGGGTTCAAGTTTCTCAAGACCTCATTCGCATCATCGTCAAGACCATGAGGATCATCAAGATCCACAAAACCCATTTCATGGAAATGGTTTACAAGACCATCTCCGAGAACGTGAGTGACATCATCGAGAAGCTAATGATTCAAAGGTCCAAGAGCAAGCTCCAATATGCCAAGATCATCAAGTAAACCAAGATGGCGACGCCCTTTGACAAGAGTAACAACGCCGTGATGAAAAAGCCCTTGAAGACAACATGCTCTATGTGAAGAAACCAAAAACATGCAAGAGCGCAACCACCAAGTACGTCTACAAGAAGAGGCCCTCCAATGAGAGCGACAAGAAGAAGCCGCATGCCTTGAGGAGCGCCAAGAAATGAGGAATCGTTCACGAATTGCACGCCCTCAACCCCAAACTAATCAAGCGGAGCATGTACAACAAGCGGTCCAAGACCATCCACCATGGCAAGAGCGTCATCACCATCGACCCCGACACAATGAAGAGCAATGCTACGGCAAGCTCAAGTTCAACATTCCCAAGTTCTCCAGAAGCAACGATCCCGAAGAGTACCTTTCATGGGCATTGAAAGTCGAGAAGATCTTTCATTTACACAACTATGAAGAAGAGAAGAAAATTGCCATGGCATCACTTGAGTTCCAATACTATGTCCTCATTTGGTGGGAGCAAGTCATTGAGAAGCGAGAAGCAAAAGGTCACCCACCAATCACAACATGGAATCAAATGAAGGATGTCATGCGATCGCGCTTTGTACCCACGTACTATAGTCGCGACCTCTTCAAGAAATTGCAACTCCTCAAGTAAGGCACCAAGACCGTTGAAGAGTAGTACAGGGAAATGGAGATTGTCATGATTTGGGCCAATGTCACGGAGGGCGAGGAGCAAACTATGGCATGATTCTTGAATGGACTTGACCATCCTATCAAGAAGATTGCGTATTTCCAACCATACTCAAACCTCCTCGAGCTAGTGCACCAAGCTACCAAGGTGGAGTGACAAGTGCAAGATGACTACAAATACGACAAGTATTGTTCCAAGACCTAGGGTTCATACAATCAAGCTTCAACTACTACGATGCTTTCTACCTCAACTAAACGTACACCAAGTAACGGCGACAAGTGAAATTACAAGAAAACTTTGACATCTTCAAGTCCTCCTCCTACTACAAGCAACTTCAAGCCGAGAGCTTCATCATCAAAACTCCATCGGATGGGACTGTCAAGAGGAGTTCCATCAAATGCTTCACATGTCAAGGCCGAGGCCACAAGACATTTGAGTGCCCCACTCGGCGCACCATGATCGCCAACGATGACGGCACCTATGACTCGATGAGTGAGGAAGAAATGGAAGCACTTGAGCACGTGGCCATGCACCAGCACGTGAATGAAGATGAAGATGACCAAGTCTTTTGTGACAATGGTTTGAGCCTAGCTCCCATTGTATCCGAGGTCTTGACACACTTCAACATCTACAAGATGAAGACCAACATTGCCACATATTCCACACCAAAGCAGGCATCAATGGACATTCTATGAAGGTCATCATCGACAGAGGAAGTTGCCACAATTTGGCAAGTGAAGAACTATGTTCCAAGCTACAATTGATCAAGATGAAGCATCCTCGTCCCTACAAGGTCCAATGGCTTAGCGCCTCCGGTACCGTTCAAGTGGAGCACACCGTTCAAGTCTCCTTCAAGATTGCAGCATACAAAGACACCTTGGAGTGTGATTTCATTCCCATGTTAGTTTTCCACCTCCTACTTGGACGTCCTTGGCAATTCGACCACGATGTCATCCACAATGGGAGAACCAATCACTATAGCTTCAAGATGAAAGGAAAGGAGTACGTGCTACGACCCATATCACCAAGTCAAGTGATCGCCGACAAGAAAGCAACCACTCATCATGGAGAGAATAGTGAGAGAGTGAGTCACCAAACAGAGAGTGAGCGCCACAAGCCAAAGATGAGTGCCTCCATGATGAGCGACAAGAAAAACTTAGTGCTCTTAGCTACCAAAAGAGAAATGAGAGAAGTGTGTGAGAACCCATCTAGTGTCACACACTATGTCCTAGTGTGCAAAGACTAAGCGGCAAGGACTAACACCTCTCACCATCTACCTTTAGTGTTGTCTAATCTATTGCAGGAATTCAAGGACGTCTTCCCCAGTGAGCTACCTCCGAGACTACCTCCACTACATTGGCTCCTATTGAACAGGACACATTCCGACCCAGTCGGTTGCCTCCCAGTGAACACAATGTTGTTTCCTCGGTTCCGACCTTGCCGGTTGGCTACCGATGAACAAGATGCCATCGATGTACGCGTTCGAGACCACGCCCGTATGTACGTACGTAGTTGTATTTACTTTCTTGCAGCGTGGTTGTACATATGTCTACACGATATAGACGGGACTGCGTGACATGCTATGTTGGCGGCTCTACTACGACACATGTCGCCCCTTACTCGACCATGGTTCATCATTGTACGTACACGTTCGCAATCAAACAGATAACGCTACGTACGCTTCGACCTGGTGGGTCCCAGCTGCTAGGGGGTAAGGAGGCACTTCCTTCTATGCGAAGATGTAGCTAGTGGGTCCCGACTATCATTGAGGAAATGTTTTTTTTGCAAAATACAAAGGCCCTTTCGGTGGGTCACCACTGTCAGGTGGAGGAATCATTATTTTGCGCGTAATAAGGAGGCACTTCCTTACGTGCGGTCGTGGACCCAGCTGTCAGCCTCTCCATGTACTGTCCTCTTCCGATGGATGTCGTTCGTTGACCACATTGAGCATGCCGCGCCAAGAGCACCAAGGCGGTGGACGATGGTGAGGCCTAGGAAAGGAACGACGCGGAGCCGGGGAAGACTCAACAGTTGTTTCCCACACGAAGGGGAGTATGAGGGTTTACTGGCTCGTCTGTCGTCACTGGAGAATAACAGGAAGTGTGGGTGAGTAGAGGGATGGCCATGCCAGCGATGGGAGTAGGGTGGGGCGGTGAGGCCTGCACAGCAGCACAGCCGGCCACGGGAGGCAAGAACAGGCAGTACGACCGACGCTGGTTTGGGCGGTTGGAGCAAGAAGACCAGACGTTGAAGAAGTAGCATGGCCATTGGATTAACATCCTACGGTCACTACAACTAAAATCATTTATTGACTAAGTTTACAAAGCCATGCATACACGTCAACTTAGTAGGCCCACAAGTCAGCCTCCAAGTATGGTGGGTCCCAACTAGCAGGGGGACGAATCATTTTTGTGCGTAATAAGGAGGCACTTCCTTGTGTGCGAAGATGTAGCTGATGAGTCCCAGCTATCAGGGAGATGGAACTTTTTTCCGCATAATAAGGAGGCACTTCCTTGTGTGCGAAGATGTTACTTGTGGGTCAAACCCGTCAGGAGGGAATCATTTGTTTTCCCATAATAAGGAGGCGCTTGCTTTGCGTGCGTCCATGGACCATGTGGGTCCATACTGTCAGCCTCTCCATGTAGCTGTCGTTTGTTGACAAAGTGGACCACGCCGCGCTGAGAGAACCAAAGGGGTTGACAACGGCGAGGCCTAGGAAGGGAACAACCCGGAGCCGGTGAAGACACAACAGTGGATGCCCACACGGAGGGGAGTAAGAGGGTTCACTGGTTCGGCTGGGCTGTGAGGCTGTCGTTGCCGGAGAATAACAGGAGGTGTGGGTGAGTAGAGGAATGGCCTCGACAGCGATGGGAGTAGGGTGCGACGGTGAGGCCTGCGCGACAGCTTAGATGGCCACGGGAGGCGGGAGCAGGCGGTACCGCCGGTGGTGGTTTGGGCGGCTGAAGCAAGAATATCTGAGATTGAAGGAGCACGACAGCCGTTACATGGACATCCAACGGCCACTGCTACTAGGATCGTGTGTTGACTATAAGCTGACAAGGCCTTGCGTACGCGTCAACTTAGCAGGCCCACAAGTGAGCATCACATCTATGGCAGACATCATATAGCCCATTTGCTAGGTTTAATAATTTACAACCCATTTTTTCATTCTAATGGAATTTACTGCATCCCATTTACTATTTGTTAACATTACAACCCATTTTCTAGCCAGAACCATGGTTAATAATTTCAAAAAAAAATCTATTTTGATGGGATCTGAACTATTTTTTATCCCAAAATTTTGAGTGAGATTCAATCTAATTTTAAAATACATTTATATTAGGTAAAAATCAAACGAATTTTTCCGCACGCAACAAGTAATGAAATTAAAAAAATCAAATTTTTTAAAAAACAATTTTGATACTAGTTACCGGTGCGATGCGTTTTTTTTATATTTACAACCCATTTATTATTTATTATAGCCCATTTCTTAGCAAACCGAATGCATCCCTCCTAGGAAATATTTGCAGCCCAGCAGGGCGAAGAATAACAAGCTGGCCTGTGTTGGGTATTCCTCAAAAAGTGTAAAGCTGGGCTAGCCATTTTCACATACAAAAATTAATATATGAGCTTGGTCGACATAAAATAATAAAAACAGACCCTACACTAATGCAGGATGGTCCAAACGTGACAGTCCAATCAGAGACCCTTCGAGGAAACTGTGTGCGATGCATTAATCACAAACGGTGATGTAATAAAACCACCAAAACAGATACAAAACGTTTGCGATGGCGGAGACATCAAACATGATTCAGATTAGAGTTGTGTGTGCGGTGCGTGGAATACGGTTCATTCCAATGAACTGTTTGCGATGAGGAAGAACAACAGAAACTGTCGGTGCAACAAACCATGGGTCTGTTGCCCAGACTGTGTACAAGCCCAAGAACAAGATTACATCACCAAGATCAGATCAAAGCACGAGGGATCAGTTCTTTGAAGGATCAAAGTGCAGATCAAGAGGGCCAAGACTAGCCAGAGAGACAAGTTACCACTACAAGAAGAACCTCCCTTGCCGGGTAGACGAGCCTGGTGAGGTTGGGGTTCCCCCGGAAGCGAGCCTCCAAGATCACCCAGGCAGGCCTGTCGGGGCTCATGTAGGCAAACCACTCCACCACACCACCTCACAACGACGCACGTTATCGGTCGGTGCGGTGTCAAGCTCCTAAGTGACTAAGTGGCTGCTCCCTGCCACATGGCAGCCACTTCCTACAGAAAATACCTCCAAGCGACACCTGTCCCGACATGTGTCAAGCAAGCAGGCGCAAAGCTGGCAAAACAGCCCAGCAGGGCCTGCCGGGCAAGCTGTGATGTGACACTGAGCAGTGCATTTAATGCACTCTGTCGGCCTGTAGAGTTAGGTATGATAGCACTGTTTGCTATCTAATCAGTATGGAAAGACTGATTTGCAACTATGGTGACCCCTTTATCTATAAAAGGAGGCCCATGGCAACCATAGAAAGGATTCGAACCCCCGCACGTTCATACGTGCGTATCCACTCTTGCCCCGAGGCAACCTTGCCGGGCAAGAGCGTTTCATTTTCCCACCATTTTCCACCATCAATCCACCAAAGCAGGAGTAGGGTTTTATGCCTCGCGGCGGCCCGAACCTGGGTAAAACTTCTCGTGTGATCTCTGTCATGTTGTGTTACGCTTCTCCACTCTTTGTGCAACGTGCCCATCCCCCCGCCGAACCAAAAGGGGCTCATGGCCCCATAGGTGGCCATGGTTTCCCACGACAAAAACGGGCAGCCAGATGAAGGTGTCTGCGATATACGACACAGTTCACTCGGGTGAATTGTTTGTGATTAGGAAACACAACAGAAATGGTCAGCCGGATCAATGGTGTGTGCGATATACGGCATATAGTTCACTCGGATAAACTATTTGCGTTGAGCCAAGAGAACAGAAACGGTTCAACTTAACATGGCCACAGAACCCCACCTTCATTAATAAAGCTTTCCTCTTATATTCGCCAGATGATGAGGACATGACTACCTTGGATATGACCAAAAATATTGCATACATGCATATTTGTCAGGTGATTTCTAGTGTCAACTATTCAATAATCTATTTATATTATCCAAAACAAAAATACTTCACACACTTTTGTGTTTTGTCTAATTGCAGGTGTATGGGACATTTGTACAATCCACATATGAAGATAAGGGAAAAGGAGAAGTTTAGGTGCTGTTCAAAAAGTCCCTTCACGTCACTTTTGGGCCAAGAGAAGATAGAGTCCAAGTCTCTCACGTTCTGGATTCAGATTCGGACTGCACAGACATACCTGACTCAAAACGGCAAGAACTTTTTCATACGGACTCCGAATTGGGTGATTCTTTTTTTGTTGGAAACTAGATTTCGTCCTCTTTCCACCCCAATTGGATTCACCTTTAAATCCGTCCGGTGCATTGAGATATGAACGAAACAATCTGACACTGTGGCAGAATCCGAGTCAAACAACAAGTCCAAAGGTGTTGCATCACCTCCACTTGGGCCCATGAGCCTTGTATGACCTAGGGTTGGTTTTAGGCTGCCTTGGGACGTCCTCCCACCTCCTTGGCCGCCACCCCTTGCACCTATATAAGTAGATCCATCTAGTAGCTTTTTGCTTGGGATTTGTTTAGTTAAAAGTTAGCCATTGCAACTTCGTGTACTTCGTTTGTGTCCAACGACCAGATCAAGACCGCTTACGGATCCCCACCATTATCAATACTTGATATATATTCGCAATATTCAGATTGCTTTATCATATTCTTGCTTGTTCTTCAATTGCTTGCAGGAATAGACCTTCGTGGTCAGGTTAATTGTGCTCCGGCATGGTCAATAACCTCTCGGAGTTGGTTTAGCGATTGCTAAGGCGCAACGTCATGCACGTTTGTAGTCGGATCGCCAAAGTCGTCTCCACCAAATCGATAGTTATCATCTCATCGAAAGATTGGGACACCCTCGCCTCTATCAAGATGTGTGTGGTACGTGGCAAACAGGTCTGTAATCAGAAAATTGTGCGAAGACCGATAATAACACAGACAATTGCTGCTAATAAGTCGTGTGTGTTGTGGGCAAACACGTCCTGGTATACAATTGTCAACGATTGATGAATTCATTGCCAACAATTTCCCTAATATGTTTCGTATGTGATGTGATTGCATACAAAACAACAACATATATACTAATAACACTACTGCAGGATGCTACTAGCGCGACACTACGATCAGAGACCCTTTGACAAAATTGTGTGTGATGCATTAATCGCAAACATGGATGTAAAAAAACCATCAAAAAGGGTGCAAAACGTTTGCAATGGCGGAGCCATCAAACACGGTTCAGATTTTAGTTGCGTGTGTGATGCAGGGCACATGGTTAACCCGTTCGAACTGTTTGCGATGAGGAAGAACAACAGAAACGGGCAGCCATATCAATGTGTGTGTGATATACGGCATACAGTTCGCTCTGATGAACTGTTTGATATTAGGGAGTGCAACAGAAACGGTTAGCCAGATCAAGGTGTGTGATATATGGCATGCGGTTCACTCGGACGAACTGTTTTCAATTAGGGAACACAACATAAACGGTTCAACTTAACAAGATGTGTGTGATACGTGGCAAACAGCCGACTCGGATGAACTGTTTGCGATGAGAAATCACAACACAGATGGTTAATACAGTTAGTTCGTGTGCGATTATGTGTGTACAAAAAACTTTGAAAATGCAAACTAGTTGCTTGCGGTGGCTAGGAGTATCGCACATGACGCGTCTGCGAGTACTCGTGTGTGATGATAAGTAAGTTACACATATGTTTCCTTATGTTAACACTTGTGTGATAAATAACACGTGGCACCGGATATAGTAATATCCATGCTAGTTTATTTTCTTTTTCTTGCTTTCTTCTTGTGTGTTTGATAAACCTTAAGAAAAAACAAAAAAATTAGTAGTAGTTTACTTTTCTGCTGTAGTAGTAGTAATTAAAAATAAAACCCAAAAATATTCCCCGTTCTTCTTTTGCTTGTTGGGAGCTTTCCCGTGTAAATAGTTTTTATTTCTTTTCTTTGGGGGTCGATAGGAGAAGACCATGATATTGAAGTGGCTCTTATATGCATTATTTTTTATTTAACCCAGAGCCCATATTGCCTTGTCTTCTCCAGTTTATTGAATGCTCACAGATTCCAGCTTAGTCCAATGCACGTGCACTCTTATTATTATTCACATCGTTCGGTCGTGCAAGTGAAAGGCAATTATGATGATATATGATGGACTGACTGAGATGAGAAAAGCTGGTATGAACTCGACCTCTCTTGTTTTTGTAAATATGATGAGTTCATCGTTCTTGATTCAGCTTGTTATGAATAAACATGTTTGCAATGACAATTAGAGATCATAGTTGCTTATGTCATGCTTGATTAGCTATGAGTTATAATGATTTACCTTGCGTGCCAACATGCTATTGAGATGGTTATGATGTGGTATCATGGGGTGGTATCCTCCTTTGAATGATTTAAGTGACTTGACTTGGTGAAGGAAATATGCCCTAGAGGCAATAATAAAGTTATTATTTATTTCCTTATATCATGATAAAGGTTTATTATTCATGCTAGAATTGTATTAACCGGAAACATAATGCATGTGTGAATACATAGACAAACAGAGTGTCACTAGTATGCCTCTACTAGACTAGTTCGTTAATCAAAGATGGTTATGTTTCCTAACCATGAACAAAGAGTTGTTATTTGATTAACGAGGTCACATCATTGGTTGAATGATCTGATTGACATGACCCATTATATTAGCTTAGCACCCGATCGTTTAGTATGTTGCTATTGCTTTATTCATGACTTATACATGTTCCTATGACTATGAGATTATGCAACTCCCGTTTGCCAGAGGAACACTTTGGGTACTACCAAACGTGACAACGTAACTGGGTGATTATAAAGGAGTATTACAGGTGTCTCCAATGGTAGATGTTGGGTTGGCGTATTTCGAGATTAGGATTTGTCACTCCGATTGTCGGAGAGGTATCTCTGGGCCCTCTCGGTAATGCACATCACTTAAGCCTTGCAAGCATTGCAACTAATGAGTTAGTTGCGGGATGATGTATTACGGAACGAGTAAAGAGACTTGCCGGTAACAAGATTGAACTAAGTATTGGATACTGACGATCGAATCTCGGACAAGTAACATACCAATGACAAAGGGAACAACGTATGTTGTTATGCGGTCTGACCGATAAAGATCTTCGTAGAATATGTAGGAGCCAATATGGGCATCTAGGTCCCGCTATTGGTTATTGACCGGAGACGTGTCTCGGTCATGTCTACATTGTTCTCGAACCGTAGGGTCCGCACGCTTAACGTTACGATGACAGTTATTATGAGTTTATGCATTTTGATGTACCGAAGGTTGTTCGGAGTCCCGGATGTGATCACGGACATGACGAGGAGTCTCGAAATGGTCGAGACATAAAGATTGATATATTGGAAGCCTATGTTTGGACATCGGAAGTGTTCCAGGTGAAATCAGGATTTTACCCGAATACCGGGTGGGTTACCGGAACCCCCGGGAGCGATATGGGCCTTAATGGGCCTTAGTGGAAAGGAGAAAGGGGCAGCCCTAGTGGCCGCGCGCCTCCCCCCTTCCCTAGTCCAATTAGGACTAGGAGAAGGTGGCCGCCCCCCTCTCTCTCTCTCCCCCCCTTGAGGAATCCTATTCCAACTAGGATTGGGGGGGGGGATCCTACTCCCGGAGGGAGTAGGACTCCCTGGCGCGCCACCCCTTGGCCGGCCAGCCCCTCCCCCTTGGCTCCTTTATATACGGGGGCAGGGGAGCACCCTAGGACACACAAGTTGATCTACGGATCGTTCCTTAGCCGTGTGCGGTGCCCCCTTCCACCAAATTCCACCTCGGTCATATCGTTGCAGTGCTTAGGCGAAGCCCTGCGCCTGTAACACATCAAGATCGTCACCACGCCGTCGTGCTGACAGTACTTTTCCCCGACGCTTTGCTGGATCGGAGCCCGGGGATCGTCATCGAGCTGAACGTGTGCTAAGAACTCGGAGGTGCCGGAGTAACGGTGCTGTGATCGGTCGGATCGCGAGGAGAACGTACGACTACTTCCTCTACGTTGAGTCAACGCTTCCGCTTCAGTCTACAAGGGTATGTAGACAACACTCTCCCCTCTCGTTGCTATGCATCACCATGATCTTGCGTGTGCGTAGGAATTTTTTTTGAAATTACTGCGTTCCCCAACAGTGGCATCCGAGCCTAGGTTTTTATGGTTTGATGTTATTTGCACGAGTAGAACACAAGTAAGTTGTGGACGATACAAGTCATACTGCCTACCAACATGTCATACTTTGGTTCAGCGGTATTGTTGGACGAGACGATCCGGACCAACCTTACGCGTACGCTTACGCGAGACAGGTTCCCTCGACGTGCTTTGCACATAGATGGCTTGCGGAAGACTGTCTCTCCAACTTTAGTTGAACCGAGTGTGGCTACGCCCGGTCCTTGAGAAGGTTAAAACGGAGTCTATTTGACAAACTATCGTTGTGGTTTTGATGCGTAGGTAAGATGAGTTCTTGCTTAAGCCCGTAGCAGCCACGTAAAACTTGCAACAACAAAGTAGAGGACGTCTAACTTGTTTTTGCAGGGCATGTTGTGATGTGATATGGTCAAGACATGATGCTAAATTTTATTGTATGAGATGATCATGTTTTGTAACCAAGTTATCGCCAACTGGCAGGAGCCATATGGTTGTCGCTTTATTGTATGCAATGCAATCGCGATGTAATGCTTTACTTTATTACTAAGCGGTAGTGATAGTCGTGGAAGCATAAGATTGGCGAGACAACAACGATGCTATGATGGAGATCAAGGTGTCGCGCCGGTGACGATGGTGATCATGACGATGCTTCAGAGATGGAGATCACAAGCACAAGATGATGATGACCATATCATAATCACTTATATTGATTGCATGTGATGTTTATCTTTTTATGCATCTTATCTTGCTTTGATTGACGGTAGCATTATAAGATGATCTCTCACTAAATTATCAAGAAGTGTTCTCCCTGAGTATGCACCGTTGCAAAAGTTCTTCGTGCTGAGACACCACGTGATGATCGGGTGTGATAGGCTCTACGTTCAAATACAACGGGTGCAAAACAGTTGCACACGCGGAATACTCAGGTTATACTTGACGAGCTATGCATATAAGATATGACCTCGGAACACAGAGACCGAAAGGTCGAGCGTGAATCATATAGTAGATATGATCAACATAACGATGTTCACCATTGAAAACTACTCCATATCACGTTATGATCGGTTATGGTTTAGTTGATTTGGATCACGTGATCACTTAGAGGATTAGAGGGATGTCTATCTAAGTGGGAGTTCTTAATTAATTTGATTAACTGAACTTAAACTTATCATGAACTTAGTATCTGATAGTATCTTGCTTGTTTATGTTGATTGTAGATAGATGGCTCGTGTTGTTGTTCCGTTAAATTTTAATGCGTTCCTTGAGAAAGCAAAGTTGAAAGATGATGGTAGCAATTACACGGACTGGGTCCGTAACTTGAGGATTATCCTCATTGCTGCACAGAAGAATTACGTCCTGGAAGCATCGCTAGGTGCCAGGCCTGCTGCTAGAGCAACACCAGAAGTTATGAACGTTTGGCAGAGCAAAGCTGATGACTACTCGATAGTTCAGTGTGCCATGCTTTACGGCTTAGAACCGGGACTTCAACGACGTTTTGAACGTCATGGAGCATATGAGATGTTCCAGGAGTTGAAGTTAATATTTCAAGCAAATGCCCGGATTGAGAGATATGAAGTCTCCAATAAGTTCTATAGCTGCAAGATGGAGGAGAACAGTTCTGTCAGTGAGCATATACTCAAAATGTTTGGGTATAATAATCACTTGATTCAATTGGGAGTTACTCTTCCAGATGATTGCGTCATTGACAGAATTCTCCAATCACTGCCACCAAGCTACAAGAGCTTCGTGATGAACTATAATATGCAAGGGATGACCAAGACTATTCCCGAGCTCTTCGCAATGCTAAAAGCTGCGGAGGTAGAAATCAAGAAGGAGCATCAAGTGTTGATGGTTAACAAAACCACTAGTTTCAAGAAAAAGGGCAAAGGGAAGAAAAAGGGGAACTTCAAGAAGAACGGCAAGCGAGTTGCTGCTCAAGAGAAGAAACCCAAGTCTGGACCTAAGCCTGAAACTGAGTGCTTCTACTGCAAGCAGACTGGTCACTGGAAGCGGAACTGCCCCAAGTATTTGGCGGATAAGAAGGATGGCAAGGTGAACAAAGGTATATGTGATATACATGTTATTGATGTGTACCTTACTAATGTTCGCAGTAGCACCTGGGTATTTGATACTGGTTCTGTTGCTAATATTTGCAACTCAAAACAGGGACTACAGAATAAGCGGACACTAGCAAAGGACGAGGTGACGATGCGCGTGGGAAATGGTTCCAAAGTCGATGTGATCGCAGTTGGCACGCTACCTCTACATCTACCTTCGGGATTAGTATTAGACCTAAATAATTGTTATTTGGTACCAGCGTTGAGCATGAACATTATATCTGGATCTTGTTTGATGCGAGACGGTTATTCATTTAAATCAGAGAATAATGGTTGTTCTATTTATATGAGTAATATCTTTTATGGTCATGCACCATTGAAGAGTGGTCTATTTTTGATGAATCTTGATAGTAGTAATACACATATTCATAATGTTGAAGCCAAAAGATGCAGAGTTGATAATGATAGTGCAACTTATTTGTGGCACTGCCGTTTAGGTCATATCGGTATAAAGCGCATAAAGAAACTCCATACTGATGGACTTTTGGAGTCACTTGATTATGAATCACTTGGCACTTGCGAACCGTGCCTCATGGGCAAGATGACTAAAATACCGTTCTCCGGAACTATGGAGAGAGCAACCGATTTGTTGGAAATCATACATACGGATGTATGTGGTCCGATGAATGTTGAGGCTCGTGGCGGATATCGTTATTTTCTCACCTTCACAGATGATTTGAGCAGATATGGGTATATCTACTTAATGAAACACAAGTCTGAAACATTTGAAAAGTTCAAAGAATTTCAGAGTGAAGTTGAAAATCATCATAACAAGAAAATAAAGTTTCTACGATCAGATCGTGGAGGAGAATATTTGAGTTACGAGTTTGGTGTACATTTGAAAAATTGTGGAATAGTTTCGCAATTCACGCCACCCGGAACACCACAGCGTAATGGTGTGTCCGAACGTCGTAATCGTACTTTACTAGATATGGTGCGATCTATGATGTCTCTTACTGATTTACCGCTATCGTTCTGGGGATACGCTCTAGAGACGGCCGCATTCACGTTAAATAGGGCACCATCTAAATCCATTGAGACGACGCCTTATGAACTATGGTTTGGCAAGAAACCAAAGTTGTCGTTTCTTAAAGTTTGGGGCTGCGATGCTTATGTGAAAAAGCTTCAACCAGATAAGCTCGAACCCAAATCGGAGAAATGTGTCTTCATAGGATATCCAAAGGAAACTGTTGGATACACCTTCTATCACAGATCCGAAGGCAAGACTTTTGTTGCTAAGTTCGGAAACTTTCTAGAGAAGGAGTTTCTTTCGAAAGAAGTGAGTGGGAGGAAAATAGAACTTGACGAGGTAAATGTACCTACTCCTTTATTGAGAAGTAGTACATCATAGAAAACTGTTTCTGCGACACCTACACCAATAAATGAGGAAGCTAATGATGATGATCATGAAACTTTAGATCAAGATACTACTGAACCTCGTAGATCAACCAGAGTGAGATCCGCACCAGAGTGGTACGGTAATCCTATTTTGGAAATCATGTTACTAGACCATGATGAACCTACGAACTATGAAGAAGCAATGGTGAGCCCAGATTCTGCAAAGTGGCTTGAAGCCATGAAATCTGAGATGGGATCCATGTATGAGAACAAAGTATGGACTTTGGTTGACTTGCCTGATGATCGGCATGCAATTGAGAACAAATGGATCTTTAAGAAGAAGACTGACGCTGATGGTAATGTTACTGTCTACAAAGCTCGACTTGTCGCAAAAGGTTTTCGACAAGTTCAAGGGATTGACTACGATGAGACTTTCTCACCTGTAGCGATGCTTAAGTCTATCCGAATCATGTTAGCAATTGCCGCATTTTATGATTATGAAATTTGGCAGATGGATGTCAAAACTGCATTCCTGAATGGATTTCTGGAAGAAGAATTGTATATGATGCAACCGGAAGGTTTTGTCGATCCAAAGGGAGCTAACAAAGTGTGCAAGCTCCAGTGATCCATTTATGGACTGGTGCAAGCCTCTCGGAGTTGGAATAAACGCTTTGATAGTGTGATCAAAGCATTTGGTTTTATACAGACTTTCGGAGAAGCCTGTATTTACAAGAAAGTGAGTGGGAGCTCTGTAGCATTTCTAATATTATATGTGGATGACATATTACTGATTGGAAATGATATAGAATTTCTGGATAGCATGAAGGGATACTTGAATAAAAGTTTTTCAATGAAAGACCTCGGAGAAGCTGCTTACATATTAGGCATAAAGATCTATAGAGATAGATCAAGACGCTTAATTGGACTTTCACAAAGCACATACCTTGACAAGATTTTAAAGAAGTTCAAAATTGATCAAGCAAAGAAAGGGTTCTTGCCTGTGTTACAAGGTGTGAGATTGAGTAAGACTCAAAGCCCGACCACTTCAGAAGATAGAGAGAAAATGAAAGATGTTCCCTATGCTTCAGCCATAGGCTCTATCATGTATGCAATGCTGTGTACCAGACCTGATGTGTGCCTTGCTATAAGTTTAGCAGGGAGGTACCAAAGTAATCCAAGAGTGGATCACTTGACAGCGGTCAAGAACATCCTGAAATACCTGAAAAGGACTAAGGATATGTTTCTCATATATGGAGGTGACAAAGAGCTCACCATAAGAGGTTACGTTGATGCAAGCTTTGACACTGATCCGGACGATTCTAAATCGCAAACCGGATACGTGTTTACATTAAACGGTGGAGCTGTCAGTTGGTGCAGTTCTAAACAAAGCGTCGTAGCGGGATCTACATGTGAAGCGGAGTACATAGCTGCTTCGGAAGCAGCAAATGAAGGAGTCTGGATGAAGGAGTTCATATCCGATCTAGGTGTCATACCTAGTGCATCGGGTCCAATGAAAATATTTTGTGACAATACTGGTGCAATTGCCTTGGCAAAGGAATCCAGATTTCACAAAAGGACCAAACACATCAAGAGACGCTTCAACTCCATCCGGGATCTAGTCCAGGTGGGAGACATAGAGATTTGCAAGATACATACGGATCTGAATGTTGCAGACCCGTTGACTAAGCCTCTTCCACGAGCAAAACATGATCAGCACCAAAACTCCATGGGTGTTAGGATCATTACAGTGTAATCTAGATTATTGACTCTAGTGCAAGTGGGAGACTGAAGGAAATATGCCCTAGAGGCAATAATAAAGTTATTATTTATTTCCTTATATCATGATAAAGGTTTATTATTCATGCTAGAATTGTATTAACCGGAAACATAATGCATGTGTGAATACATAGACAAACAGAGTGTTACTAGTATGCCTCTACTAGACTAGTTCGTTAATCAAAGATGGTTATGTTTCCTAACCATGAACAAAGAGTTGTTATTTTATTAACGAGGTCACATCATTGGTTGAATGATCTGATTGACATGACCCATTATATTAGCTTAGCACCCGATCGTTTAGTATGTTGCTATTGCTTTATTCATGACTTATACATGTTCCTATGACTATGAGATTATGCAACTCCCGTTTGCCAGAGGAACACTTTGGGTACTACCAAACGTCACAACGTAACTGGGTGATTATAAAGGAGTATTACAGGTGTCTCCAATGGTAGATGTTGGATTGGCGTATTTTGAGATTAGGATTTGTCACTCCGATTGTCGGAGAGGTATCTCTGGGCCCTCTCGGTAATGCACATCACTTAAGCCTTGCAAGCATTGCAACTAATGAGTTAGTTGCGGGATGATGTATTACGGAACGAGTAAAGAGACTTGCCGGTAACGAGATTGAACTAAGTATTGGATACTGACGATCGAATCTCGGACAAGTAACATACCAATGACAAAGGGAACAACGTATGTTGTTATGCGGTCTGACCGATAAAGATCTTCGTAGAATATGTAGGAGCCAATATGGGCATCCAGGTCCCGCTATTGGTTATTGACCGGAGACGTGTCTCGGTCATGTCTACATTGTTCTCGAACCGTAGGGTCCGCACGCTTAACGTTACGATGACAATTATTATGAGTTTATGCATTTTGATGTACCGAAGGTTGTTCGGAGTCCCGGATGTGATCACGGACATGACGAGGAGTCTCGAAATGGTCGAGACATAAAGATTGATATATTGGAAGCCTATGTTTGGACATCGGAAGTGTTCCAGGTGAAATCAGGATTTTACCGGAATACCGGGTGGGTTACCGGAACCCCCCGGGAGCGATATGGGCCTTAATGGGCCTTAGTGGAAAGGATAAAGGGGCAGCCCTAGTGGCCGTGCGCCTCCCCCCTTCCCTAGTCCTATTAGGACTAGGAGAAGGTGGCCGGCCCCCTCTCTCTCTCTCCCCCCCTTGAGGAATCCTATTCCAACTAGGATTGGGGGGGGGGGGGGGAATCCTACTCCTGGAGGGAGTAGGACTCCCTGGCGCGCCACCCCTTGGCCGGCCAGCCCCTCCCCCTTGGCTCCTTTATATACGGGGGCAGGGGAGCACCCTAGGACACACAAGTTGATCTATGGATCGTTCCTTAGCCGTGTGCGGTGCCCCCTTCCACCAAATTCCACCTCGGTCATATCGTTGCAGTGCTTAGGCGAAGCCCTGCGCCGGTAACACATCAAGATCGTCACCACGCCGTCGTGCTAACGGTACTCTTCCCCGACGCTTTGCTGGATCGGAGCCCGGGGATCGTCATCGAGCTGAACGTGTGCTAAGAACTCGGAGGTGCCAGAGTAACGGTGTTGTGATCGGTCGGATCGCGAGGAGAACGTACGACTACTTCCTCTACGTTGAGTCAACGCTTCCGCTTCACTCTACAAGGGTATGTAGACAACACTCTCCCCTCTCGTTGCTATGCATCACCATGATCTTGCGTGTGCGTAGGAATTTTTTTGAAATTACTGCGTTCCCCAACACTTGGCACATGTTCACGCATGTAGTTGAAACAAATCAACATAGCCTTCACGATATTTATGTTCATGGTGGATTATATCCTACTCATGCTTGCATCCAAAGTTTATTAACTTTAATGCATGTACATGGCTGTTGTCGCTCTCTAGTTGGTCACTTCCCAGTCTTTTGCTAGCCTTCATCTGTACTAAGCGGGAATACTGCTTGTGCATCCAATCCCTTAAACCCCAAAGTTATTCCAGATGAGTCCACTATACCTTCCTATATGCGGTATCTACCTGCCGTTCCAAGTAAATTTGTATGTGCCAAACTCTGAACCTACAAATAAACACTCTGTTTTGTATGCTCGAATAGCTCATGTATCAACCAAGGCTACCCTTATCTTCCATGTTAGGCAGGTTATTCTCAAGAGGAGTGGACTCTGCTCCTCACTCACGAGAAAATGGCTGGTCACCGGGATTCCCAGTCCAATGCTTTATGCAAACTAAATCAAAATTAATTGCAAACAGAACTCCCCCTGGGACCTGATGTATGTTTGAGGCACTCGTTGTTTCAAGCAAGCCATGGATTGATGCTTGTTGGTGGAGGGGGAGTATAAACTTTACCATTCTGTTTGGGAATCGCCTATAATGTGTGTAGCATGGAAGATATCGCCATCTCTTAGTTGCTATGTTGACAATGAAAGTATACCGCTCAAAATATTATTTATCTCTATTTCAAAACCGAGCTCTGGCACCTCTACAAATCCCTGCTTCCCTCTGCGAAGGGCCTATCTATTTACTTTTATGTTGAGTCATTGCCCTCTTATTAAAAGCACTAGCTGGAGAGCGCAGTTGTCATTTGCATTCATCACTGTTAATTTATATTGGGTATGACTATGATTGGATCTCTTTTACCATGAATTACAATGTCTAGTTAGTCCTTGATCTTTAAAGGTGCTCTGCATTTATGTTTTACGGTCTCAGAAAGGGCTAGCGAGATACCATCTTGTTATATCATATTATGATTGTTTTTGAGAAAGTGTTGTCATCCGAGATTTATTATTATGGCTCGCTAGTTGATTATGCTATTGATATGAGTAACTATGAGACCTGAGAATTATTGCAAATGTGGTTAGTTATAATCTTTGCTGAAAACTTGAATGCTAGCTTGACATATTTACAACAGCAAGAGCAAACAGAGTTTGTAAAAGTTTTTCTTTATTTCTTTCAGTTTGTCAACTGAATTGCTTGAGGACAAGCAAGGGTTTAAGCTTGGGGGAGTTGATACGTCTCCGTCATATCTACTTTTCCAAACACTTTTGCCCTTGTTTTGGACTCTAACTTGTATGATTTGAATGGAACTAACCCGGACTGACGCTGTTTTCAGCAGAATTGCCATGATGTTGTTTTATGTGTAGAAAACAAAAGTTCTCGGAATGACCTGAAACTCTACGGAATATCTTATAATAAATAATAAAAAATCCTCGCCAAAGATGAAGACCAGGGGGCCCACACCCTGTCCACGAGGGTGGGGGCGCCCCCCCCAGGGCGCGCCCCCTACCTCGTGGGCCCCCTGGAGACCTTCCGATGCCAACTCCAACTGTATATATTGGCTTTCGAGGAGAAAAAAAGAGAGGAGAAGAAAACATCGTGTTTTACGATACGGAGCCGCCGCCAAGCCCTAAAACCTCTCGGGAGGGCTGATCTGGAGTCCGTTCGGGACTCCGGAGAGGGGGATTCGTCGTCGTCGTCATCATCAACCATCCTCCATCACCAATTTCATGATGCTCACCGCCGTGCGTGAGTAATTCCATCGTAGGCTTGCTGGACGGTGATGGGTTGGATGATATTTATCATGTAATCGAGTTAGTTTTGTTAGGGTTTGATCCGTAGTATCCACTATGTTCTGAGATTGATGTTGCTATGACTTTGCTATGCTTAACGCTGGTCACTAGGGCCCGAGTGCCATGATTTCATATCTGAACCTATTATGTTTTCATGAATATATGTGAGTTCTTGATCCTATCTTGCAAGTCTATAGTCACCTACTATGTGTTATGATCCGGCAACCCCGAAGTGACAATAATCGGGACCACTCCCAGTGATGACCATAGTTTGACGAGTTCATGTATTCACTATGTGCTAATGCTTTGTTCCGGTTCTCTATTAAAAGGAGGCCTTAATATCCCTTAGTTTCCATTAGGACCCTGCTGCCACGGGAGGGTAGGACAAAAGATGTCATGCAAGTTCTTTTCCATAAGCACGTATGACTATATTTGGAATACATGCCTACATTACATTGATGAATTGGAGCTAGTTCTGTGTCACCCTATGTTATGATTGTTACATGATGAACCGCATCCGGCATAATTATCCATCATTGATCTGATGCCTACGAGCTTTCCATATACTGGTTTACGCTTATTTACTTTCCCATTGCTATTGTTACAATCACTACAAAATACCAAAAACATTACTTTGCTTTCATTAATCTTTTGTTACCGTTACCACCACTATCATATTACTTTGGTACTAAACACTTTGCTGCAGATACTAAGTTTCCAGGTGTGGTTGAATTGACAACTCAGCTGCTAATACTTGAGAATATTCTTTGGCTCCCCTTGTGTCGAATCAATAAATTTGGGTTGAATACTCTACCCTCGAAAGCTGTTGCGATCCCCTATACTTGTGGGTTATCACTTTCCTTCCAAAAATAACTTCTCCAGTTGATTTCGTTCCGTTTCGACTCCGTTTGATATTCCTTTTCTTTGCAACACTGAAATAGGCAAAAAAACAGCAAATCTGGGCTGGGCCTCCAGTTAATAGGTTAGTACCAAAAGTAATATAAAAGTGGATAATAAAGCCCAATATTTCCCAAAACAGTAGATAATATAGCATGGAGCAATAAAAAATTATAGATATGTTGGAGACGTATCAAGCATCCCCAAGCTTAATTTCTGCTCGTCCTCGAGTAGGTAAATGATAAAAAGAGAATTTTTGATGCGGAGTGCTACTTGGAATAATTCAATGTAATTCTTCTTAATTGTGGTATGAATATTCAGATCCGAAAGATTCAAGACAAAAGTTCATATTGACATAAAAAATAATAATACTTCAAGCATACTAACAAAGCAATTATGTCTTCTCAAAATAACATGGCCAAAGAAAGTTATCCCTACGAAATCATATAGTCTAGCTATGCTCTATCTTCACCACACAAAGTATTTAAATCATGCACATCCCGATGACAAGCCAAGCAATTGTTTCATACTTTTGACATTCTCAAAACTTTTTCAATCTTCACGCAATACATGAGCGTGAGCCATTTATATAGCACTATATGTGGAATAGAATGGTGGTTGTGGAGAAGACAAAAAGGGAGAAGATAGTCTCACATCAACTAGGCGTATCAACGGGCTATGGAGATGCCCATCAATAGATATCCATGTGAGTGAGTAGGGATTGCCATGCAACGGATGCACTAGAGCTATAAGTATATGAAAGCTCAAAAAGAAACTAAGTGGGTGTGCATCCAACTCGCTTGCTCACGAAGACCTAGGGCATTTTGAGGAAGCCCATCATTGGAATATACAAGCCAAGTTCTATAATGAAAGATTCCCACTAGTATATGAAAGTGACAACATAGGAGACTCTCTATCATGAAGATCATGGTGCTACTTTGAAGCACAAGCGTGGTAAAAGGATAGTAGCATTGACCCTTCTCTCTTTTTCTCTCATTTTTTTATTATTTTTATTATTTTTATTTTATTTTATTTTTTTATTTGGGCCTTTTCTCTTTTTTTGGCCTTTTTTCCTTTTATTTTTATTTTTCATCCGGAGTCTCATTGTCGGTGTACTAGAGTAGGGGTACCCTAGTATCCCGAACTTTTGCACGGGCAGTCGCAGCGTCCCGCGGCAAGGCTTGCCGGGTGACCGCCAAGGTCCTTCGTGGATCCTTTGAAGCCATTCAAGAAAAAAGTATTTAAGCCAAGGGCACAAGACCCCGGCAAGAGGAGCTTGCCGGGAAGGCCAACCAAGGCATCTCAAGGAACTTGCCGCGACGCGCCACGCGTCCTGGCAGGACCCGGCGAGCGACAAGATTCCGGACGCGACAAGACAGCTGCCGCGGCAAGGCGCTTGCCGCGGCAAGCCACCACTCTGTACCTGTGCTCCAGCACACCCACCTACATGTCGCTCTGGGACCCTTCCAGGTGTACGTGGCGGGAGGCTGTGCAGCCAGGGGTACACTGTGGCATGCGGCGCTGACAAGATCGCCATCGTGGCGAGCGGTGGCGCCCCTGACGGTCCCTTTTCTGCACCGTCTGGGCGACGTAGATAGGCATTTAATGCCTTTGTCCCCTGCCGTCAGGGTTAGGTATGATACATTGTGTAGGTAGCTGTACCTACCGCAGCACCTTTCCATTTTTGCCCTTGCCTACGTTGCCACCTGTTGGAGACCCCTTGAACATATAAAAGGAGGCCCATGCACAACGTAGGGGGGGATCTCTGCAGAGGGGGGATCTCTCCGGAGGACGAACAGAAGAACGCTCGGTCTCGTTAGCTGCTTGAGTGTACTGTAGCACTCAGTGCTCCCGAGCAAGAACTCAATACAATCCACAAAGCAGCAGTAGGAGTATTATCTCTCCGGAGAGCTCCGAAGCTGGGTAAAAACCCCTCGTGTGCCTCGCCTCGATCCGCTCTTCGCGCGACCTCCGCCCCCCGCCGAACCGAAAGGGGCTCCGTCCCCATAGGTGCTCGTGGAGCCAGCTTATCCCCGGCATGTTTGGCGCACCAGGTAGGGGGCGTCGAGGTTGTGTGAACCTGATCCGGCATTCACGCGAGCTAGATCTTCATCGACTTCATCGACATGCCGCCGAAGAAGAAGGCTTCGGAAGCGGCTGCTCCGTCCGCGTCGAATCCACCGCCGCTGGAGCAAACGGCTGGTGGGGAAGACGCCGGCGGAAGAACGGGCGTCGACGAGGGAGCCCACAGTGCCGCCGGGTACAAGGACAAGACTGCGTTGCCCGTCGGCGGCGTAGCCGGCTCCCACGACGACCGGGCGTCCGTAGACGCAGCGCGCCCATCTGAGGAGGCGCAGGACCGATAGCGTCGTGGTACTCACGGTACCATACGTTCGCTGGACCCAAATCGAGCTGGCAGATCTCGAGATGCTCAAGGCCAGCATGCACGCCAACATGCTAGCGCGAGCGAGGCACGGTCGCCTGGACAGAATACTGCTCCTTCTAACATCGTTGGAAGTCCGAACATATCCCGCTCCTCGCACCGTTCGCCACCGCTACCCGCCACTCCAGCAGAAGCTTTGGCACGAGCTCAACTGCTCCTAGACTTCCCTCCAACGCTAGACAAGATCGACGACTGGAGGGCCACCATTCAGAGTTTCATCGGCTTCGCCAACGGCGACACTCCACGACAGGCGACCACATCGCAGCCGTGGCAGGCCAGCCAGGTGCGAGCCAATGGCGACAAGACCGGTGGGGGTGCAACCACCATGCACTCTCCGCCCCGAAGGCCAAGATCGCCGACTCGCCGGGTCCGCCATGACAGCGACTCCACTGCTTCATCAGATCCGCGAGCTCGCCGCGATCAACGCCAAGTTCTTCATGAACGACAGCAAGAAGACGCTCGTACTCGCGTCGAGCGCCGAAGAGAAGCGCGGCGTCAATCAGACAAGCGCGCTAGGCCCACTGTCGACATGTATGCACCAGGGGAACCAGGCGACCTGCCGTACGCGGTAGGTTGCCCTGCGTTCACCCGTGAGCTGCGGCAAGTCCAGTGGCCCAGCACGAAGAACTTCAAGCCCGACGTACCCGAGAAGTACGACGGCAAGTTGCATCCGTCGGAGTTCCTCAGCATCTACACCATTGCGGTGCAAGCTGCTGGGGACGCGATGACAAGATCCTTGCCAACTACTTCCCGCTGGTGCTCAAGCCCAACGTCAGGTCCTGGCTCATGCAGTTGCCGAAAAACTCCATATCTTCCTGGGCAGACCTATGCCATCAGTTTGTCGGCGCCTTTACAGGCGGCCACAAACCTCATGGCCAGGAGAGTGATCTTCACCTGCTTGCCCAGAAGGAAGGAGAGCCCCTGCGCAAGTACATCCAGAGATTCAGCCAAGTGCAACGCAACATCCCAGACGTCCACCCTGCCGCGGTCATCAGCGCGTTCCACCAGAACGTGCGTAACCGTAGGATGCGGGAGGAGATGGCAATGTGCAAGACCAGAGACGTCAGTGAGCTGTATGCCCTGGCCGACAGGTGTGCACGTGCTGAGGAAGGGAGGAAACTCCCCGGGGAGAATGCAGGAACAGGAGGATCTGACAGCGATGATGCTGCCCCGGCAAACAAAAACCGGCGGCGGAACAACAGAAAGAGGAAAGGCAAAGATGTGCTAGTTGTTGAGCAGTCCGGCAACGAAGGTGGCGCCAAGACAGCCAAGACTGGTAGCTCCGACAAGGAGGTTGCCGCTTGCGCCAACTGCCAGGCTGTGGCGGCCGCCGACAAGCAGGACGGCACCAACAAACAGTACTGCAAGATCCACCGCACCAAGGGCCATGACCTCCAGAGCTGCAAGAAGGTCGAGCAGCTTGTCGAGCTGCAAAAGGCCGAGTACGAGCGACGCGACAAGGAGAAAGCCCAAGGAGGTGCTGGAGGATCCGATACGAAGCGCACCGGCCGGGGAGGACGCCGCGGCAACGCCAAGCAGCGCAAGGCGACTGACCTCCCCGCGGCCGCGACAAGGATGAAGATGACGACGACGACGAAGACATGGATGACGCTGAGACCAGCGAGCAGGAGTTCCAGAAAGCCACAGAGGTTTTGTGCGTTGACGGCGGTGCTTCTCTGCATACTTCACACCGCCAACTCAAGCAGTGGGTGCGAGAAGTCAATGCAGCAGAACCACCCGTTGAGTCACGCAAGCTTCTGAAATGGTCCAGCACGCCTATCATCTTTGATATTGAGGACCACCCTGATCGCACAACTGTTGTCGGGTGTTTGCCGATGTTGGTCTCACCAACTATCCGCAACCTCAAGGTCACTAAGATGCTAGTTGACTGCGGGGCCGGCTTGAACCTGATCTCCTCCGCTGTGCTCCGAAAACTCCAGGTCCCTGACAGCGAGCTCGAAGAGACCGGCACGTTCCAAGGAATCAACCCAGGAAGGAGCAAGCCGAAGGGGAAGACCACGCTGCCAGTGACATTTGGCAGCGAGCTAAACTTCAGGACTGAGAGGATCACTTTTGACGTTGCCGATTTCCCATTGCCTTACAATGGAATTCTCGGCAGTCCAGCGCTCGCCAAGTTCATGGCAGCCTCTCACTATGCATACAACATGCTGAAGATGCCAGGCCCGATAAGTGTCATCACTGTCCCTGGCGACAAGAAAGATGCTCTTATCTGTGCCGACAAGATCTACCGGGAAGCAGCAGCCGCAACGGATCGCGAGACACTTGCCGCTGAAGCTCCCGGGGGGAAGAAGAAGACCAATTCCGGCAAGAGCTCTGATGCCCACTCCGGCAAGCGCACCTCTTCGGAGTGCTGTGCTACCGTCGAGGACGCACCATCGAGCTCCACCGGCAAGTGTAAGAAGACGATGGCAGCTCCGCCAGCGACAAGAAGGTGTCCGCCAAGGAGGACGGCACTGGTGGTACCTTCACCATCAGTGCCACTCTCGACCCTAAATAGGAAAGCGCGCTCGTTGCTTTCCTGCGGGCGAACGTCGATGTGTTTGCATGGCAACCATCTAACATCCCCGGTGTTCCCAGGAAAGTAATTGAGCACCACCTTGCCGTCTGTCCTCATGCGCGGCCCGTCAAGTAGAAAGTTAGGAAGCAAGCAGTGGAGCGCCAAGAGTTCATCGCAGAAGAGATCAAGAAGTTGGAAGCAGCAGGCCTTGTCAAAGGAGTGCTCCATCCCACGTGGTTGGCCAATCCTGTAGTGGTGCGCAAGGCGAACGGGAAAGGGAGGCTTTGTATCGACTTCACCGATGTCAACAAAGCTTGTCCCAAAGACACATTTCCCTTGCCGCGCATTGACCAGATTGTTGACTCCACGGCCGGATGTTACTTGCTTTCGTTTCTTGACGCATACTCAGGATATCATCAGATCTTCATGGCAGAAGAGGATGAGGAGAAAACCACGTTCATCACTCCATGTGGCACGTACTGTTTCGTACGGATGCCTTTCGGTTTGAAGAATGCTGGTTCAACTTTTGCAAGGGTAGTCCACACTGCTTTTGAGCCACAAATACACAGAAATGTGGAAGCCTACATGGATGATATAGTGGTCAAGAGCAGGGACAAAGCAACTCTGATCCAAGATTTAGAAGAGACTTTTGCAAATCTGCGCAAGATCAGCCTCAAGCTCAACCCCGAAAAGTGCGTGTTTGGAGTCCCTTCCGGCAAGCTTCTCGGGTTCTTCGTGTCTCAGCGGGGGATTGAAGCCAATCCCGACAAGATCAAGGCCATTGAGCAAATTGAAGCACCGAAGCGCGTCAAGGATGTACGAAGACTTGAAGGCTGCATGGCGGCTCTCAGCAGGTTTATCTCTAAGTCAGCTGAGCGCGCCCTGCCGTTTTTCAAAATTTTGAAAAAGGCAGGTCCAATGAAATGGACTCCGGAAGCGGAGGATGCGCTGCAGGACTTGAAGAGATACCTGTCCTCCACTCCAATACTTGTCGCACCTAAGCCACAAGAGAAGTTGTTGCTATATCTGGCGGCAACCAATCAAGTGGTTAGTGCTGCGCTAGTAGCGGAAAGGGAGGCAGATGATGAGCCAGCAACCACGACAAGCGCATCCAGCGACAAGCGGGGGGCTTCCCCGACAAGCTCTGGTCCCAGCAAAGATGGATCTGCGCAAGCGCCCGAGGAGATACAGAAGAAAATGGTGTAGCGCCCAGTCTACTTTGTCAGTTCCCTTTTGCAGGGGGCTAGGTCAAGGTACTCGGGTGTGCAGAAATTGCTTTTCGGCCTTCTCATGGCCTCGAGAAAGCTGCGCCATTAGTTCCAAGCACATGAGATCACAGTTGTCACTCGCTTTCCGCTGAAGAGGATACTGCAGAATCCAGAAGCAACAGGCAGGATTGTTGAGTGGGCACTGGAACCGTCAAAGAAGCAAGCAAAGAGTGGCTGATGTACTTTGATGGTGCTTTCTCGCTGCAAGGCGCCGGTGCTGGCGTGCTGCTTGTCGCACCCACCGGAGAGCACCTCAAGTACGTAGTCAAGATGCACTTTCCCAAGGAGCAAGCAACAAACAATACTGCAGAGTATGAAGGTTTGCTTGCCGGTCTCAGGATCGCAGCAGACCTTGGGATCAAGCAACTCATTGTCAGGGGTGACTCGCAGCTTGTCGTCCGCCAAGTGAACAAGAATTATCAGAGTTCGTTGATGGAAGCTTACCTTGATGAAGTGAGGAAGCTGGAAGAGCGCTTTGTCTGCCTACAGATGGAACATGTTCCAAGAACTCAGAACGACATCGCTGACGGCCTGTCAAAGTGCGTAGCACTTAAGTTACCTGTGGAACCAGGGATCTTTGTACTCAAGCTGACTCAACCATCCGTGACACCATCAACTGGACAGAGCAAGAAGAGGAAGTTGATTTCTGGTGACTATTCTCCGGCAGAGCTTCCCGAAGCCGCCGCCAAGAAGGTTCCCAAGATCAACGCCAAGAGTGCTGAGGAGCAGTCTGCTCCGACAAGCCCCAGGGTTTGTTTCGTTGTAGCAGTCGCTCCCGACAAGTTTTGCTCAGGCAAGCTTGCCGGGGAACGTCAAGCTCCGGCAGAGCAGCAGGTTCTCGCCGTAGAAGCGGATATTCCCGCAGCAGCAGATATGCCTTTAGTCCTTGTTGTCGAGCCGCAAGCTCCAGCATGGGCACAGCAGATCGTCCGTTTCCTCCAGACAGGAGAACTTCCCGAAGAGCAAGAAGAAGCGGAAAGAGTAGCCCGGCAGTCTAGTATGTATCAGTTCGTTGACAACGCACTGTACAGAAGAAGACTCAACGGAGTGAAATTGAAGTGTATTCCCCAGGAAGATGGACAGAAGCTGTTGGCAGAGATACATGGAGGCATTTGTGGTCACCACATCGGCGCCAGAGCACTTGCCGGCAAAGCGTTCCGGCAAGGTTTCTTTTGGCCGACGACCCTCCAGGATGCAACTCCACAAGTAACCAAGTGTGAAGTGTGCCAGTTCCATTCCAAGCAAATACATCAGCCAGCTCAGGCTCTCCAGACGATCCCTTTATCCTGGCCATTTTTGGTCTGGGGACTCGACATCCTCGGCCCTTTCCCCCGAGCAGTCGGGGGCTTTGAGTACTTGTACGTCACAATCGACAAGTTCACAAAGTGGCCGGAAGTGGAACCAGTGAGGAAGGTGACAGCACAGTCAGCAGTCAAGTTCTTTAGGTCGATTGTTTGCCGCTTCGGGATCCCTAACAGGATCATCACCGACTGTCGGGGATAAGCTGGCTCCACGAGCACCTATGGGGACGGAGCCCCTTTCGGTTCGGCGGGGGGTGGAGGTCGCACGAAGATCGGATCGAGGCGAGGCACACGAGGGGTTTTTACCCAGCTTCGGAGCTCTCCGGAGAGATAATACTCCTACTGCTGCTTTGTGGATTGTATTGAGTTCTTGCTCGGGAGCGCTGAGTGCTACAGTATACTCAGGCAGCTAACGAGACCGAGCGTTTCTCTGTTCGTCCTCCGGAGAGATCCCCCCCCTACGTTGTGCATGGGCCTCCTTTTATATGTTCAAGGGGTCTCCAACAGGTGGCAACGTAGGCAAGGGCAAAAATGGAAAGGTGGTGCGGTAGGTACAGCTACCTACACAGTGTATCATACCTAACCCTGACGGCAGGGGACACAGGCATTAAATGCCTATCTACGTCGCCCAAACGGTGCAGAAAAGGGATCGTCAGGGGCGCCACCGCTCGCCACGATGGCGATCTTGTCAGCGCCGCATGCCACAGTGTACCCCTGGCTGCACAGCCTCCCGCCACGTACGCCTGGAAGGGTCCCAGAGCGACACGTAGGTGGGTGTGCTGGAGCGCAGGTACAGAGTGGTGGCTTGCCGCGGCAAGCGCCTTGCCGCGGTAGCTGTCTTGTCGCGTCCGGAAGCTTGTCGCTCGTCGGGTCCTGCCGGGACGCGTGGCACATCGCGACAAGTTCCTTGAGATGCCTTGGTTGGCCTTCCCGGCATGCTCCTCTTGCCGCGGTCTTGTGCCCTTGGCTTAAATACTTTGTTCTTGAATGGCTTCAAAGGATCCACGGAGGACCTTGGCGGTCACCCGGCAAGCCTTGCTGCGGGACGCTGCGACTGCCCGTGCACAAGTTCGGGATACTAGGGTACCCCTACTCTAGTACACCGACAGGAGCCCCCGGGCCTGGGCCATACACGGTGCCGAGCACTGTTGGGCCAGGCCCAAAACAGGGCACGGGCACGCGCGGCCTGGGTCACGTCGCACCTTGCTCCGTATCCACCGTGCCCTCCCCGAACGGCACGCGTCTATTGCGGCGTCGTGGGAGAGGTCGTGGGTGGTTCCTTTATTCGGAAAGGCGAAACGCCCGCCTCCTGGCGGTTCGCACCTTCCCCATGAACGGAGGGAGGCGTGGAGGTGTGGTCTTCGAGGCGTCCACTCCCCACGATCACGGGGTGGGGAGAGGTCGCCTCATCCGTCGCCTCAGTTCTGCATGCCTGCCACGCGGCCTCCATGCGCTTGGAGTGGCGAACGGTGGAGGCAGGAAACTGGGTCGTCACGGGTCGAGGCAGCGGGTCGGGCCCAGTTCCCTGCTCCTTCCGCGTCTTGATTGGCTGAGCGGGGCGGCCGAGCCCCCACCCCGCTCCTTTATAAGGAGCGGGAGGGGGGACGGAAAACCGCATTCTTTCATCTCTTCTTCCCTTCAGCTTCTGTTCCCCTCTCTTCCATTCGCCATGGAGAAAGGGAACCCTGGTCCTTCGACGGTGGCGACGAGGGTCGCCGCTAGGCAACGCGTCCCTCCTTCCTCCGCACCCGTGGTGGCAGAGCCAGCCACAAGGGGAAGAGGGAGGGGACGAGGCCGCGGGCGTGGTCGAGGGCAAGGCCGAGGCTGTCGGGGAAGAGGTGGATGAGGCAGCTCGCCGGCCTCGCCTCCGCCAGCAGATCCTCTCCCCGTGGCGGACCATATCGGGGACGACCCTTGCAAGTTCTTCGTCAGGCTGCGTCGGCCGCCTCGTCGTCGCCTTGGTCTCCCGACTCCATTTGCGAGCGAGATGGAGCTGGATCCGCCCGAGACACTGAGGTTGCACACGAGGGGCTATGGAATCAGCGGTACGCGAGTCCGCGTTGATTTCCTGGCCCCTAATGTGATGTATCTTGGTCAAGGGTGGAAGACGTTCACCCGTATCCACAGCTTGACGGCGGGACTCACCCTCCATTTTAAGCTGATGGAGGGCGGTCTCCTCTCCGTCAAGGTCTTCGGGTGCTTTGGGACTCGGGCACGGTGCTGCGTGGAGAGCTCCTCCGATAGCGAAGGCTCCTCCTCAGGCGGGAGTGATGAGGAGGACAGCGACAGCGACGACGAGGGTAGCGGGCGGCGGGATGACGGGTCCGACTAGGTGTCGGGCGCCGCTCCATGTGGCACCGGCGACCCCATCATCCGTGTCGCCGGCTCCTTGAGCTTCTCGGGGTCGTCTCCTTGGGCGGCTGGCGTAGGGAGGCTGCGGAAGAGGAAGAGGGCAGGCGGCAAGGCCGTCAACTCGGAGTACAAGGGCACGACGCCCTCGACAGCGTGCTGACGTCCTGCCGCCTCGTCTTCGAGCTCTGCCTCCGGCGCTGCCATCACCATCCAGCCTTTGGACGGCCGCCGAGACGTTCTCTTGGTGTCTTCTGCCACCCGTAGCTCGTCTAGGCACCCCTTTTGCCCTTTTCGCCTCCTTGACCTGCCTCCTGAAGAGAGGGACAAGAGAGGGATTACGGGCACCTTATCTCTTTTTAAGTTGTAAGCCCTCAGGCCTTAGTTGCATTTAAAGCTTGTAATCCATCATTCATGTTTTTCATTCTCCATGAACTGTACCTGAGTGGAATGCTTTTTTTATGAAAAGGGGGTGCTTGCCGGGTCACTTGTCTCATGGGTGGAACCCACGTCAAGGAGCGAATCCTTTATGTCTTTAAGATAGACACTATTTTCCCGCCAGCAGGCCCTGCCGTCTTCCCACGTCGCTCGACCTTTCTCACGCTTTTGGCGGAGGCAGGGAGGAGGCGGGTTCAGGCTCCTCGTTTCGTCCCTTTGCTGCCGCGACTATGACCTAACCTGGCCCCGGGAAACGAGCCCTAGGGCCTAGAGTTAAGGGAGCACGGTAGCTTTTAGGAAGAAACGAGGTTTCGCATACCTCAGTCCATAAGAGAATGCATGATAAGGGATGAAAAACTTATCTGAGATTGCAGCCCCCGGCAACTCTGGTTCGTCGTGGGTTAATCTTTGCACTTGCAGCCCCCGGCAACACTGGCTTGCCGGGGTCCAGATGTTGGTCCTTCCTTCTTCTCCTTCTCGTCCTCAAGTGGTCCGGTCAGGATATGTGAGCCCTGCGAACCAAGGGAAATGAAAGAACGGCAAAGGGACGCACACTCGACCTCTAAGTTAGGGGTTAGCCGCTACTAAGCACTATCAACCCTAACCAAGGATGAGACTCGACTCAACATGCATGCTAAAACTTAGGGCGCCAGCGCTTCACTTATGCTCAGGGTCTGCGCCTGGCTTTGTACAAAGGATTACATGCAACAGCGGCAAGACTTGTACAAAAAGGTGGTTGCCGGATAGGGTACGACAACCGCACCTCACGGGTAAAACTTACGAAGATGCTCGATGTTCCAGGAGTTGCTCACCGGAACGCCATCTTCGGTCTCAAGGCGGACAGCACCAGGCCTAGTGACTCGTTTCACCCGATAAGTGCCTTCCCACTTCGGCGTCAACTTGTTGGAATTCTTGGCGGAATGAACGCGCTGAAGAACAAGGTCGCCTTCCTCGAGACTTCTGGCGTTAACTTTGCGGCTATGGTAGCGGCGCAAAGCTTGCTGGTAGCGAGCAGCTCGCACAGCAGCCTGAAGACGGTCTTCCTCAAGGAGCAGCGCGTCATCTTCCCGCAGCTGCTCTTGCTCGAGCTCATCATAAGCGAGCACACGAGGTGACCCGTATACGAGTTCCGTGGGGATAACTGCCTCTACTCCATAGACTAGAGCGAAAGGTGTCTGGCCAGTGGCTCGATTTGGCGTCGTCCTGATCGACCAAAGAACCACCGGCAGCTCCTCGATCCAGTTTCTTCCGCACTTGTGCAGCCTGTCGAAAGTCCTGGTCTTGAGTCCACGCAGCACTTCAGCATTTTCCCTCTCCGCTTGACCGTTACTCCTGGGGTGAGCAACAGAAGCGAAGCAGACCTTGGCGCCAAGGTCTTGGACGTACTGCATGAAGGTGCGACTCGTGAATTGTGTACCGTTGTCGGTGATGATCCTGTTAGGGATCCCGAAGCGGCAAACAATCGACCTGAAGAACTTGACTGCTAACTGTGCTGTCACCTTCCTCACAGGTTCCACTTCCGGCCACTTTGTGAACTTGTCGATTGCGACGTACAAGTACTCAAAGCCCCCGACTGCTCGGGGGAAAGGGCCGAGGATGTCGAGTCCCCAGACCGAAAATGGCCAGGATAAAGGGATCGTCTAGAGAGCCTGAGCTGGCTGATGTATCTGCTTGGAATGGAACTGGCACGCTTCACACTTGGTTACTTGTGCAGTTGCATCCTGGAGGGCTGTCGGCCAAAAGAAACCTTGCCGGAATGCTTTGCCGGCAAGTGCTCTGGCGCCGATGTGGTGACCACAAATGCCTCCATGTATCTCTGCCAACAGCTTCTGTCCATCTTCCTGGGGAATACACTTCAATTTCACTGCGTTGAGTCTTTTTCTGTACAGTGCGTTGTCAACGAACTGGTACATACTAGACTGTCGGGCTACTCTTTCCGCTTCTTCTTCCTCTTCGGGAAGTTCTCCTGTCTGGAGGAAACGGACGATCTGCTGTGCCCATGCTGGAGCTTGCGGCTCGACAACAAGGACTAAAGGCATATCTGCTGCTGCGGGGAATATCCGCTTCTACGGCGAGAACCTGCTGCTCTGCCGGAGCTTGACGTTCCCTGGCAAGCTTGCCTGAGCAAAACTTGTCGGGAGCGACTGCTACAACGAAACAAACCCTGGGGCTTGTCGGAGCAGACTGCTCCTCAGCACTCTTGGCGTTGATCTTGGGAACCTTCTTGGCGGCGGCTTTGGGAAGCTCTGCCAGAGAATAGTCACCAGAAATCAACTTCCTCTTCTTGCTCTGTCCAGTTGATGGCGTCACGGATGGTTGAGTCAGCTTGAGCACAAAGATCCCTGGTTCCACAGGTAACTTAAGTGCTGCGCACTTTGACAGGCCGTCAGCGATGTCGTTCTGAGTTCTTGGAACATGTTCCATCTGTAGGCCGACAAAGCGCTTTTCCAGCTTCCTCACTTCATCAAGGTAAGCTTCCATCAATGGACTCTGATAATTCTTGTTCACTTGGCGGACGACAAGCTGCGAGTCACCCCTGACAATGAGTTGCTTGATCCCAAGGTCTGCAGCGATCCTGAGACCGGCAAGCAAACCTTCATACTCTGCAGTATTGTTTGTTGCTTGCTCCTTGGGAAAGTGCATCTGGACTACGTACTTGAGGTGCTCTCCGGTGGGTGCGACAAGCAGCACGCCAGCACCGGCGCCTTGCAGCGAGAAAGCACCATCAAAGTACATCAGCCACTCTTTGCTTGCTTCTTTGACGGTTCGAGTGCCCACTCAACAATCCTGCCTGTTGCTTCTGGATTCTGCAGTATCCTCTTCAGCGGAAAGCGAGTGACAACTATGATCTCATGTGCTTGGAAGTAATGGAGCAGCTTTCTCGAGGCCATGAGAAGGCCGAAAACCAATTTCTGCACACCCGAGTACCTTGACCTAGCCCCCTGCAGAAGGGAACTGACAAAGTAGACTGGGCACTGCACCATTTTCTTCTGTATCTCCTCGGGCGCTTGCGCAGATCCATCTTTGCCGGGACCAGAGCTTGTCGGGGAAGCCCCCTGCTTGTCGCTGGATGCGCTTGTCGTGGTTGCTGGCTCATCATCTGCCTTCCTTTCCGCTACTAGCGCAGCACTAACCACTTGATTAGTTGCCGCCAGATATAGCAACAACTTCTCTTATGGCTTAGGTGCGACAAGTATTGGAGTGGAGGATAGGTATCTCTTCAAGTCCTGCAGCGCATCCTCCGCTTCCGGAGTCCATTTCATTGGACCTGCCTTTTTCAAAATTTTGAAAAACGGCAGGGCGCGCTCAGCTGACTAAGAGATAAACCTGCTGAGAGCCGCCACGCAGCCGGCAAGTCTTCGTACATCCTTGACGCACTTCGGTGCTTCAATCTGCTCAATGGCCTTGATCTTGTCGGGATTGGCTTCAATCCCCCGCTGAGACACGAAGAACCCGAGAAGCTTGCCGGAAGGGACTCCAAACACGCACTTTTCGGGGTTGAGCTTGAGGCTGATCTTGCGCAGATTTGCAAAAGTCTCTTCTAAATCTTGGATCAGAGTTGCTCTGTCCCTGCTCTTGACCACTATATCATCCATGTAGGCTTCCACATTTCTGTGTATTTGTGGCTCAAAAGCAGTGTGGACTACCCTTGCAAAAGTTGAACCAGCATTCTTCAAACCGAAAGGCATCCGTACGAAACAGTACGTGCCACATGGAGTGATGAACGTGGTTTTCTCCTCATCCTCTTCTGCCATGAAGATCTGATGATATCCTGAGTATGCGTCAAGAAACGAAAGCAAGTAACATCCGGCCGTGGAGTCAACAATCTGGTCAATGCGCGGCAAGGGAAATGTGTCTTTGGGACAAGCTTTGTTGACATCGGTGAAGTCGATACAAAGCCTCCATTTCCCGTTCGCCTTGCGCACGACTACAGGATTGGCCAACCACGTGGGATGGAGCACTCCTTTGACGAGGCCTGCTGCTTCCAACTTCTTGATCTCTTCTGCGATGAACTCTTGGCGCTCCACTGCTTGCTTCCTAACTTTCTACTTGACGGGCCACGCATGAGGACAGACGGCAAGGTGGTGCTCAATTACTTTCCTGGGAACACCGGGGATGTCAGATGGTTGCCATGCAAACACATCGACGTTCGCCCGCAGGAAAGCAATGAGCGCGCTTTCCTATTTAGGGTCGAGAGTGGCACTGATGGTGAAGATACCACCAGTGCCGTCCTCCTTGGCGGACACCTTCTTGGTCGCTGGCGGAGTTGCCATCGTCTTCTTACACTTGTCGGTGGAGCTCGATGGTGCGTCCTCGACAACAAGGACTAAAGGCATATCTGCTGCTGCGGGAATATCCGCTTCTACGGCGAGAACCTGCTGCTCTGCCGGAGCTTGACGTTCCCCGGCAAGCTTGCCTGAGCAAAACTTGTCGGGAGCGTCTGCTACAACGAAACAAACCCTGGGGCTTGTCAGAGCAGACCGTTCCTCAGCACTCTTGGCGTTGATCTTGGGAACCTTCTTGGCGGCGGCTTCGGGAAGCTCTGCCGAAGAATAGTCACCAGAAATCAACTTCCTCTTCTTGCTCTGTCCAGTTGATGGCATGACGGATGGTTGAGTCAGCTTGAGCACAAAGATCCCTGGTTCCACAGGTAACTTAAGTGCTGCACACTTTGGCAGGCCGTCAGCGATGTCGTTCTGAGTTCTTGGAACATGTTCCATCTGTAGGCCGACAAAGCGCTCTTCCAGCTTCCTCACTTCATCAAGGTAAGCTTCCATCAACGGACTCTAATAATTCTTGTTCACTTGGCGGACGACAAGCTGCGAGTCAACCCTGACAATGAGTTGCTTGATCCCAAGGTCTGTCGCGATCCTGAGACCGGCAAGCAAACCTTCATACTCAGCAGTATTGTTTGTTGCTTGCTCCTTGGGAAAGTGCATCTGGACTACGTACATGAGGTGCTCTCCGGTGGGCGCGACAAGCAGCACACCAGCACCGGCGCCTTGCAGCGAGAAAGCACCATCATAGTACATCAGCCACTCTTTGCTTGCTTCTTTGAAGGGGATGCTCGTCTTTGGAATTTCTTCATCTAGTGTTGGCGTCCACTCTGCTATGAATTCTGCCAATGCTCTGCTTTGGATAGTTGAAGTACTCTCAAACATGAGGCCAAAGCTTGACAGTTCCAGTGCCCACTCAACAATCCTGCCTGTTGCTTCTGGATTCTGCAATATCCTCTTCAGCGGAAAGCGAGTGACAACTGTTATCTCATGTGCTTGGAAGTAATGGCGCAGCTTTCTCGAGGCCATGATAAGGCCGAAAAGCAGTTTCTGCACACCAGAGTACCTTGACCTAGCCCCCTGCAGAAGGGAACTGACAAAGTAGACTGGGCGCTGCACCATTTTCTTCTGTTGTATCTCTTCGCACATCTGCGCAGATCCATCTTTGTCGGGACCGGAGCTTGTCGGAGAAGCCCCCTGCTTGTCGCTGGATGTGTTTGCCGCGGTTGCTGGCTCATCATCAGCCTCCCTCTCCGCTACTAACGTAGCACTAACCACTTGATTGGTTGCCGCCAGATATAGCAGCAGCTTCTCTTGTGGCTTAGGTGCGACAAGTATTGAAGTGGAGGACAGGTATCTCTTCAAGTCCTGCAGCGCATCCTCTGCTTCCGGAGTCCATTTCATTGGACCTGCCTTTTTCAAAATTTTGAAAAACGGCAGGGCGCGCTCAGCCGACTTGGAGATAAACCTGCTGAGAGCCGCCACGCAGCCGGCAAGTCTTCGTACATCCTTGACGCGCTTCGGTGCTTCAATCTGCTCGATGGCCTTGATCTTGTCGGGATTGGCCTCAATTCCTCTCTGAGACACGAAGAACCCGAGAAGCTTGCCGGAAGGGACTCCAAACACGCACTTCTCGGGGTTGAGCTTGAGGCTGATCTTGCGCAGATTTGCAAAAGTCTCTTCTAAATCTTGGATCAGAGTTGCTTTGTCCCTGCTCTTGACCACTATATCATCCATTTAGGCTTCCACATTTCTGTGTATTTGTGGCTAAAAAGCAGTATGGACTACCCTTGCAAATGTTGAACCAGCATTCTTCAAACCAAAAGGCATCCGTATGAAACAGTACGTGCCACATGGAGTGATGAACGCGGTTTTCTCTTCATCCTCTTCTGCCATGAAGATTTGATGATATTCTGAGTATGCGTCAAGGAATGAAAGCAAATCACATCCGGCCGTGGAGTCAACAATCTGGTCAATGCACGGCAAGAGAAATGGTTCTTTGGGACAAGCTTTATTGACATCGGTGAAGTCGATACAAAGCCTCCATTTCCCGTTCGCCTTACGCACGACTACAGGATTGGCCAACCACGTGGGATGGAGCACTCCTCTGACGAGGCCCGCTGCTTCCAACTTCTTGATCTCTTCTGCGATGAACTCTTGGCGCTCCACTGCTTGCTTCCTGACTTTCTGCTTGACGGGCCACGCATGAGGACAGACGGCAAGGTGGTGCTCAATTACTTTCCTGGGAACACCGGGGATGTCAGACGGTTGCCATGCAAACACATCGACATTCGCCCGCAGGAAAGCAACGAGCGCGCTTTCCTATTTAGGGTCAAGGGTGGCACTGATGGTGAAAGTACCACCAGTGTCGTCCTCCTTGGCGGACACCTTCTTGGTCGCTGGCGGAGCTGCCATCGTCTTCTTACACTTGTCGGTGGAGCTCGATGGTGCGTCCTCGACGGTAGCGCAGCACTCCGAAGAGGTGCGCTTGCCGGAGTGGGCATCAGAGCTCTTGCCGGACTTGGTCTTCTTCTTCCCCCCGGGAGCTTCAGCGGCAAGTGTCTCGCGATCTGTGGCGGCTGCTGCTTCCCGGTAGATCTTGTCGGCACAGATAAGAGCATCTTTCTTGTCGCCAGGGACAGTGATGACACTTATCGGGCCTGGCATCTTCAGCATGTTGTATGCATAGTGAGAGGCTGCCATGAACTTGGCGAGCACTGGATGGCCGAGAATTCCATTGTAAGGCAATGGGAAATCGGCAACGTTAAAAGTGATCCTCCCAGTCCTGGAGTTTAGCTCGCTGCCAAATGTCTCTGGCAGCGTGGTCTTCCCCTTCGGCTTGCTCCTTCCCGGGTTGATTCCTTGGAACGTGCCGGTCTCTTCGAGCTCGCTGTCAGGGACCTGGAGTTTTCGGAGCACAGCGGAGGAGATCAGGTTCAAGCCGGCCCCGCCGTCAACTAGCATCTTAGTGACCTTGAGGTTGCGGATAGTTGGTGAGACCAACATCGGCAAACACCCGACAACAGTTGTGCGATCAGGGTGGTCCTCAATATCAAAGATGATAGGCGTGCTGGACCATTTCAGAAGCTTGCGTGACTCAACGGGTGGTTCTGCTGCATTGACTTCTCGCACCCACTGCTTGAGTTGGCGGTGTGAAGTATGCAGAGAAGCACCGATGTCAATGCACAAAACCTCTGTGGCTTTCTGGAACTCCTGCTCACTGGTCTCGGCGTCATCCATGCCTTCGTCGTCGTAATCATCTTCATCCTTGTCGCGGCCGCGGGGAGGTCTGTCGCCTTGCCGCTGCTTGGCGTTGCCGCGGCGCCCTCCCCGGTCGGTGCGCTTCGTACCGGATCCTCCAGCACCTCCTTGGGCTTTCTCCTTGTCGCGTCGCTCGTACTCGGCCTTTTGCAGCTTGACAAGCTGCTCGACCTTCTTGCAGCTCTGGAGGTCATGGCCCTTGGTGCGGTGGATCTTGCAGTACTGTTTGTTGGTGCTGTCCTGCTTGTCGGCGGCCGCCACAGTATGGCAGTTGGCGCAAGCGGCAACCTCCTTGCCGGAGCTATCAGTCTTGGCTGTCTTGGCGCCACCTTCGTTGCCGGACTGCTCAACAACTAGCACATCTTTGCCTTTCCTCTTTCTGTTGTTCCGCCGCCGGTTTTTGTTTGCCGGGGCAGCATCCTCGCTGTCAGATCCTCCTGTTCCTGCATTCTCCCCGGGGAGTTTCCTCCCTTCCTCAGCACGTGCACACCTGTCGGCCAGGGCATACAGCTCACTGACGTCTCTGATCTTGCACATCGCCATCTCCTCCCGCATCCTGCGGTTACGCACGTTCTGGTGGAACGCGCTGATGACCGCGACAGGGTGGACGTCTGGGATGTTGCGTTGCACTTGGCTGAATCTCTGGATGTACTTGCGCAAGGGCTCTCCTTCCTTCTGGGCAAGCAGGTGAAGATCACTCTCCTGGCCATGAGGTTTGTGGCCGCCTGTAAAGGCGCCGACAAACTGATGGCATAGGTCTGCCCAGGAAGATATGGAGTTTTCCGGCAAGTGCATGAGCCAGGACCTGACGTTGGGCTTGAGCACCAGCGGGAAGTAGTTGGCAAGGATCTTGTCATCGCGCCCCCTAGCAGCTTGCACCGCAATGGTGTAGATGCTGAGGAACTCCGACGAATGCAACTTGCCGTCGTACTTCTCGGGTACGTCGGGCTTGAAGTTCTTCGTGCTGGGCCACTGGACTTGCCGCAGCTCACGGGTGAACGCAGGGCAACCTACCGCGTACGGCAGGTCGCCTGGTTCCCCTGGCGCATGCATGTCGACAGTGGTCCCAGCGCGCTTGTCTGATTGACGCCGCGCTTCTCTTCGGCGCTCGATGCGAGTACGAGCGTCTTCTTGCTGTCGTTCGTGAAGAACTTGGCGTTGATCGCGGTGAGCTCGCGGATCTGATGAAGCAGTGGAGTCGCTGTCGTGGCGGACCCGGCGAGTTGGTGATCTTGGCCTTCGGGGCGGAGAGTGCATGGTGGTTGCACCCCCACCGGTCTTTTCGCCATCGGCTCGCACCTGGCTGGCCTGCCGCGGCTGCGATGTGGTCGCCTGCCATGGAGTGTCGCCGTTGGCAAAGCCGATGAGACTCTGAATGGTGGCCCTCCAGTCGTCGATCTTGTCTGGCGTTGGAGGGAAGTCTAGGAGCAGTTGAGCTCGTGCCAAAGCTTCTGCTGGAGTGGCGGGTAGCGGTGGCGAGCGGTGCGAGGAGCGGGATATGCTCGGACTTCCAACTACGTTAGAAGGAGCAGTATTCCGTCCAGGCAACCGTTCCTCGCTCGCGCCAGCACGTTGGCGCGTATGTCGGCCTGGAGCATCTTAAGATCCGACATCTCGATCTGGGTCCAGCGAGCGTATGGTACTGTGAGTACCACGACGCTGCCGGTCCTGCGCCTCTTGAGATGGGCGCGGTGCGTCTACGGACGCCCGGTCGTCGTGGGAGCCGACTACACCGCCGACGGGCAGTGCAGTCTTGTCCTTAGACTTGGTGACACCGTGGGCTCCCTCGTCGATGCCCGTTCTTCCGCCGGCGTCTTCCACACCAGCCGTTTGCTCCGGCGGCACTGGATTCGACGCGGACGGAGCAGCCGCTTCCGAAGCCTTCTTCTTCGGCGGCATGTCGATGAAGATCTAGCACGCGTGAACCCCGGATCAGGTTCACACAACGTCGACGCCCCCTACCTGGCGCGCCAAAGATGCCGGGGATAAGCTGGCTCCACGAGCACCTATGGGGACGGAGCCCCTTTCGGTTCAGCGGGGGGCGGAGGTCGCGCGAAGAGCGGATCGAGGCGAGGCACACGAGGGGTTTTTACCCAGCTTCGGAGCTCTCCGGAGAGATAATACTCCTACTGCTGCTTTGTGGATTGTATTGAGTTCTTGCTCGGGAGCACTGAGTGCTACAGTATACTCAGGCAGCTAACGAGACCGAGCGTTTCTCTGTTCGTCCTCCGGAGAGATCCCCCCCTACGTTGTGCATGGGCCTCCTTTTATATGTTCAAGGGGTCTCCAACAGGTGGCAACGTAGGCAAGGGCAAAAATGGAAAGGTGCTGCGGTAGGTACAGCTACCTACACAGTGTATCATACCTAACCCTGACGGCAAGGGATAAAGGCATTAAATGCCTATCTACGTCGCCCAGACGATGCAGAAAAGGGACCGTCAGGGGCTCCACCGCTCGCCACGATGGCGATCTTGTCAGCGCCGCATGCCACAGTGTACCCCTGGCTGCATAGCCTCCCGCCACGTACGTCTGGAAGGGTCCCAGAGCGACACGTAGGTGGGTGTGCTGGAGCGCAGGTACAGAGTGGTGGCTTGCCGCGGCAAGCGCCTTGCCGCGGTAGCTGTCTTGTCGCGTCCGGAAGCTTGTCGCTCGCTGGGTCCTACCGGGATGCGTGGCGCGTCGCGGCAAGTTCCTTGAGATGCCTTGGTTGGCCTTCCCGGCAAGCTCCTCTTGCCGGGGTGTTGTGCCCTTGGCTTAAATACTTTGTTCTTGAATGGCTTCAAAGGATCCACGGAGGACCTTGGCGGTCACCCGGCAAGCCTTGCCACGGGACGCCGCGACTGCCCGTGCACAAGTTCGGGATACTAGGGTACCCCTACTCTAGTACACCGACACCGACAACGGTACACAATTCACGAGTCGCACCTTCATGCAGTACGTCCAAGACCTTGGTGCCAAGGTCTGCTTCGCTTCTGTTGCTCACCCTAGGAGCAACGGTCAAGCGGAGAGGGCAAATGCTGAAGTGTTGCGTGGACTCAAGACCAGGACTTTCCACAGGCTGCACAAGTGCGGAAGAAACAGGATCGAGGAGCTGCCGGTGGTTCTTTGGTCGATCAGGACGACGCCAAATCGAGCCACTGGCCAGACACCTTTCGCTCTAGTCTATGGAGCAGAGGCAGTTATCCCCACGGAACTCGTATACGGGTCACCTCGAGTGCTCGCTTATGATGAGCTCGAGCAAGAGCAGCTGCGGGAAGATGACGCGCTGCTCCTTGAGGAAGACCGTCTTCAGGCTGCTGTGTGAGCTGCTCGCTACCAGCAAGCTTTGCGCCGCTACCATAGCCGCAAAGTTAACGCCAGAAGTCTCGAGGAAGGCGGCCTTGTTCTTCGGCGCGCTCATTCCGCCAAGAATTCCAACAAGTTGACGCTGAAGTGGGAAGGCCCTTATCGGGTGAAACGAGTCACTAGGCCTGGCGCTGTCCACCTTGAGACCGAAGATGGCGTTCCGGTGAGCAACTCCTGGAACATCGAGCATCTTCGTAAGTTTTACCCGTGAGGCGCGGTTGTCGAACCCTGTCCGACAACCACCTTTTTGTACAAGTCTTGCCGCTGTTACATGTAATCCTTTGTACAAAGCTAGGCGCAGACCCTGAGCATAAGTGAAGCGCTGGTGCCCTAAGTTTTAGCATGCATGCTGAGTCGAGTCTCGTCCTTGGTTAGGGTTGATAGTGCTTAGTAGTGGCTAACCCCTAACTTAGAGGTTGAGTGTGCGTCCCTTTGCCGTTCTTTCATTTCCCTTGGTTCGCAGGGCTCACATATCCTGACCGGACCACTTGAGGACGAGAAGGAAAAGAAGGACGGACCAACATCTGGACCCCGGCAAGCCAGTGTTGCCGGGGGCTGCAAGACCCCGGCAAGCCAGTAATGCCGGGGGCTGCAAGTGCAAAGATTAACCCACGGCGAACCAGAGTTGCCGGGGGCTGCAATCTCAGATAAGTTTTTCATCCCTTATCATGCATTCTCTTATGGACTGAGGTATGCGAAACCTCGTTTCTTCCTAAAAGCTATCGTGCTCCATTAACTCTAGGCCCTAGGGCTCGTTTCCCGGGGCCAGGTTAGGTCGTAGTCGCGGCAGCAAAGGGACAAAACGAGGAGCCTGAACCCGCCTCCTCCCTGCCTCCACCAAAAGCGTGAGAAAGGTCGAGCGACGTGGGAAGACGGCAGGGCCTGCTGCCGGGAAAAAAGTGTCTATCTTAAAGACATAAAGGATTCGCTCCTTGACGTGGGTTCCACCCACGAGACAAGTGACCCGGCAAGCACCCCCTTTTCATAAAAAAAGCATTCCACTCAGGTACAGTTCATGGAGAATGAAAAACATGAATGATGGGATTACAAGCTTTAAATGCAACTAAGGCCCGAGGGCTTACAAATTGAAAAGAGATAAGGTGCCCGTAATCCCTCTCTTGTCCCTCTCTTCAGGAGGCAGGTCAAGGAGGCGAAAAGGGCAAAAGGGGCGCCTAGACGAGCTATGGGTGGCAGAAGACACCAAGAGAACGTCTCGGCGGCCGTCCAAAGGCTGGATGGTGATGGCGGCGCCGGAGGCAGAGCTCGAAGACGAGGCGGCAGGACGTCAGCACGCTGTCGAGGGCGTCGTGCCCTCGTACTCCGAGTTGACGGCCTTGCCGCCTGCCCTCTTCCTCTTCCGCAGCCTCCCTATGCCAGCCGCCCAAGGAGACGACCCCGAGAAGCTCAAGGAGCCGGTGACACGGATGATGGGGTCGCCGGTGCCACATGGAGCGGCGCCCGACACCTAGTCGGACCCGTCATCCCGCCACCCGCTACCCTCGTCATCGCTGTCGCTGTCCTCCTCGTCACTCCCGCCCGAGGAGGAGCCTTCGCTATCGGAGGAGCTCTCCACGCAGCACCGTGCCCGAGTCCCGAAGCACCCGAAGACCTTGACGGAGAGGAGACCACCCTCCATCAGCTTAAAATGGAGGGTGAGTCCCGCCGACAAGCTGTGGATACGGGTGAACGTCTTCCACCCTCGACCAAGATACATCACATTAGGGGCCGGGAAATCAACGCGGACTCGCGTACCGCTGATTCCACAGCCCCTCATGTGCAACCTCAGTGTCTCGGGCGGATCCAGCTCCATCTCGCTCGCAAATGGAGTCGGGAGACGAAGGCGACGACGAGGCGGCCGACGCAGCCTGACGAAGAACTCGCAAGGGTCGTCCCCGATATGGTCCGCCACGGGGAGAGGATCTGCTGGCGGAGGCCAGGCTGGCGAGCTGCCTCGTCCACCTCTTCCCCGACCGCCTCGGCCTCGCCCTCGACCTCGCCCGCAGCCTCGTCCCCTCCCTCTTCCCCTTGCGGCTGGCTCTGCCACCACGGGTGCGGAGGAAGGAGGGACGCGTTGCCTAGCGGCGACCCTCGTCGCCACCGTCGAAGGACCAGGGTTCCCTTTCTCCATGGCGAATGGAAGAGAGGGGAACACAAGCTGAAGGGAAGAAGAGATGAAAGAATGCGGTTTTCCGTCCCCCCCCCTCCCGCTCCTTATAAAGGAGCGGGGTGGGGGCTCGGCCGCCCCGCTCAGCCAATCAAGACGCGGAGGGAGCAGGGAACTGGGCCCGACCCGCTGCCTCGACCCCTGACGACCCAGTTTCCCGCCTCCACCGTTCGCCACTCCAAGCGCATGGAGGCCGCGTGGCAGGCGTGCAGAACTGAGGCGACGGATGAGGCGACCTCTCCCCACCCCGTGATCGTGGGGAGTGGACGCCTTGAAGACCACGCCTCCACGCCTCCCTCCGTTCATGGGGAAGGTGCGAACCGCCAGGATGCGGGCGTTTCGCCTTTCTGAATAAAGGAACCACCCACGACCTCTCCCACGACGCCGCAATCGACGCGTGCCGTTCGGGGAGGGCGCGGTGGATACGGAGCAAGGTGCGACGTGACCCAGGCCGCCCGTGCCCGTGCCCTATTTTGGGCCTAGCCCAACAGCGCTCGGCACCGTGTATGGCCCAGGCCCGGGGGCTCCTGTCGGTGTACTAGAGTAGGGGTACCCTAGTATCCTGAACTTGTGCACGGGCAGTCGCAGCATCTTGCGGCAAGGCTTGCCGGGTGACCGCTAAGGTCCTCCGTGGATCCTTTGAAGCCATTCAAGAACAAAGTATTTAAGCCAAGGGCACAAGACCCCGGCAAGAGGAGCTTGCCGGGAAGGCCAACCAAGGCATCTCAAGGAACTTGCCGCGACGCGCCACGCGTCCCGGCAGGACCCGGCGAGCGACAAGCTTCCGGACGCGACAAGACAGCTACCGCGGCAAGGCGCTTGCCGCGGCAAGCCACCACTCTGTACCTGCGCTCCAGCACACCCACCTACGTGTCGCTCTGGGACCCTTCCAGGGGTATGTGGCGGGAGGCTGTGCAGCCAGGGGTACACTGTGGCATGCGGCGCTGACAAGATCGCCATCGTGGAGAGCGGTGGCGCCCCTGACGGTCCCTTTTCTGCACCGTTTGGGCGACGTAGATAGGCATTTAATGCCTTTGTCCCCTGCCATCAGGGTTAGGTATGATACACTATGTAGGTAGCTGTACCTACCGCAGCACCTTTCCATTTTTGCCCTTGCCTATGTTGCCACCTGTTGGAGACCCCTTGAACATATAAAAGGAGGCCCATGCACAACGTAGGGGGGGATCTCTGCAGAGGGGGGATCTCTGCAGAGGGGGGATCTCTCCGGAGGACGAACAGAAGAACGCTCGGTCTCGTTAGGTGCTTGAGTGTACTGTAGCACTCAGTGCTCCCGAGCAAGAACTCAATACAATCCACAAAGCAGCAGTAGGAGTATTATCTCTCCGGAGAGCTCCGAAGCTGGGTAAAAACCCCTCGTGTGCCTCGCCTCGATCTGCTCTTCGCGCGACCTCCGCCCCCCGCCGAACCGAAAGGGGCTCTGTCCCCATAGGTGCTCGTGGAGCCAGCTTATCCCCGGCACTCATCCCGACTTGTGGGGGAATCATAGTCTCCATCATCCTTTCCCACTTGGGACAACGCTCTAAAAATGATGATCATCACACTTCTATTACTTACAACTCAACAATTACAACTCAATACTTAAAACAACATATGACTCTATATGAATGCCTCCGGCGGTGTACCGGGATGTGCAATGACTCATGAGTGACATGTAAAAGGATTATGAATGGTTGCTTTTACACAAATACGATGTCAACTACATGATCATGCAAAGCAATATGACAATGATGGAGCGTGTCATAATAAACGGAACGGTGGAAAGTTGCATGGCAATATATCTCGAAATGGCTATGGAAATGCCATGATAGGTAGGTATGGTGGCTGTTTTGAGGAAGGTATATGGTAGGTGTATGATACCGGCGAAAGGTGCGCGGTATTAGAGAGGCTAGCAATGGTGGAAGGGTGAGAGTGCGTATAATCCATGGACTCAACATTAGTCATAAAGAACTCACATACTTATTGCAAAAATCTACAAGTTATCAAAGCAAAGTATTACGTGCATGCTCCTAGGGGGATAGATTGGTAGGAAAAGACCATCGCTCGTCCCCGACTGCCACTCATAAGGAAGACAATCAATAAGTAAATCATGCTCCGACTTCATCACATAACGGTTCACCATACGTGCATGCTACGGGAATCACAAACATTTAACACAAGTATTTCTCAAATTCACAACTACTCAACTAGCACGACTTTGATATTATCACCTCCATATCTCAAAACAATCATCAAACATCAAACTTTTCTTAGAATCCAACACACTCATAAGAAAGTTTTAACTTTTCTAGAATAGCTAGCATATTAAGATTAAGCACATTACCATGCTATTTAAGACTCTCAAATCAATATAAGTGAGGCATCAGAGTTCATCTATTTCTTCAAAATAAAACCACCATTGTTCTCTAAAAGATATAAGTGAAGCACTAGAGCAAACAACAAACTACTCCGAAAGATATAAGTGAAGATCAATGAGTAGTTGTATAATTATGCAACCATGTCAAGACTCTCTAACATTTAAGAATTTCAGATCTTGGTACTTTATTCAAACAGCAAGCAAATCTAAAGAAAATAAAATGACGCTCCAAGCAAAACACATATCATGTGGTGAATAAAAATATAGCTCCAAGTAAAGTTACCGATGAACGAAGACGAAAGAGGGGATGCCTTCCGGGGCATCCCCAAGCTTAGCCGCTTGGTTATCCTTGAATATTACCTTGGGGTACCTTGGGCATCCCCAAGCTTAGGCTCTTGCCACTCCTTATTCCATAGTCCATCGAATCTTTACCCAAAACTTGAAAACTTCACAACACAAAACTTAACAGAAAACTCGTGAGCTCCGTTAGCAAAAGAAAACAAACTACCACTTCAAGGTACTATAATGAACTCATTATTTATTTATATTGGTGTTAAACCTAATGTATTCCAACTTCTCTATGGTTTATAATCTATTTTACTAACCATAGAGTCATCAAAATAAGCAAACAACACAATGGAAACAGAATCTGTCAAAAACAAAACAGTCTGTAGTAATTTGTCACTAACGCAAATTTATTGTCGGGGAAACTGATCCACCAGCACCTATGGGGACCGGCGGACCGAGCCCCTTTCGTTTCGGCGGGGGCGGAGATCGCACGAAGAGCAGATCGAGGCGAAGCACACGAGCAGTTTACCCAGGTTCGGGCCACATGGATGCGTAGAACCCTACTCCTGCTTTGTGGTTTGTATTGAGTTCTTGCTCCGGAGCGCTGAGTGCTACAGTACACACCAGCAGCTAACGAGACCGAGCGTGAGTGTTCTTCTGTTCCTCCCCCCCCCCTACGTTGCGCATGGGCCTCCTTTTATATGCTCAAGGGGTCACCGACAGGTGGCAACGTAGACAAGGGTAAAAATGGAAAGGTGTTGCGGTTGGTACAGCTACCTGTATAGTGTATCATACCTAACCCTGAAGGCAGGGGACAAGGGCATTAAATGCCCATCTGCGTCGCCCAAACAGTGCAAAAAGGGACCGTTAGGTACGCCACCGTTCGCCATGATGGCAATCTTGTCAGCGCCGCTTGCCACCGCGTACCGCTGGCTGCACAGCCTCCCGCCACGTACGCCTGGAAGAGTCCCAGAGTGACACGTTGGTGGATGTGCTGGAGCGTGGGTACGGAGTGGTAGCTTGCCGCGGCAAACGCCTTGCCACGGTCGTTGTCTTGTCGCGTCCGGAAGCTTGCCGCTCACCGGGCCTCGCCGGGACGCGTGGCGTGTCGCGGCAAGTTCCTTGAGATGCCTTGGTTGGCCTTCCCGGCAAGCTCCTCTTACCGGGGTCTTGTGCCTTGAGTGGCCTTCCCGGCAAGCTCCTCTTGCCGGGGCCTTGTGTCCTTGGCTTGAATACTTTGTTCTTGAATGGCTCCAAAGGAACCACAGAGGACCTTGGCGGTCACTCAGCAAGCCTTGCCGCAGGATGCTGCGACTGCCCGTGCACAAGTTCGGGATACTAGGGTACCCCTACTCTAGTACACCGAAAGGATCCCCCGGGCCTGGGCCATACACGGTGCCAAGCGTTGTTGGGCCAGGCCCAAAACAGGGCACGGGCACGCGCGGCCTGGGTTACGCCGTATCTTTCTCCGTATCCACCGCGCCCTCCCCGAACGACACGCGTTGATTGCGGCATCGTGGGAGAGATCGTGGGTGGTTTCTTTATTCGGAAAGACGGAACATCCGCCCCCTCCCTCCATATAAGTAGGGGAAACAGAGGCAGTTCACCCATCCGCCAGTTGCTACTCCAACCTCGAAAATCTCCACCACTCTCCTTCTTCCCAAAGCCGAAAGAGAGCAGCGCTCCGCCCCCCATCGCCACCAGCACCACCAACGCCGTCGACCTCCCTCACTACTTCCGCCATGGCTCCGAAAGCCGAGAAGGGGAAGGTCGTGAAGTCAGCCGAGGCGCAGCGGCTCGCGGTGCTGTGAAAGGAGCGGGCAATCTCCCCCCCCCCAAGCTTGCCGCGAGGGATCTGAGGGAGTACTACTACCTCTTCTGGTCGACGGAGACGCGGGCGCACCCGTGCACGAAGGTACTTCCAGCCGTCGCTTGGAAAATGGCTCCAACTGGATATCCCTTTTTCGCCTTGTTCTTCTACTGTGGGCTCTGCCCGCCTTTCTCTGAGTTCTTCTGTGATATTATGAACACCTACGGGTTCCGCCTCCTTGACTTCACCCCCAATGTTGTCCTGACCATGGCAGTTTTCGCACATCTCTGCGAAAACTTTGTCGGAGTCCATCCAAATGTAGCCCTTTTTCGCCACTTCTTTATGCCCCGAGTTGAGAAAGGAGAGCCCTTATCCGGCGGAATCGCCTCGATCTCAAAAGCCGGCAAGAAGGAAGCTTATCTGGAGGGAGAGCTCCGCAGCAAGTGGGAGGAATGGAGAGCAGACTAGTGCTGGATTGTCGAGGAGGACCCGCGGCCGTTTACCGCCCGGCGCCAAACTCCAGTAGTGCGCGACAGCAATTGGAGCAACGTGGCCCCGGAAGACGACAGGCTGAAGATTGCCGTCGCCCGGATCCAACGCCTCAGGCTTGCCGGGCTCACTGTAGGCGCCGTTGGTGCAGACTTCCTTCGCCGCCACATCGTCCCCCTGCAGGAGAGGAGGAGACCCGCCTGGGAGTTCAAGAATGCGGCGGATATCATGAGGTTGGGCCTCAACTTCAACTTCACTGTTCTGGAGCTTAACGCGATGCTCCAGGAGCTGTTCAAATACAACCCTCAACATCCCGAAGTGTTCAGGTTGCCGAAGGGTGTCGTTCCACTGTGCAACAATTCCTCGCTCAGCAGCATCCGTGCAATGATGCCGCTGTGCGACTCGCATGGAATTGACCCAGCTTGGCAAGAGCCTGCAGACGACGTCGTGCAGGCGTTCTTCGATGGCTTGGTAGAAGTGCCGATCCGCTCCGACGAGCAGAAGGGCCTCACTCGCGCCACCACCGATGAGGAGGTGAAGCGCATCGCCACTAGGCTGGAAGAGGCGGCGGCAGCCGCAGCCGCAGGCGAGTTTGGGTTCACCGTGGAGGAGGCAGAGGCAGCGGAGGCGGCAAGCCTTGCCGAGCGAGAGGGGCTTGCCAGCGAGGAAGAGCCTGCTGGGCATGATGTCGAGTCGAGCGAGCCCGCCGAGGATACGAGCGGCTCGTTGGAGATCGACTCCTCTTCCTCCTCATCTTCGGGCAGCTTGCCGCAAGCAGAGCCCCCGGCTCCACCAAGAAGGCGTTTCCGCAAGGCCGGGGACGTAGCGGAGCGGCAGACGAGTCGACAGCCGCCGCACCGCGCGACACGCTCCACCGCGGCAAGTTCTATTGCCGCGGAAGCACCTCACGCTGTTGTGGCAACTGGAGCGGGGTCTTCCCGGACCGCCGCTTCTGCTCCTGCCGCTTCTCATGCCGCGGCAGCAGCTGGAGCGGGGTCGTCTCAGACCACCGTCACCGCTCCCGCCAAGCGGCCAAGGGAACCTACTCCTCCGCCTCCTCGCGCCGGAAGTGAGCCAGGCTTTGACTTCTCCGCGCTCAGCTCCGACGAGGAAGAAGAAGAGTAAGATTCTTGTTGTACTTGTATTTCTTCAATTCTTGTTGTTTTGTCTTGTATCTCATTTGCTTTACTCTGAACTTATTCCTTTTTAGGACTCTAGCCCAGAGAGCGGCAAAGAGAGCCAAGGTCCCTTTGATTATCATCGAGGACGAACCCACCGCGACAGCAGGGGGGCGCGTCCGAGACAACCTTGCCGGACTCGACAGCTGTTCTTCAGAGCAGCCCCCAGCGCAGCCCCCAGCGTAAGTATATGGTTTGCTTCCCGCTGTTAGGCGCGCATGGATACTCTTTGTTTGCTGATATATGACTGTTGGTTTGTGTAGGAGCAGAGCAGCCCCACCAGGAGCGTCCGAAGACCGCCCCTGACATGCCATCTGCTTCGACTACACCGCCAAGGGAGAGTTCTCCGGCAAGGGAGAAGTCTCCGGCAAGGGACAGCACCAGCGGCCCCCCGGCGGCGGAGACCACAACTGCAGATCCCGGTACAAGTAAACCTCTCGCTTTGAAACTTCCCTTGGGTTCTTCTTCATTTGATCTTCTTTTTGGATATTTGCTTGACTTTTCTTCCTTTTCCGGCCGTCAGACCCATCTGCTGTGGAGCCGATGGAGACCGAGGTTGCTGTCGACGACGCCGCTGCCACCGAAGAAGTGGTCGGCGCTGACGATCCCGCCGGCGAAGAGGCCGCCAAGGCTGCCGCCGCAGCAGCTGGCGGGGGGTCTGGCGATCGCACTGACGGCCCTGAGGCCGCAAGAGCGCCAGGCGCTACGCCGACCGCCGATCCTTCCGCCGCTGCCGCAGCGCCAGGCTCCGAAGAGCCCCAGCTAGGCGTCTACTTGAAGGCCGGCGATGGCGTCTTCATCAACCTCCCCTGGGCGTCAATGTCCAGGGCGCCGGTCAAAGGAGAAAGCTTCGACGGAGAGGTGCTCGCCTCCGTTGGGCTGACGCTGGTTGATGCGCCAAGCAGCAGCAGCGGCGAGCCCGAGGAGGAGCGGCTGCTGCGGAAGCTGTTGTCGCTCTACCGCGCTCGGCAAGCCAAGCTGGAATCCCTCGAGGCGCTTGTCGCAAAGGCGGGAGCAGACATTGAGAAGCACGCGGAGGAGCTCCGAGGTCTCAACCAGGCAGCTCTCCGGTCCCTGGCGGAGGAGCGGGAGCAGCTCGCTGAGGAGCAGAAGGCCTTCCTCCTCGAGAAGGCTGACGTCGAAGAGCAGCAGCGGCTTGCCGCTGAGAAGCTGTCTGCGCAGGAGGGCGAGCTGGCGCAGCGGAAGATCAACCTCGATAGCCACGAGGAGGAGCTTGCCGCGCGCGAGCGAACATTCGGCGGAGCTCTCATGCAAGCAGAGGACGCTGCCGCAGCTGCCGAGGCCGCCAAGAAGGAGCTGGAGACGAAGGTGGCGCAGCTGGAGGCCGATCTCAAGGCGAGCAGCGAGGAGCTTGTCGCACTCAAGCGTGAGCGGGAGAGGGACGCCTACAACCACTCAGAGCTGCAGGCCCGTCTTGCTGAGAAGGGCAAGGAGCTCAGCGCCGCCAAGGACTCCAACGCAGATCTTGAGTTGAAGCTGACCACTTTGACCAAGACGCTGGATGGCGCCAGGGAGCAGGAGGTGTCCTTGAAGGAGGAGATCAAGGCCGACAAGGCGCTGCTGGAGAGTGCTGCTGCCGCCCAGAACACTTTTAGGGAGACTGTGGAGCACTGGACGGAGGGTCTTGTGAATGCTGCCACAGACATTGACAGGGAGCTGGCGCAGCTGGGGATGGAGGATCTCGGGTATCCCTCTGATGAGACCCTCCAATCCAGCGCCAAGCTCACCTTGTTCTTCAAAGGCCTGGCAACGGCCCTTCAGCGACTCTGGGAGAGGATCCCAAAGCAGCTGGCCGACGAGTCGCGCAAGATCTGCGTCGGAGCTCTTCAAAAGGTGTTGGTGAAGGTGGCCTTCCGCAACTCGGACCTCAACCTCACCAACGTCCTCAAGACCCTGCCGCCGGATGCCGATCTGGAGGCGCTCAAGGCCCTTATCGCACCCATTGTGGACAAGGTGAGCGGGATCAAGAGGGTTGAGGGCGATCATGTAGACTAGGCCGCCCGTTTTCTTCTTTTCTTGTCGCTGCTGGTCATGTTATGAAAACAATCTATTAGAGCCGCGACAAGCTATCTTGTAATATAACTCTATTTTGGGTAGTGATTGCAATGTTATTTCCTTTACTTGATTCCTTCCTTTGTATGTTTTTGCCCTACGCTTTTAGGGAACTTGCCGGTGCAGGCACCTTAGCCGTGAGCGCTGAGTGCGGGACGTCAGCAGCCTGCTGGCAGTGCCGTTACCGACAAGAAACCTTGTCGCAACTAGTCGCAGCTCACTTAAGTTGTTGAGCGGACTCGAAACAAAGTAAGGGCGCGACTCTAGTTGCAGCACACTTAAGTTGTTGAGCGGACTCGAAACAAAGTAAGGGCGCAACTAGCCACGAGCTGGTTCCTCCGTGCACAGGTTTTCCATACAAAGCATGGTCGTTCAAGGAAGATAACTTAAAAAATTTAAAAATCTGATTGCTCAAACTTTGGCAACTTAGCTTTTCTGTTGTTTGCTTTCCGGCAAGGAGGAACTTTCTTGAACGACACCTGGTCCATACCATTATCTTCTCCTCCCCCCCCCCGGCAAACTTGTGGGCGAGGGAACCTTCCTTTCCTTGAGAAAAAAGAAAGAAGAGAAAATAAAGATATGGAGCCTTATGGCTCGTTATTGCTTACCAGGGGTTGGCGCTGCACAAAGTGTCAGGTAACTCATGCAAAAAATAAAAAGCATGAAATTGAAAAGACGTGCGGAGCACATGAGCTTTATTTATGCACAGGGTCTACGCCTGGCTTTGTACAAAGGATTACATGCAACAGCGGCAAGACTTGTACAAAAGGTGGTTGCCGGAACAGGGTCCGGCAACCGCGCCTTACGGGTAAAACTTATGAAGATGCTCAATGTTCCAGGAGTTGCTCACCGGAATGCCATCTTCGGTCTCAAGGCGGACAGCGCCAGGCCTAGTGACTCGTTTCACCCGGTAAGAGCCTTCTCACTTCGGCATCAACTTGTTGGAATTCTTGGCGGACTGAACGCGCTAAAGAACAAGGTCGCCTTCCTCGAGACTTCTGGCGTTAACTTTGCGGCTATGGTAGCGGCGCAAAGCTTGCTGGTAGCGAGCAGCTCGTACAGCAGCCTGAAGACGGTCTTCCTCAAGGAGCAGCGCGTCATCTTGTCGCAGCTGCTCTTGCTCAAGGTCATCATAAGCGAGCACTCGAGGTGACCCGTATACGAGTTCCGTGGGGAGAACTGCCTCTGCTCCATAGACTAGAGCGAAAGGTGTCTGGCCAGTGGCTCGATTTGGCATCGTCCTGATCGACCAAAGAACCACTGGCAGCTCCTCAATCCAGTTTCTTCCGCACTTGTGCAGCCTGTCGAAAGTCCTGGTCTTGAGCCCACACAGCACTTCAGCATTTGCCCTCTCCGCTTGACCGTTGCTTCTGGGGTGAGCAACAGAAGCGAAGCAGACCTTGGCGCCAAGATCTTGGACGTACTGCATGAAGGTGCGGCTCGTGAATTGCGTACCGTTGTCGGTGATGATCCTGTTAGGGATCCCGAAGCGGCAAACAATCGACCTGAAGAACTTGACTGCTGACTGTGCTGTCACCTTCCTCACTGGTTCCACTTCTGGCCACTTTGTGAACTTGTCGATTGCAACGTACAAGTACTCAAAGCCCCTGACTGCTCGGGGGAAGGGGCCAAGGATGTCGAGCCCCCAAACCGAAAATGGCCAGGATAAAGGGATCGTCTGGAGAGCTTGAGCTGGCTGGTGTATCTGCTTGGAATGGAACTGGCACGCTTCACACTTGGTTACTTGTGCAGTTGCATCCTGGAGGGCTGTCGGCCAAAAGAAACCTTGCCGGAATGCTTTGCCGGCAAGTGCTCTTGCGCCAATGTGGTGACCACAAATGCCTCCATGTATCTCTACCAACAGCTTTTGTCCGCCTTCCCGGTGAATACACTTCAATTTCACACCGTTGAGTCTTCTTCTGTACAGTGTGTTGTCGACAAACTGGTACATACTTGACTGTCGGGCTACTCTTTCCGCTTCTTCTTGCTCTTCGGGAAGTTCTCCTGTCTGAAGGAAACGGACAATCTGCTGTGCCCATGCTGGAGCTTGCGGCTCGACAACAAGGACTAAAGGCACATCTGCTGCTGCGGGAACATCCGCTTCTACGGCGAGAACCTGCGGCTCAGCCGGAGCTTGATGTTCCCCGGCAAGCTTTCCGGAGCAAAACTTGTCGGGAGCGTCTGCTTCAACAGAACAAACCCTGAGGCTTGCCGGAGCAGACTGCTCCCCAACACTCTTGGTGTTGATCTTGCGGACCTTCTTGGCGGTGGCTTCGGGAAGCTCTATCGGAAAATAGTCACCAAAAATCAACTTCCTCTTCTTGCTCTGTCCAGTTGATGACGTTACAGACGGTTGAGTCAGCTTGAGCACAAAGATCCCTGGTTCCACGGGTAACTTAAGTGCTGCGCACTTTGACAGGCCATCGGCAATATCGTTCTGAGCTCTTGGTGTTGGGGAACGCAGTAATTTAAAAAAAAAATCCTACGCACACGCAAGATCATGGTGATGCATAGCAATGAGAGGGGAGAGTGTTGTCTACATACCCTTGTAGACTGAAGCGGAAGCGTTGACTCAACGTAGAGGAAGTAGTCGTACGTTCTCCTCGCGATCCGACCGATCACAGCACCGTTTCTCTGACACCTCCGAGTTCTTAGCACACGTTCAGCTCGATGACGATCCCCGGGCTCCGATCCAGCAAAGCGTCGGGGAAGAGTACCGTCAGCACGACGGCGTGGTGACGATCTTGATGTGTTACCGGCGCAGGGCTTCGCCTAAGCACTGCAACGATATGACCGAGGTGGAATTTGGTGGAAGGGGGCACCGCACACGGCTAAGGAACGATCCGTAGATCAACTTGTGTGTCCTAGGGTGCTCCCCTGCCCCCGTATATAAAGGAGCCAAGGGGGAGGGGCTGGCCGGCAAAGGGGTGGCGCGCCAGGGAGTCCTACTCCCTCCGGGAGTAGGATTCCCCCCCCTCCAATCCTAGTTGGAATAGGATTCCTCAAGGGGGGAGAGAGAGAGAGGGGGGGCCGGCCACCTTCTCCTAGTCCTAATAGGACTAGGGAAGGGGGAGGCGCGCGGCCACTAGGGTTGCCCCTTTCTCCTTTCCACTAAGGCCCATTAAGGCCCATATCGCTCCCGGGCGGTTCCGGTAACCCACCCGTTATTCCGGTAAAATCCTGATTTCACCTGGAACACTTCCGATGTCCAAACATAGGCTTCCAATATATCAATCTTTATGTCTCGACCATTTCGAGACTCCTCGTCATGTCCGTGATCACATCCGGGACTCCGAACAACCTTCGGTACATCAAAATGCATAAACTCATAATAACTGTCATCGTAACGTTAAGCGTGCGGACCCTACGGTTCGAGAACAATGTAGACATGACCGAGACACATCTCCGGTCAATAACCAATAGAGGGACCTGGATGCCCATATTGGATCCTACATATTCTACGAAGATCTTTATCGGTCAGACCGCATAACAACATACGTTGTTCCCTTTGTCATCGGTATGTTACTTGTCCGAGATTCGATCGTCAGTATCCAATACTTAGTTCAATCTCGTTACCGGCAAGTCTCTTTACTCGTTCCGTAATACATCAACCCGCAACTAACTCATTAGTTGCAATGCTTGCAAGGCTTAAGTGATGTGCATTACCGAGAGGGCCCAGAGATACCTCTCCGACAATCGGAGTGACAAATCCTAATCTCGAAATACGCCAACCCAACATCTACCATTGGAGACACCTGTAATACTCCTTTATAATCACCCAGTTATGTTGTGACGTTTGGTAGTACCCAAAGTGTTCCTCTGGCAAACGGGAGTTGCATAATCTCATAGTCATAGGAACATGTATAAGTCATGAATAAAGCAATAGCAACATACTAAACGATCGGGTGCTAAGCTAATATAATGGGTCATGTCAATCAGATCATTCAACCAATGATGTGACCTCGTTAATCAAATAACAACTCTTTGTTCATGGTTAGGAAACATAACCATCTTTGATTAATGAACTAGTCTAGTAGAGGCATACTAGTGACACTCTATTTGTCTATGTATTCACACATGCATTATGTTTCCGGTTAATACAATTCTAGCATGAATAATAAACCTTTATCATGATATAAGGAAATAAATAATAACTTTATTATTGCCTCTAGGGCATATTTCCTTCAGTCTCCCACTTGCACTAGAGTCAATAATCTAGATTACACTGTAATGATCCTAACACCCATGGAGTTTTGGTGCTGATCATGTTTTGCTCGTGGAAGAGGCTTAGTCAACGGGTCTGCAACATTCAGATCCGTATGTATCTTGCAAATCTCTATGTCTCCCACCTGGACTAGATCCCGGATGGAGTTGAAGCGTCTCTTGATGTGTTTGGTCCTTTTGTGAAATCGTGATTCCTTTGCCAAGGCAATTGCACCAGTATTGTCACAAAAGATTTTCATTGGACCCGATGCACTAGGTATGACACCTAGATCGGATATGAACTCCTTCATCCAGACTCCTTCATTTGCTGCTTCCGAAGCAGCTATGTACTCCGCTTCACATGTAGATCCCGCTACGATGCTTTGTTTAGAACTGCACCAACTGACAGCTCCACCGTTTAATGTAAACACGTATCCGGTTTGCGATTTAGAATCGTCCGGATCAGTGTCAAAGCTTGCATCCACGTAACCTCTTACGGTGAGCTCTTTGTCACCTCCATATATGAGAAACATATCCTTAGTCCTTTTCAGGTATTTCAGGATGTTCTTGACCGCTGTCCAGTGATCCACTCCTGGATTACTTTGGTACCTCCCTGCTAAACTTATAGCAAGGCACACATCAGGTCTGGTACATAGCATTGCATACATGATAGAGCCTATGGCTGAAGCATAGGGAACATCTTTCATTTTCTCTCTATCTTCTGCAGTGGTCGGGCTTTGAGTCTTACTCAATCTCACACCTTGTAACACAGGCAAGAACCCTTTCTTTGCTTGATCCATTTTGAACTTCTTCAAAATCTTGTCAAGGTATGTGCTTTGTGAAAGTCCAATTAAGCGTCTTGATCTATCTCTATAGATCTTTATGCCTAATATGTAAGCAGCTTCTCCGAGGTCTTTCATTGAAAAACTTTTATTCAAGTATCCCTTCATGCTATCCAGAAATTCTATATCATTTCCAATCAGTAATATGTCATCCACATATAATATTAGAAATGCTACAGAGCTCCCACTCACTTTCTTGTAAATACAGGCTTCTCCGAAAGTCTGTATAAAACCAAATGCTTTGATCACACTATCAAAGCGTTTATTCCAACTCCGAGAGGCTTGCACCAGTCCATAAATGGATCGCTGGAGCTTGCACACTTTGTTAGCTCCCTTTGGATCGACAAAACCTTCCGGTTGCATCATATACAATTCTTCTTCCAGAAATCCATTCAGGAATGCAGTTTTGACATCCATCTGCCAAATTTCATAATCATAAAATGCGGCAATTGCTAACATGATTCGGACAGACTTAAGCATCGCTACGGGTGAGAAAGTCTCATCGTAGTCAATCCCTTGAACTTGTCGAAAACCTTTTGCGACAAGTCGAGCTTTGTAGACAGTAACATTACCATCAGCGTCAGTCTTCTTCTTAAAGATCCATTTGTTCTCAATTGCTTGACGATCATCAGGCAAGTCAACCAAAGTCCATACTTTGTTCTCATACATGGATCCCATCTCAGATTTCATGGCTTCAAGCCACTTTGCGGAATCTGGGCTCACCATTGCTTCTTCATAGTTCGTAGGTTCATCATGGTCTAGTAACATGATTTCCAGAATAGGATTACCGTACCACTCTGGTGCGGATCTCACTCTGGTTGATCTATGAGGTTCAGTAGTATCTTGATCTAAAGTTTCATGATCATCATCATTAGCTTCCTCATTTATTGGTGTAGGTGTCGCAGAAACAGTTTTCTGTGATGTACTACTTCTCAATAAAGGAGTAGGTACAGTTACCTCGTCAAGTTCTACTTTCCTCCCACTCACTTCTTTCGAAAGAAACTCCTTCTCTAGAAAGTTTCCGAACTTAGCAACAAAAGTCTTGCCTTCGGATCTGTGATAGAAGGTGTATCCAACAGTTTCCTTTGGATATCCTATGAAGACACATTTCTCCGATTTGGGTTCGAGCTTATCTGGTTGAAGCTTTTTCACATAAGCATCGCAGCCCCAAACTTTAAGAAACGACAACTTTGGTTTCTTGCCAAACCATAGTTCATAAGGCGTCGTCTCAACGGATTTAGATGGTGCCCTATTTAACGTGAATGCGGCCGTCTCTAGAGCGTATCCCCAGAACGATAGCGGTAAATCAGTAAGAGACATCATAGATCGCACCATATCTAGTAAAGTACGATTACGACGTTCGGACACACCATTACGCTGTGGTGTTTGTCGGGGCGGACGGCGTCCCCCGCGAGCACCTATGGGGCCGGAGCCCCTTTCGTTGTCCGGTGAGGGGGGCGGAGGGAGCACAGAGAGCAGATCGAGGCGAGCACACGGGCGGTTTACCCAGGTTCGGGCCGCGATGGACGCGTAAAACCCTACTCCTGCTTGGTTGTATTGAACTGGAGAGCTCGGGAGCTTGAAGAGCTAGCTACACCGAGCGTATAGCTGTCTGGATTCCCAATCTCCGAACCCCCCCCCCCCTACGTTGCACACGGGCCTCCTTTTATAGCGCAAAGGGGTCACCGACAGGTGTCAACGTAAGAGAAAGGGGTAAAAGTGTAAAAGGGGTGGAAGTTGTAACAGTGCGGGAACAGTGGCGCTGCAGCGCGGCACAGTGTTATCATACCTACTTCTGACGGTGGGGGACAGAGGCATTAAATGCCCGTCACGGTCGCCTGGACAGCACCGAGGCGGACCGTTAGGTGCGCCACCGCTCGCCACGGTGGTGGCTGCATGCCACCGCATGCCCCAGGCTGCGCGGTGCCCCGCCACGTGCCCTTGGGGGAAACCCCGGAGCGACGCATGGGCGGGTGAGCTGGAGCGCAGTCCTGAGGTGGCGATTTGCCGCGGCAAGTGGCTTGCCGCGGGGGTCGTCTTCCTGTGCCTGATAGCTTGCCGGCTATCAGGCCTTGCCGGGGCGCATGGCGCGCCGTGGCGGGCTTCTCTCGTGGTGCCTGGGTTCGGCCTTCCCGACAAGCTCCTCTTGTCGGGGTCTCGATCTTCTGTCTCTTATACTTTGTTCTTGGATGGTATTAGATAGGCTCAGTCGTCCCGGCAAGCTCCTCTTGCCGGGGTCTTGTCTTCTTGGCCCGGCAAGCTCCTCTTGCCGGGGGCCTTGTCTCGAATGCCTGGTCTTCTCTTGGCGCTTCCTGGGCGGGCCTTGCCGCAGGGTGCTACAACTGCCCGTGCACAAGTCTGGGGTACTAAGGTACCCCTACTTTAGTACACCGACAGGAGCCCCCGGGCCTGGGCCACACACGGTGCCGAGCGTCGTTGGGCCAGGCCCTAACAGTGCACGGGCACGCGTGGCCTTGGTCGCGCTGCTTCTTAACTCCGCATCCGTCGCACCTTCCCCAGGCGGCGCGCGCTTATCGCGGCGTCGTGGGGGCGGGGCGTGCGGGGTGAGCGTGACGTGGGTGGCGTGCGCGGGGCTGAACCGCGCAGGGGCGCGTCACGTCGCGCACGATTCTCAATGGCAAGAACGGAGTATCCGCCGCTTCCCCATATAAGGCAGAGGAAACGGGAGCGGCTCCCCTCCTTCGCCTTTACTGCGTCCTCTCCCGTCTCCAGAGATCTCCTTTGTGCTCCGCCTCCATATTTCCTCCGCCGCTCGCTCGCACCTGCGGTGCTACCGGATTCTTCGTCTCCCTTCCCTCGCCGCCTCCGCCATGGCCCCGAAGACCGAGAAGGCGAAGGCGGAGAAGACCAAGAAGGAGAAATCGGAGCACGCGGCGATGCTCACCTTGCTGCGGAAGCAGAACCTCGTCTTCTCGCCGAAGCTCAGCGCGCGGGAGTTCTGGAACAAGTACTACTTGTTCTGGGCCGAGGAGACCAAGGCGCATCCCCGCACCCGAGCCTGTCCGGCCGCCGCCAAGGGCAACTACCCCGGCGGGTATTATTTCTTCCCAGCCTTCTTCCACTGCGGTCTTTGCCCTCCTTTTTCTGACTTCTTCTGCGACATAATGAACACCTTCGGCCTCAACCTTCTTGACTTCACTCCCAACGCCGTCCTCATGATGGCGGTTTTCGCGCATATGTGCGAAAACTATATTGGGGTATATCCAAACGTCGCGCTTTTTAGGCACTTCTTCATCCCTAGAGTAGAGGCCGGCGCCCCCCTCGCCGGAGGGATATCTTGGGTCTTTCGCCTGAACAAGAAGGATTCCTACTTGCCGGGGGAGCTCCACGGCAAATGGGAGGAGTGGCGTGCCGACTGGTGCTGGGTTGTCGAGGACCAGCCGCAACCTTTCACCGCGCCGCGCGCAACACCTATTATGCGCGGCAAGGATTGGAGCGAGCTGGATTCGGACGACTGCAAGCTCAACGCCGCCCTCATCAGGATTCTCCGTCTTCGGTCAGCGAGGCTGTCCGTCGGAGAGGTGGGCGCAGACTTCCTCCGCCGCCGCATCGCCCCTCTTCAAGATAGGAAGAGGCCAGCCTGGGAGTATAGCAACGCGGCAGACATAATGAGGCTGCGCCCCGGGCTCAACTTCAACTTCACGTCGGTGGAGCTGAAGGGGATGGTCCGGGAGCTATTCAAGCATGACCCGGCCCACCCAGAGTGGTTCAGGGAGCCCCGGGGAGTTGTGCCTCTTTGCAACAGCTCGGCCCGGGATTCCCTTCGCGCCATGATGCCCGCGTGCGACTCGCACGGCGTCGACCGCACGTGGATTCCGCCCAAGCCAGACGTCATCATGAACTTCTTCGACAACCTGGCGGAGGTGGCGAAGAAGAAGGACGAGGCCCAGGGGCTGACGCGGGACACCACCGCGCGAGAGGTAGCATGGATAGCTTCTTGGGCTGAAGAGGCCACCGCAGCCGCAGCGGCCGGGGAGTTCGGCTTCTCGCCCGAGGAGGCGGAGGCCGCGGAGGCGTCCCGCCAAGCGGAGGTGGCGGAGATCTGCAGACTGCTGAAGCTGCCCCCCGACGAGCTCGCCGGGGTTCCCTCTCTGAGGCACTCCGGGATCCAGGGGATCTTGATCGAGGCCGCGGCGAGGGCCACCACCGCCGGAGGACAAAGGGCCACAGCGCAGGACGCTGGGTCCAGCGGGCTTGCCAGGGAGGAGGAGGAGGACGGTGGTGACGACGACTCCGACGGATCCTCGGAGCTCTACGCCGATGACCTTCCCTCAGCGTCGGAGACCTCCTCGTCCCGTGTAAGCCCCAGGCGTTCTCCAGCGAAGCGTCTCCGCAGGACGGCGATGGGGGCAAAGGCGCCGGCCTCCCGGCAACAACCACCCCGCCAAGCGGCACGAGCCTCCCGGGGGAGCCAGGTCGCGACGAGGGCGCCCGGCACGTCAGCCACGTCGGGGGCGCCCCGTAAGGCAGCGCCGCACGGAAAGGAGCCCTTGGAGGGTGGAGCGGCGGCTCCGCCCGCTCCCCGGGCCCCGGCAACCGTCGGGACCGCCAAGCGCCAGAGGGAGACCTCGCCTCCCGCTCCCCGCGTGACCGCGCGTCAGGTGGAGTTTGATTTCTCCGCCTTGAGCGACGACGACGACGAGGACGAACGGGAGTAAGAGCTTTGAGGTCTTGCATCTTCGTAAACTTTGCCTTGATTGTCGCAGGCTCTGATCTTGTTCCTTATCTTAACTTCAGGACCTTGGCGGAGCGAGTGGCGAAGAAAGCCAAGGCGCCCGTGGTTGAGGTTGTGGGCGACTCGCCCACCGCGGCAACCGGGGGCGTGCCGGAGCCCGGCCTGCCGGATCCGAGCGCTGCTCCGAGGGGCAGCCCCCTGCGTAGCCCCCAGCGTAAGTCTGGGTTCCGTACTTTCGCTTGTCGGGCGTGCTTGAGGGATCGTCCCTGCGCTGGTATCTTGATAATGCTGTCTCGTGCAGAGGTGGGGCCGCAGCCGCAGGAGCGTCCAGAAACCGCCCCCGAGGAGCCGCGGGCCCCGCCGTCCCCGCCAAGGCCGAGCTCTCCGGTAAAGGAGAGCATCCCGCCAAGGGCGAGCACTCCGCCGAGGGCGAGTACCCCGCCAGGGGCGGGTAGCCCGGCGAGGGCGGTGACCCCGCCAAGGCAGAGCTCCCCGGCGAGGGAACCCGCCGCTGATGACGTCCGCCAAGGTAAGCTCTGTGACTTAGTCATCTTGGGTTCGTCTCTTTTTTTTGGATGTTTGCTTGAATTTCTTTTGCTCTCTATTCTCCTTCTTCTAGATTCCCCTCCCCCCGAGCAGATGGAGACGGAGGTCATCAACATCGAGGAGGAGGAAGGTGCGCGCGGCGGCAGCGGCGACGCCCCTGCCGCCGAGGACGCGGCGGGAGGTGCCGAGCCATCCGCGCAGGAGACCGCCCCAGCGGCGGGCGCAACGGCCGGGGAGGGGGACGGCGGTCGCACTGCCGACCCGGAGGCAGCAGGAGCGTCAGGCGCTGCGCCGGCCGCCGACCCCTCCGCCGAAAAGGAGCGGGCGGGTCATTACCTTGAAGCCCCCAATGGCATCTTCATCCAGGTGCCATGGGGCTCTTCTGCGCGGGCCCCCGCGGAGGGCGAGGCCCTTGATGGTGAGGTCCTCGCCTCCGCGGGCCTGAAGATTGTCGAGGCGCCCGGCGGGGCCGAAGAGCCCGAGGAGGAGAAGCTGCTTCGCCGGCTCCTGGCCCTTTACCGGGCCCAACCAAGCTGCCCTCCGCGGCGTGGCGGAGGAGCGCGAGAGGCTCGCCGGGGAGTACCAGGAGTGGGTGCTGCAGAAGGCCGACGCCGAAGAGCAGCAGCGGCTCGCCGGGGAGGAGCTGTCCCGGCGAGAGGGAGAGCTCGCCCAGCTGCAGGCCAATCTCAACTCCCACGAGGAGGAACTTGCCGCTCAGGAGCGGGCCCTTGGCGAGGAGCTGGAAGAGGCGAAAGCCGCCGCGGCTGCCGCGGAGACCGCCAGGGAGGAGCTTGCCGCCAAGGTCGCGCAGCTAGAGGAGTCGTTGAAGGCGAGCGCGGAGAGGGTCGGCGCGCTCAATGCGGAGCGGGAGAAGGACGCCCACGCCAACTCCGAACTCCAGGCGCGTCTCTCCAAGCAGGGCGACGAGCTGAAGGCCGCCAAGGACTCCATCGAGGCCCTGGAGCTGAAAGTCTCCGCGCTGGAGGAGGGGCTCCGCAAGGAGCGAAGCTTGGCGGAGAGCGCCAACACTGCGGCCGAGGACTTCCGTCGGACCGTCGCGGTGTGGACCGAGGACCTGGTGTCTTCTGCATCCAACATCGACCAGGAGTTGCTGGCGTTGAAGTTGGAACACCTCATCTACTCTCCGGACCCGGACCTCCCTCACAGCGCCAAGCTCAGCCTCTTCTTCAGAGGGGTCGCGCCGGCTCTCGCGGATCTTCGGAAGAAGATCCCTGCGCAACTGGCCGAGGAGACGCGTCGGGCCTGCACGGGAACCTTGGAGCGTGTGCTGACGAAGATTGTATACCGCAATCCCGGTATAAATCTCATCAACGTTCTTCGCAGCCTGCCGGCCGACGCTGACATGGAGGCGCTGAAGGAGCAGGTCGCCGACATCATCGCCAGAGTGGGCAAGATCTCCAGGATTGAGGGCGACCGCGTAGACTAGGCCTCCTTTATCTTATCTCTTTTTGTCGCTGCACACGGCGTTATGAGCTCATTAGTCACTGTGATAGGTTATGTAAGGTTTTTATCTTATCTGAACCAATCAGTGCCTTGTTATCTTCCTTGTCCTGGCCCTTTACTTTGTATGCTTCTCACCCTACGCTCCCGGGGAACTTTCCGGCAAGGGGCCCTTGGGCTTATGGCAGCCTGCCGGCCAAGGCCTCACCGGGAAGCAACCTCGCCGCAGCCAGTCGCAATCGCGCTCAGCTTGTTGAGTGGGCTCGGAAACGAAACAAGGGCGCGACGCTCATCGCAGCTCACTTAAATCGTTGAGCGTACTCGAAACAAGGTGAGGGTGCGGCTAGCCGCGGGTAGGTCCCTCCGCGCACAGGTTTTCCATACAAAGTGTGACTGTTCAAGGAAGACAACCGAAAATTAAGAATCTGAACTGCTCAAATTCTAATAACTTAGCTTATGTATAACGCTCATTCCTCGACGAGGCTTCTTTTTCTCGGACAGCACTTGGTTCCAGCGCTTGGTTCCTCTCCCATCTCCTTCCCCCGGCAAACTTTGTGCGCGAGGAACGCTCCCTCTGTCTAAGAGGCAAGGAAAATAAAGAGGGAAGCAAGCACATGGCCTTTCGGCGTGCTGATGCTTACTGGACATGCATGTTACGCAGGATGCCAAATAATACATGCAAATAATGAAGAGGAGCATGCAAAAGGCAAAAGCGCAAAGCATAGGTGCTTTCACTGATGCGCGGGGTCTGCGCCCGCCCCTGCGCCAAGGATCACATGCAACTGCGGCAAGACTTGGGCAGGGAGGTTGGTTGACGGAACGGGTTCCGGCAACCGCGCTGGCGAAACTCCTCCCACGGTTGGCGTCGACTCGTTTGGATCTTGGCGGACGAAACGCGCCGAAGAACGAGGTCGCCTTTTTCGCGGCTTCCGGCGCTAACCGCTGCGGCTACAGGAGCGGCGCAGGATTCGCTGGAGGCGAGCGGTTCGCCCAGCGGCCGGAAGGCGGTCCTCCTCAAGGAGCAGCTGCTTCTTGCCCGAACTCTGCGTGAGTGGGTACTCGAGGAGGGTCGTGCACGATTCCGTAGGGAGGAATGCCTCCGCCCCGCGGAGCGGGGCGGAAAGGTACCTGTTCATACCTGAACTTACCAGTGTTCGCCTGAATCAGATCCGCGCAACCTCGACGCTCCCCCTACCTGGCACGCCAAAGATGTCGGGGCGGACGGCGTCCCCCGCGAGCACCTATGGGGCCGGAGCCCCTTTCGTTGTCCGGTGAGGGGGGCGGAGGGAGCACAGAGAGCAGATCGAGGCGAGCACACGGGCGGTTTACCCAGGTTCGGGCCGCGATGGACGCGTAAAACCCTACTCCTGCTTGGTTGTATTGAACTGGAGAGCTCGGGAGCTTGGAGAGCTAGCTACACCGAGCGTATAGCTGTCTGGATTCCCAATCTCCGAACCCCCCCCCTACGTTGCACACGGGCCTCCTTTTATAGCGCAAAGGGGTCACCGACAGGTGTCAACGTAAGAGAAAGGGGTAAAAGTGTAAAAGGGGTGGAAGTTGTAACAGTGCGGGAACAGTGGCGCTGCAGCGCGGCACAGTGTTATCATACCTACTTCTGACGGTGGGGGACAGAGGCATTAAATGCCCGTCACGGTCGCCTGGACAGCACCGAGGCGGACCGTTAGGTGCGCCACCGCTCGCCACGGTGGTGGCTGCATGCCACCGCATGCCCCAGGCTGCGCGGTGCCCCGCCACGTGCCCTTGGGGGAAACCCCGGAGCGACGCGTGGGCGGGTGAGCTGGAGCGCAGTCCTGAGGTGGCGATTTGCCGCGGCAAGTGGCTTGCCGCGGGGGTCGTCTTCCTGTGCCTGATAGCTTGCCGGCTATCAGGCCTTGCCGGGGCGCATGGCGCGCCGTGGCGGGCTTCTCTCGTCGTGCCTGGGTTCGGCCTTCCCGACAAGCTCCTCTTGTCGGGGTCTCGATCTTCTGTCTCTTATACTTTGTTCTTGGATGGTATTAGATGGGCTCAGTCGTCCCGGCAAGCTCCTCTTGCCGGGGTCTTGTCTTCTTGGCCCGGCAAGCTCCTCTTGCCGGGGGCCTTGTCTCGAATGCCTGGTCTTCTCTTGGCGCTTCCTGGGCGGGCCTTGCCGCAGGGTGCTACAACTGCCCGTGCACAAGTCTGGGGTACTAAGGTACCCCTACTTTAGTACACCGACAGTGTTCCGGGTGGCGTGAGTTGCGAAACTATTCCACAATTTTTCAAATGTACACCAAACTCGTAACTCAAATATTCTCCTCCACGATCTGATCGTAGAAACTTTATTTTCTTGTTACGATGATTTTCAACTTCACTCTGAAATTCTTTGAACTTTTCAAATGTTTCAGACTTGTGTTTCATTAAGTAGATATACCCATATCTGCTCAAATCATCTGTGAAGGTGAGAAAATAACGATATCCGCCACGAGCCTCAACATTCATCGGACCACATACATCCGTATGTATGATTTCCAACAAATCTGTTGCTCTCTCCATAGTTCCGGAGAACGGTGTTTTAGTCATCTTGCCCATGAGGCACGGTTCGCAAGTGCCAAGTGATTCATAATCAAGTGACTCCAAAAGTCCATCAGTATGGAGTTTCTTTATGCGCTTTATACCGATATGACCTAAACGGCAGTGCCACAAATAAGTTGCACTATCATTATCAACTCTGCATCTTTTGGCTTCAACATTATGAATATGTGTATTACTACTATCGAGATTCATCAAAAATAGACCACTCTTCAATGGTGCATGACCATAAAAGATATTACTCATATAAATAGAACAACCATTATTCTCTGATTTAAATGAATAACCGTCTCGCATCAAACAAGATCCAGATATAATGTTCATGCTCAACGCTGGTACCAAATAACAATTATTTAGGTCTAATACTAATCCCGAAGGTAGATGTAGAGGTAGCGTGCCAACTGCGATCACATCGACTTTGGAACCATTTCCCACGCGCATCGTCACCTCGTCCTTTGCTAGTGTCCGCTTATTCTGTAGTCCCTGTTTTGAGTTGCAAATATTAGCAACAGAACCAGTATCAAATACCCAGGTGCTACTGCGAACATTAGTAAGGTACACATCAATAACATGTATATCACATATACCTTTGTTCACCTTGCCATCCTTCTTATCCGCCAAATACTTGGGGCAGTTCCGCTTCCAGTGACCAGTCTGCTTGCAGTAGAAGCACTCAGTTTCAGGCTTAGGTCCAGACTTGGGTTTCTTCTCTTGAGCAGCAACTCGCTTGCCGTTCTTCTTGAAGTTCCCCTTTTTCTTCCCTTTGCCCTTTTTCTTGAAACTAGTGGTTTTGTCAACCATCAACACTTGATGCTCCTTCTTGATTTCTACCTCCGCAGCTTTTAGCATTGCGAAGAGCTCGGGAATAGTCTTGGTCATCCCTTGCATATTATAGTTCATCACGAAGCTCTTGTAGCTTGGTGGCAGTGATTGGAGAATTCTGTCAATGACGCAATCATCTGGAAGAGTAACTCCCAATTGAATCAAGTGATTATTATACCCAGACATTTTGAGTATATGCTCATTGACAGAACTGTTCTCCTCCATCTTGCAGCTATAGAACTTATTGGAGACTTCATATCTCTCAATCCGGGCATTTGCTTGAAATATTAACTTCAACTCCTGGAACATCTCATATGCTCCATAACATTCAAAACGTCGTTGAAGTCCCGGTTCTAAGCCGTAAAGCATGGCACACTGAACTATCGAGTAGTCATCAGCTTTGCTCTGCCAAACGTTCATAACTTCTGGTGTTGCTCTAGCAGCAGGCCTGGCACCTAGCGGTGCTTCCAGGACGTAATTCTTCTATGTAGCAATAAGGATAATCCTCAAGTTACAGACCCAGTCCGTGTAATTGCTACCATCATCTTTCAACTTTGCTTTCTCAAGGAACGCATTAAAATTTAACGGAACAACAGCACGAGCCATCTATCTACAATCAACATAAACAAGCAAGATACTATCAGATACTAAGTTCATGATAAGTTTAAGTTCAGTTAATCAAATTAATTAAGAACTCCCACTTAGATAGACATCCCTCTAATCCTCTAAGTGATCACGTGATCCAAATCAACTAAACCATAACCGATCATCACGTGATATGGAGTAGTTTTCAATGGTGAACATCGTTATGTTGATCATATCTACTATATGATTCACGCTCGACCTTTCGGTCTCTGTGTTCCGAGGTCATATCTTATATGCATAGCTCGTCAAGTATAACCTGAGTATTCCGCGTGTGCAACTGTTTTGCACCCGTTGTATTTGAACGTAGAGCCTATCACACCTGATCATCATGTGGTGTCTCAGCACGAAGAACTTTTGCAACGGTGCATACTCAGGGAGAACACTTCTTGATAATTTAGTGAGAGATCATCTTATAATGCTACCGTCAATCAAAGCAAGATAAGATGCATAAAAAGATAAACATCACATGCAATCAATATAAGTGATTATGATATGGTCATCATCATCTTGTGCTTGTGATCTCCATCTCTGAAGCATCGTCATGATCACCATCGTCACCGGCGCGACACCTTGATCTCCATCATAGCATCGTTGTCGTCTCGCCAATCTTATGCTTCCACGACTATCACTACCGCTTAGTAATAAAGTAAAGCATTACATCGCGATTGCATTGCATACAATAAAGCGACAACCATATGGCTCCTGCCAGTTGGCGATAACTTGGTTACAAAACATGATCATCTCATACAATAAAATTTAGCATCATGTCTTGACCATATCACATCACAACATGCCCTGCAAAAACAAGTTAGACGTCCTCTACTTTGTTGTTGCAAGTTTTACGTGGCTGCTACGGGCTTAAGCAAGAACTCATCTTACCTACGCATCAAAACCACAACGATAGTTTGTCAAATAGACTCCGTTTTAACCTTCTCAAGGACCGGGCGTAGCCACACTCGGTTCAACTAAAGTTGGAGAGACAGTCTTCCGCAAGCCATCTATGTGCAAAGCACGTCGAGGGAACCTGTCTCGCGTAAGCGTACGCGTAAGGTTGGTCCGGATCGTCTCGTCCAACAATACCGCTGAACCAAAGTATGACATGTTGGTAGGCAGTATGACTTGTATCGTCCACAACTTACTTGCGTTCTACTCGTGCAAAAAACATCAAACCATAAAAACCTAGGCTCGGATGCCACTGTTGGGGAACGCAGTAATTTCAAAAAAAAATCCTACGCACACGCAAGATCATGGTGATGCATAGCAACGAGAGGGGAGAGTGTTGTCTACATACCCTTGTAGACTGAAGCGGAAGCGTTGACTCAACGTAGAGGAAGTAGTCGTACGTTCTCCTCACGATCCGACCGATCACAGCACCGTTACTCCGGCACCTCCGAGTTCTTAGCACACGTTCAGCTCGATGACGATCCCCGGGCTCCGATCCAGCAAAGCGTCGGGGAAAAGTACCGTCAGCACGACGGTGTGGTGACGATCTTGATGTGTTACAGGCGCAGGGCTTCGCCTAAGCACTGCAACGATATGACCGAGGTGGAATTTGGTGGAAGGGGGCACCGCACACGGCTAAGGAACGATCAGTAGATCAACTTGTGTGTCCTAGGGTGCTCCCCTGCCCCCGTATATAAAGGAGCCAAGGGGGAGGGGCTGGCCGGCCAAGGGGTGGCGCGCCAGGGAGTCCTACTCACTCCGGGAGTAGGATCCCCCCCCCCAATCCTAGTTGGAATAGGATTCCTCAAGGGGGGGAGAGAGAGAGGGGGGGGCGGCCACCTTCTCCTAGTCCTAATTGGACTAGGGAAGGGGGGAGGCGCGCGGCCACTAGGGCTGCCCCTTTCTCCTTTCCACTAAGGCCCATTAAGGCCCATATCGCTCCCGGGGGTTCCGGTAACCCACCCGGTATTCGGGTAAAATCCTGATTTCACCTGGAACACTTCCGATGTCCAAACATAGGCTTCCAATATATCAATCTTTATGTCTCGACCATTTCGAGACTCCTCGTCATGTCCGTGATCACATCCGGGACTCCGAACAACCTTAGGTACATCAAAATGCATAAACTCATAATAACTGTCATCGTAACGTTAAGCGTGCGGACCCTACGGTTCGAGAACAATGTAGACATGACCGAGACACGTCTCCGGTCAATAACCAATAGCGGGACCTGGATGCCCATATTGGCTCCTACATATTCTACGAAGATCTTTATCGGTCAGACCGCATAACAACATACGTTGTTCCCTTTGTCATCGGTATGTTACTTGTCCGAGATTCGATCGTCAGTATCCAATACTTAGTTCAATCTCGTTACCGGCAAGTCTCTTTACTCGTTCCGTAATACATCATCCCACAACTAACTCATTAGTTGCAATGCTTGCAAGGCTTAAGTGATGTGCATTACCGAGAGGGCCCAGAGATACCTCTCCGACAATCGGAGTGACAAATCCTAATCTCGAAATACGCCAACCCAACATCTACCATTGGAGACACCTGTAATACTCCTTTATAATCACCTAGTTACGTTGTGACGTTTGGTAGTACCCAAAGTGTTCCTCTGGCAAACGGGAGTTGCATAATCTCATAGTCATAGGAACATGTATAAGTCATGAATAAAGCAATAGCAACATACTAAACGATCGGGTGCTAAGCTAATATAATGGGTCATGTCAATCAGATCATTCAACCAATGATGTGACCTCGTTAATCAAATAACAACTCTTTGTTCATGGTTAGGAAACATAACCATCTTTGATTAACGAACTAGTCTAGTAGAGGCATACTAGTGACACTCTGTTTGTCTATGTATTCACACATGCATTATGTTTCCGGTTAATACAATTCTAGCATGAATAATAAACCTTTATCATGATATAAGGAAATAAATAATAACATTATTATTGCCTCTAGGGCATATTTCCTTCACTTGGAACATGTTCCATCTGTAGGCTGTCAAAGTGCTCTTGTAGCTTTCTCACTTCATTAACATAGGCTTCCATCAACGGACTCTGATAACTCTTATTCACTTGGCGGACGACAAGCTGCGAGTCACCCCTGACAATGAGCTTCTTAATCCCGAGGTCTGCCACGATCCTGAGACCGGCAAGCAAACCTTCATACTCTGCAGTATTGTTTGTTGCTTGCTCCTTGGGAAAGTGCATCTGGACTATGTACTTGAGGTGCTCTCCGGTGGGTGCGACAAGCAGCACGCCAGCACCGGCGCCTTGCAGCGAGAAGGCACCATCAAAGTACATCAGCCACTCTTTGCTTGCTTCCTTGACGGGGATGCTCGTTTCTGGAATTTCTTCATCTGGTGTTGGCGTCCACTCTGCTATGAATTCTACCAATGCTATGCTTTGGATAGTTGAAGTGCTCTCAAATTTGAGGCCGAAGCTTGACAGTTCCAGTGCCCACTCAACAATCCTGCATGTTGCTTCTGGATTCTGCAGTAACCTCTTCAGCGGAAAACGAGTGACAACTGTGATCTCATGTGCTTGGAAGTAATGGCGCAGCTTTCTCGAGGCCATGAGAAGGCCGAAAAGCAATTTCTGCACACCAGAGTACCTTGACCTAGCCCCCTGCAGAAGGGAACTGACAAAGTAAACTGGGCGCTGCACCATTCTCTTCTGTATCTCCTCACGCGCTTGCGCATATCCATCTTTGTCGGGACCAGAGCTTGTTGGGGAAGCCCCTTGCTTGTCGCTGGATGCGCCTGCCGTGGTTGCTGGCTCATCATCTGCCTCCCTCTCCGCTGCTAACGCAGCACTAACCACTTGATTGGTTGCCGCCAGATACAGCAGCAACTTCTCTTGTGGCTTAGGTGCGACAAGTATTGGAGTGGAGGATAGGTATCTCTTCAAGTCCTGCAGCACAGCCTCCGCTTCCGGAGTCCATTTCATTGGACCTGCCTTTTTCAATATTTTGAAAAACGGCAGGGCGCGCTCAGCAGACTTAGAGATAAATCTGCTAAGAGCTGCCACGCAACAGGCAAGTCTTCGTACATCCTTGACGCGCCTTGGTGCTTCAATCCGCTCAATGGCCTTGATCTTGTCGGGATTGGCTTCAATTCCCCGCTGAGACACGAAGAACCCGAGAAGCTTGGCGGAAGGGACTCCAAACACACACTTCTCGGGGTTGAGCTTGAGGCTGATCTTGCGCAGATTTGCAAAAGTCTCGTCTAAATCTTGAATCAGAGTTGCCTTGTCCTTGCTCTTGACCACTATGTCATCCATGTAGGCTTCCACATTTCTGTGTATTTGTGGCTCAAAAGCGGTATGGACTACCCTTGCAAATGTTGAACCAACATTCTTTAAACCGAAAGGCATCCGTATGAAACAGTACGTGCCACATGGAGTGATGAATGCGGTCTTCTCCTCATCCTCTTCTGCCATGAAGATCTGATGGTATCCTGAGTATGCGTCAAGAAATGAAAGCAAGTCACATCCGGCCGTGGAGTCAACAATCTGGTCAATGCGCGGCAAGGGAAATGGGTCTTTGGGACAAGCTTTGTTAACATCAGTAAAGTCGATACAAAGCCTCCATTTCCCGTTTGCCTTGCGCACGACTACAGGATTGGCCAACCATGTAGGATGGAGCACTCCTCTGACAAGGCCTGCCGCTTCCAACTTCTTGATCTCTTCTGCGATGAATTCTTGGCGCTCCACTGCTTGCTTCCTGACTTTCTGCTTGACGGGCCGCGCATGAGGACAGACAGAAAGGTGGTGCTCAATTACTTTCCTGGGAACACCGGGGATGTCATACGGTGGCCACGCAAACACATCGACGTTCGCCCGCAGGAAAGCAATGAGCGCGCTTTCCTATTTAGGGTCGAGAGTGGCACTGATGGTGAAGGTACCATCAGTGTCGTCCTCCTTGGCGGACACCTTCTTGGTCTCTAGCGGAGCTGCCATTGTCTTCTTACACTTGCCGGTGCAGCTCGATGGTGCGTCCTCGACGGTAGCACAGCACTCCGAAGAGGTGCCCTTGCCGGAGTGGGCATCAGAACTCTTGCCGGACTTGGTCTTCTTGTTCCCCCAGGGAGCTTCAGCGGCAAGTGACTTGCGATCCATTGCGGTTGCCGCTTCCCGGTAAATCTTGTCGGCACAGATAAGAGCATCCTTCTTGTCGCCAGGGACAGAGATGACACTTATCGGGCCTAGCATCTTCAGCATGTTATACGCATAGTGAGAGGCCGCCATGAACTTGGCGAGCGCTGGACGGCCGAGAATCCCATTGTAAGGCAATGGAAAATCGGCAACGTCAAAAGTGACCCTCTCAGTTCTGAAGTTCAACTCGCTGCCAAATGTCACCGGCAACGTGATCTTCCCCTTCGGCTTGCTCCTTCCCGGGTTGATTCCTTGGAATGTGCCGGTCTCTTCGAGCTCGCTGTCAGGGACCTGGAGTTTCTGGAGCACAGCGGAGGAGATCAGGTTCAAGCCGGCCCTGCTGTCAACTAGCATCTTAGTGACCTTGAGGTTGCGGATAGTTGGTGAAACCAACATCGGCAAGCACCCGACCGCAGTTGTGCGATCAGGGTGGTCCTCAATATCAAAGATGATAGGCGTGCTGGACCATTTCAGAAGCTTGCGTGACTCGACGGGTGGTTCTGCCGCATTGACTTCCCGCACCCAATGCTTGAGTTGGTGGTGTGAAGTATGCAGAGAAGCACCGCCGTCAACGCACAAGACCTTTGTGGCTTTCTGGAACTCCTGCTCATTGGTCTCGACATCATCCATGTCTTCTTCGTCGTCGTCATCTTCATCCTTGTCGCGGCCGCGGGGAGGTCTGTCTCCTTGCCGCTGCTTGGCCTTGCCGCGGCGTCCTCCCCGGCCGGGGCGCTTCATGTCGGATCCTCCAGTACCTCCTTGGGCTTTCTCCTTGTCGCGTCGCTCGTATTCGGCCTTTTGCAGCTCGACCTTCTTGCAGCTCTGGAGGTCATGGCCCTTGGTGCGGTGGATCTTGCAGTACTATTTGTTGGTGCCGTCCTGCTTGTCGGCGACCGCCACAGCCTGGCAGTTGGTGCATGCGGCAACCTCCTTGCCGGAGCTACCAGCTTTGGCTTTCTTGGCGCCACCTTCGTTGCCGGACTGCTCAACAACTAGCACATCTTTGCCTTTCATCTTCCTGTTGTTCCGCCGCCGGTTTTTCTTTGCCGGGGCAGCATCCTCGCTGTCAGATCCTCTTGCTCCTGTATTCTCTCCGGGGAGTTTCCTCCCTTCCTCAGCACATGCACACTTGTCGGCCAGGGCATACAACTCACTGACGTCTCTGATCTTGCACATCGCCATCTCCTCCCACATCCTGCGGTTACGCATGTTCTGATGGAACGCGCTGATAACCGCGGCAGGGTGGACATCTGGGATGTTGTGTTGTACACGGTTGAATCTCTGAATGTACTTGCGCAGGGGCTCTCCTTCCTTCTGGGCGAGCAGATGAAGGTCACTCTCTTGGCCATGAGGTTTGTGGCGGCCTGTAAAGGCGCCGACAAACTGATGGCATAGGTCTGCCCAGGAGGATATGGAGTTGTCCGGCAAGTGCATGAGCCAGGACCTGACGTTGGGCTTGAGAACCAGCGGGAAGTAGTTGGCAAGGATCTTGTCGTCCCGCCCCCCAGCAGCTTGCACCGCGATGGTGTAGATGCTGAGGAACTCCAACGGATGCGACTTGCCGTCGTACTTCTTTGGTACGTCTGGCTTGAAATTCTTTGTGCTGGGCCACTGGACTTGCCGCAGCTCACGGGTAAACGCAGGGCAACCTACCGCATACGGCAAGTCGCCTGGTTCCCCTGGCGCATGCATGTCGACAGAGGGCCCAGCGCGCTGGTCCGATTGACACCGCGCTTCTCTTCGGCGCTCGATGCGAGTTCGAGCGTCTTCTTGCTGCCGTTCGTGAAGAACTTGGCGTTGATCGCGACGAACTCGTGGATCCGATGACGCGGTGGAGTCACTGTCGAGGTGGATCCGGCGAGGCGGCGATCTTGGCCTTTGCGGCGGGGAGTGCACGGTGGTTGCACCCCCACCGGTCATGTCGCCACCGGCTCGTGCCTGGCTGACTTGCCGCGGCTACGATGTACTCGGCTGCCGTGGAGCGTCGCCGTTGGCAAAGCCGATGAGGCTCTGAATCGTGGCCCTCCAGTCGTCGATCTTGTCCGCCGTTGGAGGGTAATCTAGGAGCAGTTGAGCTCGCGCCAAAGCTTCCGCTCGGGTGGCGGGTAGCGGTGGCGAACGGTGTGAGGAGCGGGATATGCTCGGACTTCTAACTATGTTAGAAGGAGTAGTATCCCGTCCAGGCGACCGTGCCTCGCTCGCGCCAGCATGTTGGCGTGCATGCTGGTCTTGAGCATTCCGAGATCCACCAGCTCGATCTGGGTCCAGCAAGCGTATGGTACCGTGAGTACCATGACGCTGCCGGTCCTGCGCTTCCTGAGATGAGCTCGGTGCATGTACGGACGCCGAGGTCTTGGAGTGTGCCCGGTCGTTGTGGGAGCCGGCTACGCCGCCGATGGGCAGCGCAGCCTTGTCCTTGGACCTGGCGGCACCGTGAGCTCCCTCGTCGACGCCCGTTCTTCCGACGGCGTCTACCCCACCAGTCGTTTGCTCCGGCGGTGGTGGGTTTATCACGGACGGAGCAGCCGCCTCCGAAGCCTTCTTCTTCGGCGGCATGTCGATGGAGATGATGAAGATCTAGATCATGTGAACGCCGGATCAGGTTCACACAACCTCGACGCCCCCTACCTGGCGCGCCAAAGATGTCGGGGAAACTGATCCACGAGCACCTATGGGGACTGGCGGACCGAGCCCCTTTCGGTTCGGCGGGGCGGAGATCGCACGAAGAGCAGATCGAGGCGAAGCACACGAGCAGTTTACCCAGGTTCGGGCCGCATGGATGCGTAAAACCCTACTCCTGCTTTGTGGTTTGTATTGAGTTCTTGCTCGGGAGCGCTGAGTGCTACAGTACACACCAGCAGCTAACGAGACCGAGCGTGAGTGTTCTTCTGTTCCTCCCCCCCCCTACGTTGCGCATGGGCCTCCTTTTATATGCTCAAGGGGTCACCGACAGGTGGCAACGTAGACAAGGGTAAAAATGGAAAGGTGTTGCGGTTGGTACAGCTACCTGTATAGTGTATCATACCTAACCCTGACGGCAGGGGACAAGGGCATTAAATGCCCATCTGCGTCGCCCAAACAATGCAAAAAGGGACCGTTAGGGACGCCACCGTTCGCCACGATGGCAATCTTGTCAGCGCCGCTTGCCACCGCGTACCGCTGGCTGCACAGCCTCCCGCCACGTACGCCTGGAAGAGTCCCAGAGCGACACGTTGGTGGATGTGCTGGAGCGTGGGTACGGAGTGGTAGCTTGCCACGGCAAACGCCTTGCCGCGGTCGTTGTCTTGTCGCATCCGGAAGCTTGCCGCTCACCGGGCCTCGCCGGGACACGTGGCGTGTCGCGGCAAGTTCCTTGAGATGCCTTGGTTGGCCTTCCCGATAAGCTCCTCTTGCCGGGGTCTTGTGCCTTGAGTGGCCTTCCCGGCAAGCTCCTCTTGCCGGGGCCTTGTGTCCTTGGCTTGAATACTTTGTTCTTGAATGGCTCCAAAGGAACCACAGAGGACCTTGGCGGTCACTCAGCAAGCCTTGCCGCGGGATGCTGCGACTGCCCGTGCACAAGTTCGGGATACTAGGGTACCCCTACTCTAGTACACCGACACTTATGGAATTCAAAAAATTCTAAAATAAATTGGTGGACCTGAGGAATTTGTCTAGTTATCATCTGCAAAAAGAATCAACTAAATATCACTCTCCAGTAAAAAGTTTAAGCAAATCTCGCGAGCGCTAAAGTTTCTGTTTATTACAACATGATCATAAAGACTTCACCCAGGTATTCCCAAAGGTTCTACTTGCCACAAACACTAATTAAAACACAAAAAGACATCTAAACAGAAGCTAGGTGGATTATTTATTCCTAAACATAACCAAAAAGCAAGATAGTAAAATAAAATTGGGTTAGCTCCCAACAAGCGCTATCGTTTAACGCCCCTAGCTAGGCATGATGATTTCAATGATGCTCACATAAAAGATAGGAATTGAAACATAAAGAGAGCATCATGAAGAGTATGACTAGCACATTTAACTCTAACCCACTTCCTATGCATAGGGACTTTTTGAGAAAACAACTTATGGGAACAAGAATCAACTTGCATAGGAAGGTAAAACAAGCATAACTTCAAGATTTTAAGCACATAGAGAGGAAACTTGGTATTATTGCAATTCCTACAAGCATATATTCCTCCCTCATAATAATTTTCAGTAGCATCATGAATGAATTCAACAATATAGCCAGCACCTAAAGCATTCTTTTCATGATCTACTAGCATAGTAATTTTATTACTCTCCACATAAGCAATTTTATTCCCATGAATAGTAGTGGGAGCAAACTCAACAAAATAACTATCATAAGATTGAAAATTAAGATCAAGATGACAAGTTTCATGGTTATCATTATTTTTTAAAGCATATGTGTCATCACAATAATCATCATAGATAGGAGGCATGATTTCATCAAAGTAAATTTGCTCATCAAAGCTTGGGGACAAAAAATATCATCTTCATCAAACATAGCTTCCCCAAGCTTGTGGCTTTGCATATCATTAGCATCATGGATATTCAAGGAATTCATACTAACAACATTGCAATCATGCTCATCATTCAAATATTTTATGCCAAGCATTCTATGTAATTCTTCTTCTAGTACTTGAGCACAATTTTCCTTTCCATCATACTCATGAAAGATATTAAAAAGATGAAGCATATGAGGCACCCTTAATTCCAATTTTTTTGTGATTTTATTTTATAAACTAACTAGTGCTAAAACAAGAAACAAAAAGATTCGATTGCAAGATCTAAAGATATACCTTCAAGCACTCACCTCGCCGGCAACGGCGCTAGAAACTGCTTGATGTCTACTACTCAACCTTCTTCTTGTAGACGTTGTTGGGCCTCCAAGTGCAGAGGTTTGTAGGACCGTAGAAAATTTCCCTCAAGTGGATGACCTAAGGTTTATCAATCCGTAGGAGGCGTAGGATGAAGATGGTCTCTCTCAAGCAACCCTGCAACCAAATAACAAAGAGTCTCTTGTGTCCCCAACACACCCAATACAATGGTAAATTGTATAGGTGCACTAGTTCGGCGAAGAGATGGTGATACAAGTGCAATATGGATGGTAGATATGGGTTTTTGTAAACTGAAAATATAAAAATAGCAAGGTAACATGCGGTAAAAGTGAGCGTAAACGGTATTGCAATGATAGGAAACAAGGCCTAGGGTTCATACTTTCACTAGTGCAAGTTCTCTCAACAATAATAACATAGTTGGATCATATAACTATCCCTCAACATGCAACAAAGAGTCACTCCAAAGTCACTAATAGAGGAGAACAAACGAAGAGATTATGGTAGGGTACGAAACCACCTCAAAGTTATTCTTTCCAGTCAATCCGTTGGGCTATTCCTATAAGTGCGACAAACAGCCCAAGAGTTCGTACTAGAATAACACCTTAAGACACAAATCAACCAAAACCCTAATGTCACCTAGATACTCCAATGTCACATCAAGTATCCATGGGTATGATTATACGATATGCATCACACAATCTCAGATTCATCTATTCAACCAACACATAGAACCTCAAAGAGTGCCCAAAGTTTCTACCGAAGAATCATGACGAAAACGTGTTCCAACCCCTATGCATAGATTCACAAGGTCATGGAACCCGCAAGTTGACCACCAAAACATACATCAAGTGAATCAATAGAATAACCCATTTTCACCACGGTTATCCCACGCAAGACATACATCAAGTGTTCTCAAATCTTTAAAGACTCAATCCGATAAGATAACTTTAAAGGGAAAACTCAATCCATTACAAGAGAGTAGAGGGGGAGAAGAAACATAAGATCTAACTATAATAGCAAAGCTCGCGATACATCAAGATCATGCCAAATCAAGAACACGAGAGAGAGAAAGAGATCAAACACACAGCTACTGGTACATACCCTCAGCCCCGAGGGTCAACTACTCCCTCCTCGTCATGGAGAGCACCGGGATGATGAAGATGGCCACCGGTGAGGGATCCCCCCTCTGGCAAGGTGCCGGAACAGGGTCCCGATTGGGTTTTGCTGGCTACAGAGGCTTGCGGTGGCGGAACTCCTGATCTATTCTCCGTTCTAGAAGTTTCAGGGTACATGAGTATATATGGGCGCAGGAAGTACGTCGGTGGAGCTTCAGGGGGCCCACGAGGCAGGGGGCACACCCTAGGGGGCGTGCCGCCCACCCTCGTGGGCACCTCCCTTTGCTCCTGACGTGGGGTCCAAGTCCATCCGGTAGCTTTCCTTCCAAAAATAACTTCTCCAGTTGATTTCGTTCCGTTTCGACTCTGTTTGATATTCCTTTTCTTCGAAACACTGAAATAGGCAAAAAACAGCAAATCTGGGCTGGGCCTCCGGTTAATAGGTTAGTCCCAAAAATAATATAAAAGTGGATAATAAAGCCCAATATTTCCCAAAACAGTAGATAATATAGCATGGAGCAATCAAAAATTATAGATACGTTGGAGACGTATCAAATACATTCAAGACCTCGGCGGCAAGGTCTGTTTTACTTCTGTTGCGCATCCTCGGAGCAACGGCCAGGCAGAGAGGGAAAATGCTGAAGTACCATGAGGCCTCCGGACAAGGACTTCTGACAGGATCTACAAGTGTGGAAGGCACTGGATTGATGAGTTGCCAACGGTTCTTTGGTCGATCAGAACGACACCAAATCGAGCCACCGGCCAGACACCTTTCTCCCTCGTTTACGGGGCAGAAGTAGTTCTCCCCACGGAACTCACATACAGGTCACCCCGAGTGCTCGCTTATGATGAGCTTGAGCAAGAGCAATTGTGCCAAGATGACGCAATGCTCCTTGAGGAAGATCGTCTTCGGGCGGCTGTGCGAGCAGCAGGCTACCAGCAAGCTTTGCGTCGGTACCATAGCCGCAAGGTTCATGCCCGAAGTTTTGGGGAAGGCGACCTTGTTCTTCGGCGCATTCAGTCAACCAAGAATTCCAACAAGTTGACGCCAAAGTGGGAAGGCCCTTATCGGGTAATACGAGTCACCAGGCCCAGTGCAGTCCGCCTGGAGACCGAAGATGGTATTCCAGTAAGCAATTCCTAGAACGTCGAACATCTTCGCAAGTTTTACCTGTAAGGTGTGGTTGCCAGGCCCCCCAGCAGACCACCTTTTTGTACAAGCCTTGCCTGCAAGGCATGTGACCCTTTGTACAAAGCCAGGCACAGACCCTGAGCATAAATAAATGAATCGTTGCCGCCCTAGGTTTTAGCATGCATGCTAGGTTGAGGCTCTCTCTCTCGGTTAGGGTTGATAGTTCTTAGCAGCGACTAACCCCTAGCATAGAGGTCGAGTGTGCATCTCTCTGTTCCCTCCCGTCCTTTTTGGTTTGTAGGGTGCATGGACATTTTTGCTGAGCTGTTCGGAGGAAAGAGAACAGGCCGGCGTCCTGACCCCGGCAAGCCAAGGTTGCCGGGGGCTGCAGATCTAAAGATCCGACCACGGCAAGCCAAGATTGCTGGGGGCTGCAAAAATCAGATAAGTCTTCCATCCCCCACTCCCTACTTCCGTATGAAACTTGAACGTACGAGACTTTGCTCACTCTTATACCATCATGCTCCCTTTTTCCCATGTCCAAAAACCTTACTTTGGACCGGAGCTTGGTTGTAGCGCGGTGGGAAGGGAACGGACGAAGGGCCCAATCCTACTTTGCCCCTACCTCCGCCAAGGGCGTGAGTGTAGTCGAGCTATAGAGCAGGAGGACGGCAAGGTCTGTTGCTGGGTTACAATGTTTATCCTAAAATAACGAGGACTCGTTCCTTGGTGCGGGCCTCGCCCACACGCAAAAGAAACCCGGCAAACACCCTTCTCTTCATTAATACGTTGTTAACGAGTACAATTCATACGGAATGCAAGCGTGAGCAAGGGGGTTATAAGGTTTAAATCTTATAAAGGCTCGTAGGCTTAAAAACTGAAAAGAGATAAGGTGCCCGTAATCCCTTTCTTATCCCTCTCCTCAGGAAATAGAACAAGAAGGAAGAAGGGCAAAAGGAGTGCCTAGGCAAGGCACGAGCAGCAGAAGACACCAAAAGAACATCCCGGCGGCCGTCCAGAAGAGGGCTGGTGATGATGGTGCCGGGAGAAGAGCCGAAAGATTAGGCAGCGGGCCGGCAATACACGATGAAGGCGTCAGTGCCCGCGTACTCTGACATGATGGCCCGTCGCCGGCCTTCTTCGTCTTCCCCGGCCTTCCCACGCCAACCGCCCAATGAGGCGACCCCGAGAAGTTTAAGGAGCTGGCGATGCAGATGATGGTGCTGCCGGCATCGCCCAGGGACGGTGTGCCCGACGCCTAGTCAGACCTGTCATCCTCCCGCCCGCTACCCTCGTTGTCGCTGCCGATGTCCTCCTCGTCACTCTCGCACAAAGAGGAGCTTTCACCATCGGTCGAGCTCTCGGCACAGCACCCTAGCCTGTGTCCCGAGCGCACGAAGACCTTGACGGAGAGCAGGTCGCTCTCCGCTAGCTTGAAGTAGAGGACGTGCCCATCCAACAGGCAATGGGCACGTGCAAAGGTTTTCCAGCCCCGACGAAGAAGCATCACATGAGGGGCAGGGAACCCTGTGTTCACCCTCATGTCTCCATGGCAACACCCCTCCATGTGAAGCCTTAGCCTCGGTGTCCGGTCGATCTCCAGCACCCTCGCAAACCCTTCGGGAAGGCGAAGGCGGCTGCGCGGCGGCCCACGCAGCTGCAGGATAAATTCCAGCATTGAATCCACGACATGACCGCTCGATGAAGCAAGAGGAGATGGCGGAGGAGATGGTGACGACGTGGGTGTCCCCCGTCCACGCCCGCCTCTGCCTTGATCACCTCGCCGACCGCAGCCCCGGCCGGCGCCTCTGCCTCTAGTGTGGCCTTCACCTTGGGCGTCCGGCTCTTCTTTGACCACCGCCACCCTCTGGCGAGAGGAAGACCTGGTCGCCTCCCCAAGGGCACGGCCACGACCACGCCCTCTCTCCATGACGAAGGGAAGGAAAGGGATCAGACTGAGAGAATATGGGTGCAAGAAGACGCTGTCCCTCTCCCCTTATATAGAAGGACAAGGCCAAACAAGCCCAGGCGCGACTGCCCCAATCAACTAATCCAACTGCCGGAGGCGCAAGGAGACAGGACTGACCCGCTGCCGCAGTCAGCGATGCCCGGCCCCTGCCCCAGCATTAAAACCCATGCCTTCTGTGTCCACTACCTGCCCTCCCCGACGCATGGAGCACACGTGGCGGGCGAGCCAGGACTCAGATGGCAAGTGGAGCGACTGTTTCACGCCCTGTGATCGTGAGGCGCGGGTGCCATGATGGCCACGACCCGATTCTACTTAGTAAATGAGTCACACCCCTGCAGCTTCCTCTATTTTTATTAGGAGAACGCGGACCGCCTCTTTACTATTGAAACCGCGGAGTGACGCAAGTACGCTGTGGTCACTCCGCACACAACCCCCACATCACGCATGACCCCCACGTCCCACATTCAACGCATGTCATGGAGAAGCGCAACCAACGGAGAAGTTACTGCAGTAAAACTCCGCCCCGCGTGCCCGCGCACCATTCTGGGCCTAGCCCAACAACGCGTTGCGCTTATGTGTGGCCCAGGCCCGGGGGCTCCTGTCGGTGTACAAAAGTAGGGGCTCTCTTTTATACCCCTTTACTTGTGCACGGGCAGTCAGAGCCGCGCCTGCGGCCACACTTAGCCAGGCAGAGGAGGGAAGCAGAAGTACAAGACTACCAAAGCGGCCCTGCAACCAAGGGCACAGAAGACATAGAAACAAGATGGGCTTTCCCCCTGCAAGACCCTTGCCGGGGCGGCCTACGCAGCCCCGGCAAGAGCCTTGTCGGGGCAAGTCGCCCCAACGCCAACATTGTGTTGGAAATATGCCCTAGAGGCAATAATAAAATGGTTATTATTATATTTCCTTGTTCATGATAATTGTCTATTGTTCATGCTATAATTGTGTTATCCGGAAATCATAATACATGTGTGAATACATAGACCACAACATGTCCTTAGTGAGCCTCTAGTTGACTAGCTCATTGATCAACAGATGGTCATGGTTTCCTGACTATGGACATTGGATGTCATAGATAACGGGATCACATCATTAGGAGAATGATGTGATGGACAAGACCCAATCCTAAGCATAGAACAAGATCGTGTAGTTCGTCTGCTAGAGCTTTTCTAATGTCAAGTATCATTTCCTTAGACCATGAGATTGTGCAACTCCCGGATACCGTAGGAGTGCTTTGGGTGTACCAAATGTCACAACGTAACTGGGTGGCTATAAAGGTGCACTACAGGTATCTCCGAAAGTGTCTGTTGGGTTGGCACGAATCGAGACTGGGATTTGTCACTCCGTATGACGGAGAGGTATCTCTGGGCCCACTCGGTAATGCATCATCATAATGAGCTCATCGTGACTAAGTAGTTGGTCAAGGGATCATGCATTACGGAACGAGTAAAGTGACTTGCTGGTAACGAGATTGAACGAGGTATTGGGATACCAACGATCGAATCTCGGGCAAGTAACGTACCGATTGACAAAGGGAATTGTATACGGGATCGCTTGAATCCTCGACATCGTGGTTCATCCGATGAGATCATCGTGGAACATGTGGGAGCCAACATGGGTATCCAGATCCCGTTGTTGGTTATTGGCCGAAGAGTTGTCTCGGTCATGTCTGCATGGTTCCCGAACCCGTAGGGTCTACACACTTAAGGTTCGATGACGCTAGGGTTATAAGGAAGATTTTTATGTGATTATCAAATGTTGTTCGGAGTCCCGGATGAGATCCTGGATGTCACGAGGAGTTCTGGAATGGTCCGGAGGTGAAGATTTATATATGGGAAGTCATCATACGGTCGCCGGAAATATCCGGGGGTATACCGGTATTGTACCGGGACCACCGGTGGGGTTCTGGGGGTCCACCGGGAGGGTTCACCTACCCCGGAGGGACTTATGGGCTGTAGGTGGAAGGGAACCAGCCTCAAGTGGGCTGGGGCGCCAACCCCCCTAGGGCCCATGCGCCTAGGGTTGGGGGGAACCCTAAAGGGGGCGCCCCCTTGGTGGGGGGGGGCAAGCCCCCTCCTCCTTGGCCGCCGCCCCCCTCTAGATCCCATCTAGAGGGGCCGGCCCCCTTCCCCCTTCTCCCTTCTCCCTATAAATAGAGGGGCAAGGGGAGGCTGCAACACCACATCCAAGGCGCAGCCCCTCCCCTCCCCAACTCCTCTCCTCCTCCGCAGGAGCTTCGTGAAGCCCTGCCGGAGTACTGCCACTCCATCACCACCACGCCGTCGTGCTGCTGTTGGAGCCCTCTTCCTCAACATCTCCCTCCTCCTTGCTGGATCAAGGCGCGGGAGACGTCATCGGTCCGTATGTGTGTTGAACGTGGAGGTGCCGTCCGTTCGGCGCTAGGATCATCGGTGATTTGGATCACGATGAGTACGACTCCATCAACCCCGTTCTCTTGAACGCTTCCGCTCACGATCTACAAGGGTATGTAGATGCACTCCTCTCTCTCTCTCTCTCTCTCTCTCTCTCTCTCTCTCTCGTTGCTAGATGACTCCATAGATTGATCTTGGTGATGCGTAGAAAATTTTATATTTCTGCTACGATCCCCAACAGTGGCATCATGAGCTAGGTCTATGCGTAGTTTCTATGCACGAGTAGAACACAAGATGTTGTGGGCGTCGATTTTGTCAATTTACTTGCCGTTACTAGTCTTATCTTGATTCGGCGGCATCGTGGGATGAAGCGGCCCAGACCGACCTTACACGTACACTTACGTGAGACAGGTTCCACCGACTGACATGCACTAGTTGCATAATGTGGCTAGCGAGTGTCTGTCTCTCCCACTTTAGTCGGACCGGATTCGATGAAAAGGGTCCTTATGAAGGGTAAATAGAAATTGGCATATCACGTTGTGGTTTTGGCGTAGGTAAGAAACGTTCTTGCTAAGAAACCTATAGCAGCCACGTAAAAACTTTTGCAACAACAATTAGAGGACGTCTAACTTGTTTTTGCAGCATATGCCGTGTGATGTGATATGGCCGAAAGGATGTGATGAATGATATATGTAATGTATGAGATTGATCATGTTCTTGTAATAGGAATCACGACTTGCATGTCGATGAGTATGACAACCAACAGGAGCCATAGGAGTTGTCTTAATTTATTTATAACCTTCGTGTCAACATAAACGTCATGTAATTACTTTACTTTATTGCTAAACCGTTAGCCATAGTAGTAGAAGTAATAGTTGACGAGACAACTTCATGAAGACACGATGATGGAGATCATGATGATGGAGATCATGGTGTCATGCCGGTGACGGTGATGATCATGGCGCCCCGAAGATGGAGATCAAAAGGAGCAAAATGATATTGGCCATATCATGTCACTATTTGATTGCATGTGATGTTTATCATGTTTTACATCTTATTTGCTTAGAACAACGATAGCTTAAATAAGATGATCCCTCGCAATAAGAATGATAATATAACAGCATGGAACAATAAAAATTATAGATACGTTGGAGACGTATCAGTTCTATACATTTCTTTCTTTTGAAACATTTCTCAAAGTCTGCATTTAATTCTTCTTCAAAAATTTTTCGCTCGAAAAATCTTTGCGGTGAGCATCTGTAACCCTGTACCCATTTCCCCCTCGATTATATTCTCTTTCACATGGATATGCAATCTGTTGAAGATTCTGCTCGACATGAGCATGCCCGATAGCTGATCAAGCACCCTGAGGCCAAAGTGAGTGCTGACAGCGCGAGATCTCACCCTCTCATTGATTTGTTCATACCAACCATCGACAGCGAGCACGGCATATGGTACACCCTTCCTAAGAAACTTCTAGGTGAGATACCGATCAACCGTCTACTTGCACAAACATATTCCTTTGTTTATACCTCCATTTTTCTTTTTAAACGTAGACCTCGTGAAGCAATTGCAATTTGACAGCTAATAAAAAGTGAAGCAAGTGACTACAACATGCCAAAGATGCTATGAAAATGCCAACTACGTACCTTAAAACTTGTATTCGCCAATACTGCAGGTATCACACTGAGTGGCCTAAGAAAGCATTTCTTCCATTGCAACTCTAGGGTGTTCAAAAGGGGCATGCGGATGCATCGCAAGATACAGTCAGAGTGCGGCATGGACATGATGCGGCACAAGACTGGCAATACCTTGCCAGTGATGGTCAACAGCCGACAGATGGGCAACAAAAGGGTTCTAGTGTTGCACACCAACAATAACTTCGACCAGCAGAGGACCAACTGGGTGATGCACCAGTACCATCTTGGGGACCTGGAGCAAGAGAAGGAGCTCGAACTAGTCATCTGCAAGATTTTCTACCAGACAAACACTAGGGCCAGGACTAAAAAGATTATAAGTTAGTTTGGTATTGGTACTTGTACTACCTGGTCGTCTGCAAGTTGGTATTGTTGTTAAGGATCTTTCGGTATGAACTTGGCATTTGCTTCCAACCATCATGTCAAGGGCTGACGTGGATATAAAGCTGAATCATTTGTTTTGAAACGAATTTTCAGGCACCTGATTTTTATTTGATGGGTAGCATAAGCACCTGCCGTTTGAATTCCTAGTTCTCCAATTTTTTTACATCTTTAAAGTACGCACGAGATCCATCCGGTTTCACAGGCTGATAGTTGGACGCGGCATGTCGACTGACATATGGCATGGCAAGTTGAGCTGCAAATTGTTAAAAGAGAGGAGCGATGGATTTGGGCCTTCCAGAACAGTTATGTCTCGCGACCTCGATCGTGTGAAGTGCCTCCCATGGACTAATAATGGCTTAGTCAGTTATTATTCATTGAAATATGTAAAATATTCCATAATCAAAAGAAATATGTAAAATGCAATGAATTTAGTCCGTTTTCACTGAAAATCATCCGAGTTGCATGAAATTCGTCCGTGGAACCACAAGATGATTGTCCATACATAGCCTAACCATACGGAACCAACAGGTCCATGGCCCTACGCAAGCAAGTGCATGCATTTATTATCAAGATGGAAAAATAATGCTGACGTCTGAGACGGTGAAACCCATGAATTTTTCAACATAGTCAATAAAACAAGAGAATTCTGCAAGTACAAACTGATAACTGGGATCCAGCAGGTATATTGTTTCTTCAGGTTGAGCAAGTTTCAACTGGGCTGCACTGCCCAGGCTTGGTTTTGTTTTTACAGTCCCAACCCATGACGACAATGGGGCACAAAGATCCAGCAGGTATCGACTGGCCTCTGGCCCGCTAGCCTTAGTTATATTTTCTCTTAGAACATCCGCACGCAGTTTTTTTAGTGAAGAAAACACGCAGCACAGTTCTATTTTCCTCTAAAAACACCATGTCCTACTTCCATTTTCTAATCTCTACCTAGAGTTTTACTAGTTCATATACATGTGTTATTACATTAAAAATACGTAAAGTTCCCTTTTCGTCTTTACATCCTTATTTTTTCCCTCCCAGCTCTGATTTTTTACCACTAGTTTTCCCTAAAGCCAACTCAATTGTCACACGTCTTATTAGCTGACAAAAATAAAATAATATTTTATTTGGTAAATCAATAAGTTCTTAAAAATAAATGTTATCATTTCTGGATTAAAATACTTCAGACTCCACTGAAATATGCAAAATTAGGTTAAATTTTTTGACCGTGGTCCTGGGCAGAAAATGGGCTGTAATAAATTACTTAAGAATTAGCAAATGGGCTGCAAATTATTTAAAAAATAGCAAATGGGCTCTATGTTGTCTACCATAGATTTGGAGGCTAACTTGCGGGCCTACTAAGTTCATGCGTACACAAGGTTTCTCAAAAAAAGAAACTTAGTCAACAATCGACTCTACCAGTGTCTCACCGTTAGATGTCAATCCAACGGCAATCGTGCTTCTTGAGTCTCTGATCTTCCTGCTCCAGCCGCCCAAAATAGCGCTGGCGGAACCGCCTGCTCCCGCCTCCTGTGGCCGGCTATGCTTCCGGGAAGGCCTCAGGGCCCCACCCTACTCGCATCCCTGGCCTGTCCATCCCTCTACTCACCCACACCTCATGTTATTCTCCGGCGACAGCAGCCTCACACTGCAGCCGAATCAGTAAACCCTCGTACCCACTCTGCGTGGGAAACAACTGCCGAGTCTTCCTCGGCTCCGGATCCTTCCCTTACTTGGCCTCGTCGTCGTCCACCGCCTTGGTGCTCTCGGCGCAGTGTGGTCAACGTGGTCAACGAAAGACATCCATCGGAAGAGGACTGTACGTGGAGAGGCTGACAGCTAGGTCCACGGCCGCACGCAAGGAAGTGATTACTTTTTTTGTGAGTAGGAAGTGCCTCCTTATTACACACAAAATAATAATTCCTCCACCTAACAGTGGGGACCCACCGGAAGGGCCTCTGTATTTCGCAAAAAAACCGTTCCCTCCGCTGACAGCTCGGACCCACCAGCTATATCTTCGCATGCAAGGAAGTGTCTCCTTATTACGCACCAAAAATGAATACACCCCTACTAGGTGGGACCCACCATATTTGGAGGCTGACTTGTGGGCATATTAAGTTGACGCGGACACATGGCTTTGTCAACTTAGTCAATTAAACAATTCTAGCTGCGGTGACCGTGTGATGTTCATCCAATGGCCGTCGTGCTTCTTCAACCTCTGGTCTTCTTTCTCCAGCCGCCCAAACCAGCGCCGGCCGTGCAGCCTGCTCCTGCCTCCCGTGGACGGCTGTGCTGCCGCGCAGGCCTCACCGCCCCACCCTACTCCCATCGATGGCATGGCCATCCCTGTACTCACTCAGACCTCCTGGTATTCTCCGGTGACGACAGCCTCACACTGTAGCCGAACCAGTAAACCCTCGTACTCCCCTCTGCATGGGAAACAACTTCTGAGTCTTCCCCGGCTGTGGGTCATTCCCTTCCTAGGCCTCACCATCGTCCACCGCCTTAATGCTCTCGGCAAGGCGTGGTCAACTTGGTCAAGGAACAACTTCCATCGAAAGAGGACTGTACGTGGAGAGGCTGACGGCTAGGTCCACGGGGGCAGCAAGGAAGTGCCTCCTTATTACGCGCAAAATAATTATTCCTCCACCTGACAGCAGGGACCCACTGGAAGGGCCTCTCTATTTTGCAAAAAAATGTTTCCCCCCTGACAGCTGGGACCCACCAGCTACATCTTCACACGAAAGGAAGTGTGCCCATATTATGGGAAAAAATATGATTCTTCTCCCTGATAGCTGGGACCCACCAGTTATATCTTCACACGCAAGGAAGTGCCTCTTTATCCTCCCTTATAGCTGGAACCCACCCGGTCAAATCATATGTAGGGTTGTCTGTCTGGTCGCGAACGTGTACGTACATACTGGTTGATTGCTCTCTTTGCAAAGATGACCCGTGGCCGAGCAAGCAACGACACGTGTAGTAGTAGAGCCCCCGACGTAGCACTTCAGGCAGTCCCTTCTAAACTGTGTACACGTAGGTACAACCACATGCAAAAAATACGGCCACGTACGTACATATGGGCGGGGTCTCGAACGCGTACTCGCACATACAGACGGCAGCAACGACGCCCTATTCATCCGGAGCCAACCGACTGGGTCGAAACAGAGGAAACAACATTCTGTTCATTGGGAGGCAACCGACTGGGTCAGAATGCGTCCTGTTCAACGGGAGCCAACCGGCTTGGATAGAATAGATGAAACGGGGTCTGGCGTGCCGCAGAATGGAGGAAATGGCCTTCTATTCGATCTCCTATGGTCGAAATAGGGTCATGTTGATCAGGAGGGATGTGGCGTACCACAAAACGGAGGAAACAAACTTTTGTTGGAGCGCCTACGCGGGATCCTGTTCATCGGGAGGGGTGTGGCTTACCGCAAAACGGGACTCCACAGGCTACTGATCATCCACCGTCTATTGCTTTGCTCCAGCCTCCATGGGCTACTCTTCATCCACCGTCGACTTCATCCAGCCTCCATCTGCTAATGTTCATACACCGCGTCTTCCTCCTGCCTCCACCAGCTACTGTTCATCCAGCCTCCACCGGCTACTGTTCAACCAGCCCTCCACAGGGTCCTGTTCATCCACCCTGCAACCAGCTCGTGTGTGGCGGCCACCTCGGGGTCCTGTTCATCCAGCGGCAATGGACTACTACCACGGGGTCCTGTTCATCCAACCCCCACCGGGAACTATTCATCCAACCCCCAACAACGGTCACTGTTCATCAAGAGGCAGGTTCGGTCGGCTTCAGTTAGCAGCAGCAGCGAAGGAGTCACTCAGGTTCAGTCAGCAGCGAAGGAATCTTTCGGGTTCAGTTAACAGCCAAGGGATCGATCGCTCGGGTTCAGTTAGCCAACGCCTCACACACACACATGCGTACACGAGAGAAACGCGCAAACTACAGTGCACCGCTAGGCCCCGACCAGCCATCGTAATTGGAAACTCCCCGATATTTCCTCGCCCTCACTTCTACCACAACTTTTTCTGTCATGGACGGCCCAAAGAATGTCATACAGGTGCGTCCCCAGCCCACCCAGGATGAAAATCCCATTTTATGTCATGATTTTTTTGTCATAGAAGTAGGAGCCCACAACATCTATGATGATACGTGTTTTTGTCAGAATTATCGTCCTAGAAGTGTCATAACCATGACAAAAAAAATCGTTCGGGCCAAAATCTCACGGATGAGTCTTTTTTTCGTAGTGCAAATCCCGACATGCGAAATCCCCATTCTAACCCTGAGTCGAAAGGGCCACTAGTTCAAATCTGTGGGGGTACTTTTGTAACACACTCTACATTTTGGACCAAGCACGTCCCTAAGTCATGGTTCCCCCCTCCCATCAGCTCCTTTTCACCATTCAAAAAACCAGACCGCCATAATCTCTCTGATCCAGCTGCGAAACACCACCCTCCTCCATCCTCCACCCCACTGCTGCCCAGCCAGAGCCTCTTCCCCGACGACGTCGTCCATCGCAATAGCTCAACGTCCCTCATCCACCGCCTCGGATGAGGATGCGTCGTCGATCTCGTCATCCCGCCGGTTCATTCGCCCCGTCCTCCACCTCCAAGGAGATACTTTGACGATCGCCTCGTCTATCGTGGCTGCTCCATTGATGTCTACTATGCAACCTTCTTCTTGTAGACTCGTGTTGGGCCTCCAAGCGCAGAGTTTTGTAGGACAGTAGCAAATTTCCCTCAAGTGGATGACCTAAGGTTTATCAATCCGTGGGAGGCGTAGGATGAAGATGGTCTCTCTAAAACAACCCTGCAACCAAATAACAAAGAGTCTCTTGTGTCCCCAGCACACCCAATACAATGGTAAATTGTATAGGTGCACTAGTTCGGCGAAGAGATGGTGATACAAGTGTAATATGGATGGTAGATATAGGTTTTTGTAATCTGAAAATTTAAAAACAGCAAGGTAGCAAGTGGTAAAAGTGAGCGAAAACGGTATTGCAATGCTTGAAACCAAGGCCTAGGTTTCATACTTTCACTAGTGCAAGTTCTCTCAACAATGATAACATAATTAGACTGTATAACAACCCCTCAACGTGCAACAAAGAGTCACTCCAAAGTCACTAATAGCGGAGAACAAACGAAGATATTACTGTAGGGTACGAAACCACCTCAAAGTTATTTTTTCTGATCAATCTATTGGGCTATTCCTATAAGTGTCACAAACAGCCCTAGAGTTTGCACTAAAATAACACCTTAAGATACACATCAACCAAAACCCTAATGTCACCTAGATACTCCAATGTCACCACAAGTATCCACGGGTTTGATTATATGATATGCATCACACAATCTCAGATTCATCTATTCAAACCAACACAAAGAGCTTCAAAGAGTGCCCCAAAGTTTCCTACCGGAGAGTCAAGACGAAAACGTGTGCCAACCCCTATGCGTAAGTTCATAAGGTCACATAACCCGCAAGTTGATCACCAAAACATACATCAAGTAGATCACGTGAATATCCCATTGTCACCACAGATAAGCACATGCAAGACATACATCAAGTGTTCTCTAATCCTTAAAGACTCAATCCGATAAGATAACTTCAAAGGGAAAACTCAATCCATTACAAGAAGGTAGAGAGGGAGAACACCAATGATTCAACTATAATAGCAAAGCTCGCGGTACATCAAGATCGTGCCAAATCAAGAACACGAGAGAGAGAGAGAGAGAGAGAGAGAGAGAGAGAGAGAGATCAAACACATAGCTACTGGTACATACCCTCAGCCCCGAGGGTGAACTACTCCCTCCTCGTCATGGAGAGCATCGGGATGATGAAGTTGGCCACCAGTGATGATTTTCCCCTTCGGTAGGGTGCTGGAACAGGGTCTCGATTGGTTTTTGGTGGCTATAGAGGCTTGCGGCGGCAAAACTCCCGATCTAGGTTTATTTTTGGGGGTTTCTATATTTATAAGAATTTTTGGCGTCGAGAACAAATCAGGGGGTCCAAGAGACAACGACAAGGATGGGGGGCGCGCCCTCCACCCTTGTTGTGGCCTCGGGACTCTTCTCTAATGTCTTTTCGTTCCAGTATTTTTTTTTATTTCCAAAAATATTCTCCGTAAATTTTCAGGTCAATTAGACTCCGTTTGGTATTCCTTTTCTGCGAAACTCAAAAACAAGGAAAAAACAGAAACTGACACTGGGCTCTAGGTTAATAGGTTAGTCCCAAAAATCATATAAAATAGCATATAAATGCATATAAAACGTCCAAGATAGATAATATAATAGCATGGAACAATCAAAAATTATAGATACGTTGGAGATGTACCATCCATCCCCATAGAGCCGCCTTAACCTGCTCCACCGAAATCGCAACATCCTCATTGACTCCTCGGATGAAGCCGAGGCCTACTCGGAGCCACCAAAGAGGTTGTACACTCATCTCATCACACCTTCTCCTTAACTCGACCTCCCGGCGCCGTCGGTGCTTGATCCCACTCCCCCATGGCGTGGCTACCTCCACGTCGGCACCACCAGCGACATCTCCATGGTAGCTCTCCCCTAGTGCGAGGCTCCCTCATCGACGGCGGCCATACCAACCGGAGCTATTGCTCGTGTGATGGCCCTCGCTCGCTCGCGCTGCTTCTGCTGCTGCTCCGACTCTCGCTAGCTCGCGCTGCTGCTCTACACTTGCTCTCGCTTATGCTCCTGCTCTGCTCTTGCTCTCGCTTGTGCTGCTGATGCTAGTACACGGGCCGTTGTAGCTACACGAGTTGCTTCTCTAGCTCTAGTTTGCGCCGTTACTCGAGGCGCTGCTACTCCGGCTGCTATCTGCAGTGTGTTCCCTGTCGATCGCCTGCTGATTTAGATAACTGTTTCTCTACTAGTAGTGCTCAAGCTGCCTAAACTACATGTGAAGTGCTTCTCTGCTACTAGTGCATTCAGTTTCGACGGTAACATTAAGATTCCACAGTAAATTCCAGTTTTGATAGTTAAGTTCAGAGTCAACAGTTTCTACCTCATCTGTTGGAGTCAGGTTTTTTTGGTGATGTAAATTTTAAATCTACCACTTTCTAATGTATTTTACATCATCTATTGGAGATGCTGTTAGAATCCCCACTTGATATTAATGATGCATGTCTTGTACTTCTTCAGCCACAACGTCTTACAGCTCGTCGGAGCAACTCCAACGACAGAACCATCCATCACAACAGAGCAGTACCCTGGACGCCATCTACAGACGCCTCAGATATTCTTCCATGCCTCCGACAACCACCTTTGCCGCAACTTCTTCAGAAACCAACCCAATGATGCTGACGTCGACACGGCTACACCAAAGAGGTTGTACACTTGTCACATCACTTATTACTCTACATTCATGTCGATCCATTAGGGCTATTTTGGTTCAAAGGAAAAAGTGAAGGAAAAAACATAGCAATAGGAAATTTTCCTATAGTACTCTACTATTCAGTTATTCATGCATTTCGTTGAAAGGAATGGAGCAAAACATCCCCCTGTACCTACTTTTCAAAATCCCATGCATCAAAACAAGACTAAGTGCATTAGTGGCACAATAACATTCTAAATGTACACATACTCAAATGGTTTCACTTTAATTTGGCCATGTTTCTTTGCATTCCTCTGCTCTTCCAATTCCTGTGAACCAAACACTCAATTTGACAGCTATCTTGTGTTTACAAATGCTCTGTTTCCCACGCGCATTCTGAAAGTGCAACTATCCCTGGGTGGTTTTGGTAATTCCTAACAACATATAGCTCACTGAGCTAATGCTATTCCAAGATAAATATTTTAGGAAAGCTCAATGTTTGGCATGGCATGGATTAGAAAGTGGACCCTTCAAAATGCTAAGGACAAAGGATTGGCTCAAGCTCAAAGCACCAGACTCTACATTTTCTATTTTAGTGATCCAATATCACATTGATCTATAGGAAAAGCCAATACTATTAAGAAGGGATGAGGTGTTGCTTAATGAGGATCTTGCTCAAAATGCTTAGTGATATGCTCCAAAACCCTCCACTACTTTCTCATATCCACATATGTCCTAAACCAAAAAGTCCAACTCGGCCCCACCAATTCTTTCCATCCGGAGCCACCGAGTTCAATTGACATAGCCACTGCCAAAAACCCTAATCAATTCGGTCTTACCGATAGGGATCTCGGTATCACCGAGATGGGATTGCAAACTCTCTGTTTCCCTTCGTAACGTTTCGGTCAAACCGAGATGAGCGATTGGTCCCACCGAGATTGCAATGCAAACTCTCTGTTTCCCCTTCGTAACGTTTCGGTCCAACCGAGATGAGCGAATCGGTCCCACCGAGTTTGCCTGACCAAATCTCTGTTGGGCTATTACCAAAATCGGTCTCACCGAGTTTGTGTAATCGGTCTCACCGAGATTACGTTATGCCCTAACCCTAATGACATCGGTCCCACCGAGTTGACATGTCAGTCCCACCGAGAATCCTAACGTTCACATTTTGAACTAAATCGGTCCGATCGAGTTCAATGATTTGGTCCCACCGAGTTTGGTGATTTGTGTATAACGGTTAGATTTTGTGTGGAGGCTATATATACCCCTCCACTCACTCTTCATTCGTGGAGAGAGCCATCAGAACATGCCTACACTTCCAATACATATTTTCTGAGAAAGAACCACCTACACTTGTGTTGAGGTCAAGATATTCCATTCCAACCACATAAATCTTGATCTCTAGCCTTCCCCAAGTTGCTTTCCACTCAAATCTTCTTTCTACCAAATCCAATCCTATGAGAGAGAGTTGAGTGTTGGGGAGACTATCATTTGAAGCACAAGAGCAAGGAGTTCATCATCAACACACCATTTGTTACTTCTTGGAGAGTGGTGTCTCCTAGATTGGCTAGGTGTCACTTGGGAGCCTCCGACAAGATTGTGGAGTTGAACCAAGGAGTTTTTAAGGGCAAGGAGATCACCTACTTCGCGAAGATCTACCCTAGTGAGGCAAGTCCTTCATGGGCGACGGCCATGGTGGGATAGACAAGGTTGCTACTTCGTGGACCCTTCGTGGGTGGAGCCCTCCATGGACTCGCGCAACCGTTACCCTTCGTGGGTTGAAGTCTCCATCAACGTGGATGTACGAGAGCACCACCTACCGGAACCACGGATAAAAAATCTCGGTGTCAACATTGCGTTTGCTCCCTCAAACTCATCCCTTTACCTTCATATGCAATTGTTTTACATTCCGCTACTGTACTCTTAGAATTGCATGTGTAGGTTGATTGCTTGACTTGTGCTAAGTTGCTAAAATCTGCCAAGAACTAAAATTGGGAAAAGGCTAGATTTTTATTTGGTCAAGTAGTCTAATCACCCCCCTCTAGACATACTTCCGATCCTACACATTCCTATCCTATTTCGTTGTTTTTCCTATCCCCGCATTTTTGGAATCTTGCAAGCCAAAGGAGCCCTTATAGAACTACTTCAGTTACAAATAGGTGTGGAAGAAAACTTTGTGTGGTTTGTCCTGCTCCTGCTGCGACGTCGTCCACCTCACCTGAGTTGCTCCATGGATAGAAGCGTCCACCATACCAGACATCATGACTCCTGGCCGTCTTTGTTGCCTCAGATCTCCTTCCCAGCCACCAACACCCACCACAACTCCATCACCATCATCGACTCAGCAGATGAACCTGTGGAGTACACGGGTTTGCAAGAGAGGTCGCACTCTTTTTGTTTCTACTTATGTTATGAATTTCTTAATATTATCTGCTACTTTATCATCCTGTTCACCTCTTAGGCTCTAAGTCAGGTCCAAATTAATGTTCAAACTTGAGTTTTAAAATTCTTGTGGGGCACATATCAAGGCAACAATGAATAGTTTCTCTATCTATTATCTGGTTCACCTAGGGTATGCCTATGTTGTTCATCTTGGGTGGGAAACAAACAGTAAAGCAATCATCCTCTGTCTTTCTATTAAATTAAAGATATCATCAGCCTGCTATCATTATTTTTGGATCTATCCATTGGTTGTTACCATCACTCTAGATTTCTGCATGCTCTCCTTACATAGTCTCACTATATTTTTTTCATATGCATGTCAGATATTGTAAACAGTCATGTTGAACATGTGGATAAAAAGAGAAGAGTTTCGCGCGGTAATACAATGTCATGCAGACATCGCTACATGGTGGGTGCAATGGCAAACCCTCCCCTCCTCCAGATTATAATCCAAAAGAAGATATATGTTCGAAGGTGGATCCAGATGGAGCTGACCACTCCTATTTACCCCTCGAGGTGTTTTCTCGAACTTGTCATGATAATGTTGGTCATATCATGCATATGTTGCCTTGCAGTGCTTACTTTCGACATCATATATGTCATCTGCTTGGTTTAGACATGTTTTGTAATGCCACATGTTTAGTTTCTATATCATATGTGAATTATGCAATCTCAGCTTTTTTTAGCCAGCCATAATATATGTGAAATATGCAATGCCATCCTGTTTAGCCAGGCATCATATATTTGAATTATATCTTGACATTCCTTTTTTTCATTACATTTCCATTCATCGACAATGTTTGTACATTCAACTACTCTTCCTGTGAATCAGCCATTTGAGTGGGTGATGAAAAAAAATTGGAGTGAAAACAAGGTCTTCAGAGCAGACAGTGCTACCTGTCGAAGCAGATCTCTTGCTGGGTCCAAGTAGCTTCTCAGAGATGGATTCAGAGACATATGACCAGTCCTATTCACCCACCGAGGTGTATGCTCTAACTTGGCACAGTTATACTGCTCATATCATGCATATGGTGTCTTGCATTGCATAGTTTAGACATCATATACACAATATTCAACACCATCTTCTTAGTTCAGACATCATATATGCGAATGCCATCTGCTTAGTATATAAATCACATATGTCAACTATATCATGCCATCCTGATTAGTTAGATAACATGTATGTGAGTTATGTCATGCGAACCTGTTTTCTAAAGACATCATATAGTTATCTCATGCTACCATGTTTAGTTAATCATCATATATTTGAATTATGTCATGCTATGCTATCCAGTTTAGATAGACATCATATATGTGAAATTATGTCATGCTATCCTTTTTAGTTAAACAATATATATGTTAACTATTTCATGTCCTCTTTTTTCCACACTATCTATTGCATCTGTCTCTCATACAAGGTCTGTACATTCAACTACTTTTCTTGTTTATCAGCCATTTGAATTGGAGGGGTGATGGTAGTATCTAGCGGAGTAAAAACACGGTCTTCAAATAAAAAAGTGCTACCTCTTGGTGGAGATAGCACCCCGGTTGTACATGCACAAGAACCAGCCCTATCACACATAACCCAGACTCTCGCAGATTGTACCCCTACTCCGATGGACACAAAACTAGCTTCACCCAATCTAACCCCAACCCCAACAGATAGTAACCCAGTTCTAGTTGACACAACACCATCTCGACCATAGAGCTCCCAAACAAGAGAAGTTAGTAAGGCAGCTCCAGTGCCCAAAGCGCCAGGACTACCATAGCGAACCCTAACTCCACCAGTTAGTACACCTATTCCCGTGGACGAAGCACAACTAGTTATTCCTAGTTTAGCATCTATCGCATTTGATGTTGTTAAATCCTATGTGCGTATCTTCCCATCATGGAAATATTATATTGAAGATGAAGGGAAAAGCCAGTTGTGGGTGTTCGTCCAGGAGTTATGTGTAAGTAATGTTATTCATGGCAATTACTTTGTTGTGTCCCATACTTTATACATCCATGCTGGTTATAATACAACAAATGTTCCCATTTTTCTCTATAGAGAGGGACTGGTTTGGAAACTCAGAATGGCATAACATGTGCTAATACCTCTGCTATCTTCAAGAATGCTTTGTGGCAGTATCGGAATTACCTGAAGAAAACGTACTTCACCGGCACGGAAACTCATCAAATTCCCTTACTTTCTCCTAAGACACATTTACGGGATGATGACTGGGAACGCCTTGTTTTGTAATGGCCCAAAACCAAGAATGTGGCAAGGTCTATGATATCATTTTTTTATTTTGAAGTACTATATGCCTGCATCTTATTGTACTATGTTTGTATAGAACAGGTGCTTAAACTTGAAGAACAACTATTCTCATTTAAGATTCCATTGCTATGGTGCATACTGCTTTGCTCTTGTATCACTGTATTTACTCATACAAACTTATTTTCAAATTGAAGGATCCAATCGAAACTCCAATGGCACAGTGATACGTCCATTTTGGATCATGTTTTCTTACTGTTATTTATGATGTTTTTATCCATAATAAGGTTTTTTGAGTAATTCTAACGCCTTTTCTCTCATAATTTTCAAGGTACACACCAAGAGGGAGAATTCCGGCAGTTGGAAATCTGGACCTAGAAAAGCTACGTCAGGCCACCTATTCTGCACAACTCCAAACAAGCTGAAACCTCATGAGGATTTTTTATGGAATATTTAAGAATTATTGGGGCAAATAACTACCAGAGGGGGCCCATCAGGTGGGCACAACCCACCTGGGCGCGCTAGGGAGCCCAGGCGCGCCCTGGTGGGTTGTGCTCACCCAGGCCCACCTCCGGTGCCCATATTCTGGTATATAAGTCCTTTTGACCTAGAAAAAATAAGGAGAGGACTTTCGGGACGAAGCGCTGCCGCCTCGAGGTGGAACTTGGGCAGGAGCACTTTTGCCCTCCGGCGGAGTGATTCTGCCGGGGGAACTTCCCTCCCGGAGGGGGAAATCATCGTCCTCATCATCACCAACAACTCTCCCATCTTAGGGATGGCAATCTCCATCAACATCTTCAAAAGCACCATCTCATCTCGAACCCTAGTTCATCTCTTGTGTTCAATCTTGTTACCGGAACTATAGATTGGTGCTTGTGGGTGACTGGTAGTGTTGATTACATCTTGTAGTTGATTACTATATGGTTTATTTGGTGGAAGATTATATGTTCAGATCCATTATGCTATTTAATAATCCTCTGATCATGAACATGTTTATCATTTGTGAGTAGTTACTTTTGTTCTTGAGGTCACGGGAGAAATCATGTTGCAAGTAATCATGTGAACTTGATATGTGTTCGATATTTTGATAGTATGTATGTAGTGATTCCCTTAGTGGTGTCATGTGAACGTCGACTACATGACAGTTCACCATATTTGGGCCTAAGGAATTGCATTGTGGAGTAGCAATTAGATGATGGGTTGCGAGAGTGACAGAAGCTTAAACCCCAGTTTATGCGCTATTCCGTAAGGGACCGACTGGATCCAAAAGTTTAATGCTATGGTTAGAATTTATTCTTAATACTTTTCTCGTAGTTGCGGATGCTTGCAGGAGGGTTAATCATAAGTAGGAGGTTTTTTCAGGTAAGAACAACACCTAAGCACCGGTCCACCCACATATCAAATTATCAAAGTAGCGAACACAAATCGAACCAACATGATGAAAGTGTCTAGATGAAAATCCCGTGTACCCTCAAGAACGCTTTGCTTATCATAAGAGAACGTTTTCGCCTGTCCTTTGCCTCAAAAGGAGTGGGCTACCTAGCTGCACTTTTGTTACTACTATTGTTACTTGCTCGTTACAAATTATCTTGCTATCAAACTACTCCGCTACTCACAATTTCAGCACTTGTAGACATTACCTTACTGAAAACTACTTGTCATTTCCTTCTGCTCCTCGTTGGGTTCGACACTCTTACTTATCGAAAAGAGCTAAAACTGATCCCCTATACATGTGGGTCATCAAGGCTATTTTCTGGCGCCGTCGCCGGGGAGTGAAGCGCCTTTGTTAAGTGGAAATTGGTAAGGAAACATTTATATAGTGTGCTAAAATTTATTGTCACTTGTTACTATGGAAAACAATCCTTTAAGGGGTTTGTTCGGTGTATCTTCACCTCGTCCGGAACCACAATTAGCTACCGCTCAACCTACTACACCTACTGAAAATATTGAATATGAAATTCCTTCGGGTATGATAGAACAACTGCTAGCTAATCCTTATGCAGGAGATGGAACCGAACATCCTGATATGCACTTGATACATGTGGAACAAATTTGTGGATTTTTTAAGCTTGCAGGTTTACCCGGAGATGAAGTGATGAAAAGGGTTTTCCCTTTATCTTTGAAGGGAAAAGCATTAGCATGGTATAGGCTATGCGATGATATTGGATCTTGGAATTGGAATCGTTTGAAATTGGAGTTCCACCAAAAAAAATTATCCTATGCATCTAGTTCATCGTGATCGGAATTATGTATATAATTTTTGGCCTCGCGAAGGAGAAAGTATCGCTCTAGCTTGGGGAGGCTTAAGTCAATGTTATATTCATTCCCCAATCATGAGCTCTCAAGGGAAATTATTATCCAGAACTTTTATGCTCGGCTTTCTCGTAATGATCAAACCATGGTTGATACTTCTTGTGCTGGTTCTTTCATGAAGAAGACTATTGAATTCTGGTGGGATCTTTTGGAAAGAATTAAACGCAAGTCTGAAGATTGGGAACTCGACGAAGGTAAAGAGTCAGGTATTAATCTTAAGTATGATTGTGTTAAATCTTTTATGGATACCGAAGCTTTTCAAAAGGTTAGCACTAAATATGGACCTCTGAGATAGTAGCCTCCTTTTGTGAATCATTGCTACTCATGTTGAACTCCCTAAAGAGAAGTGGTTTAAATATCACCCAGCTATTAAAGAAGAAATTAAACAACCGGTACCAGTTTAAAGAAGAAACTATACTTTATAATGTTGATCCAATTGTTCCTTCTGCTTATATAGAGAAACCACCTTTCCCTCTTAGGATAAAGGAACATGTTAAAGTTTCAACTGTGGTTAACAAAAGCTATATTAGAACACCTAAGCTGAAGAACAAATTAAAGTAGAACCTATCATAGCTATGGTTAAAGATCTCTTGGAAGAAGATATTGGTGGGCATGTTATTTACTTCTGTGAAGAAGCTGCTAGAATTGCCAAACCTGATAAAAAGATAAGCATAGACCTGTTGTTGGAATGTCTGTCATCTCAGTTAAAATAGGAGATCACTATTATCATGGTTTATGTGACATAGGTGCTAGTGTGAGTGTTATTCCTTACACCTTATATCAAGAAATTATGAAAGACATAGCACCCGCAGAGATAGAAGACATAGATGTTACTATTAACTCTTGCTAATAGAGACACTATTTCACCAATTGGGATTGTTAGAGATGTTGAAGTCTTGTGTGGGGAAATAAAATACCCTACTGATTTTCCTGTTCTTGGTTCCCCACAAGATGACTTTTGTCCCATTATCTTTGGTAGACCTTTCTTGAACACTATTAATGCTAAGATAGATTGTGAGAAACAAACTGTTGGTGTCAATTTTGGTGATGAGTCTCATGAGTTTAATTTTTCCAAGTTTAGTAGAAAGCTTCAAGAAAAAGAATTGCCTAGTAAGGATGAATTAATTGGTCTTGCTTCTATTGTTGTACCACCTACTGATCCTGTAGAATGATATTTGCTAGACCATGAAAATGATTACCATATTCATGAAAGAAATGAAATGGATAAAAATTTCTTTGAACAACGTCCTCTACTTAAACACAAAAATTCTGCACTAAGTAGAGATACTACTTGTGCATCCAAAAACCCGTAAACCCAAATCTTATTTTCAAGTGTCCACCATACCTACCTAGGGATTGAGAAAGATCCATCAAGTAAATTGTCATTGGTGCAAAAAGGCAATAAAAATGCTTCTAAAAGTGTGAGATCATTTAGTGTAAGAGAAAATAGAGAGTTGTACGAACTTGGATGGCAAAGAATAAAAGCGACCGACTGCATAATAAAGGTTGTCATTTTAAGGGGCAATACAACGTGACATTCTTTTGCACTAAGGTATTGAGCATACAAACAAATAAGCGCATGGCAACCTCTGCTTCCCTCTGCGAAGGGCTTATCTTTTAATTTTATGTATTTACTTTTTTGCAAAGAGTCAAAGTTTTCCTTCTATTCCTTTTTATATTTCTCCTTTGGCAAGCATCATGTGGTGAGGAAAGATCTAGGCACATATGTCCAGTTGAATATAGATAGCATGAGTTATTAATGTTGACATCACCCTTGAGGTGAGTACGTTGGGAGGCGAAACTATAAGCCCCTATCTTTCTATGTGTCTGGTTGAAATGTTTTTCTCATGGGTACGAGGTGAGTGTTACCAATCATAGAAGACTATATGATGGTTGAGTATGTGGACTTGCCTAAAGGCTCTGATATGTGACCCTCCTGAAAAGATGATGAATTGTAGTTGCAAAGTTTGTTGGTTTCTAATAGAGTTTTTGCTTTATACTTCGATTGTGTGATGAACTGTTACTTATTCATGAAAAGTATATGATAAAAGTTATATGATAAAAGTCCTATGTTTAATTTTGTTGATGTTATAATAATCAACATGATGCTTCTATGTCTGTACTTCCTTTTTATCGACACCTGTCTCTCAAAGCATGTGGGCATGTTTTTCGATTTCGGTTTTCGCTTGAGGACATGCGAGGTCTAAGCTTGGGGGAGTTGATACGTCCATTTTGCATCATGTTTTCTTACTGTTATTTATGATGTTTTTATCCATAATAATGCTTTTTGGAGTAATCTAACGCATTTCCTCATAATTTGCAAGGTACACACCAAGAGGGAGAATTCCGGTAACTGGAAATCTGGACCTGGAAAAGCTACGTCAGGCCACCTATTCTGCACAACTCCAAACAAACTGAAGCTTCACGAGGATTTTTTATGGAAAATTTAAGAATTATTGGAGCAAATAACTACCAGAGGGGTCCCACCAGGTGGGCACAACCCACCTGGGCGCACCAGGGAGCCCAGGCGCGCCCTGGTGGGTTGTGCTCACCCAGGCCTAGGGCTGGACGAAAAGCTCGTTACTCGCGCGCTTAACGAGCACTCGGAAGCTCCTCTCGTTAAGGCTCGTGCTCGTTAGTTAGTGAGCCGAGCTGAACAACAATTTTAGCTCGTTAATATAAACGAGCTTAACGAGCTAGCTCGCGAGTATCACGAGTAGCTCATTTGGCTCGTTTATTTGTACATCACTAATTTTTAGTTTTATTACTAGATGAAAAATGCCTAGTGCTCAGCCCGGCCCACAGGCCACAGCCCACTCCCACCTCCTCGGATCCCCATCGTGGCCTACTTACCAGTTACGATTTACGAAGAGACCAGAGGAGGAGCCGAGGAGACTACAGAATACAGTCAGACTACAGAGAGATGGGAAAGGGAGAAAAGCAGCTGGGCGGTGGCTAGGTTTAGGTCTTTGACCACGGCGTGGTGGCGCGACTCTGCTTCCTTCTCTTCTCCGGCGGCTACCGGCGACCACTTTAGCCCGCCTCCGCCATCTCCATCCGCGTCCCCATGGAACGGCGCGAGCGACCACCGGCTGCAGGCGGCACTCCAAGCATGGAGTCTAAGGTCCGGAAGAAGGTGGTGCGGAAGAGACTTCGGCCTCCGATTCAGCATCACGGGAGTCTCCTTCGACGGCAGCAAAGCTTTCTCGTCCTCGGCAGCAAGCGCAAGGAGAAAGGCGCCCAAGAGCAGAGGAGGCGACATCACCTACATGCTCTGACGCTGATGCCGTCGGTGGTGGATTAGGACCGGTGAGATTGTTTATCTCACACTCTTATTTTTGTTTTCTATAACATTCCAGCTCATATTAGCATATACTTTGAATTTTTTATGCCCTAGTTAGTACTTGTGAATCTGCTGAAACACCAGTGTAGACTGTTGTTAATTGATTGTATAAATACATGTGTACTTAGGTGAAATACTTCATCACACACACACACTGACACATGCACCAGATTAAGATTAGCTAGTCTGCTGAAATACCTATGCTGAAGTACCATTGATGAATGATTGTGGGAATCTTACAATTTCATTTCCTAAATTTTGTACAGGTTCTAAGTTCTGACTTCTATTTTATATGGTAAAAATTACTAAGATGCAAAACGATTCTAGTAAGTAAATGTCCTGACTTCTATTTTCTACACGTTATTAGTATCACTTACTACTTAATGCACCGGGAAGATGTGTTTCTGTTCATTGATACAATTTTGCACATTGTAATTAATTATGTAGTGATACTTACTAATTTTGCACATTGCAATTAATTATGCAGCGATACTTACTAATTTTGCACATTGCAACTAATTACGTAGCGATACTTACTAATTTTGCACATTGCAATTAATATTTGGCTTGTAAAAATCTGAACCATGCAATTTAATTTTCCACAGGAAGACAGCAGCGATGAAGATGAATGGGTAGAGGTTCATGAAGGTTATGAGGAGGTTGATGAGGTAGAGGCATATGATATGGATGATGATATGTCAGAGCCTTCTCTTGGATCAGGAGACAATGGAAATGACACAGAAGTTGTGGTTAATGGCAAAGAGAAGGCAAAGAAAGGAGGGAAAAGGAAAAAGGCAGGAGTGGATGAAGCTAAGGTGAAGGTAAAGAAAACAAGACTTAAACATGCAGAATGTTGGCAGCATTTCAAGGAGGTCAAAGCTGTAAGCAAGAGGACGCCAGGGGCGGTTGTCACGAAGGCAAAGTGTTTGCATTGTGCTAATTGTTTGCTTATACTCCTGGGGGGTCAACTACTAGCCTCAATAGGCATAAAGATGTTTGTTCGATCTATCTAAACAAGAAGGGAACACAACTAAATCAAGGTACAATCAACTTCGATCCTGAAAAGCCAGGTGCATCTCTCATAGTAAACCATGAATACAATCACGCAGAAGTTGTTAAGATCATAGCAAAGATGATAATTGTGCATGATTATCCCTTTAGGATGGTAGAGCATGCTTGGTTCAATATCCTCATGAAGTATATGAATGCGTCCTACAAGTTTATTGGTCGGAAGAAAATTAGAGCTGAATGCATGAAGGTGTATCTTTCTGAGAAAGAAATCCTTAAAAAGCAACTAAAGTCTGTTGAAAGCATTAGTTTGACATGTGATCTATGGACTTCAAACCAAACACTCTCATACCTAGCTGTGGTTGCTCACTACATAGATGATGATTGCATCATGCAATGTCGTGTTTTAAACTTCATAGAGCTAGATCCACCTCACTCGGGTAGTGTCATAGCTCAAGCAGTTTTTGAGTGTTGCCAAGAATGGAAAATAGAAGATAAGATCATGACAATCACTATGGATAATGCTTCCTCAAATGATAATGCTGCTAAGAGATTGATGGACAAGATAATTGCTAGGAAATCAGCTAAATTTATTCCTAAGTACTTCCATGTTCGCTGCTGTGCACACATTGTCAATTTGATAGTGAATGATGGCATTGATCTATTGCAAGCTTTGATCAATAAGCTTAGGGATACTGTCAAGTATTTGAAAAAATCTCCAACACGCATGTACAAATTGTTGATGGTTTGCAAGTCTCTGAATATGGAAGTTGGGAGAGGTTTATGCCTGGATGTTGCTACTAGATGGAACTCTACATGCAGAATGGTAGAGGCTTGCACTGTGTATAGGGCTACTTTCAAAGAGTATGCAGAGGTAGATGCTACCTACAAATGGCAGCCTGAAGATGAAGAGTGGGCATTATATGAGAAGATTCAACCCATCTTGAAATCGTTTGCCGAGGTAACAACTATACTATCAGGATCTAACTATCCTACTGCCAACATTTTTTATCCATATATCATGAATGTTAAGATTGCTATCGTAGAGCATGCCATGGGTTCGAATGCAAACTTGAAAAAGATGGGAGAAGCAATGCTTGATAAGTTTGATAAATATTGGGACAGCAATAGTGAAGGTGAGGGAAATGAAAACAGTGGGAAAAACAAAAAAAGAAGAAGAACAATGTCATGGTCATTGCCACCATTCTTGATCCTAGGTTTAAGATGAAACTTGTTGATTACTGTTTTAAGAAAATGTATGGTAAAGAGAAGGGCAGTAGTGAGGCCGAGGAAATAAAATCTGAATTCTTTGATCTCTATGCTACTTATGAGATGGAAAATTGCAAGAATGAGGCTGGCAACAATAATGAACAAAGTTCAGTATGTAGTAGGCAAACAAGTACATCCATGTCCTCATTGTCAAGTGGGTTTTAGTCCTTCCTAGAGGAGACAAATTCAGAGCCATCTAAATCTGAATTGACCAGTTACCTTGAAGAAAAAACCCATCCAATTCTAGATCCAAATTTCAAGGTAGTTGATTGGTGGAGGTTGAATGCTCATAGATATCCTATCATGGCAAAGATGGCAAAAAAGTTCTTGACTATACCAGCAACTAGTGTCTCATCGGAGTCAACATTCTCTACGAGCGGCAGAATTCTTGATGACTATCGTAGCTCTCTCAGCCCAAACATGGTTGAGGCACTTGTGTGTGCTTCTAGCTACATCAAAGGATCAAAAGAACACCAGCTTAAGACTATAATTACAGTGGTAATATTTCTTGTTCTCTGTTGTGTATTATATTCTTGCAACCTTTAGACTATTGGTAAATGTTTTCTCAAATTGCATATTTGCACATACCTTTGTAGGAAGAAGGCAATGATGACGATGTCGAGTTCATTCCATTTCCTGAACATACGACAGAAAGAAACTAGTAGGCCTCCCATATTTTTATTGAGTGTGATTGTATTGCTGTAGCATTGTACTATTGTTTATTTGCTTGAATCATAACTAGTGAATTTCTCTATGTCTATGTAGGAAGATGAAATGGATGAACTGATGAGCCAGCTTATGTGAGGATCAGGAGCTACTTTGCATTTGCTCAGCTAGAAGCTACCATTTTATTTTGGTCATTGTTAGTTATGCAAGACCTTATGTTGATGAAGTGTCGTGCTGAAGTGGCGAAGTAGTTAATATAATATGTACTGCTAGTCTGCTGATCGAACTTGATCCAATGTTGAGCGCCTAAGCCATGTACTGCTTTATCTTTTAAAGTCCTGCACTTGTCTTTGTCAATGGCCCTACTTATTGTTGTTGTTCTCCTAGTGATTGTGCATGAAGTATGAAGTTTGAACCATAATGGTGTATGAAGTATGGCCTTGCTTATTGTTGTTGTCACTCTCTGTTGCTGTTAAAATGTTCTTTAATTGTGTCATTGTGTGTTGCTGGTAGTTACTGGTTGTCGCATTATGTGATACTATTTGTAAAGAATAAATTTGGCAAAGGCTGCTGCATTACTATTTTGCTAGCTTCTGTACTATTTACAACTCTAACGAGCACTAGCGAGCGCTCACGAGCTTAACGAGTGTTTAACGAACCGAGCCGATCAAGAGTTTGAGATCGTTACAATTAACGAGCTTAACGATCACGAGCTTAACGATCGCGAGCTTAACGATCACGAGCTTAACGAGTCGAGTAGCTCGTTAGTCCAGCTCTACCCAGGCTCACCACCGGTGCCCATCTTCTGGTATATAAATCCTTTTGACCTAGAAAAGATAAGGAGAGGACTTTCGGGATGAAGCGCCGCCACCTCGAGGCGGAACTTGGGCAGGAGCACTTTTGCCCTCCGGCAGAGCGATTCCGCTGGGGGAACTTCCCTCCCAGAGGGGGAAATCATCGTCCTCATCATCACCAACAACTCTCCCATCTTGGGGATGGCAATCTCCATCAACACCTTCAACAGCACCATCTCATCTCAAAACCTAGTTCATCTCTTGTGTTCAATCTTGTTACTGGAACTATAGCTTGGTGCTTGTGGGTCACTACTAGTGTTGATTACATCTTGTAGTTGATTACTATATGGTTTATTTCGTGGAACATTATATGTTCAGATCCATTATGCTATTTAATACTCCTCTTATCATGAACATGTTTATCATTTGTGAGTAGTTACTTTTGTTCTTGAGGTCACGGGAGAAATCATGTTGCAAGTAATCATGTGAACTTGATATGTGTTCGAAATTTTGATAGTATGTATGTTGTGATTCCCTTAGTGGTGTCATGTGAACGTTGACTACATGACACTTCACCATATTTGGGCCTAAGGGAATGCATTGTGGAGTAGCAATTAGATGATGGGTTGCGAGAGTGACAGAAGCTTAAACCCCAGTTTATGCGCTATTCCGTAAGGGACCGGTTGGATCCAAAAGTTTAATGCTATGGTTAGAATTTATTCTTAATACTTTTCTCATAGTTGCGGATGCTTGCAGGAGGGTTAATCATAAGTAGGAGGTTTGTTCAAGTAAGAACAACACCTAAGCACCGGTCAACCCACATATCAAACTATCAAAGTAGCGAACACAAATCGAACCAACATGATGAAAGTGACTAGATGAAAATCCCGTGTACCCTCAAGAACGCTTCGCTTATCATAAGAGACTGTTTTGGCCTGTCCTTTGCCTCAAAAGGATTGGGATACCTTGCTGCACTTTTGTTACTATTATTGTTACTTGCTCGTTACAAATTATCTATCTATCAAACTACTCCGCTACTCACAATTTTAGCACTTGCAAACATGTGACGCTCGGATAATTAAGCTACAGTAATCCCCCGCTAATGGTGCCATGTCATCACATTACTGTTGCTAATCCTCGCTTGATCCAAATCTTAGTTCAAACTCAAATTCAAATTAAATCCCAAAATTCAAATTTCTCAAACATGCAAAATAAAATGTTCAAAGTGTGGCAAATATTCCATAACTAATTATGGTGGTGACCCAACACTTCTGTAAAATATTTCAATGCCCTTTTGTGAATATAACAGTGGCTAAAAAGAACTGTTAAATGCTTTTTAAATTATAGAAATACTAAACTATTTTATTTGAACCTCAAACTAAATGTGGCAGTGGTATAATTAGTAAAACCAATTTAGATGTTGTTACTATATTTTATAAAGCTAATTTCTATTCAAAAAAATAAAATAAAATAAAGCTATAAAAAGGTAAATAAGAACAAGAAAAGAAGCAAAAGAAGCAAAAGAAAAGAGAAACCCCCCTGACTCCCACTAGACCTAGCCCAACAGACCGACCCAGCCGGCCCAACCAGCCCAACCCCACCTCCCTCGGTCGTTTTCCTCTACTGCTCCTACGACCGAGGTGCGTGCCCGAGCAGTACCCACCGGACCACCTTGTCGGCGTCGCCGCGGGAAGGATAAGGCCTCTAGCGCCCCCGCCTCCTCCATCCCCTCTCCCACTCACCCACTCGCCTCCCAAATCCGCTTGGCTTCCCTCCAGATCTCGTCTCCCCTCACTCTCTCCCGCGGCGGATCCCCTCCGTCGTGACGCCACACCGCCGTGGCCAACGAGCCCCTCCGACCTCGTCGGCGTGTCCCCGACCTCTGCATCCTCCCCTTCTTCCTCTACGCCAAGCCACGAGGACCCAGAAGCCTCCACGACACCACCCCGAGCTCGGCTTCTTCCTCGGGCCGCTGCCCGTCGTCGCTGTCTCCGACCGCCTCGACTCTCCCTCGGGCCTTCCCAGCAACGGCGGTGAGCATCGCGTGCTCCCCCTCCTCCTACCCCCTGATTCCGTGACGTAGCAACCGTTCCCGCGAGCTCTAGAACCCCCGTCAGCCATAGCCTTGCTTTCTGCAAGCTCGCCCGCATCGCGGCATGGCCGCGCCCACACCATGCGCCCAGCCAGTGCCCTGGCTGCTCCTCGCGTGTGCACACATGCCCGGATGCACGTGGCCTCGCCCAGCTCGTCACCACTGCTGCTGCTCTTGCCATTGATGTTGTTCTGCTGCTGCCGTGCCACTGCTACCTATGCTACTGTAGCCTGCTGCTGCCGCAGTCGCGCGCCGCCCGCTGCTGTTTCGGCCCCGCCGTCGACTCTCGCAGCTCTGCTGCAGCCGCAGCCACCGCGCCATTCCCAACCGTGTCCCTCTGCACCCGTGCCATCGCCGCCCTAGCGTATGAGCGCCACCCCCCTGCGTCGCCTCTGCCTGCCTCGGCCGGCCGGCGAGCCACACCGCCGACTATGCGCCCGACTCCGGCGCCTTGCGCACACACGCGCCCGTGCCTCGTTCGGGCGGGCGCCCACATTCCCCGCCCGCTGCCCGTTAACCACCGCCCAATTGGCCCCCAGGGCCACTTACACGCGGGCCCCAGCCCAGCCTCTGTTAAAGAAATAAAATATTTTAAAAAATATATGAATAAAAATAATTAATTAATTTGTTAAACGCTTAATTAACTTAATTAATTAATCTTAATTAACCTAATGAACTATATTAGTTAGTTAAATCTGTAGTTAGTTAGAACAGTCAATGACAGCGGGGCCCACCCCCTATTGACCAGTCAAATGTTGACTGGTCAACCGGGACCCCCTCGTCCACCTGTCAGTCACTGGGTGCACTTTTGTGTACCCTGTGCTGGGTACGCCTAGCATTTACTCATTATTTTCGAATTAAATTAAAATTGAAAAATATTCGTAAAACTTTGAAAAATCATATAAAATAATATGTAACTCAGATGAAAAAGTGTTATACATGAAAGTTGCTCAGAACGACAAGACGAATCCGAATACGCTCTCTGTTCATCTGTCACGTGCCCCTGGCATAGCGAACATGCAACCGTCCCCCTCCATTTCATCTGTCCAAAAATGCCAAACTTCAGGAAAACATTCCCGGATGTTTTTCCCCTTCACCGGTATCGTGTAGCACTGTGTTAGAACACCCCTAGCCCTGTGTGTTACCATCGTTATGCATCTGTGTTGCATCTGTTTGCATTATATTTATTGTTTCTTCCCCCTCTTCTCTCCGGTAGACCCCGAGACCGCTGATGCTGCCCCTGTGATCGACTACGTCGATGACGACCCCTTCTTCCCTTTCAGCAGAGCTTCCAGGCAAGCCCCCCCTTTGATCATCCCGATATCGCCCATTCCATTCTCTCATGCTTGCATTAGATTTTGCTACAGTATTTGATTGCTCCTATTCTGATGCATAGCCTGCTTTTGTACCTGCTACTGTTACCTACCTGCTTACCCTAAAAAGCTTAGTATAGGTTGGTTAGAGATCCATCAGTGACCCCCACCCTGTCCTTGTTGCCCCTTCTTCATCATCGACAACTCGACCAACATGATCGACGACCAGAGCCCGACACCTCACATCACATCACGCCCCTTTTGTTGCTCAACTCTACAGAGTTACCATCGAGTGCCGAGGGTGGAACCTCATGCATCACTCTTGATGAGATCTCTGTAGTGTAGCTATTCGGTTGTGGTCAACGAGGGTGGTTCCTCCTTCACCATTCCCGATAAGACTCTGTCGTGCAACCCCTCAAGTGTGAACCTCGAGGGTGGTTCCTCTTACGTTCACCTTGATGATTACGTCGAGTGGAATCCTCTGAAGGTGGTTCCTCGGGTTTTCCCCTTGATGTTTGGACACACGGTTACCTTGCCTTTACTTGAGACATTGGTGAAAGTCGGGCGGGCCCGGAGAGCACCCGAGGAGTTACGGTGGCGGCTGGCTGTTTAGCGGTATCACCTAGGAGGGGGTGATAGCTCCGGACTTGTCCCGACAGCCGTCACTTCTTTTAATAATGCACTAACAGGTTTGCGTATTTGTTTTGAGTTGGCCTCTAGCCTTTACGCAGTAACCACCATGCAAGAATAGTTATGGGTGTCGGTGTCAAAACCGGCGGATCTCGGGTAGGGGGTCCCGAACTGTTCGTCTAGGGTCGATGGTAATAGGAGACAGGGGACACGATGTTTACCCAGGTTCAGGCCCTCTCTATGGAGGTAATACCCTACTTCCTACTTGATTGATCTTGATTAATATGAGTGTCACAAGAGTTGATCTACCACGAGATCGTAATGGCTAAAACCTAGAAGCCTAGCCTGTATGACTATAGTAATGTGTCTCCATTCCGGACTAACCCATCCGGTTTATATAGACTCCGGGGGGATCTAGGGTTACATGGAGTCGGTTACACCAAAGGGAATCTACATAGTCGGTTGCCAAGCTTGCCTTCCATGCCAAGTAGAGTCCAAACCGGACGAGGGTACAGTCTTCGGCCTTCATGTCTTCACAGCCCATCAGTCCGGCCCATGGATAGCAGGTCGGACGCCCGAGGACCCCTTAGTCCAGGACTCCCTCAGTAGCCCCCGAACCAGGCTTCAATGATAAGGTGTTAGGTGCGCATATTGTCTTTGGCATTGCAAGGCGGGTTCCTTCTCCAAATAATATATTCGGCCGTTGATTTAATGTTGCTCCCCTCGGCCTCTGTGCGCTAATAACTTCGTCTTCCACGTGTCGAGCGAATGTGAAACGTCAGGATATTTTTATGAATAACACCCTTTCCGTGCAAGGAAGAATGCCGATTAAAGATATTGGATCTCAGATCCATGTGATACTGCGCCGAGAAAATCCCCGGAGACTGCTAGGAGAACCATTCCAACATGGCTAGCATTCCCAGCTCCTCCTCCCGCTCCAGCCCAAAGAGAAGCGAGTGGGAGAAGTGCTCTGTGTCTCATAGTCAGCTAGCAAAGTTGCAAACGCAGGGATTTCTTCCTCCCGTGGATCTGGTCCCTGTTCGAGCAGGGTCGGCCTCCTTCAATTGCATGACTCAAGCGGAGGACTTCCCCAATCCATCCGGGGGGAGCGAGTGTGCTTCGTCCCCTATCTGCTAAGAGGTGTCGGATTTCCAGTACATCCGTTCCTCCAAGGGCTTCTGGAATATTATGGCCTCCAGCTGTACAACTTCACTCCCACCTCTATCCTTCACATCGCAGGTTACGTCGCTCTATGCGAGTTATCTCTGGGTGTTGAAGCCCATTTTGAACTGTGGAGAAAACTGTTCTGTCTTGTCCCGCACAACCATGAGGGGTCAATATTTGAAGTGGGCGGAGCCGAAGTGTGGCGCATCACCGATACCGGATACCTGTCCGGCACACCAAGGAGGGCATCAAAGGAATGGCCTTCCGAATGGTTCTACATCGATTACGTTGCACTTCTCGACCTAGTTCGAAAGGGTCTCCCTGAATTTGCAAGCGTTTCGCTAAAGAAACGCCATAGTTGGCGTCCCCGGAGCCTTGAAGAGGATGACAGCGCAGAGATTCGTCAGCTCATGGGCAAGATAAAGACACTCGCCCAGTCCGGATTAACAATAGTTGAGGTAATGGCGATCTCCATAGTGCGAGGGGTTCAGCCGCTTCAATATAGAGGGCTCCCAATGTGGCACTTCAATGGGGAGAACGACGCCTCCCGCTGTGGTTGGGAAGGTCCGGAAACCCCCGCCTCTCTAGCCAAGATACTGGCCGAGCTGTTCAAAGGGGAGGAAGAGGAATTTCTTCGCATCAATCGCAGAGATGGATATTCTATGTATGATCCTCCCAGTTGGGTAAGCCCCAATCCTTCTGCTTTACTCATTTTGCTTCCCGGATTACCTTTGATAAATTTCTAATCCGCTTATAACAGCATTGGCAAAAAATCACTGAGGGGTTTTACAGCCCCGCCCCACAGCCTGAGAACCACAACCGAGAGCTGGATCCTGGGTTTGAAGAAGACCCGGATATATTCGTGGTACTCGCGAAAGGGGTGTTTTACCAGGCGAGATACGATGGCACGGAAGTGGCCATTATTGCCGATTATCCTGGTCTTCTTCCTACTTCCCACGTAAGTTATCGAGAAAAAGTCTCACTTGAAACAGCTTCCTCGCACTGCCTCACCCATCGCACTGCATTGTGCTCCACAGGGGAGGCGTTCGGCGCATCACGCTACTCCGGGGGCGGCCCCAAAGAGGGCGGCTCCAGCGCCGAGCAAGGCCTCTAAAAGGAAGGACGGTGAAGACATGACCGGTCCCCCGTCAAATAGGTAGGGATTTGAAGGTATACTTTAGTAGTCACATCCAACTGCAACTTATACGCTTGTCTGGTGCCAGGAAAAAGGTTCATCGGACTATTTCCGAAGGTCCGGTCGGCTGTACTCCCAGCGCCCGAGATTTAGACCCCATCGGCGAGACGGGAGCTGATATGGGAACAATGCCGGACTGCCCTTCGGCCGAGGGTTCGGAGAATATGTCCGTTACCAACTCGGAAGTGGAGAGCGCCATGAATCATCAGCGCTACAGAGCTATTTTACGAGACCCTGAGTTCTCGTAAGAGGCATTCAATGCCTTCAGTTCAGCTGATGCATACATCCGAGTTGCTCGAAACGGGCTTAGCAGAGCCACAAAGCAACATTTAACAGATGTGCGGGTGAGTTTCCTTTGTCCAAATAGGATAGCCATATGCCAGTAGCCCCCGAGACTGAAAGCAGTTGGTACAACTGATTTAAGGACTATTGTAAGGTTCTTATAGAGAAGAACAACCTGCTAACCCAAGAGCTGGAACAATGTCAGGTGCAGCTAAATGCTGCTATCGCCGAACTGGAAAAGTCCAAAAAGGCGTCGCCTGGTAATATTCCTCTCCATCAAGAAAATATAATCATATGCCATTAATGCTAACAGTCCTGCCTATATCATGACATGATTGTCGGAGGAACTCAAAGAGGCGCTGGAAGTCGCGCAAGCGAATGAACAAGAAGCCAAGAGGCTACATGCTGCGGGCGAACGTGTACTGAAGCAGGCCATTGTTGAGAAAAACCAGCTCCAGGATTGCAAAACCCAGCTAGGCGAAGAGCTGAAGGATGTGCGGGCCCAGCTTGCCGATTCCGTGAAGGAGAACAAGAAGTTGCGGCGCGGCATATTCAGTATGTGTCTGAACTATTGTTAAAGTAGTTCGGAGATAGATGGGACTGATATAATTATGATTGCAGGTATATTGACGGGCCGTCCTGAAGAGGAGGTGTCCGGATCATCGAGTGATCTGCTGCAAAGGCTGTCGCAGGTGCACGAGCAGGCGCGGCTGGCGATGCGGAGTGTTGCCAAGGTCCTGTGGCCATCCGCCTCCCCTCCAGTAAGTATGAGGAGCTTGTAGAGTTGTTCAAAGGAGCGCGGCAGCGTATCCGACTATGGAAGATATCGGCCTGTCGAGAGGGTGCGCGAGAGGCTTGGGCCATGGTGAAAACTCGGTATAACCAAGCTTGATCCTAATCACATGGCTCGGGTTGGACCGCTAGGGTCGAATGGGGAAGAAATTCCCGTTAGTTTAGTGTATGACCAAGTAGAGGTGGCCGCCAAATATTCCCTACAGGATTGTAAGTTAGACCGCCTGTTGGACGGTATAGAGAAGGAAGTGTTTGAGTCCAAGTGACTATGTAGTTCCCTTACCCTATGTAATTCTAGCTGAATTGTATAGCATTTTTCATGGCAGACCTTTTCGCTTCAACCTCCAGACTCGATGGTGCGGAGTGTTTCCGAATACCCTCGCGGCTGAATAGACCGGGGTATGCTTGGAAAACTAGGAGACTAACAAAGAATTCGGCACTAGGCGTAGAACCTTCGGAGTCTGGCCGCGTTCCAGGGGTTCGGCTCTAGGCAGTTGTCTGATGCATCATGAAGACGGTACGCTCCTCCGATAAGAACTTTGCCAATTATGAAGGGACCCTCCCATTTGGGCTTGAGTTTGTCCTTTTTCTTCTCCGGCAAGCGTAGAACGAGTTCGCCAACGTTGTAAGTCTTGGCCCGTACTTCTCGGCTTTGATATCTTCGAGCCTGTTGTTGATAAAATGTTGAACGGGCTTTGGCGACGTCGCGCTCCTCCTCTAGGGCATCTAGGCTGTCCTGCCGATCGAACTCGGCCTCTTTCTCTTTGTACATACGCACTCGAGGTGAGTCATGTATAATATCGCAGGGCAATACAGCCTCTGCCCCATACACCATGAAGAAAGGTGTGTATTCGGTAGAACGGTTGGGCGTGGTCCGCAGCCCCCAGAGTACGGAGTCGAGCTCCTCAACCTAGTGCTTGTCTGATTCTTTCAAAGACCGCACTAGCCTGGGTTTGATGCCGCTCATAATAAGACCATTGGCTCGTTTGACTTGACCGTTTGTTTGTGGGTGGTAGACAGAGGCGTAATCGAGCTTAATGCCCAGATTAGCACACCAGGTTTTTACCTCATCGGCTGTGAAATTGGAACTGTTGTTGGTGATGATGCTGTGCGGGACACCATAATGGTGCACCACATCGGATATAAATGCAATCACTGGTCCGGACTCGGCCGTTTTAACTGCTCTAGCCTCTATCCACTTGGTGAATTTATCCACCATGACCAGCAGATATTTTTTCTTATGGCTTCCCCCTTTAAGGGGTCCAACCATGTCCAAGCCCCAGACCGCAACGGGCCATGTAATGGGGATTGTTCATAGGGCATTTGGGGGCATATGGCTTTGGTTGGCGAAGAGTTGGCATCCCACGCAGCGCTGGATGAGGTCATGCGCGTCTGCTCGGGCCGTAGGACAATAAAATCATGTCCGGAAGGCCTTGCTAACAAGTGCCCTGGCTGCGGCGTGGTGCCCACCGAGACCGGCGTGAATTTCTGCCAAGAGTTGCCACCCCTCCTCCTCGGAGATACACCTCTGAAGGACTCCGGTAGTGCTTTTTTTATAGAGCTCTCCTTCGTGAACTTTATAGGCCTTCAAACGCCGGACAATGTGGCGAGCCTCGTTCTGATCTTCTGGGAGCTCCTTCCTATTAAGGTAGGCCAAGAATGGTTCGGTCCACGGGGCAATGACTGCCATAATGAGGTGGGCCGATGGTGTTATTTAGGTGGCTGAGCCTCCGATGATATCGGCATGTTCGCTATCTATGTTTGTGTTCGGAACGGGACTGTCGTTGCTATCTCCCCCTTGCCACACCATGGATGGCTCAAAGAGCCTTTCGAGGAAGATGCTAGGTGGGACGGGGTCGCGCTTAGCACCGATGCGAGCAAGGACGTCTGCCGCCTAATTACTTTCGCGGGCAACATGATGAAAATCAAGCCCCTCGAACCGAGCCGACATCTTTAAGACGTGTGACACCCCCGATTCAACCGTACACTAATCATGCACGCAAATGTGTATGATCAAGATCAGGGACTCACGGAAAGATATCACAACACAACTCTACAAATAAAATAAGTCATACAAGCATCATAATACAAGCCAGGGGCCTCGAGGGCTCAAATACAAGTGCTCGATCATAGACGAGTCAGCGGAAGCAACAATATCTGAGTACAGACATAAGTTAAACAAGTTGCCATAAGATGGCTAGCACAAACTGGGATACAGATCGAACGAGGCGCAGGCCTCCTGCCTGGGATCCTCCTAACTACTCCTGGTCGTCGTCAGCGGGCTGCACGTAGTAGTAGGCACCTCCGGTGTAGTAGGAGTCATCGTCGACGGTGGCGTCTGGATCTTGGGCTCCATCGTCTGGTTGCAGCAATCGGGTAGAGAGATGGGGAAAAGGGGAAATAAGGCAACCGTGAGTACTCATCCAAAGTACTCGCAAGCAAGGAGCTACACTACATATGCATGGATATATGTGTAAAGGGCCATATTAGTGGACTGAACTGCAGAATGCCGGAATAAGAGGGGGATAGCTAATCCTGTCGAAGACTACGCTTCTGGCAGCCTCTGTCTTGCAACATGTAGAAGAGAGTAGACTGAAGTCCTCCAAGTAGCATCGTATAGCATAATCCTACCCGGCGATCCCCTCCTCGTTGCCCTGTTAGAGAGCGATCACCGGGTTGTATTTGGCACTTGGAAGGGTGTGTTTTATTAAGTATCCGGTTCTAGTTGTCATAAGGTCAAGGTACAACTCCGGGTCGTCCTATTACCGAGGGACACGGGTATTCGAATAGATAAACTTCCCTGCAGGGGTGCACCACATAACCCAACACGCTTGATCCCATTTGGCCGGACACACTTTCCTGGGTCATGCCCGGCCTCGGAAGATCAACACGTCGCAGCCCCACCTAGGCACAATAGAGAGGTCAGCACGCCGGTCTAAACCTAAGGCGCAGGGGTCTGGGCCCATCGCCCTGAGCACACCTGCATGTTGCAAGGGCGGCCGGAAGCAGACCTAGCAACCTCCAGTACAACGGAAGTCACGTTACGCGGCCCAATCTGGCGTGCGCCGCTCAGTCGCTGACGTCACGAAGGCTTCGGCTGATACCATGACGCCGGGATACCCAAAACTACTCCCGCGTAGATGGTTAGTGCGTATAGACCAAATGGCCAGACTCAGATCAAATACCCAGATCTCGTTAAGCGTGTTAAGTATCCGCGAACGCCGACCAGGGCCAGGCCACCTCTCTCCTAGGTGGTCTCAACCTGCCGTGTCGCTCCGCCACAAAGTAATAATCGGGGGCCGTCGGGAACCCAGGCCCACCACTACCTGGGTGGAACCACCTGCCCCTTCAGCCCCCATCTCCGAACAGTATCACAGGTAATGTAACAGTGTAAAGTATATAGTATATGCCCGTGATCACCTCCCGAAGTGATCACGGCCCAGTAGTATAGCATGGCAGACGGACAAGAGTGTAGGGCCACTGATGGAACACTAGCATCCTGTACTAAGCAGTAGGATAGCGTGTAAAGTTAACAACAGTATTAGCAAGGACAGGCTATGCAGCAGTATAGGATTAACTGAAAGCAGTAACATGCTACACTACTCTAATGCAAGCAGTATAGAGGAGAGTAGGCGATATCTGGTGATCAAGGGGGGTCTTGCCTGGTTGCTCAGACAAGAAGGAGGGGTCATCGATGTAGTCGATCACAGGGGTACCGACATCGGTCTCAGGGTCTACCGGAAAGAAGTAACGGAGGGGGAACACAATAAATAACAGAGCAATCAAATGTAACAAAAAGCAAGAAGCGTTAATACATTGTGCTAGATGTGACCTAACATAGGGATAGGTGATACCGGCGAAGGGGGGAAACATCCGGGAAAGTATCCCCGGTGTTTCGCTTTTTCGGGCAGAGGAGCCGGAGGGGGAAAGTTGCGAGTTTGCTATGCTAGGGATGCGTCGCGGACGAATGGACTGCGTATTCGGATTCGTCTCGTCATTCTGAGAAACTTTCATGTAGAAAGTATTTTCATCTGAGCTACGATTTATTTTATATGATTTTCTAAAGTTTTATTGATTTTTTGGAATTGCTGATTTATTATTAATTCAAAAATGAAAACTAAATTGCTAGGGGCACCCAGCACAGGGTACACGGAAGTGTACCAGTGGCTGACAGGTGGGCCAGGGGGTCCCGGTTGACCGGTCAACCTTTAACTGGTCAACAGGGGGTGGGGCCAATTGTCATTGCCTCACCTAACTAATTACTTCATTAATTAGGCTAACTAATTAGTTAGTTTAACTAAACCAATTTAATTAAGTTAACTAATTGATTAACTAACTAATTGTTTATTTTTCGAATTTTATTATTTTTATTTTGATTGATTTTTTAAAGGCCAGGGCGCTGGGCCCCAGCAGTCAGTGGCCCGAAGGGAGCCGAAGTGTAGCCCGCCCAGGCAGCGAGGGAGAGCTGGGCACGGGCGCCGGCGGCCAGGGGCCACACGAGCACTGGCCGAAACAGGACGGCGGGGTGCAGAGTCGTGGGCGCTCGAGCGGGACTGGCCGGAGCTGCGATGCCAGGGGGTGTGAAGGCGAGGCAGGGAGGGACGTGGGGGCCGAGGTCGGGCCGCGGCGACTGTGGGAATCCAGGGGCGCGGGCACCAGACATAGCCGCGGGGGCGACGGCCACGGCGCGAGCGGGCAGGGGTGGTCGCGGTGGCACAGAGCAGACGACGCGAGGGCAGCGGGGAGCGGCGGCACGGCGAGCCGGACCGGTGCTACCACGCGCGCAGGACGCGGGGTGGAGGGGGCTCGGCCTGGCACGCACGCAGGCGGCCAGGTATGCGGGCGCCGGCAGGGGGCGAGGCCGCGGGCGGCTGCGGGTGCTGGGCGCCGGGCGCAGGGCGGCGCGAGGCGGGGCGTCTGGACAGGGAGAGGAAGAGGGGGGCGTGCTCACTTCGAGGAGCAGGGACGGTGCAGCGGGAGTCATGGGGGAGCATGGGGACGTCGTCGGCGTCGAGGAGGCAGGCCGGTGGGGGGAAGGAAGCAGGACGGCGGGGAGGGACTCCGGTGAGGCGGCGAGGGCTCCTGGCGCTGGGGTCGTCGGGCTCGAGGCGCGTGCGTGCGAGCGAGCCCCGATCCGATCTGGATCGGGGGGAGGAGGGGAACGACGTAGGGGGGAGAGTGGTGGGTGGTTAGGGTTTGGCCAGGGGAGGCCATATACGGGACGGGACGGGGTGGGCCGGCCTAGGTGGTGGCCTGGTGGCCCAAGGCCGTTTGGCCAAGTTGGGCCACGGCCAAGTGGGGGGGCTCCTTTTCCTTTTTGTTAGTTTTCGTTTTTTTGTTTTCCTTTTTTATCTTATTTCTTTTATGTTTTAATTCATTTTGAAGTACTTAGGCATTCTGTAAAAGTGTGGTCTGTTCACCATAAATATCTAGGCATTAATTGGCACATTCCGAACATTTTAGTTTTAACGTTTGAAAACTTTTATTGTTTGCATTTGTTTTAAATTTGAAATTCAAACTAGGTTTCGAACTAACGTGAGTTTATCCACAGTAACCGAGGTGACGTGGCATCATTAGCGGAGGTTCACTGTAGCTTAATTATTCGGGCGTCACAATTCTCCTCCACTACAAGAAATCTCGTCCCGAGATTTAAGAGGGGGAGTAAGGGGGAAGGGATTTGGTTACGACATCCTAACAAATCTTCTCGGTCTTGGTTGCTCTTCTCTAAGAGGTTGATCCATTATGTTGATGTCTTTCATTTCTCTTCTTCAGGTCATCGTGATGAAGTCGGCATCCTTTCTTCGGGAACTCCAACGTACTTACGAAAAAGATAAGGGGATAACTCAGGGGAGGTGGCGGAAGGTAACTCTCGAATTGAACTTAAGAAAAACATCGAGAGCAAAATACGAAGGTGCAAAATAAAAGTCTTGAGCGCATAGGCAATCGTTTGTTGCCTGAAATGAAGTGTGAAAGGGGTTCAGAGCAATGGGAACAAGTATTTCGTCTGATACCAGAATAGATCACTAGGCGGGTGGCCCGTGAAGTACATACGAGGTCACGTGCGAGGAACAACCTTGGGAACAGGGGTGTACAGGAGAGTCAGGTTTCGACCCTGTGGAACTGTGGGTTATGGGCCCACCATGTGGTTGAAAGTAGGAAAGGGGCAGACATCTCGCACGGTCATGATAGTAAGGCATGTCAGAGGGTAGCCTGTCAGTTATGTCGGCAACAACATCGATACCAAGGGCGAGGGACGAAGAGAACCATTTTCTTGCTCGTTGAACGAGGCGGGCCAAGAGGCAAAGTTCTCATCCATCGGCGGTTACCGAAATGTCATCAACAGTAGAAACAGGGTCTCACTAGCAAAGTTGTACACCGAAGTGTTTATAATCTAAGCAGATCCCCTGCTTAGATTATATAGATCACAAGAAGGTCAAACAAACCAATGGAAAGGAAAATTGTGTTTAAACACCTATTTCAGGGGTATATCCTTCCCAAGGACAAGCAGAGCATGATATCCATGACAGGATATTATGTAGAAAACTCCTTAGGTAGGGGAGAGAAGTTTCATGACCTTACCCATACAATGGTGTTTGAATAATTGATAATGAAAATTTAGCATTGTGCTTCAGATGTTCTTATTGAAAATCGAAGTATCACCGACATGCTTCGAGATAGCATTGACATGGCCAATAGGTGAAGATCAGACTTTGGAAACAAAAAGGATCCATCGGGATAAACTTATTAAGCAAGGCAAATTTCCTCATGGAAGAATGGATAACCTTGCCGAAAAAGAAACTATAACACTAGGTGCTCCGGCCAGGTGTGCTAGGCATGACATCACCTTACCCGGTCATGTAAAGATGTTATAACTCCTGAAAGTATGTTCCAAACACCATATCTGACCGAGATCCAGATCTGATTGGTGTCAGGATAACTCTGACTCAGGATGCCTGAGAAGAAAGGTGCAACATAAATTGACGAGATGACATTGTAAGATTCTCGGGAAATGTACTATGGGAGCGAGTCCCGACACAAGAGTTGATCATTTAAACCAAGGAGAGGATGAGGAGGTGGCTGATGAACTCAGCGACAATTCATCGAGGTTTCCAAAAGATGGATTTCCACAATTATGTGAACAAGGAGATAATATTTGTCAGATCAAATGACATAATGGTGTATGTTCGAGGAAAACCTCCAAGATTAAACGCTGGTTGACAGGTGCACCCGAAATATGGGTTGGGTTGCATGATCAATGTTACAATGGTGATTCAATAATCAATAGTCTAAGAATGAACGACCAACCATTAACTTCAAAGCAAGAGGGTTGCTAGATGGGCAGAATCCAAACAGCATCGCTCACTTGTTGGTACCCCGGTTGGAATCAACATGAGGACCCAAGAAAGAATGGTGATGGTGAGAAGTAACACCATACCAAGAATTCTTAAGAGGTGGTGAAATTCCCACGACATCCTTGACATTAAAGATGGTAATATTCTAAAGTAAAGAAGAACAATTGCTGGATAGCATGGAGCTCAAGGTAAAACACGAAACACTAACAAGTTTGTGTTGAACGGGAGGCAATAAAGTGGTCGATGATAATATAAATCATCGAGCGCAAGGATGGTATTTATCTTCATGAATCCGGTTTATATCCTAGAAGAGTTCATAAGGTTGATGATGATCACGACACATTTGTCGAGGGATTTCATGAAGATGTAATCAATCAGCGATGACATCAAGTCAAAGGAATGATGAGGTAAGAGGTTATTGGAACCACAGTCACGGCACAAACTCGAGCTCAAGTTTCTTGTTTAAGGTGAAAGGGTATGACGAGGAAAATCGACATAAGCTTAGCTCGTTGTCGAAAGTGGGGCTTCGGGAATAAGGACCAGGTGGCGCAGTCAAAATCAGCACGATACTGATATAACCGATCAGGATAGGAACGACATGATCGGGTACAAACTTGTAAGTAAAGAATATCAGTAGGAGTTGTTGAACTGTAACGCTGACTCGGTTCAGCTATCGGGGTCTTCGAGTATTTAATAACTCGGAGCCCGTGAAAAATTGGAATCAGTGAGAATGTAGCACTTGATGAAGAACTCATAAGAAGTTATGCAGTTCCATTATAATCTCGAGATACTAGGGGGGTAATACTCGACGACAGATCAAAGTAGAGGTTGGACTGGGGTATTGCTCTACAGAAGACAAGTGTTTAAACTTGCACGAGAAATGGTATTTAAAGGAGAACATGGTCGGAACCACGATCGCAAAAGATCAATCCACCGATACCAAAAGGATATTGTATCAAGGAAATAGTTACAAGAAGCTTCCATGATAGGATCTACATCGTGTCCATGGGCATGAACACAAAGTTCAAGGTCGACTCCCACTTCTCCAATGCATAACCTTTCATTCACTTCTCGCATTCGATGAAGTTGCAGTGTTGAAATTTATCTGGCGAAACATCAGAAGAGTATGGCTCGTGAAAACTTTCGGGTTCTCACGGTTTAGAGAAAGCATATGTTCAACCCATAGGGGCTTCTTAGAAACATATACCACAAGTTTCAAGAGTAATTAACACAAGCCCGAAACCAGAGCATGGTTGGCCAAGCAGAGGATACAACTTAACAAAGGCATTATGTATCAGAGGAAGAACTCACAAAGTGATCAAATGTGAATGACACTGTCGGATAACAATCCAACAAAGGACTTGATGGTCCATAAAGGATCTGATATGAGTATCGATACTCAACCAGAAGAGGAAGGAATGCAAATGCAACAGGTTATGGAATCATCTGAATAATTCAAGGCTTCAATGCAAAGGAATTATGATTTCCAAAACAAAGGATCAGAAGCAGACGCTCTGATCAACGATGGATCAATTGAATATACCAGAGGCACAATCGACGACAGATAGTTTGGTCGAGAACCAGCTCATGTTCAAAATTTCGTCTGAGCCGGAAAGATAATCCTAGGACTCGATTGATGATTGTGAACATGCACAACGTATTGAATCAATGGACTCAAAAAATGATGGTGACAAAAGATGCCAATATGATTACTATACTTATGGGATTAATCATAATGGAAGCAAACAAGAAATTCCAAAGCAATAGGTTGCTGAGAATTTTTGGAAGATCGAATAGTATTTCGAAGACTTTTGTGTAACACATGAACAACTGGGGGATGAGCGGATACTCGATAAGTGGGAGAATTATCTGTAGGGGTATTCAGGTGACAAAGAACAACAAGGCAGTAAGCTCAAAGGATTATCGAAACAACAACGAGTTTTTCAGGGTATCTTGTAATAACAAGACCAACTGGGGATGAATGTAAGAATAACAACTGCAAGTAGTTATCCATAAGGGTTTACGGTGGAAGGGGAATTGCAAACGCGATGGACACAAGTTCTCAGGTTAACAGCGGAGAGTATCTTCAGGGTCTTCTAGTGCAGCAGACGATCATCAATAATAAGGTGCTCTCCGGGTGAAAGTGATAACAAGATCCTAATGTTAAATTTAGAAAAATTCATTTAACCCAAATAGAAGAGAGTTCAGAGTCCCAGAGTAAAGGTCGAGGAGTAAAAGATCCTAGTACCACCCGATGGCGACGTGGGCCCGTAAGGCACACAGCCATGTTAGTAAAGTTTTTGCAATGTCTAGACTCGACTTCGGCCAAGGAGTGTGGAAGGGGGATTCCAACAGGCAGTCGGCTTTGATACCAACTTGTGACGCCCCCGATTCAATCGTACACTAATCATGCACGCAAATGTGTACGATCAAGATCAGGGACTCACGGGAAGATATCACAACACAACTCTACAAATAAAATAAGTCATACAAGCATCATAATACAAGCCAGGGGCCTCGAGGGCTCGAATACAAGTGCTCGATCATAGACGAGTCAGCAGAAGCAACAATATCTGAGTACAGACATAAGTTAAACAAGTTGCCATAAGATGGCTAGCACAAACTGAGATACAGATCGAATGAGGCGCAGGCCTCCTGCCTGGGATCCTCCTAACTACTCCTGGTCGTCGTCAGCGGGCTGCACGTAGTAGTAGGCACCTCCGGTGTAGTAGGAGTCGTCGTCGACGGTGGCGTCTGGATCCTGGGCTCCATCGTCCGGTTGCAGCAATCGGGTAGAGAGATGGGGAAAAGCGGAAATAAGGCAACCGTGAGTACTCATCCAAAGTACTCGCAAGCAAGGAGCTACACTACATATGCATGGATATATGTGTAAAGGGCCATATTAGTGGACTGAACTGCAGAATGCCGGAATAAGAGGGGGATAGCTAATCCTATCGAAGACTACGCTTCTGGCAGCCTTCGTCTTGCAGCATGTAGAAGAGAGTAGACTGAAGTCCTCCAAGTAGCATCGTATAGCATAATCCTACCCGGCGATCCCCTCCTCGTTGCCCTGTTAGAGAGCGATCACCGGGTTGTATTTGGCACTTGGAAGGGTGTGTTTTATTAAGTATCCGGTTCTAGTTGTCATAAGGTCAAGGTACAACTCCGGGTCGTCCTATTACCGAGGGACACGGTTATTCGAATAGATAAACTTCCCTGCAGGGGTGCACCACATAACCCAACACGCTTGATCCCATTTGGCCGGACACACTTTCCTGGGTCATGCCCGGCCTCGGAAGATCAACACGTCGCAGCCCCACCTAGGCACAATAGAGAGGTCAGCACGCCGGTCTAAACCTAAGGCGCAGGGGTCTGGGCCCATCGCCCTGAGCACACCTGCATGTTGCAAGGGCGGCCGGAAGCAGACCTAGCAACCTCCAGTACAACGGAAGTCACGTTACGCGGCCCAATCTGGCGTGCGCCGCTCAGTCGCTGACGTCACGAAGGCTTCGGCTGATACCATGACGCCGGGATACCCAAAACTACTCCCGCGTAGATGGTTAGTGCGTATAGACCAAATGGCCAGACTCAGATCAAATACCCAGATCTCGTTAAGCGTGTTAAGTATCCGCGAACGCCGACCAGGGCCAGGCCACCTCTCTCCTAGGTGGTCTCAACCTGCCGTGTCGCTCCGCCACAAAGTAATAATCGGGGGCCGTCGGGAACCCAGGCCCACCACTACCTGGGTGGAACCACCTGCCCCTTCAGCCCCCATCTCCGAACAGTATCACAGGTAATGTAACAGTGTAAAGTATATAGTATATGCCCGTGATCACCTCCCGAAGTGATCACGGCCCAGTAGTATAGCATGGCAGACGGACAAGAGTGTAGGGCCACTGATGGAACACTAGCATCCTGTACTAAGCAGTAGGATAGCGTGTAAAGTTAACAACAGTATTAGCAAGGACAGGCTATGCAGCAGTATAGGATTAACTGAAAGCAGTAACATGCTACACTACTCTAATGCAAGCAGTATAGAGGAGAGTAGGCGATATCTGGTGATCAAGGGGGGGCTTGCCTGGTTGCTCAGACAAGATGGAGGGGTCATCGATGTAGTTGATCACAGGGGTACCGGCATCGGTCTCAGGGTCTACCAAAAAGAGTAACGGAGGGGGAACACAATAAATAACAAAGCAATCAAATGTAACAAAAAGCAAGAAGCGTTAATACGTTGTGCTAGAGGTGACCTAATGTAGGGATAGGTGATACCGGCGAAGGGGGGAAACATCCGGGAAAGTATCCCCGGTGTTTCGCGTTTTCGGGCAGAGGAGCCGGAGGGGGAAAGTTGCGAGTTTGCTATGCTAGGGATGCGTGGCGGACGAATGGGCTTCGTATTCGGATTCGTCTCGTCGTTCTAAGAAACTTTCATGTAAAAAGTATTTTCATCTGAGCTACGGTTTATTTTATATGATTTTCTAAAGTTTTATTGATTTTTTGGAATTGCTGGATTTATTATTAATTCGAAAATAAAAACTAAATTGCTAGGGGCACCCAGCACAGGGTACACGGAAGTGTACCAGTGGCTGACAGGTGGGCCAGGGGGTCCCGGTTGACCAGTCAACCTTTGACTGGTCAACAGGGGGTGGGGCCAATTGTCATTGCCTCACCTAACTAATTACTTCATTAATTAGGCTAACTAATTAGTTAGTTTAACTAAACCAATTTAATTAAGTTAACTAATTGATTAACTAACTAATTGTTTATTTTTCAAATTTTATTATTTTTATTTTGATTGATTTTTTTAAAGGCCAGGGCGCTGGGCCCCAGCAGTCAGTGGCCCGAAGGGAGCCAAAGCGGGCACGGGGCTATGGGCACCAGCGGGTGCGGGTGTAGCCTGCCCAGGCGGCGAGGGAGAGCTGGGCGCGGGCGCCGGCGGCCAGGGGCCACACGAGCGCCGGCCGAAATAGGACGGCGGGGTGGAGGGGACCAGAGCCGTGGGCGCTCGAGCGGGACTAGCCGGAGCTACGATGCCAGGGGGTGTGAAGGCGAGGCAGGGAGGGACGTGGGGGCCGAGGTCGGGCCGCCGCGACTGCGGGTATCCAGGGGCGCGGGCACCGGACATAGCCGCGGGGGCGACAGCCACGACGCGAGCGGGCAGGGGTGGTCGCGGTGGCGCAGAGCAGACGACGCGAGGGCAGCGGGGAGCGGCGGCACGGCGAGCCGGACCAGTGCTGCCACGCGCGCAGGACGCGGGGTGGAGGGGGCTCGTCCTGGCGCGCACGCAGGCGGCCAGGTATGCAGGCGCCGGCAGGGGGGCAAGGCCGTGGGCGGGTGCTGGGCGCCGGGCGCAGGGCGGCGCGAGGCGGGGCGTCTGGACAGGGAGAGGAAGAGGGGGGCGTGCTCACTTCGAGGAGCAGGGACGGGGCAGCGGGAGTCATGGGGGAGGATGGGGACGTCGTCGACGTCGAGGAGGCAGGCCCGTGGGGGGAAGGAAGCAGGCCGGCGGGGAGGGGCTCCGGTGAGGCGGCGAGGGCTCCTGGCGCCGGGGTCGTCGGGCTCGAGGCGCGTGCGTGCGAGCGAGCCCCGATCCGATCTGGATCGGGGGGAGGAGGGGAACGACGTAGGGGGGAGAGTGGTGGGTGGTTAGGGTTTGGCCAGGGGAGGCCATATACGGGACGGGGTGGGCCGGCCTAGGTGGTGGCCTGGTGGCCCAAGGCCGTTTGGCCAAGTTGGGCCACGGCCAAGTGGCGGGGCTCCTTTTCCTTTTTGTTAGTTTTCGTTTTTTTGTTTTCCTTTTTTTTATCTTATTTCTTTTCTGTTTTAATTCATTTTTGAAGTACTTAGGCATTCTGTAAAAGCGTGGTCTCTTCACCATAAATATCTAGGCATTAATTGGCACATTCCGAACATTTTAGTTTTAACGTTTGAAAACTTTTATTGTTTGCATTTGTTTTAAATTTGAAATTCGAACTAGGTTTCAAACTAACGTGAGTTTATCCACAGTAACCGAGGTGACGTGGCATCATTAGCGGAGGTTCACTGTTGCTTAATTATCCGGGCGTCACAAGACGGCGTTGCGATAAGCTGCTATCTTTGGATCTTTGGCATCAAAGTCTCCATTAATTTGGGATATTGCGAGGTTTGAGTCCCCGCGTACCTCCAGGCGTTGTATGCCCATCGGTACGGCCATTCGAAGGCCATGTAGCAAGGCCTTGTATTCGTCTGCGTTGTTGGAGTCTATGTATAATATTTGGAGTACGTACTGGACGATATCTCCGGTGGGGGACGTTAATACGACGCCCGCTCCTAGCCCCGCCAACATTTTGGAGCCATCAAAATGCATAACCCAGTTGGAATACGCGCCGTACTCTTTAGGGAGTTCGGCCTCCGTCCATTCGGCGACAACGTCAGCCACTACTTCGGATTTGATGGCTCAGCGTGGTTTGTACGTGATGTCGAATGGAAGGAGCTCAATGGCCCATTTGGAAATCAGGCCCGTGGCATCCCGGTTGTTTATTATATCATTGAGGGGCACTTCAGAAGCCACCGTGATCAAACACTCTTGAAAGTAGTGTTGTAACTTCCGAGATGCCATGAAGACTACATATGCTATCTATTGATAGTGAGGGTACCGGGATTTGCATGGTGTGAGGACGGTCGATACATAGTATACCGGCTTTTGGAGCAGAAATTTGTGTCCGTCCTGTTCTCGCTCGACGACGAGTACGGCGCTCACCACCTGGTGTGTTGCCGATATATATATAGGAGCATTGGTTTGCCGACGTTTGGCGCGGCCAGGATTGGGTTGCTTGCCAGAAGGGCTTTTATATCTTCCAGTTCGGCCGTCGCCGCGTCTGTCCACTCGAAGTTATCGGTGTGCCGTAGAAGGCGATAAAGTGGCGGCGCCTTTTCCCCCAACCTGGAGATAAAGCGGCTTAAAGCTGCCACGCACCCAGCGAGTTTTTGGACCTGTTTAAGTTCGGTTGGCATAGCCAATTGTGACAGAGCTCGGATTTTGGCTGGATTTGAAGCAATCCCTCTGTTGGAAACGATGAAGCCCAGTAGTTTTCCGGCGGGGACGCTGAAGACGCACTTTTCCGGGTTAAGCTTGATGTCGTATGTGCGGAGGTTGTCGAATGTGAGACGCAAATCGTGTATTAGTGTTTCGACGTGTCTAGTTTTGATGACAACGTTGTCGATGTAGGCCTCCACTGTCTTGTCGATCTGTTTCTCGAGGCATGTTTGGATCATGCGCTGGTAGGTGGCACCAGCATTCTTGAGTCCGAAAGGCATGGTGTTGAAGAAAAACGGCCCGTATGGTGTGATGAATGCAGTTGTGGCTTGATCGGACTCCTTCATTTTGATTTGATGGCATCCGGAATATGCATCAAGGAAGCACAGCGAGTCATGTCCTGCGGTAGCGTTGATGATTTGATCAATGCGAGGGAGGGGGAAGGGATCCTTAGGGCAAGCCTTGTTAAGGTCTTTGAAATCGACGCACAGGCGCCAGGATTTATCCTTCTTTGGTACCATTACCAAGTTTGCTAGCCGGTCCGGATGTTTGATATCTCTGATGAATCCGACCTCGATGAGTTTGGCCAGCTCTTCCCCCATAGCTTGTCGTTTGGGTTCGGAAAAGCGCCGTAGTGTTTGTTTGACCGGTTTGTATCCCTTTAGAATGTTGAGGCTGTGTTCGGCCAACTCGCGCGGGATTCCTGGCATATCTGAGGGGTGCCAGGCGAATATATCCCAGTTTTTGTGCAAGAAGTCTCGTAGTGCGGCGTCGACTGTGGGGCTGAGTTGCGCTCCGATAGATGTTGTCTTCTTCGGGTCTGCTGGATGGACCTGAAATTTGACTGTTTCTTCTGCTAGCTTGAAGGAAGTAGATTTGGGTCGTTTATCCAGGATCACATCGTCCCTATCCACAGTGGAGCGTAGAGCGGTTAGTTCTTCAGCCGCAAGGGCCTCAGATAATGCCTCGAGGGCCAAGGATGCGGTTTTGTTCTCGGCGCGGAGTGCTATATCCGGATCGCTGACGAGGGTGATTATTCCATTAGGCCCAGGCATTTTTAGCTTCATATACCCATAATGAGGTATGGCTTGAAAGCGCATGAAGGCCTCTCGCCCTAACATGGCGTGGTATCCACTGTTGAAAGGGGCTACCTGGAAAGTTATTTCTTCGGACCGATAGTTCTCCGGCATGCCGAATACCTCATCAAGTGTAATTTTTCCCGCACATCGTGCTTCCCGACTAGGAATGATACCTCGAAAGGTTGTGTTGCTTCTCTCGATGCGGCTCTTGTCTATTCCCATCTTGTGGACCGTGTCCTCATAAATGAGGTTTAGTCCACTGCCGCCGTCCATGAGGACTTTTGTAAGTAGGAAACCGTCCGCGATGGGACTGAGGACTAACGCGGCTGGTGCTCGAACTGTTCTATATTTAGGTTCATCACTGGCATTAAAGGTTATGGCCGTGTCGTTCTAGGGGTCAATTGTGGCGACCTGACAAACTTCGGCGAGATCGCGTAGTGCCCTTTTACGCTTATTGTTTGAAGCGAATGTCTCGAAGACCGTCAATACTCTTGTGTCGTCGTTTTCTGGAGGGTGCTGTTCTGGGGTACCCTTGATAAGGATGTCCTCGCCGCTCTTGGCTACCTGCCGAAGTATCCAACATGCTCTAAGGTTGTGGGTTGCCACGTTGTCTGGCGTTGTGTGTATTTTGCATGGGCCATTGAGCCATCCCTCCAGAACGGTGCCGTGCAACGTAATGGGTTTACATTTTTTAACTGTTGGGCTGGGCGTGCCACAGGGGTGCGTCCTCTTCGCTCTTACGAGGAGTTGAGTTGGGACCGATGGTTCCCAGCAAGCTGCCTAAGTTTTCCAGGTGCTTTCCATCGCGTTGTACTTTTGTACAATAGTTGCTAAGTCAGCAAACTTTAGTATGCGGCGGCGATTGATGGCTTTGAGGATACCTTCGTCCGCGAAGTTGTTGCAAAATGTTGCTATCGCGTCTTCATCGCGCCAATCCTTTACCTTATCTTTGACAAGGAGGAATCTGGCCTAGAAGTGGTGGACCGTTTCCTGAGACTGCTGTTGGACGCTCATGAGAGCGTCTATCTCCGGGCGGGTGGGTGGAATTAAATCTAAACCCTGACCCGATTTTAGGTCCGGAGTTTGAAGATCTACTGGATCTGACAGTTCAGGCCCCGGTATATCGACTGATTTTTTAGGCTCGTCGTCCGACTCTATGTTCAAAGGACAAGGTATGACTTTTTGCCGGAGAATATCCGGCCCTTCGAGATCGGAGATCCGAACATAGTTCGTCTTCAATATAGCGGAGGAGTTGTCCCGCTCCTCGACTACCGCTATATGGTGGGTGATCGGCAGAGTCTTAATTTCTCTCTGGTCGGGTTTGAGCCCAACCTGATCGTAGTCTGTGGCGACCCCCAAGGTGGCCATGCGATCCAGGAGTTCGTTCAACGATGACAACTCGTCGGATCCATCCGGGCGGAATATTCGGAGGGTTTGGCCTAGGGCCAAGGATCCTCCGGAGATGATATTATCCTTGACAACAAGGCGAGCCATCAACCCTTTTGGCGACGGCACAGTGGAACTCTTAACGAAAGCACCAATGTCGGTGTCAAAACCGGCGGATCTCGGGTAGGGGGTCCCGAATTGTGCGCCTAGGGTCGATGGTAACAGGAGACGCGGGACACGATGTTTACCCAGGTTTGGGCCCTCTCTATGGAGGTAATACCCTACTTCCTGCTTGATTGATTTTGATGAATATGAGTGTTACAAGAGTTGATCTACCACGAGATCGTAATGTCTAAAACCTCGAAGCATAGCCTGTATGACTATGGTAATGTGTCTCCTTTCCGGACTAACCCCTCCGGTTTATATAGACACCGGGGGGATCTAGGGTTACATGGAGTCTGTTACACCAAAGGGAATCTACATAGTCGGTTGCCAAGCTTGCCTTCCACGCCAAGTAGAGTCCAATCCGGACGCGGGTACAGTCTTCGGCCTTCATGTCTTCACAGCCCATCAGTCCGGCCCATGGATAGCAGGCCGGACGCGCAAGGACCCCTTAGTACAGGACTCCCTCAATGGGCCTCGATGTCGTAGTATCAGCCGAAGCTTTGTCAGACGTCTAGTTCAGCATTGTGGCACGATCGGATCGTGCTGGCCATCCGAGGCGGTGTTGGTATCGAGCCTGCACACAATGACCCGGAGTGCAACGGGTGATGGGCCCAAGACCCGGGGGCACTTAGGATGTAGACCGGCGGGTGTCGGTGTCAAAACCGGCGGATCTTGGGTAGGGGGTCCTGAACTGTGCGTCTAAGGATGATGGTAACAGGAGATGGGGGACACAATGTTTACCCAGGTTCGGGCCCTCCCTATGGAGGTAATACCCTACTTCCTGCTTGATTGATCTTGGTGAATATGAGTATTACAAGAGTTGATCTACCACGAGATCGTAATGGCTAAAACCCTAGAAGTCTAGCCTGTATGACTATATATCTTTCCGGACTAAGCCCTCTGGTTTATATAGACACCGGACGGGACTAGGGTTATACAATGTCGGTTACAGAAAAAGGAATCTTCATATCTGGTCGCCAAGCTTGCCTTCCACGCCAAGGAGAGTCCCATCCGGACACGGGTAGAGTCTTCGGTCTTTGTATCTTCATAGCCCATCAGTCCGGCCCATGTAACAGGTCGGACGCCCGAGGACCCCTTAGTCTAGGACTCCCTCAGCAGCCCCTGAACCAGGCTTCAATGACGAGGTGTCCAGCGTGCAGATTGTCTTCGGCATTGC